>CM022303.1:392199622-393525005 GCA_011799875.1 Thinopyrum elongatum
TCTTTGTGCTTTCACTAGTTTTGCTTGTGTGTGGTGGTCTGAACATCGTAGATTATATCCGAATAATATCCCAACTACTTGGGCTGCTTTGAAAGCTGCTATGCATACTCGTTGGGTTCCACCATATTATCAACATGAATTACTACAAAAATTGTAGCGTTTAAGACAAGGAAAAAAAATCTGTAGAAGAATATTATCAGGAATTACAAACTGGCATGATTAGATGTGGTATTGTTGAGGATAATGAAGCTATGCTTGCATGTTTCATGGGTGGGTTAAATAGAGAGATTCAGACCATTTAGAGTATAAGGAGTATAACAATATCACTCGTTTATTCCATCTAGCTTGCAAAACTGAATGTGAAGTGCAGGATCGACAGGCATTGGCCCGGACTAACTTTTCTGCAGGTCGACCTTCATCATAGACACCGTGTGCATCCTCTACTTCCGCACGTTCTGCTGCACTGGCACCTCCGTCAGCTGCCACCTCCAGCCGTGATACAAGAAAGCAGGCACAACCACCACTATCTGCGAAGAGCACACCTTCCGGGCCTGCATAGTGCTCTTCTTCATCCATGGCATCAACAGGGCAAACACATGATATTATTTGTCGTCATTGCAAGGGTGGAGGTCATTATGCGAGAGAATGCCCATCTAAGCATGTGATGATTGCTACTGAGGATGGTGGGTATGAGTCCGCTAGTGACTATGATGAGGAGACTTTGGCTCTTATTACAAGTGAAGAACATGGTGGAGATGATTCTGAACAAGAGACACAATACATGACTGCTGAAGACGCTGACAGGCATGAAAGTTTAGTTGCTCAACGTGTTTTGAGTGTGCAGGTTACACAAGCTGAGCAAAATCAGAGGCACAATTTGTTCCATACAAAGGGACTTGTGAAGGAACGTTCTGTTCGCGTCATCATAGATGGAGGGAGCTGCAACAACTTGGCTAGCATGGACATGGTGCAGAAGCTTTTTCTCACCACAAGACCACATCCACATCCTTACTACATCCAATGGTTCAACAACAGCGGCAAAGTGTCGACCCGTGTCCAGGCAGCCATGGGCCCCCTTTTATAGACGAAAAGGGGTCACCATAGTGGCAACATGGTCATTACATGTATGGAATAGTGGCTTTGACGTTATCCAACCTAATCCCGCCGGACTAGGACAAGGGCATTTAATTCACCATGAGCTGATAATGATCCTTGGTAACAAGGCATCTCTCCTTTTGTGCCGTCGGTCCGGCCGCATCCTATCATCTCGACACATCCACTAGACGGGTGTCAATAAAGTTAACCTTTACACAACATGCTGACACACGTCCTGATGATCCTCCCTAGGTCGCATGCCCGCTCAACACCTAATCTTAACAAGCCATTAGCTGGTCAATGAGGTGGAGCAGCCGAAAAGCGAGAAGGCGGAACTTCCCGGCAAGGAGCTTACCAGGTCTTGGCTTGCTAGTGTGGAGCTTGCCAGCAACTGGAATCTTGACCTTTAGTACTAACTTAGTACTTCTTGATGACCTGCCTGGAGGTCTCCTTCACGGTCTTGTACACCAATGTCTTGAGTCTTGTTTGTAGTAGTCCTCCGGCAAGCCTTGCCGTCGGGAAGGCTACAACTTGTAAGTGCATCTAGTGCCCCTTAATGATTTTGGTGTATTGAAGACTTATAGGTTAAGGGACTAATGTGTTTGTGAGTGTACACAGGTTCTATAAGTCTTTGAGGAGTTTGATATTTCCGATGAAAGTCAACCCCTAAAAATGAATGTCTTCAGTTGAAGACTTTGGTTCTCTTGAAGACTTTGAAAATGAGGAAATTGGTGTGACCTTGAAGACATTGATATTGATGCGAGGATTATGAAGCATGAAGAATTTTGTTTTTGTAGTTTCATTTTCTCTTTCTTGATTCATATGAAACACTGTACTATTAAAGGGGGTTGAGGTAAAACTAAGGAAAAGTTTCCAAGTGATGCTCATCTCAAAGCCTACACCTACCCAATCCTTCGAGTGAAGCCTTTGGAAATCTCATACAATTCAGTCAATTTCTTCAGTGAGAGAGACGAAGATCTTCTGCTCCCTGAGGAATTTGTTCTGACTGAGGAGTTAGGAATTCGCCAGTGCGCATTGCCTACAAGTGAGGAACATGATAGCCTTGATGAATTTGAGAGCTCAAATTTCTGACCGTTGTTGTGCTATGCGCCAGCTGTCCCAAATATCTTATCCACCTAACGGTCATATCATTGAAGGGCATTTATGTCTTATCATGTCGGGCTGCTCCCCGGCTATAAATAGCCGCCCCCTACAACCACTAGCTGGTTGGCTGCTCCGAGAGAAACTGACACTTGTCATTTAGAACATCCGATCCTCCAAGGACTTTGAGAGAAAATCATCAGTGAGGAAAAACCCAAAACCCCAACACCTAAAACCCAAAGTGATTGAGCATCACTGAAGAGATGGTTCCTGTGTGGAACCGATGCTTGTTACCTTTGAAGACTGTGCATCTTCCAGACAGTTAGGTGTCATGGTCTAGAGCATCAAAGAGGATTTGTGGATCACCGAGTGACCAAGTCTGTGAAGGTTTGGAAGTCACCTGAAGACTTACCATGAGTGATTGGGCAAGGTCTGTGTGACCTTAGCTCAAGGAGAATACGGTAAGGACTGTGTGTCCTTTGGTTTAAATACCAAGCCGCTCCAGCCAGACGTACAACTGTCACAACAGTTGGAACTGGTCTACCAAATCACTGTCTTCACCGAGCTACTGGTTCTATTTCCTCAACCCTTTCATTTCCTCGCTCATGTGTTGATGAAATTGATCGTTACTGTTTGAAGACTTTGACTGAAGACTTTCTCCATTTCCTCAATCCTATT
Organism: Thinopyrum elongatum; assembly: GCA_011799875.1. NCBI lineage: Eukaryota > Viridiplantae > Streptophyta > Magnoliopsida > Poales > Poaceae > Thinopyrum > Thinopyrum elongatum. Next base: position 392,202,497 of record CM022303.1, read on the forward strand.
TCTTCAGTCATCTTGTCTTCTGCTTGCTTATCCTATTTACTCGCTATCTGTGCTCTGTGTATGTTTCATTTCATCATGATGACCATGCTACTGTCTTGTTATGCATGCACCTGAGTACTTATTCCGCTGCTTGTAGTTCGTCACTTAGCAAATTCCTCAAGCAGTATTTCCTCAGTGACGAATTTGTAAAAATCGCCTATTCACCCCCCCTCTAGTCGATATAACGCACTTTCAATTGGTATCACGGAAAGGTACTCCCTTGTTGTGTGTGAATTTGGTTTAATTACCTAGAGTTTTAGTTATGTCGACTGCAGACATGATCAAGGTCTTGGCTGGGTGTCCTACCTTTGATGGGACGGACTACCCCTACTAGAAGAACAAGATGCGCATGCATCTTGAGGCAATTGACAACAATCTCTGGTACGTTGTGGAAAATGGCGTTCCCTCCATCACTCCTTTCGTGAATGCTACTGATGTTAAGAGATTCAAGCAACTCGACTCTCAAGCAAAGAATATCATATGTGGCCATCTGAGCAAAGGACAGTACGGAAGAGTGAGTGCTTTGGAGTCTGCAAAGCTCATCTAGGACAGGTTGTCCAAGGTCAATGAAGGAATCTCAACCCAACGTGATTCTCGAGTTGGCGTTCTTCGCAATCTCTTCAACCGCTTCAAAAGACTCGACAATGAAAATGTTCAACAAACCTTCGATCGCCTCACTGACATCTCAAATGAGCTTCAAGCACTTGGTGCCACTGACATCACCGATCATGAGGTGGTGAAGAAATTGCTGAGATCACTTGATTCCTCATTCGATACACTGGCACTGATGATTCAAGAACGTGGAGACTACAAGTCACTAGATCCTGCTGATATCCTTGAGAGGCTGAACACTCATGAATTCCAACAAGCTGAGAAGAGAGATCTCTACGGGCCAAGCTATGGAAGATCACGCGCACTGAAGGCCAAGGCAGTTTCCTCATCTAAAGGAGAAGATTCTGATAGCAGCCTTGGTGACCCTGAAGAACTAAGCCAGGAGCTAGCAATGCTCATGAGGAAATTCCAGAAGTTCTCAAGGCGTGGTCGCTTTGGAAAATCTTCAAGAGGTGATGACATGAGATCAGATTTCTCAGCCCGTGATTACAAGAAGAGGACTTGCCACAAATGCAAGAAACCTGGTCACTACATAACTGATTGTCCTCAGTGGGCGAAGGAATCAAAGAAGAAGAAGTACAAGGATGACAGTTCAAACGACTCAAAGAAAAAGAAGAAATCTTCAAAGTCCTCATCGTCAAAATCTTCAAAGACTTCATCTCACAAGAACAGCAGTTCCAAAAAGGCTCGGGCATTCATTGGCAAGGAAATGGAATCTAAAGCTGAATCTGAGGAAAATGAGGAAGAGGAGGAATCTGAGGAGTCAAACTCTGGTGTGGCGAGCCTAGCTCTCGCTACTCCTTTCGTCAGCAAGTCCATCTTCAACACTGAGGAAAATGGCTACCCCAACACTGCTGACGATGATGACGATGACTATGCTCCCACCTATTGCTTCATGGCAAAAGGTGCCAAGGTACTCAAATATCCCTCCTCTGAATCAATTGAGGATGAATCTATTGAAAATCTCAAACCTAGCTATTCCAAACTTGCTAATATTGCCATAAAACAACAAAAGGTTTGGAAAAGGTTCAAAATCTGCTAGACAAAAGCGATGACCTGTTGGGTGAGGAAATGAATCGAACTCAAACTCTGACTGATAATCTTCAACGACTACAGTCTAAGTTTGATAACCTTCAAGGTCATCATGAAACACTCTTAGCCGATCATGAGAAGCTTTCTTATGAATTTCTTTAGAGAAAGCAAGATCTTGAGAAACTAAGGGTGAGTCATGAAGATCTTCAGAAGGAAAATGATTCATTTCTTGCTCAACAGATCAGTTCCGCTCAGGAAGAATTTATTCCACCATGTTTGAAATGCATTGAATGTGAATCTTCTAATTCTTCACCTGAAAGTTCAAATGCTTCTATTCCTGCAAATTCTTCAACTATCTCTGTGGTCACAAATTCCTCATCTGAGGACACCACAAGTATTACTGACAAAAATGCAGGGTTGAAGGAATTGTATGTGACAAGCATGTACAAAAGCCTCAAAGGGCATTAGACTCTTTGTGATGTGCTCAAAAAGCAGATCTTGAACAGGAACCCTAGGAAAGAGGGTATTGCCTTTGAGATGAAACTCAATGCCGATGGAACCTACTGGAAACCTGAGCAGTATCCCAAAACCACATCGGTTGCTGCAAAAGGACCTCTCGTAGACCCATCCACTTTATCTAGCTTTACATGTGAATCTTCATATTCATCTGACGAGTCATTTGACTCCAACTATAAGCTGTTCAAAAATCAGAATGGTGAAGTATTTGTTAGATATGTTGGAACTAACTGCAGGAACGGTCCTCCTATGAAGAAAATCCGGGTTCCCAAAAGGTGCCTTGAAAGACTTTAGGTGAATGTCCTCATGACACCACCTGTGAGGAATAGGAACCCCAGATCAAATTCTTCATATGGATCAAATTCTTCATATGGATCAAATTCCTCATATGGATCAAATTCCTTATATGAGCATCATTGTGCTAATGCATCTGTTTCGCAGGGAAACTCTAAGAGTCGTGAATATGTGCGTTATTCTTCAAATCATTATGTTCATAAGTCCTCGAAGAATTTTTCTTCTTATTCATATGCATACTCTAACCCCTCTTCTGTGAAACAAAGTGCACTGGCTTCAATGCCACCTTTCTCTTATGGAGCTCACAGAATGATGAACTCTTTGCCAACCCTCCAGATGTGGGTGGTGAAGAAAAAGAACTAATCTCTTATGCAGGGTCAGGTCTCCAGACGAACTTGACCGTCTGATGAATTTGCTGGAGACCTGAGAATGCTTGAAAGGATGCAAGCTAATCATGAAGAAATGATTTTCTCATTTCTCACGTCCTCATACTGCTATATCTGTTGCACTATTTGATGAAATTCTATCTGATGAATTTGATGTCATATTCTTCACTCTGAAGTATATGAGTTCGTAAGATGCACAATTCATCTGCAGGATGAAACACCCAAAGCTACTGAGTGGGTCCTCGACAGTGGATGTACAAATCACATGACCGGTGACAAGAGCTTACTGATGGACTGTGCTCTATCTCCATCGCATCTGAAGCATATCACCTATGCTGACAAAGGAAAAAGCAAGGTATTGGGTCTAGGTAGGGTTGCAATCTCAAAGGATCGACACATGGACAAAGTCACGATTGTCGAGTCCCTCGGATTCAACCTCATGTCGGTCTCAATGCTTTGTGATCTTGATATGGTTGTTATCTTTGGCAAATATCGCTGCTTAGTGCTCATGGAATCTGACAATTCCAAAGTCTTCGAAGGCTTTAGGAGAGGAGACTTGTATATTGTTGATTTCTCTGTAGGACCATAGCCTGCCACATGTCTACTTACAAAAGCTTCAGAAGGCTGGCTATGGCATCGTCGACTCGGTCATGCTGGCATGAGGAACTTGCACACGCTTGTGAAGAAGAAGCACGTCATTGGCATTGAGGGTGTCAAATTCCTCAAAGATCATCTTTGTGGGGCTTGTGAGGCTGGAAAGATGACCAGATCCAAGCACCCCTCGAAGACTATCATGACTACCACTCGTCCTTTTGAATTGCTTCACATGGACCTCTTTGGCCCTACTCATTATGCCACACTAACAAATGCTGCATCTCTATATGGCTTTGTTATTGTTAATGATTATTCTCGTTACACCTGGGTGCACATCATCACTTACAAAACTGAAGTGCAGGAAGTCTTCAGACGATTTTCCTCAAGGGCCTCGACGAATTTCAGTGTGAAGATCAAGCATATCCGGAGTGACAATGGGACCAAGTTCAAGAATACTAGTCTTGATGACTATCTTGATGAACTTGGTATTACTCATGAGTTATCTGCCCCATACACTCCGCAGCAGAATGGCATCGTGGAGTGCAAGAACAGGACTCTTGTTGAGATGGCTCGCACTATGCTTGATGAATACAAGATGCCTCGTCGCTTCTGGCCTGAGGCTATTGATACTGCATGCCACATCATCAACAGGGTATATCTTCACAAATTCTTCAAGAAGACCTCATATGAACTCCTCACTGACAAGAAACCCAATGTGAGTTATTTCAAAGTCTTCGGTGCTAAATGCTGGATTAGAGATCCTCATCACAACTCAAAATTTGCATCGAAAGCACACGAGGGTTTTATGCTTGGTTATGGAAAGGACTCGCACACGTACAGAGTCTTCAACACCTATCACAACAAGGTTGTTGAAACTGTAGATGTGCGGTTCGATGAAACTAATGGCTCGCAAAGAGAGCACCTACCACATGTGCTAGATGAAATGTCTCCTAAGGAATCCATCAAGTTAAAGGCTACTGAGGATGTCATACCCACTGAAGAATCTGCTAAAGAAGTGATTCCAGATCATGAATAAAATCATGCTGGTGCATCTAAAGAAAATGTCGCTGAAGAAAATGCTCAGCCAAATCAAAGTCGTCAACCTGCTCAATCTCACGTTGCAAATGAAGTGCAGATTGAGAAAATCATCAACGACATCAACGCACCAGGTCCTCTCACACGCTCAAAAGCTTCACATTTGTCTAACTTTTGTGGGCACTTTGCTTTTGTCTCTATCACAGAGCCGACCAAAGTTGATGAGGCATTTCTGGAGCCTGAGTGGATTCAAGCTATGCAAGAGGAATTACATCAATTCGAGCTCAACAATGTGTGGGAACTTGTCAAGCGACCAGACCCTCGCAAGCACAATATCATCGGTACTAACTGGATCTACCACAACAAGCAAGACGAAAATGGCCTAGTGGTGAGGAACAAGGCTCATCTTGTAGCTCAAGGCTACACACAGGTTGAAGGAATTGATATCGATGAAACTTTTGCACCTGTTGCTAGACTTGAGGCTATTTGCATATTGCTTGCTTATGCTAACCATCATAATATCATCTTATATCAAATGGATGTGAAAAGTGCATTCCTCAATGGTAAGCTTGAGGAAGAAGTATATGTGGCTCAACCCCCAGGTTTTGAAGATCCTAAGCATCCTGACAAAGCTTCAGACTCAACAAGGCCCTCTATGGCCTCAAGCAGGCCCCTCGGGCGTGGTATGATACACTAAAGGAATTCCTCATGAAGAAAGGCTTCAAACCCGATTCACTTGGTCCAACTCTTTTCACCAAAACATATGACGATGAATTATTTGTGTGCCAAATATATGTTGATGATATTCTCTTTGGCTGTACTAACCAACGTTAAAGTGACGAATTTGCCTATATGATGAGTGAGGAATATCAAACGTCTATGATGGCAGAATTGAAATTCTTCTTAGTTCTCCAAATTCATCAACAACGCAACGGCATCTTCAAATCTCAAGAGAAATACCTCAAGGACGTTCTGAGGAAATTCGGCATGCAAGGTTGCAAAGGCGTCAAAATCCCTATGCCCACTAATGGCCATCTATACACCGATGAAAATGGTAAAGACTTCTATCAAAAGTTATACCGCTCCATGATTGGCTCTTTATTGTATCTATGTGCATCTAGGCCAGATATTATGCTTAGTGTTTGCATGTTTGCCCATTTTCAAGCTACATCGAAGGAATCACACCATAAGGCTGTGAAACATATTCTTCGATATCTAGCTCACACTCCAACACTTGGATTATGGTATCCCAAGGGCTCGGCTTTTGATCTCATTGGATATTCTGACTCTGACTATGCTGGTGATCGAGTGGATCGCAAGCCAACATCAGGCACATGCCATTTCCTCGGACGATCCTTAGTATGTTGGTCCTTGAAGAAGCAGAACTGTGTATCACTGTCTACTAGTGAAGCTGAGTACATTGCTGCTGGTTCTTGCTGTGCTCAATTGCTGTGGATGAAGGAAACCCTCAAGGACTATGGCATCAACACGAAGAATGTGCCACTCTACTGCGACAATGAGAGTGCCATCAAGATTGCTCATAACCCAGTTCAGCACTCGAAGACTAAGCACATCCAGATTCGTCATCATTTTCTTCGAGATCATGTGTTGAAGGGCGACATCTCCATCGACTACGTGAAGACTGAAGAACAACTGGCAGATATCTTCACAAAGCCCTTGGATGAGAAGGGATTTAGCAAGTAGCGGTGTGAGCTAAATATCTTAGAATCTTCGATTGTTCTTTGAAAGGGCACACATCCTAACACTCATGCAAAATTGATGACTTAGATGTGCAACACACGAAGTAACGTTTTTCTTCAATCAATAGAGACTACACTCTAAGTGTGAAGAAATTAATGAAGAATTTGATTCTCAGAGCCCTATGACAATTGTATGCGGTGTCTGAAATCATCATTCTTATACGGTGGGTCATGCCACCACCCAAAGTTGAAAATCTTCAAATTTGAGTTTTTCATCATTTTGCAAATTCTTCAAATTTTCAAATTCCTCAACTTTGCAATTGGTATTCTTCATTGACTATATATATATATATATATATATATGAGTTTTCAATGTTGTCAATAGCATTCACTTATTGCTAATTCTTCATGTTGATTTCCCTCTAAGTGAATGTGATCGGACCCGATCCCCCTCTATGCTAAACTCAACCCAGTCTGTTCACAAATTCTTCATATGCATTCTATTTGAAACTCGTTCAAAATCTTCACTGTGTCCTTGGCAGCTAAAGAATTTGTGAATGAAACATTAAAAAATTTCATATCTGAATATTCGGCTGTTGCTGCTCAAACTGTTCCGCTTCCTACAACGGATTAAACTACTCACCCATGATTTCCACCTCTCTGTACATGGGTGACACATGTCATTAGGATAGCAAGGGTCAGGGGCATGTTCGTCCAAAATCTTCGGACGAGCAGTTTTTCACTGCGGCTATAAATACCCCTCACCCTCCTCATACTCCATTTACTCCGCTCGACCTCAACTCCTCTCGCTCGAGCTCTCAGACCTAGCACCGCTGCTACTCTCCATTGTCACCGGTGAGGAAGAGCTTCACTGCCTCTACCTCGTTGCCCTCGTACTCGCGTCGACCGCGGAAATCTTCACTCCGTCGTCGCCGTAGCTGTCTCCCTCTGCCAAGTTAGGGCTTGGGAGATCTGAACTGATGAACTTCTCCATCTCCACTCCCAGTTCGTCGTGTTCTTCATCAAGGGTAATTAAAATCTAATTTTACTACCTTACATTGATTCTCATGTTTTCCACAAAATCCTCAAAAGGTGTTTATTCTTCAACTTCCCACTCCTTAAACATCAGAATGCTTCTGTTCCTTGATTTGTTTCTCTAAGCTATGTTTTTCTTCAAGATTCCTCAATTGTGTGGATTTTCAAATATATACAACTCTGGAACCTAAGACAAGAACGCTTAGTGAAATTCCTCAAGACATCTATGGTCAAATTCCCCAAACTTGATACTTTTTGAAAAAATTCTGAGAACGCATATGACCTCTCCAAATTCTTGGACCTATACTCTATTCACAGGTACAAAATGTCTGCTGCTGAATCACTAGGTTCTCATCAACTTAACTCATTTGCAGTGTTCCTCGAAGAAAATTTCCATACTTCCTCAGAAACATCCAAAGTTCAAGGTCCTCAAGTGAGGAAAATGGCAGATGGGAAGAGACCTCAGAAGGGAGGCAAGAGGCCTGAGACAAACACAGCATTTGAAATCCCTGAAGACATCTATGATGAATACTACACACCTAATGAAGAAATTCATGGGAAGGAAAACAATAATCAGCGCAAAGTGCGCATATAGAGGATTGAGAGGAGATGGGCTAAGGAATGGAGGGAATACCGTTATGTAACCCCCAAGTACATGAAGAAATTCATTGTGAACCCTCCATGTCCAAGACCACCCTTGGCTGCTGGCCAAATAGCTGACCCCACCAGCATCAAGCGCAGTGAGGAATTTCCGAAGGAATGGGCCAAGCGCCAAGCTAAGCTTCAGAAAGTTGCTGCAGAAGCAGTGAGGAAATTCAATGTGGATTCTCAAGCTGTTGCCGCTGAGGCCTCTGCTAGTACAATAGTGCCAAAGAAGGCCATGCTGAAGAAGTCTGCTGTGAAGAAATCTTCAAGCTCAATGCCCTCATGGCCAAGTTCTTCAACGGCAAAGCCCTCAGGGCAAATTCCTAAAGCAACTTCTTCAAGGGCAATGCCAATCCCCTCAGTTGTACAAAATCCTCAGCAGCTACTTCAAAGTCCTCAACACCTGTGCATCTTGCAACGTGTCAGCGGACTGCAGGCTTTTCTATTGCCTCAGGGGCTTCTGCATCATCCTCATGTAACATCCCAAATTTTCAATTTGGAATGTTATACATCGGTCATCATATGCATATCATATTATATTTGCATTTCGTTTGTGATCCTAGAAATCTTAAGCAACTCAAGGACCCACGGAGAGAGTTGGAGATTTTATTATTTTCATATTTGAATTTTCTCAAATATTGAAAAAAGGATCATTTTGGTTTTATTTATTTTTCTCTCCAAAATATTTCGTATTAAAAAAACATATGAGAGGAGATAATATGACTTCTCCAAAATAAAACAAATATTGGAGGAAAAATGTTAAAATCAAAAAAATAATTTTATTTGGATTTTATTGCTATTTTATTTGAATTAGAAAAATATGCATTTTTCAAAATTGCATTTTTAGGCCAAGAAAATGTTCACTTTGTTCTAAATATTTTATTTAGACGGTGAATTTTTTTTTGGCATTTTTAGATATTTTTTTATATTTTTATTTAGGATTTTTCTCGGCGGAATCTTATTTAAAAAAAAACCTTTTCGCCTGACTGGGCCGAAGGCCCAGCCGAGCCAGGCCGCCGCCGCCTTCCTCCCGAGCGGGAGTCCCGCCGCCGCACGGACGCCGAGGGAGTCCGAGCCGGACTCCCCATGGCCGCCCCCTCACCCAAGCCAGCCCCCCCGGGCCTTTATAAGCCGCCACCCCGCCCCCCCTCGCCTCCCCACACCGCCGCCGCAGCCAGCGCCACCGCCGCCGCCTAGCGTCGCCGCCGCCGCTGCTGCTGCCACCGCCGCCGCCTGCCGCAGTCGCGCCGCCGTCCCGCGGAGCCCGCCGCCTTCGCCGGAGCCTCGCCGGAAGCCGCCAGAGCCGCCGGATCTCGCCGCCGTTTTTTTTCTGGTTTAGGTAAAAACCGCCCTGTTTTTTTTTTTAGTTTCGGTTTTTCGTTTTAGATCGGTTTTATTTTTATTATTTCATTATTTAGCGAATGTTTTCTGCTTAGGAAGTTTTAGTGAACGTTCTCGTTCTGTAGATCTGTTTAGCGAACATTTGATCGTTAGGTTTTTCTTTTTCTGCCAGGGACCTATCCGCGATTATTTTTATCGCAGATTAGCCCCTGATCTTCAAACCCTCTTCGTTTCTAAACCGTTCATCCAAATCTAGTGAAACCAATGCCAAAATCTTCGTCTCGAACCCCCCTTTCTGTTTAATCAACTTGAACATGATTTTGACAATTTAAAATTTGGTTTCAAGCAGATTTGTTTTCGAAGTTCTTTTGACCGTAGTTTTAGTCTCGTAGCTCCGATTCGATTGATTCTTTTTGCAGATCGAATCTCTTCAGTTGAACTTTCAGATTTGATCTTCTTATTTGAGTTTTACCCTTGCATCTATGCTTGATTGCTTATGTATGCTATTGCTTGTTTACGATAGAATTCTCGGAGTGCGAAGCATGCTACTACGAGTCTCTAGGGTTTGCAGATCGTCAGCAAGGCAAGTAACACATTGATCATACTCTTTTCATACCCAGTTTTATGCATTAGTTTCAATCCTCAAACACTGCATGATTAGGATGTGATTAACTTGTGGGTATTGGGAAGTAGATGATGAGGTAGAACCTATTGCCCTTTATTGTAAAACCCTTGGGAGTTACTTCCATGTTATGCTTATATTGCCATGCTATGCTCGTAGACGTGGATTGGGTTTGAGTGTATCCATGACAGATGTGAGATTGTTAATTAATGGTTAACTTAAGGTGGCTACTTAAATACACATCTGGGTGGATTGGTTGCAGGCACCTGGGGATATACCAGTGTTGTCTTTTTGGTTCGCCACCCAGGCTCAAAGGGATCATAAAATTATTCATGCTAGAAACTTCCGTGTGCAGCCACAAGCTATTATGGGCTCTAGCATAGTTGAGTATGTTGCATGACCTCTTTCAGTGGTAGGCTAGCAGATGTAGGGGAAAGTAGGTGTAACTGTCTACCCAGAGTAAAGAGTAAATGCTTCTGAAAGACTGTGTCTCGGTCATCCGTTTCTCAAACACCATGTAGTGCGAGAAATCCAACGGAGGAGATCGAGTCTTGTGGGGAAAAGTGCACAAACCTCTGCAGAGTGTATAAACTAATCATGATTAGCCGTGTCCCCGGTTATGGACATCTTGAGTATCTGGTACTTGAATTATTGATTTGATCTCATCACTCTAAATTAATTTGTTGGGTTTAATGATTACTTTTAATTGGGATTGAGATGGGGATTTACCTTCTCAATGTTTAACAACTACCATGATAGTTAAATAAAACATATTCCTTTGATGTAGGGAAAAATTGGCTTTTCGCAAAACAATATAACCCTAGAGCTTTCCATCAGCCAAATATGCATGTAGTGATAGCAATTTTCTGTTCCTTGCTCTATTGTGTTATATTGCCAGCATATTCCATGTGCTGACCCATTTTGGGCTACAACATATCATGTTGCAGACTTTTCAGACGAAGAGTAAGGTGCGCTAGGTCGTTGTCATGCACTCAGCTATGCCGTTGGAGTTGATGGACTCACTTTGTCTTCCAAGCCTTCCGCTATTATTTTCTTAGATGGCCTTAAGCCATATTTATTGTAATAAGTTCTCTTTTGAGACATTCGATGTAATAAGTGTGTGATTGCACTTTGTTATAAATCCTTCGAGTACTGTGTGTGTCAGCATTACCGATCCAGGGATGACACTTGAACACAGAGATTTGACCATCTGAGGTCGGATCGCTACAAGATGGTATCAGAGCACACGCTGACTGTAGGACACGACCACTAGGAAAAGCCATAGGTCACTCTTCTCTACTCATGTCTGACTCTCTCCATCTTCTACTCTCTAGGATGGCGGACTCAAGGAACAAGTTTGCACAACCGGATGAAGACACACCCTTTGGGAGACACTTGAAGGAAATCACTAAGTACCTGAACATCGGAATACCAAGCTTCACCGGGACCTACACTGCCACTTTGCCAGAAGAGGAGCGTTGGATGATTCGAGTTCAAGTTCCAGGAAGGACGTTCATGCCAGTTACAGAGTCCATAGAGTTTTCCTTTGATGCACCAACCTGGAGTCTAGGTAAGAGCATGGCAGCCCACATCGCCATGGGATGCATCGGTGAAGTTTATCACAAAGATCTTAAGGACACCATCTACCAGATATGTGGGCGCCGAGATGAGCAATGGGAGATGATCAGCACCAGGAGAAACAGGTCCATTGCAGCTTTCATCCAGGAGTTAAACCAGCACATTCGTCAATAGGAGAACCAGATGTGCGCAAGCATGATAGATTTGAAGAAGGTGATGACTAGGAACATGGAGCTAGAAGAGGAACTCAAGTCTACACGCGACGGATACGAGGAGGAAATCGCAGTACTAGTGGAGAGGAATGACGACCTGACAAGGAAGCTAGGAGTATTCATGGGAGACCCCGCGCCAGGAGGAGATGACAACCATCCCGAGGACTACATCATCATCGATGACACTGACTCCGACCCCGACAGTAGTGAAGATGACTATGAAGACGAAGCTGGAGCGAATATCATGGAGTCTTCCACCGATCAAAATTTCTAGATGACCACCATATGATTAGTAGTATTTCCCCATGTATATAGTGGTAGTCCGAGCACTTTTGTAATGATAGTTAGATCGATTGTATGCCCCTGCTTGAATTGATTTGGTGTGATATGAATGTGTTTGCCTCATGTGCATATGGGTAGTGCTTTCTCATTAGACCTCACTCTATTCTAATCTCTCCCCTCTAAACCCATCAGATGCCTCCGAGACGCGACACCAAATTTGTCTTCCCACCGGAGATCACACAGTTGATCCAGCAGCAGAATGCCTTGATGCAGATACTAGTCCAGAACCAAGGCAACAACAACAACAACCCACCGCCCCCACCTCCAGTTGACAACCTAGCCCGTTTTCTCAGGTTGCAGCCGCCGGTGTTTTCCAGTAGCACCGAGCCAATAGTTGCTGATGACTAGCTACGCGGGATTGGAAGGGAGTTGACCACCGCAGGATGCACAGATGCTGAGAAGGTGCGTTTTGCCGCACATCAATTGGATGGACCCGCAGCCTCATGGTGGGAGAATTACACAGCCACATTCCCTATAGCCAATGTCACCTGGGATCAGTTTCAGCAAGCATTCCGCACTGCACATGTCTCAACTGGAGCTATGAGCATGAAGAAGCGTGAGTTTCGCAACTTGCGCTAGGGAAACCGTACTGTGGGGCAGTACGTGGATGAGTTCAGTAAGTTAGCTCGCTATGCCCCGGATGATGTGGCCACTGATGCCGCAAAGCAGGAGAAGTTTATGGAAGGGTTGAATGATGAGATGAGCATGCAGCTAATGGTAGCAACATTCGTTAATTACCAGGAGTTGGTAGACCGGGCTCTTATGATTGAAGGGAAGCAGCAACAGATTGAGAGCCGCAAAAGGAAGTATGGACAAGGGAAGTACAATTCAGGAGCTCAGCAGAAGCCTCGTTTTACCCCGAACTCGGGAGGATATACACATAACCATGGAGGCCATACTCACAATGGAGGAAGTTCGCATAACCACAGTGGCCCCAAAAATGGAAACGGGAATGGAGTAGGCAGCAATCAGAACCGCTCTAACCCAGCCACACCCGCCAAGAAGGATCAAAGTCACATTACTTGTTTCAAGTGCGGGAAGACTGGACACTACGCCAATGAGTGTCCTGAACCGAAGAATGGTAATGGCAATGGAAGCTCTAGGAAGAAGCCCAACCCTTTCAACAGGGGACAAGTGAACCACGTTAACGTGGAGGAGGTTGAAGAGCAGCCAGAAGCAGTTATAGGTAAGTTTTTGGTTAAGTCATTTACTGCAATCGTTCTTTTTGATACTGGTGCATCGCATTCATACATTTCAAGGGGATTTGTGGATAAGTATAAGTTGCCCACTAAAGTTCTTAGGACACCTATGTTAGTAAGCTCACCAGGAGCGGAGTATATGGCAAGTCAAGGATGTTTTCAGATGCCATTGACCATAGGTAGGCACGTGTTCCCCTCAGACTTAATAATTTTGGAGTCACAAGGATTGGATGTGATACTAGGCATGGATTGGCTATCGATGTATGGAGGAAACATCGATTGCGCCAGTAAGTCAATTCTGCTCACCATCCCGGAGGGAAAAAGGATCAAGTATGTATCTAGGCACGCGTCAAGGAGAACCCAAATAAATTCCCTCTCAGGAGTTGTTCAAGAGGAAGTGCCAGTAGTGAAGGATTACCCAGATGTATTTCCAGAGGAGTTACCAGGCATGCCGCCGGATCGAGACATTGAGTTTTTGATAGAGCTATTGCCAGGCACCAGACCGATATCGAAGAGACCATACCGGATGCCTGCAAATGATCTGGAGGAGATTAAGAAGCAGATCAAGGAATTATTGGAGAAAGGTTACATTCGACGAAGTTCATCAACGTGGGGAGCCCCAGTGCTCTTGGTTGAGAAGAAGGATGGATCATTGAGAATGGTTGTTGATTATCGTGCATTGAATGATGTGACGATCAAGAACAAGTACCCACTGCCGATGATCAATGATTTGTTTGATCAGTTACAAGGAGCTAAAGTGTTCTCCAAGATCGATCTGAGATCAGGATACCACCAGTTGAAAATCCGAGAACAGGATATACCTAAGACAGCCTTCACCACAAGGTATGGGCTATATGAGTATACGGTTATGTCATTTGGATTAACTAATGCCCCTACCTATTTTATGAGTATGATGAATAAAGTGTTCATGGAGTTCTTGGATAAGTTTGTCATGGTGTTCATTGATGATATCTTGGTGTACTCGAAGAATGAAGAGGAACACAAGGAGCATCTGCGTTTAGTTCTCGAGAAGCTCAGGGAACATCAGTTGTATGCCAAGTTCAGCAAATGTAAGTTTTGGTTGAAGGAAGTTGGATTTCTTGGACATGTTATATCAGGAGAAGGTATAGCAGTAGACCCCACCAAGGTTTAGTCAGTCACTGAGTGATTGGCACCCACCTCAGTTGGAGAGATCCGCAGCTTTCTTGGACTTGCAGGATATTATCGGAGATTTATTGAGATTTTTTCGAAGATTGCCAAGCCTATGACGGAGTTACTGAAGAAGGACACCAAGTTCAAATGGACAGATGAATGTGAGGCAAGTTTTCAGGAGCTGAACAAACGTTTGGTTACAGCCCCAGTACTGATTCTGCCGGATATACGCAAGGATTTCCAAGTGTATTGCGACGCTTCTCGCTTAGGACTTGGAGGTGTACTTATGCAGGACGGAAGAGTTGTCTCATATGCCTCACGACAGCTTCGACCGCATGAGTTGAATTATGCCACGCATGATTTGGAGTTAGCAGCTGTAGTTCTTGCACTCAAGACCTGGAGACATTTTCTTATTGGGAACCGTTGTGATGTGTACATGGATCACAAGAGTTTGAAGTACATTTTCACACAGAAGGAGCTGAATCTCAGGTAGAGGAGATGGCTGGAGCTTATAAAAGATTACGATATGAAGTTGCATTATCACCCAGGAAAGGCCAATGTCGTAGCAGACACTTTGAGCCGGAAGAGTTATGTCAATACCCTCATAAGCGGAGGATTACCAAAGGAGTTAGCCGAAGATCTCAGGGAGCTTCATTTGGAGATAGTCCCTAGAGGTTTTGTCGCAGCAATGGAGGTAACGTCAACATTATTGGGAAAAATTCGAGCAGCTCAGAAAGATGATAAGGAAATTGCTGAGATAAAGGAGAGGATGAGCAAAGGAAAATCCAAAGGTTTTCGTGAGGATGAGCACGACACTTTGTGGTTTGAGGACCGTGTTTATGTACCCAATAATGCGGAGATCAGGAAGTTGATACTATAGGAAGCTCATGACTCGCCATACTCGATACACCCCAGAAGCACCAAGATGTATTTGGATCTGAAGGAGCGTTTCTAGTGGACTGGTATGAAGAAGGACATTGCCGAGTATGTAGCCGTATGTGATGTATGTCAGAGAGTGAAAGCAGAACATCAGAAGCCAGCAGGATTACTGCAGCCTATGCCGATACCCGAATGGAAGTGGGATAAGCTTGGCATGGATTTCATCACCGGATTACCCAGGACCCGATCGGGATATGATTCTATCTGGGTAGTAGTGGATCGTTTGACCAAAGTGGCTCACTTTATCCCAGTGAAAACCACCTATACGAGTGCAAAGTTGGCCAGGATATATGTGACCAGGATCGTATGTCTGCATGGAGTTCCGAGGACCATCGTATCAGATAGACGAACAGAGTTTACTTCAAGGTTTTGGCACCAGCTGCACCAGACCTTGGGTACCAGGCTAGAGTTTAGTACAGCCTTTCATCCACAGACAGATGGACAGACCGAGAGAGTCAATCAGATTCTGGAGGACATGTTGAGAGCTTGTGCCCTAGATTACGGATCGAGTTGGGATGACAATTTGCCCTACGCGGAGTTCTCATACAACAACAGCTACCAAGCCAGTTTGAAGATGGCCCCTTTTGAAGCTTTGTATGGAAGGAGGTGCAGAACACCGTTGGTGTGGGATGAAGTTGGAGACCATCAGTTGTTTGGACCAGATTTGATTAAAGAGTCTGAAGAGAAGGTTAAGTTGATTCGGGATAGACTGAATGTAGCTCAGTCCAGACAGAAGAGTTATGCCGATACCAAGCGCAAAGAGGTAGTCTATGAAATCAGAGACAGAGCCTATCTTCATGTGTCACCTCTGCGAGGATTTAAACACTTTGGAGTCAAGGGAAAGTTAGCCCCGAGATTTGTAGGTCCATACCGAGTATTGGAACGTATGGGAGAGGTGGCCTACAAGTTGGAGTTACCCGACGGACTATCAGGAGTTCACGATGTGTTTCACGTTTCCCAGTTGAAGAAGTGCCATGCAGAGATGGCCGATATTCCTCTGAGAGATACAGTAACCCTGGAAGCAATTCAGTTGGATAGTGATCTGACCTACGAGGAGAAACCCGTCAAGATTCTCGAGTTTGCCAGCAGAATTACACGCAGCAAGGTTATCAAGTTTTGCAAAGTTCAGTGGAGCCACCATACCGTGGATGAAGCCACCTGGGAACGAGAGGAAGACCTACGGAAAGACCACCCACACCTATTTTCTAGCCAACCTGAATCTCGAGGATGAGATTCGTCTTAAGGGGGGTAGGTTTGTAACATCCCAAATTTTCAATTTGGAATGTTATACATAGGTCATCATATGCATATCATATTTTATTTGCATTTCGTTTGTGATCCTAGAAATCTTAAGCAACTCAAGGACCCACGGAGAGAGTTGGAGATTTTATTATTTTCATATTTGAATTTTCTCAAATATTGAAAAAAGGATCATTTTGGTTTTATTTATTTTTCTCTCCAAAATATTTCATATTAAAAAACATATGAGAGGAGATAATATGACTTCTCCAAAATAAAAGAAATATTGGAGGAAAAATGTTAAAATCAAAAAAATAATTTTATTTGGATTTTATTGCTATTTTATTTGAATTAGAAAAATATGCATTTTTAGGCCAAGAAAATGTTCACTTTGTTCTAAATATTTTATTTAGACGGTGAATTTTTTTTTGGCATTTTTAGATATTTTTTTATATTTTTATTTAGGATTTTTCTCGGCGGAATCTTATTTAAATAAAAACCTTTTCGCCCGACTGGGCCGAAGGCCCAGCCGAGCCAGGCCGCCGCCGCCTTCCTCCCGAGCGGGAGTCCCGCCGCCGCAAGGACGCCGAGGGAGTCCGAGACGGACTCCCCATGGCCGCCCCCTCGCCCAAGCCAACCCCCCCGGGCCTTTATAAGCCGCCACCCCGCCCCCCCTCGCCTCCCCACACCGTCGCCGCAGCCAGCGCCACCGCCGCCGCTACTGCTGCCGCCGCCGCCGCCTGCCGCAGCCGCGCTGCCGTCCCGCGGAGCCCGCCGCCTTCGCCGGAGCCTCGCCGGAAGCCGCCAGAGCCGCCGGATCTCGCCGCCGTTTTTTTTCTGGTTTAGGTAAAAACCACCCCGGTCTTTTTTTAGTTTCGGTTTTTCATTTTAGATCGGTTTTATTCTTATTATTTCGTTATTTAGCGAACGTTTTCTGTTTAGGAAGTTTTAGTGAACATTTTCTTTCTGTAGATCTGTTTAGCGAACGTTCGTTCGTTAGGTTTTTCTTTTTCTGCGAGGGACCTATCCGCGATTATTTTTATCGTAGATTAGCCCCTGATCTTCAAACCCTCTCCGTTTCTAAACCGTTCGTCCAAATCCAGTGAAACCAACGCCAAAATCTTCATCTCGAACCCCTCTTTCTATTTAATCAACTTGAACATGATTTTGACAATTTAAAATTTGGTTTCAAGCAGGTTTGTTTTCGAAGTTCTTTTGACCGTAGTTTTAGTCTCGTAGCTCCGATTCGATTGATTCTTTTTGCAGATCGAATCTCTTCAGTTGAACTTTCAGATTTGATCTTCTTATTTGAGTTTTACCTTTGCATCTATGCTTGATTGCTTATGTATGCTATTGCTTGTTTACGATAGAATTCTCGGAGTGCGAAGCGTGCTACTACGAGTCTCTAGGGTTTGCAGATCATCAGCAAGGCAAGTAACACATTGATCATACTCTTTTCATACCCAGTTTTATGCATTAGTTTCAATCCTCAAACACTGCATGATTAGGATGTGATTAACTTCTGGGTATTGGGAAGTAGATGATGAGGTAGAACCTATTGCCCTTTATTATAAAACTCTTGGGAGTTACTTCCACGTTATGCTTATATTGCCATGCTATGCTCGTAGACGTGGATTGGGTTTGAGTGTATCCATGACACATGTGAGATTGTTAATTAATGGTTAACTTAAGGTGGCTACTTAAATACACATCTGGGTGGATTGGTTGCAGGCACCTGGGGATATACCAGTGTTGTCTTTTTGGTTCGCCACCCAGGCTCAAAGGGATCATAAAATTATTCATGCTAGAAACTTCCGTGTGCAGCCACAAGCTATTATGGGCTCTAGCATAGTTGAGTATGTTGCATGACCTCTTTCAGTGGTAGGCTAGCAGATGTAGGGGAAAGTAGGTGTAACTGTCTACCCAGAGTAAGGAGTAAATGCTTCTGAAAGACTGTGTCTCGGTCATCCGTTTCTCAAACACCATGTAGTGCGAGAAATCCAACGGAGGAGATCGAGTCTTGTGGGGAAAAGTGCACAAACCTCTGCAGAGTGTATAAACTAATCATGATTAGCCGTGTCCCCGGTTATGGACATCTTGAGTATCTGGTACTTGAATTATTGATTTGATCTCATCACTCTAAATTAATTTGTTGGGTTTAATGATTACTTTTAATTGGGATTGAGATGGGGATTTACCTTCTCAATGTTTAACAACTACCATGATAGTTAAATAAAACATATTCCTTTGATGTAGGGGAAAACTGGCTTTTCGCAAAACAATATAACCCTAGAGCTTTCCATCAGCCAAATATGCATGTAGTGATAGCAATTTTCTGTTCCTTGCTCTATTGTGTTATATTGCCAGCATATTCCATGTGCTGACCCATTTCGGGCTGCAACATATCATGTTGCAGACTTTTCAGACGAAGAGTAAGGTGCGCTAGGTCGTTGTCATGCACTCAGCTATGCCGTTGGAGTTGATGGACTCACTTTGTCTTCCAAGCCTTCCGCTGTTATTTTCTTAGATGGCCTTAAGCCATATTTATTGTAATAAGTTCTCTTTTGAGACATTCGATGTAATAAGTGTGTGATTGCACTCTGTTATAAATCCTTCGAGTACTGTGTGTGTCAGCATTACTGATCCAGGGATGACACTTGAACACAGAGATTTGACCATCTGAGGTCGGATCGCTACACCTCAGCTCCACCACAATTTTCAAGTGGTCCAACTCTGCTGAAGGTCAAGACCACTGCTGGACGTGGAAAGAGGCCAGGTCCTCACAAGAAGCATGTGGCATTCCATGTTCCGTCTGATGACGATGATGAAGCTGATGATGAAGAATTGACTGAAATCATCAAGGATAGACTAGAAAGGGATGTAAGAGTCAAAGGCAGCTCTGTGCCTCTTATGCTGGATCCAAGGAAGATCCTCGACTTTATTGACATCTGGCACAAAGATCCCAACACTCCACTTCCTGACTTTAACCTCACTCCTGGTCAAAGTCATATGCTGACCGCCTTCATAGGCGAGGAAAAATGGAAGTTTTAGAAGGCCAGGCAAGTCAAGAAGGCTCAGTACAAGAAAGAGCGACTCCTGAGGAAAAATGTTCTTACACTGGCTCCTGAAGAACTTGTAACTATTCAGAGGGAGATCAGGGATCTCAGTGATGAATTTGACAGATACCATGCAGATTGGCTCGGTGTGTCGGCGTACGACACCAATGGGATCGCGTGGATCCCCTTTTTCGGTTCAGCAGGGAGAGAGGTATGCACAAAGAGCAGATCCAACGATCAACGCAAGGGGATTTTTACCCAGGTTCGGGCCGCAGAGAAGCGGAATACCCTACTCCTGCTTTAGTTTATTATGGGTGATTAAGTCCAAGCTTCAGGAGTGCTTGCGATGAACAGTATGTTCGAGCAGCAGCTACGCATGCAGACTGGGCTAGAAAGTCCTCCCCCCTGTAGCTACAACTTGGGCCTCCTTTTATACGTCCAAGGGGTCACCAACAGTGGTGTACAGTACATACAAGAGGTGTAAAGTTGCTAAAGTTTTCATGCTTATCACTGCGATTTAGGACAAATTTATTAAATGCTCTGTTTAGGTGTCCGTTTAGGTGTCCCTTACTTTCTTGGGGACGGAAAAAGGGCCCGTCCCATCAGCACCGCTTAAGCTCGTCCACCACTAGTGCCATGACACACATCCAGGAAGACAAAACCCAAATGATAGGTTGGTTGCTGCGCTGGAGCGGTGGCAGGGTGGCGTGATCTTGCTGGGTGCAAGTCTTGCCGGGGATTCGCAAGCCATCCCGGCAAGGATCTGCCGGGGATCCGGCCTTTGGGCTTCTGTCTTCTAGTCCCTGGCTTGAACGCCTTCTTGATGGTCTTGCATTTGCTTCTAGCTGTCCCCCGTCAGGCCTTGCCACTGGTATGGCTACAACCATTTGTGCACAAGTATGGGGTACTAAAGGACCCAAACTTTAGGACACCGACAGGAGCCCCCGGGCCTAGGCCATACATGGGTGCGAGGCATTGTTGGGCTAGGCCCAAACAGTGCACGGGCACGCGTGATAGGAGTTAGCTGTCGTAATTATCTCATTTACCACGCTTCCCCCACGGCACATATTGAATGCACGACGCGGGATATGTGTGCAGAACAACCGTTGTAGCAGCGCGCTCGTGAAAGCGCATTCACATTGATTAGAAAGGAGGCAGTTCCGCGCCTTCCCCATAAAAAGGAATCCATAGAGGCACCATTCATTTACCTCCCATCCTTTCTAATCTGGAAACCGCCGTCGCCTTCTTCCTCAAACTCAAAGCAGAGCCTCTCCCATCTATCCGCTGCCCCCCACTCCCTCATCGCCCTCGGCCCCTGCTTCCAATCGCTATGCCGCCCAAAGCGAGCAAGGGCAAAGAGGTGAAAGCCACCGGCTCGGGTGCGTAGGCGGAGGAGAGCGAGCTGGTGAAGATGCGAAAGGAGCACGTCGTCTTTGCTCCGACGCTCGACGCGAGCGCCCTGAAGGATCGGTATCTGTGCATGTGGGGGAGGGAGACGAAGGCTCATCCCGCAACTCACATAAACCCAGCTTCCTCCGAGGGTGGCCCAGATAAATTCCCTTTCTTTGTCGCATACTTTTATTGCAGGCTTTGCCCTCCGTTTTCCGATTTCTTCAACGACATCATGTACACATACGGCTTCCGTCTCTTGGATTTCGCACCGAATGCCGTGACATGCATGTCAGTCTTTGCCCATCTCTATGAAAATTTCGCCGGAGTAATCCCCAGCACAGCCCTATTTCGCCACTATTTCATTCCCCGTATCGAAAAAGGAGACACCCTTTCCGGTTCTATCACCTAGATTCCAAGGGCATGGAATAAAGAGATATATCCAGAGGGGCTCTACCGTACGAAGTGGGAAGAATGGCGGGGTGAATGGTGTTGGATTAAGGAGAAAGATCCCCAGCCTTTCTGTTTGCCTCGACAAACAAAAGTGGTCCACGGCAATGACTGGAGCGCCCTCGATCCTCAGGACGAGAAGCTCAGAATCGCAATTACCAGGATCCACCATCTCAGGGCTGTCGGGCTCACAATAGAAATGGTTGGCGCTGATTTCTTCCGCCGCCGCATCGCTCCTCTGCATAACAAAGGGAGACCAGCCTGGGAGTTTTGGAATGCGGCAGATATCATGAGGCTACGTCTTGGGCTAAACAACAACTTGACAATCATATAGCACACAGCTCTCTGCCACAAACTGTTCAGGCCCGGCGGGAACTATAAGTTGCCGGCGAGCATAATTCCTCTGTGCAACAACTCCGCTCTGACCTCAATCATCGCCATGATGCCGGCATGTAATGCCCACAGCCTTGACGGAACTTGGGTCGAGCCATCCGCAGAGCAAGCACAGGGGTTCTTTGACAGTCTGTCGGAAAGAGCCATCTGGGAAGAGACAAATCTCATCCGCCCCACTACTGACGAAGAAGTGGCGTATATCGCCAGCAGGGCGGAAGAGGCGAATCTTGCCGCGGAGGCCGGCAGCGCTGGCTTCGTGGAAGAGGAATCCAACAAAGAAGAAGTAATGTCAGAGGAGAACCTTGTCGGACAGGGTGAGACTGCCGGGGAGCAGAGTGGCACGGCTGCCGGGAGCCCTTCTGTCGAAGACATAACCGAGGAGCAGCTGCACGAGGAGCCCCCAGCTCTAGAGAAGAAGAAGCGCGTGCTGCGAAAAGCCGCCTCTGGCATTCCAGCACGTCAACCTTCCTCAAGCGGTGAGGTTCCTGGCAAGAAGGCGGCCGGTGAGGCTGCGCAGCGGCAAGATGCTCAACAACAGCCCACGCGACGTACGAGACGCACGGCCGTGGCAACAACTGGAGCGGCAGAGGTGTCTCATACGACAGTACCAACAGCCGGAGCAACAGGGTCACATCGACCCGCCGCTTCTGTCACAGCCAAGCGACCCAGGACCCCTTCTCCATTCCCTCACACGGACACTGAAGTGGAGGTCGACTTCGACCTCTCCGCTTTTAGCCCGGAAAGAGAAGAGTAAGGGTCCTGCCGGATCTTTTAACTTCTGAGTTCCTGATTTGCTTAATTCACTTGTCTTCCTTTGGCCTGTCTCCACAGGGATACGGAAACATTGGCGCAAAGGATGGTGAAGAGGGCAAAGACTTCAACGGGTGACGAGCCTCCGGCAAGCACCGTAGGTGAACCAGAGCTTATCATCGTCAGCCCGGAGCTCAGTCCTCAACGTAGCCCCCAACCCAGCCCCCAACATGAGTCCACTACTCATTTTCCGCTGGCGTACGTTGAGGTGTTTTATCTTTGCTACTGACATCATCGGGCCTGCAGAAGAAGAACGACAACAAGGAGAGCCATCGGAGGCCGTCCCTGAACCGCCGCATCCGTCAACCACACCGCCCAGAGATGAATCTCTGGCAAGGGATTCCACTGGTGAGCCCATTCGTGTTGAAGAGGAGCCGGCAAGCATAGGCACTGGCAGTCCTACATCGGCAACCAATGTTACCGAGAAAGGAGAAACTACCTCTCAACAGCTCGACACAGGTAAACCACTTGCCTCTGAGTACTTGTCATTCTTTCTTTATTTTTGTCTTCTTGAACTTCAACTTTGGTCTCATCTTGTCTCCTTCCCTGGTCTTCAGATCTTCCTTCGATGGAATAAATGGATGTTGATATCGTCATCGAGGAGACCGCCATGGATGCTGCCGCCGAGGTCGACGAGATCGTTGCTGACGAGGCCGCCAAGGTTACACAGGAAGAAACCGCCAAGGGGTCTGCTGAGAGGGCCGGCAAGGAGACCAGTGACCATACTGATGGCATTCCTACCACAGGAGCGGATGGTACTGCACCGGTCACGGAGCCCCAGTTGCCGGCGAAGCGGTTGTCGAAGATCAACCGTCAACATCCGAGGTCCCCCCATCAAGCAGATACCTTAAGATTGGCCACAACCTATTCGTGAGCATACTAGGGACAGCAAACACTGGGATGCCAACCGAAGAGGAAATTCTCGATGAAGACGTCATTACCGCTGCTGGACTCAAGATCGTTGACGAGCCATGCGCCAGCAGGAGCAGGTCCAAGGAAGAACAGCTCCTCCAAGCCATGAGCAGCAACTTCCAGAAGCTCCAAGTGCTCCACCGCGCCCGAAAGGAAAAGTTGGATTCCACGGCAGCAGTTGTTGAAGCAGCGGAGGCAGAATTCCAGAAGCGCGTCGAGCAAACGCAAGTCTGGTACGCTGAGGCTTTCCAGGACCTGATGACTGGCCGGGAACAACTGAGTCAAAGTTGGAGCGAGTTCCTCTTAAAGCAGTCCGACGCCGAGAAGGCACAGGAAGAGGCCGCGCAGCGGGCCGCTGCAGAGGAAGCTCGCTTGACGGAACGCCGCATCGGGCTCGATGCTCACGAAGAGGACCTTGCCGCTCGCGAGGAGGCGCTTGCCGCCAAGCTCTGCAGCAAGGACGAGGAGATCGAAAGGCTTGTCGCACAGCGAACCCAGGAGCTGGAGCAGAAACACAAGGAGACGCTCGAAGCTCTGGCCATAGATCACGCCGGCAAGTTGAAGGAGGCCATCGATGCCGCCGAAGCTGCAGAGGCAGCCAAGAATCAGCTGGGCGATAGAGTAAAGAGGCTGGAGGCGGATCTCGAGGACCATGGCAAGGAGCTCTCGATGCTCAAAGCCAACAGAGAGAAGACTCTCTATAGCTTGGCAGAGATGCAAACCTCCATGTGCGACAAGATTAAAAAGCTCACCGCAGCCAATGAATCCATCGCTGATCTGAAACTGAAGCTGACCACGCTGGAGAAGTCCCTGGTGGACAGTATGGCTCGAGAGAAGGATTTGATCAAGGACCTCCGCAACGAGAAGGACCTACTCAAGAGCGCTGCTGCCTCTTATAAAGACTGTCAGAAAGGTGTGAAGATCTTGACCGAGCACCTTGTTGACATCACGGAAAGGCTTGCAGCAGAACTGTCCACCATGGGCCTGCAGAACTTCAACTACTCTTCCGATGACAGGGTGTCTTCGAGCGCCAAGCTGACCATGTTCTTCGAGAGCGTCGTTAATGCCCTGAAGCGGCTCCATTCTGAATGAGCAACCCATATGGTCAACGAATCCCGCAAACTTTGTCGGGCCATCCTCCTCAAGGTGCTTGTCAAAGTGGTGCACAAAAACCCTGGCATCAACCTCACCAACGTTCTCGACAGCTTGCCGAAGGATGTCGACCTCGAGGCACTCAAAGAGCTTGTCGCGCCCATCGTCGACAAGGTTAGCCAAGTCAAGAGGGTCGAAGGCCAGCGCAGGGACTAGCCACTTCGCTTCATCTTTGCCGCCACCATTCCATGCCAAAGACAAATTCATCTTAAGTTAGAATCGCGGAAACTATCAATGTAATATAACTTGCTATGTTTTGGATGAATGCACGCTATTTCTCTTGTCGGATTTCTTTCTGTATCGTGCATGCTCTACGCTTATTGGAAAACTTGTCGGCGCACACACCCTTGCCGCGAGCGCTTTGAGGAACGGATCCTTAGCAGCCTGCTGGAGGTGTCGCTACCGGCAAGATACCTTGACGTTTTCAGTGCAGCCACCTAAGCTGTTGAGCGGACTCGAAATAGAGTAAGGGCGCAACCGATCACAACAAGGTTCCTTCGCGTGCAGGTTTTCCATACAAAGGCCGAAATCGTTCAAGAAAAATAAGCTCAAAGTAAAAAATTTACTCAAAGTTCTGCAACTTAGCTTTTTGTCGCTCAACTCCTTCCTGCAAGATGTCAACTTTGAATGTCGCCTGTCAGTATCCATACCATCATTCCCCCCGGCAAACTTGCACGCGAGGGAACCTTCCATCTTTTGAGAAAAAGAAAGAAGAGAGAACAAAGATATGGAACCTTGGCGGTTCGTTAACGCTTACCGGAAGCAAGTGTAATAGAATATCTCAGACAAGCATGCATATAAATTAACATGAAAAAGGACAGGAATTGTAAAACACTTAAGCTTATTCAACTATGCACAGGGTCTGCGCCTAGCTTTGTACAAAGGATCACATGCCTTGCCGGCAAAACTCGTACAAAAGGTGGTTGCCGGGAGACCCGGCAACCGCGCCTTATGGGTAGAACTTACGAAGATGCTCGATATTCCAGGAATTGCTCATTGGAATGCCATCCTTGGTCTCCAGGCGGACAGCACCAGGCCTGGTGACTCGTACTACCCGATAAGGGCCTTCCCACTTTGGCGTCAACTTGTTGGAATTCTTGGCCGACTGAACGTGCCGAAGAACAAGGTCACCTTCCTCAAGACTTCGGGCATGAACCTTGCGGCTATGGTAGCGACGCAAGGCTTGCTGGTAGCGTGCAGCTCGCATAGCAGCCTGAAGACGATCTTCCTCAAGGAGCGTAGCGTCATCTTGCCACAGCTGCTCTTGCTCAAGCTCATCATAAGCGAGCACTCGAGGTGACCCGTATATGAGTTCAGTGGGGAGAACTGCTTCTGCCCCGTACACTAGGGAGAAGGGTGTCTGGCCAGTGGCTCGATTTGGTGTCGTTCTGATTGACCAAAGAACCGCCGGAAGCTCATCAATCCAGCGTCTTCCGCACTTTTTTAGCTTGTCGAAAGTCCTTGTCTTGAGACCTCGCAACACTTCAGCATTTGCCCTTTCCGCTTGGCCGTTGCTTCTCGGATGAGCAATAGAAGCAAAACAGATTTTGCTGCCAATGTCTTGGACGTATTGCATGAAGGTGTGGCTCATGAACTGTGTGCCGTTGTCGGTGATGATCCTGTTTGGCACACCAAAACGGCAAACTAGTCCGTTGAAGAACTTGACGGCTGATTGTGCTGTCACCTTTCTCACTGCTTCCACTTCCGACCACTTTGTGAACTTGTCAATTGCGACGTACAAGTACTCAAAGCCCCTGGTAGCACGGGGAAAAGGGCCCAATATGTCGAGCCCCCAGACCAAAAATGGCCAGGAAAGAGGGATTGTCTGAAGAGCCTGAGCTAGCTGATGCAATTTCTTTGAATGGAACTGGCACGCCTCACACTTGGCTACTAGTGCAGCTGCATCCTGGAGGGCAGTGGGCCAAAAGAAACCTTGCCGGAATGCCTTATCGACAAGAGCCATTGAGCCTATGTGGGAGCCACATATGCCTCCATGTATCTCTGCCAACAGCTCCAGTCCATCTTCCCGAGGATTGCACTTCAATTTCACGCCGTTCGGTCTCTTTTTGTACGGGACATCGTCCACGAATTGGTACATACTAGACTGACGGGCTACTTTCTCCGCTTCTTCCTGTTCTTTGGGGAGTTCCCCTATTTGGAGGAACTGGACGATGTGTTGTGCCCATGCTAGAGATTGAGGCTCGACAAGAAGGACTAAAGGCATGTCTTCTGTCACGGGAGCATTTGTCTATACGGCAAGGGCTTGAGGCCTTGCCGGAGCCTGTTGCTCCCCGACAAGCTTGAAGTTGTTTCCGGCAACTTCCTTGCTGGCGGCTTCTGGGAGCTCTGCGGGAAAGTACTGGCCGGAATTCAACCTCCTTTGTTTATCTTGCTTCGCTGATGGTGTTACAGATGAGCGCATGGTGCTGCACCGGTCATGGAGCCCCTAGTTAACGGCGAAGCAGTTGTCGAAGATCAACCGTCAACATCCGAGGTCCCCCCGTCAAGCAGATACCTTAAGATTGGCCACAACCTATTCGTCAGCATACCAGGGACGGCAAACACGGGGATGCCAACCGAAGAGGAAATTCTCGATGAAGACATCATCGTCGCTGCTGGACACAAGATCGTTGACGAGCCATGCACCAGCAGCAGCGGGTCCAAGGAAGAACAACTCCTCCAAGCCATGAGCAGCAACTTCCAGAAGCTCCAGGCGCTCCACCGCGCCCGAAAGGAAAAGTTGGATTCCAGGGCAGCAGTTGTTGAAGCAGCGGAGGCAGAATTCCAGAAGCGCGTCGAGCAAACGCAAGTCTGGTACGCTGAGGCTTTCCAGGAGCTGATGATTGGCCGGGAACAGCTGAGTCAAAGTTGGAGTGAGTTCCTCTTGAAGCAGTCCGACGCCGAGAAGGCACAGGAAGAGGTTGCGCAGCGGGCCACTGCAGAGGAAGCTCGCTTGAAAGAACACCGCATCGGGCTCGATGCTCATGAAGAGGACCTTGCCGCTCGCGAGGAGGCGCTTGCCGCCATGCTCCGCAGCAAGGACGAGGAGAACGAAAGGCTTGTCGCGCAGCGAACCCAGGAGCTGGAGCAGAAACACAAGGAGACGCTCCAAGCTCTGGCCATAGATCACGCCGGCAAGTTGAAGGAGGCCATCGATGCCGCCAAAGCTGCAGAGGCCACCAAGAATGAGCTGGGCGATAGAGTAAAGAGGCTGGAGGCGGATTTCGAGGACCATGGCAAGGAGCTCTTGATGCTCAAAGCCGACAGAGAGAAGACTCTCTATAGCTTGGCAGAGATGCAAACCTCCATGTCCGACAAGATCAAAAAGCTCACCGCAGCCAATGAATCCATCGCTGATCTGAAACTGAAGCTGACCACGCTGGAGAAGTCCCTGGAGGACGACAAGGCTCGAGAGAAGGCTTTGATCAAGGACCTTCGGAACGAGATGGACCTGCTCAAGAGTGTCGCCTCCTCTTATAATGACTTTGAGAAAGGTGTGAAGATCTGGACCGAGCGCCTTGTTGACGTCGCAGAAAGGCTTGCAGCAGAACTGTCCACCATGGGCCTGCAGAACTTCAACTACTCTTCCGACGACAGGGTTCTTCGAGCGCCAAGCTGACCATGTTCTTCGAGAGCGTCGTTGATGCCCTGAAGTGGCTCCATTCTGAACGAGCAACCCATCTGGCCAATGAATCCCGCAAACTCTGCCGGGCCATCCTCCTCAAGGTGCTCGTCAAAGTGGTGCCCAAAAACCCTGGCATCAACCTCACCAACGTTCTCGACAGCTTGCCGGAGGATGTCGACCTCGAGGCACTCAAAGAGCTTGTCGCGCCCATCGTCGACAAGGTTAGCCAAGTCAAGAGGGTCGAAGGCCAGCGCAGGGACTAGCCACTTCGCTTCATCTTTGCTGCCACCATTCCATGCCAAAGACAAATTCATCTGAAGTTAGAATCGCGGCAACTATCAATGTAATATAACTTGCTATGTTTTGGATGAATGCACGCTATTTCTCTTGTCGGATTTCTTTCTGTATTGTGCAAGCCCTACGCTTATTGGAAAACTTGCTGGCGCATGCACCCTTGCCGTGAGCGCTTTGAGGAACGGATCCTTAGCAGCCTGCTGGAGGTGTCGCTACAGGCGAGATACCTTGACATTTTCAGTGCAGCCACCTAAGCTGTTGAGTGGACTCGAAATAGAGTAAGGGTGCAACCGATCACAACAAGGTTCCTTCACGTGCAGGTTTTCCATACAAAGGCCGAAATCGTTCAAGTTGAGGGCAGCACGCTTTGACAGGTCATCAGCAATGTTGTTCTCTGCTCGAGGAACATGCTCTGTCTGTAGACCATCAAAGCGCTCCTCCAATTTTCTCACTTCATCTACGTATGCTTCCATCAACGGGGTCTGGTAGTCTTTGTTCACTTGCTTGACGACAAGATGTGAATCACCTCTGATGATGAGCTTCTTAATTCCAAGATCCGCTGCGATCCTGATACCGGCAAGCAGCCCTTCGTATTCTGCATTGTTGTTTGTTGATCTCTCCCGGGGAAAGTGCATCTGAATTACATATTTGAGGTGCTCTCCGGTGGATGTGACAAGTAGCACGCCAGCACCGGCGCCTTGCAGCGAGAAAGCCCTGTCAAAATACATAATCCATTCTCGATCAGTTTCCTTGTTGGGAAGAGTTGTCTCTTGACTTTCCTCATCTGGCGTTGGGGTCCATTCTGCAATGAACTCCACCAAGGCTCTCCTCTGAATTGTTGAAGTGCTTTTAAACTTGAGACCAAAGCTTGACAGTTCCAACGCCCACTCCACAATCCTGTCGGTCGCATCTCGATTTCGTAAAATCCGCTGCAACGGGAATCAAGTGACGACAGTGATCTCATGTGCTTGGAAATAATGGCGTTGTTTCCTCGAGGCCATAAGGAGGCCGAAGAGCAACTTTTGCATGCCAGAGTATCTTGACCTAGCCCCCTGCAAAAGGGAGCGGACAAAATAAACTGGGCGCTGCACCATCTTCCTCCTCTGTGTTGCTTCATTTGACCTTGCAGATTCTGCCTTGTCGGCACCAGACCCTGCTGGGGAAAATCCCAGCTCATCATTTGATGGTCTTGCCGTTGCCGCTGCTTCCTCGTCGACTTCTCTCTGCACTACTAACGCATCACTAACCACTTGATTTGTCACCGCTAAATACAGCAGCAATGGCTCTTGTGGTTTAGGCGCGACTAGTATCAGCGGAGAAGAGAGGTACTTCTTCAAATCCTGCAGCGCTGCCTCCACTTCCGGAGTCCATTTCATTGGACCTGCCTTCTTCAAGATTTTGAAAAAGGGCAGGGCGCGCTCAAGTGATTTGGAGATGAACCTGCTCAGAGCAGTGATGCAGCCGGCAAGTCGACACACATCTTTGACGCGTCTTGGTGCTTCAATCTGCTCAATTGCCTTGATCTTGTCGGGATTTGCTTCGATCCCACGCTGAGATACAAAGAACCCGAGAAGCTTGTCGGATGGAACGCCAAACACACACTTCTCAAGATTGAGCTTCAGATTGATCTTGCGCAGATTTGCAAATGTCTCTTCTAAATCTTGTATGAGCGTTGCTTTGTCCTTGGTTTTAACCACTATATCATCCATATAAGCTTCCATATTTCTATGTAGCTGAGGCTCAAAACCAATCTGGACCACTCTCGCAAATGTTGAACCAGCACTTTTCATCCCGAAAGGCATACGTAAGAAACAATACGTACTGCACGGGGTGATAAATGCGGTTTTCTCTTCATCTTCCATTGCCATGAAAATCTGATGGTATCCTGAATAGGCGTTGAGAAACGACAACAGATCGCAGCCGGCAGTGGAGTCCACAATCTGGTCGATGCGCGGCAAGGGGAAAGGGTCTTTTGGACATGCTTTATTGATATCTGTATAGTCAATACATAGCCTCCATTTTCCATTCGCCTTGCGCACTACAACTGGATTGGCCAACCACGTCGGATGGAGCACTCCTCTTACCAAAGCTGCCACTTCCAACTTCCTGATTTCTTCGGCAATAAATTCTTGTCGTTCCAAAGATTGCTTCCTAACTTTCTGCTTGACAGGCCGCGCATGAGGACAGACAGCAAGGTGGTGCTCAATTACTTCCCTGGGAACACTGGGGATATCAGATGGTTGCCATGCAAACACATCGATATTCGCCCGCAGGAAAGCAACGAGCGCGCTTTCCTATTTGTTATCGAGGGTGGAACTTATGGTGAAAGTTCCTCCCGTACCATCCTCCTTGATGGGCACCTTCTTAGTTTCTGCTGGAGCTGCCTTGGATTTCTTGCTCTTGACGGTGGAGCTCTCCGGCACATCCTCGATGGGAGCGCAGCACTCCGAGGGGGTGCGCTTGCCGGAGTGTTTGCTAGAGGTCTTGCCGGTCTTCTTCTTCCCCCCAGGAACTTCAGCGGCAGGAGCAAGTGCCTTGGCGGCAGATGCTGCAACTGCCTCCTGGTAGAGTTGGTCAGCGTAGATAAGCGCATCCTTCTTGTCGGAGCTGACAGTGATGACGCTCATCGGCCCGGGCATCTTCAATACATTGTAAGCGTAGTGCGAGGCCGCCATGAATTTGGCTAGCGTTGGACGGCCTAGAATCCCGTTATATGGTAACAGAATCTTGGCGACGTCGAAAACGATCTTTTCTGTTCTGTAGTTCAGCTCGCTGCCAAATGTCACCGACAACGTGATCTTGCCCTTCGGCTGGCTCCTTCCTGGATTGATCCCTTGAAACGTGCCCGTTTCCTCGAGATCTCTGTCGGGAATGTGCAACCTCTTGATCACATTAGGCGAGATCAGGTTCAAACCGGCCCCACCTTCAACTAACATTTTTGTCACCTTGAGGTTGCGAATCGTTGGTGAAACCAACAATGGCAAACACCCGACCGCGGTGGTGCGATCAGGGTGATCCTCAGCGTAAAAAAATGATAGGCGTGTTGGACCATTTCAGAGGCTTCCGGGCATCGACTGATGGCTCTGTCGCATTAATCTCATGCACCTACTGTTTAAGTTGGTAGTGAGAAGAATGCAACGAGGCGCCTCCGTCAACGCACATAGCTTCTGTAGCCTTTTGGAACTCGTGCTCGCTGGACTTGTCGTCCTCTTCGTTGCCATCGTCACCCCCCTCTTCCTTGTCGTGGCCTCGAGCGGGCCTCTCCTTCTGTTGCTTGCCCTTGCCGCGGCGACCTCCCCGGCTACCATGCTTCTTGCCAGACCCCTCAGCACCATCCTGGGCTCTCTCCTTGTCTCACCTTTCATATTCAGCTTTCTGCCTCTCGACAAGCTGCTCAACTTGGCGGCAGTTTTGGAGATCATGGCCCTTAGTGTGATGGATCTTGCAGTATTGCTTGTCGGAGCCCTCCGGCTTGTCGGCAGACGCCAAGGCCTGGCAGGAGGCACACCGAGCAACCTCCTTGCCGGGGCCATCACCCTAGATCTTCTTGGCGGTGCCGGGGTTGCCGGATTCCTCGACGGCAAGCACAGCCTTTCCCTTGCGCTTCTTGTTACGCTGTCGACCTTTCCTTGTCGGGCGGTGGCATCTTCACCTTCAGAGTCGATTCCTGCGCTAGCATCCTCGCCGGGGAGTCTCCTTCCCTCTTTAGCCTGAGCACATTTGTTCGCCAGAGCATACAGCTCGGCAATATCCCTGACCTTGTTCATCGCCAGCTCTTCCCGCATCTTGCGATTGCGCACGTTCTGATGGAACGCGCTAATGACAGCGGTAGGATGAACGTCTAGGATATTGTGTTGTATTCGGCTGAATCTCTGTATGTACTTGCACAAAGGCTCGCCTTCTTTCTAGGGAATGAGATGTAAATCGCTTTCCTGGCCAGGAGCTTGGTGGCCTCCAGTAAAGGCACGAACAAACTGATGACACAGGTCTGCCCAGGAGGAAATGGAATTCTCCGGCAGATGCATCAACCATGACCTGACGTTGGGCTTGAGCACCAACGAGAAGTACTTGGTGAGTATCTTGTCGTCTCGAACCCCGGCAGCTTGCACCGCAATGGTGTAGATGCTCAGGAACTCCGACGGATGAGTCTTGCCATCATATTTCTCCGGGACCTCCGGTTTGAACGTTCGGGAATTGGGCCACTGGACTCGCCGCAGCTCGCGGGTAAACGCTAGACAACCCACCTCATAAGGTAAGTCGCCGGTGTACCCCGGCGTAGGCTTGTCTACAGTGGGCCTCGTGCGTCTATCAAATTGATAGCGCACTTCCCGTCGCTGCTCGATGGTAGTTCGAGCGTCTTCCTTGCTTCGCTCCCGAAGAACTTGACGTTGATCGCGACGCATTTGCGGATCAGACGACGCTGTGGAATCGCCATCACAGACGTCGGTCTGCTGAGTTAGCGACCATTGTTGCTGTCGTGGAGGAGAGTGCATCATAATCGTTCCACCTCCAGTCTTTTCGCCACCGGCACGCGTCGGGTCGATGGACCGCCGCCGCGAAGGCTCCGCCTGCTGTGGCCCATCTCCGTTGGCGAAGCCGATGAGGCTATGAATAGCAGCTCTCCATTCTTCGAGCTTCTCTGGAGCAGGAGGGAAGTCCAGGCGCAGCTGCGCTCGCGCCAACGCTTTTGCTGGTGTAGGCGGCGGCGAAAGGTGCGCGGAACGTGACGTGCTCTACTCCTAACCGTGTTAGAAGGAGCTACACCATGGTCCCGCGACCGCGCCACGCTTCCACCGGCATCTTGACGTGCATGCTGGCCCCGCATGTCTCGGGAATGATGCGAGGAGTCTTTCCTTGGGAACGCCTAGAACCACCGATGTCATGGCGCTGTTCTTCATGCACGGCCTGAGAAGGCCGCCACGCATGCGCTGGCGCGGGTGCCTTGGAAGGCGCCATCTCGTCCCTGGAGTTCGCTGCGCCAGCCGTAGGCGGCATGGCTCCGTCCTTAGATCTAGTGACGTGCGGGTTGTTGTCGCCGCTGCGAACAACGCCGCTCGCCTGGCTTTGATCGCCAGAACGTCGTGGAAGCTCAAGACCTCCACCTCCTCCACCTATGTCCACGTCGTCGCCCGACCGTGAAGGCATGGGCAAACCGGACGCAGATGGACCAACCGCCGCCAAACCCTTCTTCTTGGGAGCCATGGCGACAAAAATGATCAAGAGACTGACGTGCTGATCACTAGATTAGGTTCGTGCAACCCTTCCCCCTACCTGGTGTGCCAAAGATGTCGGCGTACGACACCTATGGGATCGCGTGGATCCCGTTTTTCGGTTCGGCAGGGACAGAGGTATGCACAAAGAGTAGATCCAACGATCAACGCAAGGGGATTTTTACCCAGGTTCGGGCCGCTGAGAAGCGTAATACCCTACTCCTGCTTTAGTTTATTGTGGGTGATTAAGTCCAAGCTTCAGGAGCACTTGCGATGAATAGTATGTTCGAGCAGCAGCTACACATGCAGACTGGGCTAGAAAGTCCTCCCCCCTGTAGCTACGCCTTGGGCCGCCTTTTATATGTCCAACAGTGGCGTACAATACATACAAGAGGTGTAAAGATGCTACGGTGTTTTCATGCTTATCACTGACGATTTAGGACAAACGTATTAAATGCTCCATTTAGGTGTCCGATTAGGTGTCCCTTACTTTCTTGGGGACGGAAAAAGGGCCCATCCCATCAGCACCGCTTAAGCTCGTCCACCACTATTGCCATGACATGCATCCAGGAAGACAAAACCCAAATGACAGGCTGGTTGCTGCGCTGGAGCAGTGGCAGGGTGGCGTGATCTTGCTGGGTGCAAGTCTTGCCGGGGATTCGCAAGCCATTTCGGCAAGGATCTTGCTAGGGATCCGGCCTTTGGGCTTCTGTCTTCTAGTCCCTGGCTTGAACGCCTTCTTGGTGGTCTTGCGTTTTCTTCCAGCTGTCCCCCGGTAGGCCTTGCCACTAGTATGGCTACAACCGTCCGTGCACAAGTATGGGGTATTAAAGGACCCAAACTTTAGTACACCGACAGGTATGACACCTATGGGATCGCGTGGATCCCCTTTTTCGGTTCGGCAGGGAGAGAGGTATGCACAAAGAGCAGATCCAATGATCAACACAAGGGGATTTTTGCCCAGGTTCGGGCCGCTGAGAAGCATAATACCCTACTCCTGTTTTAGTTTATTGTGGGTGATTAAGTCCAAGCTTCAGGAGCGCTTGCGATGAACAGTATGTTCCAGCAGTAGATACGCATGCAGACTGGGCTAGAAAGTCCTCCCTCCTATAGCTACGCCTTGGGCCTCCTTTTATATGTCCAAGGGGTCACCAATAGTGGCGTACAATACATACAAGAGGTGTAAAGTTGCTACAGTATTTTCATGCTTATCACTGATGATTTAGGACAAACGTATTAAATGCTCCGTTTAGGTGTCCCTTACTTTCTTGGGGACGGAAAAAGGGCCCATCCCATCAGCACCGCTTAAGCTCGTCCACCACTAGTGCCATGACAAGCATCCAGGAAGACAAAACCCAAATGACAGGCTGGTTGCTGCGCTGGAGCGGTGGCAGGGTGGCGTGATCTTGCTGGGTGCAAGTCTTGCCGGGGATTCGCAAGCCATCCCGGCAAGGATCTTACCGGGGATCCGGCCATTGGGCTTCTGTCTTCTAGTCCCTGGCTTGAATGCCTTCTTGATTGTCTTCCATTTGCTTCCAGCTGTCCCCCGACAGGCCTTGCCGGTGGTATGGCTACAACCATCCGTGCATAAGTATGGGGTACTAAAGGACCCAAACTTTAGTACACCGACACAGTGCCAAAGTCAGATTTGTCAAGATTGCCAAGAACCTCAAGGCAGACATTGCAGCATCATCGCAATAGCAAATTCCTCAGGCTGAAGCATCTGCTCAGCAAACTGAAGAAACTGAAAGTGAAGCTAATGAAAATCAGGCTACTGATGAAGCTACCAGGGCTACTAAAGAAATTCCAGCTCCTGAAGACAATGCCAGGGCAACCACCAATGTTACGCTTGAAGAACAACCCAGGCCAGCTGAAGAATCTGTTGTGCTTGAAAAAACTGATAATGCCAGGGCGATTGCATCAGTCGTGCCTGAAGAAACTGCACCAACTTCATCTGCTCCTCAAGAAAGATCTTCAAAGGTGAAGAACATCACTCTTCCTTCTGCATCAGAAGTGAAGAAAACAAAGGCTGCGGAGAAGGAAGCTGCAAGGAAGATGAAAGCATCAACCTCTGCTGAGTCCTCAGCTCCGAAGAAAGTGAGGACTTTGACGAGCTCTTTCACGGAACCAGTTGATGTTGTTACAATTTCTATAGTGCCATCAAAGGAGCTCATTCCATTTGGTGAAGATTATGTCATTCCAGATGACACTGATGAAGAAAATCCTTCTGTTGCTTCCTCAGAGCAGTTGGATGAAGAAATTAATGTGGAAGATGTTGTTTCCACACCTCTGGTATCATCGCATGTGCCTCAGTTCACAGCTGAAGAGGCGGGCATTGAGGAAATTGAAGAAGATGTGGATATTGGCCCTACAATTCCTATGCTGAATGATGACTATTGGGAAAATCTTCACCCCAATTCACCAATGACCACACCTCTGCATCCAATTCCTCAGTCCCCTGTTCAGACTGAAGAAATATTAACAGGGTCTGAAGGACGTCAAGCTTCACTTCAGTCCATACCTGAAGAAATGGAGAACCAGACTACTGCTAATGAAACTGCCACTAAAATTCCTCAGCCTGATGTTCCTGAAGTTGTGACTCAAGAGGTTGTGAGACTGTCAACTGCAAATCTTCAGCCCAAGCCACAAAATTCTCATGCAAAGAGGCCAAAATTCAACGCTGATGATTTCTTTGATGAGCATCATTTCTTCACTGACACTAATCCATATGACTCAGCCAGGCTAAGGCGCAAGAGGTTTTGGATAGCAAGCCAGATGAACTTTTATGCAGCTATTCTGTTTGACAAGGACAAGGTATTTCAGCATTGTCAAATTCCTCATGTGGACATGGAGTCCATACCTTGCTTCCAACCTATTTTGAATGTCCTTCATGAAGCTGGACTTATCAATTTCTGTGCTGATATCTGTGATTGGAATGAAGAGCTAATTCTTCAATTCTATGCAACACTGCACCTCACTGAAAATGTGGCTGATGTCAACTCATGGGTGCTTGACTAGATGACTGAGAACACTCACTATAAAGCCCCGACCTCTGAATTGCTTCATGCCATTCCTGTCAGCCCTCCTGTTGAAGGTGCAAGGCTGATCTATGAAGAATCTGAACTTCCAAATCATCTCATGCAAGTGCTGATGAAGCCTTTGCGGCCAGGCCAAGCCCCAAGAACCACCTTCCTAGTGAAGGATTTGCTGTATGTGCCAAGGACAATATACCGCATCTTAACCAAAACCCTCGGTCCAATCAAAGGCCACAATTCTGAAGAAGAAGAAGAAGTTGTTGGCATCATGAAGAATCTGCTATTCAACATCATACATGGGATTCCCATTAACTATCATGATTTCTTCATGAGGACTTTGGCAAATGTTGCACTGTCCCCGTTTGAATTGAAGCCCTATGCTCCTTGGATAATGAAATTCATCAAAACCAGGTCTTCAATTCACTACAAGGCAGATTTTCAGAATCACCTCAGCTTTCTGCCTCCCATTGAAGTCCTCGAAAGGACTATTTCTTCAGCTGATGAAAAAGGCAAAGCTGCTGTTATTGATGAAGGCACTCATCCATTGGATGGTCGGTTTCACAAGGCTGCATCATATTCCACCAATGATGACTCTGCTACCCAAGATTCTACAAGAGCCCATGAGCAAAATCCTCAAGCCACTGCCCGACGATGGATGACTGATCGCGAGCTTCTTCTAAGTCTTCATCAGAAGGTCGATCGAAATCACAAGTGGGTCAAGCGTCAATTTGGCTCAATTCTTCAGAACATGACTGTCACACAAAACACTATGAAGAAGAATCACTACTATGCGCATGAAATCTTCGATCGCACTTGGGCCATACTTTCTCATCTCTACAGTGCTGAAGACCTCAAGCAGACGGACTTTCAGTAGAACTTTGACTGGGCTCATCCTCCTTCGAAGAAATTCAAGAAGGTCAAAGTTCCTCAGCTGGTCACCAGTTCATTTTCTTCATCGCGTGAGACGGATGAAGCTGAGGATCTTGACAACACTGCGACAGGCCCTACATCGACAAACGACCCCAACAACACTGGCGCTCCTCCATCGACATCATGATGATATTCTTCAGGGGCGTTAGTCCTCATTTTTCATCCTTTTAGTCATTCGATGACAAAGGGGGAGAAATTTGAGTTAGTCTTCAAGCGGGTCTCTTATATATGGGCTGTTTTTTCTGTAAGTTACAACTCTCGTTCTTCTGAGGTGTTTGCTCTGATGAGTTGTAAACTTAAGTCCGATGGTGGTCTGATACTTTTGAACTACTTTCTGCATGCTTATTTCCTCAAGTACCTTAATGCACACATGCTGAACTTCATCATACACCATTTTTCATCATGCATTTCAAATTCTTCATCTTATATGTTAAATGCGTGTATGGATTACAAGATATAGGGGGAGATCTCCATGATTTTATTCTACAATGTGCATTTGCAGTCAAAGAAAATTCCTCAAACATGCACATCTTTAGGGGGAGTTCTTCTATATCTTGCAATCAAATTCCTCAATATTAGTATTTACACTTCATATGTTTATCCCCGCTGAAAACTTAACCTATTTATCATCAATCACCAAAAAGGAGGAGATTGTAAGTGTATCTAATGCCCCTTAGTGATTTTGGTGTATTGAAGACTTATAGGTTAAGGGACTAATGTGTTTGTGAGTGTACACAGGTTCTATAAGTCTCTGAGGAGTTTGATATTTCCGATGAAAGTCAACCCCTAAAAGTGAATGTCTTCAGTTGAAGACTTTGGTTTTCTTGAAGACTTTGAAAATGAGGAAATTGGTGTGACCTTGAAGACATTGATATTTATGCGAGGATTATGAAGCGTGAAGACTTTTGTATTCGTAGTTTCATTTTCTCTTTCTTGAGTCATAGGAAACACCGTACTATTAAAGGGGGTCGAGGTAAAACTAAGGAAAAGTTTCCAAGTGATGCTCATCTGAAAGCCTACACCTACCCAATCCTTCGAGTGAAGCCTTTGGAAATCTCATACAGTTCAGTCAATTTCTTCAGTGAGAGAGACGAAGATCTTCTGCTCTCTGAGGAATTTGTTCTGACTGAGGAGTTAGGAATTCGCCAGTGCAGATTGCCTACAAGTGAGGAACATGATAGCCCTGAGGAATTTGAGAGCTCAAATTTCCGACCATTGCTGTGCTATGCGCCAGCTGTCCCAAATATCTTATCCACCTAACGGTCATATCATTGAAGGGCATTTATGTCTTATCATGTCAGGCTGCTCCCCAGCAATAAATAGCCACCCCCTACAACCATTAGCTGGTTGGCTGCTCCGAGAGAAACTGACACTTGTCATTTAGAGCATCCCATCCTCTGAGGACTTTGAGAGAAAATCATCAGTGAGGAAAAACCCAAAACCCCAACACCTAAAACCCAAAGTGATTGAGCATCACTGAAGAGATTGTTCCTGTGTGGAACTGACGCTTGTTACCTTTAAAGACTGTGCATCTTCCGGATGGTTAGGCGTCATGGTCTAGAGCATCCAAGAGGAATTGTGGATCGCCGAGTGACCAAGTCTGTGAAGGTTTGGAAGTCACCTGAAGACTTACCACGAGTGATTGGGCGAGGTCTGTCTGACCTTAGCTCAAGGAGAATACGGTAAGGACTGTGTGTCCTGGGACTGTGTGTCCTTTGGTTTAAATACCAAGCCGCTCCAACCAGGCGTACAACTGTTACAGCAGTTCAAACTGGTCTACCAAATCACTGTCTTCACCGAGCTACTGGTTCTATTTCCTCAACCCTTTCATTTCCTCGCTCATTTGTTGATGAAATTGATCGTTACTGTTTGAAGACTTTGACTGAAGACTTCCTCAATCCTATTTCTTCAGTCATCTTGTCTTCTGCCTGCTTATCCTGTTTACTCGCTATCTGTGCTCTGTGTATGTTTCATTTCATCATGATGACCATGCTACTGTCTTGTTATGCATGCACCTGAGTACTTATTCCGCTGCTTGTAGTTCGTCACTTAGCAAATTCCTCAAGTAGTATTTCCTCAGTGACGAATTTGTAAAAATCGCCTATTCACCCCCCCCCCCCCTCTAGTTGATATAACGCACTTTCACAACTGCATGTGCACAAGTCAGGGTAATAAGGCACCCATGTCTTAGTGCACCGACACACGACGTCGGAATCAAACAACACAGGGCAACATAGCTCACTCGAAGATGAAGCGGAGCAGGAGATAATCGAAGGGTCAGCCATCTAGGAAGCGGCTTCCACTCATGAGGTCATGGCAGTTATCGCACCATCGACTGAGCCCCTTCTCGCATACTTACTCCGCAAGGAGCTCCCCAAGGACCAATGATGTAGGGTAGAACCCTAGATGCCCGATCTTTCACGATTGGAGCGGATCCCACAATGAACACGAAGAACACGAGGGGAAAACACGTGGGGAAACACAAGAGGAATCACTCAAACCAACAAGATTCGATTACACATGTGCTAGATCATCGAAACACAAAGAGATACATGATCCACGATCAACAAAGGATGATACAAGTAGCAAGTTCTTCTCCGTGAGGAGGTCTTAAGGGTCTTCCCATTAGGGGTCTTGAATCCAGGATGGATCTTCTCTGTAGAGGCCACAGTCTCTCTCGGTGGAGTAGATCTGGATGGATGAGCAAAGCTCTATCTCTCAAATGAGCTAAACCTATGCTAACCCTAGAAAAGTGGAGGTGGAGTTATATATATAGGCTAGGGGGAGAAGGGGTACATGGGCTTCAGCCCAAGTCACGCACGCAGGCAGGGTCCAGATGATCCGGATGGTGGCCTGGATGATCCAGGTGTCGGGGGTCCGGATGATCCGGGCGACCGTCCGGATCTTCCAGAGGTGTCGTAGCGGCAGCAGTAGGTCCGGATGATCCGAGACCTGGCCCAGATGTCCGGCTCCGTCCGGATGATCCGGGACCTGGTCCGGATCATCCAGCTTCGACGAGCAGGCTTGGGTGCTCTCGGGTGCTGTAGCCGGATCGTCCGGGTGGTCGTCCGGATCATCCGGGCTTGGTCCAGATCGTCCGGCTGGGGATCCGGATGATCCGAGCAAGTCCAGTCTTGCTCCAATTTTTCTCTGTCTTCGCATATGCTTCTCTCCTTCGATTGTACTTGCTCCTTAGCTGCTCCATGGTCTTCCTCATGTTTCCTGGTCATGCATAGCACATATGTTTGAGGTAGTAGCCATGTCTTACATGTGGAAAGTGACGGTTCGGAGAGGAGCGAGTTAACCTTGTGTCCAATGGCGTATGCTCGAGGTCTCATCGTATGTCCTGTTGGGACTAGGGGAGTAGTCGTAGTGTACATGGGGATGACCATAGGATGCTCCGCATAATTTCCCCTCTTGGGAAAGATCCGACCTCGGATCGTAAACCTCATCACCATGGAAACGGTTGTTGTGGACGAACTTGTAGTTGGACGGAGTTGAAGACATGGTGCAATCCAAGTACTCCAAGGTGTCGCCGGAGTGGTATACATGCAAAAAGAGCAAACACAAATGACACTCGGAAATACAATGGTTAGCGCACACTAGGTGTCCATCATGTAAGCATGAGTTCGTCCGATAATATGGTTCGTGACAAGGCACAAGATGCTTAGACAAGTGATGTAAAATGATATGCAAAGCATTCATGGGAGCAAAAGCATTTGTAGTACACACAAAGGTGTTGGGAATGTGATTAATTTCACCATTGTGCAAAATGATGTCATAATGGGACGGTGTATCAAAAGCATGAGGTAATTGGTGCTCAATGTGACGATGTGATCATGCAATTGATGATGGGCAATGTGATGATGATGTATGAATATGCCATCAAGAAAGATCACAACAAATTTGCTAAGAAAGTGCACAAGCTCATTTATCGTGGATGACATAGAACTACAAGATGCAACAAGGCAATCATAATGTGATTCAATCCATGCATAAAGTGCAAATTTGTTATGGGTGGTGTTGTACCATAGCTCAATGTCGTGGTAGAAGTGGTGGTCTGGTGGTGCTTCCAATAAGTCTGAGCACTCCTCAACTTGAAGGTCCATGGGGTCCATCTCCAATGTCGGTGCTCCATCCAATAGATGTATCATGTAGACAAGAAAAAGGAGACAACAATGAAAGAATGACCCATCCAATATGCATATTTGAGGATGTCTCAAATGGAAGGAGTTCACCTTAGTAATGTTCGTGAAGATGTCGGTGGCGCACATCGTATACACCTTGACATGACCAAGTTGTCTCATGACGGTACCGCCTTGTGAATCCTTCAAAATGAATGAACATGACAAACACTCGGAAAAACAAATGAGGTTAGCGGAAATGCAAAACCTATCATCCGCGGGGTGAGAAACCCAACAAGTGTTTTCATCACTCTTATCATAAGAAAGTACAAGGGTGTAGGGAATGGTATGTAGGCATAAGATGCTAGAACAACCAAAGGCATTAAGCTCAATCAAACAAGCATGCATCACAAGTAATATATCCGAGTCTCCAAGATCAATAAGCATAGCATGGGTGCACTCACTACAATGGCATATGAAAGGTGCAACTAATGGAGACAAGAGACAATGATCAAGACAAATCATGTGAGAGGCATGAATATATATGTCATCAACCCAAGAAAGCGAGTAAGAATGGAACATGGGTGATGCGAGAAAGCAAGCAATCATAGTGATCAAGTCAAGCAAGCTAGCAGTGCAAAGATGCAACATACTAGAAGGAATCATGGCAAGCATGTCATGTGTGCAAATAGTGGTCATGAATAATGCACATGACATATCACAAGCATGAAAGCAAGATATGAGCAAAATATCATCAATGTATTGGCGAGAGGCCATATGTAAATAGCAATGGGACATCATGACTCTCCCAACACAACAAGCATCAATAGCATGGGGCACAAAGAAATAATGGCAATAGCTACTAGCATCTCCACCAAGCATGCAAATACACATAGGAGTAGCATAATGGTGAATCATGGGTAAATGCAAGCAAGGGTCACAATTGCATGGAAAAGTCATGTAAAGAGGTATAACATGCAAATTGAACAGGATA
This sequence comes from Thinopyrum elongatum, assembly GCA_011799875.1. Lineage (NCBI taxonomy): Eukaryota > Viridiplantae > Streptophyta > Magnoliopsida > Poales > Poaceae > Thinopyrum > Thinopyrum elongatum. Next base: position 392,245,383 of record CM022303.1, read on the forward strand.
GAATGGGCATAAGGTGACACGTGGTAAATAGCCCATAGCCGTGTGAGAGCCAAGTAAAAGAGATGCGCGTAGTAGTTGCGCGAAGAGAACAGTGGTAAGGACAATCCACGTGATCCCAAATCGTCGTTGCTCTCAAGAGCTCATTTCGTCAACTCTTGGGATTGAGAGGTTGACGAGTATACGTGAGTACCTACACAAAACAAAGACAAAGGGAAAATTGTGTGTGCGTGGTATATGTACACATCATCCATTTTGATGCGCACGTGCGTGTGGTGGTTAGCACAAAATATCCAATGCTCAAATAAATGAGATGTGTGATATAGAAACATGTCATCCATCATGATAGGTTTGTTGTTATGTATAGCATAATGGAGAGTCCAATTGTGTAATGCATCATGAGAAATATGTAGAGCATTGTTATTCATGGAATGCATATGGTGCACGCAATTATGGGAATTATGCAAAGTATGGAATGAATCAAAATCTCCTAATATGTATGAGGAAAGTATGGGGGTCTCCTCATGAGCATTAGTGGAAACATCACATGGAGAATATTGACAACATCCAAAACTATGCATATCCGAAGCAATGTGTACATGGCATGGCATAGTAGATGAATTGCGCAAATCATGTAAAGGAAGCATGGCAATATCATCACATGAAAAGCAAAAGCCAATGACCATCATCTCGTCATCTATGCCATAAGTGCAAATGAGATTTATTTTAATGGGGCATGCATAGTTACTATGTTGAGATTGAAATGAGGCAATATGGGAGATCTCACTCATAGCATATGACAAGTTTAATGGATTGTCAAACATAATGTGACCAATAGAATTTTCACATGATATCCTATGGAGCATAACATCACAACTAGGCAATTCAACATGCTCATCATCATATTCATCCTAAATGGGTGGCATATCTAAGCATGTGGAAGACATAGTATGTGGTGAATCCATAAGGTGATCATCATCATGCAAGCAATCATTTGCAAGATAGTCCACTAGTGGGACAAGAGAAGCACCATCACCTATGTTACCTTTGGACCGTCGCTCATGTGTTGTAGGTGAGGTGTCGAAGATCCACTCGTTGTCATCTTCATCTTGATGGAACCATGTGGGTGGTGCATCGTCTTCCACCATGGCCATCGGTTTTCCCATTGGAGGGATGGACTCGTCGAGGGTAGGCATGTCGTCATGTAGGAGACCTAGCACCAAAGAAAACACACTCGGAGTAGAGGTTAAGTTGTTAGAAATCATAGTGGCCTCACGTGCCCTCTCAACTACCTCACTCACTAAATGTTGTGGCTCACTCACTCCCTCTCGGATGCTCTCACTTGTATGGTTGGTGGAGTCACTCAAATGGCTCTCAAACTCACATAGGGTGTGTGGCATGCTCTCGTGTGTGGGGCTAGTGGTGGTCACACTCATCCTCTCATAGGAAATGCACTCAATGTCATATATGGTGGAGTCACTCATCTCACTCATGGGGTGGTGGCTCTCCTCACATGGCAATTGGGGCATCTCATCATATGTCGGTGTCGGAGAGATGTAGGTGCAAATGTCTCCATGCTCAACTCCTATCGCCGCCTTGGTTGAAGGGATAGTCCCATGCTCAACCTCCTCATCCATAACACATCCAAAGATGAATGCCGTAGGGTGTGGCAAATCATCACTCTCCTCCGAGACCAAAGATAAAGTCTCATGTGCGCTCGTGTAGCTTGACTCGGAGTATGGGTCCAATATGGGCGCCGTCTTCATGTTGTTGAAGAGGGTCGTGCTCATCGTCGTGGTTGAAGGGGATGGCCCTTGGTCGACCTTCTTGTCACCGTCTTGGTGTAGGAGGCCCATATGATGTGGCACCTCGTAGCTCATCTCCATGACCGAAGGGGCTTGCCCATGCTCGGCCATCTTCCTTGAGGGGCTTCCGAAGATGGAAGTGTCGCCCTCGCGTGTAGGTGATCACCTTGTACCTGATGAAGTCGATGTAGGCATACTCGTGGGAAGTAGGCGAAGATGTCATACGTCCAAAGACGAAGATGCCTTGAGAACACTTGGCGAAGATGCCGAAGTGGTTGTGGTAGCCGTAGCTTCCTCTTGGTGGTGCTTGTCTCGCGGTCTTCTCTTGTGCTCATGAAGTTTGGGCATAACTTGATGTAGGGCTTGTTGGGACTTGTAGGTTTGCGTGTCTCGAGCATCTTCATGTTAATGGTGTCGCTGTCGTACTTGAGCTCGTAGTAGATGTCGTTCGTCGTCGTCGTGCACATGATGCTTGGAGGTGACTTGCCCTTCATGATGATGTGGATCATGAATGTGATGGTGGTCGCCATGGATATGTGGACGTGGACGAATTGCACTTGCATCGCTTGGGCGCTCCGAAGATGATTGACTTGCTCGCTGCCGCCTTGAAGATGACGAAGGGGAAGTAGATTTGACCAAGGCCCGAATCTCCTCCATCCTTGCATCTTGCTCCTCCTTTAGTGCAGAAAGCTTGTTGTCGAAGTAGTCTCTTGTATGTGCTTCGGAGTGTCGTATGTCGATGGCGAGGTTGTCGATGCGCTCTCGCAATCTTGATTGTGCGCCTTGCATTTGTCGTTGTAGATCGAAGATGGACGTTTTAGTGACGTAGTTGTTCACGCCGTCTTTGTCGTGGAAGACCGGAGTTGAAATGCTTTGCCTATCCATCACAAGACTTGAGCAAATATGAGTGGGAGAAAGAGAAGAACTAGACCAAATGTACCTTATCCAATGTTGAAAATGGATCAATGATCACTCAATAGTATAGCAAGGAAATAACACAATTGGTACTGGATCTTGTCAATTCTCACACCTACACAAGTAAGGCTTATGAAGTAGCTTGGTGAGGATAGTGGCACAAAAATTTGATGCAAAATGTTAGAAAGAGTCAATAACATTGAAAGAGATTCACAAATTCGCAAGTGAAACAAGTAGACCAATAGCAATCAATGGTACACGGAAACACACACACGGATAGATAAATGGGGTCGTGCAACCAAGGAATGAGCTCAAAATGTGGAATCCACGGAAAATGCTCTTGTTGCACAACTCTAGAGAGACGCTAGCACGATTGCTCAATAGGCGGATACGACACTTGTGCACAACCTATAAGAGACAAAAATGCAACGACTTCTATCCCAAGTATGCTATGTATATATGATTCCCGGCGTTTCTCTCAAGATGATCCAAGATGATCAGGTATGACAATCTTATATGCAATGTGGTATGATGCTATGGCTCTTGCTTACAAGCTTCTTTGCTCACTCTTTGCTTAAAAGCATATTCTTTTTTTTTTTATATGGCCACTTATGCGAAATGCACAAACCAAGATAGCAATTGTGTATATGCGGGAACAATCTTGTGACATAAGGGATGATATGATGATACCAAGATGATATGGTATATATGCAATGGAAGGTATGGATCACTAATGTGCACAAGTAACGTTGCCTGCAATACTCAACGGCTAGTCTCGATAGGCAAGTGACGCAAAATGGGCTAGGGGCTAACAATACAATGGCAAGAATGTACAATGAAGGGATACCACGATACCAAGGTGATATAGAGGTTACCGTACTTGCTTACGGTTAGGGTGTCAAAATGGTGAAGGTGGTCAATGTCGAATCCTTGGTGAAGTTGAGCGGCAGTGATGTCAATGTCGAGCCATTCCTAGTTAGCCGAAACACCCTAGGAAACGGAAAAACCGCAAACTCAAAATCTCAAAGGCAAATGTGAAATGGTGGTAGCGGGAATGCGGTGGTGGTTGCGGAAGTATTGGTGGAAACCCGGTCAAAATGGGTTAAGGTGGCGGAAGGGTATGATGGGCTATACACGGTGTCGGAGTTGAAAGCACGGTCCCTAAGTAGCCGAAACACCTTAGGAGACACAACTCACAACACAAACAAAATTGGGTTAAGTTGGGGTGGCGGAAGTGTATGGTGGGTAAGGTTATGCGGAAGTGGTGGTGGTGGTTGATGAAGAAGCGACCGTCCCTAAGTAGCCGAAGCACCATAGGAGACTCGAATCACTACTCAAGCAACCACTAATGCGATGGGGAACAAAATGGGTTAGGTTGTAGAAGTCGGTGGTGGTATAGCGGATGATATGGTGGAAGGCCTAGGCAAAGATGCCTAAGTTCCAAAAATTTGATGAAGTCAAATGATGGTGGTGGTATTTTTTTGGGATGGGGGATGTCAAGAGCTTCAAAACGAGCTAAAGAACATCAAAATCGGAGTTCGGATGAATTAGATATGGCCAAAACAAAATTTTAGCACTGTCAGTTTCAGGGTTACCCGGACATTCGGGAGGAGGTCCGGTTGATCCGGGCTTGGTCCGGATGATCCGGGAGTACTTCCGAATGATCTGGGTTCATCAACTCCGGTACGGGTATTCGAGTACGTGGGTTATCCGGACATCCGGGAGAGGGTCCAGCTGATCCGGGCGGAGTCCGGATGATCCGGGAGCACGTCCGGATGATCCGGGCAAGTTAAACTGCTCGGGATTTTCTCTCGGGGATGAATTTTTGGGGCGGAAAAGGATGATTTTGGGGGCAAAATTGCAAAGATTTCGTGGATGGAAGGTGGGGAAACTTGTGGGGAAGCTAGATCCACTTGAAACCAAGCAAATCCATGGATCAAAATCAACAAAACATCATCAAACCAACAAATCACAAAAAAAATTGGGGCTATTTTTGTGGGGATTTTTGAAATTAGGACGAAATCAACAAAATTAGGCTAGAAAACAAAGAGGGGATTCTCCAAAATCGTGATCAACGTGGCTCATGATACCAATATGATGTAGGGTACAACCCTAGATGCCCGATCTTTCACGATTGGAACGGATCCCGCGATGAACATGAAGAACCCAAGGGGAAAACACGAGGGGAAACACGAGAGGAATCACTCAAACCAACAAGATTCAATTACACATGTGCTAGATCCTCGAAACACAAAGAGATACACGATCCACGATCAACAAAGGACGAAACAAGTAGCAAGTTTTTCTCTGTGAGGAGGTCTTGAGGGTCTTCCCGTTAGGGGTCTTGAATCCAAGATGGATCTTCTCCGTAGAGGCTGCGGTCTCTCTCGGTGGAGTAAATCCGGATGGATGAGCAAAGCTCTATCTCTCAAATGAGCTAAACCTATGCTAACCCTAGAAAAGTGGAGGTGGAGTTATATATATATAGGCTAGGGGGCGAAGGGGTACATGGGCTTCGGCCCAAGTCACGCACGCAGGCAGGGTTCGGATGATCCGGATGGTGGCCCGGATGATCCGGGTGTCGGGGGTCCGGATGATCCGGGCGACCGTCCGGATCGTCCGAAGGTGTTGTAGCGGCAGCAGCGGGTCCGGATGATCCGATGGCCCGGATGTCCGGCTCCGTCCGGATGATCCGGGACCTGGTCTGGATCATCCGGCTTCGACGAGCAGGCTTCGGGTGCTCTCGGGTGTTGTAGCCGGATCGTCCGGGTGGTCGTCCGGATCATCCGGGCTTGGTCCGGATCGTCCGGCTGGGGATCCGGATGATCCGGGCAAGTCCAGTCTTGCTCCGATTCTTCTCCGTCTTCGCGTATGCTTCTCTCCTTCGATTGTACTTGCTCCTTAGCTGCTCCATGGTCTTCCACTTGGTTCCTGGTCATGCACAGCACATATGTTTGAGGTAGTAGCCATGTCTTACATGTGGAAAGTGACGGTTTGCAGAGGAGCGAGTTAACCTTGTGTCCAATGGCGTATGCTCGAGGTCTCGTCGTATGTCCTCTTGGGACTAGGGGAGTAGTCGTAGTGTACATGGGGATGACCATAGGATGCTCCGCATCAACCAAACTGACACTCGTCGAATCATTAGGCAATCTAAAGCCTACAAGGTCCATGAGGGAGAGCTCTACAAGCAAAGCGTAACGGGCGTTCTGCAATGGTGCATATCCGAGGAAGAAGGAATAATGCTCCTTAAAGAGATACACTCTGGTATGAGCGGACATCACGCCTCTTCTTGGAACTTGGTCAACAAGGCATTCCGAGCTGGCTTCTATTGGCCAATGGCGGGGCCGACGCTAAAACACTTGTGTAATGTTGCCCAGCTGCCAGGTATTTGCCAAACAAAGTCACATGCCCCCAACAGCTCTTCGGAACATCCGGATCACTTGGCCCTTCGCGGTATGGGGGCTCGACATGGTTGGCCCTCTTAAGGGAGGATCAAGCACTACTGCAGGATGCTACTAACGCGACACTACGATCAGAGACCCTTTGACGAAACTGTGTGCAATGCATTAATCGCAAAGGGTGATGTAAGAAACCGTCAAAAAAGATGCAAAACGTTTGCGATGAAGGATACATCAAACACGGTTCCGATTTTGGTTGCGTGTGCGATGCGGGGCATATGGTTGATCCATACGAACTGTTTGCGATGAGACAGAACAACAGAAACGGGCAGCCAGATCAAGGAGTGTGCAATATATGGCATGCAGTTCACTCCGATGAACCGTTTGCGATGATCGAGTTGAACACAAACGATTTGACGTAACAAGATGTGTGTGGTACCCGGCAAACAGGTCGGTAATCAGAATTGTGTGCGATCATTATAGATAGCCCATACGGTCTTTTTTGTGAATTGTGTACTCGTCAGGGCACACAGTTCAAGAAACCAACCTATGGGCGATAATGTAGAAGATCTCTGTTGAATACATATTACTAACCGTCTGCGATGATATTGACAAGATAAACAGAGATAACGAATTAATATGAGCGAACGGAAACAGAGATATATACAGTCTGCTTAATTTAGTCCTTCTTGTTGTTGTTGTTGTTGGATGGCCCCGCGACATCGTCTTGGCGAGGATGCTTCTTGCCGCTGACCGTTGGCTTTTCATCGCCGCCGCCGTCGTCATCGTTGTTGCTGTCGTCGTCCTCCTCCTCCTCGTTCGACCATTCCTCCTCATCATCATCGTCGTCCTCTTCTTCGTCCTTCGACGGCTCCTCGTCCATCTAGTTTTCGTCGGACGACTCCGGAGGTGGCGTCCCTTCCATGATCCGGATATAATCGAGGCCTGGGCTCGACGCCGGACTCATGGAAGATGAGCGGGATGATTCCGATGTTGACCTATCATCGGGCGCCAGACTGCTGGCCAAATTGTCATCCTCGCTGTCACTCGACATGGCTGCGGTCGTATAAAAACCGCAAGAAAGCAAGATTGTAGAGTGTGTGCAAGTGTGTAGCGCGGCCTGCCGGGGACGATGAAGATGGTGGACACTTAAGCGGGGTATGCAGAGAAGAGGAATGCCAATTGAAGCGGGGGTTGACGTATTATCTAACCGCTGATATAATCAACCGCAATTATTTGTACTCAGTCGCTCCAAATTCCCGGGGTTGCGCAGTTCTCAATGTGATAATTAATTACGCACACGCGTTGGAGCGTCCAAATATGAAACAAGCATTTTTCGTAGTACTTCTACTCCCTCCGTACAGGTGACCTAGGTGGGGGGAAAACGAGAGAACTTGATGATTACTCCCTCCGTCCCAAAATAAGTGACTCAACATTGTACTAACCTTAGTACAAAGTTGAGTCACTTATTTTGGGACGGAGGGTGTATTTGGTAATCAATACCATTGCATGCAGAGAACTGACTACTGCATGCATGTTATGCTAAGTAGTCTGAAGTCATTGACTGCATACTAGCCGCAGGACTCCTATTGGCTGATTTCTTTTTTCAGGACAAAAACAAGGAATGAGTTTTGGGATTATGCACCGGTACCGGTATGAATGGAGTAGGATAGTTGGCAAGCAATACATTGAGCTCTTCTTATTGATGAAGCCAGTAATAATTAAACTACAAAGGAAACGAAAAAAAGACAAAGGAAAATATCTTCACGAATCTTCGCGTAACATCAATGGCATAGGACCTAGATGTGCATTATTAGAGCACATCTAGATGTGCTTTAGCAATACTGTCAAACAAAACTCCTAATCATCATTGCAAACAGCGCATACAACATGGCTAATGCGACAACCACAACTACACATGCTAGTTCCTTCTTGTCTCTTGCTTTCATCTGTTGCCTGTGATTGATTCTTTCTTGGTTCATCGTACTGATTGTACATTCGAGATCAGCCAGTTTCTTCTTTAGCTTTACGTTATCTTCTGTGAGCTTGGTGATAACACTCCGAGCCCTGCCATGCCATTCTTCATCCAGCCAGTTAACAAAGGCACAAGCCTCATATCCCTGCCAATGTTAAATAGTATTCAGGATGAGCGGTGGCATTAACTCAAGTAAAATGATGAACTTAGCACTAACCTCTAAGGGGCAATTGAGAAACCGCCTGCCAATGTCGAATCCCTCCGTGCATACACGTCAAGCAGGAGTGTGCCCGTGCACACAACTCAGCTTTTGGTACTTCTCGGTAGCGCAAAACTCGGAGTCGAACTCGTGTTGCGGGAGTCTAGAGTCATGCTTCGGATCCGGCGGTAGATCGCTTTCCTGGGGGGGGGGGGTCATTCAGGACGGACTCAGCAAGGAGCTACTTTGGACATGCTAAAAAAGATCGAGATAGATTGGAACCTGACAAGGCGATTCGGATCCGTAGTACACCTGCCTTCTGATGACCTTAGGCAAGTGCTCAGTGGCGACCGCCGTCGTGGCAGTGCTGCCGAGAGCGGCGATATGAGCAGGAGCAGCCGCACCAAAACCATCAGCACCACTCGTCCGCATTCCCCCAATGTCAGCGCCACATGAGGGAATTTGGAGGCTATCTAGGGATTTGGGGGAAATGGGGAAACTGTGGGGATAAGCTAACGGTCGGGAACTACTTATGGCACTATATGTTGTATATGGCACACTGTTTATACATGTCGTTTGTGTTAGGTATTACAACTTCACACATGATTTCCACACCAAACCATGTGAGAAGACAATGTAGGTGATACACGGTTGCCGTGAAATAACCGTATGTGATGTACTACCATGTACATATAATTGAGTTACAATGATACTATGAAAACAGCCGCTCTGCGGATATCCATCAAAAAATAAAGCAGCCGCTCTGCAGATAGAGATGGCGGCAGCGGCGGCGGCCTAGGCAGTAGCTACCGGATAAGAGGTCAATCCTCGGTCGGTGGGCAGTGGCGGCATCATAGGAGCTCAATCCTCGGTCTGCGGCGGGAGATAGGAGGAGCTCAACCATCAAGGTCGGCGGCGGCGTGATTGAAGCACATCCATCGCGGTCGATGGCCGGATAGTGGAGGTCAAACTTCAGGTGGCAGCCGCACTAAGCTTTCCTCTTCGACCCTGCTGTCTCTGCGTGCCGCCGCATCGCGCTTCTCTGTCTGCTGGGTGGAGGTAGTCACGCGTCTAATTAATTAAGGTATTCTTTTCGTGAGTGTCTTAATTAAGGTATTCAATTCCTAAGGGTAGTGTTGTAGTACTCTACGTGTAAATTGACTGGCCTTTAATTTTTGTCATTGCATGTCTGGATAACAATATGGAGCGCCCTCAGTAATTATGAAAATAAAACCTTGTGATTTATGCACGCATCTTTGCATCAGTAAATCCGTGTATTAATGTTGTTGTTTTGTTTTTAATTACCATTCGTGTGGTGCAGATGGAACGATCTCAATGGATGAAGAATCGGAGAACCACAGATTTTATCAGTGGCGTGACAGAGTTCATGAATTTGGCTGAAAGTACAAAGAGAAGAATTGATGATGCGGATTACATCATGTGTCCATGTATTGTGCCAATACAGAGTCACGTGAAGTTGCAGATGTCCAATGGCACTTACTCTGTCGGGGATTCATGGATGGATATACATGTTGGACCAGACACGGTGAAGAGCAGGTCATGGATGAATATACCCAGGGCTACGAGATGCCAAACCCCGGTCAGCGTCACATGGATGTTGAATCTAACATCGGGGCAGAGGCGTCAAGCTACCAATGGAACACCGAAAAGCCAAAACGCCCACTGGAAACCAAGACGGCGACGCAGATGACGACGATCTTGATATGCCAGATTTTGCTGCTATGATTGCAGATTTCAAGGGCCCAAAAAAGGATATGATTGGGTACAAGGATCTGCCAACCATTGATGCGCACTCCAAGAAAGAATTGTATCCAGGTTGCAAAAAGAAATATTCCAAGTTGAGTGCCACCTTGGCGAGTCTCAGATTTAAAGCAGCAAACGGTCTATCAAACAAGGGCTTCACAGAGATGTTAGGTCTTTTCAAAGAAATTCTTTCGGAAGATAATGTGCTGCCCAGAAGCATGAACGAAGCGAAGAAAATTGTTTGCCCATTGGAACTTGAAGTACAGAAGATACACGCTTGTGTGAATGATTGTATATTGTACCGTGGTGAGTACAAAGATTTGCATGCATGTCCCACATGCAAGCATGCACGATACAAGCGCAGGAGAGCAAAGGAAAAGTACAAATTGGATGATGAGATCAAGACAGGAATGCCGTTCAAGGTTGTTTGGTACTTGCCTTTAATTCCAAGGTTGAGGCATTTGTTTGCAAACCCTAGAGAGGCAAAGAGGTTGCGGTGGCATCATGATGAGCGAACTGCGGATAAATATATGAGGCACCCGAAAGATGGGGCTCAGTGGGAATTAATCGACAACAAGTTTGAAGACTTTGCCAAGGTTCCTAGAAGTATAAGGCTCGGGGAGTGTACTGACGGGATGAATCCTTTTGGCGATATGAGCACCAATCACAGCATATGGCCGGTGCTTCTGTGCATATATAACCTAGCTCCTTGGTTGTGTATGAAGAAAAATACATTATGATGTCAATGATTATCCAAGGCCCGAAGCAACCAGGAAATGACATCGACATTTACTTTCAGCTACTGGTAGAAGAACTGCTGACAGTGTGGATAGATGTGCCTGCTGTAAAATGTTATGATGCTTACAAAAAGGAAATTTTCGATCTACATGCAATGTTGTTGCACACCATTCAAGATATGCTGGCATTAGGCAACACAACAGGGCAGAAAACAAAGGGAGATGTAGGGTGTGTCACATGCATGGATAGGATAGCTAGCAGATTTCTTCCCAACTTGCGTAAAACCGTGTTTTTGCGTCATCGTAGGTTCTTACGGAGAAATCACCCGTACCGAAAGATGAAAGCTGAATTTGATGGTACGGCAGAGGTAGATGTGGGCCTAAGACCCTATGTTGGGGAGGTGGTCCACAACATGGCTAAACAAATTAATGTTGTGCTTAGCAAGAAGCACGCTATGACGGTGAAACAAACACCCAATGGTCAAGTGTTTAAGAAGAAATTGGTGTTCTGGAAATTTTCACTGCATCGATGTCATGCACGTAGAGAAGAACGTATGTGAAAGCATCCTTGGTACTCTGCTCAAGATTAAAGGTAAAACAAAGGATGGTGATGGTGCACGGCTCGATATGCTTGCTGATCAATCAAAACGCAAGAGTGAAGCATAAGATGATAACAAAATCATCAACGCTCGCCAGAGTTACAATTTCAGTACAAAAGAAGCAACAGAGTTCTTGACCTATTTGTTGTCAGTTAAGACACCCTCTTCCTGCTCTGCAAACATCAGAAGTCTCATGGATGTGAGCTCAGGTAAAATGAAGTTGGGACACATGAAGTCACATGATTGCCACGTAATGTTGACACAAATCCTCCCGGTGGCCATCAGGACTCTGATGGACAAAGATATAAGAAACACACTCATTGAGCTCTGTGATTTCTTCAACCAACTATGGCAGAAAGTTGTAGATCCTGAAGAGTTGGATCATATGCAAGAGGATATTGCAAGAATATTGTCCAACCTAGAGATGTTTTTCCCACCATCATTCTTTGATGTCATGGTCCATCTCACTGTGCACCTTGTCGACGAGATAAAGTATTGTGGTCTTGTGTTTCTTCACAACAAGTATGCCTTCGAGCGGTTCATGGGAATACTGAAGCGCTATTGTCAGAACCGAAACCATCCAGAGGCAAGCATCCTACAAGGTTATACCGCGGAGGAGGTTGTTGAGTTTTGCACCGAATACATGAAACAAAGACCTATAGGTTTGCCCCTCTCTCGCCACGAGGGAAGGCTGCAAGGTAAGCCGGTCCTTGCTAGCACACAAAAGGTTGCACCCGGAGAATTGGCAGAGAAAGCCCATTTAATGGTACTGCTTAATAGCCCAGTTCTCAACGCTTATGCCGAAGAACAATTGGCGGAGGTACGCCAAAGCTTCTTACCAATGGTGCCTTCATCAGATGTGGAGATGAAGGAGCACACTAAGAACTACGCCGAATGGCTGAAGAATCGTTTGGCACAAGGATCCATGGATGACATTGCTACGTGGTTGGCACAAAAGCCATCACCTACGATGCTGACGTACCAAGCATATGACATAAATGGCTACACGTTCTACACTGAGGAACGTGATGAGAAGACCTCAAATCAGAACAGCTCTGTTCGAATAGAATGCATGACTGTAGATGATGCTGATAAAAGGGTATACTATGGAACCATCAAAGAGATTTGGGAGCTTAACTATGTGAAAGTTAAGGTGACATTATTCAGGTGCACATGGATCCCTCTTGGTCAGGTAAAGGTTGATGATTACAGGAAGACCTGTGTTAACAGGACAACGATGGCATATCACGTGGACCCGTTCATTCTTGCCAGCAATGCTACCCAGATTTTCTATGCGGAAGACCCCTTGCATAAGAACTGCCATGTAGTGATGCATGGGAAGAGGAGGGTACTGGGTGTCAAGGATGTTGCCGATGAGGACGAGTACGATGAATTTGCTGAGTTGCCAGCCAAGGGATCACGCACCCCTCTAACAGAGAAGCGTAAAATCATCAGAAAACCCAAGTTCATTCGAGGTCAACGTAATGGTCCCAGTTCCCCCATGTACATGGGAATTAAGCCGTAAGACTAGTCTTTATGCCTACCCTGCAACCTAATTCGTTCAATTTAGAACTGTCGCGTGTACTGAATTTGTGAGTTATACCCGGTTTTCTGTTGATGTAAGAACCATTATATATGTTGACCATGACAGGCTATCAGCTCAAACAATGAATATGAACTGCTTATTATTATTATTATTATTATTATTATTATTATTATTATTATTATTATTATTATTATACCATAGAGGTAGCACACTCAATTGATCTCACTCATGTATGAACAGAAGATATGCAATCTGGTTTGCGAATAGCACACGGTTCATTCATGAAAGCCGTGAGCCGACCAAACCGCGCGCACAATCTAAGTCATGTGTTCTGATTAGCCAGAGCCCAAACCCCACGGATCATACGTCTGCACTGTTGGATGCTCCTAGATCAAACGGCATCCTCATCCCTTTTGACAGCAAATACAGTTCCAATTGTAATTTTATTTATATGCCCAAATGCACGTTAAACTCAAAAAATGTCTTAAATATAGCTAATGATACCTGAAATGCGCCAGAAAATCAAACCCATGGTATAATGGTGATTGCGTACCATGGAAATTTTTATGAGGCCAAACGATGAAGTCACCGGCCACTAGAGTTTGAATTGACACGTCTCCTTTTGGAAACCATGATCCTTCTTGTGAGATGCTCTAGTTTGGAAGGAGCGATCATCAAAACTTGTGCCAAACTTTACCAATTTTTTTCCATGGGGTCATGAGAGCACGCCACGGGCACACATCGATTTTGATGATGTCCGGACTCCATCTGAATTTCCTGTAATTAAAATACCAACTAGGCCTACGCCGGTGGCCGCACCTCGTGGCCGAAATGTTTGAAACTTCTCCCCGCTTCTTGGACAAACGAATGAAAACTCGCAAAGCGATGCACAAATGATTTGTACACCTTCTTTGCTAAGGCTGGCCATAGTGGGGGTATCATAACTGGTATCATGCACTCGGGAATAGCAAATAAGATGATGTCGCAAAGAATTAAAGAAGGGAGAGTGGGTTAGAGTAACATAGGTAGATACCGTAACATAACAAATGCTATACTACTTTGTGTCATGCATGGCCATAAATACGGTCATCTATGATACTACTCTATGATACTATGCACTATGAAGGTAGTATCATACACTAGTATCATATGCATGATACTAGTATATGATACTCCCCACTATAAGTAGCCTAACTAACACCCACATGTAGTTGTAGTAGGGTTTTGACTTTATATGCACTAAATGCAAGGTAAGTGCAAAAAAATGACTTAAATATATCAGACGAGACCTAAAATGGGCCAAAAAATCTAACCAAGGGTATATCCGTGATTGTTTACCATGATTTTTTTTAGGCGGAACAATGTAGTCACTGACGATTTGGAGTCCGAAGTGCCGCGTCTCCTTTTGGAAACTATGATACTTCTTGTGAGATGCTCCGGTATGGAAGGTGCGAGCACCAAAACTTGTGCCAAACTTTACCAAAATTTTTCCATGCGATCATGAGAGCACGCCACGGTGACACAATGATTTTCGTTATTTCCGGCCTCTATATGCATTTCCTGTAATTAAAATACCAATAAGGCCTACGCCTCTGGCCACACCCTGCAGTCGAACTGTTTGAAGTTTTTTCCCGTTTGTCGGACAATGAATGAAAACTTGCAAAGCGACACACAAATGATCTTGCTAACACCCACGTTTAGTTGCGACTATATATATTTGAGTCATTATATATATATATATATATATATATATATATATATATATATATATATATATATATGCAAACAATGACTCAAATATAGCAAACGAGATCTCAAATGTACCAGAAAGTCGAACCATAGGGTACAATCGTGTTTCCTACCGTGGAAAAAAATTCGAGGCAAAATGATGAACTCATGTTTTCATTCAAACAAAAATATGTTGTTAATTCATGTAAATGTTTTCAAATAGCACACGGTTCACTCACGAAAGCCGTGTGCCTACTAAACCATGGCCGATGCCCCCCTGCCGCGCGCGCGATCTGAGTCGTGTGTTCTGATTGACCAGAACCCAAACCCCACGGATCGTACGTCTGCATCGTTGGATTCTCCTTGATCGAACGGCAATCCTCATCCCTTTCCATAGCACATGCAGTTCCGGTTGTGATTTTATTTATATCCACAAATTGCACCTTAAATTCAAAAAATGTCTTAAATATAGCAAACGATACCTAAAATGCATTAGAAAATGAAACCCGTGGTATAATGGTGATTGCGTATCGTGAAATTTTTTATGAGGCCAAACGATGAAGTCACCGGCCACTGGAGTTTGGATTGACACGTCTCCTTTTGGAACCCATGATCCTTCTTGTGAGATGCTCCGGTTTGCAAGGAGCGATCATCAAAACATGTGCCAAACTTCACCAATTTTTTTCCACGGGGTCGTGAGAGCACGCCACGGGCACACGCCGATGTTGATGATGTCTGGACTCCATCTGAATTCCATGTAATTAAAATACCAACTAGGCCTACGCCGGTGCCCGCACCTCATGGCCGAAATGTTTGAAACTTCTCCCCGTTTCTCGGACAATGGATGAAAACTCGCAAAGCGACACACAAATGATTTGTACACCTTCTCTGCTAACTAACACCCAGATGTAGTTGTAGTACGGTTTTGATTTTATATGCACTAAATGCAAGGTAAGTGCAAAAAATTGACTTAAATATAGCAGACGAGACCTGAAATGGGCCAGAAAATCAAACCTAGGGTATATACGTGATTGTTTACCATTAAAAAAATTCAAGGCGGAACCCGACGATTGGAGTCTGAAGTGCCGCATCTCCTTTTGGAAACTATGATCCTTCTTGTGAGATGCTCCGATTTGGAAGGTGTGAGCATCAAACCTTGTGCCAAACTTTACCAAAAAATTTCCATGGGAGCACGCCACGGTGACACACCGATTTTCGTTATTTCCGGACTCTATATGCATTTCCTGTAATTAAAATACCAACAAGGCCTACGCCTCTGGCCGCACCCTGCGGCCGAACTGTTTGAATTTTTTTCCCGTTTCTCGAACAATGAATGAAAACTCCCAAAGCGACACACAAATGATCTTGCTAGCACCCACGTGTAGTTGTGACTATAGCAAACGACTCAAATATAGCAAACAATACCTCAAATGCACCAGAAAATTGAACCATAGGGTACAATGGTGATTTCTTACCGTGGAAAACAATTTGGAGGCGAAACAATGAACTCATGTTTTCATTCAAACGAAAATATGATGTTAGTTCATGTAAATGTTTTCAAATAGCACACAGTTCACTCACAAAAGTCGTGTGCCTACCAAACCGTGGCCGATGCCCCCCTACTGCGCGCGCGATCTGAGTCATGCGTTCTGATTGGCCAGAACCCAAACCCCACGGATCGTACGTCTGCATCATTGGATGCTCCTAGATCGAACGGCAATCCTCATCCCTTTCGACAGCAAATGCAGTCCATTTAGGATTTGATTTATATGCCAAAATGCATGGTAAATGCCAAAAAATGTCTTAAATATAGCACATGAGACTTGAAATGCGCCAGCAAATCAAACCTGTGGTATAATGGTGATTGCTTACCATGGGAAAAAATTAGAGGCGAAACGATGAACTCACGTCTTCATTTCAAAATTTGCACGTCTTCATGTCAAACGAAAGTATGCTCTTTGTGCAGACGAGCACTTAGAGGCAACCGTTTGCATAGGCCTTTCCGCGCGGCGACCAGGGATATTTTTTCACCCTTTTCACCTAGGCCGCCAACACCCCCCCCCCCCACCGCCCGCCCGCGTTTCACTCAATTAGTCCACCCAATCTCCATCGCTAGCTCCCCCCTCCCCCAGATCCATAGCAGATCCCTCTCCGGCGCCGGCATGCTCACCCTGGCCGTGTGCCCGCTCTTCGGCATCAACCCTACCTCCACTGTCATTCCCAACACGCGGCTGCCCGCGCCTCGCCGTCTTCGTTTCCTCGTCAGCCACCCTCTTGCATATCGATCATGGAACCCTCGCCTCTCCTGTGGTCCTGCCGGGTTTGCATTAAGAAACCTGTTAGTTACTGCTCTCCATCACGGTGAGGCATATTTCCTCGCAAACCCTCTTCCTATTTCATTTCGTATGTTCCCAAATTGGCTATAAAATAACGGAGAGCGTATATATGTTCATTATCTACCTTCCTAACTAGTACATATAAGTTGTATTTGTTCCAATAAGTTACTGCCGATTTACAGATCATGGGCGCCCGAGTCACACAAACTTAACAAATAAGTCGTACATTTTCTAAATTATTGCATGACATGTTTAGACAGCTTGATACCAAGTTGTTAGTTTTATGCTTATCCTTCTTTCCTAAGTTTCACATGTGTTCTCTGTAGATGCCGAGTAGCAGCGACAGCACTCATGCTTCAGGCGATGTATCTTCATCTGATTCCAACAACCCTAGGTCTTCAGCAGATGGTGAGGGATCAAGTAATCTTGAACGGGATAGAGCGGCAGCAATTACCCTTCCGGTCAGGACACGGAGGAACGCTCCAAGGAAGCCCACACACCAGCCTAAAGGTGTATATGAAGTAACCGAGATCGATTTAAAGTCTTGGGCTCCAACTAACCAGATAAAGCATGCACGAGGTTCAGGAGTGTGTGTGGATTTGTTGGCAGGGCAAAGCTCAACATTAATCTGCCGAGGTTTCGGAAGGCTGACACAGAAACACGGCAAAGGATAGTCCGGGAGATCATGGATCACTTCAATGTTCTAGAGCAGTGGAGAATGCAGGTGGAACACGCTGCACTGAAGAAGGCTAGGGATGCTTGGAGAAACTGGAAGCATGTGTTGTACAAGAAGTACTTGAGTGAAGGCAAGGATCCAATCCCCGCATATCCCCAAATTACAAAGGCAGACTGAGCAAAATTCAAAAGGGTCATGGCAACTACAGAGTTTGCTGAGAAGAGTGCCAAGCAATTGGAACTTCAGAAGAGGAACACACACCCCCACCGTATGGGTGTGGCAGGATACTACGGCATGAAACTGATATGGGACCAGGAGGACAAAGAAGTAGTAGCTGCGGGTGGGAAACCGGCCTTTAGTGAACTCAGGGGCGAACACGCTAGAGACTACTTGCGGGCACGTGCAAGGAGGCGTGATGACGGAACGTATTACTTTGAAAACTCACATGACGAAGAACTGTATCGCGTGATGTTAAAGGCTTCCAAGATCCCTGGAAGGTTCTACAGGAACTCAGGGCCATGTGACATTTTGTCCGATGCTCTGGAAACAAGAGAGCCCCCTGGCCGTGCAAGGGGTAAAGGTGTTAATGTCCTGCACAAGAGGGCTTTCACACTCAGCAAAGAAGAGAGGCTCAGCATGAAAAAAGCGAGGAGTGAAATGAAGAAAAATGAATTGTATTAAAGGTTGAGGAAGGACATGTATCTGGCTGTTCGAAAGGATATTGAGGAGTCAATGATGATGCAAAAGACTCTAACACTGACAGATAGCCAGCAGATGGGAGGGGAGGTGGGCATGGAGGATGCTGGTTATTGCGCGACAACACCGCACAAGAGTAGTTGTGCATCAGCTGACCCCAGCGACACTGAGACTGCAGCTGCTCATGATGATGCTATATCTGATCTATCTGGAAAGAAAGACAGACTGAAGGGCGTGCTTACACATTATGAAGGTACATTAAAATGTGCAACAGCCTGGGTTTACCCAACCTTCTTGGAAGAGGGCCTCTTGTTGGATAATGTGCCATTGAAGTTGGCTGTGTGAAGTGCTACGTGACTGAAGTAAAGCCTGGATTCAATGAATTTGCCTTGAAGAATGTCCTAGGAGACTTTGATGAGCAAAGGACCTTGGGAGAAACACTGTTACATCACATCAAGTGGCCACGAAAGGAAATAGAGTTCATGGATGAGATCCCTGAAGCCCAGCCAAGAGCAACCAATGTCGACCCTCAACCGGTGATGCTCTCCTTGCCACAGCAGCTCTCGCGTGCTTCCCCCAAAGAACCTAATACTCGTAATCCGACGGCTGATGCATCAACATGTGATCAGCTGGCCCGATTTTGTGCCGTACAGGCCATGTCATCATCCGCCCCAGAGCAGCCAGTGGCAAGGCCTACAACTGCTGAAGACACACCACCGGTTCAGATGCCGGCCGCTGAAGCAGCGGGGGGAGACCCAGCTGCAGCACATGCTCAGCAGACCAACCTGGTGGAATGGACTGCTAAGCAGTCTGATGCTTCCGAACCGCCTGCTAAGTAGTCTGTAGGTCCAGAACCGACTGCTCATCAGTCTGTCGGTCCGCAGTCGCGTGATCAGTATATATGGAGGAGTAGGGGGAATTTCGTGACCCCTTGTAGGAGGGGTCTGAAACCAACCCTAACTTTGTTTCCCCACACATAGGACTCTAAAAACAGCCTATACTTAAGTATTTTGAAATTACATGGGCCTGGCCCAAAAATAAGGTGGCGCAACACATAAAATAAGCTATGGACGAAATTTATGAAGGGGCATCTTGTATATTTCGTCCATGTCCTTGTAGGTCATCACGGAGGCTTTAAAGTGCTCAAATATGCACTAGAAACGCCATTCTGGATCCCTTCGCGCGTGCCTTCATCTCCATGCTTGATCCTGCTCTAGTGTTGATCCCTGTTGTCCATGCTAGGCCCTTCATTAGTAATTAACACAAATGTATCCAATTTAGGCAGCATCATATTCTCATGAACATTAGAATTGTAACCAAGAAATGAAAGTACCTGGTAATTCAATTAGCGTGCGCGAGCTCTAGTAATTTGTCCAGTATGTATAGTAGCAGGGGCTGTGGGTGTAACCATGGTATTGATGTCCTCATCAAGGACCCTCACGAAGTTGCACGTGAAGATGGAAAAGTCTCCAAGTTCATGGATGAAGAGGACCGACGGAAGGAACCGAAGAAGTCCCCAGGACCCGGACATCCAGCCACAAGACCTGGACATCCAGCCCCTGGAGCATCAGCCGAAGCAGCCCAGCAGTCAAAGCTACAGAGCCCGGACATCCGGCCCAATGCGTCCCCCGGGCATCCGGGCTCCGCCCGAAAATCCGGCACTCTTCACAGAATGCAACCGAAGTCGAACCACATAGGCCCCGGACATCCAGCCCCCTTAGCCCGGACATCCAGGCCCCCCTCGAAGCCCTGGACATTCGGCCCCTGTCTATGAACAGTGAAAGGGCCGAAGCCCATGTACCCCTTCGCCCCCTAGACTATATATACTCTGCTTCCCCAACATTTTAGGGTTAGCAAAGATTGTAGCTCATTTGAGATTAGAGCTTTGCTCATCCACTTGTACCTCTACTCCATTGGAGACCAAGACCTCCGCAGAGAAGATTCCCCCAAGTGGATTCAAGACCCCTCAAGGGAAGATTCCCTCATGGATTCAAGACCCTGCCGCCTCATGGATCGGGAAGGACTACCTACCATTTGTATCATCCCTTGTTGTGTTTGGATCATGTGCCTCATTGTGTAATCGGATCTAGCACATGTGTAATCGAATCTCGTTGATTTGAGTGTTTCCTATCGTTTTCCCCTTTGTGTTCTTCGTGTGTTCTTCGGGAATCCCCCTCCAAATCATGAAAGATCGGTCCCTAGGGTTCCACCCTACATCATCTTGGTATCATGAGCCAAGGTTGATCATGATTTTGGAGTCTCCCTCTTCATTCTCTAGCCTAATTTTGTTGTGTTTTGTCCCAATTTTGAAAATCCCCACAAAAAAAGCCCTCCCAAAAAAAATTGTGATTTGTCGGTGTGATGATGTTTTGTTGAATTTGATCCGTGGATTTGATGTGTTATTCGTAGATCTAGCTTCTCCTAACTTTTCCCCCAATTCCATCCACGAAATCCCTCAAATTTTGCCCAATTTTTTTTTGTTTCCCACGAGATCCACCGAGTTCATCACGGATTTGGAGCCTCGGACATCTGGCCTGTGGCCCCCGGACATCCGGCCCGACAGCCCGGATATCCGGCCTCCCGCAGCACCACTTTATCCACCACCTCCTTCTTCGCCTAACTTTCGCCAATTTTGACCGAGTTTCCACCAATACTTCCGCATACCACCACCACATTCCGCCACCACCATCGCTTATCCACTACAACCTCTGACAATTTTGAGCCGTTTTGTTCTTTGAGAATTTGAGTTGCGGTTTCAGTTTCCTAACGTGTTTCGGCTACTTAGGGACGGTTCGACATCGACATCACCGCCATTCATCTTCGTAATCGACATCGCCAATGTCATCATTTTGACACCATCCACCGTAAGCAAGGAATGATAACATCGACCACACTCTAGTACATTCTCCCTTGCCATTACATTGTTAACCCCATAGACCATTTTGTGTCACTTGCCTATCAAGACTAGCCATTTGAGTATTGCCGGGCCACGTTACTTGTGCACATTAGTGATCATCGTCTCCATTGCATACATACCATTTCATCTCGGCATCCGTATCTTGGTATCATCTTATCATCACTAGTGCAATATCTTGTTCTCGCATCCACAATTGCTATCTTGGTTCGTGAAGTTTTGCATAAGTGGCCAACAAAAGAGATCAAAGAGAAAGATAAGCAAAGAGCTTTTAAGCAAGAACCATAGCATCATACTACATTAAGATTGTCATACTCAATCATTTTGGATCATATCACCGGAACATAATCCATATAGCATAGTTGGGATAGAAGTCATTGCACTTTTGCTTTGTAGGTTGTGCACAAGTCTCGTATCCGCCTATTGTGCAATCGTGCTAGCGTCTCTCTAGTGTTGTGCAACAAGAGCATTTTCCGTGGATTCCACATTTTGCGCTCGTTCCTTTGTTGCACGACCCCATTTATCTATCCGTGTGTGCGTTTCCGTGTACCATTCATTGCTATTGGTCTACTTGTTGCATTTGCAAATTTGCGAATCTTTTTCAACATTATTGAATCTTGCTAACAATTGCATAAGATTTTGTGCCACCACCCTCACCAAGCTACTCCAAAAGCTTTATTTGTATAGGTGTGAGAATCGACAAGATCCGGTACCAATTGTGCTATTTCCTCGTTACATTATTGAGTGATCATTGATCCATTCTCAACATCGAATAAGGTACATTTGGTATAGTTATTTCCTTTCTTCCACACACATATTTGCTTGAGATGATGGATAGGCCAACTACTTCTACCAACCCACTCTTCATCGAGAAAGATGAGGACCCGAACAACTACATCACCAAGAACCACCTCTTCGGCGCGCAAAGAGATTTGCATCAAGAGAATGAAGCATTGAGCAAATGCATCGACCTACTTGCTACCGACTTGCAACAATCTGAGCAACGTACAAGAGACTACTTCGATAACAAGCTCGACACACAAAAGGAGGATAGCAATGCAAGAATGGACGAGATTCGTGCCTTGTTGGTCAATCGTTCTTGCACATCATCATCATATTCAAGAAGGAGCCACTCAAGTCGACATTCTTCACAATCTTCTTCGGGTACAAATCCTCCTCGAGCTCGTTCGCAACATCGCCAAGACCATGGAGATCATCAAGCTCCACAAAACCCATTCAATGGCAATGGTTTACAAGGCCGCCTCCATGAACGCGAACGCCTCCGGCAACAAGCTGATGAACCTCTGGTCCAAGAGCAAGCTCCAACACGCCAAGACCAACCCGACCATCAAGATGGTGATGCACTTTGACAAGAGAAACAACGTCATGAGGAACAAGCCCTTGAAGCCCAACAAGCTCTATGTGAATCAACTCGAGCCATCAATGAGCGAAACCGCTGAGTATGTCTTCAAGAAGAAGCCCTCCACCGAGAGCGACAAGAAGCCGCCCGTCTTGAGGAGCATCAAGAGATGAGGAACTGTGCAAGAATTCCATGACCTCAACAACAAAACAATCAAGACGAGCAAGCGGCTCAAGATCCTCCACCACGGCAAGACCGTTATCAAGTTTGGAAACTACGCAATGAAGAGCAATGATATGGCAAACTCAAGTTCACCATGCCTAAGTTCTCCAGAAGCAACAATCCCGAAGACTACCTTTCATGGGCATTGAAAGTTGACAAGATCTTTCGCTTGCACAACTATGAAGAAGAAAAGAAGATCGCCATGGCATCTCTTGAGTTCCAAGACTATGTCCTCATTTGGTGGGAGCAAGTCATTGAGAGGAGAGAAGCAGAAGGTGACCCACCAATCACAACATGGGCTCAAATGAAGGATGTCGTGAGAGCGCGCTTTGTACCCACGTACTAAAGTCGCGAACTCTTCAAGAAGTTACAACTCCTCAAACAAGGCACAAAGTCGATTGAAGAGTTTTACAAGGAAATTGAGATTGCCATGATACGAGCTAATGTCATGGAAGATGAGGAGCAAACCATAGCACGTTTCTTGAATGGACTCAACCATCCTATCAAGAAGATTGCTGACTTACAACCTTACTCCAACCTCCTCGAGCTAGTGCACCAAGCCACCAAGGCGGAGCGACAAGTGCAAGATGATTACAAGTATGCCAAGTACTCATCCAAGACATATGGCCCATACACTCAAGCTTCAATGACTACGACACCTTCTACCTCAACCAAACCTTCTACAAGCAACGGCGACAAGTCAAGTTATAAGAAAACTTCGACAACCTCAAGTCGTCCTCCTACAACAAGCAACTTCAAGCCGAGAGCCTCATCATCTACAACTCCACCGGATGAGACCGTCAAGGCAAGTTCCATCAAATGCTTCACATGTGGAGGCCGAGACCACAAGACATTCGAGTGCACCAACCGGCGCACCATGATCTCCAACGACGACGGCACCTATGACTCTATGAGTGAAGAAGAAATGGAAGCCCTTAAGCATGTGGCCATGCACCGGCAAGTGAATGAAGATGAAGATGACCAAGTCTTTTGTGACAATGATTCGAGCCCCGCTCTCGTTGTCTCCAAGGGCTCTCGTTGTCTCCAAGGTACCAACAAGAGGAAGACCAACGTTGCCACATCTTCCACACCAAGGCGGGCATCAATGGACGTTCCATGAAGTTCATCATCGACGGAGGAAGTTGCCACAATTTGGCAAATGAAGAGCTATGTTCCAAGCTACAATTGGTCAAGATGAAGCATCCTCGCCCCTACAAGATCCAATGGCTTAGCGGCGCCGGCACCATTCAAGTGGAGCATACGATTCAAGTGTCCTTCAAGATTGGAGCTTACGAAGACACATTGGAGTGTGATGTGGTTCCCATATCCGTTTGCCATCTCCTACTTGGACGACCTTCGCAATTCGACCATGGCGTCACCCATAATGGACGAACCAATCACTATAGCTTCAAGATAAAGAGAAAGGAGTATGTGCTACGAGCTATGTCACCGAGCCAAGTGATCGCCGACAAGCAAGCAACCACCCATCATGGAGAGAATAGTGAGAGAGTGAACCACCAAAAAGAGAGTGAGCGCCACATGCCAAAATTGAGTGCCTCCACAATGAGCGGCAAGAAAAACTTAGTTCTATCAGCCACCAAAAGTGAGATGATAGAAGTGTATGAGAACCCATCTAGTGTCACCCACTATGTCCTATTGTGAAAAGATGAAGTGGCAAGGACTAACACCTCTCACCATCTACCTTTAGTGGTGTCTTCTCTATTGCAGGAATTCAAGGACATTTTCCCCGATGAGCCACCTTCAGGAATACCTCCACTACGAGGCATCAAACACCGCATCGACCTCATTCCCGGCGCACCCCAACCAAACAAGGCACCATACCATGTCAACCCGGATGAGACAAGAGAAATACAAAGGCAAGTACAACAACTCATTGACTTTGGTCATGTACATGAAAGCTTAAATCCTTGTGTCATCTTGGTCATTCTAGTGCCTAACAAAGACTTTCGCATGTGTTCCGATTGCCGTCCCATCAATGCTATCATCGTTCGTTATCGATATCCTATTCCTCGCCTTGATGATATGTTAGGTGAGCTTAGTGGAGCCACAATTTTCTCTAAAATTGATCTTAAAAGTGGCTATTACCAAATACGCATTCAAGAAGGTGATGAATGGAAAACCGCTTTCAAAACCAAGTTTGGCTTGTATGAATGGTTGGTCATGCCAATAAGTTTATACGAAGCACCCGACACTTTTATGCGTGTGATGCATTATGTTCTTAGCCCTTACATCGGCGTATTTGTTGTGGTCTACTTCGATGATATACTTGTATTTAGCAAGTCTGTAAAAGATCATGTCACCCATCTTAGAAGCATTTTGCAAACTCTAAGAAAAGAGCGCCTTTATGCTAATATGGAGAAATGCCTTTTTGGTGTTGACAAGCTTGTTTTCTTGGGATTTGTTGTGTCCTCTAAGGGTGTGCATGTAGATGAAGCTAAAATTGATGCTATTAAAACTTGGCCAGAACCAACCAACTTGCAACAAGTGCGAGGTTTCCTTGGCTTAGCTGGTTTCTATCATAGATTCGTTAAGGACTATAGCACTATTGCATCACCTTTGCATGCCTTGAGTAAGAAGAATGCACCGTTTCTTTGGGGACCATCCAATGATACCGCATTTCATGAGCTTAAGAATTTGCTTACATGTGATCCATTGCTTGCATTACCCAACTTTGATAAAACTTTTAAAGTTCATTGCGATGCTAGTGGTAACGACATAGGGGGTGTGTTGATGCAAGAGAAGTGCCTAATTGCTTATTTTAGTGAAAAACTTTCCGAAGCACAACTCAATTATCCCATCTATGACAAAGAATTATATGCTTTAGTAAGAGTTTTGCATGTGTGGGAACATTATCTTCGCCCTCACGAATTTGTCATCCATACGGATCATGAAACGCTTAAATACCTTAAAGGTCAAACTAAATTGAATAAGCGACATGCCAAATGGAGTGAGTTTATTGAATCTTTTCCTTATGTCATCAAGTACATTAAGGGCAAAGAGAATGTTGTGGCGGATGCTCTTTCCCACAAATGCATGCTTGTTACTCAACTTGAATTGAATGTCATTGGTTTTGAGCACATAAAAGACTTGCATGCGCATGATCCTACTTTTGCTATTCCTTATGACAAATGTTTGACGCATACATCTTGGGAACGATATTATATCAAGGATGATTATCTAATGAGAGCTAACAAACTTTGTATACCCGAGTCTTCCCTTCATTTGTTACTTTTGCAAGAGGCTCATGGAGGAGGACTTATGGATCACTTTGGACGTGACAAGACATTTGCTACGCTCTCCAAGAACTATTTTTGGCCCAAGATGTTCCGCAACGTCTCATGCTTCACCAACCGATGCTCTACATGTCGCAAAACTAAGTCTAAAGCTCAATCCCATGGTCTCTATATGCCACTTCCTATTCCATATCACCCATGGGAAGATATTAGTATGGACTTTGTGCTTGGTTTGCCAAGAACTCAAAATGGCAAGGATTCTGTTTTTGTTGTTGTGGATCGTTTCTCTAAGATGGCACACTTTATACCATGCAACAAGATAGACGATGCTTCACATGTTGCCAATCTCTTTTTTAGGGAAATATTGCGTCTACATGGAGTGCCAAGACTATCGTGTCGGACCGCGACGTCAAGTTCCTAAGCTACTTTTGGAAGACGCTATGCGCCAAGCTCGGAATCAAGCTCCTATTCTCCTCGGCATACCATCCACAAACCGACGGCCAAACGGAGGTCACGAATCGGATGTTATCCACTATCCTACGCGTGTTGATCAAGAATCTCAAGGAGTGGGAAGAATGCTTACCGATCATCGAGTACGCCTACAACCGCGTAAGACATTCGACTACCGGCAAGTCCACCGTCGAGGTCGTCTACGGCTTCAACCTGTTGTCCCCTTTGGATATTCTACCTCTACCTCTACAAGAGCGCATCAACATGGATGCGAGTGCATGAGTGAGCTATCTCAAGAAGGTGCATGAAGATACAAGGCACACCATCTAGCGCCAAGACCAATGCCTCGCGACCAAGATCAACATCAACAAGAACCCCATGATATTCAACACCAGAGATCTTGTGTGGCTACACCTTCGGAAGGACCACTTCCCCAATGAACGCAAGTCCAAGCTTCTACCTTGAGCCGATGGACCCTTCAAGGTGATCGAGCGCTACAACAACAATGCATACAAGAATGACATACCACGCGACAAGTACAACGTGAGCGATATCTTCGACGTCAAGGATCTCTCTCCCTACCATAGTGATGAGGATTTTGATCCAAGGTCGAATCTTTCCCAAGGGGGGAGATGATGCGGAGCATCCTACGGTCATCCCCATGGACCTACCATCGTCTCACCAAGTGCCAAGTGGACCGATGACACAAGCACGTGCTAGAGCTCTCGAGACCGAGGTGACATCTCTCCTTAGTGATATTCCATATGACCCACTTGAGACATGGCTACTACCTAAGTCCGGAATGTTACGCATGATCAGGTACCAAGAGGACCCTTACGAAGATGCACGTGAAGACAGACAAGTCTCTAAGTTCATGGATGAAGAGGACCGAGGGAAGGAACCGAAGAAGTCCCCAGGAGCCGGACATCCGGCCACAAGACCCGGCCATCTGGCCCCAGGAGCATCACCCGAAGTAGCCCAGCAGTCAAAGCTATAGGGCCAGGACATCCGGCCTAGGCCCGGACATCCGGCCCGACGCGTGCCCCGGACATCCAGCCTCCGCCCGAAAATCCGGCACTCTTCATAGAATGCAACCAAAGTCGGACCACACAGGCCCTGGACATCCGACCCCCTTAGCCCAGACATCCATCCGGCCCCTGTCTGCGAACAATGAAAGGGCCGAAGCCCATATACCCCTTTGCCCCCTAGACTATATATACTCTTCTTCCCCAATGTTTTAGGGTTAGCAAAGATTGTAGCTCATTTGAGATTAGAGCTTTGCTCATCCACTTGTACCTCTACTCCATTGGAGACCAAGGCCTCCGTGGAGAAGATTCCCCCAAGTGGATTCAAGACCCCGCAAGGGAAGATCCCCTTGTGGATTCAAGACCCCACCGCCTCACGGATCGGGAAGGACTACCTACCATTTGTATCATCCCTTGTTGTGTTTGGATCGTGTGTCTCGTTGTGTATTCGGATCTAGCACATGTGTAATCAAATCTCGTTGATTTGAGTGTTTCCTCTTGTATTCCCCTTTGTGTTCTTTGTGTGTTCTTCGGGAATCCCCCTTCAAATCTTGAAAGATCAGCCCCTAGAGTTCCACCCTACATCACAACACGGCTTGGATGGAACAACTGAAACAGGGTCCTGTTCATCCACTCGGGGTCTGGTGTATCGCACAACAGAGGAAACGGAGCTCTCTTCGACCTCCTACGATTGAAATAGGGTCCTCCTCATCAGGAGGGGTGTGGCATGCCGCAAAACAGAGGAAACGGACTTCTATTCAACTGCCTATGGTCAAAATGGGGTCCTGTTGATCGGGAGGGGTCTGGCGTACCGCAAAACGGAGGAAACTGACTTCTCTTTGAGCGCCTATGGTCGAAACGGGGTCCTGTTCATCAGGAGGGGTGTGGCGTACCACAAAACGGGACTCCACGGGCTACTGTTCATCCACCATTGACTTCCTCCAACCTCCATTGGCTACTATTCATCCAACCTCCATGGGGTCCTGTTCATCCCCCCAACCGGCTGTGGTGTGGCGGCCTCCTTGGGGTCATGTTCATCCAGCGGCAACCGCCTACACGGCTGGGGTCCTGTTCATCTAACCCCCACTGGCTGGGGTGGGGCGTACAAGCGGGCGGCAGCAACGAGAACTATTCATCCATAGCCAACCAACTGGCTAGGTCAACTCACCATGTCTTGACTCGTTCTACGTATCATGCACACGGCATCAATGGGAACTGTTCATCGAGAGGCAACCCAACACCGACTGGCTACGTCTCGCACGGGGGCTCGATCGGCTTTAGTAAGCACAGTGAGAATGATCGATCGAGTTCAGTTAGGAGCGAAGGAATCGCTCGGGTTCAGTTAGCAGCGAAGGGCCTGGTCGAGTTCAGTATGTAGTGCGAGGGATCGATCGCTCGGGTTCAGTATGTAGTGCGAGGGCGAGATCAATCGCTCGGGTTCAGTAAGCGAATGCCTCACTCAAGTTCAGTTAGCGAGCGCCTCGCACATACACATGCGCGTACGAGAGAAACGCGCAACACACTACATCGCTCGGCCCCGACCACCCACTGTAACCGGGAACTCCCAAAAAATTCCTCGCCCTCACTTCTACCATGGTTTTTTACGTCATGGATGGCTTAAAGAATGTCATGCAGGTGCGTTCCAGCCCACCCAGGACAAAAAGCCCATTTTCTATCATATTTTTTTGTCATAGAAGTAGGAGCCCACCACATCTATGATGATACGTGTTTTTGTCACAATTATCATCATATGTGTCATATCCAAGACAAAAAAGTTTTCGTTCGGGCCATAATGTCACGGGTGTGTCTTTTTTTGTAGTGTTTCCGAAATTCCCAAACCCATTCTGGAACCATCCAAACACTTTCAGAAATATCTGAAACTCTTTTGGTACTCTTTTAACTCATTTCTCTTTTCTCTGGTAATGAGGACTAGAACCCGTTAAGTGTGTGACCCTACACGTTCGCAAATAAGCGGACATGACCTGTAACCTCTTCCGATCAATAGTAAACAGCACGGTCCGGACACCCTTGTTAACTCTCGCATATTCACAAAATTCTCGAGCGAACCTTTGTTCAAGAATACCATTCCCTTTGCTTCGCGATATGTTTACAAAACCCGAGGAGAGATTATCGATATCCCCGCAACTCCTTGATCACTATATCGGTTATCCTCATTACCGGTTTCATTCTCTATACTCGTGTCCATGTTCCGGTATCCCGTGATCATAATCACAAGTGTCTGGCCAAACGACAATGACACCATAACACTAAGTGGGACCGAAGAGTATCTCTTTATCGTGAGAGGAGCAAATCCCAGTCTTGAACTATCGCTAATGAAACATATGTTTTTGGCATACCCGTATGTCACCTCTATTCACATCCATTTACGGAGTGACATGTGGTAAACCCCAAAATATCCATCTGGCATGTTGGTATACAATATTGTCATGGTCTAAGGAATAATGCAAACGTGAACAAGTTGTATGAAGTATCAATAACATAACAATGATGACATCTCTCAGTAATTCATAGGTTGGGTCTACCAACGCTGTTGTTCTCACAACAGCGGTGTTCTCATATATTGACAGCATCCTTGTTACACTAACAATGCTCATGATCAGGAAAACTAGATCATCAATCAATATATGAGCTAGTCTTAGAGGCTAGACTAGGGGTCACTTGGTGTTTATATTTCCACACATGTATTTGGGTTTTCCTCTGAGTCTCATATTCACGAGCCAATACAACTGTGGCATAGAAAAATAAACTTAATAATGAACATGGAAATATAATAATACATTTATGATTGCCTCTAGGGCATATTTCCAATAGTCTCCCACTTGTACTAGAGTCAATAATCTAGTTGCATAAGTTCTCCAACGCCAATGGCATTCCCGTGTTTCTCATGCTTTGCTTGTGGTATAGACTTTGTCAATGGATCTGACATCTTCAGGTCCATGTGTATCTTGCACAGCTTTGCATTCCAGGCTCCACCAAATTTCTCAAATTATGTGGAATCAGCTTTTGTATATGTTTGAACTCCTGGTAGGACATTGGCTTCTTGGCCTAGCCATGGCGCCACTGTTCTTAATAGTGGTCCATTGGCTCAAGCGTACTTGAAACCATACCAAGCTCGATGATGAACTTCTTGGTGCAAACACCCTCCATTACCACTTCTAAAGTGGTGATATACTTAGCCTTTGTTGTAAAATCGGCCACAGTTTTCTGCTTAGAACAATTCCAACTTACTGTGCCAGCGTTTTGTGTATTCACAAAACCTTGATTTAAATCGAAGATCATATGAATCAATGGTGAAGATTGCACCAGTGTAACTCCTCCCATTGAGCATGAATATATATAAGACTATACAACGAATCTCTTCATCATGTCCATTTATGATAAATATGTCCTTAGAACTTCTCAAGTAAATAAGGACATTTTCCACTATAGTCCATTTGATCAACACCTTGATCATTTTGGTATCTTGCTCGTAACACTTAGAGCATAGGACCCATTGCTACTTGTGAGTTGTGTTGGGATTTCCCCCGAAGAGGGGAGGAGATGCAACACAGTAGAGATAAGTATTTCCCTTAATGAGAACCAAGGTATCAATCCAGTAGGAGAATCACACAAAGCCTTGTGAACAACACCTACACACACAAAAGCAAGTACTTGCACCCAACGTAGGCAAGCGGGTTGTCAATCCCCTTAAACTCGTTACTTGCAAGGATTAATTCTGATAGTGGCAGATAGAAAAGTAAATTGCAAAACAAAAAGAAATAAAATTGCACCAAGGTAATTCTGGATTTTTTAATATGATTAAAGTAGACTCGGGAGCCATAGTTTTCACTAGAGGCTTCTCTCTCGAGCACATAGCATATGGTGGGTGAACAAATTACTTTTGGGCAATTGATAGAAAATAGCATAGTTATGATGATATTCAAGGCAATGATCACGTATATAGGCATCACGTCTGAGATAAGTAGACCGACTCCTGCCTGCATCTACTACAATTACTCTACCAATCAACCGCTATCCAACATGCATCTATGGTATTAAGTTCATGAAAAACAAAGTAACGCCTTAAGCAAGATGACATGATGTAGACAAAGTAAACCTAATCAATATGAATAAACCCCGTCATTTTACCCTTAATAGCAACAATACAAATATGTGTCTTGTCCCCTTCTGTCATTGGGATTAGAGCACCGCAAGATTGAACCCATTACAAAGCACCTCGGCAAAGATGTCGTGGTTCGACACGATCACCTATGGGGCCATCGGCCCCTTTGTGGTTCGGCAAGGGGGAAGGGCATGTTGCACAAAGAGCAGAGGTCGTAGAACAGCACGGCAATGGTGACGCGGGTGGTTTTTACCCAGGTTCGGGCCGCCGCGAGGCGTAAAACCCTACTCCTGCTTTGGTGGATTGAGTGGAAGACCGTGACGAACGCGCAGTACTCAAGCCCGGCAAGGTTGCCTCGGGGAGAGCAGCTACGCGCGTATGAGTGTACAAGGGTCTGAATCCTTTCTAAGGTTGCCCCGGTCCTCCTTTTATAGGTCAAGGGGTTACCACAATGGCAAAACAGTCATTATCCGGTGATTAGATAGCCACAGTGCTATCATACCTAACTCTGCAGACAGGACAAGGTGCATTAAATGCACCACTTAGTGTCACGTCGTGGATGCAGCCCGGCAAGCCTTGCCGTGCCATTCAACCACCTTCTCGCCTGCCAGTGTGACACACCTCTGGACGGGTGTCATTTAGGGGTGATCTTCCTCAGAAATGGTTGCCACGTGCAAAATGACAGCCACTTAATCACTTGGGGGCTCGACACCACACCGATAGGTTACTTGCGTCACTGTGAGGTGGAACGGTGGAGCTTTGGCGGGATAGCAGGCCGCCATCGCCCTGGCAACCCTTGCCGGGGAGGTCTCGGGACTTGTCTTCCGGGTGACCTCGACCTGACCAGGCTTGCCTGCCCGGCAAGGGAGGTTTTTTCCCTTAGTGATATCTTGCTCCTTCGGCTTGTTTTGGTCTTATCGATCCGCCCTTTGATTTCTCGAAGAGCGATCTCTTCTGCTTGGCCTTGTCTTGGGTGTTGTAACCTTGCCCTTGAGCCTGTGTACCGTAAGGGCAACATACACCAGGGTTTGTTGCTCCCACTGAAGATAAATCAATCTAGTTGGCCAAATCAAACGGATAGATCGGAGACAAATACAAAGCTATAAAAGTCATGCATAATAAAGTTCAGAAAAGACTCCCTTACTTATCATAAATATTCAGATCATAAACCCACAATTCATCAGATCCCAACAACACACCGCAAAAGAAGATTACATCGGATAGAACTCCAAGAACATCAAGGAGAACATTGTATTGAAGATCAAAGAGAGAGAAAAGAAGTCATCTAGCTACTAGCTATGGACTCGTAGGTCTGTGGTGAACTACTCATGTATCATCGAAAGACAACAAGGATGATGTAGAAACCCTCCATGATTGATTCCCACTCCGGCAGAGTACCGGAAAAGGCCTCAAGATGGGATCGCGGAATAACAGAAACTTAAGGTGGCGAAAAAAGTGTTTCGGGTGGTTTCCCAATATTTTAGAATTTATAGAAGTGAAATTAGGCCAGACGGAGCCACGAGGGGCTCACAAGGCAACAGATGCATCCCCCAAGGGCCTTGCCATCTCCTAGTCTGCCGTGTGGTCTCCTCCCGAAGCTTCTAGGGTCTCTCTTGTCCAAAAAAACCGGCAAAAAGTTTCATAGTGTTTGGACTCCGTTTGGTACTGATTTTCTAGAAAACCAAAAACAAACAGAAAACAGTAACTGGTACTAGGCACTGGGTTAATAGGTTAGTCCCAAAAAATAATATAAAATAGCACAAAAAGGCATATAAAATATCCAAGATTGATAATATAATAGCATGAAACAGTCAAAAGTTATAGATACGTTGGAGACATATCAGCATCCGCAAGCTTAATTACTGCTCGTCCTCGAGTAGGTAGATGGTAAAAAACATAAATTTTGATGTGAAATGATACCTAACATGTGTATCATGTAATCTCTTTACAGTATAATCATTGAGAAACGATGAAGTAATAACATCAACATAATAATTTCCATGAATATTAGAAGCATAATCATTACTTTTTCAAAATATACGATCCTTAACTAGTGTTATCCCCCTCATTTTATCATGTTGACATGGCATTAACTCCACCTTCACCGCAAAAATATAAATCATGAGCACCAAGGTGTTAAACCAAGCAATTAGATTGTACTTCTAACGCGCTTTAGCATTTTCAACTCCCACGCAATACATGAGCGTGAGCCATGACATAGCACTAGGTAGAATAGAATGTTGTGATACACATCAATAAGGAGAAGTCAAAAAGGGAGAAAGTCTCACATCAACTAGGCGGATCAATGGGCTATGGAGATGCCCATCAATCGATATCAATGCAAGGAGTAGGGATTGCCATGCAACAGATGCACTAAGAGCTATAAGTGTATGAAAGCTCAACTGAAACTAAGTGGGTGTGCATCCAACTTGCTTGCTCATGAAGACCTCAGGCATTTGAGGAAGCCCATCTTCGGAATATACAAGTCAAGTTCTATAATGAAAAATTCCCATTAGTATATGAAAGTGACAACATAGGAGACTCTCTATATGAAAAACATGGTGCTACTTTCAAGCACAAGTGTGGTAAAGGATAGTAACATTGTCCCTTCTCTCATTTTCTCTCATTTTTTTGTTGGGCTCCTTGTGGCCTCTTTTTTTCGTTTGGTTCCTCATCCCGACTTGTAGGGGAATTATAGTCTCCATCATCCTTTCCTCACTAGGACAATGCTCTAATAATGATGATCATCATACTTTTATTTACTTACAACTCAGTATTACAACTCGATACTAGAACGATATGACTCTATACTAGATCGTTGATGGCGCGTGTTGCCGCGCCCGTCTATTTTGGATTTTATAATTGTTAGGCATATGATATGATTTATATTTTTTTCATTGTTGTGGGTCCTATATATATATATACATATATATATATATATATATATATATATTTGTTTCTAGTGTTTGAACTATTAGGCTTTCTTGCACCTTGTGTTGGTCCGCTCTATTTTTCCAAAATAATAACATATAACTAAGGAGAGTAATCTGATTGGTTTCCATGGTAATGTGTTCAATTTCTTTTTCACGGGTCTAATGACTTGTAGTTTGTTCAAATTTCAGTGTCAAAACACGTATGGGTTTTGAATTAGGATGGTTGATGTATACACGAGTTGTGATTGATCCTGATATCTAGTGACTACTAAATTTTTTTGGTCTCAACATGTATGGGTTTTTAATTAGGATGGTTGATGTATACATGAGTTGTGATTGATCCTGGCATCTTATGACTACTATAAAATAACTCTCTCATTAAAGGGTCACATCACAACGCCCAAAAAATAGCAATACTGAGGACAAAACATAGAAATATTTGAGAAAATACATCACAATCAATCAAGAAACAATAATAAACTGTACCAATTTTTATGAATGGGTAGAACTGATAGATACACTCACATAAGTGCCTTTTTGCATTTCTCTATAGTACAGTTAATGAGATGAAAATATATAAAAAGAAATGGGCACCACAAAACATACAATTAGATGGCCAATTAAACAACTAATATTTATGAAGCCAAAATCTGAGAATATATAAATTTATCAAGGATCATATCTTCAAACAATCCTACGAGGTTGCAGTTGCTTTTCATAGATTAATAACTTAGTTTAATAGGGCAGGTAAAGTTCACTAAACTATTGTTTCCAAAGCTAAATGCTTGACAATCAGTTGACTTTAGCTTGGGTGATACAAAGAAAGAATACTTAACACCTTTCATCTCTTGCAACCAATATCAATACTTCCAGATCCATGGAACTACAATGGGAACAGAGGAAAATTGAACGATTAAATAAAAAAAGCGATAGGAAGATGATATATCATCGAGAAAGGTGTCAAGGCGAAGGCAATACAAGTTCCATGGGAGGTCAATGGCCCCAAAGAACGCTCGACACGGGACACAATATTTAAATACATCCACGCTTACATTGAGTGTTATAACTAAGATTTGGTGTTGAAAAGGAGGTAACAAAATTACCACATGACAACATTGTGCTGTAAAGTCTGCAATTCCCGCAGCATATGAGCCAGTTTCTGCAATTCTTATTGGCCTCACTCTTCTCCTTTCACAAAAAGTAACAAGTGCTCTAAAATATGTGTTTATACATCTGTATGTAGTCTATATTGGAATCTCTAGAAAGACTTATATTTAGGAATGGAGGGAGTACAGGAGAAGAAGAATTGTACTGATAGAAGCATTATGCAATGGATATATATGACATATGAAAGAAGATACATGATAGAAGTAGAGGTCTTATAATCATCATCCCATGACTGTTTAGCAGATGAAAGTAGTACGCATAAATTGACAACTATACCACAAATTCAATGTGTTAGTGTGATTGCAATACAAAAGAAGCTATCAAGAGAATGACAAAATCTATGATGCAATTTGTATGCACATACACTGAGATAAATATACAGATTTTATAAGAATCTAACCTACAACTATACTGCATATGAATGTTGTGACCTGAATGAGTACACATGCTCCAATGTAAAGACGTGCACATCTCCATTCATCTTTTAATCTTCACAAGCTATGAACATATAACTCTACAGGAATAACATAAGTAGCCTGCAAACATGTGTGAACGAACATACAGGGGTTATGGAAATTAATAGATAAAAATAGAATCAAATAAGCACAAAGCCCTCTATTGAAGATTCCTTCCCACATATTACTTATATTGCCCAAACATCCGAGATCAAGAATATCAGAAAACAGAATACAACTCGTTCTTGATTTACTCATGGCATTTAGTCAAATAGGTGAGAGCTTTAATGTGTGAGAGTGCGCAGCGGAGGGGAGGAGCTGTCAACGTGAGAAGTAGAGGTGGAATACATGTGGACTCCGATCCAGAGGGAAGGGATGTGGTTGCGGCAGCTCACCTAGGGTTCGGCTAGGTCACCCGAGGAAAGGAATTGGGAAGGAACAAGGTGCGGGGTGTGAAGATGACGGCGCAGGGCGGCGGTGTAGCGCCACACCGAGGGCTCGTATGAGGATCCCACCACCGTAGAGGGAATAACCGACGAGATGTTATTGTGGCATGGGCTGCGCTGGTTACGGTGATGGGGGCGACATGATCAGGATTACCGATCGAAAGAGGAGAGGTTGTGGGTAGGGGAAGATTGACTCGCTTGTTCGCTGAGATGGGATCAATGAGGCCGAATTTAGCCGAACGGCCCAGTCAACTAGAACACTTCAATTTTTCTACCGAAGCAGCGTCCCTATAGGACAGCCGGCCCACTTGCTGGGAGACGAGGGAAACGACACGCTAATGAAGATCACACAGATAGAAATAGCTAGATCACAAAATTGAACGGCTCCGGTTGCTAATGGTTTGAGAGGGCTGGGATTACACTCAGTTTTACTGTCCTAAATGTATGCCTCTGGTAGTGTACCAGGATGTCAATGATGCTAGTGTAACATGTATAATAATGAAGAACGGTGGCTGAGCCACAAATACTATATCAGCTATATGATCATGCAAAGCAATATGACAATGAAGGTGTATTTCATAAAAATGGAATGGTGGAAGTTGCATGGCAATATATCTCGGAGTGGCTATGGAAATTCCATGATAGGTAGGTATGGTGTCTATTTTGAGGAAGTTAAAGGAGGCTTATGTGTGATAGAGCGTATCATATCATGGGGTTTGGATGCACCGGCGAAGTTTGCACCAACTCTTGAAGTGCGAAAGGGCATTGCTCGGTACCGGAGAGGCTAGCAAATGGCGTAAAGATAGGAGTGTGTATATTCCATGGACTCATATTAGTCATAAAGAACTCACATACTTATTGCGAAAGGCTACTTAGCCCTGAAGCAAAGCACTAACCGCATGCCCCTGGGGAGGAGGTTGGTAGGAGTTAACCATCGCGCGCCTCCGATTGTAACAACACAAAGGATTTCAAACAGACCTAAGATTGCTCGGACTTCCCTGTCATACCATGACCAACATTTAGATGAATAGTGATAACAAACTTTAATACTGATATTTCTACTAACCAATGATCATGAACCTATACCCTTTCATATTACGACATCAATATTATTAAACCATACATTTCCTTTTTAGTGATCTACATGAAAGTTTTAATTATACCCCCCTTGAATACCTACCATATCAGGACCAAATTCATTACACGTGTATATTGCCATTACTATTTATTAGACTCTCAAAAGGATATAAGTGAAGCATGTGAGTACAACTATTTCTTTAAAATATAACCACTGCCATGCTCTAAAAGATATAAGTGAAGCACTAGAGCAACTACCTAGCTCAAATGATATAAGTGAAGCACATACATAATTGTAACAAATCGCGAATAAATGCATGTCCCTCTCAAAAGGTGTGTGTAGAAAATGATGATTGTGGCAAACTAAAAATCAAACAAATAAAATACTACTATAATACAAGACGCTCCAAGCAAAACTCATATCATGTGATGAATAAAAATATAGCTCCAAGAGATATACCGATAGATTGTAGACGAAAGAGGGGATGCCATCTGGGGCATCCCTGATGACCCACAAGTATAGGGGGTCAATAGTAGTCCTTTCGATAAGTAAGAGTGTCAAACCCAATGAGGAGCAGAAGGAAATGACAAGCGGTTTTCAGCAAGGTATTTTCTGCATGCACTGAAATTATCGGTAATAGATAGTTTGGTGGCAAAGTGATTCGTAACGACTAACAAGTGTGACAAAGGTGAAACAAGATGGCCCAATCATTTTTATAGCAAAGGACAAGCCTGGACGAATCCCTATATAAAGCAAAGTGCTCCCGAGGACACATGGGAATTATCATCCAGTTAGTTTTCATCATGCTCGTATGATTCGCGTTCGCTACTTTGATAATTTGGTATGTTGGTGGACCAGTGCTTGGGTGCTGTCCTTACTTGGACAAGTCTCCCACTTATGATTAACCCCTCTCGCAAGCATCCGCAACTACAAAAGAAGAATTAAGATAAATCTAACCATAGCATGAAACAAGTGGATCCAAATCAGCCCCTTATGAAGCAACGCATAAACTAGGGTTTAAGCTTTTGTCACTCTAGCAACCCATCATCTACTTATTACTTCCCAATGCCTTCCCCTAGGCCCAAATCATGGTGAAGTGTCACGTAGTCGATGTTCACATAACACCACTAGAGGAAAGACAACATACATCTCATCAAAATATTGAACGAATACCAAATTCACATGATTACTTATAACAAGACTTCTTCCATGTCCTCAGGAACAAAAGTAACTACTCACAAAGCATGTTCAAGATCAGAGGGGTAATAAATATCATTAAGGATCTGAACATATGATCTTCCACCAAATAAACCAACTAGCATCAACTACGAAGAGTAATCGACACTACTAGCAACCCACAGGTACCAATCTAAGGTTTTGAGGCAAAGATTGAATACAAGAGATGAACTAGGTTTTGAGAGGAGATGCTATTGGTGAAGACGTTGATGAAGATTGGTCCTCCCATGATGAGAGGATGGTTGGTGATGACACTGGCTTCGATTTCCCCCTCCCGAAGAGAAGTTTCCCCTGCAGAATCGCTCTATCGGAGCCCTAGATTGCTTCTGCCCAGGTTCCACCTCGAGACGGCGGCGCTTCATCACGAAAGCTTCCTTATGATTTTTTCTAGGTAAAAACCCTTCATATAGCTGAAGATGGACACCGGGGGCTGGCCAGGGGGCACAAGCTCAAGGGGCGCGCCCTGGGGGGTACGGCGCGCCCCCCAGGCTTGTGGCCACCTGGTGGGTCCCCTTCTGAACTTTCTTTGCCCAATATTTTTTATATATTCCAAAACAATTCTCCAAAATGTTTTAGGACATTTGGAGTTGTGCAGAATAGGTATCTCAGATTTGCTCCATTTAGGTCTAGAATTCCATCTTCCAGTATTCACCCTCTTCATGTAAATCTTGTAAAATAAGAGAGAAAAGGCACAAGAATTGTATCTTAAAGTGTAATAATAGCCCATAATGCAATAAATATGAAGATACAAACATGATGCAAAATGGACGTATCAACTCCCCCAAGCTTAGACCTCGCTTGTCCTTAAGCGAAAGCCAAAATTGATAATCATGACCACATGTTTAGAGATAGAGGTGTCGATAAAACAAAATACGGACATGAGGGCATCATGATCATCTTTAGAACAGCAACATATTATCATATAACTTCTTATGGGAAAGTGATTCATTCACAAGGTAAAGCATGAACCAAAAACTTCATTGAAAACTAACAAACTATGGTCTCTGTCATTGATGTGATTGCAATTTGTCATAATATCAGAAAGAGTCAATGTAAGAGCTTTTATTTAGCAAGTTCACCTACTCAACCATCATTTAGTATTTCATAATTGCTAACACTCACGCGATACTTATGAGGTCAAAGCTTCAACCAGATACATAGAAAGATAGGGGCTTATAATTTTGCCTCCCAACCATTTACCTGAAGGGTAATGTCAATAATAATAACTTATGATCACCTACATTCGAGTGGATATGTATGTCTGGATCTTTCCCCAACACATAGCGCTTGCCAAAAAGAGAAAAGTAAAAGGAAGGGTGAAGATCACCTTGACTCTTGTATGAAGATAGACATTAAAGTAAAAGATAGGCCCCTCGCAGAGGGAAGCAGAGGTTGTCATGCGCTTTTTAGCTGGATGCACAAAATCTTAATGCAAAGGAACGTCACTTTATATTGCCGCTTGTGATAGAGAACTTTATTATGCAGTCCGTCGCTTTTATTTCTTCCCCATCACAAATTTGTATAAAGTTTATTTTCCTCACACTAAAAGACCATACATACTTAGAGAGCAATTTTTATTGCTTGCACCGATGAAAACTTACTTGAAGGATCTTACTCAATCCATAGGTAGATATAGTGGACTCTCATGACATGAAACTGGGTTGATAGTTTTTGGATGCACAAATAGTATCTCTACTTGGTGGGGAATTTTTGGCTAGAAAGGGATAGAAAACAACTCAACATGTTGGAGGATCCATGACATTATAACTTCTATTTGAATATAAGGAAACATAACCCATTACATTGTCTTCTTTGTCCAACGTCAACTTATTAGCATATAACATTTTAATGAGTGCTCACGATCATAAAGGATGTCCAAGATAGTGTATTTATATGTGAGACTTCTCTTTCTTTATTACTTCTCATTGATTAAAACAATGACCAATACTATGTTTGTCAACCTTCAACAAATTGCATGCATTATACTCCCTCCATCTCAGTTTACATGTCTTGCACGTGTATCTAGGTCGTCAATTTAACTTATATAAAATAAATTGTTTAACATAAAAATTATATCATTAGAAAATAGAATATCTAAAGTTTCTAATGATATATTTTTTGTAATGTATGCCTCTTATTAAGTTGGTCAAATTAACGACCTAGGTACACATGCAAGAGTTGTAAACTGAGATG
Organism: Thinopyrum elongatum; assembly: GCA_011799875.1. Lineage (NCBI taxonomy): Eukaryota > Viridiplantae > Streptophyta > Magnoliopsida > Poales > Poaceae > Thinopyrum > Thinopyrum elongatum. The sequence continues at coordinate 392,286,610 of CM022303.1, forward strand.
GAGGGAGTACTTCTTATATGTGAAGTCATCACTCTCCATAAGATCATTATATACTCTTTTTATTTTCCTTTATTCTTTTTCGTCTCTTAGATCAAAGCAAGAAAGAAAAGCCCTCAACTCAAAACTAATCTTTATTATATAACTCTCATACTTGATTACATAGATAGATCACGAAGCGAAAACTTAAAGACTAGATCATACTAAAACTCTTATTCTACTAGATCAAGATTTAACCAAAAGGATCAAACTAAGATAAACGATAAAGGTAAATATGTGATGGTGATACGATGTCGGGGCACCTCCCCCAAGCTTGGCACGAGCCAAGGGGAGTGCCCATACCCGTGTACTCAAGTCTCCTTCTGGGGGGGTGGTGGTGATGAAGTTGGTGATGTAGCACGCTTGTCCTCCATCTTCCAGGGCATAGACTCACCATCGTAGAAGGATGAACGAGTCTCTGGAATTCTTAAATCTGCAGCCAAACTCATCCTCTTAAATCTGTATTCATACTCACAGTTTTGATTTTGTAAGTCGTAGATATGCGCTTGAAGGTGCTCAATCCGCTCGTGGAGCTTGAAGATAGCATCTCCAATATTGTTGTTGTCCAGCTTGTGATCACGGGTAAATTCTGTCGGGGGGATGAACCCCGGGCAGGCAACGGAACCCGGATCCTTTTCAAAAACATCGGGACCGGCTTCGCCCCTCAATCCGGCTCGCGCTCGGCTGGGTTCCTCGACCTGGCCAAGCCCCGCTACCCGGCCATGCCCCGCAACGCGGCCGGGCCCGCTGGCGCATGCCGACCGGCCCGCCAAACCAAGACTTCCTCAACCCGGCCTCGTGTCAGCTCCCGTCCCATCCAAGGCGTACGAAGGATCAAGTCCCCGTCAGGGAGATGAGCATGGCTACAGTGGCCCACCAACCCCTCTGACCGGCAGGAGCGTGGCAACAGTGCCCCACCTACCCCGCTGACCGGGGCCGGCATGGCAACAGTGCACCCCTCGTCCTGCTGACGCAAGTCGATGGCGACCAGGCGATGTGCCACTGTAGCTGAGCCGGCTCAACCACTCCGTGACTCAAGACAAGGCAGGGAACAGTGCCCTCTGGCGCACGGTGCCCGCGCTTGGAGAACCCGGCGAATCCTGGCACCCACCGGGTCCCAGCACCGGCTTCCCCGACGCGGACATTCCGGCCCCGCAGCCATGTAACTTTACCATTGTAGGCTTGGGGGGTTGACCTATAAAACCCCCAGGAGGCCTCCATGCACGGGGCAGAACACATACGATCAGACCATCAGTAGAATACACATACGAGGAGAAGGAGCAGCCTGAGCCTTGGCCTGCCTTCCTTCCTCCCCCAAACAGCTCTAGGAGCAACTCTGTACCGATACATATAAACCACTCTCGGCAGGACTAGGGGTGTTATCTCTCCGGAGAGCCCCGAACCTGGGTATGTCTTGCGTCCCGCGCTCGCTCATGCCGACCTCGCCTCTGGAGCCCACCGGTGCCGTCGAGCCTGTCCCTCTCTTTAGCCATCCTTTGGCATCTGCCGTGCGCCCACCACGACAGTTAGCGCCCACCGTGGGGCAGCTCGAGGTCTCGGCCGGAGACACGTTCCATACGGGGCCCTTCATCGATTCCAGTGAGCACATCGGAGGTTGCGCCTCCCCCGAGCCTGTTGCGCTGGCGGCCGACGTCATCGACGCCCTCACCGCCTCCTTCGCCGCGCTGCGCATCTCCGACGTGCCCACGGCCGATGAGTACCCCAGCGGGGTGCTCGACGTCTCCGACTCGCCCGTCCCCCTCGGCGACGACATGTCCGCCGGGGTGGCGGATCTCTGTGTCCAGGTCGAGGTATTCATCACCGACTCCGACTCTTCTTCGTCCAGCGCCGCGAGGAAGGCCGCCGAGGCCAGGGCCGCAGCGGATCGCGCCAGCGTGCCCAACCCGTTGTGCGCCACGATGCAGAACCTCCGCATCCCCATCTCCACCGACATCAACGCCACCAACGCCATGGAGGCCCGAGCCCAGCTCAAGGAGGAGCGCAAGCGCCTGCTGGACATGGCCGAGACGCTCGCTGCTATGCAGCGCCGGCTGGAGTCCGCCCAGCGGGAGCACGACGCCGTGTACGGCTTCACTCCGACCGCTGCCGAGCCCAGCCGGGTCGCCGAGGTGAGGGCCCGTGGCGGCGCCATTGGCCGTGCCCTCGGCGCGGCCCCAACCGTCTACGACACCCCTGTCAAGAACATGCGCGCCGCGGAGGCGGCCGCCATTGGCTTGGAGTAGCTGCAGGGCGAAGAGCTGCAGGAGCGCCTGAACGAGCTTCTCGGTGCCACGAACGCGCAGCAAGACCACCTCGACCATCCCGCTGCGTCCGGCTCGCATCGCACCAGGGATCCCGAATGGCAGAACACGGCGTCCTCCCCGCGCCCGGACGAAGCCCAGTCCGACCAGACGCGAACCCGGCGCAACCGCGCCCTGACGACTAGTGACGGCTTGGGCAACGAGATGGCCCAGGAGGACCGGCGCCGGCAAGACCCTCCCCCACCATCCGCCGGCGTGGCAACCCGGCCTCGGCCAACCCGGCGCCTCGCGGTCCCGTCGCAAGCCGGCTGGGCCCGCGCGCCATCGACGACACCGACGCTCACCACCGCCTCGATCAGCTTGCCCTCTCCTTCGACTGGAGGAGGACAACGCTGTCGGGTCGGCTTGTTTCGGCCCACGCATCTAGGATGAGCCCTTCCACAAAGGGTTCACGTTGCCCCGCGATACCCCCAAGTACAACGGCACCGTCAAGCCGGAGGACTGGCTCATCGACTACACCACCGCCATTGGCATCGCGGGCGGCAACCGCCGCCTTTCCGTGCGCTACGCCCCGCACATGCTCCTGGGCTCAGCCCGCACGTGGCTGAACAGCCTGCCGGCTAGCAGCATCAACGCGTGGGTCGACTTCGAGCAGGCCTTCGTCCGCAACTTCACCTGCACCTACAAGCGTCCCGGCCGACCCAGCCAGCTCGCCATGTGCGTGCAAGGGCCGGCCGAAACCGGCCGCGAGTACCTCGCGCGCTGGACCGAGCTCCGGAATAGCTGCGAGGGCGTCCACGAGGTCCAAGCCATTCAGTACTTCATGAGCGGCTGTCGGGATGGCACCCTTCTCAAGCACAAGCTCCTGCGCTCCGAGCCGACCACCATGGCCGCGCTCATGGTCATCACGGACAAGTACTCCAATGCCGACTCCACCATGAAGATCCAGGTGGTACTGGATGAAGCCGGCAAGACGATGCCGGCGACGCCCCCCAAGCCGGCTGGCGAGAGCAGCCGCCAGCAGAACAGCTAGTAGAACAACAAGCGCAGGGCCGATTAGCAGGCCCAGCGCTACGACAACCATCTCGTCGCGACCGCCGAGCAGGCGCCTGCGGTCGAGCCGGCCGGCAAGCGCCAGCAAACCGGCAAGACGACGTGGCAACCCACCATGAGCTTCGAGGAGATGCTCGACGCCCCCTGCAAGCACTACAGCGGCACAAGGCCGTCAACGCACATGCTCCGGCAGTGTGCCATCACCAAGCGCATCATGAGAGGCGACATCCCGCCGCCTCCGGCTCCGGCTCCGGGCGCGGGGCAGCTGGCTCCGGCTCCTCCTCCCCCACCCCCAGCGAACGGCGTGATGCGCAATGATGTCTTCCCCAACCAGAACGCGAGCTATGCCGTCTTCACCAGCTTTGACGACGACAAGCATAGCGAGCGCCTGCTCCGGCAGGAGGTGAACACCGTCATCCCGGCCGTGCCAGAGTACATGCACTGGTCGGAGTGCCCGGTTAACTGGACTCGGGAAGACCACCTGGCCGTCATGCCAAACCCGGGTGGCTATTCCCTCATCCTCGACACCACTATCGTCGCCAGCAGGCGCACTTGCAAGTTTTCGTGGGTCCTCATCGATGGCGGCAGCAGCATCAACATCCTCTACCGTGACACCATGACCAAGCTTGGCCTCAAGGCCAAGGACCTGGAGCCGTCCCGGACGGTGTTCCACGGCATCATGTCGGGTCTCTCCTGCTCCCCTATCGGCCGGATCTGGCTTGACGTCCTGTTCGGCATGAGCGGCCATTTCTGGTGTGAACCAATCTGGTTCGAGGTGGTGGACTTGTCTAGCGCGTACCATGCGCTGCTGGGCCAGCCCGCGCTCGCCAAGTTCATGGCGGTCCCCCGCTACGCCTACCGGAAGATGAAGCTGCCGGGTCCTAAGGGCCTCATCACCATCATCGGCGATTACCGCAAGTCCCTAGAGTGTGCTCAAGCCGGCGCTAAGCTGGTCGAGTCGCTGGTCATAGCCAAGGAGCGGCTCCAGCTCGACCGGATTGTCGCGTTGGCCAATGAGACACCGGCTGTGCTGGCTTCAGCCAAGGAGCCGGCTGGCGAGGCCTCTTTCCAGCTGACCAAGGAGACCAAGAGGGTCAAGCTGAACCCGAAAGACCCCAGCTGCAGCAAGTACGTTGTCATGGGCGCCCGCCTCGACAGCAAATAGGAAGGCGAGCTCGTCGACTTCCTCCGTGAGAATCGGGATATCTTCGCATGGACCCCAAAGGACATGCCGAGAATTCCAAGGAAGTACGCCGAGCACAAACTACACGTCCGCAAGGACGCCAAGCCTGTCCGTCAACCCCTACGTCGCTTTTCAGAAGAGAAGAGAAGAACCATCGGTGAAGAGGTCATGAAGCTACTCGCGGCCGGCTTCATCATGGAAGTGTTTCACCCCGAGTGGCCGGCCAACCCGGTCCTCGTCCTAAAGAAGAACAACACCTGGCACATGTACATAGACTACACCAGCCTGAACAAGGCTTACCCCAAGGATCCTTTCGCCCTCCCGCGGATTGATCAAGTCATCGACTCCACCGCCGGCTGCGAGCTCCTGTCCTTCCTGGATGCTTACTCCGGCTACCATCAGATCAAGCTGGACCCGGCTGACACACTGAAGACGTCCTTCATCATGCCCTTCGAGGCGTATTGCTACATCACCATGTTGTTCGGCTTGAAGAATTCCGGCGCCACCTTCCAGCGCTGCATGCAGAAATGCCTGCTGGCGCAACTCGGCCGCAACATCCACGTCTACATGGACGACATCGTGGTGAAGACCAAGCGGCACCTCATGCTCCTTGACGACCTGAGGGAGACCTTTGCCAATCTGCGCGAATACCAGATCAAGCTCAACCCAGAGAAGTGCGTTTTTGGCATGCCGGCCGGGAAGCTACTCGGTTTCCTCGTCTCGGAACGCGGCATTGAGGCAAACCCAGAGAAAATCAGGGCCACCGAGCGCATGCGCAAGCCGACCCGGCTGCGTGATGTCCGGAAGTTCACCGGCTGCTTGGCCTCAGTCAGCCGATTTCTCAGCCGGCTGGACGAGAGGGCCTTGCCCTTATATCAGCAGATGAAGAAGACATCGCCGTTCGAATGGAATGACCAGGCGGACGAAGCATTCCGGGATCTCAAGCGCATGCTCTCCACCGCACCCGTCCTGGCCGCGCCGGTCGACAAGGAGCCGCTGTTGCTATATATTGCCGCCACCTCGTGGTCGGTCAGCACAGTGCTGGTGGTCGAGCGACCAGAGAAGGGCAAGATCCAGTCTGTCCAGCGCCCGGTCTACTACCTGAGCGAGGTGCTATCTGCCTCGAAGCAGAACTACCCGCACTACCAGAAGATGTGTTACGGCATGTACTTTACCGCCAAGAAGCTGAAGCAGTACTTCCAAAAGCATGTCATCACCATGGTCAGCACGGCCCCCATTGGCGAGATCATGGGCTGCTGGGATGCCTCTGGCCGGGTTGCCAAGTGGGCCATCGAGCTGGTCGGCCACACCATCCTCTACTAGCCCCGCACCACGATCAAGTCCCAAGCCCTGGCCGACTTCCTCGTTGACTGTACAAAGGCCCAGTACCTGCCGCCACCGTCGGATTCAACGCATTGGCGCATGCACTTTGATGGCTCCAAGATGCGCTTCGGCTTGGGAGCCGACATCATGTTGTCTTCCCTGAAGGGCGACCGGCTCTGGTACGCGCTCCAGATCCACTTCGCTGCCTCCAACAACGTTGCCGAGCACAAAGCCCTTATGCACGGCCTCCGGCTTGCCAAGGAACTCGGCATCCGGCGCGTCCTATTGAAGGAAATATGCTCTAGAGGTAATAATAAAGTTGTTATTTTATATTTCCTTATTCATGATAAAGGTTTATTATTCATGCTAGAATTGTATTGATCAAAAACTTAAATACATGTGTGAATACATAAACAAATATCGTGTCCCTAGTGAGCCTCTACTAGACTAGCTCATTGTTCAAAGATGGTTAAGGTTTCCTAATCATAGACATGTGTTGTCATTTGATAACGGGATCACATCATTAGGAGAATGATGTGATGGACAAGACCCATCTGTTAGCTTAGCATAATGATCGTTCAGTTTATTGCTATTGCTTTCTTCATGTCAAATACATATTCCTTCGACTATGAGATTATGCAACTCCCGAATACTGGAGGAATACCTTGTGTGCTATCAAACATCACAACATAACTGGGTGATCATAAAGATGCTCTACAGGTATCTCCGAAGCTATCTGTTGAGTTGGCATAGATTGAGATTAGGATTTGTCACTGCGAGTATCGGAGAGGTATCTCTGGGCCCTCTCGGTAATACACATCATAAGCTTGCAAGCAAATGACTAAGGAGTTAGTTACAAGGTGATGTATTACGGAACGAGTAAAGAGACTTGTCGGTAACGAGATTGAACTAGGTATAGAGATACCGACGATCGAATCTCGGGCAAGTAACATACCGATGGACAAAGGGAATTACGTATGTTGTCATAACGGTTCGACCGATAAAGATCTTCATAGAATATGTAGGAGAAAATATGGGCATCTAGGTTCCGCTATTGGTTATTGACCGGAGAGGTGTCTCGGTCATTTCTACATAGTTCTCGAACCCGTAGGGTTCGCACGCTTAACGTTCGTTGACGATATAGTGTTATATGAGTTATATGTTTTGATGACCGAATGTTGTTCGGAGTCCCGGATGAGATCACAGACATGACGAGGAGTCTCGAAATGGTCGAGAGGTAAAGATTGATATATAGGACGATGGTATTTGGACACCGGAAGTGTTTCGGGACGTACCGGGAAGGAATTGGGTCACCGGAAGGGGTTTCGGGCACCCCCCGGCAAGTTATGGGCCTTATGGGCCAAAGGAGGGGACAGACCAGCCCACAAGGGGGCTGGTGCGCCTCCTCCCTTGTTTGGCCAGCCCTAGGGAAGGAAAAGGGGGAGGGCTAGCCCCTCCTGCCTTTCCCTCTCATGGGAGAAAGGAAAGGGGGGCGCCACCCTCCCCTGCCTTTCCCCGCGCTCCAAATAAGGAAAGAGGGGGCGCCTTGGGAGGGACTCCAAGTAGGATTCCTCCTACTTGGGTGCCTCCTTTGGCTGCTCCTCTCTCCCTCCCACCTATGTATATGTGGGGAGGGGGCTCCACACAAGGACACAACATTGTCTTAGCCGTGTGCGGCGCCCCCGTCCACCGTTTACTCCCTCGGTCATATTTTCGTAGTGCTTAGGCGAAGCCCTGCGGAGATCACATCACCATCACCGTCACCACACCATCGTGCTATCGGAACTCATCTACTACCTCACCGTCTTGCTGGATCAACAAGGCGGAGGACGTCCTCGAGCTGAACGTGTGCAGAACGCGGAGGTGCCGTGCGTTCGGTACTTGATCAGTTGGAGCACGAAGAAGTTCGACTACATCAACCGCGTTGTCAAACGCTTCCGCTTACAGTCTACGAGGGTACGTAGACATACTCTCCCCCTCGTTGCTATGCATCTCCATGGATAGATCATTGCGTGTGCGTAGAAATTTTTTTGTTTTCCATGCAACGTTCCCCAACACCTATGCTATGGCGACTCAGACCTATTGGTGCAGCAGTGTTCCGGCGACTGGGATGCCCGGGACGCCAACATGACCAGCTACCGTTTCCTGGTCCAGCAGCTCTCTGGAACCTTCGACGACTGCGAGTTCCTCCACGCCCCGCGGGCAGCAAATGAAGCCGCCGACACGCTAGCCAAGATTGGCTCATCCCGGCAGGCCATACCATCCGGCGTCTCCCTCGAGCACTTGCGCAAGCCGTCTCCGGACTCCGAGTCCATCTTCATCCCAGATGACCCTGCAGCGCCCCTCCCAAACTCGGACCCGGGGGCTGCCGGTCCAAGCTCGGGGACTGCCGTCTCCAACCCGGTCCTGAGGGCTGCGGAACCCGGCCCGGGGACTCCTGGTCCCGGTCCGGGGACTGCTGATCCCGGTCTGAAGACTGCTGATCCCGGCCCGGGGGCTGCCGTGCTTGACCCGGCCGCCGTCATCTCTGACCCGGCCCCGGGGACTATTGATCCCAGCCCGGGGGTTGCCGTGCTCAACCCGGCCGCCATCGTTCCCGACCCAGGGGCTGCTGCCACCGGCTCGAGGGCTGCCATTCCGGGACCTGTCTTGGTGGCCGTCTTCACCTGGTGACAGCTCCGTCATGGGCCCAGCCCATCTTGGCTTTCCTGGAGAACAGAGTCCTCCCCATGGACGAGACCGAGGCCCGGCAAGTGCAACGTCGGGTGACCACCTATACCATCATCAATAACGAGCTCGTCAGGCACAACGCGATGGGCGTGTTCCAGCGCTGCGTCGAGCAGGACAAGGGCATAGAGATCCTCCTCGACATACATCAGGGCGAGTGCGGGCACCACACCGCCTCCAGGACCCTGGTGGCCAAGGCCTTTCGCCGTGGCTTCTACTGGCCCACGGCCCTCAAAGATGCCGAGTCGCTCGTCCTCAAGAAGGCGGAGGACGTCCCCGAGCTGAACGTGTGCAGAACATGGACGTGCCGTGCGTTCGGTACTTGATCGGTTGGAGTGCGAAGAAGTTCGACTACATCAACCGCGTTGTGAAACGCTTCTACTTACGGTCTACGAGGGTACGTAGACATACTCTCCCCCTCGTTGCTATGCATCTCCATGGATAGATCATTGCGTGTGCATAGAATTTTTTTTGTTTTCAATGCAATGTTCCCCAACAGTGGCATCATGAGCCAGGTCTATGCATAGATGATATGCACGAGTACAACACAAAGAGTTGTGGGCGGTGATATTCATACTGCTTACCACCAACGTCTTATTTTGATTCGGCGGTATTGTGGGATGAAGCGATCCGGACCAACCTTACATGTCCACACACATGAGACCGATTCCACCGACTGACATGCAACTAGTTTTGCATAAAGGTGACTGGCGGGTGTCTGTTTCTCCTACTTTAGTTGAATCGAATTTGACTGTGGCCGGTCCTTGAAGAAGGTTAAAACAGCAAACTTGACAAACACCGTTGTGGTTTTTGCCGTAGGTAAGAACGGTTCTTGCTAGAAACCCGTAGCAGCCATGTAAAACTTGCAACAACAAAGTAGAGGACGTCTAACTTGTTTTTGCAGGGTATGTTGTGATGTGATATGGTCAAGACATGATGTGATATACGTTATTGTATGAGATGATCATGTTTTGTAAGATATCAGGCAACCGGCAGGAGCCGTATGGTTGTCTCTTTATTGTATGAAATGCAAACACCATGTAATTGCTTTACTTTATTGCTATGAGTTAGCAATAGTTGTAGAAGCAATAGTTGGCGAGACGACCACGACGCAATGATGGAGATCAAGGTGTCGAGCCAGTGACGATGGAGATCATAACGATGCTTTGGAGATGGAGATCAAAAGCACAAGATGATGATGGCCATATCATGTCACATATTTTGATTGCATGTGATGTTTATCTTTTATGCATCTTATTTTGCTTAGTACGGCGGTAGCATTATAAGATGATCCCTTCACTAAATTTCAAGGTAAAAGTGTTCTCCTTGAGTATGCACCGTTGCTATAGTTCGTCGTTTCGAGACACCATGTGATGATCGGGTGTGATAGACTCTATGTTCACATACAACGGGTGTAAGCCAGATTTACACACGCGGAATACTTGGGCTAAACTTGACGAGCCTAGCATGTACAGACATGGCCTCGGAACACTAGAGACCGAAAGGTCGAACATGAGTCATATAGTAGATATGATCAACATAGAGATGTTCACCATTGATGACTACCCCATCTCACGTGATGATCGGACATGGGTTAGTTGATATGGATCATGTATCACTTAGACAACTTGAGGGATGTTGATTTAAGTGGGAGTTCATTAGTAATTTGATTAATTGAACTTAATTTATCATGAACTTAGTCCTGGTAGTATTTGCAAATCTATGTTGTAGATCAATAGCTCACGATATAGCTCCCTTATTTTTGATATGTTCCTAGAGAAAAATAAGTTGAAAGATGATAGTAGCAATGATGCAGACTGGGTCTGTGATCTGAGGATTATCCTCATTGCTGCACAGAAGAATTATGTCCTTGATGCACTGCTAGGTGACAGACCTATTGCAGGAGCAGATGCAGACATTATGAACGTTTGGCAAAGCTCGATATGATGACTACTTGATAGTTTAGTGCGCCATGCTTTACGGCTTAGAACCGGGACTTCAAAAACATTTTGAACGCCATGGAACATATGAGATGTCCCAAGAGCTGAAAATTGGTATTTCAGACTCATGCCCATGTCGAGAGGTATGAGACCTCTGACAAGTACTTTGCCTACGAGATGGAGGAGAATAGCTCAGCCAGTGAGCATGTGCTCAGAATGTCTGAGTACTACAATCGCTTGAATCAAGTGGGAGTTAATCTTCCAGATAAGATAGTGATTGACAGAGTTCTCTAGTCACTATACTAGAACTTTGTGATGAACTATAATATGCAAGGGATGACGAAAATGATTCCCGAGCTCTTCGCGATGCTGAAATCATCGAAGGTAGAAATCAAGAAAGAACATCAAGTGTTGATGGTTAATAAGACCACTAGTTTCAAGAAAAAGGGCAAGGGATAGAAAGGGAACTTCAAGAAGAATGGCAAGCAAGTTGCCACTCCCGTGAAGAAGCCTAAAGTTGGACCCAAGCCTAAAACTGAGTGCTTCTACTGCAAAGGAAATGGTCACTGGAAGCGAAACTGCCCCAAACATTTGGCGGATAAGAAGGATGGCAAAGTGAACAAAGGTATATTTGATATACAGATTATTGATGTGTACCTTACTAGTGTTCGTAGTAGCCCCTGGGTATTTGATACTAGTTCAGTTGCTAAGATTAGTAACTCGAAACAGGAGTTGTAGAATGAACAGAGACTAGTTAAGGGCGAGGTGACGATGTGTGTTGGAAGTGATTCCAAGGTTGATAAGATCACCATCGCACACTCCCTCTACCTTCGGGATTAGTGTTGAACCTAAATACATGTTATTTGGTGTTTGCGTTGAGCATGAATATGATTTGATCATGCTTATTGCAATACGGTTATTCATTTAAGTCAGAGAATAATTATTGTTCTGTTTACATGAATAAAGCCTTCTATGGTCATACACCCAATGTAAATGGTTTATTGAATCTTGATCGTAGTGATGCACATATTCATAATAATGATGCCAAAAGATGCAAAGTTGATAATGACAGTGCAACATATTTGTGGCACTGTCGTTTAGGTCATATTGGTGTAAAGCGCATGAAGAAACTCCATGCAGATGGGCTTTTGGAATCACTTGATTATGAATCATTTGATGCTTGCGAACCATGCCTTATGGGCAAGATGACTAAAACTCCGTTCTTCGGAACAATGGAGCAAGCTAGTGACTTATTGGAAATAATACATACCAATGTATGCAGTCTGATGAGTGTTAAAGCACGCGACAGGTATCATTATTTTCTGACCTTCACAGATGATTTGAGTAGGTATGGATATATCTACTTGATGAAACATAAGTCTGAAACATTTGAAAAGTTCAAAGAATTTCAGAGTGAAGTGGAGAATCATCGTAACAAGAAAATAAAGTTTCTACGATCCGATCGCGGAGGCGAATATTTGAGTTACGAGTTTGGCCTTCATTTAAAACAATGTGGAATTGCTTCACAACTCACGCCACCTGGAACACCATAGCGTAATGGTGTGTCCGAACGTCGTAACCGTACTTTATTAGATATGGTGCATTCTATGATGTCTCTTACCGATTTACCACTATCGTTTTGGGGTTATGCATTAGAGACATCTGCATTCACATTAAATAGGGCACCGTCTAAATCCATTGAGACGACACCATATGTACTGTGGTTTGGCAAGAAACCTAAGCTGACATTTCTTAAAGTTTGGGGATGCGACGCTTATGTCAATAGGCTTCAGCCTGATAAGCTCGAACCTAAATCCGGGAAGTGCATCTTCATAGGATACCCTAAAGAAACTATTGGGTACACCTTCTACCGCAGATCCAAAGGCAAGATCTTTGTTGCTAAGTTTGGGTCCTTTCTAGAGAAGGAGTTTATCTCGAAAGAAGTGAGTGGGAGGAATGTAGAACTTGATGAGGTAATTGTACCTTCTCTCGAATTGGAGAGTAGCATATCACAGAAAACCGTTCCCGTGATGCCTACACCAACCACAGAGGAAGCAAATGATAATGATCATGAAACTTCAGATCAAGTTACTACAGAACCTTGTAGGTCGACCAGAGCACGATCCACACCAGAGTGGTACGGTAATCCTGTTTTGGAAGTCATGTTAGTAGACCAAGGCGGACCTACGAACTATGAAGAAGCTATGATGAGCCCAGATTCCGACAGATGGCTTGAGGCCATGAAATCTGAGATAGGATCCATGTATTGGAACAAAATGTGGACTTTGGTGGACTTGCCCAATGATCGGCAAGCCATAGAAAATAAATGGATCTTTAAGAAGAAGACTGACGCTGATGGTAATGTTACTATCTACAAAGCTCGACTTGTAGCAAAAGGTTTTCGACAAGTTCAAGGAGTTGACTATGATGAGACTTTCTCACCCGTAGTGATGCTTAAGTCTATCCAAATCATGTTAGCAATTGCCTCATTTTATCATTATGAAATCTGGCAAATGGACGTCAAAACTGTATTCCTTAATGGAAATCTTAAAGAAGAGTTGTATATGATGCAACTAGAAGGTTTTGTCGATCCTAAAGGTACTAACAAAGTGTGCAAGCTCCAGCGATCCATCTATGGACTGGTGCAAGCATCTCGGAGTTGGAATATATGCTTTGATGAGGTGATCAAAGCATATGGTTTTATACAGACTTACGGTGAAGCCTGTATTTACAAGAAAATGAGTGGGAGCTCTGTAGCATTTCTGATATTATATGTGGATGACATATTTTTGATTGGAAATGATATAGAATTTTTGGATAGCATAAAAGGATAATTGAATAAGAATTTTTCAATGAAAGACCTTGGTGAAGCTGCTAATATATTGGGCATCAAGATCTATAGAGATAGATCGAGATGCTTAATAGGACTTTCACAAAGCACATACCTTGATAAAGTTTTGAAGAACTTCAAAATGGATCAGTCAAAGAAAGGGTTCTTGCCTGTGTTACAAGGTGTGAAATTGAGTAAGACTCAAAGCCCGACCACGGCAGAAGATATAGAGAGAATGAAAGTCATGCCCTATGCCTCGGTCATAGGTTCTATAAAGTATGCCATGCTATGTACTAGACCTTTTTGTGTGCCTTGCCATGAGTTTGGCAAGGGGGTACAATAGTGATCCAGGTGTAGATCACTGGACAGCGGTCAAAATTATCCTTAGGTACTTAAAAGAGGACTAAGGATATGTTTCTCGGTTATGGAGGTGATAAAGAGTTCGTCGTAAAGGGTTACATCGATGCAAGCTTTGACACCGATCCGGATGACTCTGAGTCTCAATCTGGATATGTATTGAAAGTGGGAGCAATTAGCTAGAGTAGCTCCATGCAGAGCATTGTAGACATAGAAATTTGCAAAATACGTACGGATCTGAATGTGACAGACCCGTTGACTAAACTTCTCTCACAAGCAAACATGATCACACCTTAGTACTCTTTGGGTATTAATCACATGGCGATGTGAACTAGATTATTGACTCTAGTAAACTCTTTGGGTATTGGTCACATGGCGATGTGAACTATGGGTGTTAATCACATGGTGATGTGAACTAGATTATTGACTCTAGTAAAATCTTTGGATGTTAATCACATGGCGATGTGAAATAGATTATTGACTCTAGTGCAAGTGGGAGACTGAAGGAAATATGCCCTAGAGGCAATAATAAAGTTGTTATTTTATATTTCCTTATTCATGATAAAGGTTTATTATTCATGCTAGAATTGTATTGATCGGAAACTTAAATACATGTGTGAATACATAAACAAATATCGTGTCCCTAGTGAGCCTCTACTAGACTAGCTCATTGATCAAAGATGGTTAAGGTTTCCTAACCATAGACATGTGTTGTCATTTGATAACGGGATCACATCATTAGGAGAATGACGTGATGGACAAGACCCATCCGTTAGCTTAGCATAATGATCATTTAGTTTATTGCTATTGCTTTCTTCATGTCAAATACATATTCCTTCGACTATGTGATTATGCAACTCCCGGATACCGGAGGAATACCTTGTGTGCTATCAAACATCACAACATAACTGGGTGATCATAAATATGCTCTACAGGTATCTCCGAAGCTATCTGTTGAGTAGGCATAGATCGAGATTAGGATTTGTCACTCCGAGTATCGGAGAGGTATCTCTGGGCCCTCTCGGTAATACACATCATAAGCTTGCAAGCAAATGACTAAGGAGTTAGTTACAAGGTGATGTATTACGGAACAAGTAAAGAGACTTGCCGGTAACGAGATTGAACTAGGTATAGAGATACCGACGATCGAATCTCGGGCAAGTAACATACCGATGGACAAAGGGAATTACGTATGTTGTCATAATGGTTCGACCGATAAAGATCTTCATAGAATATGTAGGAGCCAATATGGGCATCCAGGTTCTGCTCTTGGTTATTGACCGGAGAGGTGTCTCGGTCATGTCTACATAGTTCTCGAACCCGTAGGGTCCGCACGCTTAACGTTCGTTGACGATATAGTGTTATATAAGTTATATGTTTTAGTGACCGAATGTTGTTTGGAGTCCCAGATGAGATCACAGACATGACGAGGAGTCTCGAAATGGTCAAGAGGTAAAGATTGATATATAGGACGATGGTATTTGGACACCGGAAGTGTTTCGGGACATACCGGGAAGGAATCGGGTCACCGGAAGGGGTTCCGAGCACCCCCTGGCAAGTTATGGGCCTTATGATGGGCCAAAGGAGGGGACAGACCAGCCCACAAGGGGGCTGGTGTGCCTCCTCCCTTGTTTGGCCAGCCCTAGGGAAGGAAAAGGGGGAGGTCTAGCCCCTCTTGCCTTTCCCTCTCATGGGAGAAAGGAAACGGGGGGCACCACCCTCCCCTGCCTTTCCTCGCGCTCCAAATAAGGAAAGAGGGGGGCGCGGCTTGGGAGGGACTCCAGGTAGGATTCCTCCTACTTGGGCACCTCCTTTGGCTGCTCCTCCCTCCCACCTATATATATGTGGGGAGGGGGCGCCACACAAGGACACAACATTGTCTTTGCCGTGTGCGGTGCCCCCGTCCACCGTTTACTCCCTTGGTCATATTTTCGTAGTGCTTAGGCGAAGCCCTGCGGAGATCACATCACCATCACCGTCACCACACCGTCATGCTGTCGGAACTCATCTACTACCTCACCATCTTGCTGGATCAAGAAGGCGAAGGATGTCCCCGAGCTGAACGTGTGCAGCACATGGAGGTGTCGTGCGTTCGGTACTTGATCGGTTCGAGCGCGCAGAAGTTCGACTACATCAACCACGTTGTCAAACGCTTCCGCTTACGGTCTATGAGGGTAAGTGGACATACTCTCTATGATGCCCACGGCTTAATCGTACACTAATCATACATGCAAATGCACACGATCAAGCCTAAGGACTCACTTGAAGGAATCACAACACAACTCTGAAACATAAATAAAGGCATACAAGCATTATATTACAAGCAAGGGCCTCGAGGGCTCGAATACAAAAGCTTGATGTCAACAAGCATCAGCGGAAGCATTAGATATCTGAGTACAGATATAAAAGAGAAACAGATAAGCCTTTAAGAAGGCGGGGCAAAAGAAAACACTACGATCGAAAAGGCGCGGGCCTCCTGCCTGGGACCCTCCTATCCTACTCCTGGTCGTCGGCAAGCTCGTAGTAGTAACCACCCTCGGGGTGGTAGTAGTAGTCGTCGGCGGGGGCAGCTGGCTCCGGGGCTCTGTCATCTGGTCACAGCAAAAGGATATGGGGGAAAAGAGGAAGCAAAGCAACCATGAGTACTCATCCGAAGTACTCAGCAAGCAAGGATCTACACTACATATGCAACATTATCAAAGAAAGGCTGTATATGTGGACTGGGCTGCAGAAATGCCAGAATAGAGAGAAGGCCTAGTCCTATCAAAGACTAGCATCTTCAGCGGTCTTGCAGCATTAGAAGAGTGTAGATTAGCACAGTATATAAAGTAGTAGTAGCATTAAGTATCAACCTCGGCCAGAGATCCTTTCTCGACTACCTGCGAGAAAGCAATCCCAGAGCCCTAATATCCAAGTATCAACCTCGGCCAGAGATCCTTTCTCGACTCCCTGCGAGAAAGCAATCCTAGAGCCCTACTATCCATTTCTCATCATTATGTTCTAGTTGTATCGATCGGGATACAACTCCGAGCGTCCGTTACCGAGGATCCGGCTATGCATAGATGTTTTCTTCCCTGCAGGGGTGCACCAACTTACCCACCACGGTCAATTAACTCCGGCTGGACACACTTTTCTGGGTCATGCCCGGCCTCGGCCAAACGATACGCCGCAACCCGACCAAAAACTTAACAGAGAGGTCAGCATGCCGGACTAAACCTATGCCCCCAGGGGTCTTGGGCCATCGCCCCGGGAACTCCTGCATGTTGCGAGGGCGGCCGGTGAGCAGACCTAGCAACCCACACTATCAAGGCGGTTGCGTTACGCGGTCCAACCCGGCGTGTGCCACTCAGTCGCTGACGTCTATTAAGCTTCGGCTGATGCATATGACACAGAGTGCCCATAACTGTTCCCACGTGATGGTTAGTGCTATCGGGCCAGAGGCCCACTCGGATCAAATATCCAAACCATTAATGTATTGGGGTTGTGCGGTAATGAGCAGAGACTCATGCTCGATGTGACCCCGTTGCCCCATCTCGAGTACTTGCGGCAAGGGCTAAGAATGCCCGGCCACGCCTCGTAATTTATCTCACGGGCACCCTCCAGGTCAACCCGTCTCCACAACACTCGTGGGTACCCCTCAGGGTCGACCCGCCCTTCCAATTAACAGTTGTAAAGTCCAAGTATCCGTGAGTCCATAACATCAGGGATTCTGAGGTATCACCCTCGTTGGAATCCTACTCGATGTATCCATCAAGGTGAACTCGGAGGAATCACCCTCGAGGTTCACACTTGAGGTGTTGCACGACAGCGTCGTTATCGGGAGTGGTGAAGGAGGAATCACCCTCGATGACCACGACCGAATAGCTACTCTACAGAGTTAACATCAGAAGTGCTAAATGAGGTATCACCCTCGGCACTCGATAGTAACGCTGCAGAGTGGTACAACTATGGGGGTGATGTGCGGTGCTCGGGCCTGGTTGTCGATCACGTTGATCGAGTCATCTGATAACCAGCGGAGGCAACTGGGTCAAAGTGGGGTCTCTGGTGGATCTCTATCCAGCCTATACTAAGCAGTTTAGGATAAGCAGGTAGGTATCAACAGCAGTTACAAAAACAGGCTATGCATCAGAGATAGGATAAACAATAGCAGCAGCAATTTCTAATGCAAGCATAAGAGAGAAAGAATAGGCGATATCGGTATGTTCAAAGGGGGGGTGCTTGCCTGGTTGCTCGGCGGCAAAGGCAGGATCGTCAGCTGTGAAGTCGATCTCCAGGGCATCGTCAGCGGTCTCGGGGTCTACTGAGAAGAAAGGGGGAGAAGAAACAAATAAATACACGGCGACAAAAGCAATCAAAAAACAAGACATGACTACGGGCTAAGCCGGAGTGATCTATCGCAAAGTTAAGTGCTACAGACGAAGCGGGAAAATATCTGGAATATTTTCCCGGTGTTAGGCATCTATCAGACAGATGAATCATAGGGGAAGGTTCCATGTTTATCATGCTAGAGGCATGTGACAGGGATGAGGAGGGCATATTCGGATGCGTCTCGTTTTTCTGATTGTTTTTCATGTATAAATCTTTTTCATCGGAGTTACTGTTAATTTTCTATTGAATTTCAAAGCTTAAAAGAATTTCTGGAATTTATTTATTTATTTAAATTCGCATTATCCAAAACAGTAAAGGGGTGATGTCAGCATGACGCAATGATGATGTCAGTAGTCAACTCTGGTTGACCAGAGTCAAACCTGACTAGTGGGACCCACATGTCATACATAGTGGCCTTAACATAGGGGTTAAAATTAACTATTTGGGTTAATCAGTTAGTGGGGCCTACTGTCAGTGTCATATTAGTTAACTAATTAACTTAATTAGGATTAATAGATTAATTAGTGTTTTATTTATTTATTTATTTAAAAGTTTAAATTAGCAGGGCCCGCATGTCGGTGACAGTAGCCAGCCCAGTCAGCGGGTTGACTTGGTCAACCGGCCAACGTGGCCGTGGGGCCCAGCGATCAGCGGCCCAGGGGGTCCCACCTGGCAGGCCAGGTCAGCACCGGTGACCGGAGTTGCTCCGGCGACCCGTAACAGTGGCGGAGCTCGCCGGACTTGGCCGGAAAAAGCGCACGGGGCATGGATGAGGGCGTTCTTGGGCTCTACGGGCGCGGCTCATTGTCGCGCGTGCGATGGCGCTGTCGGTTAGCGCCGGGAGCGGCCGGAATGTCGACGGAGATGAGCAGGGGCGGCGCCGGCGTTCGGCCATCAACGGATCCGTGGCTACGAGGCTCGAGGGGGTGCGTGCGTGTGCGCGTTCGACTCCTAGGAGCACCAGGAACCCGATGCAAGGCTCAGGCACGCGCGTCAGTGACCCTAGCTACGACGGCGACTACATGCGGCGGCGGGATCAGGCGGCAGGGCTCGCCAACGAGCATACGGGGTGAGGGGAAAGGGAGGTGGCCTCACAGCGATGCTTGGGGTAGGCTCGGGGAGGCCGAAGGGGGTCGAGGCAGCGTGAAACGACGACGATGGCGACGGTGATGCAGAGAAGGGGATCGGCTCGATGCCGTGGTTGTGGTGCTCCTCAAGACGAAGTAGTGCACCAGGAGGAAGGAGTCGATGCCCCCGGAGCTCCTGGACAGGTCGCAGCGAAGAGAGAAGGCCGGTGACCGCATCGGCTATGGAGGTCCAGCCATGGCTGCGCCGGTGAGCTCGAATGCGAGCGAGGGAGAGGACGAGGGGGAAATGAGGAGGCTCTGGGGATCTAGGGTTAGCAGGGAGGGTGCGGGGAGGCCCTATATCCTCTCCAGGGCGCCGTTGGATGCTCGACACATCGGCAATCGCCGGCTATGGCGGCTGTGGCATCGACACGAGGGGGACGATGACTGTAGCAGTGGGTTGGGCTGCAGTGGCCAGCTGGGCCAAGTGCACAGGTAAATGCACAGGTAAGTGCACAGTGCCATTTTCTTTTATTTATTCCTATTAAATAGAATAGCTTCTATTTCATAATTATTTAGGCTATCAGATGAATTTTGCTTTATGTGAAATTTAGCTAATAAATGCAATGCAACTCAACAGTGCCACACACTAATTTTGGGAATTTTTGGAATTGCGGTAGCATTGGTTTATTTTTCAAAAGAACAAAGATTTGTTGCTGGTCCACTGTTTTGGTTGCTAGGATCAACTTGGGTATTCAAATAATGTTGGCTTTTATTTTTATAATTGCCTTGGGATTATTTGCAACATTATGAACATTTTTTATTTGCTGTTTGAAGAAATAATTATTTGACTTGCATTTCAAATTTGAGTTTGGGTTTGATCTTGGACAAGTGGCAGATTGACTGAGTGATCATGATAACATGGCCACTATTAGAGAGAGATCACTGTAGTGTGATAGTGGGGATGTTACACTCTCCCCCTGGTTGCTATGCATCTCCATGGATAGATCATTGCGTGTGCTTAGAAAAAATTTTGTTTTCCATGCAACGTTCCCCAACACCTATGCTATGGCGACTCGGACCTGGTGGTGCAACAGTGTTCCAGCGAGTGGGATGCCCGGGACGCCAACATGGCCAGCTATCGTTTCCTAGTCCAGCAGCTCTTCGGCACCTTCGACGGCTGCGAGTTCCTCCACGTCCCGCATGCAGAAAACGAAGCCGCCGACACGCTAGCCAAGATTGGCTCATCCCGGCAGGCCATACCATCTGGCGTCTCCCTCGAGCACTTGCGCAAGCCGTCCATCAAGCAGTCTCCGGACTCCAAGTCCATCTTCATCCCGGACGACCCTGCAGCGCCTTCCCCAACTCGGACCTGGGGGCTGCCGGTCCAAGCTCAGGGGCTGCCGTCTCCAACCCGGTCCCGAGGTCTGCGGAACCAAGCCCAGGGACTGCTAGTCCTGGTCCGGGGACTACTGATCCCGGCCCGGGGACTGCTGGTCCCGGTCCGGGGACTGCTGATCCCGGCCCAGGGGCTGCCGTGCTCTACCCGGCCGCCATCATCTCTGACCCGGCCTCGGCGACTGCTGATCCCGGCCCGGGGGTTGCCGTGCTCAACCCGGCCACCGTCCTTCCCGACCCAGTGGATGCCGCCACCGGCTCGGGGGCTGCCATCCCAGGACCCGTCTCGATGGCCGTCTTCACCGTGGTGACGGCTCCGTCATGGGCCCAGCCCATCTTGGCTTTCCTAGAGAACGGAGTCCTCCCCAAGGAGGAGACTGAGGCCCGGCAAGTGCAACGCCGGGTGTCCGCCTACAGCATCATCAACAATGAGATCGTCAAGCGCAGCGCGACGGGCGTGTTCCAGCGCTGCGTCGAGCAGGACAAGGGCATAGAGATCCTCCTTGACATACATCAGGGCGAGTGCGGGCACCACGCCGCCTCTAGGTCCCTGGTGGCCAAGGCCTTTCGCCATGGCTTCTACTAGACCATGGCCCTCAAAGATGCCGAGTCACTCATCCTCAAGTGTGAGGGATGCCAACGCTTTAGCAAGTGAAACCACCAGCCGACTTCAGCCCTGCAGACCATCCCGATCACCTGGCCCTTCGCGGTCTGGGGTCTCGACATGGTGGGACCCTTCAAGACCGCCCGAGGTGGCATGACGCACTTGCTGGTGGCGGTGAACAAGTTTACCAAGTGGATCGAGGCACGGCCGATCAAGAAACCGGACGGGCCAACGGCCGTCCGGTTCATCAAAGACATCGTGGTGCGCTATGGCGTCCCGCACAGCAACATCACGGACAATGGCACCAACTTCGCCAAGGGCGCCCTAGTGCAATACTGCTCCGTCTCCCACATCCGGCTTGACCTGGCCTGTCTAGCTCATCCTCAGTCCAACGGCCAGGTCGAGCGGGCCAACGGCCTCATCTTATCCGGCATCAAGCCACGGCTCATCGAGCCCCTCATCCGTTCACCCGACAGCTGGCTTGACGAGCTGTCGGCCGTCCTCTGGAGTCTTCGCACAACGCCAAACCGGTCTACCGGGTTCACCCTGTTCTTCCTCGTCTACGAAGCAGAAGCCATCATCCCGACCGACATCGAGTTCGACTCGCCGCGAGTCGTGATGTACACAGAAGCCCAAGCCAAGGAAGCTCGTGAAGACGGCGTCGACCTACTCGAAGAAGCACGCCTTTTGGCCCTTAGCCGATCCGCCATCTATCAGCAAGGCCTGAGGCATTACCACAACAAGAAGATCAAGCCCCTCGCATTCCGTGAGGGAGACCTCGTCCTCTGACTTGTCTAGTAGCAAGTCGGCCAGCACAAGTTGGCCTCCCCATGGGAAGGTCCCTTCATCGTCAGCAAAGCCCTATGTGACTGCAACGCCAACTACCTCATCGACGCCCGCAAGCCGAACAAGCGCAAGAGAGACACCGCCGGCAAAGAGACAAGTCGGCCCTGGAATGCAGAGCTCCTCCGCCGGTTTTACAGTTAGCTGTGCACGTATGTATCGCTGCCTTTTGTAATTCTGTAAAAGACAATGGGACCCCCGAACAACACTCGGGGGCTACCTCTTTATGCCAAGTTGCTATGCTTCACACATCCTTGTGAATTTTCTGAAAACCTCCACCACCGGGTTGGCACGACCAACCCGGGGGCTGGGAGGCTTGACCGCAACCCACCATTTCTCCTTAGCACATCCCGGCGTGTCCGGGTTGCCAAGGCCCATCACTTCGCCCTACGCCACAGTCCGGCTTCGGCTGTCGGCCGGCAAGAACTATGAGCCAAGGCATCTGCACGACGCGAAACACTAAGTTGGGATTGCCGGATCGGTCAACCCGGCCTCACCGCGCTAAGTCACTGCACGACCGGCTGCTCGCCAGCCGGCCCAGTGGGTGTTTCGCTCGTGCTCAACGTTTGAAGGACCTAAGTACTGCGTGCTCCTTCCAAGGACCGAACTCCTTGTCATAGGCCGGAACCCGGCTGTCCGACTCGCGGGGGGGTGAAGTCCAAGGAAGGATCAAGCAAGGAAAAAGGGCTCAGAAAACAAAGAGCAAAAGCGGAAACATTCGCAAGCATATTTACATTACTAAGTCGCTGCATGACTGGCCGCTCGCCAGCCGGCCCTGTGGGTGTTTCGCTCGCGCTCAACATTCGAAAGCACCAAGTACTGCATGATCTTTCCAAGGACCAAACTCCTTGTCACAGACCGGAACCCGGCTGTCCTAATCATGGGGGGGAAGTCCAAGGAAGGATCAAGCCAGGAAAAAGCTTAGAAAACAACGAGCAAAAGCGCAAACATTCGCAAAAGTATTTACATTACGATAACATGGGCCCAAGGCCAGAAGTTCATTACATTCACCAACAACACCCCAGTGGGTGGGTGGACCTGCTACTTAATCAAAGTGCGCAAAAATACTAATAGGGTGGCTTCAGGTGTTCCCCGCGTCGGGTTGCGCAAGTGCTGGCTCCTCCGCGGTGGCCTCCAGGTTCACCGAGGTGCCGGTTTCGTCCAACCCGGCCTTGTCGTCCGTGTAGACGCCCGTCTCCTCAGAGCTGCCTTCTGGGTCGTCCAGTAGCAACCCGAAGTCGTCGGGCAGCACCACCCCGCCATCGTCAATCATCTCCACCTGGAACTCATCATGGAATGCGAACGAGGCCAGGTAGCTGGCCCTGGCGGCGATCTGGCCCGCCTTCGCCCGCAGCTGGGGCTCCGCGCTGGCTCGTTGGGCAACTAACTGGTCCAGCGCCAGGTCTGGGTACCAGGACATGAAGAACCTCAGTGCCACATCGGCGCCAGCACGGGCGGCAGAGATGTGCCACGTGTGAAGCCACTCCGGCCCGGCTTCCAGCCATCGTGCCAGTCGCGTAAAGCTGTTAGCCGTGACGGAGCCAGGCCAGAGGGCCGTTGTCATCGCCGCTCCGGCTGCGGAGACCTGCGCCATCTGCTCACCCAAGACCTGCAGACGGGCCTCGGTAGCCTGCATGATCTCCGGGAAGCTGCAGGAGACGTTCGGGTCGAGCCCGGCGTCCGGGTTCCCCTGAGGCGGCCGTTGGGCACGAACGGCCTCCTCCGCCGTCTTCTACGTCTCTGGAAAGTGCTCTGTTAAGAGGAAAAGTAAAATAGTTAGCAACCAAAAAGCAAAACCGGCTTCACAACCCGGCGAAATCAACGAAGAAGCACTTACTGGCGAAGGCCTCATCCAGGTGTTGCACCTCGAGCAACGTACCATGCCGCTCCAGGTTGCCGGCATGTTCGCGCGCCTCTAGCGCCTTCTCTAGCTCGGCGCCTTTGTCGACGGCCGCCTTCAGCTCGGCATCCTTAGCGGTGGTTGCCTGCCCGTGCTCCTCCTTGAGGCGGAGGAGTTCCGCCTGGTGGGTTTCTGCCGCCTTGGCCACCTCCGCCATCAGGCGCTCCACCTCGGCCTGGAGCTGGCCCTTGTCATCAGCCAGCCGATCGCGTTGCTGGCCGGCTTCGGCGAGCGCCTGTTGGGCCTCCGCCGCCTTCGCCGCCTCCGCCGTTAGGTGTTCCACCTCAGCCTGGAGCCGGCTCTTGTCACCAGCCTGCTGCTCATGCTGTCGACCGGCTTTGACAAGCGCCCGCTGGGCCTCTGCCGCCTCCGCCTTCAGCTCCCCCACTTCAACCCGGAGCCGGCCGGCGTAGGCAACAACCAGGTCGCGCTGCTGACCGGCTCTGATCAGCCGGGTTTGCCAGACCGGCGCCTCGGCTACAGCAGCTACACAGCAAAGATCCAGGGTCAAGACAAAGAAAGAACAAGAACACTTTAAGATTCGACCCAACTACTACGTAGTTGGCACGAATCTCGGGGGCTACACCCAGTGGGTGCGCTCACGCGCCCCCACTAAGAGCACGCAAAACATACCTTCAGCGAGGCGGATCGCCTCCTCCTTGGCGGCAAGCCGCGCCGTGTGCTGCTGGTGCTTGTCCAGAAGCCGGTTATAAACACCGACCCGGAAGGCGTCCAATTGCTACGAAGCATTTGAAGATTCGACCCAACTACTATGTAGTTGGCCCGAATCTCGGGGGCTACACCCAGTGGGTGCGCTGGCGCGCCCCCACTAGCCGGCTGCAAAGATAAAACCAGAGAAGGAAGGACTCACCAGCATGGAGCGCTCCAGCTCCCGCGCCCGCTCCATCTCGACCTGAGCAAAGGCCTGAACCCACTCTGCACACCCGCGGAGACGCTGGCTCACGGCGGCCATAGCCGCCTCCTCCTGCATCATGGGCCCAAAGACGGGCTGGCTGGGCCCAGCCCGGACTTGCTGCGACCCGGCAGCAGGACGCCTTCCCGGCACCATTGGCAGCTGCCTGACCACCAGGGCATGCTCGCCGCCCGCAGTCTCCTCCGCGGCAGGCCTTGACTCCGGCGCGCCAGCCGGCGTCGCCCCCGGCGCCGCTTGTGGCACCGCGTCCAGCATCACCTGCGGCTCCCCGTCCGTCGTCGCCTGCAGCGTCCCCTCCAATGCGGCTCCGCCTCCGCCTCCCCCCATCTCTGCCCGCTTGACCATGTTGGTCCACGGCGGGGTGTCATCGCCGATCACCACGATCTCCCGGTCGTCCACCACCATCTCCGCCCGGTCGTCCAGGCCGCGCTCCTCCTCCGTCGATGGCACGACGACCACCGGGTCCGTGCCCGCCGTCGTCTTCGGCCACCCCGGCCAGGTCTTGGCCTCTACCACCAGATCCTCGGGGGCCTTGTTCCGGTCCCTCCAGGCACAGCGCTCCACGTCTGTCGGGTCCAGGCCGAGATCCCCCCTGGCCGAGCCCTCGGGCAGGTCGATGGCGTTGGTCCGGGTCTTCCAGAACGCAAAGCCGCCCCCAGACACGGCGTTCGTCGTGGCTAGCGCCAACGCCAACGGCGACCTGGATCATAGCAAGAAAAATGTGAGGAAAGTACAGCTCGGCTGCACGCTGGAGCCAGCAAGGCAAACTTACCCGATCACAATGGGGACGGCCAGCCTTGCCGGCACCGCCAGGATGGTGCGGCGCCTTTTCCTAGCACCCGGCTAGCCGCCTGCGGCCGGGTCCGCCGTGCGCTTCGTGACTGGCTTGCTCGGCGCCGCATCCCCCTTCCCGTACGGCCGGCTTGCGGCAGCCGGCGCGCGGGATGACCCGGCTCCGGCCGTCTTCTCCAGCAGCCTTGGGGGGTCGACGGTGCCGTCTCCTTCCCTCGGCACCGCAGCACCACCGGCGTATTTAGGACCTCCTCGTCATCGTCCGACCAATCCCGAAGGGGATCTAGGTGCGGAGACTTACTCGCACGGCGCGCGTCACCGGCTTCACCAACGGTCGGCTCCGGAGCCTCAGCAGATGATCCCGCCCCCTCCGAGCGAGCCTGTTCAGCGCCCAGTACCTGCTCCTCGTTCCGTCATGCGTCGGCCAAATCACATTCAGCAGCACTTCCCTCATCGCATTAGGATGAAGGAGAAGTTGAAACATTGCAAAGAAAGAAGACCAAGGACTAACCGCTGGCGCCGGGTACTCGGTGTTGTAGGGCGCCTTGCCGAAGCGCCAGTCGTCGGCCAGCCCGGCCTTGGAGATGGCGTTCACGCTGTCGGTGACCTACGGCAACATCAGCTTCCCGGACGACATCCGGGTAAGATCCCGGTGTTCGCCCATTTGGCCGATGATGTGGGCTCGGTGCTGCAGCGGCAGGACGCGTCGCATGATGAAGGAGGAGACAAGATCTATCCCCTTGAGTCCCTCCCACGCCGCCATCTCCCGAATCCGGTTCTGCAGATTCACCAACCCCTGCGGCGGGTTCCTGATCGCGTGGCCCCAGTTCATCTTGGCGGCCGGCTGCTCATTGATGAGCGGGGGTAGGTTGATGGCGTCACCCCTCCCGCCGATGTTGCGCATGTAGAAGAAAGAGTTTTGCCACTTTTTGGCGGATTCTTCCAAGGGCATCTTGGGGAACACCCCGTTGGGCCGGACCGAGACAACGGCGGCTCCGCAGTCGGCCATGGCTCCAGCCTCCGGCCCCAGTTGCTTGAGGAAGAAGAGGAAGCACCAGAGATCCAAGTCTGGCTCCACCCCAAAAAGCCCTCGCAGAGGGTAATGAAGCCTGAGAGCTGCAGCACGGTGTTCGCACCTAAGTGGTGCGGCTGCAGCCCGAAGAAGTTGAGAAACGCACAAAAGAAATCGCTCACGGAGAGGCCAAACCCGCGGCGGAAGTGGCTAAGGAAGACCACACGCTCGGCCTCTTGTGGCTCGGGCTCGCTCTCCGCCCCGGGCGTGCGCGCGGCTACGTCCTCCGCCGGCGGCAACCGTCGAGTTTCACGAAGGTACTGGATGTCTTTGTTGGTGACCTCCGACCTCTCCCACGTGCCCTTCTGCGACGCCATCTCTAAATCTCGGCTGCGGTGCACGGCGCGATGGAGGAGAAAGGCGCGAGGAGTGTGAACGGCTGTTGTACGCACGGTACGGCAGTAGCACTT
This sequence comes from Thinopyrum elongatum, assembly GCA_011799875.1. Lineage (NCBI taxonomy): Eukaryota > Viridiplantae > Streptophyta > Magnoliopsida > Poales > Poaceae > Thinopyrum > Thinopyrum elongatum. Next base: position 392,313,708 of record CM022303.1, read on the forward strand.
CGCTCGGGGTGGCAGGGCGCTGCGGCGTGCGGCGAGCTCTGGAGCAGGGCGAGAGAGGAAGGAGGTGGGGGGTGCACGCGTGAGTGAGTTTCGTCGCTCCCTCCCCCCCCCCCTCCGATTTATAGCCACAGACCGGACATGGGGAAGTGGCATCGGTTGCGACCACCCCTCCCACTTCCCATGATCCACGCGCCAATTAACTGCATCAGGAAGCGCAACCGTCTGCGGCCGCCACATTAAATCCCCGTGTGGGGGCCGAGGGCGCTGAGTGGCGGGCCCCAGCCCACTGTCAAGTCCCGTCACACGTGTGGCCTATCAGGCCCATTCAGCTGCCACTCGCCACATGGCGCCCACGCCGAAACCGAGGAGGCACGACCCTCCTCCTCAGAGATTCGACGAACTCTTCGATTTCCTGCCCATGCTGGGATGCGACGATCCGACTTCCGGAAGCCGGCACACAGTGGGTGTTGCCAGACCAGGCGGTCACAAGCTTCATCAACATCTGCCACCTTCTCAGGGGGGTGAAACTGTGAAGGCCCCCCTGCTTGAAGCCGGCAAGCCTTCACAGCTTCGGGGACTACTGTCAGGGGGATGAACCCCAGGCAGGCAACGGAACCTGGATCCTTTTCAAAAACATCGGGGCCGGCTTCGCCCCTCAATCCGGCTCGCGCTCGGCCGGGTTCCTCGACCCGGCCAAGCCCCGCAACGCGGCCGGGCCCGCTGGCGCATGCCTGCAGGCCCCGCCAAACCAAGACTTCCTCAACCCAGCCTCGGGTCAGCTCCCATCCCATCCAAGGTGTATGACGGATCAAGTCCCCATAAGGGAGATGAGCATGGCTAAAGTGGCCCACCAACCCCTCTGACCGGCAGGAGCATGGCAACAGTGCCCCACCTACCCCGCTGACCGGGGCTGGCATGGCAACAGTGCACCCATCGTCCTGCTGACGCAAGCCAATGGCGACCAGGCGACGTGCCACTGTAGCTGAGCTGGCTCAACCACTCCATGACGCAAGACAAGGCAGGGAACAGTGCCCTCTGGCGCACGGGGCCCACGCCCGGAGAACCCGACGAATCCTGGCACCCGGCGGGTCCCAGCACCGGCCTCCCCGATGCTGACATTCCGGCCCTGCGGCCATGTAACTTTACCATTGTAGCCCTGGGGGTTGACCTATAAAACCCCCAGGAGGCCTCCATGCACGGGGCAGCACACATACGATCAGACCATCAGTAGAATACATATACGAGGAGAAGGAGCAGCCTGAGCCTTGGCCTGCCTTCCTTCCTCCCCCAAACAGCTCTAGGAGCAACTCTGTACCGATATATATCTTTCTTGCAGCCGAAGAAGGGCACCAACCTCCTTACGGGGTGGCCACAAGCCGTCCAGGTGTGCCTAGGGTAGGGGGTGCACCCCAAGGGCTTTTGGGCCTCTCGGGCATCGTCTCGTGTTGATTCTTTTTCCCAAAAATCACATATATTCCAAAAAAAATCTCCGTAAGTTTTTATCGCGTTTGGACTCCGTTTGATATAGATATTCTGCGAAACAAAAAACATGCAACAAACAGGAACTGGCACTGGGCACTGGATCAATATGTTAGTCCCAAAAATAATATAAAAAGTTGCCAAAAGTATATGAAAGTTGTAGAATATTGGCATGAAACAATCAAAAATTATAGATACGACGGAGATGTATCAGTGTGACATGGCATGGAAGCATATGATGCAAGTACAACCAAATACATTAAGCTCAAACAAACAAGCATGCGTCACAAGTAAAATGTCCCAAGTCTCTAAGATCAATAATCATAGCATGGTTGCACTCACTACGATGTTTTATGAGAGAGGCAACTAATGGAGACAAGGACAATGATCTAGACAATGTAAGTGAGAGGCATGAACATATATGCCATCAACCCAATGCAATGAGCAATTATGTATCATGGGTGATGCAACAAAGTAAGCGATCATAGTAAACAAGTCATGCATAGTAGTGTGAAGATGCAACATACTAGAGGTGATCATGGTCATCATGTCATGTGTGCAAATAGTTGGCATATGCAATGCGCATGACATATCGCAAGCATGAAAACAAGATATGTTCAAAGTATGCGCAGTATCACGGGGCATTATACGTCTCCATCGTATCCACTTTTCCAAACTCTTTTGCCCTTGTTTTGTACTCTAATTTGCATGATTTGAATGAAACTAACCCGGACTGGCGCTGTTTTCAGCAGAATTGCCATGGTGTTATTTTTGTGCAGAAATAAAAGTTCTCGGAATGACCTGAAACTTCACAGAGATCAGTTTTGGAATAAATAAAAAATATTGGCGAAAGAATCAACTGAAGGGGGCCCACACCCTGTCCACAAGGGTGGGGGGCGCGCCCACCCCCCTGGGGCGCGCCCTCTGTCCTTGTGGGCCCCCTGGACCTCCACCGACCTCAACTCCAACTCCATATATTCATGTTCGGGTAGAAAAAACAGAGAGAAAGATTCATCGCGTTTTACGATATGGAGCCGCCGCCACCTCCTGTTCTTCCTCGGGAGACCAGATCTGGAGTCCGTTCGGGGCTCCGGAGAGGGGAAATCATCGCCGTCGTCATCATCAACCATCCTCCATCACCAATTTCATGACGCTCACCGCCGTGTGTGAGTAATTCCATCATAGGCTTGATGGACGGTGATAGGTTGGATGAGATTTACCATGTAATCAAGTTAGTTTTGTTAGGGTTTGATCCCTAGTATCCACTATGTTCTAAGATTGATGTTGCTATGACTTTGCTATGCCTAATGCTTGTCACTAGGGCCCGAGTGCCATGATTTCAGATCTGAACCTATTATCTTTTCATGAATATGTATGTGTTCTTGATCCTATCTTGCAAGTTATAGTCACCTACTACGTGTTATGATCCGGCAACCCCGGAGTGACAATAGTCGGGACACTTCCCGGTGATGACCGTAGTTTGAGGAGTTCATGTATTCACTAAGTGCTAATGCTTTGGTCCGGTTCTCTATTAAAAGGAGGCCTTAATATCCCTTAGTTTCCATTAGGACCCAGCTGCCACGAGAGGGTAGGACAAAAGATGTCATGCAAGTTCTTTTCCATAAGCACGTATGACTATATTCGGAATACATGCCTACATTATATTGATGAATTGGAGCTAGTTCTGTGTCACCCTAGGCTATAACAGTTGCATGATGAATGCCATCCGACATAATTATCCATCATTGATCCATTGCCTATGAGTTTTTCACTTATTGATCTTTGCTAAGTTACTTTTTCGTTGACACTGTTACAATTGCTACAAAATTGCTACTGTTACTTTTGCCACCGTTACCGTTACTTCCATACTACTTTGCTACTAAATACTTTGCTGCAGATATTAAGTCTTTCAGGTGTGGTTGAATTGACAACTCAGCTGCTAATACTTGAGAATATTCTTTGGCTCTTGTCGAATCAATAAATTTGGGTTGAATACTCTACCCTCGAAAACTGTTGTGATCCCCTATACTTGTGGGTTATCAAGACCTTTTTCTGGCACCGTTGCCGGGGAACATAGCTCTATTCTCTGAGTCACTTGGGATTTATATCTGTTGATCACTATGAGACTTTTGAAAGATCAAAGAACCAAGATTTTTCCCTCAACTACGAGGGGAGGTAAGGAACTGCCATCTAGCTCTGCACTTGATTCACCTTCTGTTTTGAGTAAACTTGCGTCACCTACACCTGCTATTGATTCCGATATGTCGCATGTTATTGATGATGCCACTTCTGCTATGCATGATGCTTATGATGAAACTACTTCTATGCTTGATAATACTGTGCCACTTGGTGAATTTCTTGATGAACAACTTGCTAGGGTTAGAGAGAATGAAATTACTGAAACTGGTGATATTATTGAAACTGAAGATTATGATTCTCCCCCTAGGTATGAATTGCCTGTTGTACCTGAGGGTTATGTTATGGATGAAGAAACTGCTAGAGACTTCTTTGCTTGCAATGATAGAGATGATCTTAAGAAACTGTTAGCTAAGCTGAAAGAAAAATCCTTGAATGCTAGAACGAAATATGATCCCATTTTTGCTACTTCACCTATCTTTGTTAATAATAAGGATTATGAATTCTCTGTCGATCCTGAGTTAATTACTTTGGTTGAATCTGATCCTTTCTATGGTTATGAATCTGAAACAGTTGCGGCACATCTTACTAAACTGAATGATATAGCCACCCTATTTGCTCATGAGGAAAAAATTCGCTATTACTATATTCTTAAGTTGTTTCCTTTCTCATTAAAGGGTGATGCTAAGTTATGGTTTAATTCTCTTGCTCTTGGTTGTGTGCGTAGTCCCCAGGATATGATATATTACTTCTCTCAAAAATATTTCCCTGCTCATAAGAAACAAGCTGCTCTAAAAGAAATATTTAACTTTGTGCAAATTGAAGAAGAGAGTCTCCCACAAGCTTGGGGGAGGCTTCTCCAGTTACTTAATGCTTTGCCTGATCACCCTCTCAAGAAAAATGAAATACTTGATATCTTTTATAATGGACTAACCGATGCTTCCAGGGACCACCTAGATAGTTGTGCTGGTTGTGTTTTCAGGAAACGAACTGTTAAGCAAGCTGAATTGCTATTGAATAATATATTGAGTAATGATAATGATTGGACACTTCCTGAACCAACTCCTAAGCCAACTCTGAAGAAAAGGGGTATTCTATTTCTCAGTCCCGAAGATATGCAAGAGGCAAAGAAATCTATGAAAGAAAAAGGTATTAAAGTTGAAGATGTTAAGAATTTACCGCCTATTGAAGAAATACATGGTCTTGATAACCCGACACAGGTAGTAGAGGTAAACTCTCTCTGTAGATTTGATGAAGGTGATATTCCTCATAATAAGTCTGCTAGTCAATGCTTGGATGAGTTTGATAATTTTATTGTTAAACAAGAAAATTTCAATGCTTATGTTAGTAGACAATTGAAACGTAATGCTTACATGCTTGACCTCTTGGGTGATTATATGAGTAGAACTATTAATGATCTTAAGCTTATTAGTAAACATGCTTCCAGGGTTACAACTCAAGTAGAACAAGTACTTAAGGCACAAGATGATTTGCTTAATGAGTTGAATAGTAAGAACAATGATAATGCTGTTAGGGTTATGACTAGAGGTGGTAAAATGACCCAGGAACCTTTGTATCCTAAGGGCCATCCTAAGAGAGTTGAGCAAGATTCTCAGAGAATTAATACTGATACACCTAGTCCTAATAAAAAGAAAAAGAAAACTGATAGGACTTTGCATGCTTCTAGTGAACCTACTACAGACACACCTGAGAATCCCAATGATATTTCTATTTCTGATGCTGAGACACAATCTGGTGATGAACATGAACCTAGTGATAATGTTAATACTGATGTTCATGTTGATGCTCAACCTAGTAATGATAATGATGTAGAGATTGAACCTGCTGTTGATCTTGATAACCCACAATCAAAGAATCAACGTTATGATAAGAGAGACTTTGTTGCTAGAAAACATGGTAGAGAAAGAGAACCATGGGTTCAGAAACCCATGCCCTTTCCTCCTAAGCCATCCAAGAAAAAGGATGATGATGATTTTGAGCGCTTTGCTGAAATGATTAGACCTATCTTTTTGCGCATGCGTTTGACTAATATGCTTAAAATGCCTCCTTATGCTAAGTACATGAAAGATATTGTTACTAATAAAAGGAAGATACTGGAAGCTGAAATTTCCACCATGCTTGCTAATTATACTTTAAAGGGTGGAATACCAAAGAAACTTGGAGATCCAGGAGTACCAACTATACCATGCTCCATTAAAAGAAACTATGTTAAAACTGCTTTATGTGATCTTGGAGCCGGTGTTAGTGTTATGCCTTTCTCTTTATATCATAGACTTGAATTGAATAAATTGACACGTACTGAAATCTCTTTGCAAATGGGTGATAAATCAACTGCTATACCCATCGGTATTTGTGAGGATGTGCCTGTTGTGGTTGCAAACGTTACTATCTTAACGTACTTTGTTATTCTTGATATTCCCGAGGACGACAGAATGTCAATCATCCTTGGTAGACCCTTTTTGAATACTGCAGGGGCTGTTATTGATTGCAACAAAGGCAATGTCACTTTTCATGTTAATGGTAATGAGCATACGGTACACTTTTCGAAGAAACAACCTCAAGTTCATAGTATCAACTTTATTGGAAAATTTTCAACTATTACTATTGGAGGTTTTGAATTCCCTCTTCCTACTGTCAAAAAGAAATATGATACTCTTATTGTTGGGGACATGCATATCCCCGTGGAGGTAACCTAGTGTTATTCGAAAATTCTCCGGTTTCATGTCGTTTGGAAGAAGTTTGTTAATAAGACTTGATCAACCTTGTTAACGGATTCCTTTTGATGGGCATGAGATGGATGAACTTAGAAGGCACAACTTTCTGTACCTACTTTTTACTTTCTATTATTTAGAATGAATAAAGCAAAAATAGTATTTTCTGTCTGTTTTCTGAATTATCCGTGAAATAAAAAATGACCTGAAAATAAAAGTTCTCCAAATGCCCTGAAAATTTAGTATGATTTTTTATAGAATATTTGAGAATTTCTGGCACTGAGAACACACCAGGGGAATCCACCACCTGCCCACAAGGACGAAGGGCGCGCCCTACCCCCCTGGGCGCGCCCTCCTGTCTTGTGGGTCCCACGTGGCTCCTCTCCACTTATTCCAGCACCCATCCACTTTGTCTTCCTCCAGAAAAATCATCCCATAGCTCAAACTCGTGTTCTTGCTCATTTTGCTGCCATTTTCGATCTCCTTGCTCAAAGCTCCATTCACAAAACTGCTTTGGGGGATTGTTCTTCGGTATGTGACTCCTCCAATGGTCCAATTAGTTTTTGTTCTAGTGCTTTATTTATTGCAAATTTTTGCTGCTGTGGTGACCCTGTTCTTGAGCTTGCATGTCAAATTTATATGGTTCAAAGTAGTTTTGATGCATGATATAGCCTCTAGGCACTTGTAGGAGTAGTTGCTATCAGTTTTGTTGAGTTTGGTTCACTTTTATTTTGAGTCACTAAAAATTTCAGAAAATTTTCAGAGGAAGAAAATGATGAGGAGATTGTTGAGAGGCTCTTCGATCCGGGGTTCGAAGGAAAAAGAAAATCAGGAGAAGGAAAAGCCCAAGTACAATCTTCCTCGTGCCGCAGAGATTCGGCCGTGTGAATGGCCATGCGATGCATTCTTGGAAGCGGCCGGAATTTATGAGGATTTCTATTATTTGGCTGAGAATGCGGGCATCACCGACTTCCTCCACGACCAGTGTGATCAGTATCTCCTACTCACTAATACTTTCGCGCAAAATTTTCATTTTCATGCTAGGAGATCACCACCCATGGTAGAGTTTCACTTATATGATGAGCATAAGGAGATGACGCTTTATGACTTTTGTGAGGTTTGTAAATTACCTTATGAGGGTAGCGTCGAGGAACCACGTCCTAGTGATGTGGAAGATTTTATTAATGAAGTTACCGTAGGGGAAAGGAGAAAGGTGTCGGAAGCGAGAGTAGCTAGTTTACATTTTCCTGTTTTGCGCTACTACTCATTATTTGCTGGGAGATGTTTAATTGGTCGCGGGGAGAGTGGAGGCCTTAGTGCTCTGGATCTTGCCATTTTACGCAATGCTTTACTTCACAATAAAACTTTCAGTTTAGGCGCTATGGTTGCTAGACAGTTGAGTCTCAACCGTACTAAGGGTCCTATTTTCGGAGGTATCTTCGCCTCTCGACTTGCTAGACGCTTTGAGATACCCATTAGGCATAATGAGAAAGAGGAGAAACTGCTACCCACTATATACTTAGATTATGACAGCATGGTAGCACATAAGTTTATTCGCTATGATGAGGAAAAGAGACTCATTTATAACTTGATATTTAGCGAGGATACTTTTCAGATTATTACCTTGCCTGCACCTGCTTTGTTCGATATTCATTCAGGCAGGTGCTTCATTTTGCCCGAGGACATTCATGCATACTGGGAGGGGACGCGATCCCTAGCTCCTGAGCCAGAGCCATCACCTGATCCATATCAGGAGTCTATTTATCAGTGGGAGCCACAGGAGCTCGCTAACCAGTGGAACCCCCAGGATCCTCCTCAGTACACTGGAGAGGGCTACTTTAATCCATGGCGCTAGACCAACTTAGGACAAAAGCCTAAGCTTGGGGGAGTATGTATTTCTCACCGACAATACATTCATGTTCACACACTCATTCTAGTTGTCGGTGTTCATACTTTTTCATTATATTATCCATGCTAGTTTATTTTATTTTTCTCGCTTTCTTCTTGTGTGTTTCAAAACCTTTGAGAAAAACAAAAAAAATATTAGTTGTAGCTTAGTTTACTTTCCATGTTCACCTAGTAGTAGTATTAAAAGAAAAACCCAAAAAGATTTCTCGTTCTTCTTTTACTTGTTGGGAGCTTTCCCGTGTAAATAGTTTTTCTCGTTCTTGTTTTACTTCCTTCAGAAAAACAAAAACTCCAAAAACATTTCAGTGTGTTTCTTTGAAATTCTTTTCTTTTCTTTGGGGGTCGAGGAGAGAAGACCACGATGAAAATGTTGAGTGGCTCTCATATGCATTATTGTTGATCTAACAAAGAGCCCATATTACCTTGTCTCCTCCTTTGAATAAATGTTGCAGATTCCAGCTTAGTCCAATGCATGTGCACTATTATTATTATTCACATTGTTCAGTCGTGCAAGTGAAAGGTAATAATGACGATATATGATGAAATGATTGAGATGAGGAAAAGCTGGTATGAACTTGACCTATCTTGTTTTTGTAAATATGATTAGTTCATCGTTCTTGATTCAGCCTATTATGAATGAAACATGTTTGCAATGACAATTAGAGATTATAGTTACTCATGCCATGCTTAATTAGCTAGGGGTTTATAATGGTTTACCTTGCGTGCCAACATGCTTTTAAAATGGTTGTGATGTAGTATGATAGGATGGTATCCTCCTTTGAATGATTCGAGTGGCTTGACTTGGCACATGTTCATGCATGTAGTTGAAACAAGATCAACATAGCCTCCACGATATTTATGTTCATGGTGATTTATATCCTACTCATGCTTGCATTCAATGTTGGTTAATCTCAATGCATGTTTCTGACTGTTGTCGCTCTCTAGTTGGTTGCTCCCCAGTCTTTTTCTAGCCTTCACTTGTACTAAGCGGGAATACTACTTGTGCATCCACTTCCATAAACCCAAAGTTATTCCATATGAGTCCACCATACCTTCCTATATGTGGTATTTACCTGCCGTTCCAAGTAAATTTGCATGTGCCAAACTCTAAACCTTCAAATGATAATCTGTTTTTTATGCCCGAATCGCTCATGTAGCGACTGGGGGCTGTCAGTATCTTCCATGCTAGGTGGGTTATTCTCACGATGAGTAGACTCCGCTCATCATTCACGAGAAAATGGCTGGTAATCGGGATGCCCAGTCCCATGCTCAAATCAAATCAAAATAAATTAAAACAAAACTCCCCCAGGATTGTTGCTTGTATGGACGGTACCCGTTGTTTCGGACCAGCCGTGGAGTGTGCTTGTTGGTTGAGGGGGAGTAAAAAACTTTACCATTCTGTTTGGGAACTGCCTATAATGTATGTAGCATGGAAGATATCGAGATCTCTTGGTCGTTATGTTGACAATGAAAGCATACCGCTCAAAATTATATTCATCTCTGTTTCAAAAACTCAAGCTCTGGCACCTATGCAAATCCCTGCTTCCCTCTGCGAAGGGCCTATCTATTTACTTTTATTGTTGAGTCATCATTCTCTTATAAAAAGCACCAGTTAGAGAGCACCACTGTCATTTGTATGCTTTGCTATTAATTGATATTGAGTATGACTGTGACTGGATCTCTTTTACCATGAATTATAATGTCTAGTCAGTCCTTGATCTTCAGGGGTGCTCTGCATTTATGTTTTGCGTTCTCAGAAAGGGCTATTGAGATACCATCTTGTTATATCATATCACGATTGTTTTGGAAAAGTGTTGTCATCCGAGATTTATTATTATTACTCGCTAGTTGATTATGCCATTGATATGAGTAAATGTGAGACCTAAATGTTATTGTGAATATGGTTAGTTCATAATCTTTGCTGAAAACTTGAATGCTGGCTTTACATATTTGCAACAACAAGATCAAACAGAGTTTGTAAAAGTTTTTCTTTATCACTTTCAGTTTGTCAACTGAATTGCTTGAGGACAAGCAATGGGTTAAGCTTGGGGGACTTGATACGTCTCCATCGTATCTACTTTTCCAAACTCTTTTGCCCTTGTTTTGGACACTAATTTGCATGATTTGAATGAAACTAACCCGGACTGACGTTGTTTTCAGCAAAATTGCCATGGTGTTATTTTTGTGCAGAAATAAAAGTTCTCGGAATGACCTGAAACTTCACGGAGATCAGTTTTGGAATAAATAAAAAATATTGGCGAAAGAATCAACCGAAGGGGGCCCACACCCTGTCCACAAGGGTGGGGCGCGCCCTCTGTCCTTGTGGGCCCCCTGGACCTCCACCGACCTCAACTCCAACTCCATATATTCACGTTCGGGGAGAAAAAAATCAAAGAGAAGGATTCATCGCGTTTTACGATACGGAGCCGCCGCCACCTCCTGTTCTTCCTCGGGAGACCAGATCTGGAGTCCGTTCGAGGCTCTGGAGAGGGGAAATCATCACCATCGTCATCATCAACCATCCTCCATCACCAATTTCATGACGCTCACCGCCATGCGTGAGTAATTCCATCATAGGCTTGCTTGACGGTGATGGGTTGGATGAGATTTACCATGTAATCGAGTTAGTTTTGTTAGGGTTTGATCCCTAGTATCCACTATGTTCTAAGATTGATGTTGCTATGACTTTGCTATGCCTAATGCTTGTCACTAGGGCCCGAGTGCCATGATTTCAGATCTGAACCTATTATCTTTTCATGAATATGTATGTGTTCTTGATCCTATCTTGCATGTTATAGTCACCTACTATGTGTTATGATCCGGCAACCCCGGAGTGACAATAGTCGGGACACTTCCCGATGATGACCGTAGTTTGAGGAGTTCATGTATTCACTAAGTGCTAATGCTTTGGTCGGGTTCTCTATTAAAAGGAGGCCTTAATATCCCTTAGTTTCCATTAGGACCCCGCTGCCACGGGAGGGTAGGACAAAATATGTCATGCAAGTTCTTTTCCATAAGCATGTATGACTATATTCGGAATACATGCCTACATTATATTGATGAATTGGAGCTAGTTCTGTGTCACCCTAGGTTATAACAGTTGCATGATGAATGCCATCCGACATAATTATCCATCATTAATCCATTGCCTACGAGCTTTTCACATATTGATCTTTGCTAAGTTACTTTTCCGTTGCCACTGTTACAATTGCTACAAAATTGCTACTGTTACTTTTGCCACCGTTACCGTTACTTCCATACTACTTTGCTACTAAATACTTTGCTGCAGATATTAAGTCTTCCAGGTGTGGTTGAATTGACAACTCAGCTGCTAATACTTGAGAATATTCTTTCGCTCCCCTTGTGTTGAATCAATAAATTTGGGTTGAGTACTCCACCCTCGAAAACTGTTGCGATCCCCTATACTTGTGGGTTATTAGGGCACACATAGAACATGGCAATAGTAACAAGGATCTCCACCGAGCATGCAAATACACATACTAGTAGAAGAATGGTGAATCATATGTGAGTGCAAGCAAGGGTCACAATTGCATGCTAAAATCATGGTAAGAGTCATATCATGCAAAGTGAACACGGTAAGTTGGGCATAAGGAGACAAGTGGTATATAACCCATAGCCATGTGAGAGCCAAGTAAAAATAATGCGTGAAGTCCTTGCGCGAATGGAATGGTGGGAAGTGTAATCCACGAGATTCCAAATCACAGTTGCTCTCAAGAGCTTGTTTTGTCAACTCATGGGATTGTGAAGTTGACAAGTATTCATGAGTACCTACACAAAACAAAGGCAAAGGAAAAATTGTGTGTGCGTGGTATATTTACACATCATCCATTATGATGTGCACGTGCATGTGTTGTTTAGCACAAAATATCCAATGCTCAAATAAATGAGTTGCATGGTATAGAAACATGTCATCCATCATGAAAGATTCATTGTTATGTATAGCATAATGGAGACTCAAATTGTGTAATGCATCATGAGAAGTATGTAGAGCATTGTCATGGATGGTATGCATATGGTGTACACAAGGGATGGAATCATGTGAACTACATTCATGTTCATGGCATGGTATATGTGATGAATTGCTCACATTTTGCAAAGGTAGCATAGCAATATCATCGCAAGAGAAGCAAAATCCAATAACCATCATCTTGTCATCTATGCCATAAGTGCAAATGGGATTTATTTTAATGGGGCATGCATAGGTACTATGTTGAGATTGTAATGATGCAATATGGGAGATCTCACTCATAGCATATGACAAGTTTAAGGGATTTTCAAACATGACGTGACCGATAGAATTTTCACATGAGATCCTATGGAGCATAGCATCAGAACTAGGCAATTACACATGCTCATCATCATATTCATCATAAATAGGTGGCACATCTAAGCATGTAGAATACGTAGTATGTGGTGAATCCATAAGGTGATCATCATCATGCAAGCAATTGATGTGAAGATAGTCCACTAGTGGGACAAGCGAAGCACCATCACCTATGTTACCTTTGGAGCTCCACTCATGTGGTGTAGGTGAGGTGTCGAAGATCGATGGAACCATGAGGGGGTGCATCATCGTCCGCCATGGCCATCGTCGTCTCCATTGGAGGTATGGACTCCTCGAGGATTGGTGCTTCGTCATGTAGGAGATCTAGCACCAAAGAAAACACACTCGGAGTAGAGGTTAAGTTGTTAGAAATCATAGTGGCCTCACGTTCCCTCTCAACTACCTCACTCATTAAGTGTTGTGTTTCACTCACTCCCGCTAGGATGCTCTCACTCATATGGTTGGTGGAATCACTCAAATGGCTCTCAACCTCACATAGGATGTGTGGCATGCTCTCGTGTGTGGGGCTAGTGGTGAACACACTCATCCTCTCATAGGAAATGCACTCAATGTCATATATGGTGGAGTCACTCATCTCACTCATGGGGTGGTGGCTCTCATCACATGGCAAATGGGGCATCTCATCATATGTGGGTGTCAGAGAGATGTAGGTGCAAATGTCTCCATGCTCAACTCCTTTCACCTCCTTGGTTGAAGGGATAGTCCCATGCTCAACCTCCTCATCCATAACGCCTCCAAAGATGAATGTCGTAGGATGTGGCAAATAATCTCTCTCCTCCGAGACCAAAGAAAAGGGCTTATGTGCGGTGTCGTAGCTCGACTCGGAGTAAGTGTCCCATTGGGGCGCCGTCTTCATGTTATTGGAGAGGTTTTTGCTCATCGTCGTGGTCGAAGGGGATGGCCCTTGCTCGGCCGTCTTGTCGCTGTATTGTATGAGGCCCATATGATGTGGCACCTCGTAGCTTGTCTCCATGACCAAAGAGAATTTCCCATGCTCGGCCGTCTTCCTTAAGGGGCTTCCAAAGATGGAAGTGTCGCCCTCACTTGTAGGTGGTCGCCTTGGACTTGATGATGTCGATGTAGGCGTACTTGTGGGAAGTAGGCGAAGATGTCGTACGTCCAAAGGCGAAGATGCCTTGAAAACACTTGGCGAAGATGCCGAAGTGGTGGTGGTAGCCGTAGCTTCCTCTAGGTGATGCTCGTCTCGCGGTATTCTCTTGTGCTCATGAAGCTTGACCGTAGTATAGATGTAGAGCTTGTTGGGACTTGTCGATGTGCTCATCTCGAGCGGTTTCATCTTGATGGTGCCGTTGTCGTGCTTGAACTTGTAGTCGATGGTGCTCTTCATCGTCATGCACATGTGGCTTGCGGATTTCTTGGCAGCCATCTCAAAGATGATGACGGTGACGCATGGTACTTGCATTGTGTGGCCGCTCTGAAGATTTGCAACTTGAGCGTCTCCACCTTGAAGATGACAAAGGGGAAGAAGCCTTGTAGTTGGCCAACACGTGTCGGATGTCATCCATGTGTGCGTCCAACTTGTCGTCGAGGCAGTCCCTTTTCCTTGCTTCGGAGTGTCGTATGTCGATGGCGAGTCACTCGATGCGGTCGAGGACCGAAGATGTTGTGCTTTGCCTATCCATCACAAGACTCGAGTAGAGGTGAGTAGGAAATGAGATAAACAATACCAAGATACCTTTTCCCAAAGTTGAGGATGCATCCCGTTTCACTAATGTGAAATGAGAGAATAGTGGAATTGGTACCGAACTTGTTCACTCACACCTACAAATTAAAGCTTATCGAGTGGCTTGGTTAGGACAAGTGGCACAAAATTCAAGCAAATGTGTCATGGGAAAACACAGCCACCTATGGGGCCATCAGCCCCTTGTGGTTCGGCTGGGGGGAACGACACATTGCACAAAGAGCGGAGGGCGCGAAGCAGCACAGCAACGATCACACGGGCAGTTTTTACCCAGGTTCGAGCCGCCACGAGGCGTAAAACCGTACTCCTGCTTTGGTGGATTGATGAGAGGACCGTGGTGGAGACGCAGCGCTCTAGCCCGGCAAGGTTGCCTCGGGGCAAGAGCAGCTACGCGCGTATGAGTGTACAAGGGTCTGAATCCTTTCTAAGGTTGCCACGGCCCTCCTTTTATAGATCAAGGGGTCACCACAATGGCAAATCAGTCATTGCGTACTGATTAGATAGCAAACAGTGCTATCATACCTAACTCTGCAGACAGGACAAAGCGCATTAAATGCACCGCTTAGTGTCACATCGTAGCGTAGCCCGGCAAGCCTTGCCGTGCCGTTCGGCCACCTTCTCGCCTGCCTGCGTGACATGTCCCTGGACGGGTGTCATTTGGAGGTGATTTCCTCTGGAAGTGGCTGGCACGTGCCAAATAACGGCCACTTAGTCACTTGGGGGCTCGACACTGCACCGATCCATGACTTGCGTTGCTGTGAGGTGGAGCGGTGGAGCCTTGGCGGGGTAATCCGCCCTCGGCGTCCGCGGCAAGCCTGTTGGGGCAATCTTGAGAGTTGTCCTTGGGGTAACCTCGACCCCGCCAGGCTCGCCTGCCCGGCAAGGGAGGTTTTTCCTTAGTGATATCTTACTCCTTTGGTTGGTCTTGGTCTTCTTGATCCGCCCTTTGGTTTATCAAAGAGCTCATCTCTTCTGCTTGGTCTGGTCTTGGATGCTGCAACCTTGTTCTTAAGCCTATGTATAGTCTAGGCAACACACCTGGGGTTTGTTGCACCAACAGGAGCCCCCGGGTGTCGTGGGAAACCACGGCCACCTATGGGGCCATGAGCCCCTTTTGGTTCGGCAGGGGGATGGGCACGTTGCACAAAGAGCGAAGAAGTGTCACACAATGCGGTAGAGATCACACGACCAGTTTTTACCCAGGTTTGGGCCGCTGCAAGGCGTAAAACCCTACTCTTGCTTTGGTGGATTGATGGTGGAAAAATGGTGGAGGAACGCAATGCTCTTGCCCGGCAAGGTCGCCTTGGGGCGAGAGCAGCTATGCGCGTATGAGTGTGCAAGGGTCCAGATCAGCCAACCCCTTCTACGGTTGCCATGGGCATCCTTTTATAGATCAAGGGGTCACCACAATGGCAAATCAGTCATTACATACTGATTAGATAGCAAACAGTGCTATCATACCTAACTCTGCAGGCTGACAGAGCGCATTAAATGCACCGCTCAATGTCACATCTCAGCTTGCCCAGCAGGCCCTGCCGGGCTGTTTTGCCAGCTTCACGCCTGCTTGCTTGACATGTCTCAGGACGGGTGTCGCCTGGGGGTATTTTCTGTAGGAAGCGGCTGCCATGTGGCAAATAGCAGCCACTTAGTCACCTTGGAGCTTGACACCGCATTGATCGACAACGTGCGTCGTGATGGGGTGGTGCGGTGGAGTGGTTTGCCTTCGTAAGCCCCGGCAGGCCTGCCAGGACGATCCGGAGACATGCTTCCGGGGGTAACTCCATCCCCGTCAGGCTCGCCTGCCTGGCAGAGGAGGTTCTTCCCTTAGCGATATCTTGCTTCTCTGGCTCATCTTGGTCTTCTTGATCTGCACTTTGGTCCTTCAAAGAACAGGTCTCCCATGCCTTGATCTGATCTTGAGTTTGTAATCTTGTTCTTGCGCCTGTTGGCTTACCGTCCGTGCACAAGTCAGGGGAAAACATACACCCCTGTTTGTGTTCCCCAACATAAGCCCCCAGGCCTGAGCCATACGTGCCGCGGGGCATGTTGGGTTAGGCCCCAAATAGTGCGCGGACACGTGGTAGGAGAAGGCTGCGCACGGCGGTTCGTCATGATGACCAGTCAATCCAACGTCCACTTCACGTAATTATCGCGAGGCGTGGGGGCGTGGGACTATAGCAGTTAATGTAAAAAATGGTAACTTTTCTGAAGAGCCGTGCCCCTTCCCACGCCGTTTCCCTTAAGAGGGGAAAACGCGAAAAGGTACTGCTCATTCATCGTCTGCCTCGCCTCCCCATCATCTTCCTCCGCAAGCCAAGCAACCGCCCGCTTCCCTTGCCCACATTCGCCACTGATCCCCTTCCAATTTCCTTCCAGCTCTCCGCCGCATCTCAGGGGATATGGGGAAGAAAGCCACTGCTAGAGGGCAGCGGATGACCGCCGCAAAGGCGGAGGCCGCCGAGGGGAGCAAGAGTGCGATCGAGCTGGACAAGAAGCAAAGGGGAGACATCATCTTCTCCCCGTCGAATCTCGACGGAAACGTGCTGCAGGCGAGGTATGGATACCTGTGGGGGAGGGAGGTCCCGAAGGGGCATGGCGCTCCCAAGGTTCTGGCGGAGGGAGAGGAGGACCCACCAAGTTCATACAAATTTTTCTACGCATATTTCATCTGCGGTCTCTATCCACCCTTCTCGGATTTCCTTGAGGCGATGATGGCAATCTATGGATTCCACCTCTTGGATTTCATGCCAAATGCAATGGCGTGTATGGTGATCTTTGCCCATCTGTGCGAGAATTTTGTCGGGGTTGCTCCCAATGTAGATCTGTTCAGGCATTACTTCGTCCCGCGGGTGGAGAACAAGAGCCATCGTTCCGGTAATATAAGCTGGATGCCACGGGTAGTGCCAAGAGAGAACTTTGATTACATCCCCGGCCAACAGCGCAATAGATGGGAGGAGTGGAGGGGAGATTGGTGTTGGATTTAGGATGACAAGGCTCCAGAGTTCTGTCAGGCACGAGCGGAATGCCTTAAGTGCGACAATGTCTGGAGGGCATTTGGCCTTACCGAAGACAGGCTCCGCCTGGCAATAAACAGGATTACCCGTCTAAAGACTGCCGGGCTCACCATTGAGCACGTTGGAGCAGACTTTCTCCTCCGTCGCATTGCCCCTCTGCAGAAAAGGGACAGATTTGCCTGGGAGTATGGGGATGCTGGGGACAGGATGAGGTTGCTCCTTGGCCTGGCCAATAACCTGACAGTTTATGGCCATGCCTGGTTGTGCGATCAGCTATTTGGCCTCTTCGGCCTGTTCAAGCTACCGGCAAACATCATCCTGCTAAACATCAACTCTGCCAGGGATCAAATCCTGAAGTGGATGCCAGATTGTAATGCCCACGGAGTTGCAGGCGATTGGCAGTTGCCCACGTTCGATGAAGAGCTGGCATGGTCCTCCACCTTAGTAGAAAGGGCCACTAAGGTGGAAGCTAAAATGTACAAACGCACCTCCACGGTGGAGGTGGCGTTCATTAAGAAGCGGCTTGAGGAAGACAGGGTGTCCCAAGCTGCAGCAGCGGCGAAGGCCAGGAAGGCAGCAAAAGGAATAGGGAAAGCTAGAGATGAGGGCTCCTCCCGCGGCAAGGGTGAGACGCAAGTCTCAGAAGAGGTTGTCGGGAAGGAGCGTGCCGGGGGAGAGCCCGCCGGGGACGGGCCTTCCAGAATCGAGGCCCTGTACGCAGCGGCAATAGAGGCTCTAGAGGAAGAAGAGGTTGAGGGGGTGGTCGAACCTGGAAAGGAATGGCTCGCAGAAGGCCCTCAAGCCCCCGAGCCAGTCTTGGATCCATGCCCCCGAAAACGGGCGGCTAACCGGGAAGTGGCAGCTCCCGATCCTGCGCCTGCCACCAGGAAGGCGAAGGGGACCACCTCCAAGACCAGCATTTCTGAAGCTATGCGCCGGCATTCTCCTCGGCTCTCCGGGGTAGGGCCCTCCCCGCCAAGCAGCCGACAGCCATGGAGGGCGACTCCAGTGCCCAATCGAGCTCAAGCTCTTCACAGAGCTCGTCTTCATCAGAGCCTCCTGTGCCCTGGCAGGGCTCGAAGTTGCCAGAGAGCACCATCCCCCTACCCCAGAAGAGGAGCAGGGCGCCCTCGCCACCCATGGATTTCGAGCTGAACTCCATGCTGATCGATGAAGAGTAAGGGAGATTGCTTCCTCCTTTTCTCCCCCCTTTTTTTTGCTTTGTCTTTAGTATCCTTGCTCGCGTTGCTGACTGATCTTGCTGATTTATTGCTAACAGGGAGGAGGAGGAGGAGACGAAGACCCTTGTCCACCGGACCAAGCGGCTCAGATATGCGGAGCCATCGTCGTCAGCGGGAGGGATGGGCCCGGTAGGGGGTGGCTTGAGCGTCCCGGCACCGAGCCCCCATCCCAAACCCCGGTCCGAAAGCACAGAGGAAGTTCCTTCTGCTGGGGGTGATGGTGGAGAGTTCCCCTCCACTGATGCCCAAGGAGGGGAGGGGACCACTCAAGATGAGCCCCTCCAGGAGGGGCCCATCCCGCCCGTCGACAGAGTTGATGGACCCCCGCCAAGGGTTTCCACGGAAGAGTCCGGCCTTGACCCGGCAGCTAATGTTGCCGGGGAAACTGAAGCTTCTACCCGGCAGACTCCTCCGGGTATTTTATCTGTTCTCTTCTCATGACTTCTCTTACCATGTTGCTTCGCGTCTCTGTCTTGTCAATAATTCTGTCCTTCCGCCATTAACTGCTGGATCTGCTTACAGCCCCTTTGAGTGAGGAGCCAGACTTGCTGGACGAGGTGGCCAACATTGGGAAGGACGCCGTGGATGAAGCTGCCAAAATTGCTGCCGCAGAGGAGCAGGACCATGTTGCCGGGGGTGCCCTGGGTCCCCTGAAGGAGCTCGAGGAAATATCGGGTAGCGTGTCTGGATCAGGGGTCGTGGTCGAGGAGAAGATACCCCTCCAAACCATGGGCCCCCCCTCATTTGGCACCTCAGTGGAAGTCCCGCCACCATCTTTGAGCAACCTGGCACTAGTGCTTGCACAGCCAGGGGTTGGAGCCCCTGGCTCATCAATGGCGACGAGCATAGAGCTCGACGAAGAACTCCAGCGCATCCTGTCGTCGATGTACCAGGGAGTCGATGAGGTGGATGATTCCGCCGCCGTTGTCATGGACCTGTCCTTCATGGAGTCCGTGCCAACAGGCATTAAAGAGATGCGGGAGCGGCATAGCCGGAAATGGCAGGAGCTCAAGGAGCAGCGCCAGTCCGCGAACAAGGTGGACCAGAAACTGAAGGATAAGGGGATGGAGCTGTGTGACTGGCATGGTAAGCAGTTACGGGCCCTTATGAGGCAGCAGGAGACGATCTTGATAACGAGGGAAGATGTCATTGCCCGGGAAGTGCACCTGGCTGAGCGCAAGGCGCTTCTGGATGCCAGGGAGCAGGAAATTTCTCTTCGGGAGGAGAGGCTCGAGGCCACTCTCCGCGCCAAAGATGCCGAGCTGGAGATCCTCGTGCAGCAATGCACCAAAGATCTGGGGGACAAGCACAAGGCTGCCCTGGATGCCCTCACCGTGGACCCTGCTACCCAGCTGAAGAGGCTTACTGATGATCTTGTTGCTGCTTCCTCCGTCAAGGTGGACCTCGACCGGCAGGTGGTCGAGCTGACAGAGAAACTTGCCGGGAGCGCCAAGGAGGTTTTAGCCCTCCAGAAGGAGGTGCTGAAAACAGGGTCCCTCCTGGAAAATACCCAGTCGTAGCTCTCCTCCAAGAGCCAGGGCCTTGAGACCGCCAATAGCACCATCGAAGACCTGAAGGCTAGGATCGGCTCCTTGGAAAGCTCAAGGGAATCCATTGAGGCCCGCGAGCAGCAGCTGTCAAAGGATCTGGACATGGCGAGGCGCCTCCGAAAGGAAGCGGAAGACAAGCTGGAGAACCACTCCGCTCAAGTTGACCTCTGGATCAAAAGCTTGATAGATGTGGCCGAACGCCTCGCCGCCCAGACTGCGGCCATGGGCATGGAGGGGCCGGTCTACCCGGCCGGAAAGCATGAGGCCCCCAGTGTTAAGCTGGGGATTTTCTTCAATGAGTTGATTGCCAAGCTGAAGATGCATGAGGAGGGAAGAGCTGGCCGCTTCGAGGCTGAATCCCGAAGGCTTGCCCGCAATTCTCTCTTCATGGTCCTGAGCAACATCACTTGCCGCCACCCGAATCTCGACCTCGCTGATGGTTTCTGAAAGCCGCCACGGGGTGCTGACGTCTCTGCCGCCGAGGAGAAGGCCACTCCCTTCGCCGATAGGGTTCTCGTCATACGAGCCCGGCAGGCCCTCCCTTGAATTATTCCCGCCATCGTGCGGTCCTGTAATCAAAACGATGACGCATGTCTTGTGTTTAGACTTTGTACTATTAATGCTTTATGCGGGGCCTGGTACTTTTGTTTAATCTGAATTGTGTGTTTATCCCTTTTTGAGTGTTATCCATACAGTGTCCGCATGACTAGTCTCTATGCGCATTTAGGTTGCCTGATGGTATCATATTGCCGCAATGGTCGTAAGGGTCTGGCCCTTAACAGTCATTTGGCGTGGATGCGTCCCGACAGGTTTTTCCTCAGTAGTTTCCGATGCAGCCACTCGTTCCGCGAGCAGGCTCCGACCGGAACGAGGGTGCAGACAAGAATCCAACAGAGGTACCATCTTGTGAAAGATTTCATCGCATGAACACTTAGGCACTCAAGGGATAAACAAGCATACAGATCCAAAGAATCTGTAATAATGCAAAGGTAGCGTGAACTTAGCTCTTATCTGCGCCCCCATTTATCCCTTTCAGCTGCGGCCGTTCGTTGGGCTTGCATGTTCCGGGAAGGACTGCATTGCTTGTATATTGACCTCTAGCCCCCGGCACGGGTCGGCTAGAAGCGCATGTAACTTGGGGCAGTAGGACGCGGCACTAGGTACGGCTGGTTTCTCTCTCTTCCTCTCCGCACCTCTTGACCAATCCAACGGCAGAAGGCACAAAAGCCACGCAAGCGTGGGCGGCCTTGCCGGTGCATACTTGCCGGGGCGTCAATCAACGGACTTGCACTGGCGATCTACTCAGGATTTCCCTAAGTAGGGTAAATGCTGGACCGAGCATCGTGCGGGCTCATCGACGTTGATGATGCTAAAACCCAGAGTAGCACGATTGTCAAAGAGTGAGAGTGACAGAGAGAGAAAACCTGGTGTCCTTGCACATCACTCCTTTCTCCCGAACGGGATTTGCAGGACATTCCTGTTGCCTGGCCCGTTCGGGGTGGTATTGTTGTCCTTGCCGCTAGCTTCTGTGGTCGTTGCGCCCATGGCGTGTGGAGATGGCAAAGAGCGGACGAGTTTGGTGCGGGAGCAATGTTGCCTCTCCGCTCCGCCTCAGCCACTCCCTTGGGCGTCACGAAGGGTGACGCCATTGATGGATGATGACATGCTGCTTACGCTCTCGGGTTCGCGCAAGTGCTCCATCCCCTACCTGGCGCGCCAAAGATGTCATGGGAAACCATGGCCACCTATGGGGCCATGAGCCCCTTTTGGTTCGGCAGGGGGATGGGCACGTTGCACAAAGAGCGGAGAAGCGTCACACAGTGCGGCAGAGATCGCACGGGCAGTTTTTACCCAGGTTCGGGCTGCCGCGAGGTGTAAAACCCTACTCCTGCTTTGGTGGATTGATGGTGGAAAAATGGTGGAGGAACGCAGCGCTCTTGCCCGGCAAGGTCGCCTCGGGGCGAGAGCAGCTACGCGCGTATGAGTGTGCAAGGGTCTGGATCAGCCAACCCCTTCTACGGTTGCCATGGGCCTCCTTTTATAGATCAAGGGGTCACCACAGTGGCAAATCAGTCATTACATACTGATTAGATAGCTAACAGTGCTATCATACCTAACTTTGCAGGCTGACAGAGCGCATTAAATGCGCTGCTCAACGTCACATCTCAGCTTGCCCGGCAGGCCCTGCCGGGCTGTTTTGCCAGCTTCGCGCCTGCTTGCTTGACACGTCTCAGGATGGGTGTCGCCTAGGGGTATTTTCTGTAGGAAGCAGCTGCCATGTGGCAAATAGCAGCCACTTAGTCACCTTGGAGCTTGATACCGCACTGATCGATGATGTGCGTCATGATGAGGTGGTGCGGTGGAGTGGTTTGCCTCCGTAAGCCACGGCAGGCCTGCCGGGACGATCCTGAGACTTGCTTCCGGGGGTAACTCCATCCCCGTCAGGCTCGCCTGCCCGGCAGAGGAGGTTCTTCCCTTAGCGATATCTTGCTTCTCTGGCTCATCTTGGTCTTCTTGATCTGCACTTTGGTCCTTCAAAGAATAGGTCTCCCATGCCTTGATCTGATCTTGAGTTTGTAATCTTGTTCTTGCACCTGTTGGCTTACCATCCGTGCACGAGTCAGGGGAAAACCTACACCCCTGTTTGTATTCCCCGACACCAGGCCTGGCCTGAACGCGCTGCCGAGCGTCATCGGGGTAGGCCCTGTCCAGTACACAGGTGGGGAGGCTGTGGTAGCTCACCCTTTGAGATCTTCTTTGCTTCTTCATTAATCTGAGCTTGAATCAGTTTCCGGTTTCCCCGTGCATCGCGTAACGCCAAGTGTAGTGGGGCCATCTCTGTAATGGCCCATGAATGACTTTAACGCATGGGGGAGTAACTGCCAACTCACTCTTCCCACCACGTTCTTATCCCTTGCCACGTATGCTGCATGCATTGAGTGGGGTAGGTAACGGAGGCGCGTGGTGCGGGAGAGAGCCCTCATGGCAGGGGCCCGGTCTTCTTGGGTTGGTGGAGAGGGACGGCGGTTACCCGCCGAGGGATCAGCCCCCAGCCCCAGCCCGCCTATAAAAGAGGGGGTGAGGAGGAGTGGAAGTGCTCATCCACGCACCTCTTCTCTTCCATTCTTTGCCTTCTTCTTGCTATGTTGAGAGGGAGATACTAGGGCCAGGCCCCAGGCTCTACCTTGGGGTCGATAACGCCGAACGCTTGTGTAGGCGCCCGGGGAGTGAGTCTGGTCCGGGGCCGAAGGGGATGCGGTGGTCGAAGATGTGGGCGCCGAGTCACCCACATTGTGGGAGGTGTCACGCTTCTCCAAAATGGTGAAACGCTCGTCTCCCTCACACGAGCCAGCTGTCCAGTGAGGAACGTTAGCCCTCGCTGCGGGTGGCCGAGGTACGTTGTCCCGAAGACGGGGCTCTTGGGGCTTCCGGCGCCTATCTGGCGTGCAGTGCTCGGGATCATTGGCAATCCTAGCACTGCTCCTTCCAGCGGAGTCGGGGTTAATGCTGAGGACGATGGCGCCTTCCTGCCCGCCAAGGTGGGGAGCGGTGCTCCATGCGCATCTTGGACGTCGCGGTCGTCAGCTGCTTCTCCGGGGAAGGTGACGAACCGAGGATCTGGCGTCTCCCGGAGCGATGGCGATGAAGAAAGAACGAGGGAAGACGGAGAAGGCGGGTGGCAGGCTGTTAGGTCGGAGTACGATGGCACCGACGCCTTCATCTCGTATTGCCGGCCCGCTGCCTCATCTTTCCGCTCTTCCCCTCACTCCTCGGCACCATCATCACCGGCCTCTTTAGGACGGTTACCGGGGAGGGGGTCGCTCTCTTGGTGCCTTCGCCTCCTCCAGCAATCTTCCAGCTGAGCTTCGGCGGTTCTCCCTGCCGGTGCTTGTGCTGGGGCTTCTTGCTGGTCCTGGAGGTGGTGACCAGGGCACCACCGAGCTGCTCCTTCCGCCCCTGTCCTTCGCAGCCTCGCCATTCTCGATCTTGTTAGGCTGCGCCCGGCAAGCCCTGACGGGATCGGGCTGGGCTTCCGCTTAGGCACTCCTTTGGCCCTCTTCACCTCCCACCGTGGTACCTAGGAGGAGAGGGACAAGAAAGGGTTTACGGGGCACTTATCTTTTTTCAGTTTAAAATATGTAGGCGTTGGCCAAAGTTTAGTCTAAATTATGTAATCTTCCTTATCCATGTTTGTGTTCTGTAAGATCTGTACTTGCTTATCAGCATATTAATGAAAAAGACAAGCCTTGATGGGTACTTGTGCATGTATCATATCCATGCAGAGGTGAAATGCCTCTATACATTTAAGTAAACAAGTTTTCCCCGGCAGGCTATCCTGTCGGTGCCCTCAGTTTGATGCCGCGGGGCTAGGCCTGCCGGGCACAAAACCACAAGAAGGGACTAGCCCCCGCCGAACCTTTTCTGTCAAAGGCCACTGCGACCACCCTAACCGAAGCAGCGTTCGAGTCAAAGGGTAGGAGCACCTATGTTTCGAAGGTGGCGGGGTTTTCATATGCACAAGTTTTCAAATTACAGAACAGGTATGGATAAGAAGGAACTTATCCGTTTGGTTTGCCAGAGATCATCACGTAGGCTCGTCTTCATTTCTTCTCTTCAGGACCAAGTCCACGGCAAGAACCCTGCAACTTAGTGCAGATGAAAACAATGCCACATGCGACCTCATCTACATGATCATGCTATGCTCATGATATGCTTATGCATGCATGCAAGTTTCGGGGGGCCCCCAACACTTTGTTTATTTATCTGGTGCTCAGGGTCTACGCCTGGCTTTGTACAAAGGGTTACATGCAACATTGGCAAGGCTCTACAAAAGGGTGGCTGCCGGGCAGGGCCCGACAGCCGCGCCTTACGGGTAGAACTTACGGAGATGCTCAATGTTCCATGAGTTTTGCAATTGAATGTCATCTCTGGTCTCCAAACGGACTGCGCCAGGTCTGGTGACTCGTACTACCCGGGAAGGGCCTTCCCACTTCGGCGTCAACTTGTTTGCACCCTTGGCGGTCTGAACATGCCTAAGGACAAGGTCACCTTCCTCAAAGCTCTGTGCATGAACCCTGCGGCTGTGATAGCGACGCGGGGCTTGCTGGTAGCGTGCAGCACGCGTAGCAGCCCAGAGACGGTTCTCCTCAAGTAGCACAGCGTCGTCACGCCGGTGCTGTTCCTGCGCTACTTCATCGTAGGCAAGCACTCGAGGAGACCCGAATATGAGTTCCGTGGGGATCACTGCTTCTACCCCATAGACTAGGGAGAAGGGAGTCTGCCAGGTAGCTCGATTTGGTGTCGTACGGAGGGACCAAAGAACCATCGGCAGCTCGTCGATCCATCGCCTGCCGCACTTCTGCAGCCTATCAAAGGTTCTTGTCTTGAGACCTCGCAGCACTTCAGCGTTCGCCCTCTCAGCTTGCCCGTTGCTTCTGGGATGGGCAAATGAGATCTTGCTTTCGAGGGCATGAACGTATTGCATGAAGGCGTGGCTTGTGAATTGGGTGCCATTGTCGATGATGATTCTGGCGGGTACTCTGAAGCGGCACACCAATCCTTTCAAGAACTTGATGGCTGGCTGTGTAGTCACCTTCCTCACAGGCTCTACTTCCGGCCACTTTGTAAACTTGTCGATTGCGATGAACAAGAATTCAAAGCCCCCAGTAGCACGGGGGAAGGGGCCCAAAATGTAGAGCCCCCAGACCGAAAATGGCCATGACAAAGGGAATTTTTGGAGAGCTTGAGCGGGCTAATGGATACTCTTGGAGTGGAACTGGTAGGCTTCACACTTGGTGACTAGCTCAATTGCATCCTGGAGGGCTGTGGGCCAGTAGAAACCTTGCCGAAAAGCTTTTCCAACCAAGGCCCTCGATCCAATCTGGGAGCCACACATACCCTTGTGTATCTCTGCCAGCAGTTCCTTTTCTTCTTCCTGGTAAATGCACTTCAATTTCACACCATTGCGCCTTCTTCTATATAGTGTGTCATCAACGAACTGATACATACTGGCCCTCCGGGCTACTCTTTCAGCTTCTTCTTGCTCTTCGGGAAGTTCTCCTGTTTGGAGGAAATGAACAACGTGTCGCGCCCAAGTTGGAGCCTGGGGCTTGGCAACAAGGACTAGCGACACCTCCTCGTCGATTGGAGCGCATGCCTCGACCACAAAGACTGGTAGTTCGGTGGGAGGGTGCAGCTCACTGATCGAAGGGGAGTTGTTCCCGCCAAGCTCTGTGCCGGGGGCTTCGGGAAGCTCTGCCGGGAGAGGCTTGCCGGAGTTCAATTTCCTCCTCTTGCTGGCCATTGTTGTTGGGGATACGGAGGGTTGAGTCAGATGGAGAACAGAAGTCCCTGGTTCCACAGGGAGTTTTTCCACAGCACACTTTTACAGATGATCAGCAATGCTGTTTTCCGCACGTGGCATGTGTTCTGTTTGCAATCCGTCAAAGTGCTCCTCCAACTTTCTCACTTCCTGGACGTATGCCTCCATCAATGGGCTTTGATAATCCTTGTTGACTTGCCTCACCACAAGTTACGAATCTCCACGGATGATCAGCTTCTTGATTCCTAGTTCTGTCTCGATCCTGAGCCCGGCAAGGAGCCCTTCATACTCTGCAGTGTTGTTGGTAGCCTCCTCCCAGTGGAAATGCATCTGAACGACATACTTGAGGTGCTCCCCAGTGGGAGCAACAAGAAGCACGCCAGCTCCTGCACCTTGGAGGGAGAAGGCACCGTCAAAGTACATGATCCACTCTTGGGGCGCTTCCTTGCCGGGGATAACTGTCTCCAGCACCTCTTCGTGGGGTAGGCGTCCACTCCGCAATGAACTCTACTAGTGCTCTGCTCTGAATAGTTGACATGCTCTCAAACTTCAGACCAAAGCTGGACAACTCCAAAGCCCACTCCACTATTCTGCCAGTGGCCTCGGGGTTCCTCAGTATGCGTTGCAAAGGGAAACGGGTGACAACCGTGATCTCGTGGGCTTGGAAGTAGGGGCGCAGTTTCCTTGAGGCCATGTTAAGGCCAAAAATCAACTTGTGCATGCCAGAGTACCTCGACCTAGCCCCCTGCAATAGGGAGTTGACGAAGTACACTGGGCACTACACCACCTTCTTCCTTGCCGTGATCTTGGAACTGTGTCCGTTGCCCTGCTCTTCCTTGTCTTGAACTGCATCTGACCTTGCCGGGTTGGGTTCGCTTTCCTCTCCAGAGGGGATGGTGGTTGCGGCTGCTGCTTCATCTACTTCTCGCTGCGCAACCAGTGCTGCACTAACCACTTGATTGGTTGCCGCTAAGTATAGCAGCAATGGCTCTTGTGGTTTGGGAGCGACTAAGGTGGGCACAGAGGAAAGATAGGCCTTCAAATCTTGCAACGCAACATCTGCCTCTGGGGTACACTCTATGGGCCCTGCCTTTTTCAAGATTTTGAAGAAGGGCAGGGCGCGCTCAGCGGACTTGGAAACGAACCTGCTTAGCGCGGCAATACATCCAGTCAAACGCCTCACGTCTTTAACTGTCTTGGGTGCTTGAATCTGCTCGATAGCCTTGATCTTGTCGGGGTTGGCCTCTATCCACCGGTGGGACACAAAGAAGCCAAGTAGCTTGCCAGAAGGAACACCAAACACACACTTCTCCGGGTTCAGCTTCAAGTTGATCTTGCGTAGATTTGCAAAGGTCTCTTCCAAGTCCTGAATGAGAGTCAATCTGTCCTTGGTTTTGACCACTATATCATCCATGTAGGCTTCAATATTCCTGTGCAGCTGAGATTCAAAGCCAATCTATACTGCTCTTGCAAAAGTGGATCCAACGCTCTTCAACCCGAAGGGCATCCGCACAAAATAGTACGTGCCGCAGGGGGTTATGAACGCAGTCTTCTCCTCATCTTCTTTGGACATGAAGATCTGGTGGTATCCGGAGTAGGCATCTAGGAAGGAAAGCAGATCACAGCCAGAGGTGGAATCCACAATCTGGTCGATGTGTGGCAAGGGGAATGGGTCCTTCAGGCATGCTTCATTTAGATCTGTGAAGTCTATGCAAAGCCTCCATTTCCCATTCGCCTTGCGCACCACCACTGGGTTTGCTAACCATGTTGGATGCAACACTCCTCTGACCAGACCAGCTGCCTCAAGTTTCTTGATCTCCTCGGCAATAAACTGCTGCCCCTCCAAAGCTTGCTTCCGGACCTTCTGCTTGACGGGCCGGGCATGTGGGAAGATGGCAAGGTGGTGCTCGATTACCTCCCATCAGCGCCAGCCAGCCCTGCCGGGACCTTCTTCACAGCAGGTGCAGCAGCCTTGGATCTCTTGCTATTGGAACTCTCCGGCAAGTCATCGACAGGCGCAGCACACTCCGAAGAGGCGTGCTTCCCGGATTCCTTGCTAGCATCCTCGCTAGCTTTCTTCTTTTTCTTGCTTTCCTTGGCAGAAGCAGTAGCTTCTACGGCCTCTGCAGCGACTGCTTCCTGGTACATCTTGTCCACGCATATGATTGCGTCTTTCTTGTCTGATGGGATGGAAATGACGCCCATTGGCCCTGGCATCTTCAAAGTGTTGTAGGCATAGTGGGATGCTGCCATGAATCTTGCCAGGGCTGGGTGTCGGCGTACGACACCTATGGGATCGCGTGGATCCCTTTTACGGTTCAGCAGGGAGAGAGGTATGCACAAAGAGCAGATCCAACGATCAACGCGAGGGGATTTTTACCCACGTTCGGGCTGCTGAGAAGCGTAATACCCTACTCCTGCTTTGGTTTATTGTGGGTGTTTAAGCCCAAGCTCTAGGAGTGCTTGCAGTGAACAGTATGTTCAAGCAGCAGCTACGTATGCAGAATGGGCTAGAGAGTCAGCCCCCCCTTGTAGCTATGCCTTGGGCCTCCTTTTATACGTCCAAGGGGTCACCAACAGTGGCGCACAGTACATACAAGAGGTGTAAAGTTGCTACAGCATTTACATGTTTATCACTGACGACTTAGGACAAACGCATTAAATGCTCCGTTTTGGTGTCCCTTACTTTCTTGGGGACGGAAAAGGGCCCGTCCCATCAGCACCGCTTAAGCCCGTCCACCACTAGTGCCATGACATGCATCCAGGAGGACAAAACCCAAATGATAGGCTAGCCGCTGTGCTGGAGCACTGGCAGGGTGGTGGAGTCTTGCCGGGTGCGAGTCTTGCCGGGTCTTCGCAAGCCATCTCGGCAAGTATCTTGTCGGGGATCCAGCTTTTGGGCTTCTGTCTTCTGGTCACTGGTTTGAATGCCTTCTTGATAATCTTGCACTTGCTTCCAGCTGTCCCCCGGCAGGCCTTGCTGCTGGTATGGCTACAACTGTCCATGCACAAGTATGGGGTACTAAAGGACCCAAACTTTAGTACACCGACAGGAGCCCCCGGGCCTAGGCCATACACGGGTGTGAGGCGTTGTTGGGCTAGGCCCAAACAGTGCACGGGCACGCGTGGCAGGAGTTAGCTGTCGTAATTATCTCATTTACCGAGCTTCCCCACGGCGCGTATTGAATGCACGATGTGGGATACATGCGCGGAACGACCGCAGTACAGCGCGCTTGCAAAGGCGCATTCACTTTGATTAGAAAGGAGGCAGCCCCACGCCTTCCCCATAAAAGGGAATCCGCAGAGGCGTTGTTCATTTACCTTTCATCCTTTCCAATCTAGAAACCGTCGTTGCCTTCTTCCTCAAACTCAAAGCAGAGCCACTCCCATCCACCCGCTGCCTCCACCCTCCAATCGCCCTTGGCCCCCGCTTCCTCAGTCGACATGCCGCCCAAAGCGAGCAAGGGCAAAGAGGTGAAAGCCGTCGATTCGGGTGCGCAGGCGGAGGAGAGCGAGCTGGTGAAGATGCAGAAGGAGCATGTCATCTTCGCCCCGATGCTCGACGCGAGCGCTCTAAAGGATCGGTATCTATGCATGTGGGGGAGGGAGACGAAGGCTCACCTTGCTACTCGCGTGAATCCTGCTTCCTCCAAGGGTGGCCCAGATAAATTCCCTTTCTTTGCCGCCTACTTTTATTGCGGGCTCTGCCCTCCGTTTTCTGATTTCTTCATCGACATCACGTACACATACGGCTTCCGTCTCTTGGATTTCACGTAGAATGCCGTGACATGCATGTCAGTCTTCGCCCATCTCTGTGAAAATTTCGCCTGAGTAATCCCCAGCACAGCCCTCTTTCGCCACTATTTCATTCCCCGTATCGAAAAAGGAGATGCCCTTTCCGGTTCTATCGTCTGGATTCCAAGGGCATGGAATAAAGAGATATACCCAGAAGGGCTCTACCATACGAAGTGGGAAGAATGGCGGGGTGAATGGTGCTGGATTAAGGAGAAAGATCCCCAGCCTTTCTGTCTGCCCCGACAAATGAAAGTGGCCCGCGGCAATGACTGGAGTGCCCTCGATCCTCAAGACGAGAAGCTCACAATCGAAATTACTAGGATCCACAGCCTCAAGGCTGTCGGGCTCACAATAGAAATGGTTGGCGCTGATTTCGTTCGCCGCCGCATCGCCCCTCTGCATAACAAAGGGAGACCAGCCTGGAAGTTTCGGAATGCGGCAGGTATCATGAGGCTGCATCCTGGTTTGAACAACAACTTGACGATCATGCAGCACACAGCTCTCTGCCACAAACTGTTCAGGCCCGGCAAGAAATATAAGTTGCCGGCGAGCGTAATTCCTCTGTGCAACAACTCCGCTCTGACCTCAATCATTGCCATGATGCTGACGTGTAATGCTCACGGCCTTGACGGAACTTGGGTCGAGCCATCCGCAGAGCAAGCACAGGAGTTCCTTGACAATCTGTCGGAAAGAGCCATCCGGGAAGAGACAAATCTCATCTGCCCCACTACTGACGAAGAAGTGGCGTATATCGCCAGCAGGGTGGAAGAGGCAAATCTTGCTACGGAGGCTGGCAGCGCTGGCTTCGTGGAATGGGAGGCCAGCGTAGAAGAAGTGATGTCAGAGGAAAATCTTGCCGGGCAGGGTGAGACTGCCGGGGAGCAGAGCGGCACAGCTGTCGGGAGCCCTTCTGTTGAAGACACAACCGAGGAGCAGCTACACGAGGAGCCCCCAGCTCCAGAGAAAAAGAAGCGCATGCTGCGGAAAGCCGCCTCTGGCGTCCCAGCACATCAACCTTCCTCGAGCGGTGAGGTTCCCGGCAAGAAGGCGGCCGGCAAGGCTGCGCAGTAGCAAGAAGCTCAACAGCAACCCGTGCGACGTACGAGACGCACGACTGCGGCAACAACTGGAGCGGCGAGGGCGTCTCATACGACAGCACCAATAGCCGGAGCAACAGGGTCACATTGACCCGCCGCTTCTGTCACATCCAAGCAACCCAGGACCCCTCCTCCACCCCCTCGCACGGGTACTGTAACGGAGGCCGACTTCGACATCTATGCTTTTAGCCCGGAAAGAGAAGAGTAAGGGTCATGTCACATCTCTTAACTTCTGAGTTTCTAATTTTGCTTAACTCATCTGTCTTGCTTTGGCCTGTCTTCACAGAGATATGGAAACATTGGTGCAAAGGATGGCGAAGAAGGCTAGGATTTCAATGGGCGATGAGCCGTCGGCAAGCACCGTAGGCACACCAGAGCCCATCGTCATCAGCCTGGAGCTCAGCCCTCAATGTAGTCCCCAACTCAGCCCCCAGCGTGAGTCCACTACTCATTTTCTGCTGGCGAGCATTGAGATGTTTATCTTTGCTACTGACATCTCCGGGCTCGCAGGAGAAGAACAGAAACAAGGAGAGCCATCGGAGGCCGTCCCCGACGTGCCGCCTCCGTCAACCACGCCACCCAGAGATGAATCTCCGGCAAGGGCTTCCACTGGCGAGCCCATTCGTGTTGAAGAGGAGCAGGCAAGCACGGGCACTGGCAGTCCTATGTCGGCAACCAATGTTTCTAGGAAAGGAGAAACCACCTCTCAACTGCTCGACACAGGTAAACCACTTGCCTCTGAGTACTGGTCATTCTGTCTTTGTTTTTGTCTTCTTGAACTTTCAACCTTGGTCTCATCATGTTTCTTTCTTGGTCTTTAGATCTCCCCTTGATGGAACAAATGGATGTTGATATCGTCATCGAGGTGACCACCAAGGATGCCGCCGCCGAGGCCGACAAGATCGCTGCTGACGAGGCCGCCAAGGTTGCACAGGAGGAAAACGCCAAGGGGTCTGCTGAGAGGGCCGGCAAGGAGACCGGTGACCATACTGATGGCATTCCCGCCACAGGAGCGCCTGGCACTGCACCGGTCATGGAGCCCCCAGTTGCTGGCGAGGCGGTTGTTGAAGACCAACCGTCAACATCTGAAGCCCCTCCGTCAAGCATATACCTTAAGGTTGGCGACAACCTGTTCATCAGCATACAAGGGATGGCAAGTACTGGGGTGCCAACCGAACGGGAAATTTTCGATGAAGACGTCATCACCGCTGCCAGATTCAAGATCGTTGATGAGCCACGCGCCAGCAGCAGCGAGTCCAAGGAAGAACAACTCCTCCAAACCATGAGCAACAACTTTTGAAAGCTCCAGGCGCTTCACAGCACCCGAAAGGAGAAATTAGACTCCAGGGCAGCAGTTATTGAAGCGGCGGAGGCAGATTTCTAGAAGCGCATCGAGCAAACACAAGTCTGGTACGCTGAGGCTTTCCAGGAGCTGATGGCTAGCCGGGAACAACTGAGTCAAAGCTGGAGTGTGTTCCTCTTAAAGCAGTCTGACGCCGAGAAGGCACACGAAGAGGCCGCGCAGCGGGCCGCTGCAGAGGAAGCTCGCTTAACAGAATGCCACGTCGGGCTCGATGCTCATGAAGAGAACATTGCCGCTCACGAGGAGGCACTTGCCGCCAAGCTCCGCAGCAAGGATGAGGAGATCGAAAGGCTTGTCACGCGGCGAACCCAGGAGCTGGAGCAGAAACACAAGGAGACGCTCGAAGCTCTGGCCATATATCACACCGGCAAGTTGAAGGAGGCCATCGATGCCGCCGAAGCTGCAGAGGCCGCCAAGAACGAGCTAGGCGACAGAGTAAAGAGGCTGGAGGCGAATCTCGAGGATCATGGCAAGGAGCTCTCGTCGCTCAAAGCCGATAGAGAGAAGACTCTCTACAGCTTGGCGGAGATGCAAACTACCATATCCGACAAGACCAAAAAGCTCACCTCAGCCAATGAATCCATCGCTGATCTGAATCTTAAGCTGGCCACGCTGGAGAAGTCCCTGGAGGACGGCAAGGCTCACGAGAAGGCTTTGATCAAAGACCTCCGGAATGAGAAGGACCTGCTCAAGAGCGCCGCCGCCTCTTATAATGACTTTGAGAAAGGTGTGAAGATCTGGACCGAGCGCCTTGTTGATGTCGCGGAAAGGCTTGTAGCAGAACTGTCCACCATGGGCCTGCAGAACTTCAACTACTCTTCTGACGACAGAGTGTCCTCGAGCGCCAAGTTGACCATGTTCTTCGAGGGCGTCATTGATGCCCTGAAGCTGCTCCATTCTGAACGAGCAACCCATCTGGCCAATGAATCCCGTAAACTCTGTCGGGCTGTCCTCCTCAAGGTGCTCGTCAAAGTGGTGCACAAGAACCCTGGCATCAACCTCATCAACGTTCTCAACTGCTTGCCAGAGAATGTCGACCTCGAGGCACTCAAAGAGCTTGTCACGCCCATCGTCGACAAGGTGAGCCAAGTCAAGAGGGTCGAAGGCCAGCACAGGGACTAGCCACTTCGCTTCAACTTTGCCGCCACCATTCCATGCCAAAGACAATTTCATCTTAAGTTAGAATCACGGCAACTATCAATGTAATATAACTTGCTATGTTTTGGATGAATGCACGCTATTTCTCTTGTCGGATTTCTTTCTGTATGGTGCATGCCCTACGCTTATTGGAAAACTTGCCGGCGCACGCACCCTTGTTGTGAGCGCTTTGAGGAACGGATCCTTAGCAGCCTGCTGGAGGTGCCGCTACTGGCAAGATACCTTGACATTTTTAGTGCAGCCACCTAAGCTATTGAGCGGACTAGAAACAGAGTAAGGGCGCAACCGATTACGACAAGGTTCCTTCACATGTAGGTTTTCCTACAAAAGCCGAAATCATTCAAGGAAAATAACCTTTAAGTACAAAGAAATTCACTTAAAGTTCTGCAACTTAGCTTTTTGTTGCTCAACTCCTTCCTACAAGATGTCAACCTTGAACGTCGCCTGTCGGTATCCATACCATCACTCCCCCCGGCAAACTTGCACGTGAGGGAACCTTCTATCCTTTGAGAAAAATAAAGAAGAGAAGACAAGGATATGGAACCTTGGCGGTTCATTAATGCTTACCAGAAGCAAGTGTAATACAATATCTCAGACAAGCATGCAAATAGATTAACATGGAAATCAACAGGAATTGTAAAACACTTAAGCTTATTCAACTATGCACAGGGTTTGTGCCTAGCTTTGTACAAAGGATCATATGCCTTGCCAGCAAAACTCGTACAAAAAGTGGTTGCCGGGAGACC
Organism: Thinopyrum elongatum; assembly: GCA_011799875.1. NCBI lineage: Eukaryota > Viridiplantae > Streptophyta > Magnoliopsida > Poales > Poaceae > Thinopyrum > Thinopyrum elongatum. Next base: position 392,348,317 of record CM022303.1, read on the forward strand.
CGGCAACCACGCCTTATGGGTAGAACTTACGAAGATGTTCGATATTCCAGGAATTGCTTACTGGAATGCCATCCTTGGTCTCCAGACGAACAGTGCCAGGCCTGGTGACTCGTACTACCCGATAAGGGCCTTCCCACTTTGGCGTCAACTTGTTGGAATTCTTGGCCGATTGAACGTGCCGAAGAACAAGGTTGCCTTCCTCAAGACTTCGGGCATGAACCTTGTGGCTATGGTAGCGGCGCAAGGCTTGCTGGTAGCGTGTAGCTCGCACAGCAGCCTGAAGACAATCTTCCTCAAGGAGCGTAGCATCGTCTTGCCGCAACTGCTCTTGCTCAAGCTCATCATAAGCGAGCACTCAAGGTGACCCGTATATGAGTTCTGTGGGGAGAACTGCTTCTGCCCCGTACAGTAGGGAGAAGGGTGTCTAGCCAGTGGCTCGATTTGGTGTCATTCTCATTGACCAAAGAACCGCCGGCAGCTCATCAATCCAGTGTCTTCCGCACTTTTTCCGCTTGTCGAAAGTCCTTGTCTTGAGACCTCGCAACACTTCAGCATTTGCCCTTTCCGCTTGGCCGTTGCTTCTCGGATGAGCAACAGAAGCATAACAGATTTTGCTGCCAAGGTCTTGGACGTATTGCATGAAGGTGTGGCTCGTGAACTGTGTGCCGTTGTCGGTGATGATCCTGTTTGGCACACCAAAACGGTAAACTAGTCCTTTGAAGAACTTGACGGCTGATTATGCTGTCACCTTTCTCACTGCTTCCACTTCCGGCCACTTTGTGAACTTGTCGATTGCGACGTACAAGTACTCAAAGCCCCCGGTAGCACGGGGAAAAGGGCCCAATATGTCGAGCCCCCAGACCAAAAATGGACAGGAAAGAGGGATTGTCTGAAGAGCTTGAGCCGGCTGATGCAATTTCTTTGAATGGAACTGGCATGCTTCACACTTGGTTACTAGTGCAGTTGCATCCTGGAGGGCAGTGGGCCAAAAGAAACCTTGCCGGAATGCCTTATCGACAAGAGCCCTAGAGCCTATGTGGGAGCCACATATGCCTCCATGTATCTCTGCCAACAGCTCTAGTCCATCTTCCCGAGGAATGCACTTCAATTTCACGCCGTTTGGTCTCTTTCTGTACAAGACATTGTCCACGAATTGGTACATGCTAGACCGACGGGCTACTTTCTCCGCTTCTTCCTGTTCTTCGGGGAGTTCCCCTGTTTGGAGGAACTGGACGATGTGCTTTGCCCATGCTGGAGCCTGAGGCTCGACAGCAAGGACTAAAGGCATATCTTCTGTCGCGGGAGCGTTTGTCTCTACGGCAAGGGCTCGAGGCCCTGCCGGAGCCTGTTGCTCCCTGACAAACTTGGCGTTGTTCCCGGCAACTTCCTTGCCGGCGGCTTCTGGGAGCTCTGCGGGAAAGTACTAGCCGGAATCCAACCTCCTTCGTTTATCTTGCCTCGCTGATTGTGTTACGGATGGCAGAGTCAATCGGAGCACAAAAGTACCTGGTTCCACAGGTAACTTGAGGGCAGCACGCTTTGACAGGTCGTTAGCAATGTTGTTCTCTGCTCGAGGAACATGCTCTGTCTGCAGACCGTCAAAGTGCTCCTCCAATTTCCTCACTTCATCTACGTATGCTTCCATCAATGGGCTCTGATAGTCTTTGTTCACTTGCTTGACGACAAGCTGTGAATCACCTCTGACGATGAGCTTCTTAATTCCAAGGTCCACCGCGATCCTGAGACCGGCAAGCACCCCTTCATATTATGCAGTGTTGTTTGTTGATCTCTCCCGAGGAAAGTGCATCTGAATTACATATTTGAGGTGCTCTCTGGTGGGTGCGACAAGCAGCACGCCAGCACCGGTGCCTTGCAGCGAGAAAGCCCCGTCAAAATACATAATCCATTCTCGATCTATTTCCTTGCCGGGGAGAGTTGTTTCTTGACTTTCTTTGTCTGGCGTTGGGGTCCATTCTGCAATGAACTCCGCCAAGGCTCTGCTCTGAATTTTTGAAGTGCTTTCAAACTTGAGACCAAAGCTTGACAGTTCCAACGCCCACTACACAATCCTGCCGGTCGCATCTGGATTTCGTAAAATCTGCTGCAACGGGAATCGAGTGACGACGGTGATCTCATGTGCTTGGAAATAATGGCACAGCTTCCTCGAGGCCATAAGGAGGCCGAAGAGCAACTTCTGCATGCCAGAGTATCTTGACCTAGCCCCCTGCAAAAGGGACCTGACAAAATAAACCGGGCGCTGCACCATCTTCTTCCTCTGTGTTGCTTCATTTGGCTTCGCAAATCCTGCCTTGTCAACATCAAACTCTGCAGGGGAAAATCCTGGCTCGTCGTTTGATGGTCTTGCCGTTGCCGCTGTTTCTTCGTTGACTTCTCTCTGCGCTACTAACGCAGCACTAACCACTTGATTTGCCGCCGCTAAATATAGCAGCAACGGCTCTTGTGGTTTAGGTGCGACTAGTGTTGGCGGAGAGGAGAGGTACCTCTTCAAATCTTGCAGCGCTGCCTCCGCTTCCGGAGTCCATTTCATTGGACCTGCCTTCTTCAAGATTTTGAAAAAAGGCAGGGCGCGCTCAGCAGATTTGGAGATGAACCTGCTCAGAGCCGCGATGCAGCCAGCAAGTCGACGCACATCTTTGACGCATCTCGGTGCGTCGATCTGCTCAATTGCCTTGATCTTGTAGGGATTTGCCTCGATCCCACGCTGAGATACAAAGAACCCGAGAAGCTTGCCGGATGGAACGCCAAACACACACTTCTCGGGATTGAGCTTCAGATTGATCTTGCACAGATTTGCAAATGTCTCTTCTAAATCTTGTATGAGCGTTGCTTTGTCCTTGGTTTTAACCACTATGTCATCAATATAGGCTTCCATATTTCTATGTAGCTGAGGCTCAAAACCAATTTGGACCGCTCTCGCAAATGTTGAACCAGCACTTTTCAACCCGAAAGGCATACGTATGAAGCAATACGTACCACATGGGGTGATAAATGTGGTTTTCTCTTCATCTTCCTTTGCCATGAAAATCTGATGGTTCCCTGAATAGGCGTCGAGAAATGACAACAAATCGCAGCCAGCAGTGGAGTCCACAATCTGGTCGATGCGCGGCAAGGGGAAAGGATCTTTTGGATAGGCTTTATTGATATCTGTATAATCAATACACAGCCTCCATTTTCCATTCGCCTTGCGCACTACAACTGGATTGGCCAACCATGTTGGATGGAGCACTCCTCTGACCAAACCTGCCGCTTCCAGCTTCCTGATTTCTTCAGCAATAAATTCTTGCCGTTCCAAAGCTTGCTTCCTAACTTTCTACTTGACGGGCCGTGCATGAGGATAGACAGCAAAATGGTGCTCAATTACTTCCCTGGGAACACCAGGGATATCAGATGGTTGCCATGCAAACACATTGATATTCGCCCGCAAGAAAGCAATGAGTGCGCTTTCCTATTTGTCATCGAGGGTGAAACTTATGGTGAAAGTTCCACCCGTACCATCCTCCTTGATGGACACCTTCTTAGTTTCTGGTGGAGCTGCCTTGGATTTCTTGCTCTTGTCGGTGGAGCTCTCCGGCACATCCTCGACGGGAGCGCAGCACTCCGAGGAGGTGCGCTTGCCGGAGTGTGTGCTAGAGGTCTTGCCGGTCTTCTTCCCCCCGGGAGCTTCAGCAGCAGGAGCAAGTGCCTTGGCGACAGATGCTGCAACTGCCTCCCGGTAGAGTTGGTCGGCGCAGATAAGCGCATCCTTCTTGTCGGAGTTGACAGTGATGACAGTCATCGGCTCGGGCATCTTCAATACATTATAAGTGTAGTGCGATGCCGCCATGAATTTGGCCAGTGCTGGACGGCCAAGAATCCCATTATATGGTAACGGAATCTTGGCGACGTCGAAAACGATCTTTTCTGTTCTATAGTTCAGCTCACTGCCAAATGTCACCGGCAGTGTGATCTTGCCCTTTGGCTGGCTCCTTCCTGGATTGATCCCTTGAAACGTGCCCATTTCCTCGAGATCTTCATCAGGAATTTGCAACCTCTTGATCACACTAGGCGAGATCAAGTTCAAACTGGCCCCACCGTCAACTAACATTTTTGTCACCTTAAGGTTGCAAATCGTTGGTGAAACCAGCAAACACCCAACCGCGACTGTGTGATCAGGGTGATCCTCAGCGTCAAAAATGATAGGCGTGTTGGACCATTTCAGAGGCTTCCGGGCATCGACTGACGGCTCTGTCGCATTAATCTCGCGCACCCACTGTTTAAGTTGGCGGTGAGAGGAATGCAACGAGGCGCCTCCGTCAACGCACATAGCTTCTGTAGCCTTTTGGAAGTCATGCTCGCTGGACTCGTCGTCCTCTTCGTTGTCATCGGCACCCCCCTCTTCCTTGTCGCGGCCTCGAGCGGGCCTCTCCTTCTGTTGCTTGGCCTTGCCGCGGTGACCTCCTCGGCCACCGCATTTCTTGCCAGACCCTTCAGCACCATCCTGGGCCCTCTCCTTATCTCACCTTTCATACTCAGCTTTCTGCCTCTCGGCAAGCTGCTCAACATGCCAGCAATTTTGGAGATCATGGCCCTTGGTGCGATGGATCTTGCAGTACTGCTTGTCGGCAGCCGCCAAGGCCTGACAGGAGGCACACCCGGCAACCTCCTTGCCGGGGCCATCAAACTTGTTCTTCTTGGCGGTGCCGGGGTTGCCGGATTCCTCGACGGCAAGCATGGCCTTGCCCTTATGCTTCTTGTTACGTCGTCAGCCTTTCTTCGTCGGGGCGGGGGCGTCTTCTCCTTCAGAGTCGATTCCTGCGCCAGCATCCTCGCTAGGGAGTCTCCTTCCCTCTTCAGCCTGAGCACATTTGTCCACCAAAGCATAGAGCTCGGCAATATCCCTGACCTTGTTCATCGCCAGCTATTCCCGCATCTTGCGGTTGCGCACATTCTGGTGAAACGCGCTAATAACAGCTGCAGGATGAACGTCTGGGATGTTGTGCTATATCCGGCTGAATCTCTGTATGTACTTGCGCAAGGGCTCGCCCTCTTTCTGAGGGATGAGATGTAAATCGCTTTCCTGGCCAGGAGCTTGGTGGCCTCTAGTAAAGGCGCCAACAAACTGATGACACGAGTCTGCCCAGGAGGAAATGGAATTCTCCGGCAGATGCATCAACCACGACCTGACGTTGGGCTTGAGCACCAACGGAAGTAGTTGGCGAGTATCTTGTCATCTCGAGCCCTGGCAGCCTACACCACAATGGTGTAGATGCTCAGGAACTCCGACGGGTGAGTCTTGCCATCGTATTTCTCCGGGACCTCCGGCTTGAACGTTCGGGAATTGGGCCACTGGACTCGCCGCAGCTCACGGGTAAACGCTGGACAACCCACCTCATAAGGTAAGTCGCCGGAATACCCCGGCACAGGCTTGTCTATAGTGGGCCCCATGCGTCTGTCAGATTGATGACGCGCTTCCCGTCGCCGCTTGATGGTAGTTCGAGCGTCTTCCTTGCTTCTCTCCCGGAGAACTTGACGTTGATTGCGGCGCGTTCGTGGATCATACGACGCTGTGGAATCGCCATCACAGACGTCGGTCCACCGAGTTAGCGACCGCTGTTGCTGTCGCGGTGGAGAGTGCATCATAGTCGACCACCTCCAGTCTTTTCGCCATCAGCGTGTGTCGGCTCGATGGACCGCCGCCGTGAAGGCTCCGCCTGCTGCGGCCCATCTCCGCTAAATAGTAGCTCTCCATTCTTCGAGCTTCTCCAGAGCTGGAGGGAAATCCAGGAGCAGCTATGCTCGCGCCAACGCTTCTGCTGGTGTAGGCGGCGGCGAAAGGTGCGAGGAACGTGAGGTGCTCTGACTCCTAACCGTATTAGAAGGAGCTCCATCACGGTCCTGTGACCACGCCGCGCTTCCACCGACATCTTGGCGTGCATGCTGGCCCCGTGCATCTCGGGAATGATGCGCAGGGGTCTTTCCTTGGGGACGCCTAGAACCATCGACGTCACGGCGCTGTTCATCGTGCACGACCTGAGAAGGCCGCCGCACATGCGCCGGCGTGGGTGCCTTGGAAGGCGCCATCCCATCCTTGGAGTTTGCTGCGCCACCTGTTGGCAGCACGGCTCCGTCCTTAGATCTAGCGGCGTGCGGGTTGTTGTCGCCGCTGCGAACAATGCCGCTCGCCTGGCTTTGATCGCCAGAACGTCATGGAGGCTCAAGACCTCCACCTCCTCCACCTGCGCCCACGCCGTCGCCCGTCCGTGTAGGTACGGGCAGACCGGACGCAGATGGATCAACTGCCATGAAACCCTTCTTCTTGGGCGCCATGGTGATGAAGATGATGAAGAAACTGACGCGCTGATCGCTAGATCAGGTTCGTGCAACCTTTCCCCCCTACCTGGCGCGCCAAAGATGTCGGCGTACGACACCTATGGGATCGTGTGGATCCCTTTTACGGTTCGGCAGGGAGAGAGGTATGCACAAAGAGCAGATCCAACGATTAACGCGAGGGGATTTTTACCCAGGTTCAGGCCGCTGAGAAGCGTAATACCCTACTCCTGCTTTGGTTTATTATGGGTGTTTAAACCCAAGCTCCAGGAGCACTTGCGGTGAATAGTATGTTCAAGCAGCAGCTACACATGCAGAATGGGCTAGAGAGTCCTCCCCCCCTTGTAGCTACGCCTTGAGCCTCCTTTTATACGTCCAAGGGGTCACCAACAGTGGCGCACAGTACATACAAGAGGTGTAAAGTTGCTACAGCGTTTACATGTTTATCGCTGACGACTTAGGATAAATGCATTAAATGCTCCATTTAGGTGTCCGTTTTGGTGTCCCTTACTTTCTTGGGGACGGAAAAAGGGCTCGTCCCATCAGCACCGCTTAAGCCCATCCACCACTAGTGCCATGACACGCATCCAGGAGGACAAAACCCAAATGATAGGCTGGCCGCTGCGCTGGAGCAGTGGTAGGGTGGCGGAGTCTTGCCGGGTCTTCGCAAGCCATCCCGGCAAGTATCTTGTCGGGGATCCAGCCTTTGGGCTTCTTGTCTTCTGGTCACTGGTTTGAATGCCTTCTTGATAATCTTGCACTTGCTTCCAGCTATCCCCCGGCAGGCCTTGCCGCAGGTATGGCTACAACCATCCGTGCACAAGTATGGGGTACTAAAGGACCCAAACTTTAGTACACCGACACTGGGCGACCAAGGATTCCATTGTACGGGAGGGGGAGGTCGACCACGTCAAACACGATCTTCTCAGTCCGGTAGTTTAGCTCCCCCCCCCCCCCGAATGTTACGGGCAGTTTGATCTTCCCCTTAGGACGACTCCTGTCGAGGTTGATCCCTTGGAACGTAAAAGTAACCTTGAGCTCTTCATCTGCTATCTGGAGTTTGCTGATGACCTTCGGAGAAATCAGATTCAACCCGGCCCCGCCGTCAACCAACATCTTTGTGACCTTGAGGTTGCGGATCATTGGTGAAACCAACAACGGCAAACACCCTACCGCGGTGGTGCGGTCAGGGTGATCCTCCTCATCAAAGATGATGGGCATGCGGGACCACTTGAGCGGCTTCCGAGAATCTACCGCTGGCTCCACAGCATTGACCTCACGCGCCCACTATTTAAGTTGGCGGTGAGAGGAGTGCAAAGATGCACCCCCGTCAATGCATAGGGCGTCAGTGGCTTTCTGGAACTCCTGCTCGCTGGTTTCCTCTTCATCTCTTTCATCACTCTCGTCATCACATTCCTTCTTGTCACGGCCTCTGGCGGGTTTCCCTTGATACTGAGGAGCCTTGCCGGGGCGACCTGTCCTGCCGCCTCGGCCCTTCCCACCAATGCCATCTTGATCTTTCTCCTTATCACTCTTCTCGTACTCAGCCCTCTACTTCTTGATGAGTTGCTTAACCTGATGACACTCCTGAAGATCATGGCCCTTGGTCCGATGGATCTTGTAGTATGGTCCGTCACCCTTCCCAGCCTTCTCGGCAGCCGCGGCTTCCCAGCAATCAGTGCACGTGGCAACTTCCTTGCCGGGAGCCTCGGTCTTGGCCTTCTTGCCGGTACTAGGCGTGCTCGATCCTTCAATGGTCATCACTGTTTTATCCTTGCGCTTCTTGTTGCGTTTCTTGTTCTTCTTCTTCTGATTGGTGGCGTCGTCGTCATCCTCTGAGTCAACGTCGATGCCATCTTCTTCATCGGGGAGTCGCCTCCCCTCTTCTACTCGGGCACACTTATCCACCAGAGTGTACAGCTCATTCACAGTCTTGGGCAACCGGATGTTCATTTTAGAACCTATCCTGCGGTTGCGCACGTTGGACTGGAATGCGGCTATCACAGCTGCCGGGTGGATGTCTGGAATGTTCCTGTGCACCCGGCTGAACCTCTGCATGTACTTCTGCAAACTCTCTCCTTCCTTCTGCGGGAGGAGTTGTAAGTCACTGGGCCGCCCTGGTTCTTGATGGCCGCCCGTGAAGGCGCCAACAAACTCATGGCACAGGTCAGCCCAGGTCGAGCTGGAGTTCTCTGGCAAGTGCATCAGCCAAGACCTCACATTTGGCTTGAGTGCCAAAGGGAAGTAGTTGGCGAATACCTTCTCGTCTCTTCCCCCGGCAGCTTGAACAGCGATGGTGTAGATGCTCAAGAACTCTGCCGGGTTCAATCTTCCATCATACTTCTCTGGTATTTCTGGCTTGAACGTGTGAGTAGATGGCCAACGGACTTGCCTTAGCTCGCGAGTGAAGGCGGGGCACCCAACTTCGAAAGGCAGGTACCCGCCTTCACCGGGCGTGGGCTCATCAACGTCGGGGCCATTGTGCCTATCAGACTGGCGTCGGGCTTCGTGGCGTCATTCCATGGTGACGCGCGCGTCTTCCCTCCGCCTGTCTTCCAGGACTCGTCGCTGGTCGCGTCATGCTCGAGGATCGGATGAAGCCATCGATATGTCGTCGGGTTCTTGGTCGCGTGGCTCAGGCTGCGGCCCCTGAGCTGGCTACCGCAGAGGGGATTGCACTGTGGGGGTGGCCCCTTCGGTACGGCCAGCGGCCCGAGCCATTGTCACCGCCTATGGAGGCCGTGACGGGCCCGCTCGCTGTGATCCTCCTGCTTCGGCGAAACCAATCAAGCTCTGAATGGTGGCTCTCCACACATCCATCTGATCGGCCACCGGCGGGAATCTCAACAGGAGTTGGGCCCGCGCCATGGCCTCCGAAGCAGTGCTCAGCATTGATGATGACGTAGATCGTAACGTCGCTTGGCTTCGGACAGTGCCGGTAGTGGCAGCGCCATGCTCTCATCGCCGGGAGCCAGTCGCCAGGGTAGCATGGTGACGAGGTGGATGCGCTTGGGGATCAGCGGCTCCATTTGGCGCATCGGCTCGGCCAGCTCATCCCGGGGATGGCGCTTGCCCTGCAGCCGCACCCGCAGCAGGGGCGGCCAGAGGGTGGTGGTTCGCCCCAGAGCGAGCGCCATCACTATGGTTGCGTCCTTCGGTGGGGCGGAGAGGCAGAGCCAGAATAATCTCTCCACCCACACCTTGTGGAGCGTAGCCGTTGGGATGCTGTCGGTGTTGCCCTTCTCCAGTACCTCCTGCTCCCGTTTGGGTCGCAGGGGGAGTGGTGACGGCGCCGCCTGCGCCGGCCACATCCCCTGCAACGTCCACGTTCTCATGCGTCCTCGTAGCCCCCATGGCATCGGTGGCAGCGTGCAAAGGGGCCTTCGAGGTGGACGGGTGAGCTGCAACACCGGGCTTTTTCTTGGGCGCCATGGATGATGAAGCCGTCGATGAAGAAAACAATGATGAAGATGACGCGCTGCTTGCACTCTCGGGGTTCGCGCAAGCACTCCCCCCTACCTGGCGTGCCAAAGATGTCACGGGAAAACACGGCCACCTATGGGGCCATCAGCCCCTTGTGGTTCGTCGGGGGGGGGGGAGAGGACGCATTGCACAAAGATCGAAGGGTGCGGAGCAACACGGCAGCAATCACATGGGCAGTTTTTACCCAGGTTCGGGCCACCGCGAGGCGTAAAACCCTACTCCTGCTTTGGTGGATTGATGAGAGGACCGTGGTGGAGACTCAGCGCTCTAGCCCAGCAAGGTTGCCTCGGGGCGAGAGCAGCTATGCGTGTATGAGTGTACAAGGGTCCGAATCCTTTCTAAGGTTGCCACGGCCCTCCTTTTATAGATCAAGGGGTCACCACAATGGTAAATCAGTCATTGCATACTGATTAGATAGCAAACAGTGCTATCATACCTAACTCTGCAGACAGGACAAAGTGCATTAAATGCACCGCTTAGTGTCACATCGTAGCGTAGCCCGGCAAGCCTTGTCATGCCGTTTGGCCACCTTCTCGCCTGCCTGCGTGACACGTCCCTGGACGGGTGTCATTTGGAGGTGATTTCCTCTAGAAGTGGCTGCCACGTGCCAAATAACGGCCACTTACTCACTTGGGGGCTCGACACAGCACCGATCGATGACTTGCGTTGCTGTGAGGTGGAGCGGTGGAGCCTTAGCGGGGTAATCCGCCCTCGGCGTCCCCGGCAAGCCTGCCGTGGCAATCTTGAGAGTTGTCCTTGGGGTAACCTCGACCCCGCCAGGCTCGCCTGCCCGGCAAGGGAGGTTTTTCCTTAGCGATATCTTACTCCTTTGGTTGGTCTTGGTCTTCTTGATCCGCCCTTTGATTTCTCAAAGAGCTCATCTCTTCTGCTTGGTCTGGTCTTGGATGCTGCAACCTTGTTCTTAAGCCTGTGTACAGTCTGGGCAACACACCTGGGATTTGTTGCACCCACAGGAGCCCCCGGGCCTGGCCTGAACGCGCTGCCAAGCGTCGTCGGGGTAGGCCCTGTCCAGTACACAGGTGGGGAGGCTGTGGTAGCTCACCCTTTGAGATCTTCTTTGCTTCTTCATAAATCTAAGCTTGAATCAGTTTCCGGTTTCCCCGTGCATCGCAGAACACCAATTGTAGTGGGGCCTTCTCAGTAATGGCCCGTGAATGACTTTAACGCACGGGGGAGTAACTGCCAACTCACTCTTCCCACCACGTTCTTATCCCTTGCCATGTATGCTGCATGCATTGAGTGGGGTAGGTAACGGAGGCGCGTGGTGCGGGAGAGAGCGTCATGGCAGGGGCCCGGTCTTCTTGGGTTGGTGCAGAGGGACGGCGGTTACCCGCTGAGGGATCAGCCCCCAGCCCCAGCCCGCCTATAAAAGAGGGGGTGAGGAGGAGCGAAAGTGCTCATCCATGCACCTCTTCTCCTCCATTCCCTGCCTTCTTCTTGCTATGTTGAGAGGGAGAGACTGGGGCCAGGCCCCGGGCTCTAGCTTGTGGTCAATGACGCCGAACGCTTGTGTAGGCACCCGGGGAGTGAGTCTAGTCCGGGGCCGAAGGGGATGCGGTGGTCGAAGATGTGGGCGCCGAGTCGCCCGCAGTGTGGGAGGTGTCACGCTTCTCCAAAATGGTGAAACACTCGTCTCCCTCACACGAGCCGGCTGTCTGGTGAGGAACGTTAGCCCTCACTGCGGGTCGCCGAGGTTCGTTGTCCCAACGACGGGGCTCTTGGGGCTTCCGGCGCTTGTCTGGGGTGCAGTGATCGGGATCATTGGCAATCCCAGCACTGCTCCTTCCAGTGGAGTTGGGGTTAATGCTGAGGACAGTGGCGCCTTCCGGCCCGCCAAGGTGGGGAGCGGTGCTCCACGCGCATCTTGGACGTCGCAGTCGTCAGCTGCTTCTCCGGGGAAGGTGACGGACCGAGGGTCCGGCATCTCCCCGGAGCGATGGTGATGAAGAAAGAACGAGGGAAGACGGAGAAGGCGGGTGGCAGGCCGTCAGGTCGGAGTACGATGGCACCGACGCCATCGTCTCGTAGTGCCGGCCCGCTACCTCGTCTTTCCGCTCTTCCCCTCCCTCCCCGGCACCATCATCACTGGCCTCTTTAGGACGGTTGTCAGGGAGGGGGTCGCTCTCTTGGTGCCTTCGCCTCCTCCAGCAATCTTCCAGCTGAGCTCCGGCGGTTGTCCCTGCCGGTGCTTGTGCTGGGGCTTCTTGCTGGTCCTGGAGGTGGTGACCAGGGCACCGCCGAGTTGCTCCTTCCACCCCTCTCCTTCGCAGCCTCGCCATTCTAGATCTTGTCAGGCTGCGCCTGGCAAGCCCTGACGGGATCGGGTTGGGCTTCCACTCAGGCACTCCTTTGGCCCTCTTCACCTCCCACCGTGGTGCCTAGGAGGAGAGGGATAAGAAAGGGTTTACGGGGCACTTATCTTTTTTCAGTTTAAAATATGTAGGCATTGGCCAAACTTTAGTCTAAATTATGTAATTTTCCTTATCCATGTTTGTGTTCTGTAAGATCTGTACTTGCTTATCAGCATATTAATGAAAAAGACAAGCCTTGCCGGGTACTTGTGCATGTATCATATCCATGCATAAGTGAAATGCCTCTATACATTTAAGTAAACAAGTTTTCCTCGGCAGGCTATCCTGCCGGTGCCCTCAGTTTGTTGCCGCGGGGCTAGGCCTGCCGGGCACAAAACCACAAGAAGGGACCAGCCCCCCGCCGAACCTTTTCTGTCAAAGGCCACTGCGACCACCCTGACCGAAGCAGCGTTCGAGTCAAAGGGTAGGAGCACCTATGTTTCGAAGGTGGCGGGGTTTTCATATGCACAAGTTTTCAAATTACAGAAAAGGTATGGATAAGAAGGAACTTGTCTGTTTGGTTTTCCAGGGATCATCACGTAGGCTCATCTTCATTTCTTCTCTTCGGGACCAAGTCCACGACAAGAACCCTGCAACTTAGTGCAGATGAAAACAATGCCACATGTGACCTCATGTACATGATCATGCTATGCTCATGATATGCTTATGCATGCATGCAGGTTTTGGGCCCCCCCCCAGCACTTCATTTATTTATCTGGTGCTCGGGGTCTGCGTCTGGCTTTGTACAAAGGGTTACATGCAACATCGGCAAGGCTTGTACAAAAGGGTGGCTATCGGGCCTGACAGCCACGCCTTACGGGTAGAACTTACGGAGATGCTCAATGTCCCATGAGTTTTGCAATTGAATGCCATCTCCTGTCTCCAGATGGACTGCACCAGGTCTGGTGACTCGTACTACCCGGTAAGGGCCTTCCACTTTGGCGTCAACTTGTTTGCACCCTTGGTGGACTGAACACGCCTAAGGACAAGGTCGCCTTCCTCAAAGCTCCGGGCATGAACCCTGCGGCTGTGATAGCGACGCAGGGCTTGCTGGTAGCGTGCAGCACGCGTAGCAGCCCGGAGACGGTTCTCCTCAAGTAGCACAACGTCGTCACGCCAGTAATTATTGGATCAAAATAACTACCAGCGGGGGCCCACCAGGTGGGCACAACCCACCTGGGCGCGCTAGGGAGCCCAGGCGCGCCCTGGTGGGTTGTGCCCTCCTCGGCCCACCTCCGGTGCCCCTCTTCTGGTATATAAGTCATTTTGACCTGGAAAAAATAAGGAGAGGACATTTCGGGACGAAGCGCCGCCGTCTCGAGGCGGAACTTGGGCAGGAGTACTTTTGCCCTCCGGCGGAGCGATTCCGCCGGAGGAACTTCCCTTCTGGAGGGGGAAATCATCATCATCATCATCACCAACAACTCTCCCATCTTTGGGAGGGCCATCTCCATCAACATCTTCAACAGCACCATCTCCTCTCAAACCCTAGTTCATCTCTTGTGTTCAATCTTTGTACCGGAACCTTAGATTGGTACTTGTGGGTGACTAGTAGTGTTGATTACATCTTGTAGTTGATTACTATATGGTTTATTTGGTGGCAGATTATATGTTCAGATCCATTATGCTATTTAATACCTCTCTGATCTTGAGCATGATTATTATTTGTGAGTAGTCACTTTTGTTCTTGAGGTCACGGGAGAAATCATGTTGCAAGTAATCATGTGAACTTGATATGTGTTCGATATTTTGATGATATGTATGTTGTGATTCCCTTAGTGGTGTCATGTGAACGTCGACTACATGGCACTTCACCATATTTGTGCCTAAGGTAATGCATTGTGGATTAGTAATTAGATGATGGGTTGCTAGAGTGACAGAAGCTTAGACCCTAGTTTATGCGCTATTCCGTAAGGGACAGATTTGGATCCAAAAGTTTAATGCTATGTATAGATTTTATCTTAATACTTTTCTCGTAGTTGCAGAAGCTTGCAAGGGGGTTAATCATTAGTAGGAGGTTTGTTCAAGTAAGAACAGCACCTAAGCACCGGTCCACCCACATATCAAATTATCAAAGTAGCGAACACGAATCGAACAAACATGATGAAAGTGATATGATGAAATTCCCGTGTACCCTCAAGAATGCTTTGCTTATCATAAGAGACCGTTTTGGCCTGTCCTTTGCCACAAAAGGATTGGGCTACCTTGCTGCACTTTGTTTACCGTTATCGTTACTTGCTCGTTACAAATTATCTTACTATCAAACTACTTGTTACCAACTATTTCAGTGCTTGCAGAAAATACCTTGCTGAAAACCACTTGTCATTTCCTTCTGCTCCTCGTTGGGTTCAACACTCTTACTTATCGAAAGGACTACGATTGATCCCCTATACTTGTGGGTCATCAAGGATCTTTTCTGGCGCTGTTGCCGGGGAGTGAAGCGCTCTTGGTAAGTGGAAATTGGTAAGGAAAAATTATTACTGCGTGCTGAAATTTATTGTCACTTGTTACTATGGAGAATCATCCTTTGAGGGGTTTGTTCGGGGTATCTTCACCTCGACCGAAACCACAATTAGTTACCCCTCAACCTACTGCACCTAATGAAAATATTGGTTATGAAATTCCTTCAGTTATGATAGAACAATTGCTAGCTAATCCTTATGCAGGAGATGGAACCGAACATCCTGATATGCACTTGATATATGTGGATGAAATTTATGGATTATTTAAGCTTGCAGGTTTGCCCGGAGATGAAGCTAAGAAGAAGGTTTTCCCTTTATCTTTGAAGGTAAAAGCATTGGCATGGTATAGGCTATGCGATGATATTGGATCTTGGAACTGGAACCGATTGAAATTGGAATTTCACCAAAAAATTTATCCTATGCATCTAGTTCATCGTGATCGGAATTACATGTATATTTTTTGGCCTCATGAAGGAGAAAGTATCACTCTAGCTTGAGGGAAGCTTAAGTCAATGTTATATTCATGCCCCAATCATGAGCTCTTAAGAGAAATTATTATTCAGAATTTTTATGCTCGGCTTTCTCGTGATGATCAATCCATGCTAGATACTTCTTGTACTGGTTCTTTTATGAAGAAGATTATTGAATTCAGGTGGGATCTTTTAGAAAGAATTAAATGCAACTCTGAAGATTGGGAACTTGATGAAGGTAAAGAGTCAGGTACTAAGCTTAAGTTCGATTGTGTTACATCTTTCATGAATACCGATGCTTTTCACAAGTTTAGCACTAAATATGGACTTGACTCTAAGATAGTAGCTTCCTTTTGTGAATCATTTGCTACTCATGTTGATCTCCCCAAGGAGAAGTGGTTTAAATATCATCCACCTATTAAAGAAGAAATTAAAGAAACGGTTGTGGTTAAAGATGAAACTATTATTTACAATGTTGATCCAGTTGTGCCTACTGCTTATATTGAAAAACCACCTTTCCCTGTTAGGATAAAGGAACATGCTAAGGTGTCAACCGTGGTCAATAAAAGTCATATTAGAGCACCTAAACCTGCTGATCAAATCAAAGTATAACCTAGTGTTGCTATGGTTAAAGATCTCTTGGTAGAAAATATAGATGGGCATGTTATTTACTTCTGTGATGAAGCTGCTAGAATTGCTAAACCCGATGAAAAAGATAAAAATAGACCTGTTCTTGGCATGCCTGTTGTCTCAGTTAAAATAGGAGATCACTGTTATCATGGTTTATGTGACTTAGGTGCTAGCGTGAGTGCTATTCCTTTTACCTTATATCAAGAAATTATGAATGACATAGCACCCGCTGAAATAGAAGACATAGATGTTACTATTAAATTTGCTAATAGAGACACCATCACACCACTTGGGATTGTTAGAGATGTTGAAGTCTTGTGTGGGAAAATAAAATACCCTACTGATTTTCTAGTTCTTGGTTCCCCACAAGATGACTTTTGTCCCATTATCTTTGGTAGACCTTTCTTGAACACCGTTAATGCTAAAATAGATTGTAAGAAACAAACCGTCGGTGTTAGTTTTCGTGATGAGTCTCATGAGTTTAATTTTTCCAAGTTTAGTAGAAAACTTCATAAGAAAGAATTACCTAGTAAGGATGACATAATTGGTCTTGCTTCTATTGTTGTGCCTCCTACTGATCCACTGGAACAATATTTGCTAGACCACGAAAATGATATGCATATGCATGAAAGAAACAAGATAGATAAAATTTTCTTTGAACAACGACCTCTGCTTAAACATAATTTGCCTATTGAAACTCTAGGAGGTCCTCCTCCACCTAAAGGTGATCCTGTGTTTGAATTGAAACAATTACCTGACACTTTGAAATATGCTTATCTTGATGAGAAAAAGATATATCCTATTATTATTAGTGCTAACCTTTCAGAACATGAAGAAGAAAGATTATTGAAAATTCTGAAGAAGCACCGAGCTGCTATTGGATATACTCTTGATGATCTTAAGGGCATTAGTCCCACTCTATGTGAGCACAAGATTAATATGGAACCTGATGCTAAACCCGTTGTTGATCACCAACGATGTTTGAATCCTAAAATGAAAGAAGTGGTAAGAACTGAAATATTAAAGCTTCTGGGAGCAGGTATAATCTATTCTATAGCTAATAGTAGATGGGTAAGTCCCGTTCATTGTGTCCCTAAGAAGGGAGGTATTATTGTTGTTCCCAATGATAAAAATGAACTTATTCCACAAAGAATTGTCACTGGCTATAGAATGGTTATTGATTTCAGGAAATTAAATAAAGCAACTAGAAAAGATCATACCCTTTGCCTTTTATTGATCAAATGTTAGAAAGATTATCTAAGCACACACACTTTTGCTTCCTTGATGGATATTCTGGTTTTTCTCAAATACCTGTTTCACAACCTGATCAAGAGAAAACCACTTTTACTTACCCTTTTGGAGCTTATGCTTATAGGCGTATGCCATTTGGTTTATGCAATGCACCCGCTACCTTTCAAAGATGTATGACTGCTATATTCTCTGATTTTTGTGAAAAGATTGTTGAGGTTTTCATGGATGATTTTTCTGTATATGGATCTTCTTTTGATGATTGCTTAAGCAACCTTGATCGAGTTTTGCAGAGATGTGAGCAAACTAATCTTGTCTTGAATTGGGAGAAGTGCCACTTTATGGTTAATGAAGGTATTGTCTTGGGGCATAAAATTTCTGAACGAGGTATTGAAGTGGATAAAGCTAAAGTCGATGCAATTGAGAAAATGCCATGTCCAAAGGATATTAAAGGTATTTGTAGTTTTCTGGGTCATGCTGGTTTCTATAGGAGGTTTATTAAAGACTTCTCTAAAATTTCTAGGCCTCCTACAAATCTTTTACAAAAGGATGTTCCATTTGTTTTTTATGATGATTGTGTAGAAGCCTTTGAAACACTTAAGAAAGCCTTAACTTCTGCACCTATTGTTCAACCACCTGATTGGAACTTGCCTTTTGAAATTATGTGTGATGCTAGTGATTATGCAGTTGGTGCTGTTCTAGGACAAAGAGTTGATAAGAAATTAAATATTATCCGTTATGCTAGTAAAACTCTAGACAGTGCCCAACGAAACTATGCTACTACTGAAAAAGAATTTTTAGCAGTTGTGTTTGCTTGTGATAAATTCAGATCCTATATTGTTGACTCTAAAGTTACTGTTCACACTGATCATGCTGCTATAAAATATCTTATGGAAAAGAAAGATGCTAAACCTAGACTCATTAGGTGGGTTCTCTTGCTACAAGAATTTGATTTACATATCACTGATAGAAAAGGAGCTGAGAACCCCGTAGCTGATAACTTGTCTAGGTTAGAAAATATTCTTGATGACCCACAACCTATTAATGATAGTTTTCCTGATGAGCAATTAGCTACAATAAATGTTTCTCATAACACTCCTTGGTATGCTGACTATGCTAATTATATTGTTGCTAAATATATACCACCTAGTTTCACATACCAGCAAAAGAAAAAATTCTTCTATGATTTAAGACATTACTTTTGGGATGACCCACACCTATATAAAGAAGGAGTAGATGGTATAATTAGATGTTGTGTACCTGAGCATGAACAGGAACAAATCCTACGGAAATGTCACTCC
Organism: Thinopyrum elongatum; assembly: GCA_011799875.1. Taxonomy (NCBI): domain Eukaryota; kingdom Viridiplantae; phylum Streptophyta; class Magnoliopsida; order Poales; family Poaceae; genus Thinopyrum; species Thinopyrum elongatum. The sequence goes on from CM022303.1 coordinate 392,366,610, forward strand.
GAAGCTTATGGAGGACATCATGGGGGAGATAGAACTGCTCACAAGGTATTGCAATCTGGTTTTTATTGGCCTACTCTCTTGAAGGATTCCCATAAGTTTGTTTTATCTTGTGATGAATGTTAAAGAATAGGTAATATTGGTAAGCGTCAAGAAATGCCTATGAATTATTCACTTGCTGTTGAACCATTTGATGTTCGGGGTTTTGATTATTTGGGACATTTTCCTTCCTCTAATGGGTATACACATATTTTGGTTGCTGTTGATTACATTACTAAGTGGGTAGAAGCTATTCCAACTAGTAGTGCTGATCACAACACTTGTATTAAAATGCTTAAAGAAGTTATTTTCCCAAGGTTTGGAGTCCCTAGATATTTAATGACTGATGGTGGTTCACACTTTATTCATGGTGCTTTCCGTAAAATGCTTGCTAAATATGATGTTAACCATAGAATTGCATCACCCTATCATCCTTAGTCTAGTGGTCAAGTTGAACTTAGCAATAGAGAAATAAAATTAATTCTACAAAAAACTGTTAATAGGTCCCGAAAGAATTGGTCTAAGAAATTGGATGATGCACTTTGGGCCTACAGAACAGCATATAAAAATCCTATGGGTACGTCTCCTTATAAAATGGTTTATGGAAAGGCTTGTCATTTACCTCTTGAGTTAGAACATAAAGCATATTGGGCAATCAAAGAACTCAACTATGATTTCAAACTTGCTGGTGAAAGGAGGTTATTTGATATTAGCTCCTTAGATGAATGGAGAACCCAAGCTTATGAAAATGCCAAGTTATTTAAAGAAAAAGTTAAAACATGGCATGATAAAAGAATCCAAAAGAGGGAATTCAAAGTTGGAGAATATGTTCTTTTGTACAACTCTCGTTTTAGATTCTTTGCAGGAAAGCTTCTCTCTAAATGGGAAGGACCTTATGTCATTGAAGAAGTTTATCGTTTTGGAGCTATCAAAATAAATAATGCTGAAGGTACTAACCCGAAGGTGGTCAACGGGCAAATAATTAAACACTATATCTCAGGCACGCCCATTAATGTTGAAAGCAATATTATTCAAACCATGACACCTGAGGAACACATAAAAGAGACCTTCCGAAACACTCCAGAATAACTAAAAAGGAGGAGGTATGTTATACAGTAAGTAAACGGACTCCAAAAAATCCGCAAAAATATTTTCTGTCAGTTTTGGAATATAACAAAAATTAGGAAAATAATAAACATCCAGGAAGGCAACCTTGGTGGGCACAAGACACCAGGGCGCGTCTGGCTTGCCAGGTGCGCCCACGTGGGTTGTGCCCACCTCGGGTACCTTCCGGACTCCGTTTTTCTCTCATTTGCTTGTTTCCCAAGATAAAAACTCTTTATATACCCCCTGAACCTATTGACCATCGTATCCCGGAGCAATCTTTTATTCTTCTTTCTTGCTGTTTTCTGACAGATCTAGATCGCCATGGCCGCTTCGAGCTCCTCCAAGGACAAGTTCTTCGAGAACGTCATCAACTTGTATCTGCGGGAGGTGATGCAGCACCCTCAAGCCATTGAGATGCATGAGGGGGTGCTCCACATCCGGGACGTCCAGGGCCCCAAGGGGAAGGGACCGTGGATGCTCGGCTTGAAGCTATGGAGCAGGAGGTCTTCAAGTGCAAGGAGATGGTGGAACGTGGACTCAATGCCAATCACCTCATGATCGCGGATTACACCCGTGATCTCAAGGTGGATGGCAAATCCATGAACGACATCGTCTTCACCTTCAACGAGCAAATCAACTTTCTGCAAATTCAAATCTATGATTTCCAAAACCAAGTCTTTGAATATGAGGCAATGTTTAAAGGTATGAGTTTGGCTGCTAGTTGCAGGACTCGTGAGACTCGCTCCTCCTCTTATGATGGTGAGTCATTGCCATGGAAACCGGAAGATAGGATTGCTGCTACCTCATCACCACCACCACCTTCTTCATCACCAAAGGAGACTTGATTTCATGGTATGGACACTCCCCTTGGCTCGTGCCAAGCTTGGGGGAGGTGTCCCGGTATCGTATCACCACCACTATCTTTGCTTTCATCTATTTTAGTTTGATCATTAGTTTTCCTATGATTTAGTTGAATAAAAGTTTAGTTCGATCCTTTCTTTTCGAGTGCTTGCTTAGTGATCTATCTATCGTTATAATCGTGTTCGAGATATATAATAAAGAGTAGTTTGAGTTTTGTCTCTTTACTTTAATGTTGCAATAAAAGAAAGGAAAATAAATGAAAAGGATCATATGCTAATCTTATGGTAAGTAACATAACATAAGGAAGAGTGTAAGTAGTAAAATTTATTGGAGATTGACAAACATAGCATTGGTCAATGATGCAATTCATGAAAGAATTAATAAGGGAAGAGAAGATTCACATGAAATACACTATCTTGGACATCTTTTATGATTGTTAGCCCCCATTAAATATTTTGTGTCAAAATAGTTGACGTTGGACAAGGAAGACAATGTAATGATTTATGTTTGTTCATATTCACATAGAAGTTATATTGTCATAGATCCTTTAACATGTGGTGCTTGCCCAATATCTTTTCTAGCCAAAAATTCCGCACTAAGTAGAGATACTACTTGTGCATCCAAAACCCTTAACCCAAATCTTACTTTGAGAGTCCACCATACCTACCTATGGATTGAGTAAGATCCTTCAAGTAAGTTATCATCGGTGCAATAAGGCAATAAAAATTGCTTCTAAAAGTGTTGGATCATTTAGTGTAAGAGAAAATTGAGCGTTGTACGAACTTGTGATGGCAAAGAATAAAAGCGACAGACTGCATAATAAAGGTTGCTATCATAAGGGACAATATAACATGACGTTCTTTTGCACTAAGGGATTTGGCATACAAACAAATAAGTGCATGACAACCTCTGCTTCCCTCTGCGAAGGGCCAATCTTTTCCTTTTAGGGTTTTTATCATTTATGCCACTAGTTGTGTCTCACTACTCAGTTTTGCCATTAGAAGTTACAACTACTCAAAAATGCCATCGATATATGAGATGCTTGCTCAAAAATGCCATTAGATATCTCAAAAATGCCATCGCTCCGTTAGATGTTTTCTCAAAAATGCCATTAGACATTGTTATTTTCACTTCAAACCCGTTGACCATGTTATATGACAAAAATAAGCCTAGACCCACATGTCAGTTCTCTCTATCTCACAATGATAAGTGTGGCCCCACTTATCAGGAGTAACCAAGCGAATAATTTTACAGGAAAATAAGAACGCTGTTGGGATCAAGTAGGCCCCATACTTTATTGTATTGTGATAGAGGGAGAGCTAGCATGTTGGTCCATAGGTATTTATGTCATTATAACATGGCAAAAGAGATTTGAGATCACAATAATGGTGTCTAGCGGCATTTTTTAGCATGTGTCTAACGAAGCGATGGCATTTTTGAGCGGTTGAAATTCCTAGTGGCAAAACTGAGTGGTGGGACACAACCGGTGGCATAAATGATAAAAACCCCTACTTTTATGCATTTACTTTTATGAAGAGTCAAAGTTTTCTTCCCTATTCCTTTTTATTTTCTCTTTTTGCAAGCATCATGTGGTGAGGAAAGATCTAGGCACATATATCCAGTTGAATATGAGTGGGCATGAGTTATTATTGTTGACATCACCCTTGAGGTGAATACGTTGGGAGGTGAAACTATAAGCCCTTATCTTTCTATGTGTCCGGTTGAAACTTTTTGTGCATGGGTACGCTGTGAGTGTTAGCAATCATAGAAGATCAAATGATGGCTGAGTATGTGGACTTGCCTAAAGGCTCTGATACGTGACCCTTCCTGAAAATATGATGAATTGTAGTTGCAAAGTTGACTGAGAACATAGTTTGTTGGTTTTCAATAAGGTTTATGCTTTATACTTAGATGTTGTGATGAATTGTTACTTTCTCATGAGAAGTTATATGATAATAGTTATATGACAAAAGTTGTTTGATAACGTTGTATGTTAAAATTCCTTGCTGTTATAATAATATGCATGATGCTTCTATGTCTGTATTTTGTTTTTATCGACACCTCTCTCTCTCTCTAAGCATGTGGACATGTTTTTCGATTTCGGTTTTTCGCTTGAGGACAAGCGAGATCTAAGCTTGGGGGAGTTGATACATCCATTTTGCATCATGTTTTCCTACTATTATTTATAATGTTTTTATGCATAATAATGCTTTTGGGAGTAATTCTAATGCCTTTTCTCTCATAATATGCAAGGTTTACACAAAGAGGGAGAATACCGGCACCTGGAATTCTGGACCTGAAAGAGCATGTCAAAGCTACCTATTCTGCACAACTCCAAATAAGCTGAAACTTCACAGAGATTTTTTCTGGATTATTTAAGAATTATTGGAGCAAATAACTACTAGAGGGGGCCCACCAAGTGGGCACAACCCACCTGGGCGCGCCAGGGAGCCCAGGCGTGCCCTCCTCGGCCCACCTCCGGTGCCCCTCTTCTGGTATATAAGTCATTTTGACCTAGAAAAAATAAGGAGAAGACTTTTCGGGATGAAGCGCCGCTGTCTCGAGGCGGAACTTGGGCAGGATTACTTCTGCCCTCCGGCGGAGCGATTCTGCCGGGGGAACTTCCCTCCCGGAAGGGGAAATCATCGTCATCCTTATCACCAACAACTCTCCCATCTTTGGGAGGGCCATCTCCATCAACATCTTCAATAGCACCATCTCCTCTCAAACCCTAGTTCATCTCTTGTGTTCAATCTTTGTACCGGAACCTTAGATTGGTACTTGTGGGTGACTAGTAGTGTTGATTACATCTTGTAGTTGATTACTATATGGTTTCTTTGGTGGCAGATTATATGTTCAGATCCATTATGCTATTTAATACCTCTCTGATCTTGAGCATGATTATTATTTGTGAGTAGTTACTTTTGTTCTTGAGGTCACGGGAGAAATCATGTTGCAAGTAATCATGTGAACTTGGTATGTGTTCGATATTTTGATGATATGTATGTTGTGATTCCCTTAGTGGTATCATGTGAACGTCGACTACATGGCACTTCACCATATTTGGGCCTAAGGGAATGCATTGTGGAGTAGTAATTAGATGATGGGTTGCTAGAATGACAAAAGCTTAAACCCTAGATTATGCGCTATTCCGTAAGGGACCGATTTGGATCAAAAAGTTTAATGCTATGGTTAGATTTTATCTTAATACTTTTCTCGTAGTTCCAGATGCTTGCGAGGGGGTTAATCATAAGTAGGAGGTTTTTTCAAGTAAGAACAACACCTAAGCACCGGTCCACCCACATATCAAATTATCAAAGTAGCGAACACGAATCGAACCAACATGATGAAAGTGATATGATGAAATTCCCGTGTACCCTCAAGAATGCTTTGCTTATCATAAGAGACCGTTTTAGCCTGTCCTTTGCCACAAAAGGATTGGTCTACCTTGCTGCACTTTGTTTACCGTTACCGTTACTTGCTCGTTACAAATTATCTTACTATCAAACTACTTGTTGCCAACTATTTCAGTGGTTGCAGAAAATACCTTGCTGAAAACCACTTGTCATTTCCTTCTGCTCCTCGTTGGGTTTGACACTCTTACTTATCGAAAGGACTACAATTGATCCCCTATACTTGTGGGTCATTAGGTGCTATGAAGGTGTACATGGAGATGACCGTAGGATGCTCTGCATCATATCTCATCTATCTTGTTTCTTTCATTCATATGCATGTCATTTTCATGGTCTAGCAAATACTGTTCTAATGGATCAGTGGGAGGCATGTCAATAGAAGCAAAACCAATAATTTCATCCTTACTAGGTAATTATGTATCACGAGGTTGTCTACGGAATTTGGAGAAATTAAACTCATGAGACACATCACCAAAGTTTACACTAACTGTTTCTTTAGTGCAATCAATTTTAGCACTAACGGTGTTCAGGAAAGGTCTACCAAATATAATGGGACAAAAATCATCTTCTGGGGAACCAAGAACTAGAAAATCAGTAGGGTATTTTATTTTCCCACACAATACTTCAACATATCTAACAATCCCAAGTGGTGTAATAGTATCTCTATTAGCAAGCTTAATAGTAACATTAATGTCTTCTATCTCAGCAGGTGCAATATCATTCATAATTTCTTGATATAAAGTAAACGGGATAACGCTCATACTAGCACCCAAATCACATAAGCCATGATAACAATGATCTCCTATTTTAACAGAGACAACACGCATGCCAACAACAGGTCTATCTTTATCTTTTTAATCGGGTTTGGCAATTCTAGTGGCATCATGATGAGGGGAGGATATCTATTACTCATGTTATTTCACCCCCTCCTGATGTTCTGAAGCTTGGGTCCTTTTGCTTTGCAATTCCTCCAACGGATGAGGTGAAGCCCAATTTTAGAACACCACCAATGTGTTTCGGCAAGGCCAAATAGGAGTGCCTCAAAATAATTGGTTACCCCGTTTCTATCCAGGCCATGTCATGGGTCATAGAGTTTTATATATTTTTTATTTTAATTTGGTTTAGGCCTGTCCAATCCGAATGGTTTTTTGTTTTAGGGTTTACCTATATAAGCTGGCCGGTGGCCATTGTAATAGGGGAGTTGAATTTTTTAGCTAAGGATAGACAGGGAAAAGGTCCCATGTCGAGGACACCAGTATTGCTTGTTTTGCTTGCTGATTCACAAGAATCTGTTCTGTTGTTTGTGGAGAAGATCTAATCTGCTCAACAATCAAAATTATCTATTGGTTCTATCGTTCACCGTGAAAGATTGGGCCTAAAATCCTAGGATCCCTACTTGATCCTTATCATCTTGGTATTAGTTTCGTCAGGTTTCTCACGACGTTTTCTTTGCTAAGATTTATCTGCTGGAGTTTTGCTGCCGGAGGCATCAAGCCAAGACACCGGTGTTAATCTGTTGTTTTTGTTCTGCTGGAGGTGTCAAATCATGTCGTCGCTGTGATACCTATTTCCTGCATCGCTAGGTACTTTGAGGTTGAATCGGTTGAGTTCAGTTTCCGATTGCGTATGGGAAGAAAATAAATGAGGAAAGAGAAAAGAGAAAACGAGATTGGATTTGATTCCTACACGTGAGTACACTTCAATTCCATTTTGGCCTCCATACAATTTATTTATTGGGGACGTGAGCATCCTTTTCTTGCTCCAAGTCATGATCACCTTGTAGACCTGCGATAAAGGAACCAGCTCTATTTGTCTGGCGTTGATTTTTGGCCAAGATTGTCACCGTGAGTCTCTTATGCTCCTGCTGATTGCTGTCCGTGTTATGTGGTTCAGCAATTATCTGTTGTACACATACTGCTGCTGTTGCGGACGTCTACCACGCCACGATTTATCGTCCATGATGGTGAACTCAATTAATGGCGAGAATTCAGTAGCTGCTAGAGTCCAACCGAAGGAGCCTGTGCTTCCAACCTTTGCTGATGATTTGGCTCCTAATGTCCGAGCTGGCTTTGGCAGTACGTGTGAGTACATTAAGCAAAGCCATGATTCTTTGGCTGCACAAATTGCCCGCTTGTCTACCTGGTTTGATGCGTTGGGAGATATTGCTGCACGTGCAAGTGTGCAACCACCGTCTGTTGTACAACCTCCCGTCGTACTGCCACGCCACCATGCTGATGTTCATGCTCGCCGACAAGGGGTCCATGGACATGCTAATGATGAAGAACTCGAGGAGGACGATGAGTATGCACCACAACAGTGACCTTTTGATGCCCGTTTTGCAGGTGCTCATCGTGCTCTGCCACATGATCGTAATAGTGTTGGTCAGGCTGTTCGTGTTCCCATGGATGATGGTGGTATTGGCCATGTCAAACTGTCCATCCCTCCTTTCTCTGGTGACCATGGACCTGACAATTATTTGGAGTGGGAGATGCATATGGATCAGATTTTTTCTACCCATCATTATACTGAGGAGAAGAGACTCCAACTTGTTGCAGTTGAATTCACAGGTTACGTGTTGATTTGGTGGAGTCAAATTTTGCGTATGCCCACTCGCCCAATGTCTTGGAGAGGTATGAAAGAACTCACGCGACATCGTTTTGTTCCTGAACATTACAAGCGAGATATGTACCACAAATTGCAGCGGCTCACTCAAGGTAATAAATTGGTGGATGACTATTATAAAGAGATGGAGTTGTTGATGATACGTACAGGAACAACTGAGGACCCGGAGGCTACTATGTCACGGTTGTTTCATGGGCTGAATGTTGAGGTGCAGGATCGTGTGGATATGGTGGTCTACTACAACATCCAAGATCTTGTGCACCAAGCTGAGCGTGCAGAACAACAACTCAAACAGCGCCAAGTTTCAGCCACGAACACATGGTGTCATTCCCCCACCGAGGTTGCTGGTTCTAGTGCTAAGCCGGCACCTTCTACACGCTCCAACAATTTTTCTCATGGTGAAGCACCAAAATCCGGTGTGTCCAAAGCTGTGTCTACTCAGTCCACCGCTGGTATAGAGTGCTTTACTTGCGGAGGCCGAGGACACATGAGGTGTGATTGCCCTAATACAAAAAGGGTGATGCTCACACAAGATGGATATGTGTCTGCTAGTGATGATGACAAGATTGTTGATCCATCGAGTGAGGAGTGTGAGGAACTTGAACAAGTGGATGTGTATCCAGAGAATGCTGCTCCAAATTGCACTAACTTGATGGTGCACCGTGTGCCCGTGGATCGCATCGAAGGACAAGGGCAGCGCTGGAATATTTTTCAGAGCCAATGCATAGTAAGCTGATTATTGACGGTGGCAGCTACACCAACATTATCAGCAAGAGTTTGGTGGATTCTCTCTTGTTGCCTACATGGCAACACCCGCAGCCACATTGCGTTCAATGGTTGTATAATTCTGGGAAGCTGAAGGTAACACATAAGGTACGCCTAGAAATTTCTGTAGGTACTTATGTGGACACGGTGGTCTGTGATGTTTTGCCTATGGATGCATGTCATGTGCTGCTAGGCCGACCGTGGCAATTTGATAGGCGTTCCACTCATGAAGGCAGATCCAATGTTTATTCCTTGTGGCATAAGGGGAAGTGTCATGTGCTACAGCCTATGCTTGACAAGGATATCAAAGTGGATGAGTTTACTATGAAGACAAAGGTCCAACACATTAAGGCGAAACCGAGGACGATTTCCTCTCAAGTTGGGGGGGATGATGAGACGAGGATATCTATTACTCATGTATTTCACCACCTCCTGATATTCTGAAGCTTGGATCCTTTTGCTTTGCAATTCCTACAACGGATGAGGTGAAGCCCAATTTTAGAACACCACCGATGTGTTTCGGCAAGGCCAAATAGGAGTGGCTCAAAATAATTGGTTACCCCGTTTCTATCTAGGCCATGTCATGGGCCATAGAGTTTTATATTTTAGTTGTGGTATTTTAATTTGGTTTGGGCCTGTCCAATCCGAATGGTTTTTCGTTTTAGGGTTTACCTATATAAGCTGGTCGTCGGCCATTGTAATAGGGGAGTTGAATTTTCGAGTTAAGGATAGACAGGAAAAAGGTCCCATGTCGGGGACACCAATATTGCTTGTTTTGCTTGCTGATTCGCAAGAATCTATTCTGTTGTTTGTGGAGTAGATCTAATCTGCTCAACAATCAAAATTATCTGTTGGTTCTATCATTCGTCGTGAAAGATTGGGCCTAAAACCCTAGGATCCCTACTTGATCCTTATCACAGAAATAAATAACATGCCCATCAATATTTTCAACCAAGAGATATTTAACCATAGCAACATTAGGTTCAACTTTAATTTGTTCAGAGGGTGTAGGTGTTCTTGTATAACTTTTTTGAACCATAGTTGAAGCTTTAGCATGTTCTTTTATCCTAATAGGAAAAGGGTGTTTCTCAATATAAGCAGTAGGAATAACTAGATCAATATTATAAGTAATAGTTTCTTCTCTAGCTTCAACGGGTTCTACTATTTTTACTTCAATGGGAGGATGATATTTAAACCACTTCTCCTTAGGGAGGTCAACATGAGTAGCAAATGATTCACAGAAAGAAGCTACTATCTCAGAGTCAAGTCCATATTTAGTGCTAAAATTATGAAAAGCATCGGTATCCATAAAAGTTTTAACACAATCAAACTCAAGCTTTATACCTAACTCCTTACCTTCGTCGAGCTCCCAATCTTCGGAGTTGCATTTAATTCTTTCCAAAAGATCCCATCTGAATTCAATAGTCTTCTTCATAAAAGAACCAGTACAAGAAGTATCGAGCATAGATTGATCATTACGAGAAAGCCGAGCATAATAATTCTGAATAATAATTTCTCTTGAGAGCTCATGATTGGGGAATGAATATAACATTGACTTAAGCCTCCCCCAAGCTTGACCGATACTTTCTCCTTCACGAGGCCAAAAATTATATATATAATTCCGTTCACGATGAACCAGATGCATAAGATAAAACTTCTGATGAAATTCCAATTTCAATCGGTTCCAATCCCAAGCTCCAATATCATCACATAGCCTATACCATGTCAATGCTTTTCCCTTCAAAGATAAAGGGAAAACCTTCTTCTTGACTTCATCTCCAGGTAAACCTGCAAGCTTAAATAATCCACAAACTTCATCCACATAGATTAGGTGCATATCAGGATGTAATGTTCCGTCTCCTGCATAAGGATTAGCTAGCAGTTTCTCTATCATACCCGAAGGAATTTCATAATAAATATTTTCAGTAGGTGTGGTAGGTTGAGGGACAACTCTTTGTGCTTCCGGTCGAGGTGAAGATACCCCGAAAAAGCCCCTCAAAGGATTATTTTCCATAGTGACAAGTGACAATAAATTTCAGCACATAATATAAATGTTTCCTTACCAAATTCCACTCACCAAAGGCGCTTCACTCCCCGACAACGGCGCTAGAAAAGAGTCTTGATGACCCACAAGTATAGGGGATCAATCATAGTCCTTTCAATAAGTAAGAGTGTCGAACCCAACGAGGAGCAGAAGGAAATGACAACCGGTTTTCAGCAAGGTATTTTCTATAAGCACTGAAATTATCGATAACAGATAGTTTGGTGGCGAAGTGATTCATAACGAGTAACAAGTAACAAGTGTAACAAAGGTGCAACAAGATGGCCCAATCCTTTTTATAGCAAAGGACAAGCCTGGACAAACTCTTATATAAAGCAAAGTGCTCCCAAGGACACATGGGAATTATCGTCAAGTTAGTTTTCATCATGCTCATATGATTCACGTTCGCTACTTTGATAATTTGGTATGTAGGTGGACCAGTGCTTGGGTGCTGTCCTTACTTGGACAAGCCTCCCACTTAGGATTAACCCCTCTCGCAAGCATCTGCAACTACAAAAGAAGAATTAAGATAAATCTAACCATAGCATGAAACATGTGGATCCAAATCAGCCCCTTACGAAGCAACGCATAAACTAGGGTTTAAGCTTCTGTCACTCTAGCAACCCATCATCTACTTATTACTTCCCAATGCCTTCCCCTAGGCCCAAATCATTGTGAAGTGTCATGTAGTCGACGTTCACATAACACCACTAGAGGAAAGACAACATACATCTCATCAAAATATCGAACGGATACCAAATTCACATGATTACTTATAACAAGACTTCTCCCATGTCCTCAGGAACAAAAGTAACTACTCACAAAGCATGTTCATGTTCAAGATCAGAGGGGTAATAAATATCATTAAGGATCTGAACATATGATCTTCCACCAAATAAACCAACTAGCATCAACTACGGAGAGTAATCAACACTACTAGCAACCCACAGGTATTAATCTGAGGTTTTGAGGCAAAGATTGAATACAAGAGATGAACAAGGGTTTGAGAGGAGATGGAGCTGGTGAAGATGTTGATGAAGATTGGTCCTCCCATGATGAGAGGATCGTTGGTGAGGACGATGGCTTCGATTTCCCCCTCCCGAAGGGAAGTTTCCCCGGCAGAATCGCTCAGCCGGAGCCCTAGATTGCTTCTGCCCAAGTTCCGCCTCGAGACGGCGGTGCTTCATCCCGAAAGCTTCCTTATGATTTTTTCTAGGTCAAAACCCTTCATATAGCAGAAGATGGACACCGGGGGCTGGCCAGGGGGCTCATAGCTCAACGGGCGCGCCCCCAGGCTTGTGGCTACCTGGTGGGTCCCCTTCTGAACTTTCTTCGTCCAATATTTTTTATATATTCCAAAACAATTCTACATAAAGTTTCAGGACATTTGGAGTTGTGCAGAATAGGTATCTCAGATTTGCTCCTTTCTGGTCCAGAATTCCAGCTGCCGGTATTCTCCCTCTTCATGTAAATCTTGTAAAATAAGAAAGAAAAGGCATAAGAATTGTATCTTAAAGTGTAATAACAGCCCATAATGCAATAAATATGAACATAAAAACATGATGCAAAATGGACGTATCAATCCCCAGGCTTAGATGCTTGGTTCTTCTTGAATATTACCTTGTGGTGCCTTGGAAATCCCCAAGCTTAGTGTTTTGTCACTCCTTATTCCTTCATCCATCGTTATCTCACCCAAAACTTGAAAACTTCAACACACAAAACTCAATAGAAACCTCATGAGATTCGTTAGCATAATAAGCAAATCATAAACTTTAGGTATTGTTATGAACCCATTCATATTTTACTCTTGCATAATACCTACTGTATTCTAACTTCTCCATGACTTATACCCCCGATATAATCCATAGCCTCATCAAAACAAGAGCATATGCAATAAAAAAAAGAATCTGTCTAAAACAGAACAGTTTGTAATGATCTGAACAAGACTATACTTCTATAACTCCAAAAATTCTGAAAAATTAGGACAACATGGGCAATTTGTATATCAATCATGTGTAAAAAAATTCAGAATTTTATCACGTTCCATTGAATTATGAAAATTTCAGTATCAGGCGCAAAAGTTTTAGTTTTTCATCAAATCAAGTCAACTATCAACCAAATAATCCCAAAGGCTTTACTTGGCACAAACACTAATTAAAAGATAAAAACACAATCATAACAATAGCATAATTTTGTGAACACTCAAAAACATAAAGAAAAACAAGAAAATAACATAACTCTTGGGTTGCCTCCCAACAAGCGCTATTGTTTTACGCCCCTAGCTAGGCGTAAGGCATTGTTTCAAGTATTGTCATCTTTAGTTTTAATCCCATAGGTGGCCCTCATAATAGATTCATATGGTGGCTAAATTCTCTTTCTAGGGAAGTGTTCCATCCCTTTCTTCAATGGAAATTCGAACCTTATATTCCCTTCTTTCATATCAATAAAGCTCCTATGGTACGTAAGAAAGGCCTACCAAGTATTATAGGACAAGACAGATTATATTCAATATCAAGTACAATAAGATCCATTGGCACATAATTTTTATTAGCAACTATAAGCACATCATTTATTCTACCCAATGGCTTCTTAATAGTTGAATTCGCTAAGTGCAAATTAAGGGAACTGAAAGTGCGTTATATCGACTAGAGGGGGGTGAATAGGCGATTTTTACAAATTCGTCACTGAGGAAATACGACTTGAGGAATTTGCTAAGTGACGAACTACAAGCAACGGAATAAGTACTCAGGTGCATGCATAACAAAACAAGAACATAGTCATCATGATGAAATGAAACATACATAGAGCACATGTAGCGTGTAACAGGATAGGCAGGCAGAAGACAAGATGACTAAAGAAATAGAATTGAGGAAATTGAGAAAGTCTTCAGTCAAAGTCTTCAAACAGTAATGATCAGTTTCATCAACACATGATCGAGGAAATGAAAGGGTTGAGGAATTAGAACCAGTAGTTCAGTGAAGACAAAGATTTGGTAGACCAGTTCCAACTGCTGTGACAGTTGTACTTCTGGTTGGAGCGGCTAGGTATTTAAACCAAAGGACACACAGTCCCGGACACACTGTCCTCACCGTATTCTCCTTGAGCTAAGGTCACACAGACCTCGCCCAATCACTCATGGTAAGTCTTCATAGGTGACTTCCAAACCTTCACAGACTTGGTCACTCGGCGATCCACAATTCCTCTTGGATGCTCTAGACCACGACGCCTAACCATCTGGAAGATACACAGTCTTCAAAGGTAACAAGTGTTGGTTCCACACAGGAACAATCTCTTCAGTGATGCTCAATCACTTTGGGTTGTAGGTGTTTGGGATTGGGTTTTTCCTCACTAATGATTTTCTCTCAAAGTCCTCAAAGGATGGGATGCTCTAAATGACAAGTGTCAGTTTCTCTCAGAGCAGTCAACCAGCTAGTGGTTGTAGGGGGCGGCTATTTATAGCCGGGGAGTAGCCCGACATGATAAGGCATAAATGCCCTTCAATGATATGACCGTTAGGTGGATAAGATATTTGGGACAGCTGGCGCGTAGCACAGCAACGGTCGGAAATTTGAGCTCTCAAATTCCTCAGGGCTATCATGTTCCTCACTTGTAGGTAATCTGCACTGGAGGATTCCTAACTCCTCAGTCAGAACAAATTCCTCAGAGAACAGAAGATCTTCGTCTCTGTCACTTAAGAAATTGACTGAACTGTATGAGATTTCCAATGGATTCACTCGAAAGGATTGGGTAGGTGTAGGATTTGAGATGACCATCACTTGGAAACTTTTCCTTAGTTTTACCTCGACCCCCTTTAACAGTACGGTGTTTCCTATGACTCAAGAAAAAGAAAATGAAACTACAAAAACAAAAGTCTTCACGCTTCATAATCCTCGCATCAATATCAATGTCTTCAAGGTCACACCAATTTCCTCATTTTCAAAGTCTTCAAGAAAACCAAAGTCTTCAACTGAAGACATTCATTTTTAGGGGTCGACTCTCTTCGTAAATATCAAACTCCTCATAGACTTATAGAACCTGTGTACACTCACAAACACATTAGTCCCTTAACCTATAAGTCTTCAATACACCAAAATCACTAAGGGGCACTAGATGCACTTACAATCTCCCCCTTTTTGGTGATTGATGACAAATAGGTTAAGTTTTCAACGGGGATAAAACATATGAAGTGTAAATACTGATATTGAGGAATTTGATTGCAAGATATAGAAGAACTCCCCCTGAAGATGTGCATATTGAGGAATTTGCTTTGGATTGCAAATGCACATTGTAGAGTAATATCATGGAGATCTCCCCCTATATCTTGTAATTCATACACACATTTAACATATAATATGAAGAATTTGAAATGCATGATGAAATATGGTGTCTGACGAAATTCAGCATGCGTGCATTAAGGTACTTGAGGAAATAAGCATGCAGAAAGTTGTTCAAAAGTATCAGACTACCATCGGACTTAAGTTTACAACTCAACCAACAAACACTTCAGAAGAGCGAGAGTTGTAACTTAACAAAAAAACAGCCCATATATAAGACCCGCTTGAAGACTAAATCAAATTCCTCCCCCTTTGTCATCGAATGACCAAAAGGGACGAAAAATGAGGACTAACGCCCCCGAAGAATATCATCATGATGTCAATGGAGGAGCGCCAGCGTTGTTGGGGTCATCCGTTGAAGTAGGGCCTGCCGCAGTGTCGTTGAGATCTTTAGCTTCATCCGTCTCACACGATGAAGAATATGAACTTGTGACCAGCTGAGGAACTTTGACCTTCTTGAATTTCTTCAAAGGAGGTTGAGACCAGTCAAAGTCCTGTTGAAATCCCATCTGCTTGAGATCTTCATCACTGTAAATATGAGACAGAATAGCCCAAGTGCGGTCGAAGATTTCATGTGCATAGTAATGATTCTTCTTCACAGTGTATTGTGTGACAGTCATGTTCTGAAGAATTGAGCCAAATTGATGCTTTACCCACTTGTGATTGCGATCGACCTTCTGATGAAGACTTAGAAGAAGCTCACGGTCAGTCATCACGCGTGGGGTAGTGGCTTGAGGATTTGGCTTTGAGGCTTTTGCGGCAGAGTCTTGAGTTGCAGAGTCATCATTGGTGGAATAAGATGCAGCTTTGCGAAACTGACCATCCAATGGACGAGTGCCTTCATCAATAACAGCAGCTTTGCCTTTTCCATCAACTGAGTAAATAGTCCTTTTGAGGACTTCAATGGGAGGCAAAAAACTGAGGTGATTCTGACAATCTGCCATGTAGTGAATTGAAGACCTGGTTCTGATGAATTTCATAATCCATGGAGCATAGGGCTTCAACTCAAACGGTGATAGTGCAACATTCGCCAAAGTCCTCATGAAGAAATCATGGTAGTTAATGGGAATACCATGTATAATGTTGAATAGCAGATTCTTCATGATGCCAACAACTTCTTCTTCTTCTGAGTTGTGGCCTTTGATTGGACTGAGAGTTTTAGTCAAGATGTGGTAGATTGTCCTTGGCACATATAACAAATCCTTCACTAAGAAGGTGGTACTTGGAGCTTGACCAGGCCGCAAAGGCTTCATTACCACTTGCATCAGACGATGAGGAAGTTCAGTTTCTTCATAAATCAGCCTTGCGCCTTCAGTAGAGGACTGACTGGAACGACATGAAGCAATTCAGAGGCCGGAGCTTTGAAGTGAGTGTTCTCAGTCATCCAAACAAGCACCCATGAATTAACATCATCCACATTTCCAGGGAGGTGCAGAGTAGCATAGAATTGAAGAATTAGCTCTTCATTCCAATCGCAGATGTCAGCCCAGAAATTCAGGAGCCCAGCTTCGTGAAGAACATTCAAGACAGGTTGGAAGCACGGGATGGACTCCATATCCACATGAGGAATTTGACGGTGCTCAAATACCTTGTCCTTATCAAACAGAAGTGATGAATAGAAATTCATCCGGCTTGCAGTCCAGAACCGCTTGCGTCGAAGTCTTGCTAAGTCATATGGATTGAAATCAGTGAAGAAATTATGCTCGGCGAAGAAATCGTCAGCCTTGAATTTTGGCCTTTTTGCATGAGGATTTTGCTGCTTGGGCTGAAGATTGGCAGTTGAAGGTCTCACAGCCTCTTGTGTCATAATCTCTGGAGCTGCTGACTGAGGAATTGAAGCTTCATTTTCTTCAGCAGCAGTTTGGGTCTCCATTTCTTCAGCTGTCGCAGCTGGAATTTCTTCAGGTATGGAATGGAGAGAAGTTTGACGTCCTTCAGATCCCATTTGAATTTATTCAGTTTGCACAGGGGACTGAGGAATTGGATGCAGAGGTGTGGTCAATGGTGAATTGGGGTGAAGATTTTCCCAATAGTCATCATTCAGCACAGGAGTAGTTGAGCCAATATCCACGTCTTCTTCAATTTCCTGAATGCCTGCCTCTTCAGCTGTGAACTGAGGCATAGGCGATGATACCAGTGGGGTGGAAGGGATATCTTCCACTTCAATTTCTTCATCCAACTGCTCTGAAGAAGCAGCAGAAGGATTTTCTTCATCTGTGTCATCTGGAATGACATATTCCTCACCAAATGGAACGAGTTCCTTTGATGGTACAATTGAGATCGGAACAGCATCAATTGGATTAGAGAAAGAGCTTGTCAAAGTCCTCACTTTCTTGGGAGCTGAGGACTCTGCAGAGGTTTATGCTTTCCTCTTCTTCACAGCTACCTTCTCAGCAGCCTTGGTTTTCTTCACTTCTGATGCAGAAGGAAGAGTGATATTCTTCATCTTTGATGATTTGGCAGGAGGAGCAGATGAAGTAGGTTCAGCTTCTTCAGGCACGACTGATGCAGTCGCCCTGGCATTTTCAGTTTCTTCAGGCGCAGCAAATTCTTCAGCTGGCCTGGGTTGTTCTTCAGGCGCAACATTGGTGGTTGCCTTGGCATTGTCTTCAGGAGCTGGAATTTCTTTAGTAGCCCTGGTATTCTCAGTTTCTT
The DNA here is from genome assembly GCA_011799875.1 of Thinopyrum elongatum. NCBI lineage: Eukaryota > Viridiplantae > Streptophyta > Magnoliopsida > Poales > Poaceae > Thinopyrum > Thinopyrum elongatum. The sequence goes on from CM022303.1 coordinate 392,384,444, forward strand.
CAGCAACCTGATTTTCATCAGCTACACTTGCAGTTTCTTCAGTGGGCTGAGCAGATGCTACAGCCTAAGGAATTTTGTGTTGCGATGGAGCTGCAACATTAGTCTTGAGGTTTTTGGCAAGCTTGACAAATCTGACTTTGGCACCGAGCCAGTCTGCATGATATGAGTCAAATTCATCACTGAGGCCTTTGATTTCCTTTTGCATATTTACAAGGTCTTCAGGAGACATGTTCAGAACGTTATTCTTCAGAAAGTGCTCCTTCTTGTACTGAGCCTTCTTGACTTGTCTGGCCTTCTCAAATTTCCATTTTTCTTCTCCTATGAAGGCTGTTAGCATGTGACTTTGACCAGGAGTGAGGTTCAAGTCAGGCAGTGGAGTGTTGGGATCTTTGTGCCAGAGGTCAATGAAATCAAGGATCTTCTTCGGATCCAGCATGAGAGGCATAGAACTACCTTTGGCTCTAGCGGCCCTTTCTTGTCTGTCCCTGATGATTTCAGCGAGTTCTTCATCATCAGACGGAACATGGAATGCCACTTGCTTCTTATGAGGACTTGGCCTCGTCCCATGTCCAGCAGTGGTTTTGACCTTCAGTAAGGTTGGACCTTTTGAGGACTATGGTGGAGCTGAGGAACTTGCAGATGCTCCAGAAGCAATTGAAAAGCCTGCAATCCATTGACACATTGCAAGGTGCACTAGTGTTGAGGACTTTGTGGCAGCAGCTGAGGATTTTGTGGCAACAGAGGGGATTGGCACTGTCCTTGAAGAGGTTGCTTGAGGAATTTGCCTTGAGGACTTGGACGTTGAAGAACTTGGCCGTGAGGGCATTGCTATTGACGAACTCGACTTCACAGCAGATTTCTTCGGCATAGCCTTCTTAGGCTTACTGGCAGAGGCCTCAGCAGCAGCAGCTTGAGAATCCTCATTGAATTTCTTCACTGCTTCTTTTGCAACTTTAGCCAGTTTGGCTTGGTGCTTGGCCCATTCTCTTGGAAATTCCTCACCACGCCTGACGCTGGTGGGATCAGCTTCTTGGCCAGCTGCTAATGGAGGTCTTGGACATGGAGGGTTTACAGCGAATTTCTTCATGTACTTTGGAGTGACATAGCGGTATTCCCTCCATTCCTTAGCCCATCTCCTCCCAATTCTCTGGATGCGCACTTTGCACTGATTCTTGATTTCTTTGTCATGAGTTGCTTCATCAGGTGTGCAGTACTCAGCATAGACATCTTCAGGGATTTCAAAAGTTGTGTTTGTCTCAGGCCTTTTGCCTCCCTTCTGAGGTCCCTTCCCATCTGCCATTTTCCTCACTTGAGGACTTTGAACTTTGGATGTTTCTGAGGAAGTATGCAAATTATCTTCGAGGAACGCTGCAAATAAGTTAAGTTGATGAGAACCTGGTGATTCAGCAGCGGACATTGTGTACCTGTGAACAGAGTATAGGTGCGAAGAATTTGGAGAGGTCATATGCGTTCTCAAATTTTTTTCAAAAGAATCAAGCTTGAGGAATTTGACCACAGGTGTCTTGAGAAATTTTACTAAGCGTTCTTGACTTACGTTCCAGAGTTGTATAGATTTGAAAATCCACACAATTGAGGAATCTTGAAGAAAAACACAGCTTAGAGAAACAAATCAAGATACAGAAGCATTTGGGTGTTTAAGGAGTGGGAAGTTGAGGAATAAACACCTTTTGAAGATTTTGAAGAAATCATAAGAATCGAAGTAGGGCAGTAAAATTAGATTTTATTTACCCTGGATGAAGAACACAACGAACTGGGAGTGGAGTTGGAGAAGTTCGTCCGTTCAGATCTCCCACGCCCTAACTTGGTGGCGGGAGACAGCTACGGCGATGGCGGAGTGAAGATATCCACGGTCGGCATGAGTACGACGGCGACGAGGTCGAGGCAGTGAAGCTCTTTCTCACCAGCGACGATGGAGTGTAGCGGCGACGATAGGTCTGAGAGCTCGAGCGAGATTGAGGTCGAGCGGAATGAATGAGGTCTCAGGAAGGGAACGGGTATTTATAGCCACAGTGAAAAACTGCTCGTCCGAAGATTTTGGACGAACATGCCCCTGACCCTTACTATTCTAACAACATGTGTCACCCACGTACAGAGAGGTGGAGATCATGGGGGATCGTGGGTGAGTTGTTTAATCCATCGTGGGATGTGGAACGGTTTGAGCGGCAACAGCCAAAAATTTAAAAGGAATATTTTAAAGTTTCATTCACAAATTCTTCAGCTGTCAAGGACACAGTGAAGATTTTGAATGGGTTTCAAATAGAATGCACATGAAGAATTTGTGAATAGACTGGGTTGAGTTTAGCATAGAGGGGGAACGGGTCCGATCACATTCACTTAGAAGAAGAAAAAAACAACTTAAAGAAATAGCAATAAGTGAATGTTGTTGAGGACTTGAAAACTCAAATATATATATATATATACATATATATATAGTCAATGAAGAACACCAGTCGAAAAGTTTGAAGACTTTGCACAGTTGAAGAATTTGAAAGTTGAAGAATTTGAAAATTGAAGAATTTGCAAAATGAAGAAAAACTCAATTTTGAAGATTTTTCAACTTTTGTTGGTGGCGTGACCCACCGTATAAGAATGATGATTTCAGACGCCGCGTACAATTGTCGTAGGGCTCTGAGAATCAAATTCTTCATTAATTTCTTCACACTTAGAGGGTTAGTCTTCATTAAATGAAGAAAAACGTTACTTCGAGTGTTGCACATCTAAGTCATCAATTCTACATAAGTGTTAGGATGTGTGTCCTTTCAAAGAACATTCGAAGATTCTAAGATATTTAGCTCACACCGCAACTTGCTAAATCTCTTCTCATCCAAGGGCTTTGTGAAGATATCCACTAGCTGTTCTTCAGTCTTCACGTGGTCGATGGAGATGTCGCCCTTCAACACATGATCTCAAAGAAAATGATGACGAATTTGGATGTGCTTAGTCTTCGAGTGCTGAACTAGGTTGTGAGCAATCTTGATGGCACTCTCGTTGTCGCAGTAGAGTGGCACATTCTTCATATTGATGCCATAGTCCTTGAGGGTTTGCTTTATCCACAGCAATTGAGCATAGCAAGAACCAGCAGCAATGTACTCAGCTTCAGCAGTAGACAGTGATATGTAGTTCTGCTTCTTCGAGGACCAACATACTAAAGATCATCCAAGGAAATGGCATGTGCCTGATGTTGACTTGCGATCCACTCGATCACCAGCATAGTCAGAGTTAGAATATCCAATGAGATCAAAAGCCGGGCCCTTGGGATACCATAATCCAAGTGTTGGAGTGTGAGCTAGATATCGAAGAATATGTTTCACAGCCTTATGGTGTGATTCCTTCGGTGTAGCTTGAAAACGGGCACACATGCAAACACTAAGCATAATATCTGGCCTAGATGCACATAGATACAATAAAGAGCCAATCATGGAGCGGTATACCTTTTGATTGAAGTCTATACCATTTTCATCGGTGCATAGATGGCCATTAGTGGGCATAGGGATTTTGACGCCTTTGCAATCTTGCATGCCGAATTTCCTCAGAATGTCCTTGAGGTATTTCTCTTGAGATATGAAGATGTCATTGCGTTGTTGACGAATTTGAAGACCTAAGAAGAATTTCAATTCTCACATCATAGACATTTGATATTCCTCACTCATCATATAGGCAAATTCGTCACTGTAACGTTGGTTAGTACAGCCAAAGATAATATCATCAACATATATTTGGCACACGAATAATTCATCATCATATGTTCTGGTGAAAAGAGTTGGGTCAAGAGAACCGGGTTTGAAGCCTTTCTTCATGAGGAATTCCTTCAGTGTATCATACCACGCCCGAGGGGCCTGCTTGAGACCATAGAGGGCCTTGTTGAGTCTGAAGACTTTGTCAGGATGCTTAGGATCTTCAAAACCTGGGGGTTGAGCCACATGTACTTCTTCCTCAAGCTTACCATTGAGGAATGCACTTTTCACATCCATTTGATATAAGATGATATTATGATGGTTAGCATAAGCAAGCAATATGCGAATAGCTTCAAGTCTAGCAACAGGTGCAAAAGTTTCATTGAAATCAATTCCTTCAACCTGTGTGTAGCCCTCAGCTACAAGATGAGCCTTATTCCTCACCACTTGGCCATTTTCGTCTTGCTTGTTGCAGTAGATCCATTTGGTACCGATGACATTGCACTTGCGAGGATCTGGTCGCTTGACAAGTTCCCACACATTGTTGAGGTCGAATTGATGCAATTCCTCTTGCATAGCTTGAATCCACTCAGGCTCCAGAAATGCTTCATCAACTTTAGTGGGCTCTGTGATAGAGATGAAAGCAAAGTGCCCACAAAAGTTAGAAAAATGTGAAGCTTTTGAGCGTGTGAGAGGACCTGGTGCGTTGATGTCGTTGAGGATTTTGTCAATCTGCACTTCATTTGCTATGCGAGGATGAGTAGGTTGACGAGTTTGATTGGGCTCGGCATTTTCTTCAGAGCCATTTTCCTCAGATGCATTAGCATGATTTTCTTCATGATCTGGAATAACTTCTTCAGCAGATTCTTCAGTAGGTATGACATCCTCAGTAGCCTTTAACTTGATGGATTCCTCAGGAGACATTTCATCTAGCACAGGAGGTAGGTGCTCTCTTTGCGAGCCGTTAGTTTCATCGAACCGCACATCTACAGTTTCAACAACCTTGTTGTGATAGCTGTTGAAGACTCTGTAGGTGTGCGAGTCCTTTCCGTAACCAAACATAAAACCCTCGTGTGCTTTCGGTGCAAATTTTGAGTTGTGATGAGGATCTCTAATCTAGCATTTAGCACCGAAGACTTTGAAATAACTCACATTGGGTTTCTTGTCAGTGAGGAGTTCATATGAGGTCTTCTTGAAGAATTTGTGAAGATATACCCTGTTGATGATGTGGCATGCAGTATCAATAGCCTCAGGCCAGAAGCGACGAGGCGTCTTGTATTCATCAAGCATAGTGCGAGCCACCTCAACAAGAGTCATGTTCTTGTGTTCCACGACGCCATTCTGCTGAGGAGTGTATGGGGCAGATAACTCATGAGTCATACCAAGTTCATCAAGATAGTCATCAAGACTAGTATTCTTGAACTCGGTCCCATTGTCACTCCGTATATACTTGATCTTTACACCGAAATTCGTTGAGGCCCTTGAGGAAAAACATCTGAAGACTTCCTGCACTTCAGTTTTGTAAGTAATGATGTGCACCCATGTGTAACGAGAATAATCATCAACAATAACAAAGCCATATAGAGATGCTGCATTTGTTAGTGTGGCATAATGAGTAGGGCCAAAGAGGTCCATGTGAAGCAATTCAAAAGGACGAGTGGTAGTCATGATAGTCTTCGAGGGGTGCTTGGCTCTGGTCATCTTTCCAGCCTCACAAGCCTCGCAAAGATGATCTTTGAGGAATTTGACACCCTTAATACCAATGACGTGCTTCTTCTTCACAAGCGTGTGCAAGTTCCTCATGCCAGCATGACCAAGTCGACGATGCCATAACCAGCCTTCTGAAGCTTTTGCAAGTAGACATGTGGCAGGCTGTGGTCCTGCAGAGAAATCAACAATATACAAGTCTCCTCTCCTAAAGCCTTCAAAGACTTTGGAATTGTCAGATTCCATGAGCACTAAGCAACGATATTTGCCAAAGACAACAACCATATCAAGATCACAAAGCATTGAGACAGACATGAGGTTGAATCCGAGGGACTCAACAAGCATGACTTTGTCCATGTGTCGATCCTTTGAGATTGCAACCCTACCTAGACCCAATACCTTGCTTTTGCTTTTGTCAGCGTAGGTGATATGCTTCATATGCGATGGAGATAAAGCAGAGTCCATGAGTAAGCTCTTTGTCACCGGTCATGTGATTTGTACATCCACTGTCGAGGACCCACTCAGTAGCTTTGGGTGTATCATCCTGCAGATGAATTAGTGCTTCTTACAAACTCATATACTTCAAAGTGAAGTATATGACATCAGATTCATCAGACAGAATTTCATCAAATAATGCAACACACACACACACATATATATATATAGCAGTATGAGGACGTGAGAAATGAGTGAATCATTTCTTCATGATTAGCTTGCGTCCTTTCAAGCATTCTCAGGTCTCCAGCAAATTCTTCAGACTATTAAGTTCGTCTGGAGACCTGACCCTGCATAAGAGATTAGTTCTTTTTCTTCACCACCCACATCTGGAGGGGTGGCAAAGAGTTCATCATTCTGCGAGCTCCATAAGAGAAAAGTGGCATTGAAGCCAGTGCACTTCGTTTCACAGAAGAGGGGTTAGAGTAGGCATATGAATAAGTAGAGAAATTCTTCGAGGACTAATGAACATAATGATTTGAAGAATAATGCACATATTCATAGCACTTAGATTTTCCCTGCGAAACAGAAGCGTTAGCATGATGATGTTCATATGAGGATTTGGATCCACGTGAGGAATTTGATCCATATGAGGAATTTGGTCCGTATGAGGACTTGGATCCATTTGAAGCCTTTGGTCCATATGAAGAATTTGATCTGGGGTTCCTACTCTTCACAGGTGGTGTCATGAGGACATTCACCTGAATACTTTCAAGGCACCTTTTGGGAACCCAGATTTTCTTCATAGGGGGACCGTTCCTATAGTTAGTTCCAACATATCTAGCAAATACTTCATCATTCTAATTTTTGAACAGTTTATAATTGGAGTCAAATGACTCATCAGATGAATATGAAGATTCACATGTAAAGCCAGATAAAGTGGATGGATCTACGGGAGGTCCTTTTGCAGCAACCCATGAGGTTTTGGGATACTGCTCAGGTTTCCAGTAGGTTCCATCTGCATTGAGTTTCCTCTCAAAGGCAATACCCTCTTTCCTAGGGTTCATATTCAAGATCTGCTTTTTGAGCACATCACAAAGAGTCTGATGCCCTTTGAGGCTTTTGTACATGTCTGTCACATACAATTCCTTCAACCCTGCATTTTCGTCAGTAATACTTGTGGTATCCTCAGATGAGGCAATTGTGACCGCAGAGATAGTTGAAGAATTTGCAGCAAAAGAAGCATTTGAACTTTCAGGTGAAGAATTAGCAGATTCACGTTCAATGCATTTCAAACATGGTGGAATAAATTCTTCCTGAGCGGAACTGATCTGTTGAGCAAGTAATGAATCATTTTCCTTCTGAAGATCTTCATGACTCACCCTTAGCTTCTCAAGATCTTGCTTTCTCTGAAGAAATTCATAAGAAAGCTTCTCATGATCGGCTAAGACTGTTTCATGATGACTTTGAAAATTATCAAACTTAGACAATAGGCATTGAAGATTATCAGTTAGGGTTTGAATCTGATTCAATTCCTCACCCAACAGGTCATCGCTTTTGTCTAGCAAGTTTTGAACCCTTTCCAAAGCTTTTTGTTGTTTCATGGCAATAGTAGCAAGCTTGGAATAGCTAGGCTTGAGATTTTCATCAGATTCATCCTCACTTGATTCAGAGGAGGGATATTTGAGTACCTTGGCACCTTTTGCCATGAAGCAATAGGTGGGAGCTTAGTCATCGTTGATGTCGTCAGCAGTGTTGGGGAAGCCATTTTTCTCAGTGTTGAAGATGGCCTTGCTGACGAAAGCAGTAGCGAGAGCTAGGCTCGCCACACCAGAGTCTGACTCCTCAGATTCCTTCTCTTCCTCATTTTCCTCAGATTCAGCTTCAGAGTCCATTTCCTTGCCAATGAAAGCCCAAGCCTTTTTGGAACTGCTCTTCTTGTGAGATGAAGTCTTTGAAGATTTTGACGATGAGGACTTTGAAGATTTCTTCTTTTTCTTCGAGTCATCTGAACTGTCATCCTTGTATTTCTTCTTCTTTGAATCCTTCGACCCTTGAGTACAATCAGCCATGTAGTGACCAGGTTTCTTGCATTTGTGGCAAGTCCTCTTCTTGTAGTGGCGGGATGAAGAATCTGATCTCATGTCATCATTTCTTGAAGATTTTCCAAAACGGCCACGTCTAGAGAACTTCTGGAACTTCCTCACAAACATAGCTAGCTCCTAGCTTAGTTCCTCAGGATCACCAAGGCTGCTATCAGAATCTTCCCTTTCAGATGAGGAAACTGCCTTGGCCTTCAGAGCACATGATCTTCCATAGCTTGGCCCGCAGAGGTCTCTCTTCTCAGCTTGTTGAAATTCATGAGTGTTTAGCCTCTTGAGGATATCAGCAGGATCTAGTGACTTGTAGTCTCCACGCTCTTGAATCATCAGTGCCAGTGTATCGAATGAGGAATCAAGTGATCTCAGCAATTTCTTCACCACCTCATGGTCGGTGATGTCAGTGGTACCAAGTGCTTGAAGCTCATTTGATATGTCAGTGAGGTGATCAAAGGTTTGCTGAACATTTTCATTGTCGAATCTTTTGAAGCGGTTGAAGAGATTGTGAAGAACGTCAACTCGAGAATCGCGTTGGGTTGAGATTCCTTCATTAACTTTGGACAGCCTATCCCAGATAAGCTTTGCAGACTCCAAAGCACTCACTCTGTCGTACTGTCCTTTGCTTAGATGGCCACATATGATATTCTTTGCTTGAGAGTCGAGTTGCTTGAATCTCTTCACATCAGCAACGTTCACGGAAGGAGTGATGGAGGGAACGCCATTTTCGACAACATACCAGAGATCATTGTCAATTGCCTCAAGATGCATGCGCATCTTGTTCTTCCAGTAGGGGTAGTCCGTCCCATCGAAGGTAGGACACCCAGCTGAGACCTTGATCATGCCTACAGTCGACATAACTAAAACTCCAGGTGGTTAAACCAAAATCACATAGAACAAGGGAGTACCTTGCTCTAATACCAATTGAAAGTGCGTTATATTGACTAGAGGGGGGTGAATAGGCGATTTTTACAAATTCTTCACTGAGGAAATACGATTTGAGGAATTTGCTAAGTGACGAACTACAAGCAGTGGAATAAGTACTCAGGTGCATGCATAACAAGACAAGAACATAGTCATCATGATGAAATGAAACATACACAGAGCACAGGTAGCGTGTAATAGGATAGGCAGGCAGAAGACAAGATGACTGAAGAAATAGAATTGAGGAAATTGAGAAAGTCTTCAGTTAAAGTCTTCAAACAGTAACGATTAGTTTCATCAACACATGAGCAAGGAAATGAAAGGGTTGAGGAATTAGAACCAGTAGCTCGGTGACGACAATAATTTGGTAGACCAGTTCCAACTGTTGTGACAGTTGTACGTCTGGTTGGAGCAGCTAGGTATTTAAACCAAAGGACACATAGTCCCAGACACACAGTCCTCACCGTATTCTCCTTGAGCTAAGGTCACACAGACCTCGCCCAATCACTCGTGGTAAGTCTTCACAAGTGACTTCCAAACCTTCACAGACTTGGTCACTCGGCGATCCACAATTCCTCTTGGATGCTCTAGACCATGACGCCTAACTGTCTGGAAGATACACAGTCTTCAAAGGTAACAAGCATCGGTTCCACACAGGAACAATCTCTTCAGTGATGCTCAATCACTTTGGGTTGTAGGTGTTTGGGTTTGGGTTTTTCCTCACTTATGATTTTCTCTCAAAGTCCTCAGAGGATGGGATGCTCTAAATGACAAGTGTCAGTTTCTCTCGGAGCAGCCAACCAGCTAGTAGTTGTAGGGGGCGGCTATTTATAGATGGGGAGCAGCCCGACATGATAAGACATAAATGCCCTTCAATGATATGACCGTTAGGTGGATAAGATATTTGGGACAGCTGGCGCGTAGCACAGCAATGGTCGGAAATTTGAGCTCTCAAATTCCTCAGGGCTATCATGTTCCTCACTTGTAGTAATCCGCACTGGCGGATTCCTAAATCCTCAGTCAGAACAAATTCCTCAGAGAACAGAAGATCTTCGTCTCTGTCACTGAAGAAATTGACTGAACTGTATGCGATTTCCAATGGCTACACTCGAAAGGATTGGGTAGGTGTAGGATTTGAGATGAGCATCACTTGGAAACTTTTCCTTAGTTTTACCTCGACCCCCTTTAACAGTACAGTGTTTCCTATGACTCAAGAAAGAGAAAATGAAACTACGAAAACAAAAGTGTACACGCTTCATAATCCTCGCATCAATATCAATGTCTTCAAGGTCACACCAAATTCCTCATTTTCAAAGTCTTCAAGAAAACCGAAGTCTTCAACTGAAGACATTCATTTTTAGGGGTCGACTCTCTTCGTAAATATCAAACTCCTCATAGACTTATAGAACCTGTGTACACTCACAAACACATTAGTCCCTTAACCTATAAGTCTTCAATACACCAAAATCACTAAGGGGCACTAGATGCACTTACAGGTACATTCATTCATATCGGCGAAACCTAGCACGTCACATAAAGATTTTGGTATAGTAGAGACACTAGCACCTAGATCACACAAAGCATTACATTCATAATCTTTAATTTTAATTTTAATAGTAGGTTCCCATTCATCATGCAACTTTCTAGGTATAGAAACCTTTAATTCTAACCTTTCATCATAGGCTTTTATCATAGCTTCTACAATATGTTTAGTAAAAGTTTTATTTTGTTCATAAGCATTAGGAGAATTCATCATGGATTGCAACAAGAAAATACATTCAATCAAAGAACAACTTTCATAATTAAAGTCCTTGTAATCCGAAGTAGTGGGCACATCACTATTTAAAGTTTTGACCTCTCCAAACCCACTTTTATCATTTTTATCATTAAGATCATCACCCTCCGAACAATTGGGACTCCTTCTAGCTAAAGTTGGCTCATCTCCAGTCCCCTTCTCATCAAGTTTTATATTACTAAATAAAGATTCAATGTGTGAGACACCAATCATTTTAATATCTTCATCATGATTACGGTAAAAACCAGGTGGAATAGCCTTTTCTAGGAATTCTCGCTTAGCTCTCAACCTAGCAGTTCTGTCTTTAATTTCATTAATGAAGACATAGATAGATTTAATAGACTCACTAATATCATGCTTAGGTGGCAAAATTTTAGATCTAAGAGTTTCCACATTATGAACAATTATATCCATGTTCCTAGCGATATCATCAACTTTATTCTTTTTTTTTCTACCATGGCATTAAAAATCTCATGAGAACTAATGAATTCTTTTATGTTGTTCTCAAGATCAGTAGATATCCTATTATTATTATTGTTATTATTATTATAAGAATTTCCATAATTATTAGAGGAATTTACGGGATATGGTCTAGGATTAAAATTACCTCTATAAGCATTATTGTTGAAATTATTTCTAGAGACAAAATTCACATCAATAGCATCATTATTTTTCTCAATAAAAGTAGATAATGGCACATCATTAGGATCATCATGATCATTTTTACCAGCAACCATTTTCATCAGAGCATCCATTTTATCACTCAACGAAGTAATTTCTTTGACAGAATTTACCTTCTTACCAGTTGGAGCTCGTTCGGTGTGCCATTGAGAGTAATTTGCCATAATATTATCAAGGAGTTTTGTAGCTTCTCCTAATGTGATTTCCATAAAGGTACCACCTACATCAGAGTCTAGAAGTTTCTAGAAACAAAGTTTAGTCTCGCATAGAAATTTTGGATTATCATCCATAAGCTTAAACCATGAGTGGGACAATTTCTAATCATTAATTTAATTTTCTTCCAAGATCGTGCAACATGTTCATGTTCAAGTTGCTTAAAATTCATAATTTGATTTCTAAGAGAAATAACCTTAGCGGGAGGAAAATACTTTGCAATAAAAGCATCCTTACACTTATCCCATGAATCAATACAATTTCTAGGCAAGGATGAAAACCAAGTTTTAGCACGATCTCTTAGCGAGAAAGGAAATAATTTCAACTCTATAATATCATTATCCACATCTTTTTTCTTTTGCATATAACATAATTCAATGAAAGTATTAAGATGGTATGTAACATCTTCATTAGGATTTCCAGAAAATTGTTCTTTCATAACAAGATTTAGCAATGCAACATTGATATCACATGACTCCGCACTGGTGGCAAGAGGAGCAATTGGAGTACTAATAAAATCATTATTATTAGTATTTGAAAAGTCACACAATTTGGTATTTTCTTGAGACACGGTGACAAAGCAAGCAAACAAATGAGCAAACTGGCAAAGCAAATATTTTTGTGTTTTTGTATTTTTATGAGAAGTCGGGGAGATGAAAACGAGAGGCAAAGGCAAATAAAAAGTAGATCAAGTAGATGATAGTTTGTGCAAAGGTACTTGATAGGTTTCGATGATGTCTCCCCGGCAACGGTGCCAGAAATTCTTCCGGCTACTTGTGAGCTGCGTTGGGATTTTCCCCGAAGAGGAGAGGAGATGCAGCATAGTAGAGATAAGTATTCCCCTCAGTGAGAACCAATGTATCAATCCAGTATGAGAATCACACAAAGCCTCATGAACAACACCTACACACAAAAAAGCAAATACTTGCACCCAACGCGGGCAAGAGGGTTGTCAATCCCCTTGAACTCGTTACTTGCAAGGATTAATTTTGATAATGGTATATAGAAAAGTAAATTGCAAAACAAAATAGAAGAAATAAAATTGCACCAAGGTATTTTTGGATTTTTTAAATATGATTAAAGTAGACCCGGGGGCCATAGTTTCCACTAGAGGCTTCTCTCTCGAGCACATAGCATACGGTGGGTGAACAAATTACTGTTGGGCAATTGATAGAAAAGCGCATAGTTATGATGATATTCAAGGCAATGATCATGTATATAGGCATCACGTGCCTCGTCCCCTTCAGTCACTGGGATATAGAGCACCGCAAGATTGAACCCATTACAAAGCACCTCTCCCACTGAAGATAAATCAATCTAGTTGGCCAAACCAAACGGATAGATCGAAGAGAAATACAAAGCTATAAAAGTCATGCATAATAAAGTTCAGAAAAGACTCCATTACTTATCATAAATATTCAGATCATAAACCCACAATTCATCGGATCCCAATAAACACACCGCAAAAGAAGATTACATTAGATAGAACTCCAAGAGCATCGAGGTGAACATTGTATTGAAGATCAAAGAGAGAGAAGAAGTCATCTAACTACTAGCTATGGACCCGTATGTCTATTGTGAACTACTCACGCATCATCGGAAGACAACAAGGATGATGTAGAAGCCATATTGATCGATTCCCCCTCTAGCAGAGTACTGGAAAAGGCCTCCTGATGGGATCGCGGAAGAACAGAAACTTGCGGCAAGGAAAAAAGGGTTTCAGGTGGCATCCCAATATCTGAGAATTTATAGAAGCGAAATTAGGCCAGACGGAGCCACGAGGGGCCCACAAAGCAACAGGGCGCGCCCCCGTCTCCTCGTCTGCCGTCTGGTCTCCCCTCGAAGCTTCTAGGGTTTCTCTTGTCCAGAAAAAAATCGTCAAAAAGTTTCATAGCATTTGGACTCGTTTGGTACCGATTTTATGGAAAACCAAAAACAAGCAGAAAACAACAACCGGCACTAGGCACTGGGTTAATAGGTTAGTCCCAAAAAATGATATAAAATAGCATAAAAGGCATATAAAATATCCAAGATTGATAATATAATAGCATGAAATAATCAAAATTATAGATACGTTGGAGACGTAGCACCTATCTGGTTGTGTACATACCATGGCTTATATGATAAATTCATACACAATATAGAATTTCACTCATATGTTCTTGCTCATCAGTCCTTTTAGGATATTGAGTCTTGCTCAAAAAAAATTCATGTGACCTCGGCAAGAACACTTCTTGGCGTATACTAAACTATGTAGTATCTTGTCAGTATTTCCATGTGACCTCGGCAAGAACACTTCTTGTCATTTTCATACTAAACCATTTAGTATTCTGTCAATACGTACATGTTTTGGCTAAGCCCTATTAGGCACCTGGATCTATCTGTATAGATCTTAAGGATGTCATATTTGTTCAGAGATGCCCCTTTAGGGAAGCTTATGTCTAGTTTGTGCATGTTCAAGATAGGGATAAGCTGGTTCGTGATAGCCCACATCAATATGGCGATGTTTTCATTTCTTTTGTTAAGCACAATCAAGGCAGAAATTGGAGAAGCATTTTATTTAACATGTTGTGTTGGATTATGATAATAGGGGTCTCTCTCTACCATCAGACGACTTATTACCTCTCTACTCTAATAAGTAAATGGGGAAAATTGATTGCATGGGAAAATGACCCGAGAGAGAGAGAGAGAGAGAGAGAGAGAGAGAGAGAGAGGTGGAACCCTTGCTAAAGTTAGAGTCACTAATATGATTGACATACCAAAAGTATTAGGTTGATATGATTAACATACTGAGAAGTATTAGGTGGTCTGAAGGAGAAGATTTTCAGGAAGATTCTTGGACTAGCTCTGTCGAGTTGCTTCTTCAGGAAATGGTTGGGGGTGGGCTATTGGAAATATGTCCTAGAGGCAATAACAAAGTTGTTATTATCATATTTCTTTGTTCTTGATAAATATTTATTATCCATGCTAGAATTGTATTGACCAGAAACTTAAATATATATATATGGATACATAAACAGACACCATGTCCCTAGTGATCCTCTACTAGATTAGCTCGTTGATTAGAGATGGTTAAGGTTTCCTAACCATAGATATGGTTGTAATTTAATAACGGGATCACATCATTAGGAGAATGATGTGATGGGCATACCCAATCATAAGCTTAGCATCTGATCATATCACTTAGTTTAATTGCTACAACTTTCTTCATGTCAAGTATCTGTTCCTTAGACCGTGAGATCGTGCCACTCCCTAATACCGGAGGAATGGTTTGTAGGTATCAAATGTCACTTCATAACTGAGTGATCATAAAGGTGCTCTACAGGTATCTCGGAAAGTGTTTGTCGGGTTGCATGGATCAAGACTGATGAGGACATCAATACCATTGTTACACCCACAGCCCCTGCTACTATACATACTGGACCACTTACTAGAGCTCGTGCACGCCAATTGAATTACTAGGTACTTTCATTTCTTGGTAACAATTCTAATGTTCATGAGAATATGATGCTGCCTAAATTGGATACATTTGTGTTGATTACTAATGAAGGGACTAGCATGGACAAGAGGGATGAACACTAGAGCAGAAACAAGCATGGAGATGAAGGCGCGCGCGAAGGGAACTGATGTCACTTGAACTACATTGGTAGTTCCCCAAAGAGGAAGGGATGATGCAGCACAGCTACGGTAGGTATTTCCCTCGGTGAAGAGACCAAGGTTATCGAACCAGTAGGAGAACGCAACACTATGTAAACGGTACCTGCACACAAAGAACAAATACTTGCAACTCGACGTAAAAGAGGGGTTGTCAATCCCTCCCGGGTAAAAAGATAGGTAAAATTGTAGTAGTTTGGATAAATAGATCTCGCGGGAACGCGAGATAAAATAAATAACAATAAATTGCAGCAAGGTATTTTTGGGTTTTTGGATTAATAGAAATGAAAATAAAATCAAATAAAAATAGATCTCGAAGGCAAATATGATAAAGAAGAGACCCGGGGGCCGTAGGTTTCACTAGTGGCTTCTCTCGAGAAAAATAGCATACGGCGGGTAAACAAATTACTGTTGGGCAATTGATAGAACTTCAAATAATTATGACGATATCCAGGCAATGATCATTATATAGGCATCACGTCCAAGATTAGTAGACCGACTCCTGCCTGCATCTACTACTATTACTCCACACATCGACCGCTATACAGCATGCATCTAGTGTATTAAGTTCATGGAGAAATGAAGTAATGCAATAAGAACGATGACATGATGTAGACAAGATCTATTCATGTAGGAATAGACCCCATCTTGTTATCCTTAATAGCAATGATACATACGTGTCATTTCCCCTTCTGTCACTGGGATTGAGCACCGTAAGATCGAACCCATCACAAAGCACCTCTTCCCATGGCAAGAAAAATCGATCTAGTTGGCCTAACTAAACCAAAGATTCGAAGAAGAAATACGAGGCTATAAGTAATCATGCATATAAGAGATCAAAGAAACTCAAATAACTTTCATGGATAAAAATATAGATCTGATCATAAACTCAAAGTTCATTGGATCCCAACAAACACACCGCAAAAAGAGTTACATCAAATAGATCTCCAAGAGACCATTGTATTGAGAATCAAAAGAGAGAGAGGAATCCATCTAACTACTAACTACGGACCCATAGGTCTACAATGAACTACTCACGCATCATCGGAGAGGCACCAATGAGGATGATGAACCCCTCTATGATGGTGTCTAGATTGGATCTGTGGTTTCTGGAACTTGCGATGGCTGGAATTGTTTTTCGTCGACTCCCCTAGGGTTTTTGGAATATTGGGGTATTTATAGAGCAAAGAGGCGGTGCGGGAGGCGGCCGAGGTGGGCACAACCCACCAGGGCGTGCCTGGGCAGGTGGGTTGTGCTCCCCTCGGAGCCCCCCTCTGGTACTTCCTTGGCCCAACTTGTGTCTTCTGGTCCAAAAAAAATCTCCAAAAAGTTTCGCTGCGTTTGGACTCCGTTTGCTATTGATTTTCTGCGAAGTAAAAAACAAGCAAAAAACAGCAACTGGCACTGGGCACTATGTCAATAGGTTAGTCCCAAAAAATGATATAAAGTTGCTATGAAATGATTGTAAAACATCCAAGAATTATAATATAACAGCATGGAACAATAAAAAATTATAGATACGTTGGAGACGTATCAGGAACCAGAACGACGTTTCTAGTGCAGATTTCAGTACTTTGAAGCCTCCTTGATGACATACAAGGACATGGACGAAATATACAAGATGCCCTTTCATAAATTTCGTCCATAGCTTATAATAGGTGCCGCGCCACCTTATTTTGGGCCAGGCCCATGTAATTTTGAAATACTTAAGTATAGGTTGTTTTTAGAGTCCGTATGTGTGGGGAAACAAAGTTAGGGTTGGTTTCGGACCCCTCCTACAAGGGTCACGAAATTCCCCCCTACTCCACCATATATACAGCCCTTAGGGCGTCGTTTAGACTTTGGGTTTTGTTTAGATTAAAAGTTCGCCATAGCTGCAACTTCGCGTACTTCGTTTGTGTTCAACAAGCAGACCAAGACGTCACAGAACCCCACCTTGATCAATAAAGCTTTCATCTTATATTCGCAATATCCAGATTGCAATCTCAGTTTCTTGCTTGTTCTTCATTTGCTTGCAGGAAATAGACCCTCGTGGTCAGGTTGATCATGCTCCGGCGTGGTCAATAACCTCCCGGAGTTGGTTTAGCGATTGCTAAGGCGCGACATCCTCGCACGTTCATAGTCGGATCGTCAAAGTCTACTCCTCTGAAACGATAATCACCTTCTCATCGAAGGACGGGACACCTTTGCCTCTATCAAGTGGTCTCATATTTGCAGGTTGCTCGGTAAGATTTTCCAGTTTTTCATAGTTTAGATCGAGTCTGTTCTTCATACCTACAATCCACGAAAAAGCCAAAAAAAATTAGGGTTAGTTCATCATATCCAAACCAATCTGAGCCATTGCATAATCTTTTCTGTATTTGCTTTGTTGAATTTGCGATTGCATCATCGTGTCGAGTTGCTTGTCTTAGCGTCTAGTTCTTTAGAGTTTTGAGTTCTGTTCACAGGTTGTCACGTCGCCACCGCATCAACTTCATCTCCGCTGCCATATACCACCACCACATATCCGTTGCCAATCCGAGTCCATATACGCCACCACATATCCACCGCCATCACACCAATCCGAGTCCACCTCCAACATACATCCGCCACCAGTACGAGTTCCACCATATACATATCCGCCACTAGTCTGAGTTCCACCAGATTCATCTCCGCCACCAGTCCGAGTCCAGTATTTGTTCCTTTGTTTTCGATTCCCAGATCACGTCGTACTATGAGTCGTGAACAAGTCAGATTTCCCAACTTCAGTGCCACCCATACAAGAAAAATAGTTCCGGTTTAAAAAAAAACTAAGTCTGGAAAATTCTGGCTAGGCAGTTTTTAGGCCATTTGTAGACTTTTTCGAGAAAAAATTGTTGCGGAGCAAAAAAAAAGAGGAAAAAAAGTGCAAAAAATGTGAAAAGGGGGGAAAAGAGAGATTCAGAGTGTGCTCCTCCCTTGTTTACGTGTAGCGCCGTGATTTTGTTAGTGTTCTAGGCTCGCGTCTCTAGCACGGTCTAGCCTAGGACCAGCACAGTACTGTCGTTGATCGTTTATTAAACTTTGCATCTCTGAATTGATTATTGCTGACCTTTTTACTATCATCTATTAAGCCGTCCCAGCTCCACATATATCAACATCGTGCGATTGACACCACCTGGTAATCGCTCTATCCAAGCTTTGAGAGTTTTGACTACAACGGTTGCCGATCACCACCTGCTGCTTGGTAAGAACTGGTAAGAATTTGAAATTCGCTTGACGGATTTGTGTTTTTCCACAACACCACCGCCACTTCCTAGTAGTTTGTAGGATCATATTCTTGTGTGTTTCTCTTGCTGCTAACCATGCCAGGATCACAAGCGGATGAGTTGGACTGGGAGAACATGACGAACAAGGGGCTCCATGATAAATTCCAAGAAATGTTGGGTCAATAGGTGGAAGACGTGATGACCAGTTTTGGCAAGGCATTAGCGAGGATTGATGACATTGAGAAGACAATTGACAACAAGTTGGATGCCAAGTTTGCTGAAGTTCTTGCGCGTCTACCTCCACCACCACCACCACCACCAACAACAACAACAACGACGATGACGACGACGACGACAACAACAACGACGACGACAACAACAACAACAACAACAACAACGACGACGCGCCGCGAAAAAAAACGAAGAAGAAAAAAAACAAACAACAACAAACAAAAAAACAAAAACACACAAAACAACAACAACACAAAAAAAACAACAACAACAAACAACAACAAACAACAACAAACAAACAACAACAACAACAAAAAAACAACAACAACAAAACCACAACAACAAACAACGACAACAACAACAACAAAAACAACAACACAACAAACAAACAACAACAACAACAACAACAACAACAACAACAACAACAACAACAACAACAACAACAACAACAACAACAACAACAACAACAACAACAACAACAACAACAACAACAATAACAACACCACCACCACCAACAACAACCACCTCCATGTCGCGATCCAGCCCTCCACCGAGCGAGGCGTGTTCCTCTTGAGGAAGGACAAAATTCAGATTTGTCACTCTATATAACAAAGAGATATCTCTGGGCCCTCTTGGTAATACAACATCATGAATAGTTCGCAAGCAAGTTACTAATGAGTTTAGTCACGGAGATCTTGTATTACGGAACCAATAAAGAGACTTGTCGGTAATGAGCTTGGAGTATGGCGATACCGACGATCGAATCTCGGGCAACTAACATATCACGGGACAAAGGGAATTGTATACGGGATTATCTGAATCCTTGGCATCGTGGTTCAAACCGATAAAGATCTTCATTGAATATGTGGGAGTCAGTATGGGCATCTAGGTCCCACTTTTGATTATTGACCAAAGAGGTGTCTCAGTCATGTCTGCATGTTCTCGAACCCGTAGGGTCACACACTTAACATTTGGTAACGCTAGGGTAGTACTGGGATATTAATGTTGGCAAGACCAAAGGTCGTTCAGAGTCCCTGATGGGATCCGGGACATCAAGAGGAGCTCTGGAATGGTCCGAAGGTAAAGATTTATATATGGAAAGTGGTTTTCATGGTACCGGAAAAGTTTGGGGGTTGCCGACATTATACCGGGAGTCCTGAAAGGTTTCAAGGGTCCACCAGAGGAGCCTACCTGCCTCGAAGAGTCCTCGTGGACCCTAGGGAGGGCACACCAACCCAGATGGGCCAGGCGCCACTCCGCATAAGGCCCATGCGGCTGGGGAGGGGGGCATCCGCCCTGGCTTGGAGGGGGGCATCCACCACTTGGCTTGGAGGGGTGGCTAGGGCTGGCCACACCCCTCACCCCCTATATAAAGGGAGGAGAGAGTCTGGGCGCACCACCCTGTAACGACCCGAGATCGACGCTCCAGAAGCCTTCCATTTATTTTGTTATCGTCGCATGTTTTATTTGTTTGTTGCATTCATCATGGCATCATGTGCATTGCATTCGCATGTTTTCATAAAATAGGCATCCGTTCGTAGTTGCCGCTACTCTCTTTGTCTCCGTTGACCTTTTGCCAGGCCCCTTTGTCTTTGTCGACCTCTCTCAGACCCCTCGCACGCGTCCGAAAGATTGCCCAAACCCGAGACGCTCTGTCGTGACCGATGGATCCGGACCAACCCTAAACATCCCTAAAACATCTTCAGTTCATTGTTTGGACTTCCTAACCTATTTATCTCGGACCATTCGATTATGATCGGAGGGTCCAAACCTAGTCCTACCTTCCTATATAAGACCATCACCTACCATATCAAGCCAACCCTAATTTCTAGGAGGTTTGTCCCTCGCGCCGCCGCCAGCAGCATCTCCCTCGGGATCCCATCCGAGCCAACCCGCAATGCCACCCACAGCAGCCACCCACCTCCCTCGATCTGTGCGCCTGCCCAACCGGCGCTGCAGCTCTCAACCTGCCCGATCCACCACCACAGCACCTCGCCTCCCCGCCGTCTCTGCCTTGCCCGACCTCCTCGATCCCCATCACAAGGAGCCACCTCGCCGTTCGTCGCGTCGGCCGGAACAACCACCATCCCATCGCCCCTCTGCATCGACCTCAAGCAGGAGGCTCCTGCGTGCCCCCTCAACCTCCCGAGCTCACCTGCGAGCTCACGCCCGAACCCCACCGTCCTTGTTTGACCGTCGCGCCGTCGGAGGCCGCCGTCCCCAGGACAGATGAGCACAGCGCCGCCCCCTTCCCTTCCTTCTACCTCTGTCTTCCTCGTTCTCTCAACTCGCTCTCTCTGCTTGTCAACAGGAGCCCTGTCATGGCCTCCCAAGGCCTTCTCCTGCCTCGATCCGTCAAGTCCGCCGCCGGAAACGACCTCCACCGCCTGGGTCCGCTCCAACTTTGCCTCCTCGCCGGCGACCTACAGGTTCACGTCAGGCCATCGCGCCCCTATCATCTCCCTGCGTCTCTCTCTCCTTCCCTTCCCTTCCCTTCCCCTGTTTCCCTCTGATCTATGTCTTTTCTTCAGACTACAGCAGCCTCCTTCAAGCTCGCCGCCTCAAGCCCCTGCCTCCACTCCTCGTGCGTGGATCTGTTCGCCCTCGCTCTGTTCCCGCGGGATCCGGCTGGATAGAGCCCCGCCACTGTAACCTCCTGCTTCCTGTCGCCATGGCGCCGCTGCCATTCTTCTGCAGCGAGATGCAGCAGCGCTGCATCGAGCGCGCGCCCGCGCCGCCGCGTGGACCGCCTCCCCCACCCTCCAGATTCGGCCTGCCCGGCCTCCTCCTCCACCGACTGGGCCGAGCCCATGGTGAGAAACCAGCAGCCCCGCTAGCCCTTTGAGCTGTTGCAGATTCGGCCCGTGTAATGTTTTTTTTCGTATGGACGAATTTAGTAATTAGTCCAAAGACTGCATATTTACAGATTGGACCCCGAGCTTCATGCATTTAATATCTCACAAACCATGTATCGGATTAAAATATTTTATATATGTAAAATGCTTAGAATTTCATCTAGTTTCATAATTTCCAACTTTCATCCATGTTAAAAATGTTTAAAATTGTTGGTTGCATTAATTTGCTCAAATCACATGTTAAAATGGTTTATTTCATATCTAAATAACCGTAGCTCCGAATTAAATGAATTATATATGTAAATGGTCTAGAAAAATGCATAGATTAACATGGTGGCATTACTTTGCATGTTTAACAACTCTAAAATTGTGTATAGGGCAGAACAGTAGCAGATTCGAAATATGCATATGAGGATTTTTCGAAAATGTTGTTTGTTGTTTCCGGCCTCATTTAAACTTGCCTAAATAGTTAATTTACTTATGCTTCACCTCTTGCCATGTCAACCAACATTTAATTTTGTCTTGTACATGAATGAGAGCGAACTAAATAATTGAATGTGGTGTTTCGTCAATATGCAACTCGTTGCATATTGAGCTCCACTTAATTTTTAGTATTGTTTGTTGCACTTTGCCATGCCATGCTTCTTTAAAATGGACATGCATCATACTTGATTGTGCATCATGCCATGATTATGCTTGTGTGTTTACCATGTTGTTTGCTTCTTTCCGGTGTTACTACTTCTCGATAGTTCCGGTAACGTTGCAATTGTGAGGATTCATTCGACTACGTTGGTTCGTCTACTTCATGGATTCGGTCTTCTTCCGAGCGGGATTTTAGGCAAGATGATCGTTACCTTGGATACCACTACTATCTTTGCTTGCTAGTTGTCTCGATGGTATCGCTATGTCGCGCTACCTACCACTTGTTTATCAAGCCTCCCAACTTGCCATGATAAGCCTCTAACCTTTTCCACCTTCCTAGCAAATCATTGGTTGGCAATGTTACTGCTTTGCTCAACCCCTCTTATAGCGTTGCTAGTTGCAGGTGCAGGTTGTTCCATGTTGGGACATGGATATCATGGAATATCACAATATCTCTTATTTAATTAATGCATCTATATACTTGGTAAATGGTGGAAGGCTCGGCCTTTTGCCTGGTGTTTTCTTTCACTCTTGCCGCCTTAGTTTCCATCATACCGGTGTTATGTTCCTTGATTTTGCGTTCCTAACACGGTCGGGGTTTATGGGCCCTCCTTGATAGTTCGCTTTGAATAAAACTCTTCCAGCAAGGCCCAACTTTGGTTTTACCATTTGCCTAATAACAACTAAAATTTGCATAGGGAGTAATTAACCCAAGGATTCTTAATCAACAACCCCGGGCCAGTGCTCCTCATGAGTGTTGGTCCAAACTGGGCGATGTCCGGCGCCCCCTGGGCAACCAGGGTCTCAGCCAACCCGACGTTTGGCCCATCCGGTGTGCCCTGAGAATGAGATACGTGCGACTCCTATCAGGATTTGTCGGTACATCAGGCAGTCTTGCTGGTTTCGTTTTACCATTGTCGAAATGTCTTGTGCACCGGGATTTTGAGTTTGATCGGGTTGTCCCGAGATGGAGATTTACCTCCGCAGATCGTGAGAGTTTGTTATGGACTAAGTTGGGACACCCCTGCAGGGTTTAATCTTTTCGAGTGTCGTGCCCGCAGTTATGTCGTAGATTGGAAATTTATAATATTCGGTTGTAGAGAACTTGACACTAGATCTAAATTAAAATACACCAACCGCGTGCGTAACCATGACCGTCTCTTTTCAAGGAAGTTCGGGAAGAGAACACGGTGGCGTTATGTTTGACTCGGAAGTAGTTCAGGATCACTTGCTGATCATTACTAGTTTGCGACCGTTATGCGTAGTTGCTCTTCTTATTCTTATACTCGTAAGTTAGCCACCATACAATGCTTAGTGCTTGCTGCAACGTCACCACTTATCCATTCCATATCCATTAAGCTTTGCTAGTCTTGATACCCATGGTAATGGGATTGCTGAGTCCTCGTGGCTCACAGATTATTACAACAACAGTTGCAGGTACAGGTAATGTGATGATCTGACGTGAGAGTGATGCTTGCTTGTTTTGGAGTTCTTCTGCTTCTTCGATCAAGGGATAGGTTCCGGGTCGGGAGCCTGGGATTAGCAGAGTGGATGTTGTTCTTCTTTTTTGTTTGATTTCATCCATAGTCGGATCCCGCTCTTCTATATGATGATTGCTATGTATTGATGTATCCATGTATTTATGTTGTCGCTTGTGGCGAGTGTAGGCCTTTATCTGGTATTCTCATCTATTCAGTACATGGTATGTTGTAATGATATCCACCTTGCTATGCGCTCGAAATGCGGTTGTGCCCCAATCATGAATTCATCATGTGATTGGGATATAATCGCATCTTGGGTGCTACAAGTTGGTATCAGAGCCTTACCGACCGCAGGATCCCCCTTGATTGATCGAACCGTTGCTGTTGTTGAGTCTAGAAAAAAAACTATTTTGAGTCTAGTTATATATCGGAGAGTTGGAATTCTTTTTACTCCTCATCCCCATCGTCGCTCTGGTGAGGACTCGTGACGTAGGTGTTTTGGATCCATCACTCTCCTTTTTCACTCAATTTTTTTAGGATCACGCGTGTATTGTTGGAATCGTTGCGATATCGATGTGACGGGAATTCTGTTCTTGGTGCCTCCTAACATTTAGGGGTTGTGGCAGTGTCCCGGGGAGTTGAGCTCCAAGGTGTTTTCATCATAGTGCTTATCGTTTCAGTTCCGGAATACCAGAGGACGCCGACATCGAAAATGTTTCTATACTCTGTGGTGAGAGTAGTTTGGCGCCACCCAGTACTGGGGAGAGCGATTAGATGTATTGCCATAGCTAGTATATTGGATGTTTTTCGAAGGTCTGAGGTACACAGTTTCCGAGGTTCTTGGTTATGTGTTGAGGAGGCGGTACATTTGGAGCGTAGAATTCTGCTAGGAGTTGTGTGATGATATTTTGCTCCTTGTACTTGTTGTACCGGATTGCATAACCAAAAATTTCGGGAGTTCATAGGTGGGAATTCAAGTAGTTACTCAGGATATCTTCCCGACAGATGTAAGATATGAGATTGGGGTTCGACATCTAGTGGTCCGCCTGTCCACGACTGGTTTTACAGTGGTCTCATTGCGTCTTAAAGAGCCCTGTGTAGCTTTGCTATGGCTCGGGGATGCTTCGTATGTCATGTGCATTGCCTTGTACATGATGGTGCTATACGATCGAGCCCGTGTGGGCCCCACCATGAAAACTTCGGACAAAATCTCTATCATATGTTTGTTCCGGCTTATTCTGCAAGCCAAATCCTTTGTTTTATTTTGAGTTGTGGTATTCGAGTTGCTTCAATGTCAAGTGTTGATTCCATACCTTGTCCTAAGTGTTCTCATATTTTTATGGGAGTGCTATTCCTTCTTGATCATCAAGATTGGCATGTTAATTCTTGTCCAACCGGCATGCTTCTCTTCAAGTTAATTCAATCATCTTCACAATCTGCAAGATTAATTCTTAGTTTTCTCAATGGTGTCCATTCCATCCGTCCCAAGTTGCCTTTGTTTTCCCACCGTCCCGCCCTTTACTTCAAGGACTCAGATTTCTTAATCAAGTATCCATTTTATAGATGTGAAGTCTCTTCTTTTCCTTCAATGTTCTTATCTAGTGATTCTCATGAAGATGCTAAGGAAGCTTCAAGTTTATCATTCTTCGTTTTCATTTTCTTCTCCGGTGAATTCAAGATTTTGATGTTCAGCTTTTCCCTTTTCTATTGGCTACGTGCTTTCCCATGTTGGAATTTCTTATCCAAGTCTCTCTTGATCATTCACCTCTCTCTATTCATATCCGAAGTGCCGAAGATATCTCCAAAGATTCGTGTTTCCGTTCTTAATCCGTTCAAGCTATTTCGAGGTTGTTACCTCATTTAAGCCATTTAATTCAACCGGTGCATTATCTCTTCAAAAATCGTTCAACGGTGTTTTCTTTTGAGTGGCCCCATAACCCACAGGTCTTTTCCCAGGATCTTACCTGGCTCTTCTAATTTTTCTAGAGTTATTCTCAAATTCTTTTCATAGTGTGACGTAAGAATGGATTCCATCAGTCATATGCCTTCTCCAAGATCGCTTTTGAATTCTTTCATCTTTGGTGCAACATTTCTATTCTCCTTTGTTCCGGAGTGTCTCAACAATTTGGTGGTATTTCTCGTCATTGGAAGACCGAAGAAGAGTTCCTTTAAATCTTGGTCCGTTCTCTTGAAGATTCATGGTTCTAGCTTCATGCCATCCTCACAATTATTTTTGATTATGAGAATTCTTTTCCATATCCATCCGAAGCATTTTAGGAGTTTTTTTTCGTATTGATTTCCGGAGGCCATTATCTCAGAATATTTATTCGTTCTCAACTTTCAGCTCTCATTCACCAATTCTCCAAAATGGTTGTTTCTTCATTCATCTCCAATTCTTACCGGTGCATCGTTCAAGTATTCTGTAGTCAGCTTGTGATCTCTTCGTTCTCTTGTATCTAAATTCCGTCAAGTATCTTCGTTCATCTTCTAATTCTTCCCGGTGATTCGTTCTCTTTTCTTCATTCGTTTTCAATTCTTACAGTGGTTCCTTCAACATTCTCGTTCCTTTATTATTGTATCATTTCATTTGATTTCATTTCATTCTTTCCAAAATCTTACCGATGGTTCATTGAAGACCTTCCTAATCCACACTATATCTCTCTTAATCCTTTTCAACGAGAATAAGTAGTATGCCAAATCCATTGTTTGTCATCAATTTAAGTTGATGAAGGACAAACATACAATAAATCTTATTCTTGTTTTCCTCAAGGTGATTTAATTCCTTCGTTTTGGAGTTTTGTTCACGATGAATAAATCCTCGATTCGAAGGTTTCCATCTTTCTTTACCGGAGCTCCAAGTTATTTAAACTATATCATTTTGAAGCTCCATCTAAATCATGCAAGGCTTCAATCTTATTATTTTCATCCTTCAATTCTTTCTTATCATCCTTTTGTTACCGTAGATCTTCATGGAGACTCAACATGGTGGTTTGTCAAAGATTTCATTCATTCTCGAAGTGTTTGTTAATATTCTTGTTGGAGGAGCTCAAGTATTCTTCATCTTGCATTCTGAAGTGCAATTCATTCTCCCTTATCTTGAAGTGGAGTTTTCCATCTCTTCGCTCCTCTCAACGAATCTATCATTTGGTAGTGGCAGAGTTTCACCTCAAATTATTGAGATGTTGCCATAAGGCCATGTGAAGCATATCTTTGGTTGTTGATTCGTTCAACAACTCCGTTCAAGCCTTTCTCCTAAGGACGCTCTTTCAAATTCATTTGTGGTAGAAGATGTTATTTTCTTCTCCGTTCTTTTCATTTCATTCTTTCATTTCTTCCGGAGGCATTGTGATGTTGCTCTCTTCGACCCATCATCTTGTTTTGTGAATATCTTGTTCTTTTCCTTGCTTATCCATTTAGCAGGAGTGTTGTGTCCTCCGTTCAAGTTCTTTTCATCTTATCAAGTCTTGCCTATCTTTTCAACCGGAGTGCTGCCCAAATTCTTTCGTATCCCTTGCTTCTCTTTTCAACCGGAGTGTTTTCTACATCGTTCATCTCTGTTGTATTCTTTCTTTCAAGTTGTTCAACCTCTCAACGTTCATGGTTTCACTCGTTTGTCAAAGAAACAACTTTGTTTTACCTCTTCCTTCTGCTGTCATCCCTAGATCTCGGGGCGAGATCTCTTGTAAGTGGGGGAGAGTTGTAACGACCTGAGACCGACGCTTCAGAAGCCTTCCATTTATTTTGTTATCGCCGCGTGTTTTATTTGTTTGTTGCATTCATCATGGTATCATGTGCATTGCATTCACACGTTTTCATAAAATAGGCATCCGTTCGTAGTTGTCGCTTCTCTCTTTGTCTTCGTTGACCTTTTGCCAGGCCCTTTTGTCTTTGTCGACCTCTGTCAGACCCCTCGCACGCGTCCAAAAGATTGCCCGAACCCGAGACGCTCTGTCGTGACCGATGGATCCGGACCAACCCCAAACATCCCTAAAACATCTTCAGTTCATTGTTTGGACTTCCTAACCTATTTATCTCGGACCGTTCGATTATGATCGGAGGGTCCAAACCTAGTCCTACCTTCTTATATAAGACCACCGCCTACGTATCAAGCCAAACCCTAATTTCTAGGAGGTTTGTCCCTCGTGCCGCCGCCAGCAGCATCTCCCTCGGGATCCCATCCGAGTCAACCCGCAACGCCACCCACAGCCACCACCCACCTCCCTTGATCTGTGCGCCTGCCCAACCGGCGCTGCAGCTCTCAACCTGCCCGATCCACCACCACAGCACCTCGCCTCCCCGCCGTCTCTGCCTTGCCCGACCTCCTCGATCCCCATCGCAAGGAGCCGCCTCGCCGTTCATCGCGTCGGCCGGAACAACCACCAGCGCATCGCCCCTCTGCATCGACCTCGAGCAGGAGGCTCCCGCGTGCCCCCTCAACCTCCTGAGCTCACCTGCGAGCTCATGCCCGAACCCCACCGTCCTTGTTTGACCGTCGCGCCGCCGGAGGCCGCCGTCCCCAGGACAGATGAGCACAGCGCCGCCCCCTTCCCTTCCTTCTATCTCCGTCTTCCTCGTTCTCTCAACTCGCTCTCTCTGCTTGTCAACAGGAGCCCTGCCATGGCCTCCCAAGGCCTTCTCCTACCTCGATCTGTCAAGTCCGCCGCCAGAAACGGCGTCCACCGCCCGGATCCGCTCCAACTTTGCCTCCTCGCCGGTGACCCGCAGGTTCACCTCAGGCCGTCGCGCCCCTATCATCTCCCTGCGTCTCTCTCTCCTTCCCTTCCCTTCCCCTGTTTCCCTTTGAACTCTGTCTTTTCTTCAGACTACAGCAGCCTCCTTCAAGCTCGCCACCTCAAGCCCCTGCCTCCACTCCTTGTGCGTGGATCCGTTCGCCCTCGCTCCGTTCCCACGGGATCCAACCGGATAGAGCCCCGCGACCTCATGCTTCCTGTCGCCATGGCGCTGCTGCCATTCTTCTGCAGCGAGATGCAGCAACGCTGCATTGAGCGCGCGCCCGCGCCGCCGCGTTGACCTCCTCCCCCACCCGCCAGATTCGACCTGCCCGGCCTCCTCCTCCACCGACTGGGCCGAGCCCATGGTGAGCAACCAGCAACCAGCAGCCCCGCTAGCCCTTTGACCTGTTGCAGATTCGGCCCATGTAATGTTTTTTTCGTCTGGACGAATTTAGTAATTAGTCCAAAGACTGCATATTTACAGATTGGACCCCGAGCTTCATGCATTTAATATCTAACAAACCATGTATCGGATTAAAATATTTTATATATGTAAAATGCTTAGAATTTCATCTAGTTTCATAATTTCCAACTTTCATCCATGTTAAAAATGTTTAAAATTGATGGTTGCATTAATTTGCTCAAATGACATTTTAAAATGGTTTATTTCGTATCTAAATAACCGTAGCTCCGAATTAAATGAATTATATATGTAAATGGTCTAGAAAAATGCATAGATTAACATGGTGGCATTACTTTGCATGTTTAACAACTCTAAAATTGTGGATAGGGCAGAACAGTAGCAGATTCAAAATATGCATATGAGGATTTTTCGGAATTGTTATTTGTTGTTTCCGGCCTCATTTAAACTTGCCTAAATAGTTAATTTACTAATGCTTCACCTCTTGCCATGTCAACCAACATTTAATTTTGTCTTATACATGAATGAGAGCGAAATAAATAATTGAATGTGGTGTTTCGTCAATATGCAACTCGTTGCATATTGAGCTCCACTTAATTTGTAGTATTGTTTGTTGCACTTTGCCATGCCATGCTTCTTTAAAATGGACATGCATCATACTTGATTGCGCATCATGCCATGATTATGCTTGTGTGTTTACCATGTTGTTTGCTTCTTTCCGGTGTTACTTCTTCTCGATAGTTCTGGTAACATTGCCATTGTGAGGATTCGTTCGACTACGTTGGTTCGTCTACTTCATGGATTCGGTCTTCTTTCGAGCGGGATTTCAAGCAAGATGACCGTTACCTTGGATACCACTACTATCTTTGCTTACTAGTTGTCTCGATGGTATCGCTATGTCGCGCTACCTATCACTTGTTTATCAAGCCTCCCAATATGCCATGATAAGCCTATAACCTTTTCCACCTTCCTAGCAAACCGTTGTTTGGCTATGTTACTGCTTTGCTCAACCCCTCTTATAGCGTTGCTAGTTGCAGGTTGTTCCATGTTGGGACATGGATATCATGGGATATCACAATATCTTTTATTTAATTAATGCATCTATATACTTGGTAAAAGGTGGAAGGCTCGGCCTTTTGCCTGGTGTTTTGTTCCACTCTTGCCGCCTTAGTTTCCATCATACCGGTGTTATGTTTCTTGATTTTGCGTTCCTAACACGGTCGGGGTTTATGGGCCCCCCTCGACAGTTCGCTTTGAATAAAACTCTTCCAGAAAGGCCCAACTTTGGTTTTACCATTTGCCTAATAACAACTAAAATTTGCATAGGGAGTCATTAACCCGAGGATTCTTAATCAACAACCCCGGGCCAGTGCTCCTCATGAGTGTTGGTCCAAATTGGGCGATGTCCGACACCCTCTGGGCAACCAGGGTCTCAGCCAACCTGACGTATGCCCCATCCGGTGTGCCCTGAGAACGAGATACGTGCAACTCCTATCAGGATTTGTCGATACATCAGGCGGTCTTGCTGGTTTTGTTTTACCATTGTCAAAATGTCTTGTGCACTGGGATTCCGAGTTTGATCGGGTTGTCCTGAGATGGAGATTTACCTCCGCGGATCGTGAGAGTTTGTTATGGACTAAGTTGGGACACCCCTGCAAGGATTACACCAACCGCATGCGTAACCATGACCGTCTCTTTTCGAGGAAGTTCGGGAAGAGAACACGGTGGTGTTATGTTTGACTCGTAAGTAGTTCAGGATCACTTACTGATCATTACTAGTTTGCGATCGTTATGCGTAGTTGCTCTTCTTATTCTTATACTCGTAAGTTAGCCACCATACAATGCTTAGTGCTTGCTGCAACCTCACCACTTATCTATTCCATACCAATTAAGCTTTGCTAGTCTTGATACCCATGGTAATGGGATTGCTGAGTCCTCGTGGCTCACAGATTATTACAACAACAGTTGCAGGTACAGGTAATGCGATGATCTAACGTGAGAGCGATGCTTGCTTGTTTTGGAGTTCTTCTGCTTCTTTTTCGATCAAGGGATAGGTTCCGGGTCGGGAGCCTGGGATTAGCAGGGTGGATGTTGTTCTTCTTTTTTGTTTGATTTTATCCATAGTCGGATCCTGCTCTTCTGTATGATGATTGCTATGTATTGATGTATCCATGCTTTTATGTTGTCGCTTGTGGCGAGTGTAAGCCTTTATCTGGTATTCTCATCTATTCAGTACATGGTATGTTGTAATGATATCCACCTTGCTATGCACTCGAAATGCGGTTGTGCACCAATCATGAATTCATTATGTGATTGGGATAGAATCGCATCTTGGGCGCTACACACCCATCCCATTGCTAGCTGTCGTCCCTCCCTCCCCCTCCACTTCCCTTCACTGCAGCGCTTGGTGAAGCCATGCAGAAACTCTGCTACCACCATCAGCACCATGCCATCGTGCTGGCCTAGATCCCATCTACCTCTCCACCCCCGCTTGCTGGATCAAGGAGGAGGAGACGTCACCGAGCCGTACGTGTGCACATTTCGGAGGTGTCGTTCGTGCGGTGGTGGATTGGATTCGATCACGAAGGGAGTACGACTACGCCAACCACGATCATTAGACCGTTGACACTTTCGGTCTACAAGGGTATGTAGCCTCTTCCTCTCGTTGCTAGCGTCTCCATAGAATATATCTTGAGTGTTTTGTAGGAATTTTTTTGTTTTCCATGCAACAATCCTGTTGTAGGGTGAACCCTAAGATGGATCTTTTCCCACTTGAAGGGGGAAAAGGGATGAACACAAAGAGGAATTCACTCCAACAAAACCCAATCACACATCCACTAGAATAGCAAACACATAGATCCACAAGAATACAAGCACAATCAAAGGAAACAAGCACTAGGATCAAGTTCTTCCCACTCATAAGAGATGAGGTCTTGATGATAATCTTCTCCAAGAGGAGGTCTTTAAATCCACAAGTGGATCTTCTCCTAAGAGGTCTAGATCTCCAATGGAGTGGTAGAAGGAGCAAAGCTCTCAAATATCTCACATATACTTTGCTAGCCCTAAACATGACCCTAGGTACGGAATATGTAGGCTTGGGGACGAAGTGGACGAAGTGAAAGCCCAAAACAGTAGCTTCAGTCGGCCTTCCTAATGGGCCCGTGCGCATGGCGTAAGTTGGTCCCGTGCGCACGGGGGTCCCGTGCGCACAGGGTGCTACAACGCCCGCTTCCTGGGTAGCCCGTGGGCACGGGGTCTCCGGGGCCCGTGCGCACGGGGTCGCCTGGGACTTGCATCCTTGCTCCACTTGAACTCCTTGTCCTTCCTTATGGACTTGGGGTGCTACTCCTTCTCCTTGGTGATGTTCCTTAGCTACTTGGTAGTGTTCCTCTTCGTACCTAATGATACATAGTGCATTTTGGTGAGGTAGCAACCAAGTTCCACTCATGTCCATATGCATGTCAAGTAGGAAGGAGTTCACCTCGGTTTCCATTGCGCGTGCTCTAGCTCTTGTCATGGGTCCACGTGGTGCTTGATGTGTTGGTGTAGATTCCATGGGGATGATGGAAGGATGCTCCGCATCATCTCCCCCCCTTGGGAGAGATCCGTCCACGGATCGTGATCTTCATCACCATGGTATATATGGGGCCAAGTCCTTGATGTTGAAGATGTCGCTTACATTGTACTTGTCGCGTGGGATGTCGATCTTGTAGGCGTTGTCATTGTAGCGTGCTAGCACCTTGAAGGGTCCATCGGCTCATGGTAGTATCTTGGATTTGCGCTCGTTGGGAAAGCGGTCCTTGCGGAGATGTAGCCATATGAGATCTCCCGGTTGGAACACCATTGGTGTCTTGTTGATGTTGAGCTTGGTGGCGAGGCGTTGTACTTGACGCTCGATCGTGGCCCTTGTATCTTCATGCATCTTCTTGAGAAAACTTGCCCTTGCACTCGCATCCATGTTCGCGCGTTCTTGGAGCGGAAGAGGTAGAATGTCCAATGGGGACAATGGGTTGAAGCCGTAGACAACCTCGAAGGGGGACTTGCCGGTAGTAGAGTGTCGAGCTCGATTGTAGGCGTACTCGGCGATGGGTAAGCACTCCTCCCACTCCTTGATGTTCTTCTTGATCAACACGCATAGGAGAGTAGATAGCGTCTGGTTGGTGACTTCCGTTTGGCCATTGGTTTAGGGGTGATAGGCCGTCAAGAATAGTAGCTTGATGCCGAGCTTGGCGCATAGCGTCTTCCAAAAGTAGCTTAGGAACTTGACGTCTCGGTCCGACTCTATGGTCCTTGGCACTCCATGCAACCTCGAGATTTCCCTACAAAAGAGATTTGCAACATGTGAAGCATCGTCTATCTTATTGCATGGGATGAAATGCCATTTTAGAGAATCGGTCGACAACAACAAATACGGAATCCTTTCCATTTTGAGTCCTAGGCAAACCAAGCACGAAATCCATACTAATATCTTCCCATGGTTGATATGGAATTGGAAGTGGCATATGTAAACCATGAGATTGAGCTTGTGACTTAGCTTTGTGGCATGTAGAACATTGGTTGGTGAAGCGAGCGACGTCGCGGAACATCTTTGGCCAAAAGTACTCGAAGGAGAGTGTGGCAAAGGTCTTATCGCGCCCAAAATGTCCCATAAGTCCTCCACCGTGAGCCTCTTGCAAAAGTAACAAACAAAGCGAAGACTCGGGTATACAAAGCTTGTTAGCGCGCATAAGGTATCCATTCTTGAGATAATAGTTCTCCCAACAAGTGTGAGCGAGACATTTGGCATAAGGAATCGCAAACATAGGATCATGTGCATAAAGATCTTTAACATGCTCAAAGCCAATAACATTTAGCTCAAGTTGAGTAACTAACATGCACTTGCAGGAAGGAGCATCCGCCACAACGTTTTCTTTACCCTTAATGTACTTGATCACATAAGGAAAAGATTCAATAAATTCACTTCATTTAGCATGCCGTTTATTCAACTTGGTTTGACCTTTAAGGTACTTTAGTGTCTCATGATCGGTATATATGACAAATTCATGTGGGTGAAGATAATGCTCCCAAACATGCAATACACGCACTAAAGCATACAATTCTTTGTCATAGATGGGATAGTTGAGTTGAGCACCAGAAAGTTTTTCACTAAAGTATGCAATGGGTCGCTTTTCTTGCATCAAAACTCCACCAATTCCATTACCACTAGCATCACAATGAACCTCAAAAGTTTTGTTGAAATTAGGCAATGTGTAAGCAAAGATTTGAGCTCATCAAATGCGGTAGATTGAGATGGTCCCCAAACAAAGGGTGCATTCTTCTTACTCAAGGCATGCAAAGGTGCGACAATAGTGCTAAAATCTTTCACAAAGCGACGATAAAAACCCACTAGGCCAAGGAAACTACGCACTTGTTGCAAATTTGTGGGTTCTGGCCAAGTTTTAATTGCTTCAATTTTAGACTCATCTACATGAACACCCTTTGAAGACACAACAAAGCCCAAGAAAACAATCTTGTCAACACCAAAAGTGCATTTTTCCATATTGGCATAAAGTTGTTCTTTTCGAAGAGTTTGCAAAATGGACCTAAGCTTGTGGCTCTCACTCTCTTTGTGGTGGTTCACTCTCTCACTATTCTCTCCATGATGGGTGGATGCTTGCTTGTCGGTGATTACTTGACTTGGTGACATAGGTCGTAGCACGTACTCTTTTCCCTTCATCTTGAAGCTATAGTGGTTAGTTCTTCTGTTGTGGATGACGCCGCGGTCGAATCGCCAAGGTCTTCCCAAGAGAAGATGGAACACGGACATGGGAACCACGTCACACTCCAAGGTGTCCTCGTAGGCGCCTATCTTGAACGAAACTTGCACGGTGTGCTCCACTTGGATGGTGTCGGAGTCGCTAAGCCATTGGACCTTGTAGGGGCGAGGATGCTTCTTCTTGATCAATTGTAGCTTGGAACATAGCTCGACACTTGCGAAGTTGTGACAACTTCCTCCGTCGATGATGACCTTCACGGAACGACCATTGATGCCGGCCTTTGTGTGGAAGATGTGACACCGTTGGTCTTCGCCTTGTTGGTGTTGAAGCGTCAAGACCTTGGAGACCACGAGAGCGGGGCTTGAATCATTGTCGCAAAAGACTTGAGCATCTTCTTCTTCATTCACTTGACGGTGCATGGCGACGTGCTCAAGAGCTTCCATCTCGTCTTCACTCGTGGAGTCGTATGTGCCATTGTCATTGGCAATCATGGTTCGCCGGTTGATGCATTAGAAAGACTTGTGTCAACGACCACCACATGTGAAGCACTTGAGAGAACTTGTCTTGACGGGGTCATCCGGTGGCGCCTATGATGAAGGAGTCTTGGACTTGTAGTTGCTTGCCGGAGGACGAGTCGAGGAAGGCGTCGTTTGCTTGGGACTTGACTTGTCGTTGGTACTTGGTGATGCTCTAGTCGAGGTAGGAGGTGTCGTAGTTGATGGAACTTGAGTGTAGGAGCCGTAGTTCTTGGATGAGTACTTGGCATACTTGAAGTCTTCTTGTACTTGTCGCTCCGCCTTGGTCGCTTGATGAACTAGCTCGAGAAGGTTGGAGTAGGGTTGGAAATCGGC
Source organism: Thinopyrum elongatum (assembly GCA_011799875.1). Taxonomy (NCBI): domain Eukaryota; kingdom Viridiplantae; phylum Streptophyta; class Magnoliopsida; order Poales; family Poaceae; genus Thinopyrum; species Thinopyrum elongatum. The sequence goes on from CM022303.1 coordinate 392,419,841, forward strand.
AATCTTCCTTATTGGGTGATTGAGGCAGTTCAAGAAGCGTGCCATAGTTTGCTCATCATCTTCTTTGACATTGGCTCTTATCATTTGCAATTTCCATCTCTTGATAGTATTCTTCCACCGTCTTCGTGCCTTGCTTGAGGAGTTGCAACTTCTTGAAGAGATCTCGGGTGTAGTGTGTAGGCACGAAGCGAGCTCTCATGACATCCTTCATTTGTGTCCAAGTTGTGATTGGTGGCTCATCCTTCTCGCGGCATCGCTCGATCACTTGTTCCCACCAAATGAGGACGTAGTCTTGAAACTCGAGAGATGCCATGTCGATCTTCTTTTCCTCGTCGTAGTTGTGAAGACGGAATATCTTGTCGACCTTTAATGCCCAAGAGAGGTATTCCTCGGGATCGTTGCTTCCAGAGAACTTGGGCATGGTAAACTTGAGCTTGCCGTAGTGGAGTTCTTCATCATAGTGACGGTGTTGATGGCGCTCTTGGCATGGGGGAGGGTCTTCGAGCACTCGTTTCACTTGATGTCGCTCTTGCCGAGGAGGATGACAAAGCATGTGTACCCGGTTTCGCCTTTCTTGTTGCTCTTCACGTCGGGCGGCTTCTTCTTGTCGTGCTTGACGAAGAGCTTCCTCGTGCTCACGTACTTGACGATTTCATTGGGCAACGACTCGAGTGGACTCTCGGAGTGCGTCTTGAGCCGCTTGAGCTTGAGCTTCACGACTTTGTTGCTCTTGCCAGATTGCATCGCCGTCTTGAGATGCTTGACGTGGACGATGTGGTGGAGGTAGCTCTTGATCCATGGCTTATTGTTCTTGGCATCACGCCTTCTCACGTGCTCGCACGCGGTCTTGTAAGCCATTGCCATGGAAAGGATTTTCTTGAGCTTGGTGATCGTGAGTGTCGTCTCAGAAAGGAGAGCGAGCTCGAGGAGGACTTGCATCGGAAGAAGAGTATGACGACGAGTGTCGACTTGAGTGGCGCTGTCTTGGTGAAGAAGTTGAGGAAGATGCACGACTCACGATCATGTGGCGGAAATCTCCCATTTGTTTGGAGAGCTTGGCGTCGAGGTAGTCCTGTTGTCTTGCTTCCGATTGACAAAGGTCGGTGGTGAGTTGCTCGATGCGATCGCCAAAGCTTCACTCTCTTGATGTAGAGCTCGTTGTGCGATGAAGAAGTGATTCTTGGTGACGAAGTCGCATTCGTCATCTTGATCCTCGAAGAGCGGGTTCGCCGAAGAAGAAGGCCTATCCATCATGTCGAAGTGGTGGTGAGTAGGAAAATGAGAGAACAATACCAAAGATACCTTTTCCGAAGATTGTGGATGTATCAAGTAAGATCCCACGTGATGCTATAATAGTAGAATTGGTACCGGGTTTTGTTTTCTCACACCTACAAGTAAATGGCTTTTGGAGGATCTCGGGTAGGAAATGGCACAAATAATTCAAGCAAATGTTAGTCAAGATGTTGAAAAAGTTGAAAAGATGCACAAATCGCAAGTAATACAAATAGATGAACCCCGAGGGTATCACTAGGAACACACACGGAAGATAGATGGGATCCATACAACCAAGGAATGAGCTCTAAGAGGTGGAACCACAAGAACGCTCTTGTTGTACGGATACTAGAGAGATGCTAGCTCGATTGCTCTAATGGGCTAGATATGCTAGTGCACCAACCTAAGAGAGAAAACGGGCCGTCTATTATCCCAAGTATGCTTATGTATGTATTGACCAAGATGATGTAACTATGGAAATCTGACGCCGCCTGATCAGAGCCGAAATGCCGGACGTCCGACACCTACCAGACGACCGGACCCTCGTGAGCCTCCGGACATCCGGTAGCTGCCGGACGATAGACGCCTGTCTGCGCACAGTGTGTTGGGCCGAGGTCCATGTACCCCTTCGTGACCCTAGACTATATATAATCCTCCTCCTCCCTCTTTCTAGGGTTAGCATTGGTTTAGCTCATTATAGAGATAGAGCTTTGCTCATCCACTTGGTTCTACTCCTCGGAGAGACCGCGGCCTCTTCGGAGGAGATCCATCCTTGGATTCAAGACCCCTCACGGGAAGACCTTCAAGACCTCCTCACGAAGATGAACTAGCTACCGTTTGTATCGTCCTTTGTTGTGTTTGAATCTTGTATCACCCTTTATGTTCATGGATCTAGCACATGTGTGATCGTTCATGTTGATTTGAGAGTTTACCCTCGTGTTTCCCCTCGTGTTCTTCGTAGGATCCCCTCCATTTCGTGAAAGATCGGCCTTAGGGTATCCACCCTACATCACTAGTGCACCAACCTAAGAGATAAAACGTGCCGTCTATTATCCCAAGTATGCTTATGTATGTATTGACCAAGATGATGTAACTATGGTATGAGGCTCAATGCTATTGCTTACAAGCTTTTTGCTTCTCTTCTTTTTCTTTTGCTTAAAATCTTTTTCTCTCTTTTTTTTGACTATGCCACAATGCTTGATATGCGAGCCGGCGTATGAGGTAACAAGTGTGATATGCACGGGAGAGACGTAACACTAAAGGTTCACTAAGGCGTGGCCCGGCAATTCTCAACTTGCTAGTCTCGATGGGTAAGCAACGCAAAAGAGGCTCGAGGCTATCAAGGTAATGGCAAGGGTAAGAACAAAGCGTCGTCGAGGTTACCGTCCTTGCTTACGGTTGGTATGAAGATGAAGTGGTCGATGTCGAAGTGGAGTCCGAGTCGATGACGAGTGGCGGTGATGATGAAGGCAAATCCGCCTAAGTAGCCGAAACACCTTAGGACACTTGAGAACCGCAACTCCAAAACTCAAACACTCATGAGAAGTATTGCGGAAGATCAAAGGTGGTGGTGGAGAGGCAAAATGGTGGAAAACAGGGGATGGCCGAACTGCTCTGTATGGCCCGCGCGCATGGGGTAAGTGATGCCCGTGTGCACGGGGTCCCGTGGGCACGGGGTCCCGATGGCCCGTGCGCACGGGGTGTTCTGGGAGCGCAAGAACACCTTCGGATCCGTGGATTTTTGCAAATTTTCGGCCGAAATCGATGGTTGGGTGGGTGGGGAAAGATGGTAAGGGGTAGATCCACTTGTCAAACACCAAATTCGTGGATCAAGTCAACCAAATCTCACAAGAACCAACAAATTGTAAGAAAAAAATTGGGGCTATTTTTGGTGGGGATTTTCGAATTAGCACGAAAAACAAGAAACTCAAGCTAGCAAATGGGGGGTAGGGGCTCCAAGATGTGAATCAATCTTGCTCATGATACCAAGATGTTGTAGGGTGAAACCCTAAGATGGATCTTTTCACACTTGGAGGGGGAAAAGGGATGAACACCAAGAACACAAAGAGGAATTCACTCCAACAAAACCCAAGCACACATCCACTAGAATAGCAAACACATAGATCCACAAGAACACAAGCACAATCAAAGGAAACAAGCACTAGGATAAAGTTCTTCCCACTCCTAAGAGATGAGGTCTTGATGATAATCTTCTCCAAGAGGAGGTCTTGAAATCCACAAGTGGATCCTCTCCTAAGATGTCTAGATCTCCAATGGAGTGGTAGAAGGAGCAAAGCTCTCAAATATCTCACATATACTTTGCTAACCCTAAACATGACCCTAGGTACGGAATATATAGGCTTGGGGACGAAGTGAACGAAGTGAAGGCCCAAAACAACAGCTTCAGCCGGCCTTCCTGATGGGCCCGTGCGCACGGGGTAAGTTGGGCCCGTGCGCACGGGGGTCCCGTGTGCATGGTACACGCCCGTGCGCACGGGGTGCTACAACGCGCGCTTCCTGGGTAGCCCGTGGGCACGGGTCTCGGGGCCCCGTGCGCACGGGGTCGCCTGGGACTTGCATCCTTGCTCCACTTGAACTCCTTGTCCTTCCTTATGGACTTGGGGTGCTACTCCTTCTCCTTGGTGATGTTCCTTAGCTACTTGGTAGTGTTCCTCTTCGTACATAATGATACATTGAGCATTTTGGTGAGGTAGCAACCAAGTTCCACTCATGTCCATATGCATGTCAAGTAGGAAGGAGTTCACCTCGGTTTTCATTACGCGTGCTCTAGCTCTTGCCATGGGTCCACGTGATGCTTGATGTGTTGGTGTAGATTCCATGGGTAATGATGGAAGGATGCTCCGCATCAAATCCCCATCACGAGCCCCCTGATGAAGGCCAATCCCCCTCCAAGGGTTGACCCACACCCAATGCTCCATCAACCTTTTGATTTTCCTGGTTTGAACCCTCTAGGGCCACAACATGGGCATGATCATATCCAAGAGGATGCTGACATGGATGACAGATGAAGATGTTCATTGGGCTTTTCAACATCCAATCCAATAACAATGTGTCACTTCATAATGACTGTGAATGAGAACCTAGGGTAAGTTGGTGAAGAGGAGGCGCTTCCTATTCAGGATGGAAATAATAGTATTACCACTACTGTTTGTTTGTCGGATGGGGCAGTTTCAAACAATATTCAATTTGAAGGCAACCCACTGAATGAAATGGTTAACCAGACGGCTCATAATGTACTTGTTAACTTACATGTTTTTGCTCCTAATGATGCTCATAATCTTGGATTTGGTATGCTTAATACCATGTTGGCTTAGCCACACGATGAATTGAGTGGCCAAGTGAAAATCATGCCTGTTAATGACTAGAGGCTATTATACTGCTTCCTAGCTTGCCTCCAGCTGTAATCCTCCAGATGAAGCAAGAGACACCTGTTGCTCGTGTGGCCGCTGAAAATGATGAAAATTCTATTAAAAATATTGCATCTACCATGCTGCACTGCCTGCAAATATTATTTCAGTCCATAGTTGTTGCAATTGACCAATCTGAAGATGCTCCTTCTATGTCTTTTGTCAACACAGATTGAGGCCCTCCCCAATGCTCCACACTGTACAGGTGTTAAGGCTGCCATGTAGGCAAAAAATCTGATGTGACAAGGTAATAAAGAGGAGAGACGTGAGTTTGGTGACCCCAGGAAGAACCAATGCCAAGCACGTGAACCTAGGCAAAAGCAATTAAATGAAAGAAACCCACCGATGCATAAAATAGTTTAGTTGCTAAAGCATTAAATGAGGGGAGCTTAGCACCAACAAGTGAAGCACCTATGCATTATGGACATTAGTTGCTAAACTTTTAATATACTTAGCATCTTATCTAAGCACCTATGCATTGGAAGTGGCCTGCTAAGTCATACTCCCTCCGTTCCAGAATATAAGGTGTATTGGTTTCCGTGCAAGTCAACCATTTGAAAGTTTGACCAAGATTATAGAACAAAATAGAAACATCTGCAATACCTAATAGATAAAATATGAAACTACCTTTCATGATCGATCGAATGATATAAATTTCATATTGTGCATATTAATATATTTTTCTTAAAACTTGGTCAAACATGCGCTCGTTTGACTTTTGAAAAAACAAATACACCTTATATAAAGAAACGAAGGGAGTATAATTTTGAGCCACTCACGCATGTCACTTGAGGTAAAGTGAGCAAATCTCAACTCATCATTTTTTCTTTGTCAGAAAGAGGGAATGTTTCCGCGGAATATTGCGTAGTCCATTGAATCGGTGGGCCTTAAATGTGAGCAGAAAACGGCCCTGGATGGTTGCAACAGGCATCCGTCTCCTTCCCCGTGCACTTCGAATCTCCCTTCTCCGACGAAAACCCTAGTTCAGTTAGGAAGGGCAAGGGGAAGACGGGGAAGACATGGCGGCCGCGGCGGCCCCCGTTGGACACAGCAGCAGAGGCGGCGGTGGGCGGATCCATCGGCTGGAGGTGGAGAATTTTAAGTCGTACAAGGGAACACAGACCATCGGCCCCTTCTTCGACTTCACGGCCATCATCGGTCCCAATGGCGCCGGCAAGTCCAATCTCATGGACGCCATCAGTTTTGTGCTCGGCGTCCGCTCCGCACACCTCCGTGGCGCCCAGCTCAAGGACCTCATCTACGCCCTCGACGACCGCGACAAGGAGGCCAAGGGTCGCAGGGCCTCCGTACGCCTCGTCTACAACCTCCCAGGCACCGGCGGCGAGCTTCACTTCACCCGCACCATTACCGGCACCGGTGGCAGCGAGTACCGTATCGATGGCCGACTCGTCACGTGGGACGACTACAACGCCAAGCTCAGATCCCTCGGCATTCTCGTCAAGGCCCGCAACTTCCTCGTTTTCCAGGTCTTCACTAATTCTTCCTCCTCGATTAGCAATAATTCCGGAGACGTGACATGAGCATTTGCATTGCAGGGTGACGTGGAATCCATTGCCTCCAAGAATCCTAAGGAGCTCACTGCACTTCTGGAGCAGATTGCCGGCTCTGACGAGCTCAGGAGGGAGTACGACGAATTGGAGGAACAGAAAACCAGTGCCGAAGAGAAATCTGCACTTGTCTATCAAGAGAAAAGGACCATCGTCATGGAGAGGAAGCAGAAGAAGGCGCAGAAGGAAGAGGCAGAGAAGCATCTGCGCTTACAGCAGGACCTGGTACTTCTCCCACACTCATTTCTTTTGTTCTGAAAAATCTCAAGTTTGGGTTACTTACTCTATCAAATATTCACATTATGCGCCCTATGTCTTTGCTTGTTTTCAGAAACTGTTAAAAACAGAGCATCTCCTATGGCAACTCTACAGCATTGAAAAAGACATGGAAAAAATAGAAGCCGAACTTGAGGATGATAGACGTTCTCTTCAGCAAGCGCGCGAAGATAATCAATCCTCTGACAATGGACTTGCTGCAAAAAGGAAGGAGCAAAGTGCATTTCTCAAGAAAATTACCTTATGCGAGAAGAGTATGTCGAAGAAAAAACTTGATATTGACAAAAAGGTAGGTGCCTTATTTTCACTCCTAAACCCCACAACTTCCATCATGACATTTTTGTTTGCGGCTGTATGAGGAGCTTATCAAATTCTTTTCTTCTGTTCTGTTTTCTCATGGCATCATACAACTATCCCGACCTCCCCCCCCCCCCCCCCCCCCTCTCAACTTGTGCCTACCAGAATGACTTGTATGCTTTTGAGACTCACATTCTATTAAGTTGCTGATCATTGTATTTGCTCTTAATTACATGTTTAGTTTTTAGCTTCTTGCAATTTAGAATTTGTAGTAGAATTCTTATTAGTAGGTGAAACAAGGCTTGCCTTCTAGAGATTTAGAGCGTACCAATGTCGTTGAAATTATGAATTGGGCATGTTAATTACATCCTAATTGATATGTTTCTTCTTCAGCAACCCGAGCTGCTTAGATTGAAAGAGCAAATATCTCGGCTCAAATCCAAAATCAAAAGCTGCAACAAAGAGATTGACAAAAAGAAGGATGATAACAAGAAACATTTGGAAGAGATGAAAAGGCTGCAGAGTGCTTTGGCTGATGTCACAAGTGCTATTGAGGAGTTGAACGAGCAAGGCCAAGATAAAGGAGTGAAACTGCAATTAGCCGATGACCAAGTTCAGGAATATCATAGAATGTGAGTCTGACTGTCGTATCTCCATGTGTACTATGTAAGGAGAGTAACACCATTGTGTCTTGTCTATCTTTCTAGTTTCTAGGCATAAAACTAGTGTAAAAAATGGTCTTACATTATGGGATGGAGGGAGTACTTGGGAGTTGAATGAGCGATGCGAGTCTCAAAATCGTAGAATGATATGTATTTCTTAACAAACTTCGAATGCCAGAACATCTATTTGTGAGGGCGGGGGGGGGGGGGGGGGGGGGGGGGAAGTAGGTTAAGACAAGTCTGTAGGTAGATACTACATGCAACGAGGCCAAGCTGTATGATTTGGTTTTACAATCACCTTCGCTACCTCGCAAAACCTGTGAGCTTTTGAGTTTTTTTATTAGTTATGAATAACTGCAACAAAATGGATAAATTTACGCTTTTTGAACAATGTCTTTGCATTCTTTTGATATTTGTGCGTGCATCCCTATGACGGCTTCATTGGACCTTAACTTCTGTTACAGCAAGGAAGATGCAGGAATGAGGACAGCAAAGCTGCGAGATGAGAAGGAAGTATTAGACAAAGAGCTAAATGCTGATATTGAAGCCAAAAAGAATTTAGAGGAGAATATGCAACAGCTGCGTAGTCGTGTTGATGAGATATCATCACAGGAGAGTGAATTGCAGACAAAGCTTAATAAGATTCTTCATTCAATCCCCAAGCATGAAGACGAGCTTACACGTTTACGTGAGGATCATAACAAGATTGCAAAGGAACGCCAATCTTCAGGGTTAGTCCATAGCAAAGTCCTTTGATCTTGATCGGTTGCTTGTTTGAATCATTCAGTGTATTAATTTTTGCTCTACCATAAACATTAGTTTTGAATTTTGATGTGCAATACATTATTTTTCAAACTTTATGCAGAGCTAAGTATCTGACATTGAAGCAGAAGGTGGATGAGATAGATACGCAGTTACGTGAACTCAAAGCTGTGAAGCATGAAAGTGAGCGGGATGCTCGATTTTCAGAAACTGTTAAGAGTCTTAAGAGGCTATTCCCTGGAGTCCATGGTCGCATGACTGAACTTTGTCGGCCCTCACAAAAGAAATACAACCTTGCTGTCACTGTTGCCATGGGAAAATTCATGGATGCAGTAGTGGTTGAAGATGAAAGCACAGGAAAGGAATGCATTAAGGTGCTGCTTTCATGATTTTAGTTAGCTTGTCTTCCTACATTTTTTTATATATTTGGAAAACAAATTATACTGTCCATTTTAGTGAATGCTATTACTTATTTTTTGTTTAATTCAAAACGTATTTCTCCAGAATACATAGCACTTGTTAAATGAAATCAAACAACCAGTGCGCCACTTATATTTGCTTGCATGGTTTTCGAAGAGATGTGTGTATGCTAAAAACAGATGTAGTTCCAATCTGTGTATTAATGGAATCTTGCTATAATTCATGTGAGGCGTTAAAAGAAACTTGGATGGGTTTCAACTTATCAAATGGATGTCAAAGTCACATGGACGGACGGTTGGTGCATGATGGATAGCACCCTAAGGATGAAAGCACATGATACTCTTATTGCAAGACTTGCCTTGGGCGAACTTCACCTGAATGAGGCTACTGTATTTCCATATCCACTGTCGTAGAATGCCACACTTTCTTAGCTACCTTGCCCACTTGTCTTACACTCATTATTTTGACATAGTTGTGGCAAACAATTCGTACACCAAAAAGATGCGGCAAACCACACTTTGTAGCCGTTTTTCTGGCAAAACAAAAGATATCAACCAAATAGGAACAGTCCATCAACCACGTTTTGCATTTGTGTTTGTCACGTTATAGAATTTTCTGATTTAAGTTGGTCCTTTACTTTTGGCATCATCTCCCAGAATGTGTAGTAACTTTATGTCTCCTGTGCTGCAGTATTTGAAGGAACAACGTCTTCCTCCACAGACATTTATTCCCTTACAATCGATCCGTGTGAAGCCAATAACCGAGAGGTTGCGTACCCTTGGAGGATCTGCACAGTTGATCTTTGATGTGATACAATATCCTTTTTTTCTGTACCTTGGTGAATTTTGCTGCATGCTCTCTTTTTTTTGGGTATCCTTTCGAGTTTTCAGTGATCAAATCAAATGTTTATCTACCAGATGATTTTATCCGCCTTACTGCATAATATTGCTTTTGCAGTTTATACTTGTTGTAAAAATTTGTAATGCATCATTCCATGGGAAGAGCTGTTGACATTTATCAACCTTGATCGCCCCCATGTGGCTATCCATTTTCTATAAAAAATTCATTTCTGTTTCCCCCAGAAAACTGCAAAAGGCTCTTTCACTTATTTTTAGACTACTAGTATTATTATTCAATTTTGTTTGCACACTTGCTTGCTTGTGGTTTTGTTATTTGGTGCAGTCTTTTGCTTCTTGTGTCAGTTGTCGATGAGCTACATTTCAATGAATTTGTATGGTCAAAACAAACATTTGTGCCAAATTGTTTGGTTTTGTTTGTCATTTGTGCCTTAACATTATACATTTGATCGAGCTTTGGAGAAAGCAGTTCTGTATGCTGTTGGGAATACACTTGTCTGTGACAAACTTGATGAAGCTAAAACTCTTAGTTGGAGTGGTGAAAGGTACAAGGGTAAGTGCATGCAGTCATGTTCTGAAATGAAATTTTCTAAAAAAAAATTATGCTTACTTGGCTCTCACTTGTATGTATTTAGTCGTTACTGTCGATGGGATTCTTTTGACTAAGTCTGGCACAATGACTGGTGGAGTAAGCGGTGGAATGGAAGCTAGATCAAATAAATGGGACGACAGCAGAATAGAATGTACATATCCTTTTTTTTTCTATTATTACCAATAGATATGTGCAATATCTTGTAATTTTCCTTACTGGGTCTTCATGCAATATGTGATGTAGCTCTGAAGAAGAAGAAAAGTAAGCTAGAGGCTGAAATGTCCGAACTTGGTTCCCCCAGGGAGTTGCAGAGAAAGGAGCTTGCTGTATCTGAGAAAATAACTGGACTTGAGAAAAAGTTACATTACTCGAATGTCGAACAGGTTGGTAGATAGTTTTGACTACCCTTGACAATACTTTAAACTCTCCTAGAACAATACTATTTCTTGTGTGCAGAATAATCTCAAGGAGAAGCTACACAAATTGGCATCTGAGAAACGTAGTATTGAGAAAGAAATTGATCATCTGGAGCCAGGAAAGGAGGAGGTGATATATCAATGTGTTCAACTGTTGTTTAAGTCAGGTTCCAAGTGTCACTTGTGCACCAGTCACTAATACATAATTTTCTTAGTTGGAAAGCCGTCTTGCTAAAAACGAACGGGAAGTAAGAAAGCGGGAGAAAAAAATAAATGAGATAGTGGACAGGATTTACAAGGATTTTAGCACGTCAGTTGGTGTGAAGAACATTCGTGAATATGAAGAAAAGCAACTGAAAGATGCTCAAGCACTGCAGGAGAGGAAGCTAAGTCTGAGCAATCAATTATCGAAACTGAAATACCAGTAAGTAATCCTTCATTTATTGTTTTCATGGGAATCAACTGGCCAAGTCTACATTTACTTTCATGTGCATACCTCATATGGCGTTCGGAGCATGATTTTGTTCTGCAGGCTGGAATATGAACAAAAGAGAGATATGCATGCTCCAATTGCGAAGTTAAACAACACACATGAGACCCTAGAGAAGGAGCTGAAGGGCTTGCAGGAGAGAGAAACTCGTGCTAAGGTTGATGCTGAACATATTTCAAATCAGATGGAAGAGCTGAAGGCTGAGGCTGAAGGTACATTTCTGAAGTATCTTGTCTATTTTTCTGTAGTCCTTGATAAGGATGCAAGTGGGGTGGGATGCGTCCAGCCTGCACCTGCCTTCTCTGCTTGCGGTTGAGCTGGGTTGATGCGGCAGCCCGCACTGCCCGCAAGCTTCGCCGGTTAATGTGGCAGCCTGCATACGCCACAATTTTTTAGTCCCAACGAATGCCTGATGGTTTCAGTTGTGCATTTTCGAATACTAAAAACTGAAGAATAAAACAACCAGAAATATGAAAATAAAATCCTCTAAGGCCTGGTTGTTTTCTCCATCAAGTTAGACCCAGCCTAGAAGATGGCACATGGCAACAAATCTCATAGCACCTGTATCTTCTCCAACTCGTTCCATCCCCAACCTAGGGCAGCCCGGTGCACGTAGCCCCCGCTTGCGCTGGGTCTGGGGAAGGGTCCGACCACTTTGGGTCTATAGAACGCAGCCTTTCCCTACATTTCTGCAAGAGGCTATTTCCATCTCCATCTTTGATGTTGTAAGAAAATGGCTGCTGAGCACAGCACATCATCAAGGCGCATTCCTGTCGTTGAGTGTGATCAGTAACATGAAGTTCTTGATCACGGTCACTTGGTGAAGACTACAAATAGCTTCCCCATAAACCATATGGGAAGCATTGTCTTGTATATCATCTTCGCATGTACCCATCATACTTCAATGGACCTTCAAGCTTCAAGCATATGTCCATTCATCAATGTCTTTATGAAGTTTGGTGAAGTTCTTCGAATATATTACTCATAACCTTATGGGAAGCCTCTTCGTGTAGACCATCTTCACATGTCCATCACGTGATCATCCGCAAGCTTCAAGCTTGTAGTTCCTCGAGATACCTATCTTGAACTCGCCCTTATCTACCTTGATGACCATCTTCACTTGATGTCATCCTCACATGGGCTACTTGAAATCTTTCTTTCGTTGCAAGCCCATGAGAATCACCTAACCCATATAGACAGAGAAAACACATAATATGGGTTAGTTCACAAAATACAATTCGCAAGTGCTTACCATATCACTAGATCCCATGTGGTACACTCTTTGCGCTTGTGTGTTGACCGTCTAGAATTCAATCTTTGAGCTTTATCTTGGTCAACCTTTATCTTTATTCCATACTCTATTTTGATGTCTTGAAGCCACATTGAACTCTTCCCTTCACTTCATTGCTTCAAGACATGATGACCAATATCTCAATTCTCTCATCACCATGTTGAGTTTCTCCATGTTTATTAGATTGGTCATTACTTGCTCTTCTAAATGCTTCATCACAATATCTTGAGAGGCACAATGAATTCTTTACTTGAATTACTTGCTTCAAGACTTTATCAACAATGACTCAACATATGAGCTCATCATAATCTCATCTTCAAGCCATATATGGAATCCTTCTCTTTAATCATTGTCTCGAGATCTTTGATCCATCATGCCTCAACCCATAAGCCCAAGCATGACAATCTTTGAGTTCTATGATTGAATAAAAAATAATCAATATGAAGTCTACTTCTTGATCATAATAGATCCATCACTAGAACTCAATGATCTTGATGCAAATCTCGATGTTGATGTCATTCATTCCAAATCCATCAAATCTCCTTCATGCATCACTGCTATATATTTCAATGCAAACATTAGTCCATAGGGCTTTGTTAATTACCAAAACCACACATGGGGACTATATTCACTTTCAGCCATCCATGTCCCTGTGGCTGCTGCACCAATCTACGGAGATAGAGCGGCGGTGGAGGAACGGCCGTCTCTAGCCACAATCCAGTAAGGGGAGGCATTTGGAGCTGCTAATGACTACAGCTTAGGAGAAAGGTTGCCAGTGGAGATGGAGGCGCCGTCGTTGAGTGTACTGCCAGGAGATGTGGGGATATCTTTTAGGCATCTTGCGGATACGTTGGCTGTCCGCTGCAGCCAGCCTGGTTCAATCCGCGGGAACAATGCGGCCATATGCAGTCAACCCACGAGAAAGTATGTGGGCTTGCTTTGGGAGGTGGGACAGTGGGTTAGCAGGCAGGCCTGCCACACTTGCACCCGTAGTTCTTGATTGCCAAGTAGGTGACTCTTTTAGGGATGCTAGTTGGCTGATCCATGTCCCTTGCCATTTAGTTGGTTCATTGCTGCTTAATTTAAGTAGCAAAGAACCCATATCACAGTTATTGCACCTTATTGTTCCTTAAGCTTAGTTTTCCAGCTCTACCAGAAGTAATGGCATTGTGCATTTCCTTAGTAGTATCCATACCTGAATATGTACTGTTTGGGCTGAACTTGTTGTTTCCTTTCCATAGAGGTATACTAGTTCATCCTTGCATTTTGTGCAAAGATTTTCTTATGGAGTTCTGTTGATTGTTTCTAAATGGTATTTTGAAATGTAATATACATCTGCTAGCGTTCTCAGTGTTCAAGAAAGCATTTTTTAGCGGCGCTTAATTGTTCTTAAGCGCTGAGTGTTGGCTATACGCTTCGCTTCTGCCCTGGGTGCAGATTTTAGCGTCGAGTGTTTTTAGCGCAATTAAGTGGGCGATTTAGCGCCAGGTGCTGGCTGAGCGTGCGCGCGCCTGATTGATGGAATAGCGATGGAAATGTCGGGCGGGAACAGAAAAATGTAGACGGGAGGGGAAAGGGGGTATAAAGGCCACGGCCCAAATTGGCCTGGTGGCTAGGGTTAGAAGCGGAGGGGTAAGGAGAGGCTGTTGCGGCGGCTCCTGGAGGCACAGCTCCCTGGTCCTCCTCGACGTCCACTCTATTCAGTCAGGTGAAGATTGAGACTGATTCCTCTCATTGTTCTTTATGCAGATCTTACTCCTCTGTTCTGTACTTCTGTTCTTTAGTTCTTCTTCCTCATCTGTTCCAGATCCAGTGCAGCAGTGCTCCTATTCCTCCTCTGCAGCTCTGCCTCTCTCCTGTACTCATCTCATTTAGTCATTGCCAAATTCGTCTAGGAATTGCATAAGTATGGAGGCAGGAGAGGATGCTACTGCTAGTGATGCTGCATCAGCACAAGAGAGAGCACTGGCACTGAAGAGGAACTCAGAGGAATTGCATAACTATGAAGGCAGGAGATGATGCTACTGCTTAGTGAGAGGAACTGCATTTTATATGCTATTTCAGTTACCTATGTGCTATGTTTCATATTTTCCTGTGTATTCAAAAATAGCCAAATTCAGGCCAATTTACAAAAAACGCTTAAGCGCATAACTCATTGCTCTAAGCTGTGTGGCCTTCCGCTCCGCTTACGCTTTCCGCTTTTTTGAACATTGAGCGTTCTTGTGAGTGTCGACCGAGCTCTTGCTGTGAATTTTAAACTGAGCATGCCATACGAAGCGTCTTGTGAGTGTCAACCGAGCTCTTCATAACGAATATCAGCTTGTCCAAAATTTTAGTACACCTTGTTCCTTCTCCATTCACCTTTGTACTGATTCCTGAAACTCTTCACTAAAACAGACTGGAAGTTGAAGTCAGATGAATGTGAGACAGCAATTGAGGAACTAAAGAAACAGAATGATAGTGTTGCTGCTGCATTGGCAAATCTGGATCGCCAAGTGAAGTTAAAGGTAGGTTTCTCTAACAGTAACACTGCTTTCATTGAATATTCATTTAGACAGTTTTAATAGGGCTATGGCTGAAGCCTGTTAAACGATTGATTTCTTCGTTGTTTTTGTTTGGGTTTGTGTTTAGACAATTTATATTGACAATCTTAAGGCTGATGCAGTAATGAAACCATCGTTGTTCTTGTAGGAGGGACAGATAGTTCAACTTAGATCACGCCAATGTGAGATTCATGAGAAGTGCGAACTGGAGCAGTTAAAGCTTCCTACAGTTAATGATCCAATGGACACTGGATCATCCTCACAGGAACTTGTCCTTGATTACAACCAGCTTAGTGAAATCTACCTGAAAGAACCATGGCTGTCTGACCGTGACAAACTTGAGGCAGAGTTCAAACAAAAAATAGGTACACTAATGGCTGAGATTGAACGCACTGCTCCAAACTTAAAAGCACTGGACCAATATGAAGCACTTCAAATGAAGGAAAAAGAGGTGAGCGAGAAGTTTGAAGCAGCTAGGAAAGAAGAGCGAGAGGTAGCTGACAAGTATAACTCTGTCAAGCAAAGAAGGTATTGCCCAATTATTTTCGTCTCTAGTTATGGTACTATTTACTTGTTTCTTTATTTTCAATACAAATATATGCTGATCGAACTGTGGAGTTTTGCTTGGATGATTGGCATATAGGACTAGCAAAATTCTATGGAATTCCACTTTCTAGCACAGCTTAAACTTAATATATGTGATGGTCAGGACGAGCCTGCATTATCTGACCGGAAACCGCAGCTTGAACTTATGTCTCTTATGTTAGTATTTGCATGTTCAGGAAGTGTTCTATTTGGGAAACCACTCATCTAAGTGCTCAATTTATGTCAGAGCTCTAATATATTTACACAAGATCTTACTAATATATTCACTGTTGAAAACATGATAATATGT
The DNA here is from genome assembly GCA_011799875.1 of Thinopyrum elongatum. Classification (NCBI taxonomy): domain Eukaryota; kingdom Viridiplantae; phylum Streptophyta; class Magnoliopsida; order Poales; family Poaceae; genus Thinopyrum; species Thinopyrum elongatum. Next base: position 392,435,610 of record CM022303.1, read on the forward strand.
GAGCATCAATTGGTGCGACCCCAACTCTATCACGTATAATGATGATATGTGTGATGGAGTTGTGGTAGCACCAAATTGAAGAGAAGCTTGTCCAACATTGTGTGCGATGGTTTGGGCATATACACATACACCGCAGGCCTCCAGAAGCGCCAGTGCATAGTGGAAGTGCATATATAACATGCTGATAATATCAAGAGAAGTTGGGTGATCAAACTTCTAGCCATGAACAGGGGTGCGTGAAAGTTAGCTATCCACGTGCCAGAACTATGACTATGTTTTCGAGATCTTATGGGTTTCAACTCTAGCCTACCTTAACTTGTTTGGGGCAGAAAGGCTTTGAAAATATGATAATATGCTGCATTCTTTTGGAAGAAATCAAACATTGTTTGATTTCAGCTTACTATAGCCTCAGATTATTCTTAATCAAGCATTATCGGATTTCATGTATCTTTTTCGATTTCAAGTTAACATATTGCCTGCTCGGGGTATATTTTTGGGTCTGAATATTGTTTTGCTTAGGTATGAGCTGTTCATGGAAGCCTTTGATCATATATCTAAAGGCATAGACAAAATCTATAAGCAGTTAACAAAAAGTCACACACATCCACTCGGAGGAACAGCATATTTAAATCTAGAAAATGAAGATGAGCCATTTCTTCATGGAATCAAGTACACAGCTATGCCACCTACGAAGCGCTTTAGGGATATGGAACAGTTATCCGGTGGGGAGAAGACTGTTGCTGCACTGGCATTGCTTTTTGCCATTCACAGGTAAAATATTTCTGGTAAACATGGCAATATATTTCCTTTATCATGTTCCCTGTTATTGATTAAAAAAACTGTCTTCTTCATTAGTTAGTTGTAACATTGTTTGCAGTGAATGACTTAGTTATTTATACAGAAATTACATATTGTGCTTAAGTAGTCACATGTTCTCTTCAGGCGCCAATTTTGCTTCTAATATATCTTGGTGTTTCTTCTGTACCCCATGATTATGTAGTAGGTACCATTTTCAATCTAGGATAGATTACGTAATCTATATTTTCTTGGCCTTTGTAACTACAGTTTGGTAGGGTAATTTGCTCTTTTTGAACACTCCCATTTGTTGTGGTGCGTGTGAGCCACATGCAGACCTTTACCTGGACATTTATTACTTCTCCTTTTGTCCAAAACGTAAACATGTGCGGCAATTGTGCAGTTTCAGGCCATCACCATTCTTCATACTGGATGAAGTTGATGCAGCTCTAGATAATTTAAATGTTGCCAAGGTTGCTGGGTTTATTCGATCAAAGTCATGCGAACGTGCTGGCGAAGAGCAAGATGGTGATGGAGGTTGTGGGTTTCAGAGTATTGTCATATCGCTGAAGGATAGCTTCTACGACAAAGCTGAAGCACTAGTTGGTGTTTATCGGGACTCGGAAAGAAGGTGAAAAGTGCACTTTTGTTAGTACTATCTTTTTTCATATTTCATGTACGCTGACCCTTCAACTCAAACCTGACATGCAGCTGCTCCAGAACCCTCACCTTCGACCTTACGAAGTATAAAGAAGCATGAAATCCACTCCGGTTGGAGTCTTCCTACGTGTTAATCTGTGATAGTGACAATTATCGTCAACTGATTCTGTATTTCAACTTGTGTATATGATTAGTGGCATGTAGTTAATGTAGAAACGGCACAAAACTACAGTACCATTAGAAGTTATATGTTCTGTCTTTGCAAGAATTAGTTGATGGGCATATATCACCGCGCCAGCATGCGGGAACGCCGTGTTCTTCATCTTAGGCATATTTGGACGGTAAGCGATGGCCAAATGTCTTCCCAGGCAAACAAGAGATTGCTTAATTCGACAAGAAATCTTGCCATATCGCAATGACAGGCCAAATGAGGCATATTGAAATAGATAGTAGCCGGTAGTTTTTTTTTGTTTCCCAAGTGATATAAATCTAATGTCAGATATTCTAATGTTGGTGCAAATGCGGTCATCAACTCGCAAGCATCTTGGTGCATTCAACTTTGTCAACTGCTTGCCACTTCAACTTTGTCAACAGTTCGATCTAACTGCCCCCCGCTTGAACGCTCACCCGTTCGTTCCTTGCTCCTCTTCCTTCCCCCTTTCGTGCTTCGTCTGGGTGGCGATTCCTGGCTTGTAACTTCACAATCGATTGGGATTTGAGTGTTGTCTGCCGCTGATGTCCTATTCGCTCCACCACCCTGGCATTTGTGAGAGTGCTTGAGGTACACCGCCCTATGCCCCCACATCCTTTGTCTTATGCCCCCACATCCTTTGTCTTTGGTTTTCATCGGCACGCATGTCCCGATCGTTTTCTGTAGCGGAGAGCCGGATATGTAGCTCTGTTACGGCCGATGGCGGTTGCGCCATCGTTCGACGAGTTTCAGGGTAGTGCGACGCCGACACACGACGGTGTTGTGGGTGTAGGGTTTCACGATGGTTGAAGTCGACGAGGCGGGGAGAGGCCACAACAACTCGTCGAGGATTCTGGTGCTACGGCGGCGGGCGTCGTGGCCCCAACCCATAGATCACACGGAGCATTTGGCGGCCAAGACAATTTTGTCATCATTGGGGGCATTTCCCCCTCATTTTTGCAGCTTGGTTACTTCGACAATTTTGTTATATTTTTGCCATGCTGTCATTTTTGTACTAGTTTGTTCAATGCAAATTTGCCATGTTCTTTAAGATGTGTGATCTGTATTACGTTGTTTCCATGATATGATGTATTTAGAAGGTTTGTTCACTACAAATTTGCCATGCCATGCCGTCATTTTTTTTTTGCCATGCCATCATGTATGTGATTGGTTATATTTTTGCCATGATGTCATATTTGTACTAGTTCGTTCAATGCAAATTTGCCATGTCTTTCACAGGTGTGATTCGATATTTTTTGTTTGCCATGATGTCATATATGTAGTAGTTTGTTAAATGCAAAATTGCCATGCATCATGTTGTCATTGCTTACTATTGACATCCTATCATTTTTTTCTAGTAGTTGGAATTTTTGCCATGTTCTTATATGCTGTGTTTTACGTACTACTACATACTTGCATGCCCATCTAGTTTTTTTCATATGGGGGAGGGAGGTGTTGGCAGGATTTGAGAAGAAAAGTTCTTTTCTTTTTTGTTCCGAAGAATTGCCTTAAACCCGCGTTTTTCTCTTTTTCATATGCAGATTCTTTTCAACATGGTTCAGAATGGCTCGGCTGACGACGAATGATGATTCATGCCGGCGAAATGATGGCGGGCAACAAGAATAGTTCTTTTCTTTTTGTTCCGAAGAATTGCCTTAAACCCGCGTTTTCTCTTTTTCATATGCAAATTCTTTTCAACATGGTTCAGAATGGCCCGGCTGACGACGTTGATGATTCATGCCGGCGAAATGGAACAATGTGGCGTGCAACAAATGGATTTGAAAGGAGGCACGAATACCTTTTCATCTGTTCCATGGTACATTAACCTTTTAAGCATGCTAATTTGCATGCTAGTATTACCTATTCATCCGTTCCATGGGAACTTTCCTCTTTTATAATGGCTTTTTATATACCCTGGCAATTTTTATCACTCATTTGCACACCCATCTTTTCTGTTACGCTTTATAACTTCAGCTATCTAGTCAACACATGAAAAGTTGCTACGTTTCAAACGTATCTATAATTTTTGATTGTTGCTACGCTTTATAATTTTTGATCGTTTCTACCACTCATTTCGCAGGCGTCATCTAAGAAACTCAGGTCGGCTAGGGTATGGAGATCGGTGGGTAACCTGCACGGGCAGACTGGCAGATGTTGACGATGGAGGCGGCGCGGCGGCGTCGACCTTGCTAGGGTTTCGAGCGAGGGAGGGGTGGTGTGTGTGTGTGTGAGAGAGAGAGCCGAGGTTTTGGGGTGTGTGTGTGTGGAGGGGGGGGGGGGGGGGGGGGGGGGGGGAAGGTGGTGTTTGAGGAAATGTCGCGGCTACTGAAAATTTTACTAGGCGGGAGTAAAATGCCGGGGCTACTAAAAATTTAGATGAAGGGATTGAGCAACAAACATCGCACACGGTCCAAACATAATAATCATGTGCTATCAAACAGAAAAGCCCTCCAGGCGGGTAGATGTTTTTGAGATTGCGAGGGATGCGAGCGGGAGCGGGAGCAACAAATATTGCACACGGTCCAAACATAATAATCATGTGCTATCAAACAGAAAAACCCTCCAGGTGGATATATATTTTCAAGATTGCGAGGGATGCAGGCGGGAGTAAAATGTCGGGGATACTGAAAATTTGGATGAAGGGATTGTAGCGGGAGCGGGAGCAACAAACATGACGCATGGTCCAAACATAATAATCATGTGCTATCAAACAGAAAAACCCTCCACGCGGGTAGGTATTTTTGTGGTTGCGAGGGATGCAGGCGGTAGTGGGAGCAACAAATATCGCACACGGTCCAAACATAATAATCGTGTGCTATCAAACAGAAAAACCCTCCAGGCGGGTAGATATTTTTGAGATTGTGAGGGAAGCCTCGTGGAGCCCGATTGACTATGCTGATGTGAGTGACAGGGGCATGGGCGTGGCACACGGGTAGTCTGAGGGAACCGTCTCTGTTGCGTCTACAATCGCAGACAGTTGTTGCATCCGACTCGTCTGATGTTTATAAATTTGGCAAAAAAAAACTCAGGAAAGGGTCAGAACACAAACACACTTGCACGTGGAACAATTATATGTATGAAAAGGGTGGTTTGATGTTCAAATATCCAATGCACAACTTTGATGTGGCACCTGTCTCACAAAGCGCACAATATTGCTAGTCCACCACCCCCACTTCGTGTCGGCGGGAGGGGAATACTAGCTATGAACGCATGCCCCCAAATAGCTAGGTCTGACATCTCACCCTATCGTAACACAAAACCTATAGGAGTCCATCATAGTCAAACCCCCTTTCGCTTCCGATCAAAGGTGGACCGTGTGCGGGCCCACAAATGTGTGCTTGTGGCGCGAGATGGGTGAGACCACATACGAACCACCTGCGGTTGGACCAACCATATGTATGAAAAGGGTGGTATGATATTTAAATACCCAATTCACAACTTTGATGTGGCACATGTGCCTCGCAAACCGAACATCCCCGACCGAACGGAGGTTCAGGAAGTGCGAAGTAGTGCCCCCACACACTTTGAGTCGGTGGGAGAGGGCATCTGATGTAGGGTGGAACCCTAGGGGCCGATCTTTCACGATTTGGAGGGGGATTCCCAAAGAACACGAAGAACACGATGAACACAAGAGAGGGGAAACACTCAAACCAACAAGATCCGATCACACATATGCTAAATCCACATACACAAAGAGGGATACAAAGGTCCAAATCCAACACAAGATGATACAAGAGGTAACTAGTTCATCCCAATCCTTGAAGGAGTTGAGGTCTTGAATCCACTAGGGATCTTCTCACATGGAGGTCTTGTACTCCATGGGAGTGGTCTCTCTCTCAAGAGAAGAGTAGGTAGGAGCAAAGCTCAACTAAGATGAGCTATCATATTTGCTAACCCTAGAAAGGAGGAGAGGGAGGTCTATTTATAGTCTAAGCCACGAAGGGGTAAGTGGGAGATGGATACAAGGCCAAAGGCCCGGCTGCGCACTGGCAGGCGTCAGACATCCGAGGGACGTCGGTCGTCCGGTGGATCGCGGGGGTCCGAACGTCCGGAGGGCGCCGGACTTCCGATGTTTCTTCTCTGGACAGGTGTCGCCGGATTTCCGGTAGTGGTCGGTCGTCCAGTGGCTGTAGTGTGTTGGACGTCCGACATCTCGTCGGTCGTTCGGCCGCTGTAGTGTGCATCGGTTGCGGTTCTTCTGGCTAGCCTGGGCGTGGTCGCGTCGGACGTCCAGTGGATCGTCGGATGTCCGGTGGCTGTAGCTTCGCTGCTGCTCCGTCTTCTTCCGTCTTCGCTTCCACGCTTCCCTCGCGGATGGTGTAGGTGATCCTTGGCGCTTGCACTCCTCCTTGTCATTCGTGAAGCTCCGGCAATACCTATGCGTGCACACGAGAGGAATGTCAAGTAGTATACCATCCCTGAAGTGGTCAAGTGAACACGTGTAAAGGAGATGATCCACCTTTATGTATGTGAAGTAGAGGTCACATGTGTCACTTGCCAAACGGACTCTTGACATGGTGATGTACGTAGGATGCTCCGCATCATCTCCCCTCCTTGGGAAATATCCGACCTCGGATCGAAAACCAAATCACCATGGGAAAGAGATGGCTTCGCCGTGTAGAAGGGGACGATCACCAAGCATTCGTCATGTTGACGTTCGAAAAGGGCACTCCCCAATGTCGCACCGTCTAGTAATTCCTTCAAAAGGAGTAAGGACAACAAACACTTGGAAAAATAAATGTGGTTAGCGTTAGTGCAAAACCAAGCATTCCAGCGGTGATTCACCCAACAAGTGTCATCATAATGCAAAGCATATGGTTTGACAAAGGATTGTGACATGCCATGTAAGCACATAAATTGAGCACAGTCAAGGACATCATGGAAACGAGCATGCAAATATGAGGTAGTGATGCAAATATGTGTGTCAAGAGAATAAACATCTACCTCATGGTCATAGCAATCATGCATAAAGCGCTCGATAAATGGTCAATGGTAGGCATAAGAATCGTGCACAACACCAAAATAAATGAAGTGTCTAAACACATGGGTCAAGTGCAAGACAATCCAAGCATAACGTGCATGGGATGTAGTGAAAATCGTTTGGCACTCAACACAATACAAAGAGCAATTTTTCATCATGTGTGAGGTCAATTCTTCATCCATGGTACAAACAATCAGTATACTCTTGTTCATAAGGATAAACATATTACTTTGCTTCCTATGTCTCCTGATTCAATTTTGAAAGATGATATTCATAGAGCTAGTAAAGCAAAACAAGAGCAAAATAAGAGTGAAAATCAGATAGTGGCAAAAGAATTTGAGCAACAAATGAAACCTAATAATAAACCATCTAGTGTTGCTTCTGAAATTAAATTAAAAAGTGGATGTTTACTTGCCACCAAATCTGATATTGATGATCTAGATTGCAGCAAACCTGTTTGCTATGCTTTTGTGTGCAAAGAGGCATTATTTTCATTCGAGGACATGCCTTCCTCTTTGCCTCCTGCTGTCACTAACATTTTGCAGGAGTTTGCTGACGTGTTTCCACAAGACGTGCCACCGGGATTACTACCTATTCGAGGGATTGAGCATCAGATTGACTTAATTCCCGGTGCATTGCTACCCAACCATGCACCATACCGTACCAATCCACAGGAGACGAAGGAGATTATGCGTCAAGTCCAGGAGCTGCTCGACAAAGGTTATATACGCGAATCCCTTAGTCCTTGTGCTGTTCCTATTATTCTAGTGCCGAAAAAGGATGGTACATCGCGTATGTGTGTTGATTGTAGAGGCATTAATAATATTACTATTCGTTATCGTCATCCTATTCCTAGGCTAGATGATATGCTTGATGAATTGAGTGGCTCTACAATATTCTCCAAAGTTGATTTGCGTAGTGGATACCATCAAATTCGTATGAAATTGGGGGATGAATGGAAAACAACATTTAAAACTAAGTTTGGATTATATGAGTGGTTAGTCATGCCTTTTGGGTTAACTAATGCACCTAGTACTTGCATGAGATTAATGAACGAAGTTTTACGTGCTTTCATTGGACGATTTGTGGTAGTCTATTTTGATGATATACTGATTTATAGCCGATCTTTGGAGGAACATTTGGAACATTTGTGTGCTGTTTTTATTGCTCTACGTGATGCACATTTGTTTGGTAACCTTGGGAAGTGCACCTTTTGCACCGACCGAGTATCTTTTCTTGGCTATGTTGTTACTCCACAGGGAATTGAAGTTGATAAAGCCAAGATTGAAGCTATTGAGAGTTGGCTGCAGCCCAAAACGGTCGCACAAGTGAGGAGTTTTCTTGGCCTCGCTGGTTTCTATAGGCGTTTTCTGAGAGATTTTAGCACCATTGTTGCACCTCTCGATGAGCTTACAAAGAAGGATGTGCCTTTTGTTTGGGGTACCGCATAGGAAGAAGCCTTCACGGTATTGAAAGATAAGTTGACACATGCTCCATTACTCCAACTTCCTCATTTTAATAAGACTTTTGAGCTTGAATGTGATGCTAGTGGAATTGGATTAGGAGGTGTGTTATTACAAGATGGCAAACCTGTTGCATACATTTCTGCAAAATTGAGTGGGCCTAGTCTGAATTATTCTACTTATGATAAAAGAATTATATGCTTTTGTTCAGACTTTAGAAACATGGCAACATTATTTATGGCCCAAAGAATTTGTTATACATTCTGATCATGAATCTTTGAAACATATTAAAAGTCAAGCTAAATTGAATCATAGACATGCTAAATGGGTTGAATTCATTGAGACTTTCCCTTATGCTTTCACAACTTGACTTTAAAATATTATTGCTGATGCATTGTCTCGTCGCTATACTATGCTTTCACAACTTGACTTTAAAATATTTGGTTTGGAGACCATCAAAGATCAATATGTGCATGATGCTGATTTTAGAGATGTAATGCAGAATTGTAAAGAAGGAAGAATATGGAACAAGTTCGTCGTTAACAATGGATTTGTGTTCCGTACTAACAAGCTATGCATTCCAGCTAGCTTCGTTCGTATTTTGTTGTTGCAGGAGGCGCATGGAGGAGGATTAATGGGACACTTTGACGTGAAGAAGATGGATGACGTACTTGCTACACATTTCTTTTGGCCAAAGATGAGACGGAATGTTGAGCGTTTTGTTGCTCGCTGCACTACATGTCAAAAAGCTAAGTCACGACTCAATCCTCATGGTTTATATATGCCTTTGCCTGTACCTAGTGTTCCTTGGGAGGATATATCTATGGACTTTGTTTTACGTTTACCTCGAACAAATAAGGGGAGGGGTAGTATATTTGTTGTCGTGGATAGATTTTTGAAAATGGCACACTTTATACCATGTCATAAAAGCGATGCTGCTGCTAATGTTGCTGATTTGTTCTTTCGTGAAATTATTCGCTTGCATGATGTGCCAAATACTATTGTTTCAGATCGTGATACTAAGTTTCTTAGCCACTTTTGGAGATGTTTATGGGCTAAGTTGGGGACTAAACTGCTTTTTAGTACTACATGTCACCCCAAACTGATGGACAAACTGACGTAGTCAATAGAACATTGTCTACTATGCTTAGGGCTATTCTGAAGAATAACTTGAAAATGTGGGAAGAATGCTTGCCTCAGATTGAATTTGCTTATAATCAATCCCTGCATTCTACTACTAAGATGTGCCCTTTTGAAGTTGTCTATGGTTTCCTACCTCATGCACCTATTGGTTTGTTGCCTCTTCCATCTTCGAAGAAGGTTAATTTTGATGCTAAACAACGTGCTGAATTGATCTTAAAAATGCATGAGTTAACTAAGGAAAACATTGAGCGTATGAATGCTAAATATAAACTTGCTGGAGATAAGGGTAGAATAGGTGTTGTCTTTGCACCTGGCAATCTTGTTTGGTTACACTTGCGGAAGGATAGATTTCCTGATTTGCACAAATCAAAGCTAATGCCACGTGCTGATGGTCCTTTTAAGGTGTTAGAGAAAATAAATGATAATGCATATAAACTTGAGCTGCGTGCAGATTTTGGGGTTAGTCCCACTTTTAACATTGCAGATTTGAAGCCTTACTTGGGTGAGGAAGATGAGCTTCCGTCGAGGACGACTTCACTTCAAGAAGGGGAGGATGATGAGGACATCACTTCCACAGTTACACCCACCACCCCTACTATTACATACATGGGAGTACTAGAGCTCGCGCACGCCAATTAAATTACCAGATACTTTCGTTTCTTGGTAACGATTCTAATGTTCATGAGAATATGATACTGCCTAAATTGGATATGTTTGTTTTGCTTTCAAATGAAGGGCCTAGTGTGGACAAAAAGGATGAACATTGGAGTATGATCAAGCATGGAGATGATGGCATGCGCAAGGGGAACAAGAACGGAGTTTCTGGTGGAGTTTTCAGCATTTTGGAGCCACCATGATGACGTAGAAGTGCATGGAAAAAATATACAAGATGCCCTTTCATAAATTTTGTCCATACCTTAATATAGGTGTTGCGCCACCTTATTTTTGGGCTAGGCCCATGTAATTTCGAAATGCGTGAGTATAGGCTATTTTTCAGAGTCCGTATTGTAGGGGAAACGACTCAGGAGGTGTTTTAGTCCCACCTTGCCAAGGGGGGGGGGGGGGGGGGCGAAATACCCTCTCTTTCCCCCCTACAGATACAACCCTTAAGGCACCGTTTAGACTTTGGGTTTTGTTTAGATTAAAAGTTCGCCATAGCTGCAACTTCGCGTACTTCGTTTGTGTTCAACGACCAGACCGAGACGTCACAGAACCCCACCTTCATTAATAAAGCTTTCCTCTTATATTCGCAATATCCAGATTGCAATTTCAGTTTCTTGCTTGTTCTTTGTTTGCGTGTAGGAAATAGACCCTCGTGGTGAGGTTGATCATGCTCCGGCGTGGTCAATAACCTCTCAGAGTTGGTTTAGCGATTGCTAAGGTGCGACGTCCTCGCACGTTCATAGTCGGATCGTCAAAGTCTACTCCACCAAAAACGATAACCACCATCTCATCAAAAGACGGGACACCTTTGCCTCTATCAATGAATAATCGGTGATGCAACATATCAATCATGTCATGCAAGCTAGTAGTGCGAAGATGCAACATACTAGAAGAAATCATGGCAATCATGTCATGTGAGCAAATAGTAGGCATAAGCAATGCACATGACATATCACAAGCACGAACACAAAGCAAAATCAATGTATCATCATAGGGATGGGTCACAAATGGAACATGGCAATAACAAGAAATATCTCCACCAAGCTTGCAAATACACATACAAGTATGAGAATCAATCATCATGTGTAATGCAAAGCATGGGTCACAAATGCATGGCAAATGCATAGGAATGAGCATATCATGCAAAGTGAACATGGAAAAATGGGCAAATGATATATAGTGGACAATAACCCATAACCATGTGAGGGTCATGTAGAAGAAATGTGTGAAGTTTTTGCGCAATGGGAATGGTGTTAAAAACAATCCACGGGATCCCAAGTCATCGTTGTTCTCTAGAGCTCGTTTCGTCAACTCATGGGATTGTGAGGTTGACAAGTATTCATGGGTACCTACACAAAAGAGACACAAATGAAAGAAATTATGTGTGTGGTAAATGTATACATCATCCATCATGATGTGTATGTGCACATGAGAGTTATCACAAGATAAGCATCGCTCAAAGAAATTTGATGCATGGTACAAGAACATGTCATCCATCATGAAAGAATAGTTGTTATGTATAATACGACGGGGACACAAATTGAGTATGCAATTATATGGCACATCAATAGCATTTTTATTCATGGGGAGTATAAGGTGCGCACAATTATTAGGATCATGCAATGGATGGGATGGATCAAAATCTCCTAACATGTATGAGGAAACTATGGGGGTCTCCTCATGAGCAATATCGGAAACATCATATGGAGAAAATGGACAACATCCAAAACAATGCATATCCGAAGCTAGTGGTCATGGCATGGCATATGAGATAAATGATGCAAAGGGAGCATATCAATATCATCACAAGAGAAACAAATGCCAATAACCATGGGCTTGTCTTCTATGCCATAAGTGCAAATTGGGTTTATTGTAATGGCATATGCATAGTCACTACGATGAGATTGCAAATATGACATATGGTTGATCTCATGCATAGCATATGACAAGTCAAGCGGATTGTTAAACATGATGTGACCGAGAGAATTATCACAAGAAATCCTATGCAACATGGCATCACAACTAATAGACTCCACATGGCAATCATCAAACTCATCATAAATGGGTAAATCATCACATGGGGAAATCATACTAGCATGAAGCATGGCAATAGGGGGATCAACATCATGCAAGCAATCAACATCCACTAGTGGGATAAGAGCGTCACCTTCACCTATGTTACCTTTATCATTCCACTCATGTGGTGTAGGTGAGGTGGCAAATACCAACGCGTGGTCATCATCTTTATCTTGATGGAACCATGTGTGGGGTGCATCATATTCCTCCATGGCCATCATCTTGTCCAAAGGAAGGATGAAGTCGTCGAGGGTCGGCGCGTCATCGTATATGGGACCTAGCACCAAATGAGAAGACACAATAGAGGTTGACGTTAAGTCGTTAGAGTTCAAAATGTCCTCACATGGCCTATAAACTATCACACTCTCTCTATGTGGTGGCTCACTCACTCCCTCAAAATAGGTGCACTCAAAGTCACATATGGTGGAGTCACTCATCTCACTCAAGTGGTGGGGGTTGTGGCTCTCCTCACATGGGAATTGGGGCAACTCATCATATATGGGGCTAGTGGTGAACTCGCTCTCACTCTCAATATGGTGGCACAAGTCACTCAAGTCATCTCGAAATGCCACCGTGGTCGATGTGAAATGCTCAACCATCTTGTCACCGTCGCCCTAGATGAAGGCCAAAGATGGCACATCATCACTCGCCTCCATGACCGAAGGGAAAATCCCATGCTCGATCATCTCACTCTTGCCTCCAAATATGGAAGCATCATCCTTGCTCGCCGCCATGTCGCTCGCCTCCAAAGCATGTTCCTTGAGAGACTCCGTAGTCGTAGTCGTCACCGCGCCGTCTTCAAAAAGAGTCATGGTAGACTCGGCATCATCAATGCCATAAAGAGGAATGGCGGTGAAGTCGAACTTGGGAGTGTCGTCTTGGAGCTCGTCGGGCTTGGACATCTTGGTGGTACTATCCTCATGCTCATTGCCGTGGAGCTTGGTCGTCGTGAAGTGTGCTTGGGGTGAAGAAGCCTTGGCCTTCAAATGTTCTTGTTCCGCCTTGAGAGCACCAATGTAGTTGTCGTCGAGGGACTTGTAGTTCTCGAGGAAGATAGTCTTGAAGATGTCATTGTTCAATCCCATCATGAAGTGGAACTTCATCGAAATGGGGTCATGCACGCGGCTCATCGCAAGGCTTTCTTCATCTCCTTGAAGTACTCATCGATGGACTTGGATCCTTGGATGGTGTTCTCCAATTGGCGTTGAAGGTGTTCTGTATAGGTGGAAGGCAAAAACTCTCGCCACATAGCTCTCTTCATCTTGGTCCAACTCATGTTGAAGCTATTCGAAGGTGTGTGAAGCCACCATGTCGACGCGTAGGCGTGGAAGTTCCTTTTGGTGCACTTCACTTGAGCTTTGGGTGGGACTTGAAGTAGCTTGAGGTAGTCGTCCATCTTGCGCTCCCACTCGAGATACTCCTCGGGGTCTTGAGGTCGATAGAAAGGAATCACATGGTTGGTGTCGAGGTCATAGTAGCTCATGGAAGTCGCGGACTTGAGCTTCGGGAGCTTCTCTTGAGCGTAATCTTGAGGTGCTTGTTGGGAAAGATGCCGCATATCCAAAGGCGAAGATGGCTTGAAGTCGCTTGACGAAGATGCCAAGGTAGATGGTGAAGTCATAGAGCGGGGGTTGGTGTTGAGATCTTGACCTTCACGTCCTCGTCGGTGATGGTGTCGATGCTGATGTGATCTTGCCGAAGATGGTAGCTCAAAAGCATGTGCACTTGAGCGTCTTCTCGAAGATGAGGAAGACCACTTGTAGGTCTTGATGAGGGCTTTGAGCTCCTCCATTTGAGCATCCATCTTGGCGTCGAAGAAGTTTTTTGTGGCGTCGAACTCGTCGTTGTTGTTGTAGACCGAAGTAGATGTGCTTTGCCTATCTATCACAAGACTCGAGCAAATGTGAGTGGAAGAAAGGGAAGAACTAGACCAAATGTACCTTATCCAATGTTGAAGATGGATCAATGATCACCCAATATGGTATTATGGAAGTAGCACAATTGGTACCGGATCTTGTCAATTCTCACACCTACACAAGTAAGGCTTTTGGAGTAGCTTGGTGAGGATAGTGGCACAAAAATTTGATGCAATTGTTAGCAAGAGTCAATAATGTTGAAAAAGATTCACAAATTCGCAAGTGAAACAAGTAGACCAATAGCAATGAATGGCCCATGGAAACACACACACACACACACACACAGATAGATAAATGGGGTCGTGCAACCAAGGAATTGTGACACCCTGGTTTTTGGCAACTTTTTCTTTTCAAAATCTCTTTGGTTTTATTTGCATTTTGGTGGGTTTTTCAGTTGACTTTGGATTTATGAATCTTGAACCTTTTCCCAAGTGACCTAAAGCCCTCACCACCTTGCCAAAACTTTGCCACACATCTCTTGGATCCAACTTCAATTTTAATCTTTTTCAATAATTTATTTTCTTCCTTTGGGAAACTATGTCATCACTATGGGTTGTGAAGCAACCTATAGTTCTGATGATTAGAAGAATCCCAAACTCATGCCACACCTTCTTATCATCATATAATCTCATAGTCTTCAAAAACATTCCATAGTCCAGTACAAAATTTTGGCCAGAATAATTATTTTCTTTCTGGTCTGAATTGGTCAATTGTGAAGCAACCTCTATTTTCTCAACTCAGAAAGTTCCCAAATAATTCCCTGAGATATTAGGGGACCTATCTAGCCACAATATCCAAAAATATCACTTTGGCCAAAACAACTTTTTAGCAACAAGGTTCTGCCAAGTTGCTGCACTTTTGGGACCTCTGTGAAGGGAGTACTAGCTAGAGGTATCCAATGGCCATGACATTTTTATGGCAACTTCTATACATCAAATGACTCCCTCCTACCAAATTTCAGCTCCATCAGATCTACCATGTGAGTGAACCAAGCTGATCCAGTTTCTGGACCAGTATGGCAGCTTACACATGAACCCCATCCAAAACCTTTCCAAACTCTTTCAAATTGGTCAACTTGTAGTCCTTCCAACATGGATCACTCCAGACATCTCCATTGGCTTCATCCCTAGCTCACCTCTTCTCTAGATCTCTCTCTAAGTTTCTGTCAGAAACTGTAGCTGAAGCTACACTTCGTATCAGTGAGACTCTAGGCAAGCTAGTGGCACGGGAGGGCTCAAGGTGGTAGGGTCGACACACAAGACATGATCTGGCGGGCTGGCTCACGTCGCGGGTGCCTGTGCACGCGGTGACCGTGTGGCCAGACTACCAAAACCGTGCTCTAGGCGCCGGCAGGCTCGGGGTCTCGTCGGAGGCTGCCGACCGCGTAGCCGTACAGTGTCCTCTTGCGCCGACAAGCTCCCCTCCGTCCACCTGTCCACCCCAGAACCTTCCCCCTCGCCGGAATCATCACCAGCGGCCGCCACACACGCGGGCACTGTGCCGCCCGTGCGGGCACAGTGGCTCTGCAGCCATCGTCTTCCTCTGCGTGCAGCCACTGCACACATTAACTTCCCCTGCCCTCCTCCATCATGTCGCCCCGCCCCACGACAGCCACCTCACCGTACTTGCTCCGGCGACGTGTCTGCGGTGCGCCCGGTTCCAGAGAGCTCGACGCCGCCTATAAAAGGCCATGCCCAGCCCTCTGAGCTCCTCACCCCACTCCTCCACCTCCCAGTCGCCCTCCCGAGCAGCGAGCCACGGCCGAGAGGCCCTCTGGCCTTGAACCTTGCCGGAGATCCGCCACCACCCGAGTCCAGCCACCTCACCATTCCACTCCTCCCCAGGCTCCATTGACTCTTCCAACGAGCTCAGCTCATTCTCCTGGTCACGCCCGACCTCTTGCCCGAGCAAATCATCGCCGGAACCGCCGTCTCTGACGACACCCGAGTGCCGCCGCCGCCGGAGAGGAAGGGGATGACGCCGTCCTGCCATCTCTTGTTGATCTACGGGTACGTGCGTGTTCGCCTCGGTGAGCTTGTCCCATCCCCACTCTCTCCCGACCTCGCCGCCGTCTGTATCGCTGGCGACGATCGCCGGAACCCCGCCTCTCTCTGTTCTCTCTCTCTCTCTCTCCGGTTTGAACCCAGCCGTAGGGCCCACTCGTTAGTGGCTCAGCCACGTGCGCGCGAAGCGGGAAGTGGAGACGCCTCTCCACTTTACGTCTTCGACGTGGCCCCCTGTCAGTTTTTCTGTTTTTTATTTAAATTCCAGAGTTGACCAGGAACTTTGACCCTTAATAACTTTTTATCTATAAGTCCAAATCAATTAATTCTTTTTGCATTTGATTTGTCTTGAGCTCCTCTAATTTCTGGTAAAGTTTGGTATTTTTCTCACACTCACAGAATTTCTGGTGCACAAAACAGTGATATGTGACATTTTCAATTGCTGTTTTAAAATATTTTCAGAAGGGAACTTTGGTAGTTTTGAAGACCAGGAGTTTTTGGGCAACCCAACAGAGCAAGGCAAGCCAGGACACCCATTTCATGAAGCATTTCAATAGCATTGCATATTTAAACGAATTACTTCCATTTACTTGCTATATAATAATTCATAGTAAATTAATTTAATGCCTAGTTGCTGTCATCATAAGTTATTATGATAAACCACTATGCTTGCTAAATGAAACTTAGTCGGTTGATCTAGAGTCACCTGTCCGGGCTTATCCGTGCAACCACATTTGCCGGTATGGGACGACCTTGACTTGGTCTGGCTCCGTGCTCTTTCACCGGTACCTCCAGATAGGGAGGGTTTTGCGTGCGTGCTACCCTGATCAGGTAGACGATGATAACCCTGTGAGCCCAGTTGAGTATTGTGGCGGCGTCCCCGTTTGGGACAGTTTAGTTTGGCCACGATGGTGGCAGGTGTCACGAGGTGACACAGGGGCCACCCAGGGCAGGACTCCGGGGGAGGATGATGGCCGATGATACGATGGGAGGGTCACGGGTCAGGCGGGTTTCGTTGGAGTAACGCTGGTCCACCCGAATGGGATCACGAGGTCAGGTGCTCCATGGTGTGGGTAAAGTGCACAACCTCTACAGAGTGAAAAATCTATTCGAATAGCTGCGTCCACGGTATTGAACAGTCCGTCCAGGCCTCACTAGGTGGTCAATCGTAACAGTGATAATAATGATGGAAAAACTCGTCGTATGATCGGAAGTACTCGATGAGTTATGAGTATTCCGAGGGTTGTGGGACAATCCGGAAGAGAGTAAGTTGATAACCGGTGACAGTAAGTGAATCACTTAAGAATTTAACATGTTGATTGCCATGCTATTGTTTGCTGCATTACTTGGTTGTCGTGAGCTTGCGAGTACATTCCAAGTACTCACCTAGCGTATCATGCCAGATGCAGGAGAAGCCGAGGACGGAGGTCCCGATGGTTCGTGCTACGCTAACTAGGCTGTGTCCCAGCAGTGTCCCTTTGGATGGAGTTTCCGCTATGTTCCGCTACGCCGTAGAGTTTCCCTAGTAGTTTCGAGGCCCACTATGTTTCATAAATAATGTAGATATTGTCATAGCACCAGGTGTGCTTTTGGCCTCGCTATCAATGTAAAATATGAGCTTGTACCCGAAGCTTATCAATAAAGATCAGTTCTGTTTGGTGCCAAGTTGTTGTGTGTTTCTAGAAGACATGATCTCTGGGTTGGAAACACTGGTAATCCGGTTCTCTGAGCCGGGGTGCCACAACGCTGGGTATCAGAGCCGTGCTGATTGTAGGACACCCTAGTTAACCTGCGCTAGAAACCACGATTAGTGTGGGCTCTGAGTGTGCATCTTGCTTGCTGCATTTGATTGTTGCATGGCATGCATCATGATTCATTGTTTTACTAACCGTTGGCACTGTGAGTGTAGATGGCACCAGTTCCGTACCACTACCATCATGAGCCAGCACCGTTCACTTTTCCAGTACTGCTCCGTAATGTATGGCTTCAGCTGTACCCCAATGGCGAAGACCCAGTATACCAGGTGTTTCGGGAGCAGCTTCCCGAGTCAGTGTATGAGTATCACGCGAAGGCTTTTCTGACCGCGAGTTTGGATATTGGTAGCTACTCTCGCTCTTCCAAGGGCGGAACGGCTTCCACTCCGGAGCTGGCAATCCAGTTTGCTGCGATGGAGGCTCTCACTGACTTGCGCTTCCATGAGGTCGAGATGCAGACTCATCCAGGTTTCTTTCACTACCCCACCCTGTCGCCTACGATAGGGTGAGTCATTTTTGCGCTAGTTAACCCTGCGAGTGATCGTGCGACTGGTGTTCTATATCGTTATCTGAATGCCAATTATCGTATGATCATTTCCTTGGCCGAGGAGCTGTCTCGTGTCCAGGAGGCACTTGCAGCCACGACTACAGTACCATCTTCACCTCATCCTGCCTTTCCACCTATGTATCCACCGCCAATTCCACCTCCACGTAGGCTTGATACTCCTTCTAGTTCCACTACACCACTAGGCTTTTCGTCTGGTAGCCGACATGAGACCCCGGCAGAGTGGGCCTCACTCCTAGACACTCCGGCTGCTCTGATGTTGAGGCGTCATGCTCCTTCTTCCTCGGAAGGAGAACCATCTCAGCAGCGTCGTCGTGTTTCCTTTGATCCGGAGGATGTGATCCACATCATCAGTTCCAATTCTGACTCAGGATTAGATGACGAGGAGTCTTCAATCTGGCAGTGTTTGTGCCACCCGTGCCACTAGAGTGGATGCTTGAGTTTTAGTGCATGCATCTTTGCATATGTCAACTGCCGTATGAGCAGTCTAGCCATGATATCCCCCTACTAGCTTGCCATGTATGATGTTGGGTTATCTTGTATAATTATGTTGCTCTCTTTATTCGCCCTTTTTCGTGAATTTTCTTTTGGTGTCATATTACTGTGTTTCCCTTATGGATGTTTCTCATCGATTCGGTATTTTGCAGTGGGAACAAATTTAGGATGAAGAGAGGTAGTAGCCAAGGCGGCGATGGAACTCCCATTCGTCGATCCGCCAAACAGGCAGGACAGCTACCAAAAGATCTACCACCTCCACCACCTCAGGCACCGACCACTGATCAGATCATGAGGATGTTTAAGGAGAAAAGAAATCAGGATCTCATGGAGTTTCTGAAAAGCATGCAGACTATGGTGGGCCAGAATAACAACAATGGGACACACTCTAAGTTGTCTGACTTTCAGTGCACCAAGCCACCCAGTTTTGGTCAAGCTGTGGACCCTATGGAAGCTGATGATTGGCTGAGAACCATGGAAAAGAAGCTGGAAATAGCTCGCTGTGAGGAGTCAGATAAGGTTCCTTTTGTCACTCACTACCTAGAAGGGCCAGTAGCTATATGGTGGGACAATACAAAGATAATGTGGCCTTCCGGAGAAGATATTTTCTAGGAGAAGTTCAAGGAGTTATTTCGCAAGTATCATATCCCTACTGGCATAATGAAGGTGAAGCAAATGGAATTTCTTGCTCTTACGCAAGGAAATATGTCCGTGGGGGAGTATCTGAACAAGTTCAATAATCTGGCACGGTACTCTGCCCATGACGTGTCCATTGAAGAAAGGAAGATAGACCGATTCCTAGGAGGACTGAATCACGCCCTCCGTTTTCAGCTCTGTATGCTGGACTTTCCTGACTTCCAGACTTTGATGAACAAGGTCTTCATGGAGTTCCAGGACAAGTTCGTAGTAGTGTTCATCGATGACATCCTAATATACTCCAAGGATGAAGAAGAGCACAAACAACACCTCCGTGCTATCCTGGAAAGATTAAGGACCCATCGCCTGTATGCCAAGTTCAGTATGTGTGAATTTTGGCTAAAAGAGGTGGGGTTTCTGGGACACATTTTGTCAGAGCAATGAGTAGCTGTCGACCCCAGTAAAGTAACTGCAGTATTGAACTGGAAGACACCAACCTCGGTGACCGAAGTCCATAGCTTTCTGGGATTGGCAGGCTATTACCGTCGTTTCATAGAAGGCTTCTCTAAGATAGCCAAGCCACTGACAGAATTGCTGAAGAAAAATCAAAGGTTTGTCTGGATGGCAGAGTGCGACAGCAGCTTTATAGAGCTAAAGACAAGGCTAACTATGGCCCCTGTCTTAGTTCTTCCAGACATCCACAAGAGTTTGACATATATTGCGATGCTTCCAGGCGTGGAATCGGCTGCGTATTAATGCAAGAAGGAAAGGTTGTAGCATATGCATCCAGACAGCTACGACCTCATGAAGAAAACTATTCCACGCATGATTTGGAATTAGCAGCCATGGTTCATGCCTTAAAGATTTGGAGGCATTACCTCATTGGGCCACGATGTGAAATATACACAGACCATAAGAGTCCCAAATATATTTTCACTCAGCCTGACCTAAATCTCAGACAGCGAAGATGGCTAGAACTGGTCAATGATTATGACATTGGAATAAATTATCATCCGGGAAAGGCTAATGTGGTTGCTGATGCTCTTAGCAGAAAACAAGGCACCGTGAATACACTAACCGCGGGTATCCAGCCACGGTTACGAGAAGAGTTTGCCAAACTCAATATGGTGCTATGCGGCCCACTTAACCCGGATACCTTGGAAATTACTCCAACACTTATGGAAGGAATTAAAAAGGCTCAAGAACCAGATGAAGGAATAAAAGAGATCAAGGAATTGATTCAGCAGGGGAAGGCCAAGTCTTTCTGTGTGGATGACCAAGGCACCTTATGGTTTGAGAAACGGATATGCGTGCCCGATCAGAACAATCTGAGACAACAAATACTCAGAGAAGCTCATGAGTCCGCGTACTCTATCCACCCGGAAGGCACAAAGATGTATCAGGACCTAAGAGAAACCTTTTGGTGGCCAAGAATGTGAAGGGATATAGCATACTATGTCGCCTACTGTGACATCTGCAACAAAGTCAAGGCTGAACACCAGAAACCCGTTGGGCTACTGCAACCTTTACCAGTTCCCCAGTGGAAGTGGGACGACATATGCATGGACTTTATTGTTGGACTACCCAAGTCAACGAGAGGCCATGATGCTATCTGGGTCATCGTGGATATACTCACAAAAGTGGCTCACTTTATTCCGGTGAAGATTACTTTCAACGCACATCAGCTTGCACAACTCTACATGTCCCGGATAGTCAGTCTTCATGGAGTACCTAAGTCCATCACCTCGGAAAGGGGCTCCTTATTCACCTCAGCATTCTGGCTACGATTGCACCAAGCCTTGGGAACCATGCTAAAGCATAGAACGGCGTACCATCCACAGACAGATGGATAGACCGAACGAGTAAACCAGATAATAGAGGATATGCTTCGGTCATGTGCTCTCACCCATGGACCTAAGTGGGAAGATAGCTTACCCTATGCAGAATTCTCCTATAACAAACAGCTATCAGTCGAGTCTCAAGATGTCACCATTTGAAGCGCTGTATGGGCGGAAGTGCCGCACCCCATTGAACTGGTCTCAGACAGGAGATAGCCGTATCTTTGGCATGGACTTGATGCTCGAGGCTGAGAGACAAGTCAAGGATATTCAGGAGCGTCTTCGGGCAGCCAAGTCCCGTCAAAAGAGTTATTATGACCCAAAGCACTGAGAAGTGACTTTTGAGCCCGGAGAATATGCTTACCTTCGAGTAACCCCCATGAAGGGAGTGAAAAGGTTTCATACCTGAGGAAAACTTGCACCGAGATACATCGGTCCCTTTCCAGTAATTGCTAGGAGAGGCAGGGTAGCATATCAGTTGGAATTACCACCGGAGTTGTCTGAGGTTCATGATGTTTTCCACATATCACAATTAAGAAAGTGCATCACACCACCGATCAAGCAAACAAATATGGATGAGCTAGAACTGGCTAAAGATCTGACCTACGAAGAGAAACCTGTCAGAATCTTGGATGAAATGGAAAGAACTACCAGGAGTAAGGTGATCAGGTTTTACAAGGTACTGTGGGATCACCACACTGAGGAAGAGGCTACCTGGGAAAGAGAGGATTTTCTAAGATCCGCATACCCGTACTTGTTCCCCGAGCAACCGAATCTCGAGGACGAGATTCATCCAAAGGGGGGTAGGTTTGTGACACCCTGGTTTTTGGCAACTTTTTCTTTTCAAAATCTCTTTGGTTTTATTTGCATTTTGGTGGGTTTTTCAGTTGACTTTGGATTTATGAATCTTGAACCTTTTCCCAAGTGACCTAAAGCCCTCACCACCTTGCCAAAACTTTGCCACACATCTCTTGGATCCAACTTCAATTTTAATCTTTTCCAATAATTTATTTTCTTCCTTTGGGAAACTATGTCATCACTATGGGTTGTGAAGCAACCTATAGTTCTGATGATCAGAAGAATCCCAAACTCATGCCACACCTTCTTATCATCATATAATCTCATAATCTTCAAAAACATTCCATAGTCCAGTACAAAATTCTGGCCAGAATAATTATTTTCTTTCTGGTCTGAATTGGTCAATTGTGAAGCAACCTCTATTTTCTCAACTCAGAAAGTTCCCAAATAATTCCCTGAGATATTAGGGGACCTATCTAGCCACAATATCCAAAAATATCACTTTGGCCAAAACAACTTTTTAGCAACAAGGCTCTGCCAAGTTGCTGCACTTTTGGGACCTCTGTGAAGGGAGTACTAGCTAGAGGTATCCAATGGCCATGAAATTTTTATGGCAACTTCTATACAACAAATGACTCCCTCCTACCAAATTTCAGCCCCATCAGATCTACCATGTGAGTGAACCAAGCTAATCCAGTTTCTGGACCAATATGGCAGCTTACACATGAACCCCATCCAAAACCTTTCCAAACTCTTTCAAAATTGGTCAACTTGTAGTCCTTCCAACATGGATCACTCTAGACATCTCCACTGGCTTCATCCCCAGCTCACCTCTTCTCTAGATCTCTCTCTAAGTTTCTGCCAGAAACTGTAGCTGAAGCTACACTTCGTATCAATGAGACTCTGGGCAAGCTAGTGGCACGGAAGGGCTCAAGATGGTAGGGTCGACATGCCAGACATGACCTGGCGGCTGGCTCACGCGGCGGGTGCCTGTGTACGCGGTGACCGCGTGGCCAGACTACCAAAACTGCGCTCTGGGCGCCGGCGGGCTCGGGTCTCATTGGAGGCCGACGACCGCGTAGCCGTACGGTGTCCTCTTGCGCCGACAAGCTCCCCTCTGTCCACCTGTCCGCCCCAGAACCTTCCCCCTTCCCCCTCACCGGAATCGTCACCAGTGGCTGCCACACATGCGGGTACTATGCCGCCCGTGCGGGCACAGTGGCTCTGCGACCGTCGTCTTCCTCCGCGTGCAGCCACTACACGCATTAACTTCCCCTGCCATCCTCCATCACGTCGCCCCGCCCCACGACAGCCATCTCGCCGTACTTGCTCCGGCAACGTGTCCGCGGCGTGCCCGGTTCCAGAGAGCTCAACGCCGCCTATAAAAGGCCATGCCCAGCCCTCCGAGCTCCTCACGCCACTCCTCCACCTCCCACTCACCCTCCCGAGAAACGAGCCACGGCCGAGAGGCCCTCTGGCCTCGAACCTCGCCGGAGATCCTCCGCCACCCGAGCCCAGTCGCCTCGCCGTTCCACTCCTCACCAGGCTCCATCGACTCTTCCAATGAGCTCAGCTCATTCTCCTGGTCACGCCCGACCTCCTGCCCGAGCAAATCATCGCCGGAACCGCCGTCTCTGACGACACCCAAGCACCGCCGCCGCCGGAGAGGAAGGGGACGACGTCGTCCGGCCATCTCTTGTTGATCTACGGGTACGTGCGTGTTCGCCTCGGTGAGCTCGTCCCATCCCCACTCTCTCCCGACCTCGCCGCCATCTGTATCGCCGGCGACGATCAACGAAACCCCGCCTCTCTCTGTTCTCTCTCTCTCTCCGGTTTGAACCCAGCCGCAGGGCCCACTCGTCAGCGGCTCAGCCGCGTACGTGTGAAGCAGTAAGTGGAGACGCCTCTCCACTTTACGTCTTCGACGTGGCCCCCTGTCAGTTTTTCTGATTTTTATTTAAATTCTAGAGTTGACCAGGAACTTTGACCCTTAATAACTTTCTATCTGTAAGTCTAAATCAATTGATTCTTTTTGCATTTGATTTGCCTTGAGCTCCTCTAATTTTTGGTAAAGTTTGGTATTTTTCTCACACTCACATAATTTATGGTGCACAAAACAGTGATATGTGACATTTTTAATTGCTGTTTTAAAATATTTTCAGAAGGGAACTTTGGTGGTTTTGAAGACCAGGAGTTTTTGGGCAACCCAACAGAGCAAGGCAAACCAGGACACTCATTTCATGAAGCATTTCAATAGCATTGCATATTTAAATGAATTACTTCCATTTAATTGCTATATAATAATTCATAGTAAATTAATTTAATGCCTAGTTGCTGTCATCATAAGTTATTATGATAAACCACTATGCTTGCTAAATGAAACTTAGTCGGTTGATCTAGAGTCACATGTCCGGGCTTATCCGTGCAACCACATTTGCCGGTATGGGACGGCCTTGACTTGGTCTGGTTCCGTGCTCTTTCACCGGTACATCTAGACAGGGAGGGTTATGCGTGCGTGCTACCCTGATCAGGTAGACGATGATAACCCTGTGAGCCCAGTTGAGTATTGTGCCGACATCCCTATTTGGGACAGTTTAGTTTGTCCACAATGGTGGCAGGTGACACAGGGGCCACCCAGGGTAGGATTCCAGGGGAGGATGATTGTTGGTGGTACGATGGGAGGGTCACGGGTCAGGCGGTTTTCGTTGGAGCAACGCTGGTCCACCCAAATGGGATCACGAGATCAGGTGCTCCATGGTGTGGGTAAAGTGCGCAACCTCTGCGGAGTGAAAAATCTATTCTCATAGCCGCGTCCACAGTATTGGACAGTCCGTCCAGGCCTCACTAGGTGGTCAACCGTAACAGTGATAATAATGATGGAAAAACTCATCGTATGATCGGAAGTACTCGATGAGTTATGAGTATTCCGAGGGTTGTGGGACAACCCGGAAGAGAGTAAGTTGGTAACCGGTGACAGTAAGTGAATCACTTAAGAATTTAACATGTTGATTGCCATGCTATTGTTTGCTGCATTACTTGGTTGTCGTGAGCTTGCGAGTACATTCCAAGTACTCACCTGGCGTATCATGCCAGATGCAGGAGAAGCCGAGGACGGAGGTCCTGATGGTTCGTGCTACGCTAACTAGGCTGTGTCCCAGCAGTGTCCCTGTGGATGGAGTTTCCGCTATGTTCCGCTATGCCGTAGAGTTTCCCTAGTAGTTTCGAGGCCCACTATGGTTCATAAATAATATAGATATTGTCATAGCACTAGGTGTGCTTTTGGCCTCGCTATCAATGTAAAATATGAGCTTGTACCCGAAGCTTATCAATAAAGATCAGTTCTGTTCGGTGCCAAGTTGTTGTGTGTTTCCAGAAGACATGATCTCTGGGTTGGAAACACTGGTAATCCGGTTCTCTGAGCCGGGGTGCCACAAGAATGAGCACAAAATGTGGAATCCACGGAAAACGCTCGTGTTGCATAACTCAAGAGAGACACTAGGACGATTGCTCAATAGGCGGATACGACACTTGTGCACAACCTATAAGATGCAAAATGTATCAACTTTCTATCCCAATATGCTATGTATGTATGGTTCCCGGTGTTTCACACACGATGATCCAAGATGATCAATATTGGTATTTGATATGAAATGTGGCAATGCTATGGCTATTTGTTTACAAGCTCTTTGTTTCTCTTTGCTTAAAAGCTTATTCTCTTCTTCTTTTTTTTTGTTATGGCCACTATGCGAAATGCGCAAACCAAGATAGCAATTGTGTATATGCGGGAACAATCTTGTGACACAAGAGATGATATGATGATATCAAGATACGGATACCAAGATGATATGGTATGTATGCAATGGAAGGTGCGGGTCGAGTAACTCTAAAGTGCATAAATAACGTTGCTGGCAATACTCAATGGCTAGTCTCGATAGGCAAGTGACGCAAAATGGGATTTGGGGTTAACAATGCAATGGCAAGGGAATATACAATGGTGTCGTCGAAGTTACTGTCCGTGGCGATGATGAGTGGCGGTGTTCTTGATGTAGAACCGTTTCTAATTAACCGAAACACATTAGGAAACGGAAAAACCGCTAACTCAAAATCTCAAATGTCAAATGGTGGTAGCGGAATGTGGTGGTGGTTTTGCGGAAGCTCAAAGGGATTACAGAAGTGCAATGATGGGCTTTGGAGTAGGCAATGTGGAAGTGGAGGGGGTTATGTGATTTGAAGTTGAGGTCACCGTCCCTAAGTAGCCGAAACACCTTAGGAGACACAACTCACAACGCAAACAAAATTGTGTTAAGTTTGGGTGATGGAAGTGTATGGTGGGCAAGGTTATGCGGAAGTTATGGTGGTGGTTGATGAAGAAGTAACCATCCCTAAGTAGCTGAAACACCTTAGGAGACTCGAATCACTACTCAAGCAACCACAAATGCTATATGGACCAAAATGGGTTAAGTCTCGGAAAGCTATGGTGGAAATGCGTATGAGATGGTGGAAGGCCTAGGAAAAGATGCCAAAGTTCCAAACATTTGATAGAGTCAAATGATGTCGGAAGTATTTTTGTGGGATGTAGAATGTTAATAGCTACAAAACGAGCTAAAGAACATCAAAATCAGACTCCGGCTGAATTAGTTATGGTCGAAAGAAGATTCCAGCAAAGTCAGTTTCTACAGGTGTCGGACGTCCGAGGATTCTTCTCTGGTTAGGGGTGTCGGATTTCTGATAAGTACCGGTCGTCCGGTGGTTCGGAAGGCTCCAGACGTTTGAAAAAGTGTCGGACGTCCGACGAGTCTGGGTCAACTCGGGATTTCAGATCCGGGACGCGATTTTGGGCAGAAAATGATGATTTCGAGGTCAAAATTGTGAACATTTCATGGATGGAAAGTGGGGAAAATTGCGGGGAAGCTAGATCCACTCGAAACACATCAAATCCATGGATCAAATTCAACAAAACATCATCAAACAAACAAATCACAAAAAATTAGGGGCTATTTTTGGTGGGGATTTTTGAATTTAGGACGAAACAAAGCAAAATTAGGCTAGAAAATGGTGGGGAGGACTCCAAATTCGTGATCAACATGGCTCTAGATACAAGGATGATGTAGGGTGGAACCCTAGGGGCCGATCTTTCATGATTTGGAGGGGATTCCCAAAGAACACGAAGAACACGATGACCACAAGAGAGGGGAAACACTCAAATCAACAAGATCCGATCACACATATGCTAAATCGACATACACAAAGAGGGATACAAAGGTGCAAATCCAACATATGTGTGTACAAGAGGTAACTAGTTCATCCCAATCCTTGAAGGAGTTGAGGTCTTGAATCCTTGGAGGATCTTCCCTAGATGGGGTCTTGAATCCACTAGGGATCTTCTCACATGGAGGTATTGAACTCCATGGGAGTGGT
Source organism: Thinopyrum elongatum (assembly GCA_011799875.1). NCBI lineage: Eukaryota > Viridiplantae > Streptophyta > Magnoliopsida > Poales > Poaceae > Thinopyrum > Thinopyrum elongatum. The sequence goes on from CM022303.1 coordinate 392,463,004, forward strand.
CTCTCTCTCTCTCTCTCTCAAGAGAAGAGTAGGTAGGAGCAAAGCTCAACTAATATGTGTTGTCATATTTGCTAACCCTAGAAAGGAGGAGAGGTAGGTCTATTTATAGTCTAAGCCATGAAGGGGTAAGTGGGAGAGGGATACAAGGCCAAAGGCCTAGCTGCGCACTGGTAGGCGTTGGACTTCCGAGGGACGTCGATCGTCCGGTGGCTCGTGGGGGTCTGGACGTTCGGAGGGCGTCGGACTTCTGACGTTTCTTGTCTGGATAGGTGTTGCCGGATTTCCAGTAGTGGTCGGTCGTCCGGTGGCTGTAGTGTGTCGGACGTCCGACGTCTCGTCGGTCGTCCGGCCGTTGTAGTGTGCATCGGTTGCGGTTCTTCTGGCTGGCCCTGGCGTGGTCGCATCGGATGTCCGATGGAACGTCGGACGTACAGTGGCTGTAACTTTGCTGCAGCTCCGTCTTCTTCCGTCTTTGCTTCCACGCTTCCCTTCCGGATGGTGTAGGTGATCCTTGGCGCTTGCACTCCTCCTCGTCATCCGTGAAGCTCCGAAAATACCTATGCATGCACACGAGAGGAATGTCAAGTAGTATACCATCTTCGAAGGGGTCAAGTGAATACGTGTAAAGGAGACGATCCACCTTTATGTATGTGAAGTAGAGGTCGCATGTGTCACTTGCCAAACAGACTCTTGACATGGTGATGTCCGTAGGATGCTCCGCATCAGCATCTCACCAAGACGTACTGCAACACGGACCAAGAAGAATCCACCTTTTGGTCATATAACCTCTCTTGTTGTTGGTCAAAGTGATGGACATCCACGCAACCCATAGATGGGCTAGCTTGTTGCCAATAACCATGTGAGGGAGTGCCCGAAGACAACCACCGCCTGCATGTGGCCTAAACATATGTATGGAAGTGTTATTGTGTTGTGTTTGAATACCCAATGCACAACTTTGATGTGGCAACGTGCTTTGGAACCGGAAAGTCCCCACATGGAGCAAGGGTTCACGAAGCGTAGTATGTCTGTCACCCCACTTTGAGCCGGTGAGAGGGATTCATGCGTACGCATGTGCTCAAACTTAGGTGTAGAATCTCACCATGACCTACTATACCGTAAAATGAACCAAAGAAGAATAATCCACCTTGGTAATTTCTCTCGTCGTCGGTCGAAGTGATGGACGTCCATGCAAGCCCACGAATATAGGCTTGCCACCGATAACCACGCGAGGGAGAGTGTCCGAAGATAGCCACTTCATGCATGTGTCCCAATCATATGTATGAAGAGGTGTGTGATGCATGCATGTTTGAATACCCAATGCAGAACATTGATGTGGCGCCTGCGTCGAAAACTGTACAATCCCCACACAGAGTGAGGTTCATGACGCATCATGTCACTACAAAAGAAACATTTTTGTGATGCTACGTGTTTGTCACAGTAGGTCATGTTTTCTGTAATGCATGTACATCCATGACAATTTTATGACAAAATCAAGATAGTCATACCTGTGCTATTATAGAAGTGTTCCATGACAATACTCAAACTATCATCATGGAAGTGTCCACTACCATGACGATAAATGGCGCGTCATGGAAGTGTTTTCGTCAGGGTAACCGACACGTGGCATCCACCGTAACGGGTCATCGTTAAGCTATGGGGTTTCGGTTTGGATCTGATAACCTGTTAACAGCCCGAACCAATGGGGATTTTCCATGTGTAAAATTCTCATTGGCCAAAGGAACCACATGTCAACTCGCCTTTGGGACACATGTCATCCATTCAATGGATGAGAGGCACCTATGATACATAGACACGTGGCACAGTCCAACAGTGCTCCATTTAGATTAAAAAGGCCGACCCGTTTGACTTGGTCAAAAGTTAGCGGCCCGGCCCATGGAAAGCCTGTTGATGACCTGTTCGCGTATAGCCCATTTACGGCCCGGGAACTCACGACCCGTTATGGCCTATCCGAATTAGGCCCAGTAGCGTCATGTGGGCCATCTAATATGGTTCCAGCCCATTGTCACCTTCGGCCCATGTATGGCCCGTGATGTCTTTCGGCCCATATAAGGCCTTTTTGTAACTCTGGCCCCTTTAACGACCCATGGTGATTCTGGCCCATAATGAATAGTGAATTGCTTTGGACCCATTAACGACCATTATTAAGTTGGGCCATTTCTAGCCCGTGTTAACTTTCGGCCTTCTATTGGCCCATTTACTCTTGGGCTCATTTCTAGCCCACGAGTACTTACAGTCCGTTACTGGCCTTTTCCGCGAATGGGCCAAATTCAGCCGGTGGTTATAATCGGTTTGTTTTTGGCCAGTTAATCCATTGGGCCATTTCCATCCTGTAATATAATTAGGCCCATTAATGACCCATTATGCCTGTAGATAAAATTAAGCCTGTGCTGTCTTCCAGCCTGTTAACGACCCATTATGGTCTGAGCTCATAAATGGACAGATCCGATTTAGGCCTATTTACAGCCCATATTGCGGTCCAACTTTGGCCCATGATCAGTTCGACCGATGGATCCTAGAGCCTGTAGGAGTCCCATGGTTCCTAAGGCCCGTACGAGGCCCGTGGATCCTAAGGCCCATAGGAGACCCATGGATCATGCGGCTAGTAGGAGGCCCATGGATCCTACGACCCGTAGGAGGCCCATCGTTACAATGGCCCATATGTGCAGCATTGTTATTGCGGCCACTAGCAAACCGAGGGAAAAGAACCGCAGTACTACAAGCAAACAAATAAACAAGACTATAATAAAATAAATAAGCAAGCAACTAACGCTAGAATATTACGGTGATTACACAGATTACATCCACTCGGCATCAAAGTTCACCACCAGTGCAAATATAGGGAACAACAAAGCAACATATTACATACACTAGGCATCAAAGTTGGCCACCAGTTGTTAGGGCATATTTCTCCCTTAGTGGTTTTGGTGATTGATGACAATATGTTTTGGGGACTAACTGTGTGCATCGAGTTTTTCAGAGAACATCCTAGGTGACACAAGACGGTTTATTTCCCCTCGGTGGCTATAAGTGAAGACGGTGTTTTTCCTTACGATTTATTTCTGGTAGTTTGAGTCGTAGGGAACCCGTACTATTAAGAGGGGGTCCACTTTGGAAAGGTATGGGTGGAATCAACACGTGCACAACCTCAGTTGCACCCACTTTGCCTTTCCGCACCTTTGTAGCCTTCTGTCTATTATCTGAGCTTAACTAGAGGTAGCACATAAGCGGTAGTACCACTTGTAACCACGGTAGTACCGCTCGGCGGTACTACCGCTGGTCACTACTGGTCTACTACCACTTAGGGGTTTCTGATGTTGCAACTCTCGGTTGCCTGGTCATAATTCGAGGTACTAGAGCGGTAGTAGCACGGTAGTACCGCTTAAGTGGTACCATCGCCTTTACTACCGCTGCCAGTGCCGCTTAGCATTTCTTCCCTGTGCTAGCTCCTGTTATTGGTTCCCCTCAAGAGGTACTAGAGCGGTAGTACCGCTTGACACGGTACTGCCACCCTAGCACTCTCTAGTACTACTTCCTAGTCCTGCTCAGAACACTTCAGCGGTAGTACCGCTGCGGGGTCCGGTAGTACCGCCCTAGCGACACTACCGCCCTGTTTTATCTCCTGTTCTGTCTTGACTCTGGTAGTACCGCTTAGATGCGGGCTGAGGGCAGAAAACAGTTGGATTCCCCCCCCCACCTATATAAATGGGGGTATTCTTCCCCACGAAGATTACCTCTTCCTACCCTAACTCCATTGTTGCTCCAAAGCTCATTTTCGTCCGATCTCTCTCCCTAGCCAATCAAACTTGTTGATTTTCTGCGGATTGGTTGAGAAGGCCCCGATCTACACTTCCACCAAGAGAAATTTGATTCCCCCCACTAATCCCTTGCGGATCTTGTTACTCTTGGGTGTTTGAGCACCCTAGATGGCTGAGGTCACCTCGGAGCCACATTCCATTGTGGTGAAGCTTCGTGGTGGTGTTGGGAGCCTCCAATTTGGTTGTGGAGAGAGCCCCAACCTTGTTTGTGCCTGGCGCATGCCGAGGTCCAGTCTCAGGCCCGGGCCGACCATGAAATGCTCCAGCAAGTGTGGCAGATCGCTGCAGGTAAGCCATTTTTACTTTAGTATGTTTTTGGCCACAAAGGGTTCGTCGAGCTCACCCAGCAGTGGCGATCTGCAGAGGCCTTCGTAGATCTCCCGAGGAGCGTGTCGAACACCGGCTGCTACTTCGGCGAGCGGGAGAGCTATGCCGCGGAGAGGGTGTTCTGGCAACAATTCCAGGTGCCCCCGCATCCGGAGCTGCCGAATCATCAGATGAAGCAGCTGATGGAGCTTCTCCGCATGGCGACTTCGGTGCTCCAAGACCTCTGTGTCAACCTATCGCCCACGAGGCATCGCCGACTAGCTTCTTTGAGCTCCTAGCTCGGCTGCAAGAGGCCGTCCCGCAAGTGGCTCGCTGGAAGCGTTTCGCATGCCTGGAGGGTGCTCAGCGGGCGTATGCCTATGTGAAGACGCACTATCGGCGCGTCGAAGCAGCGGCCGAAGCTGCAGGGCCCCCGAAGGGAAGGACCGGACCGTGGAGCAGTTCCTCGCCGAGGTGGTAGAAGGAGCCTGGATCACCGAGGCCAAGTATCCGAAAGACAATATGTATTTTTAGATAGTACTTCGGAATGCCAAAGTGCAGCAGAATGTAAAAAACTTCCTTTTGTTTAAATGAACGCGGATTTATATTCCGATAAATGATTGTGTGGTTTTATTTTTTGACTCCTGTGTGACCGTATTTAAACTGAAAGTGACCAGTTGTCGGCTTCAACCCCTTTGTACAGTATACATAGGGTGTTTCTTAGGCAATCATGACCCTTAGCTGACGTATCGGTTCCCGAAGGTGGTCCATGCACATAGAAACAAGGCAATCAAACTATAGAGGTTTTATAGCTTTCACTTAGTTGGAGGAGCTTGACTATCGGGGCTGATGACGAACCCCCTGTATGTGGGGTGGTCGGCTATTTAGCCGGGGTTTATGCCACTACCCACCTCGACTGATTTAAGAAAAAGCCCTTCATTTAACACGAATGATCGTAAACCATACATTGCTTGACGCTGTCGTCGGATGGTGGACCGGTTTACGCTTACCAAGACAGTCCATTTTTTGGCTTTCTCCACTGAGGCGCTTCGCCATTTGAGCTAACAGCGCAATCGCAGTGGTTCTCCCTTTACATCGTTAGCCGAATTGAATGGAAACATAAGGGGTAAGCACAAGAGTCGGGCAACCCAACTATTGACCAAAATCGAGGTTCGAAACTGATTCATATAACACAACATCCAAGACGCCGAATAGATACTTTGGACTTGTAATTGGGGCGTGAGATTAAAAGTTGAGCCCTTGGTAATGCAAATTACAATTGTATCGTGACAATATACTCTTGGCTCAAAGGCAGTAGATATAAGGAAATGCTTGATGACCTCAAGGGTGCACTTGCTTTATTTCATGTGGTCAAGCTGTACATGCTGAGCTTTAACAAAACAGACTTGTAAAAGATACAATGAAAAAAAAATAAAAAGATAAAGGAGTAAAAACAAGGCGGACAAGTTGCCGGGCTTGATTAGCCCGAGTCCTTCTCTGCCACACGTCTACGCGTCCGTGCTATTGGCCAGCTCATCTTCGTCGATAGCGAAGTTTGATATGGGCAATCTGCAACTTCGGTCGTTCGTTTGCTTGATGCTTTCTTTAGGTTGAATCCTTTAAAAAGGTGTGCAGTTGCCGCGTGGATGGGTTAAGCCATGTGGACATGACATTTTCGCTTGGGCCTTTTACAGCGCCCTGCTAGTGTACAAGTCCAAGGTTCGTTGCTTTTCGTTTGAGCTGATGACAACGTATCATTGGTTTCGGCTCCTCGGTCGCCCATGGGATTTTCAGTGCAAAGTTATGCACCCTAGGGACGTAACACCCTTCCCAGGGGAGGTGAACGAGGAGCCCGTGCCCCTATTTAGGGTGTGCGGGTGCCTGACGAGGGGCTTGTGCAGCTTGTGTGCACTTTGATGAGCTAGGCATATGTTTAGTCACACGAGCTGCCTCCTCCGTTGCCTGCACCTCGGCTGTGAAAGCCGCGGTTTGCTCCTTCGTGCGGAGGGAGCGTTTGGTGTTGCCATTCACTGTAATAACACCGTTTGGTCTTGGCATTTTTAGCTTTAAGTATGCGTAATGTGGGATTGCGTTAAAGCGCGCAAATGCGATGTGCCCGAGCAACCCATGGTATCCGCTCCAGAAGGGACGATATCGAAGATTAACTCCTCGCTCCGGAAGTTCTTGGGTGACTCAAAGACTACCTCCAGTGTTATTGTTCCCGTGCAGCGAGCTTTGACACTAGGTATGACACATTTAAAGGTGGTGGCGCTGGGCTTGATCCGGGATGAGTCTACGCCCATCTTTTTATCGTATCCCCATAGATTAGATTGAGGCTGCTGCCTCTGTCCATGAGGACACGCGTCAGATGGAATCCGTCAATGATCGGATCCAGTACCAAAGCAGCCGATCTGCCATGCCTTATGTTGGTCGAATGATCATGTTTGTCAAATGTGATCGGATAAGCCGACTAAGGATTGAACTTTGGGGCAACTAGCTCTAGGGCATAAATGTCCCGAAGTGCTCGTTTCCTCTCCTTTTTAGGGATGTGGGTGGCATAAATCTTGTTCACATCTTTCACCTCACGTGGGAACTGTTTTCGGCCTCCATTACTGGGCCGTCGAGGTTCATCCTCATCCTTGATGGGAGGCTGGGCTTTACTTTGGCCCTCTGTCACCATCTTTTCGGCCTGCTTGAAGACCCATCAGTTCCGATTGGTGTGAGTTGCTGGTTTAACCGAGGTGCCATGGATCTGGCATGGTCTGTCAAGGATCTTGTCTAGCTGGCTGGGTCCATCTTTGTTCCCTTTAAAGGGTTTCTTTTTTCTATCTGGATCTAGGTCCGCTGAACCCTGTGTTTACCATGGCGTCCTTGGTATCGCTCCTACCATTTTTATGCCAATGCTTGTTCTTGTTCCGCCGAGGCTTACCACTGCCGTCACGGGCTTCCGAGGTACCTGCCTCGCCATTGTGAGCACCACGGGCCAGCCAACTGTCCTCCCCTGTGCAAAAGCGGGTCATAAGTGAAGTGAGGGCTGCCATGCTCCTCGGCTTATCTTGCCCGAGCTTGCACGCAAGCCATTCATCTCGGATGCTATGTTGGAAGGCGGTGATCGCCTCGGCGTCGGGGCAGTCTATGATTTGGTTCTTTTTAGTTAAGAACCTATGAGGGGCAGTAACTAGTTCATCTCCATGAGGAGGTCTTGAGGGGTCTTCCCGTGAGGGGTCTTGAATCCAAGGATGGATCTTCTCCGAAGAGGCCGCGGTCTCTCCGAGGAGTAGAACCAAGTGGATGAGCAAAGCTCTATCTCTATGATGAGCTATCACAATGCTAACCCTAAAACATTGGGGAAGAAGAGTATATATAGTCTAGGGGGGGGGGGCGAAGGGATACATGGGCTTCGACCCTTTACACTGTGCGCAGACAGGGGGAACCAGACGTCCGGGCGTCGGGCCGGATGTCCGGGACTTCGCGAGGTGCCGGATGTCTGGGCGCGGGGCCGGATGTCCGGGCTGGTGGGGTCCGGTTTCTGTGCTCTCTGGATAGGCGCTGTCCAGATGTCCGGGCTGGGGTCCGGATTTCTGGGCTGGAGGCCGGATGTCCGGGCCCTATAGACTTGGCTGCTGGGTCACTGCTGCTGCCGACACCTCCAGGGGCCGGATGTCCCGGGTCATGGCCGGATGTCCGGGCCCTGGGAGCTGTTCTCGACTCCTTTCGTTGGTTCTCTTCATCCATGAACTTGTAGACTTGTCCGTCTTCACGTGCGTCTTCGAGAGGGTCTTCTTGGCACCTGATCATGCACAACATCCAGACTTAGGTAGTAGCCATGTCTCGAGAGGATCATATGGAATATCACTAAGGAGAGATGTCACCTCGTTTTCGAGGGCTCTAGCACGTGCTCGTGTCATCGGTCCTCTTGGCACTTCGTGAGATGATGGTAGGTCCATGGGGATGACCATAGGATGCTCCGCATCATCTCCCCCCCTTGGGAAAGATCCGACCTCGAATCGGAAGCCTCATCACCATGGTAGGGAGAGAGATCTTTGACGTTGAAGATGTCGCTTACGGAGTACTTGTCACGTGGGATGTCGATCTTGTAGGCGTTGTTGTTGTAGCATGCTAGCACCTTAAAGGGTCCGTCGGCTAGAGGTAGAAGCTTGGACTTGCATTCGTTGGGGAAGCGGTCCTTGCGAAGGTGTAGCCATACAAGATCTCCAATGTTGAATATCATGGGATGCTTGTTGATGTTGAGCTTGGTCGCGAGTCGTTGAACTTGGCGCTCTATGGTGTGCCTTGTATCTTCATGCATCTTCTTTAGGTAGCTCACTCGTGCACTTGCGTCCATGTTGATGCGCTCTTGTAGTGGTAGAGGTAGAATGTCGAATGGGGACAACGGGTTCAAGCCGTAGACGACCTCGAAGGGGGACTTGCCGGTAGTAGAGTGTCGTGCTCGATTGTAGGCATACTCGGCGATGGGCAAACACTCTTCCCACTCCTTGATGTTCTTCTTGATCAACACGCGTAGGAGAGTAGATAGCGTCTGGTTCATGACCTCCGTTTGGCCGTCGGTTTGTGGATGGTATGCCGAAGAGAACAAGGGCTTGATTCCGAGCTTGGCGCATAGCGTCTTCCAAAAGTAGCTTAGGAACTTGACGCCGCGGTCCAAAACAATAGTCTTTGGCACTCCGTGTAGACGCAAGATTTCCCTACAAAATAGGTTTGCAATATGTTAAGCATCGTCTATCTTGTTGCATGGGATAAAATGTGCCATCTTAGAGAAACGGTCCACAACAACAAACACGGAATCCTTTCCATTTTGAGTTCTAGGCATACCAAGCACAAAGTCCATGCTAATATCTTCCCATGAGTGATACAGAATAGGAAGAGTGGCATATAGAGACCATGGGATTGAGCTTTAGACTTAGCTTTGCGACATGTTGAGCATCGGTTGGTGTAGTGGGAGACGTTGCGGAACATCTTGGGCCAAAAGTAGTTCTTCGAGAGCGTAGCGAATGTCTTGTCGCGTCCAAAGTGTCCCATAAGTCCTCCTCCATGAGCTTCTTGCAAAAGTAACAAATGAAGAGAAGACTTGGGTATACATAGTTTGTTAGCTCTCATTAGATAGTCATCCTTGATGTGATATCGTTCCCAAGATGTATGCGTCAAACATTGGGTATAAGGAGTAGCAAAAGTAGGATCATGCGCATACAAGTCTTTAATGTGCTCAAAACCAATGACATTCAATTCAAGTTTAGTAACAAGCATGCATTTGCGGGAAAGAGCATCTGCCACAACATTTTCCTTGCCTTTTATGTATTTGATGACATAATGAAATGACTCTATGAACTCACTCCACTTGGCATGACACTTATTCAATTTAGTTTGACCCTTAAGGTACTTAAGCGTTTCATGATCCGTATGGATGACAAATTCATGAGGGCGAAGATAATGTTCCCACTCACACAAAACTCGCACTAAGGCATATAGCTCTTTGTCATAAATGGGATAATTGAGTTGTGTGCCGGAAAGTTTTCACTAAAATAAGCAATTGGGCACTTCTCTTGCATTAACATACCTCCTATACCATTGCCACTAGCATCGCAATGAACTTCAAAAGTTTTGTCAAAATTGGGCAAAGCAAGCAAAGGAGCATGTGTAAGTAAATTCTTAAGATCATTAAATGTGGTATCTTGGGAAGGTCCCCAAACAAATGGTGCATTTTTCTTACTCAAAGCATGCAAAGGGGATGTAGTGGTGCTAAAATCCTTAACGAATCTATGATAGAAGCCGGCTAAGCCAAGAAAACTTCACACTTGTTGCAAGTTGGTTGGCCAAGTTTTAATAGCATGAATTTTAGCTTCGTCTACATGAACACCCTTAGAAGACACAACGGAACCCAAGAAAACAAGCTTATCAACACCAAAAAGGCATTTGTCCATATTAGCATAAAGTCGCTCTTTTCTAAGGGTTTGCAAAACGGTTCTAAGATGGGTGACATGAGCTTTCAGAGATTTGCTAAACACAAGAATGTCGTCAAAGTAGACCACAACAAATACACCAATGTAGGGCCTAAGGACAAAATGCATGACGCGCATGAACGTACCAGGTGCTTCGGATAAGCCCATTGGCATAACAAGCCATTCATAAGCCAAATTTGGTCTTAAATGCAGTTTTCCATTCATCACCTTCTTATATGCGTATTTGATAGTAGCCACTTTTAAGATCAATTTTAGAGAAAATTGTGGCTCCACTAAATTCGTCTAGCATGTCGTCAAGGCGAGGAATAGGATATCTATAACGAACCGTGATAGCATTTATGGGTCTACAATTGAAATACATGCGAAAACTACCGTCTTTCTTAGGCACTAGTATGACCGGTACGGCACAAGGACTCAAGCTTTCGGGCACATGTCCATTGTCAATGAGTTGTTGCACTTGCCTTTGTATTTCCTTAGTTTCTTCGGGGTTGACGCGGTAAGGTGCCTTGTTTGGCAACGGTGTGCCGGGTATGAGGTCGATGCGGTGTTCGATGCCTCATAGTGGAGGTAGTCCCGGTTGTAGCTCATCGGGGAAAACGACCTTGAATTCCTGCAATAGAGAAGACAACACTAAAGGTAGAGGGTGAGAGGTGTTAGTTGTTGTTGCCTCGTCCTTGCAGAATAGGACATAGTGCATAACACTTGATGGGTTCTCACACACTTCTTTGATTTCACTTTTGGTAGCGAATAACACTAAGTTTTTCTTGTCGTTCATCGTGGAGGCACTCAATTTTGGCTTGTGGCTCTCACTCTCTTTTTGGTGGTTCGCTCTCTCACTATTCCCTCCATGATGGGTGGTTGCTTGCTTGTCAGCGATCACTTGACTAGGTGACATAGGTCATAGCATGTACTCCTTTCCCTTCATATTGAAGCTATAGTGATTGGTTTGCCCATTGTGGATGACGCCTCGGTCGAATTGCCAAGGTCGTCCAAGTAGGAGATGGCAAACGGACATAGGAACCACATCACACTCCAAAGTGTCTTCGTATGCTCCGATCTTGAAGGAGACTTGAACCATGTGTTCCACTTGAATGGTGCCGGAGTCGCTAAGCCATTGGACCTTGTAGGGGCGAGGGTGCTTCATCTTGACTAATTGTAGCTTGGAACATAGCTCGTCACTTGCCAAGTTGTGGCAACTTCTCTGTCGATGATGACCTTCACGGAATGGCCGTTGATGCCCGCCTTGGTGTGGAAGATGTGGCAACGTTGGTCTTCCTCTTGTTGGTGGTGGAGGATCAAGACCTTGGAGACAACAAGAGCGGGGCTCGAATCATTGTCACAAAAGACTTGATCGTCTTCATCTTCATTCACGCGCCGGTGCATGGTCGCTTGCTCAATGGCTTCCATTTCCTCTTCACTCATGGAGTAATATGTGCCGTCGTCGTTGAGGATCATGGTGCGCTAATTGGTACACTCGAAGGACTTGTGGCCTCGGCCGCCGCATGTGAAGCATTTGATGGAACTTGTCTTGATGGTCTCATCCGGTGGAGTTGTAGATGATGAAACTCTTGGCTTGAAGTTGCTTGTAGTGGGAGGATGACTAGAGGTTGTCGAAGTTTTCTTGTAACTTGACTTGTCGTCGTTGGTTGTAGAAGGTTTGATTGAGGTAGAGGGCGTTGGAGTCGTTGAAGCTTGGTTGTTGGAGCCGTAGCTCTTGGAAGAGTACTTGGCATACTTGAAGTCATCTTGTACTTGTCGCTCCGCCTTGGTAGCTTGATGCACTAGCTCGATGAGGTTGGAGTAAGGTTGGAAGTCGGCGATCTTCTTGATAGGGTGATTGAGTCCATTCAAGAAATGTGCCATAGTTTGCTCATCATCTTCCGTGACATTGGCTCGTATCATGGCGATCTCCATTTCCTTGTAGTATCCTTCAACGCTCTTTGTTCCTTGCTTGAGGAGTTGTAGTCGCTTGAAGAGGTCATGGTTATAGTATGTTGGCACAAAGTGCGCTCTCATGACATCCTTCATTTGATCCCAAGTTGTGATGGGTGGTTCACCTCTTGCCTCTCAGCACTCAATGACTTGCTCCCACCAAATGAGGACATAGTCTTGGAACTCAAGGGATGCCATGGCGATCTTCTTCTCTTCCTCATAGTTGTGCAAACGAAAGATCTTGTCAACCTTCAATGCCCATGAAAGATACTCTTCAGGATCGTTGCTTCCGGAGAACTTGGGCATGGTGAACTTGAGCTTTCCATAGCGTTGCTCTTCATTGTGTTGGGGTCGAGGGTGATGACGCCCTTGTCATGGAGGATTGTCAATCTCAAGTTGCTCTTGGCGTGGAGGATTCCCATTGTCTTGTTGCTCTTGGCGAACTTGTGGTTCTTGTCGAGCTTGTTGTTCTTGTCTAGCTTGTGGAGGAGCTTGTGGAGCTTGTCTGTGCAATCGTGCTTGATGTTGTCGTTCTTGGACTTCCTCGCGAAGTGCTTCTTCTTCTTCACGAACACGTTGGTTGCGGGCGGCAATGGCACGATTGGTGTCGTGGAGGGCATGTTGAGCCTCAAGGGCTTGTGCTTCACGCCGTTGTTGTTGTTGACGGAGAGCATCAGAGTCTTGCTCGTCTTGATGTTGGCGTTGGTGCTCTTGCATTTGCTCTTGTTGGCGTTGGCGTTCTTGCTCTTCCACTTGTTGGCGTTGGCGTTGCCTTTCTTGTGCTTGCTCGAAGGTAGCTTGATTTTGACGATGCCGATGTTCTTGCTCGTCAAGTTGCTCTTGTGGATCATTGCCGTGTAGAGGATTGCGGTTTGCTTGACTGTCTTGGCGCGCGGCTCGATGAAGAGTGTTCGATGTCAGTGTACTTGAGCCGGAGATGGTGTCGTAGGAATGTCGACTCGAGTGGCTCCATCTTGAATAGGACGATGAGGTAGAAGAGCGGTTGACCATCATGGATCGTATGTCCTCCTTCAAAGATGCCATTGATGTGTCGAAGTAGTCTCTTGTACGTTGCTCGGATTGTCGCAAGTCAGAAGCGAGTAGGTCGATGCGGTCGCCCAATGCTTCATTCTCTTGATGTAAAGCTCTTTGCGCGCTGAAGAGGTGGTTCTTGGTGACGTAGTTGTTCGGGTCCTCATCTTGCTCGATGAAGAGTGGGTTGGTAGAAGTACTTGGCCTATCCATCATTCCAAGTAAATGTGTGAGTGGGAGAAAGAGGAGAACTATACCAAATGTACCTTGACCAATGTTGAGAATGGATCAATGATCACTCAATGATGTAACAAGGAAATAGCACAATTGGTACTGGTTCCTGTCAATTTCTCACACCTACACAAATAAAGCTTATGGTGGAGCTTGGTTAGGATGGTGGCACAAATTTTATGCAATTGTTAGTGAGACTCAATAATGTTGGAAAAGATTCACAAATTTGCAAATGTAACAAGTAGACCAATAGAAAAATGGTGGTACACGGAAACACACACACGAAAAGACAAATGGGGTCGTGCAACCAAAAATGAGCTCAAAATGTGGAATCCACGAAAAATGCTCTTGTTGCACAACTCTAGAGAGACGCTAGCACGATTGCACAATAGGCGGATATGAGAATTGTGCACAACCTACAAAGCAAAAATGCAACGACTTCTATCCCAAGTATGCTATATGTATGGTGTTCCGGTGGTATGATCCAAGATGATCGAGTATGACAATCTTAATGTAGTATGATGCTATGGTTCTTGCTTGAAAGCTCTTTACGTATCTTTCTCTTTTGCTTAAAAGCTTGTTTGGCTCTTTCTCTTTTGAGCTCTTTCTTTGGCCTCTTATGCAAAACTTCATGAACCAAGATAGCAATTGTGTATATGCGATGACAACCTTGTGGCACAAGATATGATACCAAGATACAGATACCAAGATGATGTGATATATGCAATGAGACGATGATCACTAATGTGCACAAGTAACATTGCCGGCAATACTCAATGGCTAGTCTCGATGGGTAAGCGATGCAAAAGGTAGGCTAATGTGGGTTATCAATGCAATGGCAAGGAGTACACAAAGGTATCGTCGAAGTTACCGTCAAGGGTTACTCATTTGTAAGCAAGGACGGATGACGGTGAAGTGGTTGTTGTCGATGACGAAGATGAGCGGCGGTGATGTCGATGTCGAACCGTCCCTAAGTAGATGAAACACGTTAGGAAACGGAAACCACAACTCAAATTCTCAAAGACCAAATGAGGCAAAATTGTCGGAGATGGTAGCGGGTAAGCGATGATGGTATTGGTGGTGTGCCCGGTCAAAATTTGCAAAAGTTAGGCGGAAGAAGGGGGTAGTGGATGAGGTGATGCTGCTGGAAGCCGGATGTCTGGGCCTGTCGGGCCGGATGTCGGGGGGGGGGGGGGGAGGGCGGATGTCTGGGCTGTCGGGCCGGATGTCCGGGGCTCCAGATCAATGATGAACTCGGTGGAACTCGTGGGGAAGAGAAAATTTCGGGGCAAAATTCGAGGGATTTCGTGGATGGAATTGGGGAAAAAGTTAGGGGAAGCTAGATCTACGAGTAACACATGAAATCCACGGATCAAATCCAACAAAACATCATCACACCAACAAATTAGAAAAAAAAATTGGGAGGGATATTTTTGTGGGGATTTTCAAAATTTAGGACAAAATCAAGCAAAACAAGGCTAGAAAACGATGGGCGAGGCTCCAAATTCATGATCAACATGGCTCATGATACCAAGATGATGTAGGGTGGAAACCCTAAGGCCGATCTTTCACGATTTGGAGGGAATCCCACGAAGAACACGAAGAACACGAGGGGAAAACACAAGTGAAAGCGAGGGGAATCACTCAAATCAACGAGAAATGATCACACATGTGCTAGATCCATGAACATAAAGAGTGATAAAAGATTCAAATGCAACAAAGGATGATACAATCGGTAACTAGTTCATCTCCATGAGGAGGTCTTGAGGGGTCTTCCCATGAGGGGTCGTGAATCCAAGGATGGAACTTCTCCGAAGAGGATGCGGTCTCTCTGAGGAGTAGAACCAAGTGGATGAGCAAAGCTCTATCTCTATGATGAGCTATCACAATGCTAACCCTAAAATGTTGGGGAAGAAGAGTATATATAGTCTAGGCGGGCGAAGGGATACATGGGCTTCGGCCCTTTACACTGTGCGCAGATAGGGAGAGCTGGACGTCCGGGCGTCGAGCCGGATGTCCGGGCCTTCACGAGGTGCCGGATGTTCGGGCGCGGGGGCCGGATGTCTGGGCTGGCGGGGTCCGGTTTCTGTGCTCTTTGGATAGGCGCTGTCCGGATGTCCGGGTTGGGGTCCGGATTTCTGGGCTGGAGGCCGGATGTCCGGGCCGTGTAGACTTGGCTGTTGGGTCGTTGCTGCTGCCGACACCTCCAGGGGCTGGATGTCCGGGGTCATGGCCGGATGTCCGGGCCCTGGGAGTTGTTCTCGACTCCTTCCATCGGTTCTCTTCATCCATGGACTTGTAGACTTGTCCGTTTTCACGTGCGTCTTCGAGAGGGTCTTCTTGGCACCTGATCATGCACAACATTCTAGACTTAGGTAGTAGCCATGTCTCGAGAGGATCATATGGAATATCACTAAGGAGAGATGTCACCTCATTTTCGAGGGCTCTAGCATGTGCTCGTGTCATCGGTCCTCTTGGCACTTGGTGGGACGATGGTAGGTCCATGGGGATGACCATAGGATGCTCCACATTAGATATGGAGAAGGAAGTCTTCGATCCACACAGCTGGATCGGTCATGCCATCGTATGACTTGATATTGATGGGTTTAAACCTGTCTGGGAACTGGTGTTCCATCACCCTTTCTGTAAAGCAGATCGGGTGAGCGGGGCCTCAGAACCGAGTAGTTTCTTGTTGGACATTGGGGGATATCCGTGTATAGGCTTGGTCCCAAGCTCATCCGTTCCTGTCCATCCAGGCATCATAGCCATTGAGCCCGGCTGGCGCACGTCCTCTTGACCCATAGATGGACCGACGGGGTGCCCGGTTCACCTCTATCTGGCCTCGAGCGTCGTAAGGCTCAAAGTAATTGATAGGGTCCTTGCCATGGCGGCATGGTGCTGTTTGGGTGTGAAAGTCTTCCCTTGCTGGCCTATCGCACCCTCTAGGTGGTCGATCAGGTTGATCAGCCCGTCCGCGTGTCAAAGGCACGTCGTCGGTTACCTCTTCATCAAACTTGGGTAGTAAACGCCTGTGCGGGTAAGATTTAGGCGTGCTACGGCGCTGTTCTTCGAGGTCCTGCTCGACCAAGAGTATTTTGACCCATTTGTCATTCAGTGTGTCGTGGTTGGCTTGCAACTACTGCTACTTCCCCTTCATGCTCCTGGCGGTGGCCACAAGGCGACGTCGGAACCATTCTTGCTCAAAAGGGTCCTCGGGGACTATAAAGTCCTCGGTACCTAGGCTCTCGTCCTCCTCAGATAGAGTTCAGTAGTTGTCGTTAGCCCCTTCAAAGAGGTCATCAGGGTCTTCATCCTCAGGGATTCCTGCGAGACTGTGTTGCTGCCCTGGGGAGGCATGAAAATCCTCTTCCGGATTGTCGGCCTCATCGGCTGCCGCATCGTTGTTGGTACCGGCGGCGTCGTGCCTGTTGGGGTTCCTGTTGGTACCTCTCCCATGCCTTCGCTGATGTCTTGACGGGTTCTTGGGAGTGTCTACCATATACACATCGTAAGTGGATGTTGCGGTCCACTTGACGATGTTGACCAGCGGCGTAGTGGTTTCTGGAGGGCCGTCGACATCTTCATCCATGTCTATAGCCTCCTCGTAGTCTAACACATCGGTTAAATCATTGACCGTGGCGACTAGGTGGGTGGTGGGTGGGACATAAATTTCCTGATTATCGACTTTAAGTCAGATCTTGTCATAAACCGAGGTCTGACCGTCCGAGATCGATAAACTCTGGATACGATCAAGTATCTCATTTAGGTGAGATAACTCCTCGGGGTTCATGGCGTGGCTATAAGCTGAGCCGACTTGAAGTATGTTTGGATGGTCGCTTGATGCACTCTCAGCCTTGTAAGGGGCCAGAGTTGATTCCGGGTCTGATGTTGGAGTCGGTTCTAAATCCGATGTAGTGTCAGAAGCTGGGTCCAGGCCAACGTCGAGGCTTGATGCTGCGACGAGGTCGCCCAGGGCGGGGGTGTTTAATTCCTTCGTGCGGTCCTGTAGTGCCAGAAGGCCTGATCCGACGCCCTTGAAGGAGATCAGTTCCGGGTCGAGCCCCTGATGTTGGATAAGCCCTTGATCCGGCCAGGAGTCCATCCTGAAAGAATGTGCTCACCACGGGAATCTGCGGTGTATTTCAGGTCTCTGAAAGTTACGATATGATCTGGGGCGTAATTCTTGACAGGAGCTAGATGGCCGCCAAGTCGATGCAAAAGATCATGTTGCCGAACACGAAAAGCTGGACGGGGAAGAAGATGTCCTCGTAGCCGGTGCCAGAGTTAATCTGCAGATGAGCCATCAATCTTTCTGTTGATCTCATAGCGGAACTCTCAATGAAAGCACCAATGTCAGTGGTAAAACCAATAGACCTCGGGGTAGGGGAGCCCGAGCTGTGGATCTTGGATCAATGGTAACAGGGACGAAGGAGATAGTGTTTACCCAGGTTCGGGCCCTCTCAAAGTGGTAATACCCTACGTCCTGCTTTGATTGTATTGATGATGATGATGATGTATCGAGTACAGGTTTGATCTACCTCGAGATTGTAAGGAGAGACCTAACTCTAGGGCTAGGCGAATGTAATTGTGTTCAGATCCCCTCTACAGGCTAAACCCTTTGGCTTATATACACGCCAGGTAGGGCATCTAGGGTTACATGGTTGGTATCCAGGGGCACGCGTGGAGGCGGTAGGAGATGTCTTGGAGTATACGTCAAGTCTTTGGTAGATGCAGTCTTGATCACGTCCACGAGTGTAGCTTCCGGAGTCCATCCGATGGAGAAGGAGGCCTGCAGGCCCATCCCGAGGACTATGGGCCAAATCGGTTGGCACCCCCTAGTCCATGACATCTTCATTGTGGAAATGTGATGGATGGGGATTTGGTGGGAGGAATAAATTCTAAAAGCGCACGCCTACTAAAAATTTTCTTGCGAAACTTGAAACTTAGGTGGGGGAAACACACAATGTAGATGAAGTGCGTAAAATACTCATGTGCGAGAAAAGAGAAAATTGGCGGAACTCATCTCCAAAAAATTCTACACGTGTAGTTGGTTAAATCGGTCAAGAGCGGTCGTGATGGTACGCTTGCTTTATTAGAAAACATCGCACAGCTAACTGACTTACGGATCATTAACGCAAAAAACGCACACGGTACGCCATAGAAACCGTGTGTTTTGTGATTTTCTAATAATTCTTATATCTATCAGCATCTACAGCCGCACCTGCAAATTAAAGAATCTCTTTCATTGTAGCAGGGTTATTCAACGTGCATGAATGAGGCAAAGGTGACACTCGATGAACAATCATCGGTTTATGAAATGCAATCAAGTGTCAACGTGCCTCGCTCACATAGCCAGAATTGATCAACCTATGCAATAAAAGAGAAGCTTGCTACCATCGGCCGGCGCGGCTATTTAAGCCGGTGTGCGACAAACTCATGCGACGAGGTGGGACTAAAAACTAGTTGCAGCCAGCTCATCTTCGACGTGCATGCCGGAGCAGAAGCACGTTGTGCAGAGATGGGAGTGGAAGGAGCTTCGAGTGGCTGCGGGTGGGCTGCTATGACCCTGTTGGGTCAAGTTTTTTCTGACCGGGCGGACATTTCGGGAGGATTTAGGGCCGGGGTATGGCTAGAAAACTTCAGTGAACACATGCTAAGCAACTCTCAAAGCCCTAAAAGGATGTCGCTTATCGACATTGTACGTTAATAATAGATACCAACTTAAATTCCAAGATACTGGTAATTTGCTCTAAAACTAGTAAGTAGTACTGGTAGATGTCGGTAATTAATTAAACAACCTTACAGGTGACACAAACACTAACTACTTCTCACATGCTGGCCAGACGTAATCGTTCTCCTTCCCGGCCTTGTTGGCGACAACCTACCGTACTTGGATCTCTGCAGTGCTCTTATTAGTGTCGTGGTAGCTACCACCACGATCCTGGCAGGTGGAGGCATCGGGGCATCTTGGCCAGACGTTGTCGTTCTCCTTTCCGGCCTTGTCGGCGGCAGCCCACAGTGCTTGGATCTCCGCCGAGCTCTCCTCAGCAGCGCATGCGGCCTCTTCTTTCTTGTGGCGGCGGGACTCTCTTTTCTTGAGTGCTTTCTACCTTTTCTGCTCCTTCTGTGTGGCTTTGACTGCCTCTTGCTCCACTACCCATTCGGCCTTGGCAGCTTCAAAGTCTGCCCACATAGATGTGTGGCCGCGGGCGGCGATGAATTCGGCATGGCGGGATGCCATCGCTTCCTTACCATTTAGTGTGTGGTCACGGGCGGCGAGGAACTCGGCGCGGCGGGATGCCATAGCTTCCTTACTAGTTAGTGTGTGGAGCGATGGCATGAACGATGCTTGGAGAGAGCTTTAGGGTGGAGTTGCCGGACAACCGTACAGTGTGGTGGTCTTTTAGAGCTCAAGGACAAACGACAAAGGAAATTTCGATTCCCCTACAATCTTGGTCATTTATTATCGCGCATGGTTCATTTCCATCACCTCTAGAACCATGTGCGCTCACCCTATTGTGTGTTGCGTTCTGATTGGCAGGAACCCTAGCCACGCGGATCGCGCGTGTGCATCATAGTATGCACCGCGATCGAACGACAATCCACGTCCCTCTCATCACACCCGTGTAGCTGTAGCCGTGATTTGATGTATCTGTGTTAAATGCCTAGAAAATGCAAATAATCGCCTAAATATGGTGAATGAGTATGGAAAAGTGCCAAATTTGAACACGGTGATTTGTAGGGTGTATGTTGATCATAGAAAAAAACTTAAGGACAAAGGACGAAGGAAGTTTGGATTCCCCTTCAATCTTGGTGATTTCCCTCTAAAAACCACAAAAGTTCCTTGGAGATGGTTCAATTTATGAAGAGCGTGCATTGACAACATAAGCCAAACCTTCTCAAATTTTTACTAGGGCACGGTGAGGCCATACCATGGCACCATGCCAGGCGTCATGTTTTTCAAGCATGTTTTTCATTTTTCTATAGTTGAAAAAACAATAAACGACACATTTGTGGTTAACTCTTGCCACACATATCCCTGAAATCTCTGCCCATTCCTTGTAAAAGGCATGAAAAATTACTAAATACCATGAGCATTATTTTCTAGACCGTTTTTGTGCACTTTTTCATGCATCGATTGTCTGAATTTGAATTATGTGCATTAATTCCTAGAAAATGCACACAATCGCCTAAATATAGTAAATGAGCCCAGAAAAGTGCAAAATTTAAAGACGGTGATTCGTAGGAGGTATGTTGATCGTAGAAAAAACTCAAGGACAAAGGACGAAGGAAATTTTGATTCCCCTTCAATCTTGGTGATTTCCCTCTAAAAACCACGAAACTTCCTCGGTGATGGTTCAATTTATGAAGAGCGTGCATGATGACATAAGCCAAACCTTCCAAATTTTTTATCAGGGCAAGGTGAGGCCATACCATGGCATCATATTTTCCAAGCATGTTTTTCATTTTTCTATAGTTGAAAAACCAATAAATGACACATTTCCGGTTGACTCTTGCCACACATATCCTTGAAATCTCTGCCCATTCCTTGTAAAAGGCATTAAAAAAATACTAAATACCATGAGCATGATTTTCTAGACCGTTTTTGTGCATTTTTTCATGCACCGATTTCCTAAATTTGAATTATGTGCATTAATGCCTAGAAAAGGCACATAATGGACTTAATATAGTAAATGAGCCCAGAAAAGTGCCAAATTTGAACATGGTGCATGGGACGGGGTATGTTGATCGTAAAAATACTGAAGGACAAATGAGGAAAGAAATTTGGATTCTCCTTCAACCTTATTGATTTCCCACTCGAAACGATGGAACTTCCTCGGTGATGGTTCGATTTATGAAGAGGGTGCATGACGACGTAAGACAAATGTTCTCAAATTTTTACCAGCGCATGGTGAGGCCATACCATGGCACCATGTCAGGCGTCATGTTTTTCAAGCATATTTTTCATTTTTCTATAGTTGAAAAACCAATAAACGAAACGTTTGTCGTTGACACTTGCCACACATATCCTTGAAATATCTGCCCATTCCTTGTAAAAGGCATGAAAAATTACTAAATACCACGAGCATGATTTTCCAGCCGCTTTTGTGCACTTTTTCATGCACTGATTGTCTGAATTTTAATTATGTGCATTAATGCCTAGAAAATGCACATAATGGACTAAATATAGTAAATGAGCCCGTAAAAGTGCCAAATTTGAACATGGTGCATTGAAGGGGGTATGTTGATCGTAGAAAAAAAGTGAAGTACAAACAAGGAAGGTAATTTGGATTCCCCTTCAATCTTGGTGATTTCCCTTCAATCTTGGTGATTTCCCTCTTGAAACCATGAAACTTCCTTGGTGATGGTTCAATTTATAAAGAGCATGCATGACGACATAAGCCAAACCTTCTCAAAATTTTACCAGGGCATGGTGAGGCCATACCATTGCACTATGCCAGACATCATATTTTCCAAGCAGGTTTTTCATTTTTCTATAGTTGGAAAACAAATAAAGGACACGTTTGTGGTTGACTCTTGGCACACATATCCTTGAAGTCTCTGCCCACTCCTTGTAAAAGTCATGAAAATTTACTAAATACCATGAGCATGATTTTCCACACCATTTTTGTGCACCTTTTTCATGCACCGATTGTCTAAATTTGAATTATGTTCATGAATGCCTAGAAAATGCACATAATGGACTTAATATAGTAAATGAGCCCCGAAAAGTGCCAAATTTGAACACGGTGCATTGAAGGGGGTATGTTGATCATAGAAGAAAACTGAAGGACAAATGAGGAAAGAAATTTGGATTCCTCTTCAATCTTGGTGATTTCCCTCTCGAAACCATGAAACTTCCTCGGTGACGGTTCAATTTATGAAGAGCGTGCATGACGACGTAAGACAAACCTTCTCAAATTTTTACCAGTGCATGGTGAGGCCATACCATGGCACCATGCCACGCGTCATGTTTTTCAAGCATGTTTTTGATTTTTCTGTAGTTCAAAAACCAATAAACGACTCGTTTGTGGTTGACACTTGCCACACATATCCTTGAAATTTCTGCCCATTCCTTGTAAAAGGCATGAAAAATTATGAAATACCACGAGCATGATTTTCCAGACCGCTTTTGTGCACTTTTTCATGCACAGATTGTCTGAATTTTAATTATGTGCATTAATGCCTAGAAAATACACATAATGGATTAAATATAGTAAATGAGTCCGGAAAAGTGCCAAATTTGAACATGGTGCATTGAAGGGGGTATGTTGATCGCAGAAAAAAAGTGAAGGCAAGCGAGGAAGGAAATTTGGATTCCCCTTCAATTTTGGTGATTCCCTCGTGAAACCATGTAACTTTCTCGGTGATGGTTTGATTTATGAAGAGTGTGCAGGGCGACATAAGCCAAACCTTCTCAAATTTTTATCGGGGCATAGTGAGGCCATACCATGGCACCAAGCCAGGCGTCATGTTTTTCAAGCATGTTTTCATTTTGCTATAGTTGAAAAACCAATAAATGACATGTTTGTGGTTGACTCTTGCCACACATATCCTTGAAATATCCGCCCATTCCTTGTAAAAGGCATGAATAATTACTAAATACCATGAGCATGATTTTCGAAACCGCTTTTTGCACTTTTTCATGCACCGATTGTCTGAATTTTAATTATGTGCATTAATGCCAAGAAAATGCACATAATGGACTAAATATAGTAAATGAGCTCGTAAAAGTACCAAATTTGAACATGGTGCATTGAAGGGGGTATGTTGATCGTAGAAAAAAAATTGAAGGACAAACGAGGAAGGTAATTTGGATTCCCCTTCAATCTTGGTGATTTCCCTCTTGAAACCATGAAACTTCCTCGGTGATGGTTCGATTTATGAAGAGCGTGCATGACGACATAAGCCAAACCTTCTCAAATTTTTACCAGGACATGGTCAGGCCATACCATGGCACCATGCCAGGCATCATATTTTCGAAGCATGTTTTTCATTTTTCTATAGTTGAAAAACCAATAAATGACACGTTTGTGGTTGACTCTTGCCACACATATCATTGAAATCTCTGCCCATTCCTTGTAAAAGGCATGAAAACTTACTAAATATGATGAGGACATCAATACCATTGTTACACCCACAACCCCTGCTGCTATATATACTGGACCAATCACTAGAGCTCGCGCATGCCAAAATAATTACCAGGTACTTTCGTTTCTTGGTAACAATTCTAATGTTCATGAGAATATGATGCTGCCTAAATTGGACACATTTGTGTTGATTACTAATGAAGGGCCTAGCATGGACAAGAGAGATGAACATTGGAGCAGAAACAAGCATGGAGATGAAGGCGCACACGAAGGTAACCATAACGGTGTTTCTAGTGCAGATTTCAGTACTTTGAAGCCTCCTTGATGACATACAAGGACATGGACGAAATATACAAGATGCCCTTTCATAAATTTTGTCCAAAGCTTATAATACGTGTTGCGTCACCTTATTTTTGGCCAGGCCCATGTAATTTCGAAATGCGTGAGTATAGGCTATTTTTAGAGCCTGTATGTGTGGGGAAACAAGAGTTAGGGTTGGTTTCAGACCCCTCCTCCAGGGGGTCACGAAATTCCCCTCTCTTCCTCCATACAACCCTTAGGGCATCGTTTAGACTTTGGGTTTTGTTTAGATTAAAGTTCGCCATAGCTGCAACTCGCGTACTTCGTTTGTGTTCGACGACCAGACCAAGACGTCATAGAACCCCACTTTCATCAATAAAGTTTTCCTTTTATTAGCAATATCCAGATTGCAATCTCAGTGTCTTGCTTGTTCTTCGTTTGCTTGCAGGAAATAGACCCTCGTGGTTAGGTTGATCGTGCTCCGGTGTGGTCAATAACCCCTCAGAAGTAGGTTTAGCGATTGCTAAGGCGTGACGACTTCGCAAGTTCGTAGTCGGATCGTCAAAGTCGACTCCCACAGAAAATGATAGCTATCTCATCGAAACATTGGGACACCTTTGCCTCTATCAAGTGGTATCAGATTTCCAGGTTGCTCGGTGAGATTTTCCAGTTTTTGTTGTTTAGATCGCGGCTGTTCTTCATACCTATAGTCCATGAAAAAGCCAAAAAAAATTAGGGTTAGTGCATCATATCTGAACCAATCCGAGCCTTTGCATAATCTTTTTAGAGTTTTGCTTTGTTGAATTTGCGGTTGCATCGTCGTGTCAAGTTGCTGGTCTTAGTGTCTAGTCCTTTAGAGTTTCGAGTTCTGTTCACAAGTTGTCCCCCCGCCGCCGCACCATCATCACCATCGCTGCCACATACCACCATCATCACCACCGCTGCCACATACCACAATCTTGTCACCTGATAGAGGCGAAGGTGTCCCGATGTTTCGATGATATAGCTATTGTTTTCTGTGGGAGTCGACCTTGACGATCCGACTACGAACGTGCGAAGACGTCGTGCCTTAGCAGTCGCTAACCCAACTTTCGAGGGGTTATTGACCATGCCGGAGCACGATCAACCTGACCACGAGTGTCTATTTCCTGCGAGCAAACGAAGAACAAGCAAGAAACTGAGATTCCAATCTGAATATTGCAAATATAAGATGAAAGCTTTATTGATGAAAGTGGGGTTCTGTGATGTCTTGGTCTGGTCGTTGAACACAAACGAAGTACGCGAGTTGCAGCTATGGCGAACTTTAATCTAAACAAAACCCATAGTCTAAACGACGCCCTAAGGGATGTATATATGGAGGAATAGGGGGGAATTTCATGACCCCTTGGAGGAGGGGTCCGAAACCAACCCTAATTCTATTTCCCCACACATACGGACTCCCAAAACAGCATATGAAGTTATATTTCAGAATTACATGGGCCTAGCCCAAAAATAAGGTGGCGCAACACCTAAAATAAGCTATGGACAAAATTTATGAAGGGGCATCTTGTATATTTCATCCATGTCCTTGTATGTCATCACGGAGGCTTCAAAGTGCTGAAATATGCACTAGAAACGCCGTTCTGGTTCCCTTCGCGCGCGCCTTCGTCTCCATGCTTGATCCTGCTCCAGTGTTCATCCCACTTGTCCATGCTAGGACCTTCATTAGTAATCAACACAAATGTATCCAATTTAGGCAGCATCATATTCTCATGAACATTAGAATTGTTACCAAGAAACAAAAGTACCTGGTAATTCAATTGGCGTGCGCGAGCTCTAGTGATTGGTCCAGTATGTATAGCAATAGGGGCTGTGGGTGTAACAATGGTATTGATGTCCTCATCATCCTCCCATTCTTGAAATAAAGTCGTTCTCGACGGAAGCTCATCTTCCTCACCCAAATAAGGCTTCAAATCTGCAATGTTAATAGTGGGACTAACCCCAAAATCTGCAGGCATCTCAAGTTTATATGCATTATCATTTATTTTCTCTAACACCTTAAAAGGACCATCAGCACGTGGCATTAGCTTTGGTTTGCGCAAATCAGGAAACCTATCCTTACGCAAATGTAACCAAACAAGATCTCCAGGTGCAAAGACAACATGTTTTCTACCTTTATCTCCAGCAAGTTTATATTTAGCATTCATACGCTCAATGTTTTCCTTAGTTAACTCATGCATTTTTAAGATCAATTTAGCACATTGTTTAGCATCAAAATTAACCTTCTCCGAAGATGGAAGAGGCAACAAATCGATTGTTGCACGAGGTAGGAAACCATACACAATTTCAAAAGGGCACATCTTAGTAGTAGAATGCAGCGAACGATTATAAGCAAATTCAATATGAGGCAAGCATTCTTCCCACATTTTCTTGTTATTCTTCGAAACAGCCCTAAGCATAGTAGACAATGTTCTATTGACTACTTCAGTTTGTCCATCAGTTTAGGGGTGACAAGTAGTAGTAAAAAGCAGTTTAGTCCCCAACTTAGCCCATATCTCAAAAAATGGCTAAGAAACTTAGTATCACGATCTGAAACAATAGTATTTGGCACACCATGCAAGCGAATAATTTCACTAAAGAACAAATCAGCAACATTAGTAGCATCATCGCTTTTATGACATGGTATAAAGTGTGCCATTTTCAAAAATCTATCCACGACAACATATATGCTATCCCTCCCTGTTGGGGATATAACCCCGCGGTGTGACCCACCCAGGAGGGGCCGGGTTACACCATTGGCGACTTAATATGAAGAAGGCCCAAGAGGCCCAAGAAGAAGTGAGAAGACGGCGGATCACAGAGGCGGGCCTGGGGTTGGCCCAAGACCCGGACGTGTGAACCGCCATATGGTGGCTTGTCTGTTAAGGCAAGACAATTTAGAAACCCGGCCGGTCATGTTGTGTGATCTGGCTCGGACTCTTGTAAGCCTCGGGTCTCGACCTGTGTATATAAAGGCGAGACCCGGCGGCGGGTTAACTCAAGCAACAAGGAATCGATAGCTAGGTCAGCATATTCGCTCCCTTGTAATCGAATCTCAAGCAATACAACTAGAAGGAGGAAGTAGGCTTTTACCTCCTTGCGATGGGCCGAACCTGGGTAAACCTCTTGTGTCCTTTGTCCCGTTCAACCCCTTCAAGCTAACCTATGTTGTGATGGCTCCACACCTAAGTCCTTTCACTAGGGCATCTGCCATGTTAAATCCACGACAGTTGGCGCCCACCGTGGGGCCTGAGCATGGTGGTTTCGAGTTCTTGAAGGGCAATTTCTCCGGGATCGAAGGGTACGCCGTGGGCCGGATGACCAAGAGTCACCGCGGCAAGATCTACATCGACGACGCTGGCTGGGGCCCTGAGGCCGACTCAATCGAGTACGGGTACCGGGTCCCCTTTGGCGGAATCCACGTCTTCATCGGCAAGATCGGCGAGTCAGAGGCTGAGCCGGACATCTGCACCGACCTTATCGAGACGGCTCAGCGCGCGCAACCCGCCAGGGGTCAACCCGGCCGGAAGCATGTCTTTGTCGGCTTTGTTCATGGGGCGGATCTTGAGGAAGGATCTATGTCGGGTGGAGAGACAGCCATCTATTCAGGTGATGAGTTCTCGACTAGAGAAACTGAATCAATCTATCAACTACAGGACAGAGGGCTTGGGGGCTATTCCGATGGTGACAGTATTCCGGATCCCTATGAGCCGCCAAGCAGGGCTGCTATTTTCATGGCTGGTACGCAGCTAGTGCTAAATTCATCAACAGCCGCGGCTATGATGTCCGGCTCAACTGCTGCTGCGACGGCTGGGGCGAGCGGTTTTGCACGGCCCCCGGCTCAAGTCTTATCTGAGCTCTTGGATGCCTTGGTGACTCTATTGGCTGCAGAGGTAACACCAGTGAATCAAGCGCAACATAACGTGGAGGTTGCAAAACTGTGGGATGAGGTGGCCAAGGCCCGAGAGGATCTTAATGCGGAGAACACTAGGATGGCGACAGAGTGGGCTTCATTGGAGGCTGAGTCACAGCGGATAAGAGCAGAGGCTTTTCGTCTGAGTTTGGACCAGAATGCGTCTAATGCTGTTCTTCGAAGGAGGCATCAGAGCCGTTTGCCTTCACAGTTTGAGGGACGAAATCTTTTTAACACGCCTGGGGCAGGAACAAGTAACCCGCCCGGCGTAACCCGGGCTGCTGAGGCGCCAGGAACCAGAGTGGCGGCTTAACCTCGTGTGCCAGACCCGCCCCGTAGGGATCAAACCCCACCTCAGCAAGTCCCAACCCCCCGGGCCATTATTCTAACCCAGTGGATAATATGATAGCAGCAGCTACACGACTGGCGGCTATCCCGATCGAAGGCGAGTCTCCGGTTACGATAGAGACCCGGAACGCTGTGGAGCTCCTTCAAATGGCTGTGGCACAGCAGACGGCTTATTCGTACAGTCGCAAGCATGTTCACTCAACTCCCCGTCCAAGTCGAAGTTATAGCCGGCGCATTGAGTCACCGGCGGCTTCCAACAGCGAGCGACGTCGCAACCCACCTCATAATGATGACCCGCCACGCGGGCTTAACCCGCCCCGAGATGACCATATGCCAAACAATGCTCAGGCCCTCGTAGATCAGGCTAGAGCCCGTCGTGAGGCGGAATTGGCGGCTCAATTGGGGGCTCATCAGCAGTTTCCAGTAACCCCTTCGGCGTCCATTGGAGCTGGGACGATTTCCAGGATAGTTGGTGTGCCGTCTCTAGTGCCGGCTCTACGCAATGAGCGTCTGCCCAAGGATTTTAAGGGCCCTCATAAGGTGCCTAATTACACAATTGATCTCCCACCTGAGGCTTGGATTGAGAGCTATGAGCTGGCAATGGAGATGTTAGATGTTAATGATGCTGTATGTGCCAAGTACTTCACCATGATGTTGGATGTACCGGCTCGAACCTGGTTGAAAGGATTACCTGCCAATTCCATTAATTCATGGGCTGAGCTGAAGGCACGCTTCATTTAGAACTTTAAGGGAACATGTAAGCAGCCTTTGTCGATCATTGATCTGGACAACTGCGTGCAGCGAGAGGATGAGTCGGCCCACCATTGGGTTCGCCGGGTCTCAGCTATCATCCACTCATCGGATAGCATTGCGGCAGGCTCTGCTGTTCTGATTTTGGAGAAGAATTGTCACTTCACGCCTCTCAAGCAGAAGCTGGGGCGGCTTAAGCGTCACTGCAATGACATGGGAGAGCTCATGGCAGCTCTCATCAAGTATGCTGACTCAGACAACACTAAGGACCCTGGATCTGATGATGAAAAATCCAACAAGGGGAAGAAGAGTGGTAATGGTAAGGGTCAGTAGCAGAATGTGACAGGGCATAATGGTCATAACCAGGGCAACGGTGGTAAGCGCAAACAAACCGATGGTGGGTCAGATTTTGTGGCTAACACCAATGCTCAGCATAAAAATCAGCGTCGTAAGGGTAAACCACAATTTGGGGGACCAAAATTCAACCTTGAGGCAATGCTTAATGACCCTTGCCCAAAGCATAGTTTGCCCGGTCAGCCTTCAACTCATGCTTGGAAGGACTGTTTCATCATGAAAGAGTACAAGAATTCTAGCTTCAATCAGAATCATGGCAACAATAATGGCCCGCCTGGCGGGTCAGGTTCCGGCTCACAGGGGCCTACTGGTTTCGGCGGTGGTGGCTCAAATTCTGGGTATCAAGGACAAGGCAACCAGGGTGGTTATAATCAGCAGTCTGGTCAAGGTAACCAACAGCATCAGTCAGGATACTAGAGCAAACCAAAGTAGCTTAACAGTGGTCAGTATCATGTCTTTACTACGAGTCGCTGCAAGCGAGATCAGAAGGTTCATAAACATGCACAGTGCAATTGAGCTGGCGGTACCTCAATATTTGCGGTGGTCAGAACATCCAATCACATGGAGTAGAGAGGATCACCCGCCTCGGGTTGAGAATCCAGGTCAACTAGCGTTGGTGATAGCCCCTCAGGTTGGGGGTTACAAGTTCACTAAAGTGCTCATGGACGGTGGAGTAGCATCAATATCCTTTATTATGATACTTTCCGCAGAATGAATTTAACAGATAAAGAGCTTAAGCCGTCCTCTACAGTTTTTCATGGTGTGGTCCCTGGTAAGTCAGCATACCTAGTAGGGAAGATTACCCTAGAAGTGGCTTTTGGTGATGACTATGACTACAGAGCAGAGACGTTGTGGTTTGAGGTGGTTAAAATTAAGAGCCCTTATCATGCCTTGTTTGGGCGGCCGGCTTACGCCAAGTTTATGGTGCGGCCTTGTTATGTTTATTTACAGCTTAAAATGCCGGGGCGTAAGGGCACAATTACAATCCATGGCGATAGAAGAATTGCGTTGGAATGTGAGGAAGGAGATGCTGCATATGTTGAGTCAGCTTGTGCCACGGAGGAGCTCAAGTTCTATAAAGATAATGTTGACCCAGCTGATATGACCCCTTTAAAGAAGCTGACTACTGAGCAAGACCCTTTGTTGAAGTTTAAGTCGGCTGATGACACCAAGCAGGTTGACTTTGTCCCTGGCGACTCATCTCAGCAGTTTACCATCAGTGCTAACATGGATCCGAAATAGGAAGGCGCGCTCACTGAGTTCATTCGTGAGAATCGGGGCATCTTTGCATGGAAGCCTTCAGACATGCCAGGTGTACCGAGAGAACTCACTGAGCACACCCTCAATATTGATCCTAAGTTTAAGCCGGTGAAATAGTTCCTTCGCTGTTTTAATGAAGAGCGACGTAAGGCTATTGGAGAAGAGGTGGCCCGGCTCTTGGCGGCCGGGTTCATCGTTGAAGTTTTTCACCCTAAGTGGTTGGCTAACCCGGTGCTGGTACTTAAGAAAAATGGCACTTAGTGTATGTGTGTGGATTATACAGACCTCAATAAGGCTTGTCCAGCTGATCCTTTTGCTCTTCCTTGCATTGATTAGATCATAGATGCCACGGCGGGTTGTGAGCGTTTGTGCTTCCTGGATGCTTATTCTGGTTATCATCAGATTAAGATGGCAGTTCAAGACCAAGAGAAGACATCTTTTATTACACCTTTTGGGGCTTTCTGCTATGTATCTATGCCTTTTGGGCTCAAGAGTGCGTAGGCGACTTATCAACGTTGTGTCCAGAATTGTTTTCATGACCAGATTGGGCGCAATGTTCATGCTTATATGGATGATATAGTTGTCAAGTCCAGAAAGAAGGAGCCTCTGTTGGATGATTTGAAAGAGACCTTTGATAATCTCCGGGTCAATACAATGATGCTTAACCCGGCCAAGTGTGTTTTTGGTGTGCCTGCAGGCAAGCTCTTGGGTTTTCTGGTCTCAGAGAGAGGTATTGAAGCTAACCCAGAGAAAATTAAGGCTATCACTTCATTGGCTAAGCCGGCATGTGTCAATGACGTCCAGCGCTTGGCGGGTTGTATCGCAGCTTTAAGCCGGTTCATAAGCCGCCTGGGAGAGAAGGCAATTCCTTTATACCAGATGATGAAGAAAACATATCATTTTGTTTGGAGTGATGCTGCAAATGAGGCATTTGAGGCACTCAAAAAGCAGTTAGCTGAGCCGCCCATCCTTGCGGCTCCCATTGAGAAAGAACCCTAGCTCTTATATGTGGCTGCTAACAGTAGGGCTATCAGTGTGGCGATTGTGGTGGAACGCAAGGAAACGGGTAAGGAGTACCCAGTCCAGAGGCCAGCTTATTATGTCAGTGAGGTGTTAATTGAGTCCAAGCAGCGTTACCCACATTTGCAGAAACTGGTATATGGGGTATTCATGGCCAGTCGTAAGCTGAAGCATTATTTTCTTGGTCACCCTATTACTGTTGTTAGTTTTGCCCCTTTGGGGGATATTATTCAGAACAGAGAGGCTACAGGCCGAGTGGCTAAGTGGGCCATTGAGCTTGGTCCCCATGGTTTGAAGTATGTGCCAAGGACAGCTATTAAGTCTCAGGCTCTTGTGGATTTCATCAATGACTGGACAGAGTTACAGACACCTGAAGAGAAGCCTGATAACACATACTGGACTATCCACTTCGATGGGTCTAGGCAATTGGAAGGCTCGGGGGCTGGAGGTATTTTGACTTCCCCACGAGGTGACAAGTTTTGCTATGTTTTAACGTTGATGTTTCCTTGTACTAACAATGTAGCTGAATATGAGGCTTTGCTCCATGGTCTTTGAATGGCCAAAGAAATGAATTTAGGTCGGGTCAGGTGTTTTGGTGACTCGGACCTGGTGGCTCAGCAAGTTTCAGGCACTTGGGATTCCAAAGACCCGCTCTTGGCGGCTTATCGCCGGGCGGTTGATAATATTGCTGGTCACTTCAAGGGTTACCAGGTGGAGCATCTTGATCGAAGGAAGAATGAGGCGGCTGATGCCTTGAGCCGGCTTGGGTCTCAACGTAAGCTGGTGCCCCCTAATGTTTTTCTTGATGTGCTGCATAATCCTTCAGTGAAGTTACCATCAAAAGAGGATCTTGCTGTTCCTGACCCGGAGGCGCAATTGGTGGCGGCTCTCCATGCTATTCCTGATTGGACACTTCCCTACTTGGCTTATATGACCCGGGGCGAGTTACCTGAAGACGAAACTTTGGCCAGACAGATAACCCAGTGATCTAAGTCCATGACTATTGTTAATGGCGAGTTACACCGATGCAGCGTCACAGGTGTGTTCCAGCGTTGTGTTTCTCCTGAAGAGGGCCGTGAGATTTTAAGAGAGATCCATGAAGGTGATTGTGGTCATCACGCCGACTCTAAATCTCTAGTGGCTAAAGCTTTTTGTCATGGGTTTTACTGGTTGACGGCTCATGCTGACGCGGAGGATCTTGTCAGTAAGTGTGATGGATGTCAGAAATTTTCTGGACGGGCTCATGTGCTGGCTCAAGAATTGAGGATTATTCCAATTACTTGGCCGTTTGCAGTCTGGGGGCTTGATATGGTTGGACCTTTCAAAAGGTCTAAAGATAAGAAAAGCCACCTCTTGGTGGCGGTTGACAAATTTACCAAGTGGGTTGAGGCAGAGCCGGTCAGCAAGTGTGATGCGGCAATGGCAGTTCAGTTTGTTAAAAAATTGATCTTCCGTTTTGGTTACCCTCATAGTATCATAACTGATAATGGCACTAATCTGTCTAAAGGTGATATTGTCGGTGTCCTGGGAACGGGGGTGCCCAGACTTGCCTGCGTGCGGCCCACGACATGGCTCCATCGACGGCCTGGTACGGCCCAGCTCCAGCAACAACAACTCAAGACCCTCGCGAGGGGCCAAGCCTCGCGAGGCGGACGACACCAAGACCTCCACGAGGGGCGGCCTCCCCAGGCTGGCTCCCGAGGAGTGGAGATATCAATGCAAGCCGCACCTCGCGAGGTTCGCCTGACATGAGCCATGACGACCAAGACCAGGCGGGCGCCAGCGGGCGCAGCGTACCAGTTTCCCCTTTGGTGCCAAGGAGGCAAGCGCAGGCGCGGAGTCCCGAGGAATCAAGCAAAGGTTTCCATATCGGTGCAACAAGACCAGGACCGCCAGGACGGCAGGACGGAGGTCATCGCGGAGCCCACTGCAGCATCACCGCCAGAGGCTTTTGCAGGCGAAGACTACTTTTGTTAGGATAACTTGTACTAGTTGTCTCCCTTCGAATTTGGCCGTTGTGGGATCCCTTCCCGCCTACATTTGGGAAGAGGACCAAGGCCACTATAAATAGGACTTAGCCACCACCATAGAGGGGGATCGGATCCATTCCACCCTGACCACCTCACCAGCTCATCGAGCTCAAGAACACCTCACCTCCGGAGGTCGTTCCACCTCTGTACTAGTTCATCCTCAGCCCTCCGAGGCAATCCACCACAAAGCTGGAGTAGGGTATTACACCGCAAGGTGGCCCGAACCAGGATAAACTGCTGTGTCTCTTGTCCCTTGGGTTCGTCGAGCTAGGTTGTGGAATCGTTGAGCAGGCAGACCGGGGAGGGAGAGTTCTTCGCACGCACCCCAGAGTTCGAACCTCTCAAGGGTCTGCGGAACCCCGAATCCGACATTTGGCGCGCCAGGTAGGGGTGCGTCGGAGCCTTTCTCCTGTCGGTTGACCCGCCGCTGCGCCACCGCTTCAATGGCTGACGCCCGTCGAGCCCGTGCTGAGCGTCGGGCCACCCTCACCGCTCGCGTCGCCCAGACGGTGCCCGTCGGCGGGCCTCCCTGCCGTTCTCCATCGCCTGCTGCTAACGCCGCCACGAGCCCGGTGGGGCACGAGCAGCAAGCTTCGCCGCTGCACCCCTCCGTGTGGCGTGATGGGCGCATGGCCACTCTGTCGCTGACTCCGGCTGGTTCGTCGTCTCACGCTCGTCGCGGGCCGGCGGACGCGCAGGCTGTGTTGCTCATGGCGCGTGAGCTCTTGCGCTACCGCCCCGTCGACGACTTCTACGAGGATTGGCTCGAGCGCATCGCCGAGCTTGTCAGCGCCGCAGGGGGCTTGCCTGCGGCATCTCTCTCGCTGCCTCGCCCGCCACCTGCCGCGGGCGACATAGCCCACGGAGCACCTCCACCACCTCCCCGTCAAGACGTCGCTCTCGCACCAAGACGCGCGGCCCCACGGCGTGACCCGCCATGCAGGGCGCCCGCGCGCGAAGAAGCAAGCTGCCAGGAGGTCCAGCGGCCGCAAGAAGATGCTCCTGCACTCCCAGCACCCCCACGCCAAGACCGCGTGCCGCCTGTGGTGGTGGCGCGTGAGCGCCAAGATCAAGCTCCACCTCCGCGTCAGGCTCCCGTAACCACCGCGGGCTGCCGAGCCTTCACCCCTGAGCTACACAGCGTCGTCTGGCCGGGGAAGTTCAAGCCCGACTTGCCTCCACGCTACGACGGCACCCCCGACCCTGCTGAGTTCCTGCAGCTCTACGAGCTGAGCATCGAGGCGGCCAACGGCAACGAGAAGGTCATGGCGAACTGGTTTCCCATGGCTCTCAAGGATGGCGCGCGCTCATGGCTCCTGAACCTGCCCGCAGGATCGATCTCCTCCTGGGGCGAGATGCGTGAGCGTTTCGTCGCCAACTTCCAGGGCACCCGCGACTGCCCGCCTGCCGCGGGCGACCTGCGATGCATCAAGCAGCAGCCAGGGGAAACCCTGCAGAAGTACATCCAGCGCTTCAACAGCATCCGTCTCAAGATCCCCAAGGTGTCGGACGAGGTCATCATCTCAGCATTCTCTGATGGCATCCGTGATGTCAAGATGAAGGAGGAGCTCGCCATACACGAAGACCTGTGCACGGCTCTGGAGATGTTCAACATGGCGACCAAGTGCGCGAGAGCTGAGGAGGGACGCCTCTCCCTCCTCGAGCTCCCAACGGCCGACCCAGAAGACAAGAAGGCCAAGGCCAAGGACGTGAAACGCTAGGGGGCGGCTGTGCTTGCGGCTGAACCAGAGATGAAGCGCGACTGCGACCACCCAGAGTCATCCAAGGGCAGCCGTCCCTTCTGCGTCTTCCACAATGTACACAGCCATAACACCAACGACTGCCATGAGCTCAGGGCCATCCGCGACGGGTGCCTCGGTTGACGCCCCAAGCACAACGATTGAGGCTACGACCGCGGAGGAGGCTGAGGCGGAGGACGCTGGGACGACCACGGGCCTCGCCAGGAGTGGCATGACCAGCCTCGTGAGGACCGTTGGTAGGGCCAGCCTCGCGAGGGCGCCTGGAGAGATCAGCCTCGTGAGGACCGTCCTCAGGGCAACGCCGGCCTCCCTCCGCTGCCACCGCCACCAAGAAGGAACGACGACCACCACCAGGATGAGGGGGCTGGGGGCTTCCAGGAGCCTCGCGCCATCGCTTGCATCCTGGGCGGTGCTCAGGCCCCAGCCTCTCAGCGCATCTTCAAGCACTTCACCCGTGAGGTGAACGCGGCTCTCCCCAGGCTCGAGGCCACACGCCCGCTCAGGTGGTCCAAGTGCATCATCACCTTCAGCTCGTCAGACCAGTTCAAGTGCGCGGCAACCGCCGGCGCCCTCCCGATGCTCTGCTCTCCCGTCATCAGCAACGTCCTCGTCACCAAGACCCTCATTGATGGCGGTGCAGGGCTCAATGTCCTTTCCATCGAAACGTTTGATCGCCTCCAAGTGCCCTATGATCAGCTGTAGCCCACCAAGCCCTTCTCAGGAGTGACCGACGGCTCCACCACCCCGATAGGGCAGATCCGCCTCCCTGTCACCTTCGGCCAGCGTGACAACTACCGCACCGAGCTCATCGACTTCGACGTCGCCCACATCCGTCTTCCCTACAATGCCATCCTTGGGTACCCAGCCCTGGCCAAGTTCATGGCGGTGACTCATCATGGCTACAATGTCCTCAAGATGCCAGGGAACCGCGACATCATCACGATCGCCTGCAAGGAAAAGGACGCGGTGTGCTCTCTCGAGCGCGCCTACCAGGCCGCGGCGGTTGAGGACCCAGACAACGAAGGCACCATCTACCCTCCTGAGGCTATCCCCAAGAAGAAGAAACAGCTGCTTCGCCAAGAGCCTCAGGAGAATGGTGTCTCCACCGGCACCACCTCAGGACCAGCGACCTCGGATGGGGCGCCCCCCTCTCTCGCATAGGAAGGCACACCTGGCGCCCCTCTCAGGCTGGGCTCGGGGGCTCTCCTCTGGAGGGCCTTTGAACTAGCCAACATCACGAGGGAGGCGCTCGGGCACCACATGGAGGTGTGCTTCAGCACGCGCTTCCGCCAAGAGGGCACAAGGCACGAGGTGCCTGGTGTTCAGGAGTTCATCATCAAGGCAACCGAGGAGCTTCAAGAGGCAAGAGCCATGCGCGGCGACCGCCGCTCGCCACCTGGCGCGGCTCCTTGTCTTGGCGAGGACAGTGAGCTGCGCGTCTGCATTGACTACCTCGGGCTCAACAGGGCTGCGTCTCAGGAGCGCTTCTGGCCATCGCGTGTTGGTCGGTGCGAGGGCCCCCCTCACAGCTACGTTCGCATGCCGTACGGCCTGCCGAACGCGGCTGTCACCTTCCGGCGCCACCTGCGGCGCGTCCTGGTGGCTCAGGAGACCGGGCACTAGGCGGTCCTGGTGGAGATGGCGACGGTTCTCCGCGAGCCCCCTGATCCTCCAGAGCCTCCTGATCCTCCAGAGCCTCCCGAGGTTCAGGACCCAGGCGACTCGTGAGGAGCGACTTCTTCAGCACACATCTTCAGCTACTCCAACATCTCTTCAGCAACGGTACCAGGTGACATTTTCCAGTTTATTTAGTTGGGGGCGCCCCTCAGGCAGCATTATCCCCAGATCGCGTGGGCCTGTCCCTGCAACATGTACCCCTTTTGCATCTTGATTCACTCCGTTGGGGGCGCCCCTCGGGCTGCATCATCCCCAAGCCGTGTGGGTCCGTCCCTGTGGCATGTATCGCTTTGCATCTATCAGAACTAGCCTTATTCTTGCCATCAGTCGCTTTATGATTATCACCTGCTTGCCCGTTGCCTTTTGCGGCCTCTCGCGTTGCCGACCAGCCTCCTGCTCATCCCGCAATGGGGGCTACACATGCTGGCACGACGCTTGTGCTCGGGTCTGTCTCTACAACACTGACAAATCTGAGGGATCGAGCTCTGGCTCGCGGCCCGCCCCGTGCACGTCACCTCACCAGATCCTCAGTGCCTTCATCTTCTTGCAGAAAGATCAGCGGTAGGACAGCAAACGCGACTATAAGTTATATCCTCCTCTTGGACTAACCCGCAGGAATCTCCAGAGCTTAACTACAGGTAGTCCCGCCAGCCGCCCCTTTTTTACGCGATTCGCTTTCGCGTTAAAGGGGGGGCTCCTGAGCACCGCGCCTCAGGAGCTCCAACTGACTCTCCAGCCCTCACCCCCTGGCCTTGACCATGGCATCGCGACCTGGCATACCAGTGGCGGCTGAGCCTCGCTCGAGGGTCAGGACCCGAGGACGCAGAGCATTCAGATAAGCAAGAAAAGGGGAGGCCGGCGCGAGCCCTACCTGATAGCACCACCGCCAAAGCGCAGACCGGGCGCCGCGCGAAGGAATCACCTCAAGTCCATCAAGATAAGTTACCCATACGAATTAGCGTGAACCCGCTGCCTGGAATTTTCAACTCTCGTAATCTCGCTCCGGCAATGCCACTTCCCTTTTCGGCCTTTAGGGAGCTGCTTGCACGCCAAAGGGGACCTCTTGAGCATCGCGCCTCAGGAGCTCTTACCGGACCTTGGGCCGCTCACCTCCTGGCCTTGACCACGGCATCGCGACCTGGCATACCAGCGGCGGCCGAAGCCTGCCTGGGGACTGGGACCTGCCGGCGTAGATCGCCAAGCTACCGCGAGAACGAAAAGGGGAACAATGCTGAAGCGAGACACGCAGCTGTAACCTTATACCAGGAATAATAAACATTGAAGCAAAAGCATTACAATTTCCTTACATACCCCCACGAGATTCGGCTTGACTCCTCGCAGGGAACAAAAGAAGAAAAACCTCGAGAAACCCTGGCAGCGGGCATCGCCGTCGACGCCGTCATCAATAGTGGGCCACGTGAGGCCAACGCCAACCCCATCCAGATCATCGTCGATGTCGAGCGGATGCCACTGCCGCGCTCCGGGCACGACGGGAGCTCGGTGGCACGTAGCTGTCGTCGCTCAACTCCGGAGACTCGCTAGGCTCGGGAGAGTCGCTGGACTCCCAGGAGCCATCGTTCCTACTGGAGGAGCTATCGGCAGGCCTGGAGGCGGGCTCGGCGCCCGCAGCCGCGTCATGAAGGCCGCTTCCTCCAGGGCAGCACTCCAGGCAGTGGCCCTCCTCGTCAAAGACCTTGAAGAACAGCGTGGAGGCGCTGTCGTACTCGAAGTGGATGGTGAGGGCTCCCTCCACACGGCAGGCGCGGGCGACCTCGCCCCATCCTCGGGTCATGAAGATCTTGCCAGGGCCGACGACCTCAATCTTCGCCACCATGGCCAGACTGCAGCACCCAGCGCGCTGCAACCACAGCTCAAGTGGCCCCTCGGTGGCATCTCCTCGGCGAAGAACTGCGAGAGTTGGATCCACGAGCGCGGTGGCATCGCCGCCCACACCACGAACTCGCGCGAAGAGCTTTCGGCGTGGGTTCGCGGGCCAGTCGCCCGTACAACCTCAGCCTGGTCACCACGGCCGTGGCTCGCGCGGTGCGGGGCGTCGCCACCTCCTCCGGAGCCTTGAGCTTGAGTGTACAGAGGGAGCGGGAAGCCCGGCGGAGGCCGCTCGAGCCAGGGTCACGTCACCTCCAGCCTCTCGCCAACATCGCGGGGACGGCTGAGCCTCTTCTTCAGTGGAAGTGGTCCATGCTCCTCGCGAGGGGTTTTTCCTTTCTCCATGGCGGAGAACCTCCTAATCGGCGCCATGAGCACCGCGGCAAGATGACGAGGCAAGAAGGAAGAAGAAGGAGCGGGTGGCGAGAAGACGGAGACGAGCAAGGAGGGCTTCGCCCCTCTCCTCATTTATAGCCAAGGGGAGGCCGACCGCCGGCCTCCACGATCACGCGTAATGATGATTTTTCTCTGCATGCAGCAGGGTCTCATCAAGTCGAGTAGTTGCTGAGGCAGTGTGGGGAAGCGGAGGCGCCCACGTCCCATCAATCGCCATGCGGCAACCGAGGCCACAGGCGGTTAGGGCCCGCGGCGCTTCGCACTTGCCCTTTGGCTTCGCCTCGAAGCCAAGTTCGAGCGCGCCTTGGGCTCGGGGGCTACTGTTGGTGTCGTGAGACCGGGGGTGCCCAGACTTGCCTGCCTACGGCCCACGGCATGGCTCCATCGACGGCCTGGTATGGCCCAGCTCCAGCAACAACAACTCAAGACCCTCACGAGGGGCCAAGCCTCGCGAGGCGGACGACACCAAGACCTCCACGAGGGGCGGCCTCCCCAGGCTGGCTCCCGAGGAGTGGAGATATCAATGCAAGCCGCACCTCACGAGGTTCGCCTGACGTGAGCCATGACGACCAAGACCAGGCGGGCGCCAGCGGGCGTAGCGTAGCAGTTTCCCCTTTGGTGCCAAGGAGGCAAGCGTAGGCGCGGAGTCCCAAGGAATCAAGCAATGGTTTCCATATCGGTGCAACAAGACCAGGACCGCCAGGACGGCAGGACGGAGGTCATCGCGGATCCCACTGCAGCGTCACCACCAGAGGCTTTTGCAGGCAAAGACTACTTTTGTCAGGATAACTTGTACTAGTTGTCTCCCTTCGAATTTGGCCGTTGTGGGATACCTTCCGGCCTACATTTGGGAAGAGGACCAAGGCCACTATAAATAGGACTTAGCCACCACCATAGAGGGGATCAGATCCATTCCACCCTGACCACCTCACCAGCTCATCGAGCTCAAGAACACCTCACCTCCGGAGGTCGTTCCACCTCTGTACTAGTTCATCCTCAGCCCTCCGAGGCAATCCACCACAAAGCTGCAGTAGGGTATTACACCGCAAGGTGGCCCGAACCAGGATAAACTGCTGTGTCTCTTGTCCCTTGGGTTCGTCGAGCTAGGCTGTGGAATCGTTGAGCAGGCAGACTGGGGAGGGAGAGTTCTTCGCACGCACCCCAGAGTTCGAACCTCTCAAGGGTCTGCGGAACCCCGAATCCGACAGATATGGAGGAATTCTGTCAACAAGAGCATATTCATCTTGATGTCTCTTCTGTGGCTCATCCGCAGTCTAATGGTCAAGCAGAGAGGGCTAATCAAGAAATCTTGAGAGGTATCAAGCCCCGGCTTATGGTTCCTTTGCAGCGAACGCTTGGTTGTTGGGTTGAGGAGTTACCTTCTGTACTTTGGAGTATCAACACCACTCCCAATAGATCAACATGCTATACGCCTTTCTTCATGGTCTACGGGGCAGAGGCAGTTCTTCCAAGTGATATCCGTCATGACTCGCCTCGTGTGGCGGCTTATGTTGAAGCTGATAATGAAATAGCACGTCAAAACGCACTCGATGCTTTGGATGAGGAGCGAGATCTGGCGGCGGCTTGTTCGGTGATATATCAACAAGATCTGCATTGCTATCATAGCCACAGAGTTAAGACCCAGACATTTCAAGAAGGCGACTTGGTGCTCCGGCTCATCCAAGATCAGACAGATATGCACAAGTTATCCCCACCTTGGGAAGGACACTTTGTGGTCAGCAAGAACCTGAACAATGGGTCGTATTACCTCATTGATGTACGTGAGCACAGGGATTCTCGCAAGTCGGAGGAGGAGACCCGCCGTCCATGGAATATCGCACATCTTCGACCGTATTATACTTGAGCCGCCAGCTCTTACCTTTGTACATATTTTTTTCAATGTATATACTCTTATGATCAATATAATAAAGCCAACATCCCTAAATTAGGGGCCTCTATCATTTCATTTCTGAGTATCTGAGCCTTTATTGATTGATCATAAGGTCACTTGGGGGCTTCCAACCATTGGGTTTAGCTTTCATACCCTCTTGACCGGCTTGAATGCCACTTCTTATAGGTTTTTCCTGCATGTTTGTAACTGGCTGTTCCACTAGCTGACCCACCCAACTCTTAACAAGTCAATCTTTTTTAAGACCCTGAACTTGTTAAGGTTCAAATGGCGGCTTATGTCATGCGAGAGCCGGCTTACAGTAAGCTAGGTAAAACCACGACTGTTGCGGTCTTGAAAGCAATCATGTGGCCTGAGTGCCAAACGGCTGTTGCTGCCTTCAAAGCAATCATGTGGCTGGAGTGCCAAATGGCTGTTGCAGCCTTGAAAGCAATCATGTGGCTTGAGTGCCAAATGGTTGTTGCTGCCTTTAAAGCAATCATGTGGTCTAAGTACCAAATGGCTGTTGCGGCCTTGAAAGCAAACATAAGGCCTGAGTGCCAATAGGCTGTGCGGCCATTGAAAGCACATGGCTTTGCTAGCCAATTTATCTGGCAGTGCTTTTGTGAGTCGGCCAGACTATTATTTGAGAGTGTTTGAATCTTTCTCTTTTGGATTTGTGTTTTCCTCAAGATTTTTTCTGCTAAGTGCATTTTTCAACAATCCGGGTCATGCAGCCCTGATTATATGACTCACATTTGAGCATTTTGGGTTTCGTAACCCACCCTGGCTATGGACTTTAAGTTGTTAGTCTACTTTGATTTGCGCTATTGGAATCATGCGCTTACAAATCCTTGGGTTGTTGCCCTCACTAGATACGGCGATGTAAGTCGACTGTATACGTCAAAATTACAGGTATGTTATTCATTGTTATATGAATATGCGTGGTTTGATAACCCGCCCTGGTTTTTGACTTTAAGTCGCCAGTATGTGTTGGCTTCAAAAGCTTTAATTCTAGTCTTCTCCATAATTGCATAAGACTATATTATGTTTGGGTTGTTACCCGCCATGGTTTTTGACGTTAAGTCGCCAGGGCATATGTTGTTTAAACTTTGTGCAGGACATACAGAGATATGGCTTGCATAAAAGATTAAGTTCACGCCAATCATAAAAGATTCAACTGGTACTTCAACAGTTAAGCATGCATGATGGCATGACAAGGCGGATCATTGTTGCAAAAGGCTACTCTATTACAAGGCTGTCATAAGCCCATAAATTTGGAGCCAAGTGTTTTTCGGGGAGGAATTCTTATGCTCTGGCCTGAGAACCGCCTGGGTTGTCCTTAGTTTTCTTCTTGACAAGTTGATGACTCCGGGTCATCCCGCTCCGGCTCTTCTTCGTCGATCATCTGGAGACCAGCCATGGTCCAATCGATGCCGGTTAAAGCTTCGAAAGTGGCTTCATCATTGAGAATAACAGAAGGATCGACTTCAGGAGCAAAGATGTGCTTACGACGAGGAGGGATGAGACTGACAACATTATGGGTCGGCGGTTTAATCTTAAGATTGTTGCTATCGTAAGCCGCCATATAATTGTTCAAATTCAGCTCCTCCACAAGTTTACAGGCCACAGGCCGCATCTCTCGAACACAGCGATTGAAGTCCTTCTCTTGAAAAGGTGATTGATCATCTTTGAATTCCGGACACCTGGTAGCTATCTCCTTCGGGTCAAGCTCTAATTGCCAGGCTTTGGCCCGGCCAAGTGCAAAAATAGCTCTGGCTCGGGCGGCGGATAGTCTTTGCTCATCAATCTGGCCCGGAACAGTTGATAAGTGATCCAGTACAGACTTGATCTGGCTTGGCGGCTTTCTGTTGCCCCCCAAGGCCACAAGGCTACGCAGGGTGCCACTGTATAGCTGTTCAGTCAAAGAGTAAATGGCCTTCAGCTTCAAAAGCATGTCTTGGCCAAGGCTGGCGCTCCTGGTGCCTGTTAGAAACAAGCGTTGCTGGCGGGTTAGATTTTTTATATACCTAAGAGATGTCAAGTAGGTTAAAGAATTCTATTGACATGTTGTACTTACCAAAGATGGCGGCTGTCATTTAAAAAATATGTTACTTTAAGCCGGATAACTCTTGAGTCACCAGCTTAAGAGCAGCCTCAGCATCATCAACCTTTTTTACCAATGCAGCCTTCTTCGTCTCCCAGCCGGCTCTCTCAGTGTCAAAATCTGCCTTCAACTTTTCAGTTGCTTCCAATGAGGCCTTCAATACTGGCTTGGTCTTGGCAGTTTCTGCTTGCTGAGTCTTGATGTTTTTCTTCAAGTCGCCCACTTGCGATTCCTTCATGCTCAATTCAGCCTGAAAGGCAATGATCAAGC
Source organism: Thinopyrum elongatum (assembly GCA_011799875.1). Taxonomy (NCBI): domain Eukaryota; kingdom Viridiplantae; phylum Streptophyta; class Magnoliopsida; order Poales; family Poaceae; genus Thinopyrum; species Thinopyrum elongatum. Next base: position 392,506,388 of record CM022303.1, read on the forward strand.
AATGCTTAGAAGTCATGATTGACCAAATTGGTGATGGTTATTCTATTGAAGTCCCAAGCACACTACAAGCACTCTACTTGGCACTTGGGGGCTAATGTAGGTCATTTTAAAGTACTTTATGACGAGGCTCAATTTATCAATTTTAAGCCGGCCCTTGGGGGCTACACGTTTGGGTTTCTTCAGTGACTACAAGTTCTGGCTCAATTTATCAAATTAAGCCGGCCCTTGGGGGCTACATGTTTGGATTTCTTCAGTGACTACAAGTCCCGGCTCAATTTATCAAATTAAGCCGGCCCTTGGGTGCTACACATTTGGATTTCTTCAGTGACTACAAGTCCCGGCTCAATTTCTCAAATTAAGCCGGCCCTTGGGGGCTACATATTTGGATCTAAATGGATAAGTTAACCCGGCAAGGCTACAGATCAAAGATTATCGTTAAGTCTACAGCATAATCAATTCTTTCTTATTCTCTAGACTTGGCGGCTAACATAAATACATAAGGAAATGGGTTAATAACGTACCTCAAAGCATTCCTTCATAAGGTTCACTAAGCTGGCCTCCATATCACGGCTGGTATGGAGGCGGCTTAAGTAGCCTGCGTGGATGTCGCTTGCGCTGAAGCCAGCATAGCTCTCTAGGTCCAACTTCCATTTGCCCTTGTCGGTGGCTAAAAACTCTTCCTTGGCGTTGTGTTTGGCTAAGACGGTAGGGTTCCCTGGCTCTGTATAGCCTGCGCCAGTAATGATGACGTCTTCAGCAATCTTGTGAGAAGGAACCTCTTCAACAAGCTTGGCAGGGCTGGGCGGCTTAGGACTTGGCGGGTCATGACTGCCGACTGGTTTAGTCTCGATATGAGCCGGCTCAAGAACCATAACATCCACTTGCGGAGGTGGATTGCGGGCAACATCATCAGAATCTTGAGCTGTAGCATCTGGGATTTCTGACATTTGCTGCTCCGGCTCAAGGATTTGGGGATTTTTTTGAAGAACCGCCCAATTTCTGTTTTTTGCCGGCTTTGGCCATGCCTCTGCAATAAAAATATAGAAGTATGAGTATATCATCATAATATATTGATCAACAAAGGTAATAAGTGCAAAATACTTACCCAGGGGAGACTCTGAAGACAGGCATTTGGGACCCGATAGACTCGCCAGAGGATGAACGAGGGGTCTTCTGATAATTTGAATTGGAAGAAGTAAGAGGCTGACGTATGAAGCCAGCTAAGGGATAAAGAGAGTCTGAATTACGTACCACCTCGTGTTGACGCTTGCGAGGAATAGGCGTGTTTGGTAAGCCGGGATTCAGGTCTTGAGAACCGCCGCTCTGGGTTGGGTGTCTTGCTTCATGTTGCTGTTTCTTCAAAAGAAAGTTGGGATCCAAGTAAGCAAGAGGATGAGAAAATTTCACCTTCCGGATGACCCGCCGAGTTTTTTTGTCTCGCCAAAGGTTCTGAGTCAGAGGAGACAGGGATTACCTTTGTTGCATTAGCATGACTTGTTACTGCATCACCCTGAGAAGAGTCGGCGTCAATAAGTTGCATAAAAAGATGACCAAGGGAGTCAAGTTCTACCTCTAACTCATCATCAAGCTTGAGCAGGTCTTCAGCAGTGGTTTTCTTGGGACGACCCGGGCCTCTAGTTGTTGTTTTTGTTTCTTGGTTGAAGCAGCAGTGGGCAATTTCTTCTTCCAAAAAGGAGAGTCGGCCTGAAAACATAAATGACAATGAGAAGATGAGCAATTTATGAGAAAATGATAAATAAGTTAAAGTGACTTAAAGTACTTACATTGGGAGCAGGATTGAGAGCACAGAAAGGGTTCATTCCCGATTTGCTATAGTTTTCGAGGCTCTCCCCAAGCAACGACTTGGTCATCTCATTGATTTCCTGATCTTCAAGAAGTGTTTGATTGTATCGCTGTGGGTCTTTCACGTCACATGTGTAGTCGTACATTAAGCCGGCACAGCGGCTCAAAGGCAGGATTCTCCAAGCAACCCAGCAGCGGACCAAATCAACTCCCATTAAGCCGTTGGCTAGTAAGGCTCTTATCCTTGAAAAGGTAGGCGCATACTTGGCCCGTTCTGCAGCTGTGATCCGATCAAGGAGCGGATGCCTAGGGCTGAGCCGGCAAGCGCGGAAACCCGATAGAGGATTTTCACCCGCTGGTGAGGTGTCTTGGCAGTAGAACCAAGTCTGGTTCCAGTCCTTGGGATGACTGGGCAGTGTGGCTGCAGGGAAGATGATGTCTCTCCGCCTCTGGATTGAAATTCCGCCAAGTTCAAGGCTAGGCCCGTCTGTCATCTCGGTCTGGTGGTTCAGATAATAATATTCTCTGAATAAATCAACACTGGGCTCTTCTTGAAGGTAAACCTCGCAAAAGACTTGGAAATTGCAGATATTGGAAACAGAGTTGGGGCCGATATCTTGGGGGTGCAGCTTGTAGAAATTAAGAACATCCCTAAAGAATTTTGACCCGGGTGGTGAGAAACCACGGAGGAGGTGATCTGCGAAGATTATGATCTCGCCTTCCTTAGGTTGAGGCGGAACTTCAGTTCCTGGAACTCGCCAGTGGATGACGTCCTTTGCTAGTAAAACACCCATCCCAACATACTCGTTGAGAGATTGTTTAGTGACAGTGGAAGCGACCCAATCGCAAGAGGTGACGGTCTTAGTCATTTTTGACAGCGGAAGCCTGAGAATAAAATGTGGCGGGTTAATATTGTGATGGAGAACCGCCAAGTAAGTGCAGAAGTCATGTTTAAGCTGGCCATTCCCCGGTGGATTACAAAATCATGGTTAAATTAAACCGGCCAACCTTACCAACGGGTCATACAAAGATCTGGATTTTTTTAACAAATGGTGCATTTTGATTAAACCGGCTGAGTCCTAGCGAGTTACAGAGATTGTTATTTAAACCGCCCAGGCAACGAATGGCGAGTTAACACATTATCATGCCAAGGCAGTTGAGATTTGGCTAAGTATGGGGCAAACAGGTTCTGCAGGTTTGCAGTTATATTTACAGATCTACAGCAGTTCAAAAAACAGAGAAAAATGGCTAAACCTAAAGTATTGTGGAAGAACTAGTCTGCTGGAGATTGAATCTCAAAGGGACAGAATGAATCTATGATGAGAAACAGATGCTAAAACTGCTACCGTACAACTTTGGCCCTGCTTTTGGATTGAACTAAGCATTGGTGGAAGAAACTATGATGAACTTGGATGAACTGCGACGAACGCCGACGAGCTTGTGAAAGACACAAGACCTAATGCAGATCTGAAAGGGCCAGGAAATAGCACTTGACGGCGGTGATGGTGAGTGGGCGAGCGCCGCAGTTCTCTGGTTCATTCAGGTTGATGCAGCGGCCAGGTCGGATCTGTTGGTGAAGGTCGACGGCGGCGGCGGAGCTCGAGCTGCAGCGGTTAGTGTGAGGAAGACGAGGAACAGAGAGGGACAGGGGTAAAAGTGAAAAAGGACCCCCCGTGCCTATTTATAAGCGAAAAGGTGAACAGTAAAATGGCAGGCGTGGAAATCGAGGAGGCAGAATCATTATCTTAACAATAGAGGTGCCTCGATTCTCGGGATGATTGCTTAATGCAAAGATCCATTGTGATGTCATAGGATTTTTTCTGAGATTAATGACATGATGTCACCTTTCGTCATGGTGGGTCTAGAAAGTTTGTCAGGTTAAACATTGAAAGATTTAAGAGATTCGCCAAGCAAAGGATGAAGATTGACATGAACAGGTTCAAATAATCTGGGGCCTAATGTTGGGGATATAACCCCGCGGTGTGACCCGCCCAGGAGGGGCCGAGTTACACCGTTGGCGACTTAATATGAAGAAGGCCCAAGAGGCCCAAGAAGAAGTGAGAAGAGGGCGGATCACAGAGGCGGGCCTGGGGTTGGCCCAAGACCCGGACGTGTGAACCGCCTTATGGTGGCTTGTCTGTTAAGGCAAGACAATTTAGAAACCTGGCCGGTCACATTGTGTGATCCGGCTCGGACTCTTGTAAGCCTCGGGCCTCGACCTGTGTATATAAAGGCGAGACCCGGTGGCGGTTTAACTCAAGCAACAAGGAATCGATAGCTAGGTCAGCATATTCGCTCCCTTGTAATCGAATCTCAAGCAATACAACTAGAAGCAGGAAGTAGGATTTTACCTCCTTGCGAGGGGCCGAACCTGGGTAAACCTCTTGTGTCCTTTATCCCGTTCAACCCCTTCAAGCTAACCTACTTTGCGATGGCTCCACACCTAAGTCCTTTCACTAGGGCATCTGCCGTGTTAAATCCACGACACTCCCCTTCTTTATTCGAGGTAAATCTGAAACAAAGTCCATAGATATATCCTCCCATGGAACACTAGGTATAGGCAAAGGCATATATAAACCATGTTGATTGAGTCGTGACTTGGCTTTTTGACATGTAGTGCAGCGAGCAACAAAACGCTCAACATCCCGTCTCATCTTTGGCCAGAAGAAATGTGTAGCTAGTATGCCCTCCGTCTTCTTCACGCCAAAGTGTCCCATTAATCCTCCCCCATGCACCTCCTGCAACAACAAAAGACGAACGGAGCTAGCTGGAATGCATAGCTTGTTAGCACGGAACACAAATCCATAATTAAGGACAAACTTGTTCCATGTTCTCCCTTCTTTACAATTCTGCAATACATCTTTAAATTCAACATCATGCACATATTGATCTTTGATGGTCTCCAAACCAAATATTTTGAAGTCAAGTTGTGAAAGCATAGTATAATGATGAGACAATGCATCAGCAATAACATTTTCTTTACCCTTCTTGTGTTTTATGACATAAGGGAAAATCTCAATGAATTCAACCCATTTAGCATGTCTATGGTTCAGTTTTGCTTGACTTCTAATGTGTTTCAAAGATTCATGATCAGAATGTATAACAAATTCTTTGGGCCTTAAATAATGTTGCCATGTTTCTAAGGTCTGAACAAGAGCATATAATTCTTTATCATAAGTAGAATAGTTAAGACTAGGCCCACTCAATTTTTCGGAAAAGTATGCAATAGGTTTGCCATCTTGTATTAACACACCTCCTAATCCAATTCCACTAGCATCACATTCAAGCTCAAAAGTCTTACTAAAATTAGGAAGTTGGAGTAAAGGAGCATGTGTCAACTTATCTTTCAATACTGTGAAGGCTTCTTCCTGTGCGGTACCCCAAACAAAAGGCACATCCTTCTTTGTAAGTTCGTCGAGAGGTGCAGCAATGGTGCTGAAATCTCTCACAAAACGCCTATAGAAATCAGCGAGGCCAAGAAAACTCCTCACTTGTGTGATCGTTTTGGGCTGCAACCAACTCTCGATAGCTTCAATCTTGGCTTTATCAACTTCAATTCCCTGTGGAGTAACAACATAGCCAAGAAAAGATACTCGGTCGGTGCAAAAGGTGCACTTCCCAAGGTTACCAAACAAACGTGCATCACGTAGAGAATTAAAAACATCATGTAAATGTTCCAAATGTTCTTCCAAAGATCTGCTATAAATCAGTGTATCATCAAAGTAAACTACCACAAATCATCCAATGAAAGCACGTAAAACTTCGTTCATTAATCTCATGAAAGTACTAGGTGCATTAGTTAACCCAAAAGGCATGACTAACCACTCGTATAATCCAAACTTAGTTTTAAATACTATTTTCCATTCATCTCCCAATTTCATACGAATTTGATGGTATCCACTACGCAAATGAACTTTGGAGAATATTGTAGAGCCAGTCAATTCATCAAGGATATCATCTAGCCTAGGAATAGGATGATGATAATGAATAGTAATATTATTAATGCCTCTACAATCAACACACATACACGATGTACCATCCTTTTTTGGCACTAGTATAATAGGAACAACACAAGGACTAAGGGATTCGCGTATATAACCTTTGTCGAGCAGCTCCTCTACTTGATGCATAATCTCCTTCGTCTCCTCTGGATTGGTACGGTATGGTGCACGGTTGGGTAGCGATGCATCGGGAATTATGTCAATCTGATGCTCAATCCCTCGAATAGGGGATAATCCCGGTGGCACGTCTTGTGGAAAGACGTCGGCGAACTCCTGGAAAATGTTAGTGACAGTAGGAGGCAAAGAGGAAGGCACGTCCTCGAATGAAAATAATGCCTCTTTGCACACAAAAGCATAGCAAACAGATTTGCTGAAATCTAGATCATCAATAACAGATTTGGTGGCAAGTAAACATCCACTTTTCAATTTATTTTTAGAAGCAACACTAGATGGTTTATTATTAGGCTTCATTTGTTTCTCAAATTCTTTTGCCACAATCTGATTTTCACTTATTTTGCTCCTGTTTTGCTTTAATAGCTCTATGAATATCATCTTTCAAAATTGAATCAGGAGACATAGGAAGCAAAGTAATATGTTTATCCTTATGAACAAGAGTATACTGATTGTTTCTACCATGGTGTACAGAATTTTTATCAAATTGCCATGGTCTACCAAGTAATAAGGAACATGCTTGCATGGGTACCACATCACAATCAACATAATCAGCATATGTAGCGATACCAAAATGCACACGCACAGTACATGTTACCTTAACCTTGCCACTGTTGTTGAACCATTGGATGTAGTAAGGATGTGGATGTGGTCTGGTGGTGAGAGACAACTTCTCCACCATATCCATGCTAGCCAAGTTGTTGCAACTCCCTCCATCAATGATGATGCGGACAGAATGTTCCTTCACAACTCCCTTTGTATGGAACAAATCGTGCCTCTGATTTTGTTCAGCTTGTGTTACCTGCACACTCAAAACACATTGAGCAACAAAACTCTCATATCTGTCAGCATCTTCAGCAGCCATGTATGGCGTCTCATGTTCAGAATCATCTCCATCGTGTTCGTCACTTGCAATAAGAGCCAAATTCTCCTCATCATAGTCACTAGCGGACTCATACCCACCATCCTCAGTAACAATCATCACATGCGGAGATGGACATTTGCATCAATCAAGTATCTTTTCTTGGCTATGTTGTTACTCCATAGGGAATTGAAGTTGATAAAGCCAAGATTGAAGCTATTGAGAGTTGGCCGCAGCCCAAAACGGTCACACAAGTGAGGAGTTTTCTTGGCTTCGCTGGTTTCTATAGGCGTTTTGTGAGAGATTTCAACACCATTGCTGCACCTCTGAATGAGCTTACAAACAAGGATGTGACTTTTGTTTGGGGTACCGCACAGGAAGAAGCCTTCACGGTATTGAAAGATAAGTTGATACATGCTCCTTTACTCCAACTTCCTGATTTTAATAAGACTTTTGAGCTTGAATGTGACGCTAGTGGAATTGGATTAGGAGGTGTGTTATTACAAGATGGCAAACCTATTGCATACTTTTCTGAAAAATTGAATGGGCCTAGTCTGAACTATTCTACTTATGATAAAGAATTATATGCTCTTGTTTGGACCTTAGAAACATGGCAACATTATTTATGGCCCAAAGTATTTGTTATACATTCTAATCATGAATCTTTGAAACACATTAAAAGTCAAGCAAAACTGAACCGTAGACATGCTAAATGGGTTGAATTCATTGAGACTTTCACTTATGTCATTAAACACAAGAAGGGTAAAGAAAATGTTATTGCTGATGCATTGTCTCGTCGTTATACTATGCTTTCACAACTTGACTTTAAAATATTTGGTTTGGAGACCATCAAAGATCAATATGTGCATGATGTTGATTTTAAAGATGTAATGCGGAATTGTAAAGAAGAAAGAACATGGAACAAGTTCGTCCTTAATGATGGATTTGTGTTCCGTGCTAACAAGCTATGCATTCTAGCTAGCTCCGTTCGTCTGTTGTTGTTGCAGGAGGCGCATGGAGGAGGATTAATGGGACACTTTGGCATGAAGAAGACAAAGGACGTACTAGCTACACATTTCTTTTGGTCAAAGATGAGTCGGGATGTTGAGCGTTTTGTTGCTCACTTCACTACATGTCAAAAAGCTAAGTCACGACTCAATCCTCATGGTTTATATATGCCTTTGCCTATACCTAGTGTTCCATGGGAGGATATATCTATGGACTTTGTTCTAGGTTTACCTCGAACAAAGTAGGGAAGGGATAGCATATTTGTTGTCGTGGATAGATTTTCTAAAATGGCACACTTTATACCATGTCATAAAAGCGATGATGCTGCTAATGTTTCTGCTTTCTTCTTTCATGAAAATTATTCGCTTGCATGGTGTGCCAAATACTATTGTGTCAGATCATGATACTAAATTTCTTAGCCACCTTTGGAGATGTTTATGGGCTAAGTTGGGGACTAAACTGCTTTTTAGTACTACATGTCACCCCCAAACTGATGGACAAACTGAAGTACTCAATAGAACATTGTCTACTATGCTTAGGGTTGTTTTGAAGAATAACAGGAAAATGTGGGAAGAATGCTTGCCTCATATTGAATTTGCTTATAATCGTTCACTGCATTCTACTACTAAGATGTGTCCTTGTGAAGTTGTGTATGGTTTCCTACCTCGTGCACCCATTGATTTGTTGCCTCTTCCATCTTCGGAGAAGGTTAATTTTGATGCTAAACAACATCCTGAATTGATCTTAAAAATGCATGAGTTAACTAAGGAGAACATTGAGCATATGAATGCGAAATATAAACTTGCTAGAGATAAGGGTAAAAAACAAGTTGTGTTTGCACCTGGAGATCTCGTTTGGTTACATTTGCGTAAGGATAGATTTTCCAATTTGCGCAAATCAAAGCTAATGCCACGTGATGATGGTCCTTTTAAGGTGTTAGAGAAAATAAATGACAATGCATATAAACTTGAGCTGCCTGCATATTTTGGGGTTAGTCCCATTTTTAATATTGCAGATTTGAAGCCTTATTTGGGTGAGGAAGATGAGCTTTCGTCGAGGATGACTTCATTTCAAGAAGGGGAGGATGATGAGGATAATGAATACCATTGTTACACCCACATCCCCAACTGCTATACATACTGGACCAATCACTAGAGCTCGCGCACGCCAATTGAATTACCAGGTACTTTTGTTTCTTGGTAACAATTCTAATGTTCATGAGAATATGTTGCTGCCTAAATTGGATACATTTGTGTTGATTACTAATGAAGGGCCTAGCATGGACAAGAGGGATGAACACTGGAGCAGAAACACGCATGGAGATGAAGGCCCATGCGAAGGGAACCAGAACGGCGTTTCTAGTTCAGATTTTAGTACTTTGAAGCCTCCTTGATGACATACAAGGACATGGACGAAATATACAAGATGCCCTTTCATAAATTTCGTCCATAGCTTATAATAGGTGTTGCGCCACCTTATTTTTGGCCCAGGCCCATGTAATTACAAAATACTTGAGTATAGGCTGTTTTTAGAGTCCGTATGTGTGGGGAAACAAGAGTTAGGGTTGGTTTCAGACCCCTCCTCCAAGGGGTCACGGAATTCCCCTCTCTTCCTCCATATATACAACCCTTAGGGCGTCGTTTAGACATTGGGTTTTGTTTAGATTAAAGTTTGCCATAGCTGCAACTCGCGTACTTCGTTTGTGTTCAACGACCAGACCAAGACATCACAGAACCCCACTTTCATCAATAAATTTTTCCTTTTATTAGCAATATATAGATTGCAATCTCAGTTTCTTGCTTGTTCTTCATTCACAGGAAATAGACCCTCGTGGTCAGGTTGATCATGCTCCGGTGTGGTCAATAACCCCTCAGAAGTTGGTTTAGCGATTGCTAAGGTGCGATGTCTTCGCATCTTCGTAGTCAGATCCTCAAAGTTGACTCCCACAGAAAACGATAGCTATCTAATCGAAACATCGGGACACCTTCGCCTCTATCAAAATACCTTGAGCATAATTTTCCACACCGTTTTTGTGCACTTTTTCATGCATCGGTTGTCTAAATTTGAATTATGTTCACTAATGCCTAGAAAATGCACATAATGGACTTAATATAGTAAATGAGCCCCAAAAAGTGCCAAATTTTAACATGGTGCATTGGAGGGGGTATGTTGATCGTAGAAAAAAATTGAAGGACAAACGGGGAAAGAAATTTGGATTTCCTTCAATCTTGGTGATTTTCCTCTCGAATCCATGAAACTTCCTCGGTGATGGTCCAATTTTTGAAGAGCGTGCATGACAACGTAAGACAAACCTTCTCAAAATTTTACCAGCCCATGGTTAGGCCATACCATGGCACCATGCCAGGCGTCATGTTTTTCAAGCATGTTTTTCATTCTTCTATAGTTGAAAAACCAATAAACGACATGTTTGTGGTTGACACTTGCCACACATATCCTTGAAATATCTGCCCATTCCTTGTAAAAGGCACGAAAAATTATGAAATACCACGAGCATGATTTTCCAGACCGCTTTTGTGCACTTTTTCATGGACCGATTGTCTGAATTTTAATTATGTGCATTAATGCCTAGAAAATGCACATAACGGATTAAACATAGTAAATGAGCCTGGAAAAGTGCCAAATTTGAACATGGTGCATTGAAGGGGGTATGTTGATCGTAGAAAAAAAAGTGAAGGACAAACGAGGAAGGAAATTTGGATTTCCCTTCAATCTTGGTGATTTCCCTCTTGAAAACATGAAACTTCCTTGGTGATGGTTTGATTTATGAAGAGCGTGCATGACGGCATAAGCCAAACCTTATCAAATCTTTACCAGGGCATGGTGAGCCCATACCATGGCATCATGTTTTTCAAGCATGTTTTTCATTTTTCTATAGTTGAAAAACCAATAAACGACACGTTTGTGGTTGACTCTTGCCACACATATCCTTGAAATCTCTGCCCATTCCTTGTAAAAGGCATGAAAATTTACTAAATACCATGAGCATGATTTTCTAGACCGTTTTCATGCACTTTTTCATGCATCGATTGTCTGAATTTGAATTGTGTGCATTAATTCCTAGAAAATGCACACAATCGCCTAAATATAGTAAATGAGCCCAGAAAAGTCCAAATTTTGAAGACGATGATTCATAGGGGGTATGTTGATCATAGATAAAACTCAAGGACGAATGAAATTTAGATTCCCCTTCAATCTTGGTGATTTCCCTCTAAAAATCACAAAACTTCCTCAGTGATGGTTTGATTTATTAAGAGCATGCATGACGGCATAAGCCAAACCTTCTCAAATTTTTACCAGGGCATGGTGAGGCCATACCATGGCACCATGCCAGGCATCATATTTTTCAAGCATGTTTTTCATTTTTCTATAGTTGAAAAACCAATAAACGACACGTTTGTGGTTGACTCTTGCCACACATATCCTTGAAATCTCTGCCCATTCCTTGTAAAAGGCATGAAAAATTACTAAATACCATGATCATGATTTTCCACACCTTTTTTGTGCACTTCTCCATGCATCGATTGTCTAAATTTGAATTATGTTCATTAATGCCTAGAAAATGCACATAATGGACTTAATATAGTAAATGAGCCCGGAAAAGTGCTAAATTTGAACATGGTGCATTGGAGGGGGTATGTTGATCATAGAAAAAAATGAAGGACAAATGAGGAAAGAAATTTTGATTCCCCTACAATCTTGGTGATTTCCCTCTCGAAATCATGAAACTTCCTCGGTGATGGTTTGATTTATGATGAGCGTGCATGACGACGTAAGACAAACCTTCTCAAATTTTTACCAGCGTATGGTGAGGCCATACCATGGCACCATGCCAGGCGTCATGTTTTTCAAGCATGTTTTTCGTTTTTCTATAGTTGAAAAACCAATAAACGACATGTTTGTGGTTGACACTTGCCACACATATCCTTGAAATATCTGCCCATTCCTTGTAAAAGGCATGCAAAATTACTAAATACTACGAGCATGATTTTCCAGACCGCTTTTGTGCACTTTTTCATGCACCGACTGTTTGAATTTTAATTAGGTGCATTAATGCCTAGAAAATGCACATAATGGACTAAATATAGTAAATGAGCCCGGAAAAGTGCCAAATTTGAACATGGTGCATTGAAGGGGATATGTTGATCGCAGAAGAAAAGTGAAGGACAAGCGAGGATAGAAATTTGGATCCCCCTTTAATCTTGGTGATTTCCCTCTTGAAATCATGAAACTTCCTCGGTGATGATTCGATTTAGGAAGAGCGTGCATGACGACATAAGCCAAACCTTCACAAAGTTTTACCATGGCATGGTGAGGCCATACCATGGTACCATGCCAGGCGTCATGTTTGTCAAGCATGTTTTAATTTTTGTATAGTTGAAAAACCAATAAACAACACATTTATGGTTGACTCTTGCCACACATATCCTTGAAATCTCTGCCCATTCCTTGTAAAAGGCATGAAAAATTACTAAATACCATGAGCATGGTTTTCCAGACCATTTTGTGCACTTTTTCATGCACCGATTGTATGAATTTGAATTATGTGCATTAATGCCTAGAAAATGCACATAATGGACTAAATATAGTAAATGAGCCCGAAAAAGTGCCAAATTTGAGTATGGTGCATTGGAGGTGGTATGTTGATCGTTGAAACAAACACTACAAGAAAACTGAGATACTGTGACGAAAATCCTTGTGACGAAGATGGACAACGTCACAGAAATACCTAGTGTGTCATGTTTCCATAGGTGGTGTCACTGATCACCGCAAATCGATGATGGTAGACGTCACTAAATTGCTTGAGCCAATGAGCACACCTGGCTACCAATTTTTATGATGGTTTGGTAATTTCCATGATAAACCTACTAGAGTCACCGAATATTACGAATGTGTCATGATAATTTTTTTGTCATCACACGTCTACCGATGGGACCCACATAGCTGCTTCACGGGTTAAGAGCAGTAGGACCTGCATACCAATGTTGGCAGTACGACCCACCATAGTTTTTTCACAGTCTACCGAGCACTGTAATTTTTTTGTTCCCTCTAATATAGATAGGTAGTGGCCAGGGGAAAAACTATTTTGTTAAATCTAATATAAATAGGTAGTGCCCAAGTAAAAAATTGAATCCTTGCATTCGTGAGCTAATGTTATTTCGTTCTATAACAAAAAAAATGGAAATATAAGTCAACGAGAAAAAGTTTGGTACAGGGAGTTTGAACCCGGGACCATTATGGTCTCAACTAACGGGGTTGTTAATAGGCTAGAGTTATATATATATATACTAATGTAAATGTGCTAAACATATATATTATAGTCCTGGACTATATATATACGCATATCACTTAGCAGCTTAGTTATTTCTTTCCCTAAAAAAACTAACTTATTTCTTTCCCGGGGCATGTCTGGCTCGATCTGTAGGTTAGTTCTTTTTTTTTTGACTCGCGGCTGGCGATTGTTCGTAACTTCATAGCGCAGCAAAGCCCATGGTCTGGCAAGGCCAGCAAAATGCCATTTTCCTTAAATTTTTCTACGTGGGCTGAAGCCAGCTCAACTGCACATATAACCAATGATTTTTTCCCTCGTCCACATTTTCCTCCCTGAGCGAAACCCTCTCTATCCGATCTCATTTTCTTTTGCTCGTGGGGTGGCGACGGTAGATCTGGGGCAACCAAACGCGACAACGATGGTAGGCGTAGCTGCTCTCTCCTCCCTCTCCCGTCCGTTTCCTTGACGGTACCCCGCTGCGGAAGTTGGTAGTGGCATCCGGGCCCTCCATGGCGTGCAGCGGCGGACCCAGCATGCGCCATGACCGGACTAACCTGGTCGCGCGGCGATGGCCCAGCCTGTGTGACTGACGTGCATTCTTAGTGTGAGTACCTACATGCATGCGTCATCCGATCCATCTGGTGTGATTGCAGGGATTGAACTCTTACTCTGTGGTGCCACTCGTCCATACACTTCTCAATTCAATCAGAGCAAATGAGGGAGAGGAGTCATGGTGATGTTGGTACTGGCTATGGCTTACTTGAGCGCCATCACAGGGTATGGTGATTAACTAATGAGTCAGTCCGTAGTCGTCCGATCTTTCGCACTTATCAGTACATCTTGTTGACCTCTGTTTTTTCTTCTTCTTGGGTTTTGTCCGGCATATTGACATGGAGCACAGACCACATGGGCACGCTGGAGTTCCATGGCAGGACCGTCATGCTTGACCAACAACCTGGGTTAACATGTGTATGACGCTCAACTCTCTGCTCTGATTTAGATGAACCGCTTACGTGCGGGGATTGGTTCAGATATTAGTTTTGTTCTATTCCTCCTTGTTAGTGAGTTCTTACTGGTCGATCATGAGATTTTTGTATAGTACTCCCCTAGTATTTGCTAGGTCAGATAGTCCTTTGTGTTAGTCGTCTTGAAACTCATGGAAGCTTGTTTATACATGTGACTAAGTTGAAAATTTTAAACTAAATTGTACCTGTTCTAATTTATCTTTTAGAGAAATTATTATTAGAACCTATATAGTACATGTGAAATGGGTTAGTAATTAAATAGTTAGCTGCAGTAAAATATTTTCATTATGCTGATGCTTCCCCAGTATTGTTATTTTATTTTGTAGTTCTGAGCTCGTGGCAACTCTGTTTGTGGGAGTGTGAATAGATTTGCAAGTGATTTGTTGTTGGAGAACTGCAGTTGGAGTTTATGAGCGATTCAACATGATTTTGGATAGTTACTAATGGAGAACTTATTCACTACACTCGTTTGTGGCAATCAGATGTGATACTGACTATATGTTAATGCAGATTATAGTCCAAGCAAGCAGACACTACAACTGAAGATCAAAGCCTAAACGAGGTTTTTATTCGGCCTGTGACAATCGCGTAATTGTAAGAAATTTATTTTTAGATGGAAGTGTCTTATTGATCACACTTCCAATCAATGTGTGCCAAGGATTATAGCGAAACTATGCAAATGCTATTCATGATTTCTTTACTCTTCTAGGCTACTTGAAGGTTTCTTCCTTCGTGGCTTTGTAGAATATACTATTTTTTTGCACCATTTTGATTCCAATCTAATATTTCAAATGACCTTTGTTGCTCACAAATACGACATGTTTAGTTCTGTTCATATCACTTATTAGACAAGTACTAACATGTCTTTTTAGTTAACATCCAACCTAAAGCTCCGAGTTATAACTTGCATGTTGTTTGTTGCAATGGTAGATGGTTTCTTGTAACTCATTCATACTACTATATTTATGTGTTTGTTTCTAATAGGCTGATTCATAAGTCATCTTTCATGAAGTTGATATGGATAAAGGAGGATCAAAACAACTGTAGCTGCCTTCAAGAAGTCACAAGAAGAGGCATCCAATAAAGGTTCCAAGTTTTGATGAAGGTGGGAGCTAAGAGTCACACCAACAAAGTCTCTATTGATGACCTCCAAAAATAAAATAAAAAGATGTATTGGATGATTATGTAGATTGTGTTATTTTGGACGGGGCATGTAAGTGTGATGTGTACGCTGTTTAGAGACAAGTTGGTTTGTAATGTGATGTGAAAATTGTTCAATGGAAAGATGCGCTTAAAATGACCACAAGCCCACAATATGTTTTGAATCAGACCGGGCCAAACTAATATAAGAGGAAAAAAGTATAAATAAACTAATTCTTAAAAAGGCTAGCAGAAAATTGCAATCGCTCCATAAAAGGTGGGCTGAATCAGCCACTATTGGTTGCAAATTGGCTATGGCCCACCAAAAATTTTGATCCAAAAATAGAAAATTAGCTGAATTATTGGGCTTGGCCCATTTGGAAACCTGGTGCGCATTAGCCCACCAAAACACTAGTGACGACAGCTTCGTCACTGAAGGTCCCATATCTGGTGACGTTTTTTGTGTGCTGCGTCACTAGGAATAATCTATGACGGGGATTCCGTGACGATGGTAGTGATGCCTGGAAAATGTCACCCATGAGTATTTGTGACATTATTAGTTATTACGTGACATTTTTTAGCTCGTCACAGTAGGTCTGATCTCTTGTAGTGAAACTGATGGGCAAACGGCGAAGGAAATTTGGATTCCCCTTCAACCTTGGTGATTTTCCCCTCGAAACCATGAAACTTCCTCGACGAAACTTCTCAAATTTTTACCATGGCATGGTGAGGTCATACCATGGCACCATGCCAAGCGTCATGTTTTTCAAGCATGTTTTTCATTTTTCTATAGCTGGAAAACCAAGAAACGACACGTTTGTGGTTGACTTTGGCCACACATATCCTTGACTGTCCATTCCTTGTAAAAGGCATGAAAGATTACTAAGTACCACAAGCATGATTTTCCAGACCATTTTTGTGCACTCTTTCATGCACCGATTGAATGAATTTGAATTATGTGCATTAATGCCTAGAAAATGCACATAATGGACTAAATATAGGAAATGAGCCTGGAAAAGTGCCAAATTCAAACACGGTGCATTGGAGGGGGTATGTTGATCATAGAAAAAAAATAAAGGACAAACGAGGAAGGAAATTCCGATTCCCCTTCAATCTTGGTGATTTATTATCGCACACGATTCATCTCCATCACCTCTGGGAACCGTGTGCATTCACCCACACATCCAAAAAGAAAAAGAAAACCCTCAACCCTCACCTCTTCGTCCCCACTCACTCGCTGCGCACTCCTCTGCAACCCTACATGTCATCAACTTCTATCGCGGTGGCCACCCTTAAGCTCGACTACTATCGTCGACGGTCGGCGGTCGCGCTCCAAACGGCACAGGATTTTACCCCTGCCGCTTGCCGCCGCCTATCTGCACCAACTTTAACAGACTTTCTGGACTCTGGCCGATTGGGGTTTTCTGCAGGATTTTCCGCGGGCTAGGGACGGGGATTTTACTCATGAAGAAGGTAATTAATTTAGGAAAATATTCACTCATCTTCTATCGCAGTATGTTTGTCCTTGTTAATCAACCGGTGGAAATCATCGTGGATTCATTTTTCTTCTAGCTGATTCGAGGGTCTTCATTCAAATGTCCACAGTGCAAGCACAAATTAGGCCAATGTGGTCACGGCCAGTCGGAAATGAGGTTCTATCTCACCATACCAGATGACTTCAGGGAGCGCTCGGTATGTTCAATCTCACCCTACCATGATTGGCATGGCCTAAATTTATGAACATATACCTTATATTGATCTTTTTTGGTTAAAAGGTACGTTGCCACATGCAGCCTAGACGTCGAAGATGATTTTTTCTTCTAAATTAGGCAAATTAATGATGTATTGTTCTTTCAGTTGCTCTCATATTTGCATGAAATCTTTGTTACATTATTTGTTTAATTTACATTTTTGTACTTTACTTTCAGCTATATATTGTTCTGTTCTCTCCATTACTCCCATATTTGCATGTTGCTCTGTTATTTCAATATATGTAACGATCTTAATTATCATTTCAAGCAATACATCCCTTGCTTCACCAGAACACGTGTAGAAGGAAATCCTGGCCTTTACTATGTTGATGACTCCATGGATGTCATATTGACAAGACATCATGGATTTACAATGACAGTTAGGGTAAAAATTGATTAAGATGGTCACTCCTTTTGAAGCGGACCTTTGGAGAAAAATTTCTAATTTTTATGAACTAAAAGTTGGCAATAAAATTCTAGTGTGTGCACCACAACTTGGTCTAATTAACATGGATGTTTACTTCCCCAACGTCATCAGCTGATCACAATCCGATCGAGGTTAGTGTTCTTTCAACTTTCTCCATGTTGGCATATTACTTAGCAAAATCGGGGTATTTGTTCTGACTAACTAATCACTCTTTAAGCAACCAACTGTGATTTCATTTTCTGGCTCTGTTCCTAGACAGTAACAAATTCTAACTACCAATTTATGCTGACTATTCTTCTGCCATGTTCTGACTAAATAATCCCTTTCCACCTTTTAAGCAGGATATGTTGGATGCACAGTTAACGATCTGTATGTTACTCGGCATACCAAATTTCACTAGAAAGATTTGAAGCATGTCATAAAATTTGTTGATAATCTAACAGACATAGCCCAGCGTACGAATTCTGGATTTGGGATGGGGTTAATTCTACCACTGGTCCACACATTGAACAAGACCAATTGGTTGCACAAAATGTTGGTACAAAGTCTTATTTTTATGTTGATGTTCATAAATGATATATAGCTTCAATGATATGTTATAACTAGTTTTTATTCTTCATTGCAACAGAAATTGCCCGCTGCAACTATTCCTCAATTGATTTCCCGGCGTGGTTGAATTACACTTGTGCCTGCTAATAACGCCAAAGTGATTGCAAGGTACTGCATGTCCCGCGGAAATGGAACCACTCAAATAGGTTCTCGCTTGTCCTGCCAATGCATCCACATTGGAAAATTGGATACACTGTTCTACTCATGCTCTACCAAGGCATAGGAGGGTTCTTCCTTTTCATTGACGAGATGCCGAGTCACCGTGATCAAGCTGCTTCCAGCAAATAGTTGTGGTTGTTGGCCCTCTGCCTCTTAAAATGTGCTTGTTGTTACTATGTTAAGTATGTAGATATGGACCATATGGTTGTCAAAATTGTTAAGTTTGGAATTGTTAAGTACCGTGTTACCTAGATCCGCCTTTTGTTGAATAGTGTCACCACTATATATATGTTAATCAAATGATGTTTTCCAAGCTCTTAAATTTTCATGGAAAGTATTAGTATCACACATAGTTCATTCAGTTTAAGCGCGTGCTCGGTAGAGTTGAGGATGTCTATATTCTCAACGTGGCGATTAGCACTGATGTCCAGAAGGCATTTGCATATTAATTGTCCATATTAGAAATTGAGATAATATATAGATAGGCCAGCCCATACAATTGACATATTTGACATGCATGAACAAATCAATTGAGCATATATACTCCTCGAACTAGGCACTAGACCAATTTGAGCATGCACAAAAGAGCTATTGTGCACCTGACGCCGACCCAGCACACACAACTGCCATCGTCCATCAGTGTGTTGATCCTTGGCTCAGGAGGAGAGGAGGCCGCCAAGTCGATGAGCTACACACCTTGATCGATCGAGGCTGGGGCATCCTCAACATCGGTGATCGCCGGTACTGCCTCAGGCACAACGCTCACCAGGGCTACCGCGACCGTCGAGCCTGCCCGGTGATGTCCGGCGAGACGACATTGGCTCTCGCCAAGGCTGCCATCACGCCCCCCAGGCATGCCTCGACGACATCCGGCGCTACGCCCTCCTCCATCTGGGACATAAGCCTGCGCCTCATGCGGCGGCTGCCACTATCGTAGTTGTCCTTGCGTCGTCGTGGTTCCTACTCCGCTGCCCGCACCATCCGCCGCACTCTACGCCGAGCCAGCAATATCGCCTGCTGGCGATCTCTGTCCACTTTCAGGACGACCCTGGCTAAACCTGGTGGCTTGCTCGTACTGCGTTTCCTGCTTCCTCTGGCCGTCGTCGGGAGAGCCGGCGGCATGGCCGTCGACCGCCAAGCCGACCATCGCGCCGCCAGCCTCGATTCCACTGTCGCCCAACTCCATCTTGTCGTCGGTCGTTGGGGTTATGCCGGTATATGTGGGTAAGTAGCTAGCAAGGGGATTAGTAGTTAGTCGCCGGCGGCGGCCATTGTTGTGGTTATTTATAGCTAGCAGCTGGCTAGGGGATTGTTGGTGTAGTGAACAGGGGGTGTTAATTACCCCTGGACACGCACCGGCGAGTTGCAGCCCCCAGGCGGGAAGGGCATGGCAGGGGAGCGAGCCTTCCTGGGAGAAGACAACTAGGAACAAGCACAAGACTATCCAAAAAGCATTCGAGTCAATAATTGGAAGGCAGAAGACCAAAGGCCGAAGCCCCAGCAAGATTCTTGCTGGTGAGGCCTGGCAAGATTCTTGCTGGTGAGCCCCGGCAAGATTCTTGCTGGTGAGGCCCGGCAAGATTTTTGCTGGTGAACCCCGGCAAGATTCTTGCTGGTGAGCCCCAGCAAGATTCTTGCTGATGAGCCCCGGCAAGATGATCCCGGCAAGCTTGGTCCCGGCAAGATGACCCCGCCAAGCTACCACCGCTCCAGTGCAGCGACCAAACCTGTCAGATGGGTTTTGTCCTCCTGGATGCGTGTCAAGGCACCAACGGCGGGTGGGTATAAGCGGTGCTGATGGGTCGGCCCCTTTTTCCATCCCCAAGAAGCTAAGGGACACCTAGACAGAGCATTTAATGCGCTTGTCCTGAGCCGTCAGTGATAAGCATGTAAATGCTGTAGCAACTTTCCACCTCATGTAAACCTTGTAGCTACTTTACACCTCAATGTATGTACATTTTGCCACTGTGGTGACCCCTTTGAGCGTATAAAAGGAGGCCCAAGGCAACTGCTACGGAGGAGGAGATCTTTTAGCCCATTCTGCATGCGTAGCTGCTCTTTGAACGTACTGTTCATTGCGAGCGCTTCTGGAGCCTGGGCTCAAGAACACTCATAATTAAACAAGGCAGGAGTAGGGTTTTACGCTGATCAGCGGCCCGAACCTGGGTAAGATCGCCCCGCGTCGATCGTTGGTTCTGCTCTTTGCGCATTCCTCTCTCCCTGCCGAATCGTAAAGGGGTCTTTTGGGGCCCCATAGGTGTCGCACGCCGACATCTTTGGCGTGCCAGGTAGGGGGATCGAGGTTGCGCGAACCTGATCCAGTGGTCGGCGCATCAGCTTCATCGTCCATGGCGACTTCACTCCACATACAGAAAGCTAAGTTCTAAAACTTTAATGCTTTTTGCTGATTTGATTTTATCCATGATGATGTTCTTTGCACATAACCTGTGCGCAAAGGAGCACTCTTGAGACATTCTGCACTCCGGGTTGTTAGGGTCTGCCTAGCAACACCTATGCAGCCGTGTTTGTTCTTGGAGTGTGAAGCTCTCGAGGAGGCGGCGTCCTTGATAGGCTGCTAACTAGGATCCATTCCTAAGCGCCATTGACTAGGACGTGCGCGATCGAGATGCATTCCGGCAAGCGTAGGGGACAACTGTGCAAAAACAAAAACATGTGGAGAAGAGCTCTAAATAAAGTTACGCACAAGTTAAAATGCTTTTAAGATGCTAATTAACTTGTCGTATTTAAACGCAGTTGTGGCCCGGGGGCTGGCAGCGTCCTCTTGACCAATCTTCTCGATGTCGAGAACGACGAAGTTCTCCGCCATAAGCCTTCCTGGCAACAAGCTTGCCAGAAGCCAGTGTCGAGAACGATGAAGTCCTCCGTCATGAGCTTTCCCGGCAACTCCTTGCCGGAAGCTAGCGTCGAGAATATCAAAGTTCTCCGCTAAAGTCAAAAGTTTCCCGACAACCACCCTTTGAGCAAAAAATAAGCTCGGTGGCTGGCAGCGCCCTCGCAAGAAAAGCTAAGTTGCCAAGATTTATTACATTCATTTTGCTATCCTCACTTGCTTCTTATACCTACACGCGAAGGAGCCCTCTCGGGGCTAATTGCGCCCCTAGTTGTCTCGAGTCCGCTCGACAATTTAGGTGGCTGCATAGGCACCGAGGAGGTAAACCTTTTCGGGAGGCGGCGTTCCCGGCAAGTTGCTTAGGACCCGTTCCTCAAGCACTGCCGACTGGAGCATGCACACTGGAAAGCTTTCCGGCGAGCGTGGGTCGCCTTGATTAATTCTTTGTCCTTGTACATCAACCTGCACACGGAGGAACCTTGTCGTGGTTAGCCCGCGCTCTAGCTTCACCTCGAGTCCGCTCAGCAAGCTTAGCAGCTGCGTTCTGGCCCGGCAAGTCGCCTTGCCGGCGGCGGCGTTTCCAGCAGGCTGCTAAAGACCCGCATCTAGCGCTCGCGGCAAACGTGCGCACCGGCAAGGTTTCCAGACAGCGTACGGACTAAAATAAGTGCAAGGAATGAATTAATCAAGGGGGAAGCATACATTCATTCAACATAAAGTAACATGCATTGCATGCATAAAGATTTATTTAACTAAGATAAATTGCTTCTTTATATGCGCCATTGCAGCAACAGGCCGGCAAGACGACAGTGAGACATTCGCGGTAGACGGCAGCGGCAGCAGGGGTGACTATATGGATCGAGCACCGCACCCGCAGTACCCTATATGGGGAAAGCTCGGGGACTGGCTCCTCATCGCACAGTGTGGCACTTCCTTTCGGGCACACGACTCTTGTTGCCATCCTGCTCTGTCTGCCCACGCTGCCGGCAAGCCCAAGGCCCGGCAAACCGCAAGCTCTCTTGCGTCATCACCAGCATGCAGTTAAAAGTCAAGAGTAATGGTTACTTCTCGCCGCGCGTGTACCGGTGCATGTTTCTGGGCCTAGCCCAGACAAACACTGTGCGCGTTTGTCCGGCCCAGGCCCGGGGGCTCCTGTCGGTGTAGTGAACAGGGGGTGTTCATTACCCCTGGACACGCACCGGCGAGTTGCAGCCCCCAGGCGGGAAGGGCATGGCAGGGGAGCGAGCCTTCCTGGGAGAAGACAATTGGGAACAAGCACAAGACTATCCAAAAAGCATTCGAGTCAATAATTGGAAGGCAGAAGACCAAAGGCCGAAGCCCCAGCAAGATTCTTGCTGGTGAGCCCTGGCAAGATTTTTGCTGGTGAGCCCCGGCAAGATTCTTGCTGGTGAGGCCCGGCAAGATTTTTGTTGGTGAGCCCCGGCAAGATTCTTGCTGGTGAGCCCCGGCAAGATTCTTGCTGATGAGCCCCGGCAAGATGATCCCGGCAAGCTTGGTCCCGGCAAGATGACCCCGCCAAGCTGCCACCGCTCCAGTGCAGCGACCAAACCTGTCAGATGGGTTTTGTCCTCCTGGATGCGTGTCAAGGCACCAACAGCGGGTGGGTATAAGTGGTGCTGATGGGACGGCCCCTTTTTCCATCCCCAAGAAGCTAAGGGACACCTAGACAGAGCATTTAATGCGCTTGTCCTGAGCCGTCAGTGATAAGCATGTAAATGCTGTAGCAACTTTCCACCTCATGTAAACCTTGTAGCTACTTTACACCTCAATGTATGTACATTTTGCCACTCTGGTGACCCCTTTGAGCATATAAAAGGAGGCCCAAGGCAACTGCTACGGAGGAGGAGATCTTTTAGCCCATTCTGCATGCGTAGCTGCTCTTTGAACATACTGTTCATTGCAAGCGCTCCTGGAGCCTGGGCTCAAGAACACTCATAATTAAACAAGGCAGGAGTAGGGTTTTACGCTGATCAGCGGCCCGAACCTGGGTAAAATCGCCCCGCGTCGATTGTTGGTTCTGCTCTTTGCGCATACCTCTCTCCCTGCCGAATTGTAAAGGGGTCTTTTGGGGCCCCATAGGTGTCGCACGTCGACAGGGATTGAGGGTTTTACAATTTACCCCTATGGCTGGTCCTTGTGCGGGAAGTCTTCGCTGGAGCACGGGAAGACTAAGTGGAGCACACGATTCCCAGCACACAACCGTATGCGGTGTCACGTGCTATCACACACGTGTTAACATAAGGACACGTATGTGTAACTTACAAATCATCACACATGAGTACTCACACCACGCATCATTTACGATGCTCCTAGCCATCGCAAACAACTTGTTTGCATTTTCAATGTTTTTTCTACACACATAATCGCACACGAAACAAATGTAGCAACTGTCTGCAAGGGTTAGGGACACAACAAATATCCTCTCTTCACTCCCTATCGTCTCTTTCCTCTTGCAGCCCCCAAATCTGGCCTTCTTCTCCCCTCTATCCTCACCTCCACAAAATCGTCCACACCACACATGTCCTCAGAAACTCGAACCACCCTCTCCATCATGGAAGGCACAGGGGAGATGCAGCTCATACGCGTGTCGGAGCCCACGGCAGTGGTACGCGCTAATGAGGGTGTGGCAGCCTTGGCAGCAAGCGCGAAAGAGTTGGTAGCTGTAGCAGATCTGTTGGGGGCATGCGCGGTTGAGGTCGCGGCCTGGGCAACATGCGATGATGAGGCCGTCGTTGCCTTGGAGTTGGCGGCACACGCGGATTTCACCGTGGTAAGGGCGGCCACCTCCTTAGGGTCTGCTAGAGCTCTAGCAGCACATGCAGCTGATGCCTTTGTTGTTTACGGCTGCTTGGAACATGTCCGTCAACGCCACATCGCACGCGTGCATTTGGCCGTGGACGGGATTTTCCCTGAGCCCAGAGCTACTATGATGGAGCAGGAGCAGACGAATGGCCAGGCCTATGAAATTTTCAAGGACATGGTCGTCGCCGACCCGAATCTCGATCCTTCCTTCCGAGATAGGATTTTGCATCAGTACAGAGAATATTTAAACATCATCTCACCAATAGGCTAGCCCCGCTACAACGCCGACGAGTAGTTGTTTATATTTTGTTGTTTTCTGAACCTTGCTGATATGTAATGCTGCTATTATGTTGTTTCATTGATTATGTATGAGTATGAATGAAATTTGTGCAATTATTTTCCGAATCAGGTGCTTATTAGCACGAATCGTATGTGTTATTTCCGGTCTGTGTTACTACACAATTCTGATAACTGGCATATTTGTCGGGTTTCACACACATCTTGTTACGCCGAATCATTTCTGTTATTTTTTATCATCGCAAACAGTTCATCAGAGTGACCTCTTTGCCTCATATCACACACATATTGTTACTTCTAAACATTTGTGTTATTTTTATCATTGCAAATAGTTCATCCGAGTTCCCTGTTTGCCGCGTATCACACACATCTTGTTAAGTTGAACCGTTTCTGTTGTTTCGACTCATCGTAAACAGTTCATCCGAGTGAACTATATGCCGTCTATCACACACAACTTGATCTAGCCGACCGTTTCTGTTGTGTGGGCTAATCACAAGTAGTTCACCCGAGTAAATTGTATGCCATATATCGCGCACACACACACACACACACACACCTTGACCTGGCTGACCGTTTCTGTTGTTCCCCTCACCGCAAACAGTTCATATGGATCAAATGTTTGCCATGTATCGCACACGCAACTCTAATCTGAATCGTGCTTGATGTCTCCACCATCGCACACAATTCATCTTATTGGTGACGGTTTTAATAGGACACCATTTGCAATGCATGCATTGCACACAGTTTCGTCGAAGAGTCTCTGATTCATGTGTCGAGTTAGCAGCATCCTGCAGTAGTGTTACTAGTTGGCGAATATGATTCCATCAAACCATTCGGTAGGATATCCCTGACGGTTAGGCCGGATGATAATAAGAGGCAAAGATCTACCCAAGTCCGGGCCCTTGCGGTCGAGGAAATACACTACTCCTGGTAGTGTATTTGTGATTGGGGTGTGTACAAAGTACACGTGAATACCAAGGGATTGTGTGTATATATACTATCGACGAACTAGCCCCGGGGCTTATATAACATACCCGGGGCCTAGGGTTGCAAATCGTAGTCAGCTTCTCATCAGTGGAGATAGAGTCCTCCACGACTCTAGTATCTTTGTCTTGTACGTCGGTTCCTCCATGGATCTTCGTATAACGCATCTCGGGCCGAACTATGTGGCGCAGGATGGAACTGACCTAGGAGTTCTCACCTTGACCCACCACACCTAGAAATGATGTGCCCACCACACCTCACACACCCTCCACCACTAGGTCTCACTATCTTCTCACACCCACACAAACCAACACACACACACACACAATTTCTGCTCATGCCTCTCTCACTACAAAAAAAATACACTTCCGTGATGATACGTGTTTGTCATAGTAGGTCCCGTTTTCTATCATGCATGTACATCCATGATGATTTTATGACAAAATCAAGATAGTCATACCTGTGCTGTCGTAGAAGTGTTCCATGACAATACCAAAATTATCATCACGGAAGTGTCCACTTCCATGACGATAAATGGCGCGTCATGGAAGTGCTTTTGTCAAGGGTAACCAACACGTGGCATCCATCGTAATGGGTCGCCGTTAAGCTATCAGGTTCCGGTTTGGATCTGATAACCCGTTAACAGCTCAGACCAATGGGGATTTTCCACGTGTAAAATTCTCAATGGCCAGAGGAACCACGTGTCGGCTCAGCGTTGGGACAGATGTCATCCACTCATTGAACGGGAGGCGCCTATGATAGGTTGACACATGGCACGGCCCAACAGAGGCCCATTCAGGTGAAAAGGCCGGCCCGTTTGACTTGGTCAAAAGGTAGCGGGCCGGCCCACGGAAAGCCTGTTAACGGCCTGTTCGCATATAGCCCATTTACAGCCCGCTAACTCATGGCCCGTTATGGCCTATCCGAATTGGGCCCAGTAGCGTCATCTGGGCCGTCCAATATGATTCTAGCCCGTTGTAACTTCTGGCCCATGTATGGCCCATGACGTCTTTCGGCCCATACGAGGCCCTTTGTAACTCTGGGCCCATTAAAGGCCCGTGGAGAAACTGGCCCACGATTAACAGTGTATCACTTTACACCCATTAACAGCCCATTATTCAGTTTGGCCATTTCCAGCCCGTGTTACCTTTCGGCCTTCTAAGGGCCCATTTATTCTTGGGCTCATTTCCAGCATTCAGTTACTTACGGTCCGTTACTGGCCTGTTCCGCTTGTGGGCCAAATTTAGCCTGTGGCTACAGTCGGCCCGTCTGTGGCCCGTTAACCCGTTGGGTTGTTTTCATAGCATCATCAAATACGGCCCATTAATGACCCATGACGCCTGTCGATAGAATTAAGCACGCTATACATTTCGGCCTATTAACGACCCATTATGGTCGGGCCATAAACACACGATTTCCACTCTAGCCCGTTTACAGCCCATTTTGCGGACCGCTATTGATTATACGGCCCGTCGAGGGCCCATGGATCCTACGGCCCATAGGAGGCCCATGGTCACTGCAGCAGGTAGCTGGACCATGGTTACAACGGTCCGTATGTTGCCCATGGTTATTGCGGCCTAGTTATAAAAAATAGGTTATTGTGGCCACTAGAAAAACACGGAAAAAGAACTGCAGTGACTACAAGCAAACAACTAAACAAGACAATAAGGAAATAAATAAGCAAGCAAGTAACGCTAGGCTATTACGGCTATTACACATATTACATCCACTAGGCATGAAAGTTCTCCACCAGTGCAAATATAGGGAACAAAGCAGCATATCACATACACTGGTTGTCAAAGTTGACGACCAGTGCAAATAAACGCCGCAGCAAAACAAGTCCAGAACTGAAACCACTTCGGAAGAGCTCAAGAAACAATATCCTGGGTACCTAGTATGCTGGCAAGATGCTTAGCAAGCTTATTAAGTTTCTCTTGTTTGGCGCTTAAATCCTCCAGCACTTGTTATTGCACCAGATGCATCTGAATTCTGCAGGGACTTCCTCAGTCCTTCGGCTTCGTGTCGCAGCACATCTGATCGATGTCTTTCAACTTGAAGTTGAGACCCAAGAAGATGAACTGATTCAGGCAGTGAGTTCGAAGAGCTTGTGCCAGCAGTAGTGGCCAGTAAGTCAAACACTACATCAAGACAGGACTTTGGGGTTGTCTCATTGTCATCAAGATAGTTTTTATCAGCTTTCTTGGAGACCAATAGGGATGTCTCACTATCTTGAACCTTATCTGCATTACTTCCTTTACCAATGCATAATAGGGTACTCTTCTCCAATATTTTGTCCTCATTCTAAAAGAGAAACAAGCAGACACATCACAGGTTTACCATGTTGTATATGAAACTCATTTTGGTAAATCAATTCAGTAGTAAAGTGTACAGGATAACAACATGCAACAAACATATATCTATGTACAATGGTCACTGTATGGTCTATATCATTCTAGTTTTTGTTGCCAAATCAAGATAGAGACACAGTTCAAATAATATCTGTTTAAGACAAAGCAGCATAGACAGAATATAAGTGTGGGAAACTACACAGCAATAACAACACTTGTAATGTGCATGACATGAGAACATAACTGTTATTCAATTGAAACTGAAATCAACATAGAGCAAGTTACAACAGCAAACCAGTTAAAGCAACAGGTTTAAAACATACCTGTTGTGCCATTGGAGTTTCAATTCCATCCTTCAAATTTGAAAATAGTTGGTATGAGTAAATACAATGATGCAAGAGCAAAGGAGTATGAACCATAGCTACAGAACCTGACCTGAGAACAATTCTTCTTCTGCTTTAAGCGTTGAGTTGGGGTTCGGAGTGGTGGTCCTCGTGCTTTGGGCACTGCAATTGCCTTACTAACTGCTAGTGTTTGGGTGCTCTATGGTGGAGACAGTGCTGTGTCAACTGGAACTGGGTTACTATCTGCTGGGGTTGGGGTTAGAAGGGGTGTAGCTGGTTCTCTGTCCAACTGGGTAGGGGTACAATCTGCGAGAATCTGGGTTATGTGTGGTGGGGCTAGTTCTTGGGCAAGTTCAACCATGGTTCTATCTGCATCGACTGGTAGCACTATCTTTTCTGAAGACCGTGTTGTTACTCCCTTAGATACTGCCATCACCCCCTCCAATTCAAATGGCTGATAAACAAGAAAAGTAATTGAATGTACAGACATTGTATGATAGACAGGTGCAATGGATAGTGAGGAATAAAAGAGGGCATGAAATAATTCACATTTATGTTGTCTAACCAAACAGGATAGCATGACACAATTTCACATATATGATGGCTAACTAAACAGGATAGCATGACACAATTTCACATATATGATGGCTAACTAAACAGGATAGAAAGACATAATTCAAAATATGATGACTATGTAAACAGGATGACATGATATAACTATATGATGTGTTTATTAAATAGGTTGGCATGCCATAATTCACATACATGCCGCCTATGGAAACATGATAGCATGATATAATTCACGGATAGAATGACATAATTCAAAATATGATGACTGTAACACTAAACAGGATGAGATGATATAACTATATGATGTCTTTATTAAATGGGTTGGCATGCCATAATTCAGATAGATGCTATCTATGTAAACATGATGGCATGATATAATTCAAATATATGATTTATATACTAAGCAAGTAAGCAGATGGCAATCGCATATATGATGTAAAAACTACGCAATGAAAGACAACATATGCATGCTATGAGTAATATAACCCTGCCAAGTTTGAGCATATACCTCAGGGGGGAAATAGGACTGGTCATCTGTCTCTGAATCCTCCTCTGAGGAGCTATCTGTAACCAGCAAGATGTCTGCTTCAGCAGGTAGCATTGTCTGCTTTGAAGACCTTGTTTTCACTCCAGATACTTCCATCACCGCTTCAAATGGCTGATGCACAGGAAGAGTAGTTGAATATACAAATGTTGTCAACAAATGGAATACGTAATACAAAAAAAAGGATATCATGATATAATTCACATATATGATGATTGGCTAAACAGCATGGCATTGCATAATTCACATATATAATGCCTTGCAACAAGATAGCATTGCATAATTCACATATATAATGTCTTGCAATAAGATGGCATTGCATAACTCACATATATGGTAATTAGACACTAAACAGGTGGCATTCACACAAAGCATGTCTAAACTAAGCAAATGACATAGCAATGCAAGACACCATACACACGATATGAGCAACATAACCCAGCCAAGTTAGAGCATACACCTTGGGGGGGGGGGGAATAGGATTGGTCATCTGTCTCTGAATCCTCCTCTGAGGAGCTATCCATAACCAGCGAGATATGCGCTTCGTTAGATAGCATAGTCTGCTCTGAAGACCTTGTTTTCACTCCAGATGTTTCCATCACTGTGTCAAATGGCTGATGCACACGAAGAGTAGTTGAATGTACTAACATTGTTGATAAATGTAATACGTAATGAAAAAAAAGGATGGCGTGATATAATTCACATATAAGATGACTGGCTAAGCAGGATGGCATTGCAAAATTCACATATATGATGCCTGGCTAAACAAGATGGCATTGCATAATTCACATATACGATACAGAAACTAAATAGATGGCATTCACACAAAGCATGTATAAACTAAGCAGATGACATATTTGATGTATAAAGTAAGCAATGCAAGGCACCATATGCATGATATGACCGACATCAGCATGCCAAGTTAGAGCAAAGACCTCAGGGGGTAAATAGGAGAGGTCTGCTCCTTCTGAATCCCCCTCAGAACAGTTATGTTGCTCTTGATTACAATCTGAAATGGGTGGAGGGGGGGGCTGCCTTTGTGCCCACCATGGAGCGACGTCTGCATGAAATTTTATTGCCACGCAAGGCTCGTCTCTTTTGCTCTACATGTTCAGTTCCATTGTGTACAATAACTGACATGCATAGGAATAAAACATAGCGAGATTATGTAAGGAGTGCATGCAAAAATGCAGAGTGATGGTAGCAACCTGCGGATAGACCCAAAAC
Organism: Thinopyrum elongatum; assembly: GCA_011799875.1. Taxonomy (NCBI): domain Eukaryota; kingdom Viridiplantae; phylum Streptophyta; class Magnoliopsida; order Poales; family Poaceae; genus Thinopyrum; species Thinopyrum elongatum. The sequence continues at coordinate 392,536,622 of CM022303.1, forward strand.
CAATGGTAGCAGACAGATAATGGCTTCAGTTAAAAAATACAGATAATGGCTTCTTTACTATTTGTTTCCCACCCAACATGAAACTCATAGTAGACACCAGAGATTAACCAGATAGTAGACAGATACTATTGATTGCGGCCCCGATATGTACCCCACAACCATTTAAAAACTCAAGTTTGAGCATTAGTTTGGAGCTAACTCAGAGTTTAATCGATGAACAGGATGATAAAGTAGCATGTAATATTAAGCGATGCATAACGTAAGCAGACACGAAAGAGTGTGACCCCTCTTGCGGACCCGTGTAGTCCTCGAGGTCATCTACTCAGTTAATGATGGTAATGCAGTTGTCGTGGCTGCCGGCGGCGGGGAAGAAGATCTGAGTCAGCAAAAGACAGTCTGGAGGGCGGATCCCTACTATGGTGGACCCTTCTGTCATTGGAGCAGCTAAGCTGGGGTGGACGACGGCGCAGCAAGAGCGGGACAAACCACACAAGGTTTTCTTTGACAACTATCTATAAGAGAAGTAATTCTGTAAGGGCTCGTTTGAATTGGAGGATTCTAACAACGCAGGGATAGGAAATACACAGTAATAGGATACGAATGCATGTGCAAAACAGAGAGTTTAAAATCACAGGATTTCTATCAATCTTGGTGTTTGGTTCACAGGAATTGGAAGGTCACAGGAATGCAAAGAAGAATGGTCAAATTAAGTCAAACCACAAGAAAATGTACAGTTATAATGCTATTATGCTACTATCACTTAGTCTTGTTCTTCATGAATAGGAATTTGAAAAGGAGGGCTAAGTGGATATTAAAATTCCTACGGTTTTTCTTTGAAAGCGACACTAAAGGAACAAATCCTACAGTTTTCCTTTGCTCCATTCCTTTGAACCAAATGCATTAATAGTAGTACCGTAGGAAACTTTCCAATTCCATGTTTTTCCTTCACTTTTCCTTTCAACCACTGGCAATTCTAGTAGGCAGGCTTGAACAGGAAAAAGCCTACACTCTAAAAATGTTTTTGTGCTACTTGTACTACTTTGGACCCAGGCCACTGCCCTACTAACTCAACTCCCAGGCCCATCTACACATGCACAGCTCAAACGCGTAGAAATAAATAATGATGGCTTTCGAGAGAGTCCATCATGGATAGCTAAGTTGCCTGGTACCTCACTGCTTGTTATATAGGAGAAACTAATCATATTTCACGTTACTACGTGTGCTCAGTGGACAATATATATAACATGTCGAGTAAAAAAGCGATGCAGCAAGTGTACAACCTCTTTGGCGAAGCCATGTCGATCTCAGCATCATTGGATTGGTCGCTAAGGATGCTGCGGTTGATGTGGCAGTCGGAGGAGGGGAAGAAGATCTTAGGCACCTGGAGATGGAGCCAAGGGTACTGCTCCGCTGTGATGGAGGGTTTCGTCGTTGGAGCAGCTCCGGTGAGGTGTACGACGGTGAGGCTGAAGCAGGACAAGAGAGACAACGTTAACCTAAAGTGGTATTATAATAGAATCGCCGATAGATGATGTAAAATACATAGCCAAAAAGTGCTAGATGTAAAATACATCAGCCACTCATCTCTGAACTTAACTATTGAAACTGTATTTAACTGTCGAAATTGAAGTTTACTGTCAAAACTGAATTTTGCTGTCGAAACTGAATTTTACTGTCGAAACTGAACGCACTAGTAGTAGAAAAGCAGTGCACTAATAGTTTTGGCCACTCGAGCACTAGTGGCAGAGTAGCAGTGATCTAAATCGGTAGCCGCTGCAGCAGGGACCGTACTACTAGAGAGCAGCCGGGGCAGAGCAGCAGCAACGCCCAGAGCAGCAGCGCGTGCGAGAGCCGGGGCAGCTGGTCATGTAGCAGCATCTCAGGTAGCAGCAGCAGGAGCTCGAGCGAGAGCCGGAGCTGCTGCTCGTGTAGTAGCATTGTGAGCAAGAGTAGACTAGCAGCGCAAGCAAGAGCAAGAGCAGCAGCGCGAGCAAGAGCCAGAGCAGAACAGGCAGGGGACCGAGAGCAAGAGCAGCAACGCGAGCAAGAGCCAAAGCAGACCAGGCAGGGGACAGAGAGCAAGAGCAGAGCAGCAGTGCGAGCGAGAGCCGAAGCAGCAACAACAGCAGGGCCAGCGAGAGCCGGAGTAGCAGCAGCAGCTCCAACTGATGTGGACGTCGCCGCCGAGGGAGCGACACCGTGGAGGAAGTGGCCGGCGCCGCCGTAGATGGAGCCGCGCCATGGCGGCTCGGGACCGAGCGCCGGCAGCACCGCGAGATCGAATCAAGAAGAAAATGCAGCGATTAGTGTAGAACCTCTTTCGTGGCACCGATTAGGCCTCAGCTTCATCTGAGGAATCGGTGATGGTGCTGCTCTTCCGGTGGTGCAGGTGAAGACGACGATGTGAGAATGGAGGTGGAGCGAAAGACGGGATGAACGTTGGGGCAGCTCCTTGGAGGTGGAGGACGGGGTGGCTGAACCGGCGGGACGACGAGATTGACAATGGATCCTCATCCGGTGCGGTGGATGAGGGACGTCGAGCTGTTGCGGTGGACGATGTCGTCGGGGAAGAGGCTCCGACTGGGTGGCGGTGTGGGGCTTTGCGGGTTTTCGCGGCCTCGATGTACGAATGGGGGGGGGGGGGGGGGGAGGGGAGGGGGAACCATGGCTTAGGGACGCACTTGTCTGAAATGTGGGGTAAGTTACAAAAGTAGCCCCACCGATTTGAACTAGGTGGTTCTTTCGGTTCAGGGGTATCACGGGAATTTCGCGTGTCGGGATTTCGCAGGAGGTGGGAGTTTTCGCGCGCGTTGTAATTTTGGGATAGCAAGGCGCGGGTTGAGATGGAGGGAATTTTAGGAGCACAACGAGACAAAGAGATATCTTAAAATTTCGGGATAACAAGGCGCAGGTTGAAATTTCCGGACAAGCCTAACGTGTATACTATATCAAATCAATTCGCACTTCCCTCGACGAAAAAACAAAGAAGAAATCAATTTGCACCACACAAGAGAGTCTAGTCCCGTGTACTATACCAAATCAATTCGCACTACAAATGCCATTCAAAACTTTGAATCCATGTTATGTTCAATTAAAATATTTTGCTATGTCTATAATGCATGCAACCTGCTACTCAAATGAACATTTTAGTGCATTCCAAATGTATATACTACCACTTCAATATGAACTAAATTTGAATTCATTTCTCTATTTGAATAAGATCTACAATCATGATTGTTGTCAAGTTAAACCATTTGAATTCGTTTCTCTATTTTAATAAGATCTACAATCATCATTATTGTCAAGTTAAACCATCGTTTGTATATTATCTTCACAGCACACCACATGATTACTGTCGAGTTAGATATGAACTATGTGTACTATATGAACTCGAACTCGATTTCTTGAATCCACTTTATGTTGATTTCAAATCACAGTACATTTCAAGCTCTAGCTAGATCTTCATAATCTAAACCATGTCTCATATGTATAATGTGTTTAGCACATAATGTATGGTGCCCCGCCCCCTACGCCTACAAGTATTTAGTTGTGAGTTGCAAACGCCACACATTATCACAAATTCAAATAAAATGTGAGATTGTTTGATATATAGTATGGTTTAGATTGTTCGATATTTAGTTGTGAGCTGCAAATGCCACACATTATCATAAATTCAAATAAAATGTGAGATTGTTCGATATATAGTATGGTTTAGATTGTTCGATATTTAGCTATGAGTTGCAAATGCCACGCATTATCACATTATAGTATAACATGTCCAAAACCACACCACGCGTATCACCGCTATATTCATGCATGCATAGGTTTATAACACTATAATCTCTTATTCAAATATATGAATTCACTTTCATATCGAATTATGATCTTTGTTAGTCTCTTACACCCACACAATCCTCTAACCTTTGTAGCTAGCACTAACTTTCTCTCGTGCATGCATATACCCTCCTCGCCCCCCTCCCTCAGCATTCTATCCATCATGCACATTCATTTTTTTCTTTAGGTCGTTCTCCCACGATCTCCACAACTCCTTCTTTCCAACACATACCGATCGATAAACCTCTCCAGCGATGTCTGCCTACCACATACACACACACTTTCCATCTCCTCCTTTCTCTGTCCATGCCTCGTGTCTCTCATACGGTCCCACACACGTGTAAACTCTCGGCCCTCTTTTCATCGATCTCACAATCGCACACTCCTCCCCCTATCTAGCTAGTAGGCCTCTCGCACCACCTTAGCTCCATCTCTCTCTCTCTCTCTCTATCCGTCTCTTTGGGCCTTATTTGCCTCTAACAAATGGATGTACACCGACCGATCTCCTACTATACATATAGCTAGCTAGGTTGTTTATAACTCGTTTTCCCCACGCGTCGATCGATCTACCTCATTAGTTATGTCTCTCCCTTCCTCCGACACACAACAATTGATCTACCGATCTAGTTAGGCCTGCTTACCAAACACATGGTCCCCCTTCATCATCCATGCATGCCTCCTAACACATCTATCACGCACACGCACACACAGAAACACATCCCCAGTCTTCTTGATATTGCAGTTGTACCCTCAGTTTGTCTAGTAGGCCTCTCCCACCATCTCCGAGAAGCAACTCCACCACCCCTCCGGCACTCTACCTCTCTCTCTCTCTCTCTCTCTGTCCCAACCTATTTCCTATCCTTCACTTATGTATGGATGTTGACCGATCTCTCTCAAGACATAGCTAGGTCTCTCCTTCTCAACACATATACGAGTCAATCTACCTCTCTAGTTAGGTCTATGCCTCCCCCCACACACACCGATACATCGAGCGCTCTAGTCATGTCTCCCTGCCACACACAAACTTGTGCTCTGCCCTCTGATGTTCCGGTAGGTCAGTCGCCCTATATCTTTGATGTGCACACACGCAATTTCGATGGCTCTCTTCATCGATCTCGCACCCACACACTTGATCCTATCTTTGACTCTATCGATATCTATGACCCCTCCCTCTCTTCTCGTGGATGGCCCCCTCTATATATGATATAGATAGGCCTCTATTTCACACACATTGCATTGTGTCACATTTTTGTTTGAGATATCATCGACACATATCCTCTAACCTTTGTAGCTAGCACTAACTTTCTCTCGTGCATGCACACGCCCTCCTCGCCCTCCCCCTCCCTCAGCATTCTATCCATCGCGCACATTCATTATTTTCTTTAGATCGTTCTCTCACGGTCTCCACAACTCCTTTTTGACACACACCGATCGATAAACCTCTCTAGCGATGTCTGCCTACCACATACACACACACTTTTCATGTCCTCCTTTCTTTGCCCATGCCTCATGTCTCTCATACGGTCCCACACGCATGTAAACTCTCGCCCCTCTTTTCATCGATCTTAGAATCGCACACTCCTCCCCCCTATCTAGTAGGCCTCTCGCACCACCTCCTAGCTCCATCCCTCTCTCTATATCCATCTCTCTAGGCCTTATTTGCCTCTAACAAATGGATGTACACCGACTGATCTCCCACTATACATATAGCTAGCTAGGTCGTTTATAACTCGTTTCCCCACGTGCCGATCGATCTACCTCATTAGTCATGTCTCTCCCTTCCTCCGACACACAACAATTGATCTACCGATCTAGTTAGGTCTACTTACCAAACACATATGGTCTCCTTCATCATCCATGCATGCCTCCTGACACATCTATCACGCACACGCACACACAGAAACACATCCCCCTCTCTTCTTGATATTGCAGTTGTACCCTCAGTTTGTCTAGTAGGCCTCTCCCACCATCTCCGAGAAGCAACTCCACCACCCCTCCGGCACTCTCTTTGTGTGTGTGTGTGTGTGTGTGTGTGTGTGTCCCAACCTATTTCCCGTCTTTCACTTATGTATGGATGTTGACCAATCTCCCTCAAGACATAGCTAGGTCTCTCCTTCTCAACACATATACGAGTCGATCTACCTCTCTAGTTAGGTCTCTGCCTCCCCCCCATCCCCCCGCCCCCCCACACACACCGATACATCGAGCGCTCTAGTCATGTCACCCTGCCACACACAAACTTGCCCTCTGCCCTCTGACGTTCCGGTAGGTCAGTCGCCCTATATCTTTGATGTGCACACACACAATTTCGATGGCTCTCTTCATCGATCTCGCACCCACACACTTGATCCTCTCTTTGACTCTATCGATATCTAAGACCCCTCCCTCCCTTCTCATGGATCGCCCCCTCTATATATGATATAGATAGGCCTCTATTTCACACACATTGCATGTGTCAAAATTTTGTTTGAGATATCATCGACACATATTCCCACAAATACATTCACGAAATCACCCCCCATAACAAAATCACTCACCAACGCACACACCATCTCTCTAGGTTTGTATCTCTCTCTCACACACACACGTAGGTGGGGGGCATGCATGAAGAGAAGAGGTGCACGCACGGCGCACGTACTCCCATCTCTTTCCCAACCACACCCGCGCGGGTACACGGTGGAGCTCATTTCTGTATGAAAAGGCAGCCCACAAGGTAATCTGACACATGTACTGGTTGTCCACTTGATGGAGGATCGTGTACCACAGGTGAACGAACAAATTGCGACTTGATGCGTTATTTAAAAAAGAGGCAAACCATGTGGGGCCTACCTTAGAGGCAAGGCTCTATGCACTGGAGATGCTCTATATTACTTTTGATGTGTCCCATCAACTCGTAAAATGAGGAGAAGCTTGCTTAGTACGCCCTCTCCCCCGCCCACGGGCGCGGTGGCTCGGAGAGTCGCAGGATGAGGAGAAGCTTGCTTACTACGCCTACGCCCGCTCCCTCGCCCACGCGCGCGGTGGCTCGCAGTACGAGGAGAAAATTTTACTACTCCCTCCATTAGACATATATACTCCTCGTCCCTACCTTGGTTAGAGAGATTATCATATTGTTTGAAATATACTCCCTCCGTCTCATAATATAAAAGCGTTTTTGACACTAGTGTAGTGTCAAAAACACTCTTATATTATGGGACAGAGGGAGTATGTCTTTTAGCAGATTTCAATGTGAACTACTAGTACATACTCCAAACACTGATGTATATAGGTGTATTTTAGAGTGTAGATTCACTCATTTTGCTCCGTATGTAGTCCATATTGAAACGAACGTAGTAGTACGCACTCTCCCTCGCCCCTCGTCCCTCGACCCTCACCCACATGGTGGACGTGCAGCAATTCATTCGGTGTCAGATAGCCAGAACCATATACTGTTGTACCATCATTGCTCGACTTCCCAAAGAGGCGAAGAGCCAAGCGCAAGGTTAATATTTTTGAGATGCCAAGCGCAAGGTTTATAGGAGAACAAGTAGTAGTAGTACTAGTAGTAGTATGTACTGTATGAGGAAGAAGGCAACAAGAATGTATGTTTTGCGTGACAGTCTCTTCTTACAGGACGTGCTAGACCTAGTGGACCTCATTATTGCAATGGGAGTACTATCATAGATGGCACAATTCAGAGTGGTGGGCAGCGGGAATAATTCGGAGCTGCTTAGTCTTAAACCCTATGAAGAAGTCCCATCGAAAAGAATAGCCATCCTCTACACGTGCTCCTATGTAAAATGAGTAAATGAGACAAAAAGAGAAAGAGACAAAGTAAAAAAAAATCACCAGCCTTAGAGCCAGCCCTATTGTATCAGTGAATGATATTTCTATGTCGTGATTGACATGGGTATATTATTAACCATGCTGCGGAGGTAGCAGCGGATTTTTATTTATTTGCGGAGGTAGCAGCGGATGGATATTCAATGAGGAGTGAAATGATGGCTGCTTCCTTGGTCAAACATAGAGAAAGGTGGGCCTCGTGATTTGATGGCTTATTAGTCATTATTATTGCCTATACTCTTTGCCAATATAATAACCGCGTGGTAGAGTAGTGGGCTATACTTTTAATAACAATGCTCGAAGAGAAGAGGTGCACGCACCCACGCACGTAGTACTAGTAGCACTCTTTGCGTCTTCCCCAACCACACACGTGACATGGTGGAGCTCATTTCTGTATGATGATGCAACCCACGTGATAATTTGACGTGTCTAGTAGTAGTTGCTCACTTAATGGAGGGTCGGGAACCACACATGAATGTAAGTAATATAAATAGGTTCATATGGAGAGAAAAAGAAACCGCTCCACTATATACATAGCCAGGAGCCTACACGGTTGCTTGCTGGGGTTGCTCTCTTCACACGCTCTCGCACAAAATGACTGTGGCCACATCTCTAACATCCGGGCGGATCACGTCCGCAGGGGAAAGGGGTGGATGCTTTGTGTAGATGCGGTCGCCATCGCCGACGGTGAATACCCACTGTCGGTGCATCCCGATCAGGGGTCCCCGCCGTTCTCTCTCACAAAGCCGGTGCGATTGCCTTCGTCCCTTGCTCACTGCCGCGACGTGGGCAGTTGCCGACTCCCGCCGCCCTCCTCTAAGCTAGCTACATCCCGACATCCCTCAGGTACAACTTCCTTTACAGCCGGCTTGCACCACTGCCCAGCTGCCCACATCGCTCCATGTGGATATTTCTCTACTTCTTTGCCCCGCACGTACCTCTACTAGCTTCTACTGTATTTGTGATGAGTTTATGTCTCATCAACTAGTCCCACTAGTCTTATTCTAATCACGCTTCTTCAATTTCTTTGCCACAGGGATGCTCAGCTCGATTTTAGTGAAACTGCACAAAATGATCTGATGGTCAAAGGGTTGCAAACTTCATTTCTTCGGAAGGTTTAACGTCGCCAACAAATTAAAGCCCGGTTAGGGTTTAGGGTTCAAGGCCTAGGGACTGCATGGATCATTTTTTCTTTAGCTGTCTTTGTTCCAAAATAAGTGTCAACTTTAGTAGTACAACTTTGTACTAAACTTGGCATAAAGTTGAGACACTTATTTTGGAACGGAGGGAGTACATATTGGCTATGATCTGTGAATCATTGAGATGCAATAGCATGCATGTTAGTCTCCTTTGTATTTGATGGAATGTTGCAACGGGGCAACCTTGGACGCAAGATACTTGAAACAGAAGCTGGAAGCTTCATAGCATTGTACAAATTTATCTTGCTGAGAAATTACAGTACATACTATGTACTACTAAAGAGTTAGGTGTCGCATGGTGTCGAGAAAATATGGTGATAGTGTGAGGTGGGCCATGTAATCATTGAGCTATCGTGTTTTCGCTACTTTCGCACTCCTCCGTTGTAAGAGTGGAGAAAATTGTAAAGAGTGGAGACGCTCTACCTCCTTTTGCCGAAACGTGGGACATCCAACATCCGGTGCACGTGTCATGCACCAAAGTAAAGTGTACAGTGCAACTGAGACTCAGCACACTCGTACCACCTCAGTAATAATGACCAATGAGCCGTCAAATCGCATAGACCCGACAGTAAGTTGGACGGACAAAGCAACCATCACTCTTCGTTGAATCCGCTTCTCCCTTCAACACAGGCGCCAGTGAGAGGTCGCGTCCGCTCTGCACGGGCATGAATGCGGCACCGATTCTCTGGAGTGGCGCTGACCATTTTGGGCTGGAAGCGCACGCGGCCAATGGAGGGGGTTTGGGTGGGCCAGGGTGGTCAGGAGCGGGCGTGGCTGCTGTCCCGACCGACTAAATCATAGTACTACACACAATCTATCTGTAGGTTGATGTGTCACTCTCTCTAACACACACACGCTGTTAAAAATAAACACACACACGCACACACAGGTTCATGCGCCGGCGGTCAATCGCTATATCTGCAGCCGCGGGATTTGATGCACGCGGCTGCCGGATTTGGAGCATTCCGGCCGCCTACGACTGCGCCTTGCCATGGATTGTCCGGGTACCGGGTCGCACAACAATGGCAATGCGTCCACGTGGCATGCAGTTTAGTTGTTGTTCACTTCGGAGGGTCGTGTACCACACGTGAACGATAGTAAGTGCGACCGGGAGGCATGGAGTGTTAGTTGCGAATTGACTCCTTCGAGCGTTAAATTTTCTTCGCGTATTAGCATTGCCCTCCGTCACAGTTTACAGGGAGCGCTTCAATTCTCATGCATTTCCACCACCGTAGGGATTTTAGGCACGTTTGGTTTAATTCCCAATTAATTAGGGCATCATAACCGCAACCAAGCCCAAAATTTTCTCTCCATGCAGGTGTACGCGGGGTGGAATAAATGCATGCATGCGTGTACGTGGACTAAAAGCACTCCATGCATGTGTGTACGCATTAATTTCTCCAGTAATTGGACGCCATGGTATAACTCCCGATGCTATTTTTCAGTCCAATCGCTAATCACCTTGGTCCGATAGATTGTTGATGCGTGCCCTGTAAACTGTGATGGAAGGAGAAATTAAATAAGAGTTCCGTTTCGTGCACAATTTAAAATGATTTTTATGGAGAGAAAAAGATAACCACTCCAACTATATAGGAGTATATACTAGCAAGATGCCCGTGCGTTGCACGAAACATCAAGATGCATTTGTATGAGTAGTTTATCTTGTGTGAGAAAAGGATGAGTGAGGGAGTTCCTTATTTTCAAATGTGGAGAGGGGTGTGGGTATCTTTTTGCAAAATTGCCATAGTTTCCTTCCTACCCGTGTGATATAAATCAGACGGCCTATATTGCAGGATGGCAGGCACACCATCATCACCAACTCTGTTTTTTATAAGAGTAGAGATATAGATACGCTGCAGCCTCAACGCTTGTTTTCTAGGGTTTGCTCTCTTCACACTCTCTCCACTATATATATACTAGCAAGATGCCCTTGCGTTGCACGGAACATCAAGATGCATTTGTATGAGTAGTTTATCTTGTGAGAGAAAAGGATGAACGAGGGAAGTCCTTATCTGCAAGTGTGGAGAGAGGTGCGGGTATCTTTTTGCAAAATTGCCGTAGTTTGCTTTCTATCCGTCAGATATAGATCGGACGGTCTATATTACACGATGGCAGGCACACCATCATCACCAACTCGGTCTTTTATAAGAGTAGAGATAGAGGTACACGCTGGAGCCTCAGCGCTTGCTGTTGCTCTCTTCACACTCTCACCCTCTCCAGATCTAAACAAGACTGCATTGGCCTCTCTCCCCTCACTGCTGGTCAAAGAGCCGACAGCATCCTGTCCGCCGGGGAAGGGAAGGAGGCTTAACGCTGTCGCCGTCGGCGAGGGAGGGAATCCACTACCGGCGCCGCTGTTCTCTTTCACCCAGCAGCGGCGTGGGAGGGCCTTCGACCCCTTCTTCCTCGCTGCCATACATAGTGTGGGCAGATCGGCCTTCGGCCGCCCATTGAGCCACACACCGAGAACCTTAAGGTATAATTTACTTAATCCACATGCATTGCTCTAGCTGCATGTGTATTTTTTTCGCTTCTGCGCTCGAATCTAGGTGTTTGATCAAACAGGAAAGTAGTGGGGAAAGTTGTATAGCATGAATCTAGGACGTGGTTCAAAGAGGAAAGGAAGGGGGGAAAGTAGTACAGACTGGCTATCCAACACCTACGTTGGTCGAAAAGGGAAAACAATGATAAACGTAGTACACACATCTATAATGAACTGATCTTTCTGTGGGTGGGGGATAAGGCTGTAGAGTTTGAGCAGGACTAGATTTGCTGCCCTCACATAGGGAAAGGTGTATAAAGATAACAAAACTGGGACCAACACAAATATGCTCCTTGGTTGTTTGTTCTTTGTTGCAACAGACTGTGCATCACCCCTTTATACATCGGTAGATGCACATAGTGCTGGTGCGTCCACTGTCCCGTACAACTCTTTAGCTGTTGTTAATCTAATAATGCCGCTGGAAAATTGATGCAATGCCACAGTTAAAAGCAAATTACATGTTTAATGAACAATATTATTAATATAATCTCTCTGTTAATGTGAATCAATGCCACTGTTTGAGAAATGCTACTGTCTTGCTTTCTTTCCCATTTAGATAAGTTAGATGCTTCTTTTTGTGGGCTTCTGTGTCATCCACCGTTATTGACCAGTAATTGTTTCCTTTGCACCTCTGTGTAAATAGGGTTATCTACTTCACCTCGTTGCTATTGCAACCTTTTGTTGCACTGCACAAAACACTTTTGTTTTAAGAATGTTTTGTGCAGTTCAACAAAAATGTCACACCGACAATGTTGCTTGATTGCTTGATCTTAGTGGAACTGCAAAAGAGGAGATCTGACTTCCTATCCGTGTTGGCAAATTTGTTTCAGATCTTCTTCTTGTGAGTTGTTTGAATTCCATGTCATGAGAGGTCAGTACTGGCCTTCTTCCACATGATTGTGCAGTGTGCTTTCATATGTTTGACTACTTATACAGTAATGTTGCTTGATTTTAGTGAACTGCACAAAAGGAGACCAGACTTCCAATCTGTATGTGCACCATAATATCCCATTGAGGTAAGATAATGATATTTCGCAACTGTTGGCCTGTATATTGCTACTATCATCAGAAAAGTAATGTTGTTGTTTAGTGCTATACTTGTGCTCCCTAATTGACATGCCAAATCTTACATTGAAGGCGAAGCTTGTCTGTTATTGAACCAAGTGATGAAGGGGAAGAACAAGCGGAAGAAGAACAAAAATCAACTCCCGGTGCTGTAATGAAGCACTAGAACTGTGATGACACAAGTAATGATATAGTTTTGCATCTTAATTTATTGCTATGGCTGGAACGAGCAATTGTTTTGCCACTGTGATTTGATGCCACTCTTAATGTAATATGTAATTATCTCTACTTGTGCAAACAGGGATCTTGTTTGAAGATAACATATATTTTAGTGGAACTGCACAAGAAGATGTTAGAAACATTAAACTAATCGAGGAGTTTATAGTAAGCATGGCAACCACAGTAGATAATAACAGATGGTTCCAGAGAAGTGATTCATCTGCATGCTCTACACAATAAGCCTCCTGACAAAGGTTGGTACTGGCCCACGGATTTCATCCATATGATCGAGCTTTGTCTTCTCTATTAGTGTTGTGCTACTGTTTAGCTACTGTCATGAGAAAGTGGTATTGTTTCGCATGTTAATCTAAGGCTGCTAATAAATTGAGGCACCGGTTTGCCACTGTTATAGCCACTGATAAAATTAAGTAATAATACAGTTCAAGTTGAGCTGCTGTGTTTGGTATCATATCATTTCCTATGAGGATAATGAGTATGCATCTCTTTGTGACTATACATTTCATCAGTTACTCCCATTGTTAATGTAATGGCTGTTTTAAATATTTCCTTTCCTTCTTTTCGAGCAAACAGGGATGCTAGCATTTAGTTGTTCTCTTGTCATTGCACAACAGGATCATCCTCCTCTAAAGAAGAATATGGTGTACGTGAAGTGCCTAGTTCCGATTATGCCAGGATGAAGAAGCCAAGCCCTTCTCTTCTTATCAGAAGGAGCAGTTGAAGGATGGTTACATTATTGCCCACAAGAACAAACTAACTTCAGCTCAGAAGGACTCACAAATCTTCATCTTTGTTGCTGTGATGGCCAATACAATGTTGTTTTAGGATTCTTTCTGGTGAGTTCTATTTTTTTAATGTGTGCTCTGCATGGATCATGTAGGTTGCCTGTTTAAACTGTAAATTCATAATACAGTTTGCTTTGTACTAATCACTTTTTTGTATTTATGCAAACAGGGATGCTCAACTTGATTTCAGTGGGATCTGCACAAAATATTCTAATGGTTCATGCCCTCCATTATACTTCATCATGCACAATACATTGAATGTTCTCGAATCATTCATTTCCACCTCCATCCACAAAATTAGCTACAAGAAAGGAGGTGCCGATATGTTCAAGGCCTTGCAACATACAAAGGCGAGATCATACAAGCTACGCGCGAAGTTGGTTGATTTTAGTGGAACTGCACAAAAAGAACAACTGGTTTATTTAGCATGAGGTGACATGTCAATGTCCGAACTGATGGCAAACCCGGCCCATTCCACAATCGTAGGCATTTGATATTTTGGAATGGGAAAACCTTGTCAAAGTTTGCTCATTGATGTACGCAAAAAGCATTTGATATTTTGGAATGGGAAAACCTTGTCAAAGTTTGCTCATTGATGTACGCAAAAAGACACGCATTTGATATTTTGGAATGGACAACCTTCTCAAATTTTGCTCATTGATGTTAGAAAGAAGACATGCGTTTGATATTTTGGAATGGGACGCCCTTTGCCGTCAGTAGCATTGATCGATTTTTCTTTATTCTTTAGTTGTGAAGTAAATAATGGCTCTGATGTGTGAATCATTGAGATGCATAATCATTGATTGTTTTGAATGTTTTCTATGAATTGCCTGGCCTGTGAGTTTGATTGCAATGTACAGGCACGCTAAAAAGCTGCTCAAACTTTTTGTACGTGTGAAACTGCTGCAAACGAGGTGATCACCGTGCGTCCTGAGAATAATGGTAGTACTTATTGTTTTGCATGTTCATCCAATGCCAGTGATACAAGAATTCGAACTAATCGAACTAAATTCATTCATACACGGTCGGATTTTATATAAACATGCCGGATTTCATTACATTTCATACATTCTTCTACTAAAAAGGGATGCACTGGAGGTATAATTAATTAACCTAATCAATGATCTCCGGCGCCCATTTCCCGTGTCCGGCTTAGCCGAACAGAAGCTTCTTCTCCAGCTCAGCTCTCCGACTCCACGTCGCTGCCAAGAAGCTAATCGACCATCAATGTTTAACCCTCCGAGCTTGGCTTTAACCGGAGGGTAGCAACGGTGGCCTTACTTGGACCCGAGCGGCGGCGACCTACCATGTTCTACACTTCCTCATTTTCTCTGTGGTGCGGCCTCGTTGGCAGCAGGGCGGGGCCTCGACGGAGCCGGCGATGTCCTCTATCTCGTTGCCGGCGGGTGTCGGCGTGCGACACCTATGGGATCCCAAGAGACCCCTTTATGATTCGGCGGGGGGAGAGGTATGCGCAAAGAGCAGAACCAACGATCGACGCGGGAAGATTTTACACAGGTTCGGGCCGCTGATCAGCGTAAAACCCTACTCCTGCCTTGAGTTCTTATTAGTGTTCTTAAGCCCAGCCTCCAGGAGCGCTCACAGTGAACAGTACGTTCAAAGAGCAGCTATGCATGCAGAATGGGCCAGAAGTTCTCCTCCTCTGTAGCAGTTGCCTTGGGCCTCCTTTTATACTCTCAAAGGGGTCACCACAGTGGCAAAATGTACATACATTGAGGTGTAAAGTAGCTACAGGGTTACCATACCTAACCCCTGACGGACTAGGACGAACGCATTTAATGCACCGTGAGGTGTCCGTTTAGGTGTCCTTACTTTCTTGGGGATGGAAAAAGGGGCCATCCCATCAGCACCGCTTAAGCTCTCCTCCACTGGCGCGTCGCCACGCATCCAAAGAAGGACCCAGAATGTCGGGTTTGTCGCTGTGCTAGAGCGGTGGCACAGCAACAAAACCTTGCCGGGCGCCAAGCCTTGCCAGGCGCCGATCCTTGCCGGGTTCCGCAGGCCACCCCGGCAAGATCTTGCCGGGGAAGCTGGCCTTCGGATTCCAGCTCTTCTTATCTGCTGATCCTTAGATCTCTGACTGGATGATTTCTTTGGTGGCTTGAATCAACCTTGAACTGCTCCCTGGCAAGCCTTGCCGCGAGGATGGCTACAACTGCCCGACACAAGTACGGGGTACTAGTGGGCCAATACTTAGTACACCGACAGGAGCCCCCGGGCCTAGGCCATACACGAGTGCGAGGCGTTGTTGGGCTAGGCCCAAACAGTGCACGGGCACGCGTGGCAGAGGATTAACTGCTCGTAAATATCCCGTTTACTGTGCCCCCCACCACGCGCACCGAACGCGCGACGTGGGAAGCGTGCCTCAAAAGCTGCAACTGCAACGCGCCTGCAGAGGCGCATTAACATTGGGGAGTAAAAGAGGCGGCCCCGCTCCTTCCCCATAAAAAGGAGAAGCCGCAGAGGCACAAGCCTATTTACCCCCCTCTTCTTCTCAATCTGGCCGTCGCCATCGCCTTCCTCCTCTCGAGCTCAGAGCGAAGCTTTCCCTCTTCCGCCCGCTGCTTCCACGCTCGCTTCACCCTCGGCTTCCGCCCTCACAGCCGCCATGCTGCCCAAGGCCAACAAAGGCAAGAGCAAGGAGGCGAAAGCCGATGTCCCGGAGAGTGAACTAGTGAAGACGCGGAAGAAGTATGTCGTCTTCGCCCCGTCGCTCGATGCAGAAGCTCTGAAGAAGCGGTACCAATGCATGTGGGCGAAGGACACGCAGGCTCACCCTGCCACACGCGTGATTCTAGGTTCTTATTCCAAAAGTGGGTTGGACAGATACCCCTTCTTTGCTGCGTATTTCTATTGCGGGCTCTGCCCCCCATTTTCCGACTTCTTCAATGATATCATGTACACATACGGCTTTCATCTTCTCGATTTCACGCCGAATGCGGTACTGTGCATGTCCATCTTTGCCCATCTTTGTGAAAACTTTGCCGGAGTGATTCCCAACACTACCCTTTTCCGCCATTACTTCTTCCCCCGCATCCAAAAAGGAGAGGCCCTCTCTGGTTCTATCACCTGGATTCCAAGGGCTTGGAATAAGGAAATATACCCAGAAGGAGTTTACTGTGAAAAGTGGGATGAATGGCGGGCTGAATGGTGCTGGATCAAGGAAGCAGATCCCCATTCGTTTTGTCTGCCCCGGCAACAGAAGGCAGTCTGTGGCAGTGGTTGGAGCAGTCTTGCCGCTGAGGACGAAAAGCTCACAATCGCCACCACCAGGATTCTTCGCCTGAAAGCTGCCGGGCTGACAATGGAGATGATTGGCTTCGACTTTCTCCGCCGCCGCATCGCCCCCTTGCAGAATAGGGGAAGGCCAGCTTGGGAATATCAAAACGCGGCGGACATTATGAGATTGCGCCCCGGGTTGAATAATAATCTAACTACTATGCAGCTTGGCGCTGCCGGCAAGGATTGTCCCTTTGTGCAACAACTCTGCCTTGGGGTCAATCACCGCCTTCATGCCGATGTTCAATGCCCACGGTCTTGACGCGACCTGGGCCAAGCCAACTGAGGAGGAAGCACAAAAGTTTTTTGATAACTTGACGGAGAGACCCGTCCGGGAAGAGGCAGATTTCATCCGAGCCACCACTGACCAAGAAGTAGCATACATTGCTACTATGGTGGAGGAGGCAAATCTTGCCGCGGAGGCCGGCAGCGCTGGCTTCACAGAATGGGAAACCAGCGACGCAGAGGTAGTAGTGGAGGTAAAACCTGCCGGGAAGGACAATGCTGTCGGGGAACAGAGCAGCACAGCCGCTGAGAGCTCGTCCGACGAGGACACGGCGGAAGAAGAACCGCAAGAAGAGCTCCCAGCCCCGAAGAAGACAAAGCGTGTTCTTCGGAAGGCTACATCTGGCATCCCGGCAAGCCAGCCTTCTTCGAGCGGCGAGGCTCCCAGCAAGAAAGCGGCCGGCAAGACTGCACCGCGGCAAGGGGTTCGTCAGCAACCTGCGCGGCGCGCGAGACCCACACCAGCGGCCACTGCTGGAGCGGCAGGGGTGTCTCGCACTACTGCACCAGAAACTGAGGCGACGGAAACACGCCAACCCCCGGCGCCTGCCGCAGCCAAGCAACCGAGGACCCCTCCTCCGCCTTCTCACTCAGACATCGCAACGGAGGCCAATTTCGACATCTCTGGCTTTAGTCCGGAGCGAGAAGAAGAAGAGTGAGCGTTTTGCCACAGCCTTTATTTTCCAATCTTGGATCAATCTTACTGACTTGCTCGTATCGTCTCTGCAGTGATGCAGAAACCTTGATGGAGAGGATGGCAAAGAGGACAAAGACTTCCACGGGCGACGAGCCCCCGGCAGGCTCCACGAGCGTGCCAGAAACCGTCGTCGTCAGCCCGGAGCTTAGTCCTCAATGCAGCCTCCAGCACAGCCCCTAGCGCAGCCCCCAGCGTAAGTTCACTGTTCTTTTTCCGCTGGCGGGTGCTGAGGCTTCCATTCTTGCCGCCGTTATCTTTGGGCTCGCAGGAGGAGAATGGCAACAAGGAGAGTTGTTGGAAGACATCCCCATCGTGCCACCTCCATCGACCATGTCGCCCACAAGCACGTCCCCGGCAAGAGATCCTACCGACGAGCCCATCTTAACTGAGGAGGAGCCGGCAAGCATGGACACCGGCAACCCTCTCCCGGCAACCGAAGTTGCTGGGAGGGGCGAGGCCACCTCTCAACAGCTCGACGCAGGTAATCGATTGCCTCAGAATGCTTGTTACTCTTCCCCTTATCTCTCTGTCTTTGGTCCCTTTGAACTTCAATCTTGATCTTATTCTGTTTCCCTCCTTCGTCCTCCAGAGTTCCCTGTGATGGAACACATGGACGTCGACGTTGTCATCGAGGAGACCGCCAGGGACGCCGCTGCCAAAGCAGACAGGATCGCTGCCAGCGAGGCCGCCAAGGATGGCACTATCGAGACTGGTGGTGCTCTTGGCGAGGAGGCCGCCAAGACTGCACAGGAGGAACCCGCCAAGGAGTCTACTGAAGGGGGCGGCAGGGAGGCTGATGACCGCACTGACGGCATTCCTGCCGCAGGAGCGCCAGGCGCTGCACCAGCCACGGAGCCCCCTGCCACTGGTGAGGCGGTTGCTGAAGACCAACCGTCAACATCTGAAGGCCCCTCATCCAGCAAATATCTCAAGGTTGGCAAGAACCTGTTTGTCAACTTGCCGGGGACGGCAAGCATTGGGGCACCAGCCGAAGGAGAAGCCTTTGACGAAGAAATCATCGCAGCTGCCGGGCTCGAGGTTGTTGATGATCCCAGCGCTAGCAGCGGCAAATCTGAAGAGGATCAGCTCCTTCAGGCCATGGGCGAGAATTTCCGCAAGCTCCAGGCTCTCCACCGCGCCCGGAAGGATAAAGCAGATTCCATAATGGCAGTTGTCGAGGCGGCCGAAGCAGATTTCCAGAGGCGCGTCGGACAAATGCAAGTCTGGTACGCTGAGGCCCTCCAAGAGTTGACTGCTGGCTGAGAACAAGTGAGCCAATAGTGGACAGAAATCCTCCTAAAGCAATCTAACATGGAGAAGGCGCAGGATGAAGCCACTCAAAGAATCGCCGCCGAAGATGCCCTCCTGACGGGGCGCCGCATTGCTCTTGATGCTCATGAGGAAGATCTCACCGCGCGTGAGCAGGCGCTCGCCGCCAAACTTCACAGCAAAGATGAAGATATCGAGAAGCTTGTCGCGCGGCGGACCCAGGAGCTGGAGCAAAAACATAAAGAGGCGCTTGAAGCTCCGACTGCAAGTCACGCCGGCAAGCTCAAGGAGGCCGTCGATGCTGCCGAAGCTGCAGAGGCCGCCAAGAATGAGCTGAGAGACAAGGTAAAGAAGCTGGAAGTAGATCTCGAAGAGCACGGCAAGGAGCTCTCGACGCTCAAAGGTGATAGGGAAAAGACCCTCCACACCTTGGCGGAGATGCAAGTTGCCATGTCTAACAAAACCAAGCAGCTCTCCTCTGCGGCTGATGCTATTGCAGTTCTGGAATTGAAGCTGACCACGTTGCAGAAGTCTCTGGAGGCCGGCAAGGCCCGTGAGAAGGCTCTACTCAAGGATCTCCAGGGAGAGAGGAACCTGCTCAAGAGTGCTGCCACCGCCCAAATCGATTACGAGAAGGGGGTGGAGATCTGGACTGGACGTCTCATCGCCGCTGCGGAGAACCTTACGGCGGAACTGTCAACCATGGGCCTGTCAAACTTCAGGTATTCTTCCGAGGAAAGGATATCTTCAAGTGCCAGGTTGACGATGTTCTTTGAAAGCATCATCGACGCCTTGAGGTTGCTCCAGTCTAGCCGGGCGACCCAATTGGCCAACGAGACCCGTCGGCTTTGCCGGGCCGTCCTCCGCAAGGTGCTTATCAAAGTGGTGCACAGCAATCCCGGCATCGACCTTTCCAACGCGCTCGGCCATCTGCCAAAGCACGCAAATGTCGAGGCGCTTGAAGAACTTATCGCGCCTATCCTTGAGAAGGTGGACTCCATCAAAAGGATCGAAGGCCAGCGCAGAGATTAAGTGCTCCGCCTTTTCTTGCCATCGTCATTCCATGTCAAAGACAATTAAGTCTCAAATTAGAATTGCGTCAACTCATTAATGTAATATAACTCGCCTATGTTTAGGTTCATGCTTGCTATTTTCCTTGTCTGATTCTTTTATGTATGGAGTTCACCCTACGCTTACTGAAAAACTTGCCGGCGCGCAACCTGCCGCGAGCGCTGGGTGCGGGACTTCAGCAGCCTGCTGGAGGCGCAGCGGCCGGCAAGACTCCTTGGCGTTCTCAGTGCAGCCACTTAAATCGTTGAGCGGACTCGAAACAAAATAAAGGCGCAACTGATTACAACAAGGGTTCCTTCGCGTGCAGATTTTCCATACAAGAGTCGGAATCATCCAAGGAAATAACTTTGCAATAAAGGAAACTTGCTCTAAGTTTTTAGAACTTAGCTTTCTGTCACTGTCCTTCCTCCGGCAAGCGTCGATTCCGAACGTCGCCAACTGGTACTCATATCTCTCTCTTCCCCCCGGCAAATGTGCACACGAGGAATCCTTCTGTCTTTTAAGAAAAAGAAAGAAGAGAAAATAAAGATATGAAACCTTGGCGGTTCGTTAGAACTTACCGGGAGTAGGTGTCATACAACATCTTAGACAAACATGCATATATAAATATGAACATGGGAATCAATAAGGGAATGCACAACACTTAAATTTATTCATCTGTGCTCAGGGTCTGTGCCTGGCTTTGTACAAAGGATCATATGCCTCGCCGGCAAGACTTGTACAAAAGGGTGGTTGCCGGGAGCTCCCGGCAAGCGCGCCTTATGGGTAGAACTTGCGAAGATGTTTGATATTCCAGGAATTGCTCACTGGAACGCCATCTTCGGTCTCCAAGCGGACAACGCCGGGCCTGGTGACTCGTACTACCCGATAAGGGCCTTCCCACTTTGGCGTCAACTTGTTTGAATTCTTGGCGGACTGAATCCGCCGAAGAACAAGGTCGCCTTCCTCAAGGCTTCGGGCGTGAACTTTGCGGCTATGGTAGCGGCGCAAAGCTTGCTGGTAGCGTGCAGCTCGCACAGCAGCCTGAAGACGATTCTCCTCAAGGAGCACAGCGTCATCTTGCCGCAGTTGCTCTTGCTCAAGCTCATCATAAGCGAGCACTCGAGGTGATCCGTACGTGAGTTCCGTGGGGAGAATTGCTTCCGCTCCGTAGACCAGAGCGAAGGGCGTCTGGCCAGTGGCTCGATTTGGTGTCGTTCTGATTGACCGAAGAACCGCCGGCAACTCATCAATCCAGCGTCTTCCACACTTTTTCAGCTTGTCAAAGGTTCTGGTGCTGAGACCGCGCAACACTTCAGCATTGGCCCTCTCTGCTTGGCCGTTGCTTCTCGGGTGAGCAACAGAGGCAAAACAAATTTTGCCGCCAAGGTCTTGGACGTACTGCATGAAGGTGCGACTTGTGAACTGCGTGCCGTTGTCGGTGATGATCCTGTTGGGTACACCGAAATGGCAAACTATCCCTTTAAAGAACATGATGGCTGATTGTGCTGTCACCTTCCTCACTGCTTCCACCTCTGGCCACTTTGTGAACTTGTCGATAGCAACGTACAAGTACTCAAAGCCCCCGGTAGCACGGGGGAAAGGGCCCAGTATGTCGAGCCCCCAGACCGAAAATGCCCAGGAGAGAGGGATTGTCTGAAGAGCTTGAGCTGGTTGATGCGATTTCTTCGAATGAAACTGGCATGCTTCACACTTGGTTACTAGTGCAGTTGCATCTTGGAGAGCAGTGGGCCAAAAGAAACCTTGTCAGAATGCTTTTCCGACAAGTGCTCTTGATCCTATGTGAGAGCCACATATGCCTCCATGTATCTCTGCCAACAGCTCTAGTCCATCCTCCCGAGGAATGCACTTTAATTTCACACCGTTTGGTCTCTTTCTGTACAGAACGTCATCGACGAACTTGTACATAACAGACCGACGGGCTACTCTTTCCGCTTCTTCCTGTTCCTCCGGGAGTTCTCATGTTTGAAGGAAATGGACAATGTGCTGTGCCCATGCTGGAGCCTGAGGCTCGACGGCTAGGACTAAAGGCATCTCCTCCGCCGGGGGAACGTTTGTCTCGACAGCAAGGGCCTGAGGCCCTGCTGGAGCCTGTTGTTCCCCGGCAAGCATGTCGATCCCGGCAACTTCCTTGCCGGCGGCTCCCGGGAGCTCTGCCGGGAAGTACTGACCAGAGTTCAACTTTCTTCTCTTTTCTTGCCGCATTGATGGCGCCACGGATGGTTGAGTTAAATGGAGCACAAAAGTCCCTGGTTCCACAGGCAACTTGAGGGCGGCACGCTTTGACAGGTCATCAACAATATAGTTCTCGGCACGAGGAACGTGCTCCATTTGCAGACCGTCAAAGTGCTCTTCCATTTTTCTCACTTCATCCACGTAGGCTTGCATCAATGGACTCTGATAACTCTTGTTAACTTGCCTGACGACAAGCTGTGAATCGCCTTTGATGACGAGCTTTTTGATGCCAAGGTCTGCCGCGATCCTAAGACCGGCAAGCAAACCCTCGTATTCTGCTGTGTTGTTGGTCAAACTCTCCCGGGGGAAATGCATTTGGATTACGTACTTGAGGTGCTCTCCGGTGGGTGCGACAAGCAGCACGCCAGCACCGGCGCCTTGCAGCGAGAAAGCCCCGTCAAAGTACATAACCCATTGCTGATCGATTTCCTTGCCGGGGAGAGTTGTTTCTTGAACCTCTTTGTCCGGCGTTGGGGTCCATTCTGCAATGAACTCCGCCAAGGCCCTGCTCTGAATTGTCGAAGTGCTTTCAAACTTGAGGCCAAAGCTCGACAACTCCAACGCCCACTCCACGATCCTGCCGGTTGCTTCTGGATTTTGCAAAATCCGTTGCAACGGAAAGCGAGTGACGACGGTGATTTCATGTGCTTGAAAATAATGGCGCAGCTCCTTGAGGCCATAAGAAGGCCGAAAAGCAACTTCTGTACGCCAGAATATCTTGACCTAGCTCCTTATAAAAGAGAGCTAACAAAATAAACTGGGCGCTGCACCACCTTTTTCTTCTGTGATGGTTCTTCTGACTGCACAGATCTTGTCTTGCCGGGATCAATCCTTGCCGGGGGAGATCCTGCCGCGTCATCTGACGGTCCTGCTGCTGGTGTCGCTTCCTCATCAGCCTCTCTCTGCGCCACTAGCGCAGCACTAACCACTTGATTTGTTGCTAGCGTCGGCGGAGAGGAAAGGTATTTCTTCAAATCTTGCAGCGCAACCTCCGCCTCCGGAGTCCATTTCATTGGACCTGCCTTCTTCAAAATTTTGAAAAAGGGCAGGGCGCGCTCAGCAGATTTGGAAATAAACCTCCTTAGAGCAGCAACACAGCCGGCAAGACGACGCACATCCGAGGAGCTTCAATTTGCTCAATAGCTTTGATCTTGTCGGGGTTCGCTTCGATTCCCCGGCAAGATACACAGAATCCTAGGAGCTTGCCAGAAGGAACACCGAACACGCACTTCTCAGGATTGAGCTTTTAAGTTGATCTTGCGCAGATTTGCAAATGTTTCTTCTAAATCTTGAATGAGTGTCGCTTTGTCTTTGGTTTTGACCACTATATCATCCATATACGCCTCCATATTTCTATGGAGGTGAGGCTCAAAACCAATTTGAATTGCTCTCGCAAATGTCGAACCAGCACTTTTCAACCCGAAAGGCATTCGTATAAAACAATATGTACCACATGGGGTGATAAATGCGGTCTTCTATTCATCTTCCTTGGATAGAACAATAGTGACCAAGATAAACTTACTCAATGTATATCACGAGATATGGAAATGAATGTTACAAGCTAGCAATACACACTAAACACAAGATAGAACAATAGTAGGAAGTATGAATTGCGGACTATAAAGTGTTGGCCTAAATAATCTCTACGATATGGTAACCAACACAATATAATGAGGACAACAAGAATAATGAATGCACGGTCAAGTGACCAAGATAAACCACAAGTAAGGAGTTAGGGTTAGGGATAACCGAAGTCACGGAGACGATGATGTATCCCGATGTTCACTTCCTTGGAGGGAAGCTAGTCACCGTTAGAGAGGTGGATGTTACCATGAAGGCACACCAACGCAACGAAGGCTCACCCTATTCTCCTTGAGATATCACCATGAAGGCGATTCCCAACCATTAGTGGTAGACCTTGAGGCGGCCTCCAAACCTTCACAAACTTTCTGGGGGACAAATCACAAGTTGATTCCTCACCGGAGCACTCCTACCGCCTAGGAGTCTCCAACCTCCAAGAGTAATAAGAACAAAGGGGAAATGCTCAAGACTTGCACAAATCACAAATTCCTTTGGTCAAGAGAGGGAAAGGGAGTGGATCTATCAATGGGTGAAATCTCTCTCAAGAACTCTCACAAATCTCTTCGGGATCTAAGATTTGAGGTAGGAGAAGGAGAGGGAGCTTTTCTGAAATGTGGGTGAGGATATTTGTGTTGCTCAACCCCTCCATGAAGTGGTGAAGGGGTATTTATAGTATGGGCACAAATCTGGCTGTTGGGGGGAATTCTGCCCAGGAAAGTGTCGGACGTCCGGTGGCAAAACAGGCACTGGACGTCCGGTGGAACACCGGACGTCCAACGGCTGTAGCACGCCATCAGACGAATGTAGCAGGATATTAGCGAAACAGGTTTGACGGACATCCGACACTTTCCGGATGTCCGGTAAGTACCGAAAATCTGCCCGTTTGCTGCTGGATATGGCCACCGGATTTCCGGAAGCTACCGGACGTCCGGCCAATAAAAGGAGTTGTCTTCCATTATTCTTCAATCATTTTCCAATGGGACTAACCTTCAAATGTATATCTCAATGCAAACATTAGTCCATAAGGATTGTCATCAATTACCAAAACCACACATGGGGACTACATGTACTTTTAGTAGGCGGTGTCGGCCTGCGCCTCCCGGAACTGCTCCTCGCGCTTCTGCCTCACCATGTCCATGTATTGGGCATGGGTTCTCGCCGATGGTCATGGTGCAATGCACCGGCAAGGATGGCGCGGAGGAGGGGGTTGGCGCCGGATCGTTGACTACCACGTTCTCCATTAGGTCGTCGTCGTCCTCTGGCTGCCAGCCGGCCAGCCAGTCGGCAGCAATGGCTGCCATCTCCTTCTGGTCCGTCGTCCGCCCGTCCCGAAGAGCGCTGGAGCACGAGGAAGCCATGGTGGGAGTGGTGTGGATAGGAGAAAGGGAACAGAGGCAGATGACTGCGGCTATGGCCGGCGCATCAGTTTATATAGCAATGGTGGGCGGCAGAGGGACGCACGGGTGGTGCCGGAGTAGCCGCCTCGGCAACCGCGTATCATTAATGTGGGCGGCAGGCGGATGGACGGACGACACTTGTGTCGTTTGAACATGGAGCAATCGCCTGCAACGGGAAGCGGCGCGGGCGGCGCTGACCGTTTCGAGCGGAAAGCGCACATGGGTGAGGTAGGGGGTCTAGGTGGACCAGGGCGGTCAGACTCATGCTTGGCAGCGGTCCGGTCCAGCAGCCAGACATGCTGGCTCGCCAGCGAGCTCGTCGAGCTCAGCTACGACAATCAGACGATGGACCGACCAGGAGCCGGCGCCACCGCCCAAGCCGGTTCATGCCATGTTCACCATAGAGCAGGTGCAGCCGCACTTCAACGCCCTAATGGAGGAAGAGCTACCAGCGCAGGAGGACCTGTGCTACAACCTCCGTCTCCTCAACGAGCACCGGCTCGCGGAAGGATGAATCATCGGCGAACAAGCGAACGACAACGCCATCGCGGACATGTGGCCCTATGATCCTAGCTTCCTGAATGAGCAGCGGGCGCTGTATCAGACCATCTGTAGGGCCCGTGAGGCCCTCTCCATCGTCCTTCGAGTTGTTGCACTCACCGTGGCGCCGCCGTCTCACGTTGTCAACATGGTCAACGAACATGAGGAATCAGGAGATGACTTAACTTGGAGAGGATGACAGTGGGGACCCACCAGGGCCATAGCCGCACGTACGCAAGTGCCTCCTTATTATATACAACTATATTTTTTTGCTTCCTCCTGGTTTCCTGACATCACGGTCCCACACCATTGTCAACCTATATAGTCAATAAACGAGAGAATTGCACAAGGAGCGGCCGACAGCTAGGACCCAGCAGCTCGAGTAGTATTTGTGTTTTTGAGGTGTGAGCAGAGTTTTTCTTGAGAGATGTTTTCGTTGTTGTTGTTCAGAGGAGCAGGGTATCAACTGGGCGGGCTGTGGCCCGTCTAGCCCAAGCTATTATTTTATGTCGACCAAATATCCAACCCAGATATTAATTTTTTTCAAGGTGAAAATGGCTAGCCCAGCTGTACTTTTTTTTTAGGAATACCCAGCCCAGGTCAACTTGTTATTCTCCACCCCGATGGGCTGCAAATCTTTCCTAGGAGGGATGCATTAGGCTTAACAAGAAAATGGGCTTTAAGAAATAATAAATGGGATATAATTATAAAAACTAGGTTGTAACTATAAAAAATACACCAAGCACATAATTAGTTAAAAAAATTATTTTTGGATTTTGAAAATTTTAATTTCATTACTTGTTGCGCGCGCAATATTTCATTGGATTTTTAGGTAATACAAATTTATTTTGAAATTATATTTAATCTGACTCAAAATTTCGGGATAAATATATTTCGGATCCCATCAAAATGTGGGAAATTTTATTGAATTCTGTTTTGAGTGGTTGGTTGAAATTATTAATTGTTGTCCTGGCTAGAAAATGGGCTGTAATTTTAACAAACTGTAAATGGGCTCTAGTAAATTCCATTAGAATTCAAAAATGGGTTGTACATTATTACAAATCGCAAATGGGCTATATGTTCTCTGCCACACTTGTGGGCCTAGTAAGTTGATGGTACACAAGGCTTTGTCAACTTATAGTCAACACACGATTCTAGCAGCAGTGGCCGTTGGATGTCCATCCAACGGATGTCCTGCTTCTTCAATCTCGGATATTCTTGCTTCAGCCACACAAACCACCGCCGGCGGTACCGCCTGCTACCGCCTCCCGTGGCCGGCTGTGCTGCCGCGCAGGAATCACCGGCCCACCCTACTCCCATCGCCGTCCAGGCCATTACTCTAGTCACCAACGCCTCCTGTTAGTTTCCGGTGACGGCAGCCTCACAGCGCAGCCGAACTAGTGAACCCTTGTACTCCCCTCTGCGTGGGCATCCACCTACCTCGTCTTCCCTGGCTCCGCATCATTCTCTTCCTAGGCCTCGCCGTCGTCCACCGCCTGGGTGCTGTCCGCGCGGCGTGGTTAACGTGGTCAATGAACGACAGCCATTGGAAGAGGACTCTACGCGGTGAGGCTGTCAGATGGACCCACCAGCTACATCTTCGCACACAAGGAAGTGCGTCCATATTACAGGCAAAAATTATGATTCTTCCCCATGACAGCTGGGACCCACCAGCTATATCTTCGCACGCAAGGAAGTGCGTCCTTATTCTCCCTGATAGCTGGGACCCACCGAGTTGAAGCGTACATAGCATTGTCGCGAACGTGTACGTATATACTAGTCGATCGGTGTCTCTGCAATGATGAACCATGGCCGAGCAAGCAGCGGCACATGTAGTAGTAGAGCCCTCGACGTAGCAGTTCAGGCTGTCCCTTCTAAACCATGTACACGTATGTACAACCAAATGCCAAAAAATACGGCCACGTCCATACATACTGGCGGGGTCTCAAACGCCTACTCATGCATACGTACGGCCAGGGCTCATGTACATGGAGAGGCTACGGACGGCAGCAATGGCGTCATGTTCATCGGAAGCCAACCGGCTGGGTCGGAACGGAGAAATAGCGTCCTTTTCATCGGGAGGGAACAGACTGGGTCGGAATGCGTCGTGTTCACCGGGAGCCAACCGGCTTGGACGGAGCAGCCGAAACGGGGTCTGGCGTACCACAGTATGGAGGAACGGACTTGTGTTCAAGCTCCTACGGTCCAAACAGGGTGCTGTTGATCGGGAGGGGTGTGGCGTACCACAAAACGGAGGAAGCGGAATTGTGTTGGAGCACCTATGGTCGAAACGGGGTCCTGTTCATCGGGAGGGGTGTGGCGTACCACAAAACGGGACTCCACGGGCTACTGTTCATCCACCGTCTAGTGCCTCGCTCCAGCCTCCACGGGCTACTATTCATCCATCGTCGACTTCCTCCAGCCTCCACCTACTACTTTTTATCCACCGTTGACTTCCTCCTGCCTCCACCAGCTACTGTTCATCCATGGGGTCGCCTCCACCGGCTACTGTTCAACCAACACTCCACGGGGTCCTGTTCATCCACCCTCCACCGGCTCGGGTGTGGCGGCCTCCTCTCAATCGGGGTCCTGTTCATCCAGCAGCAACAACCTACTACTACCACCACGGTGTTGTGTTCATCTAACCCCACCGGGAACTGTTCATCCAACCCCCAACAATGGTCACTGTTCATCAAGAGGCAGCAGGTTCGATCGGCTTCAGTTAGCAGCAGTAGCGAAGGAATCGCTCGAGTTCAGTTAACAGCCAGGGATCGATCGCTCGGGTCCAGTAACGTAGCTAGTGCAATCGCTCAGGTTCAGTAAGCGAACGCCTCGCTCGGGTTCAGTTAGAGCCCAACGCCTCGCACACACGCGCGTACGTGTACGAGAGAAACACGCAAACCTCCGTGCATCGCTCGGCCCCGACCACCCACCGTAACCGGGAACTCCCTGATATTTTCCTTGCCCTCGCTTCTACCACGATTTTTTCCATCATGGACGGTCCAAAGAATGTCATGCAGGTGCGTCCCCAGCCCGCCCATGATGAAAAGTCCATTTTCTATCATGATTTTTTGTCATAGAAGTAGGAGCCCACCACATCTATGATGATACATGCTTTTGTCACAATTATCGTCATAAGCATGACAGAATTTTTTTCGTTCGGCCCAACATGTCACGGATGTGTCTTTTTTTTGTAGTGTCTCCCCTTTTCCTCTGCATACACACACTCATCATCTCTCGTTGATACATCCTATTTCTCTCTCTCTCTCTCTCTCATCTCTCGTGCTTTCTCTTTTTCTCATCGCACACACCCCTCTATGCACGCCTCTCTCGAATATGTACACATACCATGTCCAGGCCCTCCAAAAGTCTAAAATACGTCAACCACACATTCATGCATGTTACATCTTATTATCATGTGCTCCCAATGATCTAACAAAAGGCATATGTTCACTTTTACTCTGCATACAAGATTTTTTTTAGATTAAAACTACAAAGAGTGTGACAATTTTTTAAAGAAAATAAACATATATAATACTACAAAGTTATACATGAAAGTTAATTACATGGTGCATCCAATGATATTTGTTCCGTATTGTGAATGTCTATATTTTTCTCCTATAAAATTAGTCACGGTAGAAACGAAGGGCATATATATATATATATATATATATATATATCTCCACCGCACACCCCCTCTCACTACACCACTTTCACGTACGCACACAAAATATCTCTCAGCCTCTAAAAGTACGCCCCGGACACATTCACGTGTGACAGTCATTGTATTTAAAGAGAAAGCAAAATATGGTCACTGGACTTCAGAATACGCTCATTACAGTCATCGTATACATTTTGTGGTGATTATATGGTCTCTAGCTCACCATACTGCTCCGTATTTTGTTGATGACACTAACGGTCATTGTATTTAAAGCGTGCTCCGTATTTTGTTGATGACACAGATGGTCATTTTATTTGAAGGGAAAGCACAATGTCAACTTAGTCAACAAACGATTCTGCCTACCAGTCGTTGGATTGACATCCAACATTTGTCGTGTTTCTTCTATATCTTGACTTCTTCGTCCAGCCACCAGTTTCTAGTACTTCCGTGTGTTAACAGTTGGTCTCGGAACCTTGATATTGTAATGTTGAGTGGTTATGCCACCATTTCTCACGATGTCATAAAATCTTTTTGACCATTTACAACCGTTATGATGTCCGAGTTGTCCCAGGTTTCTAAACAATCTAATGCATTTGTAATCTTTCCTCCATGATTCCGATGCCTTTTGGGTCAGATTCTGGCCACCATTCTCGAAAGCATCTCGTGATGTTATTTAGTTAGTAGGTATTCCATTTCTGGGTTCTTGAACCCAAGATTCACTCTTCTTACTTCCTGTTGATAGTTCTTGGTTGTTCCGTTAGTATATTAGTAACCTTTGTGATAGTCTTCCAGGTCTGTGGTATATTGTTCTTCCAATACCATGAACCATTATGGCAGAAGTTTCTTTGAACCAAAAGTTCACAACCAGAGTGCTCTTGATGAGTTCTCCATTCTACATTATGACTCTGTCAGTCCTTCCTCTTCTGCATGGGTTGTTCCAAAAAAATATGTTGAACTTGTTAGACATGCTAATGCATGCATTCACAACTCAAAAAATTGTGTGTTCCTTTGCGTTGTTTCCTTTGTAGATGTATTCCAACCCTCGTCTATCAGTTGATAGTCAGGAGTAGTTGTGCATTCATGTTTATCGATGCCTTTTACTCTTGTGGTCCATCAAGCTGTTCTATTCCGGAATGACTAGGAGAAAAAACTCCAGCACCTCATCCATTTCTTGGATGGGGTCAAAGCAGTTGTATTCCGCAGATCAAAATGCCAATCCAGCTTTTGTTTTGTTCTACCTCGGAGTATTACCTTCCTTACGTCAAGAATATCATGGGAATTGCACACCATCCTATGAATTCTTGATGCAGTGATACTTCTAGCCATCATTATTCATTCCTTGTTCCCTTTGTTGTTGCAACCGGAATACCGACAAATGAAATGTGATGTGTGAAATCAATAATCCTAGCAACACCATTGCCTGGTAGTTAATGGACAATAATCTCATTCTTAACGTGTTGGTTGTTGAGTTATCATTCTAAGATTGATTGTGTACCTAGTCCTTATTTATGGTGCGCTCTTCGATCAATGAGTTAGGATTGTCTCAACCCCTCACTCTTTTGATCATGTTGTCTTGCCCTGAAAAGCAAGATTGTTCTCGAGCTTAGGAACATATCGGTGGTTTGTGATTTTCCGGAGATCTTCTCAAAAGTATTACTAGGGTGTTCCCTGACCGTTATGTTGAGTTCGTGATCAAGTTGGTTTTCCAATAACCCACTCTTTCTCCAAGAATCTGTGTCGGATACCCTGAACTAGTTGGTTAAGCTTAACAACAACTTGGAGAGTTGGAAGCTAAAAGCTTGTCTGACTTAGTTCACAACTAACGGATATCTTTGTGTGTGTGTGTGTTGAATAAAGATGATATCTTCATTGATTGATCCCCGTGATGAATTGTTGGTTTATTGTCTTACCCAAGCTTTGATTTGAGTATGGGCTATCATCAAATCAAAACAGCACCAATGATTTTCGTAATGTTGTCTTACTCGTGGTTGATCCTCGAGCATGTACCATTATATCTTTTGGTCTGACCAATGCCACCACCTTGTTCACATAGTTGTGGAATTCCAGCTATATGGAAACCCAGATGAACTGTTGTTGAGCCCATCAGCACCATTTTATCATCTCCATGATTCATGTTGATCATTTAAGCTAGTGTTGCAAAATTTGAAAGCATTTCTTCATGCTAGCTCATGAGGCACATGTTTGATGAAAGAAGTGACTTCCTCCAATTCACGTGCATTTGGTGCAAGTTGCCGCCATGAATTTGAGAAAGGTTTGTTTGTCTCCTCTGGAATCATCCCAAGTCAGTTATGCATGTGTGAAGGTATTCTATGGTTTGGTAGATTAATTACCTCCACTCCATATGTATTCCCTAGCACACCAAGCACTGATTGATTTGTTCAAGGAGAAGAAGGTCCTTCTTAAGAGCTAGACTTACGCAAGAACTTTGATATCCTCGATGATGGTTCCCAACTAGAACTCGGTAGTGTTTTTGCCATAAGATTTCCATGTGGACATGATTGTCCTAGACATTCTGTTCACATGTATCTTGCATTCTAGCTCATGTTTTGGAGCTTGCTACCGTAGCTCATTTCATGAGAATCTCATAATGTCATTTCGTTGATTTGGGTTGCAAACTAACTTTTTTAAGACATGCTGAGTCTAGAATATCCTGACACCAACCAGATCTGAATCTCAGGTAGATATGATGGTTGGAACTTTTCCAAGATCTACGGTGTAGGTTTCGGCAAGGTTGATGTTTTGGCCGACACACCTAGCCGGAAGATATATTTTCATAGTATCTTGATTGAGCAATTTGACCATCTTCTCCATGAGGATTCCATATGACTTATTCGAGAAGTTGTTCCTTATGGATTTTTTGTGTTTTGGAAGCCCGACCTTTCACTTGATGTTCTAGATATCAAACTACCTATAATTGGGTTACGCTAGTACATCAAGGAGAGCATTATAAGCGGAGTGCTAAATGTCTCTCGGTCGATCATCCAGGTTTGTTCCTTGGCATTGCTAAGGCAAAAATTGAGAAAGTGATGTCTTCCTTTGCATCTGCATCCTCCATCATTATTCATCATGGCAGTACGAAGAGTTACCAAGATCTTGGCACAGATGTTGGTAAATCTTGATGAATATGGAGATGCTCAAGTTCTTGAGAGCATGCTCAGACACTAGGTTATATCCTTGATATCAATTGGAATGTACCTCCCATTAGCCAAGTTGTCTTATAACTCTAGTTTCCTTTCCAAGCTGAGTATGCCATTCTTCCAAATTCCTTCAAACGCTAAATTGTGAATTACCTTGGGATGGTATGAAGAGTTTCAATGATCTATGTATCAAAAGTAATTCTTTTTGCCACTTAAGGGAATAATTCTTCGAGTCACCTCCCCCAAGGTGTCCCATTATGGAATCATGACAATTATCTCCTCGTTACTTTGAAATAATGCACCATCTTACTCAAGCATGGAATTGTTGCCTACCAAATTGAACCCTTGTCATTTGCTTATTTCCATTGCTCCTGATGTGTGTTTTGTTTCTCAACTCAAGAGGTGTTCTAACGACTCACTCCATGAGTTGATCTTGACTTGCTCGATCTTCGAGAAGATCGATTCCTGTAGAGTTTTCTTATCATCATCGTGTTGGACAAAGATCTCGAAAGCAAAGACGTCAAGATCAATATGATGGAACAAATCACCATCTTCAATAAGGGCAGTGGGATCAAGAAGTTTGTGACAGTTTTGTGACCCCCATTCCTCTTACCTCACGTCTTTAATCTCGGGACGAGATTCTTGTTTAGTGGGGGTGAGTTGTCATAGCCCTAGATTTGTTTGTAAATAATTGCATTAGTAAGCATCATGTCATCATGTTTAAATTCAAATGAATCTGAAATGGGGATGATAAAACCCTAGCAGATAATTTTTCAACTAGGTTCAACTTTAAATCTTTTCAATGAACCCAAAATGCCCTTAAAAAAGTTCATCATTTTTTAAATGGGTGGAAACATCTGCCAAAAATGCTGCACATTTTTTAGG
Source organism: Thinopyrum elongatum (assembly GCA_011799875.1). Taxonomy (NCBI): domain Eukaryota; kingdom Viridiplantae; phylum Streptophyta; class Magnoliopsida; order Poales; family Poaceae; genus Thinopyrum; species Thinopyrum elongatum. The sequence continues at coordinate 392,570,185 of CM022303.1, forward strand.
ACATCTTTGGATTTTTTGAATCAACCCATATTGTATTTGAATTGGGGCAATTAAATTCTACAAATATTTTCAATGCTCCAATAATTCTAAAATTTGTTGTAGGGCTTTGGAATAATCCCACTAGTCCAGAAAATAATTTCCAGAACAAGGAAAAATGATTTAGTATTTCTACTAAATAGAAACAAAAGAGAAAAATAGAAAACAATAAATAAAAGAGAAAGATAGAAGAGAGAGAGACTTACCAGGATTAGGCCCAGCAGCCCAGCTACTGTAGTGGCCCAGTCCACCACCACATCCCCCTCTATCTTCTTCTCCATCATGCCAGTGGACACAGCGCATGTACCCGATGCAAGCGCTCACCGCGAGCCACGCAACAGCTGTCTGGCTGCCTCCCGAGCCACGCCGACAACGTGGACGACTTCACTGCTACCATCTGCATCGAGCCACCTCCCTCTTCTCTTCTTCCCTTCTCTCATCTGCTTCTCCCCTCCATGGTTGAACCCGCCACGAGCACGCCGCCGCAGTTCTCGCAGCCACCATCATCGCCTCGCTGAACCACCATGTCCAGGAGGTTCCCCTTGTCTTCCTTGACCTCACTACTGATGCGCGCAACCGCGGGTGCCCTGAGACGTCGCCATCAAGCTCATCCCCGACGCCTCTGCCTGAAGCTCGCCGGTGCCGATCCGCTCCGCCCAAACCGTCCCCGAGCCTACTGAACCTACCCGTCGATGCATTGTGAGACCCGGTCGTTCTCCCCCTAACCCCATCGTCGCTCGCGCCCTTTAACCCTGTCGAGCCGCCATGGCCGTGAGCCTCCCACTGCCCGCCAAGCCACACACGTCGTTTTAGCTAGTATTCATCACGGCTGAGCACATATTCGTGCTTGTCGTTCTCCCAGGGTTCCACCGAGCCCCTCCGCGGCCTGCCTAGAACACCACGTCATCGTCCCGGCCAACCCCATGCGGACGCCGTTGCGGATGTGCTCACCGCCGTCGACCCCAACCACCTCGGGTCATTCTGCGAGTGCCAAACGAAGCGGACGAGTCCCAGGACCCCGACCGTGGTCTCCGCCGTCAATTTGGTTGTCGGAGGACCAAATCTGAAGCCTGTTGCCGTGGCTATCCTCGCTGGCGGCAAAATGTCGGCGGGTTTGACCCCAGTTGACTAGGGCTTGACTTCCCTGGGTCTTTGACAAGTGGGCCCCAGTCCTGCTAACTTTGGGTTTACTTTTTAATTAAACATCATTAACCACTGACTCACTAACATGTGGACCCTGCCCGCTAACAGTTTTTAGTTAGGGCTAAATTAACCCTATTTGACCCCCCAGTCACTGACCAGTGGGTCCCACCGGTCAGGGTTAACCTGGACGACCTAGTTGACTGCTGATGTCACCCTTGCACAATGCTGACATAGTAATTGATTTCTAGGATTTTAAATAAATTAGAAATGAATTATTTATTTCAGAAAAGGCTATAAACTTCTAAAAATCATAGAAAATAAACCGTAGCTTAGAATGAAATAATTTATATATGAAAAATGATAAGAAAAATCCAATCTATCCAATGGTACTACTTTGATGCATGTTCAAGCAAGTTAAACCTGATGATCAGGTCAAATCAATTAAATGACATTTGAATAATCACATATGGAGTTTGAATTTGAACCTTTGGTTCAAACCAACTTCATTTAATCTGGTTGCTAGTTCCATTAGTCCAAACACTAGCATATTGCCATGTCATGATCATGCATCATATTGGTGCATTGCATTGATTGTGTTCCTTCTTATTCGCTGGTGGTTGTTTCCTTTCGGTAGATGTTGTTCCGACGATGTGATTGTTGACACTGATGAACTGCAGTTTCATCTTCAGAAGTGACAGGCAGGCAAACCCCCTTTGAGCATTCCTATACAATCCCACTCTCTCGCTCCTGCTCTCTTTTATTGCATCAGGACAACAATGATTCAACTGTTACATGTTGCGGTAGTTGAACCCGTTCCTCTGCATGACATGTCTTTGCCACAGTAAATAGTTGAAACCCACTAGCATGAGTAGGAGTTGTTTGAGCCATGATGTGCCTACTCTTTCATGCTTGCCTTTTATGCCTGCTATGCTTAGAGTTATGTCAGGTCTGATTCATCTGGGATGGGTTGGGATGGTGGTGAATATGTCCTACTGTTGAGAGCTAAGTGTGTGAGCATGATTTGGTAAAGGTAGCGATGAGAGGGCATGTAGGAGTACATGGTGGGTTGTCTCATTGAAACCTTCCTTAGGAATTGAGTTCTATGTTTGTGATCCAAGACAGTTACTCCCACACATTGGAATGCTTAAATGCCCCTAATCACCTTGATCTCTGTCCAGGAGTTGCAACTAGTTCCTAGTGTTTGTAGGATATGTGTTGGAGGCCGTGCTTAGCGCTGACTCTAGGGGTGAGCTATGATGCGGTAGATACACCATGGCACGATGTACCAAGGCACCCGTTTGGTGGGCTTGGGAACCTTACACACATCATTTGGGGCCATGGTGGAAACCTCGGCCGGACTTCCTTGCGGATGGAACTCAAATAGGCGATAAACCTGGACTAGAGACTTGTGTGGTTACTCAGGTCGTGGCTGACACCCTCGCTAGGCTTCCGCTTGAAGGTTGCTGAGTACATGTCGTGTAAACGGCGATAAGTGGTGTCGTGGTATAACACGGCCACCTATGGGACCATCGACCCCTTATGGTTCGGCAAGGGGGAAGAGCACATTGCACAAAGAGCGAAGAGCGTAGAGCAGCACAACAGCGATGACACGAGCAGTTTTTACCTAGGTTCGGGCCGCCGTGAGGCGTAAAACCCTACTCCTGCTTTGGTGGATTGATGAAAGGACCGTGGTGGAGACGTAGCGCTCTAGCCCGGCAAGGTTGCCTTGGGACGAGAGCAGCTACGCGCATAAGAGTGTACAAGGGTCCGAATCCTTTATAAGGTTGCCACGGCCCTCCTTTTATAGGTTAAGGGGTTACCACAATCGCAAAACAGTCATTATCCAGTGATTAGATAGCCACAGTGCTATCATACCTAACTCTGCAGGCAGGACATGGCGCATTAAATGCACCGTTTAGTGTCACATCGCGGAGGAGCCCGACAAGCCTTGATGTGCCATTCGTCCACCTTCTCGCTTGCCTACGTGACACGCCTTTGGACGGGTGTCATTTGGGGGTGATCTTCCTCAGAAATGGATGTCATGTGCCATAGAATATCCACTTAATCACATGGGGGCTCGACACCGCATTGGGAGGTGACTTGCGTCGTCGTGAGGTGGAGCGGTGGTGTCTTGGCAGGGCGATCCGCCCTTGGCGCCCCCGGCAAGCTTGCCGAGGGAGTCTTGAGACTTCTCTTCGGGATGACCTTGACCTGGCCAGGCTCACATGCCCGGCAAGGGAGGTTTTTCCTTAGTGATATCCTGCTTCCTTGGCTTGTCTTAGTCTTCTTGATCCGCCCTTTGATTCCTCAAAGGGCTATATCTTTTGCTTGGCCTTGTCTTGGATGTTGTAACCTTGCCCTTGAGCCTGTGTACAATCTGGGCAACATACACCAGGGTTTGTGGCACCGACAGGAGCCCCCGGGACTGGCCCGAACGCGCTGCTGAGCGTTGTTGGGGTAGGCCCTGTCCAGTACACAGGCGAAGAGTTGGTGGTAGCTCATCCTTGAGGTTTTCTTTGCTTCTTCATTAACGTGTGCTTGAGTCAGTTTCCGGCTTTTCTGCGCGTCATGCGAGATGTTATGAGGGAGCTGCGAGCCATGATCCGTGGGCCACCCACGTCCCACATTCACGGGGTGGTAACTGCCATTCCACTAGCTTCTCCGCTTCTTGTGTTTCCTCCATGTATGCTGCATGCATTGCACAGGGTTGGTGGCGGACACAGGGAGCGCAGAAATGTGTGCCATGGCAGAAAGCCAGGCGCCATGGATTGGCGCAGGGGGTCGGTCCTTGATTCCATGAGCCATTGATGGCGCGGGGGAGCCGAATTGGCAGAGAGGGGTGGTTGCCTTCCCTGAGTGAGGAGCCAGCCCCGGTCCTGTTTGCCTATAAAAGGGACGCGGGCGAGGTGCTGGCTCACACCCATCTCCTCCTTCTTTCTTGTGACATTACTCCCTCATCATGGTGAGGGGAAGAGGGCATAGCGGCACTCCAGTAGTGGCAACGAGGGCCTCTGCTCGACAGCGCCTCCCTCCTCCCCTTAGGGACACGAAAGTGGAGCCCGCTGCGAGGGGAGGCAGGAGAGGACGAGGTCGTGGTCGCCGCGGCGCTCGGGGTCGAGGGGGACGAGGTGGTGCTTTGATCGCACCTCCTCCTGCTGCCCAAGATCCTAATGAAGGCCACATCGGGAACCAGCCGCTGGAGTTCATCGTCAAGCTGCGAGGACCTCCACGCAGCCGTCTTCGGCTTCCTACCCCATTCGCAAGGGTGATGGAGATCGAGCAGCCGCCAGGGTTGAGGCTGCACATGAGGGGTTGTTGTAACGGCAGCATGCGGGCAGACGTAGAGTTCCCCGCTCCTCGTGTCATGCTTCTCCGGCATGGTTGGAAGACTTTTGCTCGTGCCCATAGCCTGGTGGCTGGGCACGTCCTTCATTTAAAGTTAATGGATGCCAGCCTGCTCTCCGTCAAGGTCTTCGGACGCTCGGGTGCTCGCTTAGGGTGCTGCGCGGAGAGCTCGACTGACGATGAAAGCTCCTCCTCGAGCGATAGCGATGAGGAGGACAGTGACGGCGATGACGACGGTGCCGACGGAGAGGATGACGGCTCCGACTCCGGCTGAACACCAGCCACACCGTCACCGTCAGGCGGCAGCACCATCATCTGCACCTGCACCTCCTCTCCGGCAAGGCGATTTGCCGGGGAGTTGTATGTGGATGTGTGGATGCTATCCCTGGCTCCTCCAGCAGCCTTCCAGCTGGGCCACGATAGGCTTCCTCGTGGGCTGTGGCTTCGTTTGGCCTGCCGCGTCCTGCTGGCCATGGTGGCGGTGGCTAGGGGGCCGTCTCCGCCACTCTCTTCACCATCACCTTCGCCCGCGCCCTCTCGATCTTGTTAGGCTCCTTGTCATGGGGCCTGATGGGGTCACGCTGGGCTTCTACCCAGGCACTCCTTTTGCCCTCTTCGCCTCCTACGGTAGTTCCTAGGAGGAGAGGGACAAGAAAGGGATTACGGGGCACTTATCTTTTTCAGTCTAAAATATGTAGGCATCTGCCAAACTTTAGTCTAAAATATATAATCTGTTTTATCCATGTTTGTGTTCTGTAAGATTTGTACTTGCTTATCAGTATATTAATGAAAAAGACAAGCCTTGCTGAGTACTTGTGCATGTGTCATGTCCATGCAGAGGCAAGATGCCTCTATATGTTTAAGTAAACAAGTTTTCTCCGGCAAGCTATCTTGCTGGTGCCTTTCATTTGTTGCCGCGGGGCTTGGCCTACTGGGCACAAAACTACGGAAAGGGACCTACTCCTCGTCGAACCCCCTTCGTCAAAGGCCACTACAACCACCCTGATCGAAGCAACATTTGGGACACAGGATGGGAGCACCTATGCTTCGAAGGTGACGAGGTTTTCATATGCACAAGTTTTCACCTTACAGAACATGTATGGATAAGAAATAACTTATCTGCTTGGCTTGTCGGGGACTGATATGTAGGCTTGTCTTCATTTCTTCTCTTTGGGACCAGGTCCACGGCAAGAAACCTGCAGCTTAGTGCAGAGGAAAACAATGCTACATGTGCCCTGATCTACATGATCATGCTATGCTCATGTTATGCTTATGCATCCATGCAAGTTTTAGGGCCCCCCAGCGCTTCGTTTATTTCTCTGCTGCTCAGGGTCTGCGCCTGGCTTTGTACAAAGGGTTACATGCAACATCGACAAATCTTGTACAAAAGGGTGGCTGCCGGGTAGGGCCCGACAGCCGCGCCTTACGGGTAGAACTTACAGAGATGCTCAATGTTCCATGAGTTTTGCAATTGAATGCCATCTCCGGTCTCCAGACGGACTACGCCGGGTCTAGTGACTCGTACTACCCAGTAAGGGCCTTCCCACTTCAGCGTCAACTTGTTTGCACCCTTGGCGGACTGAACACGCCTAAGGACAAGGTTGTCTTCCTCAAAGCTCCGGGCATGAACCCTACGGCTGTGATAGCGATGCAGGGCTTGCTGGTAGCGTGCAGCACGCGTAGCAGCCCGGAGACGGTTCTCCTCAAGTAGCACAACGTCATCATGCCGATGCTGCTCTTGCGCTACTTCATCGTAGGCAAGCATTCGAGGTGACCCGTATATGAGTTCTGTGGGGATCACTGCTTCTGCCCCATAGACTAGGGAGAAGGGAGTCTGAGGGACCAAAGAACCACCGGTAGCTCATCGATCCCTCACCTGCCACACTTTCGCAGCCTATCAAATGTTCTTGTCTTGAGTCCTCACAGCACTTCAGCGTTCGCCCTCTCAGCTTGTCTGTTGCTTCTGGGATGAGCAACAGAGGCAAATGAGACCTTGCTTCCGAGGGCATGAACGTATTGCCTGAAGGCGCGACTTGTGAATTGGGTGCCATTGTCAGTGATGACTCTGGAGGGTACTCCGAAACGGCACACCAATCCTTTCAAGAACTTGATAGCTGACTGTGCGGTCACCTTCCTCACGGGCTCCACTTCCAGCCACTTTGTGAACTTGTCGATGGCGACGTACAAGAACTCAAAGCCCCCGGTATCACGAGGGAAGGGGCCCAAGATGTCGAGCCCCCAGACCGAAAAGGGCCATGACAAAAGGATCGTCTGGAGAGCTTGAGCAGGTTGATGGATATTCTTGGAGTGGAACTGGCAGGCTTCACATCTGGTGACTAGCTCGATTGCATCTTGGAGGGCCGTGGGCTAATAGAAACCCTGTCAGAAAGCCTTTCCGACCAGGGCCCTTGATCCAATATGGGAGCTGCAGATGCCTTTGTGTATCTCCGCCAGCAGCTCCTTCCCTTCTTCTCGGCAAACGCACTCTAATTTCACACCATTGGGCCTCCTTCTGTATAGTACGTCATTGACGAACTGATACATACTGGCCCTCTAGGCTACTCTTTTAGCTTCTTCTTGCTCTTCGGGAAGTTCTGCTGTTTGGAGGTAATGGACTATGTGCTGTGCCCAAGTTGGAGCCTGCGGCTCGACAACAAGGATCAGCAGCACCTCCTCGTTCGTGGGAGCGCATGCCTCAATCACGAGAATCAGAGGTTCGGCGGGAGGGTGCTGCTCGCCAAGCGAAGTGGAGTTGTTCCCGCCAACCTCTCTGCCGGGGGCTTCAGGAAGCTCTACCGCGAGAGGCTTGCCGGAGTCCAATTTTCTCCTCTTTCTGGCCATTGTTGCCTGGGATACGAAGGGATGAGTCAGGTGGAGAACAAAAGTCCCTGGTTCCATAGGAAGCTTTTGTGCAACGCACTTTGACAGATGACCAGCTATGCTATTTTCCGCACAGGGTACGTGCTCTGTTTGCAATCCGTCAAAGCGCTCCTCCAGCTTTCTCACTTCCTCCACATATGCCTTCATCAATGGACTTTGATAATCCTTGTTTACTTGCCTCACCACAAGTTGTGAGTCTCCACGAATGATCAACTTCTTGATTTCCAGTTCTGTTGCGATCCTGAGCCCGGCAAGGAGTCCTTCATATTCTGCAGTGTTGTTGGTAGCCTTCTCTCGGGGGAAATACATTTGAACAACGTACTTGAGGTGCTCCCCAGTGCGTGCGACGAGAAGCACGCCAGCTCCCGCACGTTGTAGGGAGAAGGCACCATCAAAGTACATGATCCAATCTTGGGGCGCTTCCCTGCTGGGGATAATTGTCTTCGACGTTTCTTCATCTGGAGTTGGCGTCCATTCGGCAATAAACTCTGCCAATGCTCTGCTCTGAATAGTTGACGTGCTCTCAAACTTCAAACCAAAGATTGATAACTCTAAAGCCCACTCCACTATTCTGCCAGTGGCCTCGAGGTTCCTCAGTATGCGTTGCAAGGGGAAGCGGGTAACGACCATGATCTCGTGGGCTTGGAAGTAGTGGCGCAGTTTCCTTGAGGCCATGATGAGTCCAAAGATCAACTTTTGCACGCCAGAGTACCTGGATCTAGCCCCCTGCAGTAGGGAGCTGACAAAGTACAATGGCCGCTGCACCACCTTCTTCCTTGCCGCGATCCTGGAATTGTCTCCACTGCCCTGCTCCTCTTTGTTCTGATCTGCATTTGACCTTGCTGGGATGAGCTCACTTTCCTCTCCAGAGGGGACGGTAGTTGCGGCTGCTCCTTCATCTACTTCCCGCTATGCCACCAGCGCCGCACTAACCACTTGATTGGTTGCCACCAGGTACAACAGCAACGATTCTTGTGGTTTAGGAGCGACCAAGGTGGGAACAGAGGAAAGATAGGTCTTCAAATCTTGCAGTCCAGAGTCTGCCTCCGGGGTCCATTCCACGGGCCCTGCCTTTCTCAAGATTTTGAAAAATGGCAGGGCCCGCTCGGCGGACTTGGAAATGAACCTGCTTAGCGCGGCAACACATCCAGTCAAACGCCTTACGTCTTTAACTGTCTTGGGTGCTTGAATCTGCTTGATCGCCTTGATCTTATCGGGGTTGGCCTCTATCCCTCGGTGGGACACGAAGAAGCCAAGTAGCTTGCCGGATGGAACACCAAACACACACTTCTCCAGGTTCAACTTCAAGTTGATCTGGCGTAGATTTGCAAAGGTCTCTTCCAAGTCTTGAATGAGAGTTGATTTGTCCTTGGTTTTGACCACTATATCGTCCATGTAGGCTTCAATATTCCTGTGCAGCTGGGACTGAAAGCCAATCTGTACTGCTCTTGCAAAAGTGGATCCAACGCTTTTTAACCCAAAGGGCATCCGTACAAAACAGTACATGCCACATGGGGTTATAAATGCGGTCTTCTCTTCATCTTCCTTAGACATGAAAATCTGGTGGTACCCGGAGTAGGCATCCAAGAAGGAAAGCAGGTCGCATCCAGAGGTGGAATCCACAATCTGATCAATGCACAGCAAGGGGAATGGGTCCTTTGGGCATGCTTTATTTAGGTCTGTGAAATCTATGCAAAGCCTCCACTTCCCTTCGCCTTGCGTACCACCACATGATTCGCCAACCAAGTTGGATGCAATACCCCTCTGACCAAACCAGCAGCTTCGAGTTTCTTGATATCTTCGGCAATAAACTGCTGCTGCTCCAAAGCTTGCTTTCAGTCCTTCTGTTTGACGGGCTGGGCATGTGGACAAACAGCAAGGTGGTGCTCGATTACCTCCCTGGGAACACCGAGGGTGTCAGATGGTTGCCAGGCAAACACATCGACATTCACCCGCAGGAAGGCAACGAGCGCACTTTCCTATTTGTCGTCGAGGGTGGAGCTGATAGTAAATGTACCATCAGCGCCAACCAGCCCTGCCGGGACCATCTTCACAGCGGGCGCGGCAACCCTTGATCTCTTGCTATTGGAACTCTCTGGCAAGTCATCAACAAGCGCAGCGCACTCCGAAGAGGCGTGCTTCCCGGATTCTTTGCTGGCATCCTTGCTAGCTTTCTTCCCTCTCTTGCTTTCTTTGGCGGGAGCGGTAGCTTCCGCGGCGACTGCTTCCCGGTACATCTTATCCACGCATATAATTGCGTCCTTCTTGTCTGATGGAATGGAAATGACGCCCATTGGCCCTGGCATCTTTAGCGTGTTGTAGGCATAGTGGGATGCCGCCATGAATTTTGCCACGGATGGGCGACCAAGGATTCCATTGTATGGCAGGGGGAGGTCAACCACATCAAACACGATCTTCTCAGTCCGGTAGTTTAACTCCCCCCGAACGTTACCGGTAGTGTGATCTTCCCCTTAGGACGACTCCTGCCGGGGTTGATCCCTTGGAAAGTACCAGTGACCTTGAGCTCTTCATCTGCTATCTGGAGCTTGCTGATGACCTTGGGAGAAATCAGATTCATCCCGGCCCCGCCGTCAACCAACACCTTTGTGACCTTGAGGTTGCGGATCATTGGTGAAACCAACAATGGCAAACACCCTACCGCGGTGGTGCGGTCAGGGTGATCCTCTTCATCAAAGATGATGGGCGTGCGGGAACACTTGGGTGGCTTCCTAGAATCTGCCGCTGGCTCCACGGCATTGACCTCATGCGCCCACTGTTTAAGCTGGCGGTGAGAGGAATGCAAGGAAGCACTTCCGTCAATGCGTAGGGCGTCAGTGGCCTTCTGGAACTCCTGCTCATTGGTTTCCTCTTCATCTCCTTCATCACTCTTGTCATCGCATTCCTTCTTCTCATGGCCTCTGGCAGGCCTCCCCTAATACCGAGGGGCCATGCCGGGGCGACCTCCTCCGCCACCTCGGCCCTATCTGCCAACGCCATCTTGAACTCTCTCTTTTTCTCGCTTCTCGTACTCAGCCTTCTGCTTCTTGACGAGTTGCTCAACCTGATGACACTCCTGAAGATCGTGGCCTTTGGTCTGATGGATCTTGCAGAACGGCCCGTCAGCCTTCCCAGCTTTCTCGGCAGCCACGGCTTCCCAGCAATCAGTGCACGCAGCAACTTCCTTGCCGGGAGCCTTGGTCTTGGCCTTCTTGCCGGCACCAGGAGTGCTCGGTCCTTCAACAGCTAGCACTGCTTTATCCTTGCGCTTCTTGTTGCGTTTCTTGTTCTTCTTCTTCTGCTCGGCGGCGTCGTTGTCGTCCTCTGAGTCAATGTCGAGGCCATCCTCTTCACCGGGGAGATGCCTCCCCTCCTATGTTCGGGCACACTTATCCACCAAAGTGTACAACTCATTCACAGTCTTGGGCAACTGTACGTTCATCTTGGAACATATTCTGCAGTTGCGTATGTTGGACTGGAATGCAGCTATCACCGCTGTCGGGTGGATGTCCAGAATGTTCCTGTGCACCCGGCTGAACCTCCACATGTATTTCCGCAAACCCTCTCCTTCCTTCTGTGGTTGGAGCTGCAAGTCGCTGGGCCGCCCTTGTTCTTGATGACTGCCCGTGAAGGCGCCAACAAATTCATGGCACAGGTCAGCCCAGGTCGAGATGGAGTTCTCTGGCAAGTGCAACAGTCACAACCTCACATTTGGCTTGAGTGCCAAAGGGAAGTAGTTGGCGAATACCTTCTCATCTCTTCCCCCGACGGCTTGAAAAACAATGGTGTAGATGCTCAAGAACTCTGCCGGGTTCAATCTTCCATCGTACTTTTCTGGTATCTCTGGCTTGAACGTACGGGCACATGGCCAACAGACTTGCCGTAGCTCGCAAGTGAAGGCGGGGCACCCAACCTCGAAAGGCAGGTATCCATCTTCACCGGGCATGGGCTCGTCGACGTCGGGGCCATTGCGCCTATCAGACTGGCAGCGGGTTTCGCGACGTCGTTCGATGGTGACGCGCGCATCCTGCCTTCACCTGTCTTCCGGGACTCGTCACTGGTCTTGACGTGCCTGGGGATCAGATGAAGCCATCGATACGTCATCGGGTTCTTGGCCACGTGGCTCTGGCTATGGCCCCTGCACTAGCTGCCGCAGAGGGGATTGCACCGTGGGGGTGGACCCTTCGGTACGGCCAGTGGCTCGGGCTGTTGTCGCCGCCTGTGGATGCCAAGGTGGGCCTCCCCACTGTAATCCTCCCGCCTCAGCGAAACCAATCAAGCTTTGAATGGTGACTCTCTACTCATCCATCTGATCGGCCACCGACGGAAATCTCAATAGGAGTTGGGCCCGCGCCATGGCTTCCGAAGTGGTGCTCGGCATAGATGACGACGTAGATCGTGATGTCGCCTGGCTTCTAACGGTGCCGGTAGAGACGGCTCTGTGCTCTCGTCGTCGTGAGCTGGTCGCCAGGGTGGCGTGGCGATGAGGTGGATGCGCTTGGGGATCGGCGACCCCATTCGACGCATTGTCTCGGCTAGCTTGTCCTGGGGGTGGCGCGTGTCCTGTAGCGAGTGCCATCGCTGCGGCTGTGTCCCTCAGTTGGGCGGAGAGGTGGAGATGGAACAATCTCTCCACCCGCATCTTGTGGAGCATGGCCGCTGGGATGCTGTTGATGCTGCCCTCCTCCGGTGCCTCCCGCTCCCGTTTCGGCCGCAGGGGGAATGGTGACGACGCCGCCTGCACCGGCCACATCGCCCGCAGTGTCCACATCCCCGTGCGCCTCCGTAGCCCCCACGGCATCAGCGGCCGCATGCAATGGAGCCTTCAAGGTGGACGGGTGAGCTGCAGCACTGGGCTTTTTCTTGGGCACCATGGATGATGAAGCCGTCGATGAAGAAGGCGATGAAGATGATGATGACGCACTACTCACACCCTCGGGTTCGCGCAAGCGCTTCCCCCTACCTGGCGCGCCAAAGATGTCGTGGTATAACACGGCCACCTATGGGACCATCGGCCCCTTGTGGTTCGGCAAGGGGGAAGAGCACATTGCACAAAGAGCGAAGAGCATAGAGCAGCACGTCAGCGATGACACGGGCAGTTTTTACCCAGGTTCGGGCCGCCGCGAGGCGTAAAACCCTACTCCTGCTTTGGTGGATTGATGAAAGGACCGTGGTGGAGACGCATCGCTCTAGCCCGGCAAGGTCGCCTTGGGACGAGAACAGCTATGCGCGTATGAGTGTACAAGGGTCCGAATCCTTTCTAAGGTTGCCACGACCCTCCTTTTATAGGTTAAGGGGTTACCACAATGGCAAAACAGTCACTATCCAGTGATTAGATAGCCACAGTGCTATCATACCTAACTCTGCAGGCAGGATAGGGAGCATTAAATGCACCGCTTAGTGTCACATCGCGGGGGAGCCCGACAAGCCTTGCCATGCCATTCGTCCACCTTCTCGCCTGCCTATGTGACATGCCTCTGGACGGGTGTCATTTGGGGGTGATCTTCCTCAGAAATGGCTGCCACGTGCCATAGAACAACCACTTAATCACTTGGGGGCTCGACACCACACTGGGAGGTGACTTGCGTCGTCGTGAGGTGGAGCGGTGGTGTCTTGGCAGGGCGATCCGCCCTTGGCGCCCCCGGCAAGCTTGCCGGGGGAGTCTAGAGACTTGTCTTCGGGATGACCTCGACCTGGCCAGGCACGCCTGCCCGACAAGGGAGGTTTTTCCTTAGTGATATCCTGCTTCCTTGGCTTGTCGTGGTCTTCTTGATCCGCCCTTTGATTCCTCAAAGGGCTATATCTTTTGCTTGGCCTTGTCTTGGATGCTGTAACCTTGCCCTTGAGCCTGTGTACAGTATGGGCAACATACACCAGGGTTTGTTGCACCAACAAGTGGTGAGAGCGTGTGTGAAGAAGTACACTCCTGCAGGGTTAATGATCTATTCGGATAGCCGCGTCCTCAGATATGGACTACTTGGAAAGCTTATATGGTTCATAGATAACTAGAAGTGGATACTCTAAAATGTGCAAGATAAGTGGTGAGTGATATGGATGGCTTCTCGTAGGGAGATGGGAGTGGATCCATAGTGGTGTATTGATATGGTGAATATGTGGACTCATGTGCACCAGGATAGCCTCTGAGTCAAAGCTGGCTTGCTGTAGTTACACTCCACCACCCCCTTTGTTAATACTGATGCATATGTAGTTAGTTCTGATGTAAGTCTTGCTGAGTACATTTGTACTCATGTTTGCTTAATTTACATTTTTGCAGAGGAGACTTCAGTCTCACTTTAGATTCCTGCGATGAGTTCGACGTTGACCGATTAGCTTGAGAATCCTAGACAGAGGTCTGGTTCCTATGGAGGGTCTTGTAGATAGTCAGGCTTCTCAGCCTTTTTCTTTTGTAGATGTCTGTACTTAGACATATTTATGCTTCCGTTGCTTGTATGCTTGTATGATGGGTCATGTGACCCCTGTTTGTAATATCATGTTATGTATGGCTCCTCGGAGCCTTTTAAATAAATACTTGAGTCGAAGAGTTTTGTTGTGATGCCATGTTTTATTTACACATATCGAGCATATTGTGTGTATGTTGTTGAAATGCTTGGTATGTGTGGGATCTGACACCTAGTTGTTTATTCTTGGTAGCCTTCCTTATGGGGAGATTCCTCCTAGTGCTTCCACTGAGCCATGGTAGCTTGCTACTGCTCTAGAACACATGGATTGACCGACATGTGTCCTTCTTTGCTCCCGTGTCTGTCCCATCGGGGAAATGTCACGCGGTGTTTATCAGAGTACTGATAGCTTGCTACAGCCCGGTTACACTCGCTGCTAATCGACATGTGCATTGTTGGGTCATGTATGTCTGTCCCTGTAAGTTTGTGCCACCTTGGGTTTACGACTGGTCATGTCCGCCCGGGTTCTTTGTCATATGGATGCTAGTGACACAATCATATACGTGAGCTAAAAGGCGCAAATAGTCCCGACCTAGGTAAGGCTGTAGCCATGGGAATACCGTGTGTGAGGCCGCAAAGTGATATGATGTGTTACATGCTAGATCGGTGTGACTTAGGATCGGGGTCCTAACAGCTTTGGTATCAGAGCCTGACTGCTTGTAGGATTACCAAGCCATACTAGTCGAAGCCGAGTCTATAAATGCTTTAGTTATATAAGGGGATTGATTGTGGAAGGGAACGTGAGGCTCTTTTTACTCCTTTACCTTATGTCCTTCTGATCTGAGTCACCCTCTTCTTTCCTATGGGGATTAAGAACTAGGCTTCTCATTTTTCTATCAGGATCACGTGTTACTAATTTGTAGACTTATATGAATGACGGATTCAAGTCTCAGTTCAGTTTCTAGTACTTCCGTGTGTTAACAGTTGGTGTGGGAACCTTGATATTATGATTTTGATTTATTATGCCACAATTTCTCAGGATGTCTCAAAATCTTTTTGAGCATTTACAGCCATTATGCTGTCCGAGTTGTCCCAGGTTTCTAAACAATCTAATGCATTCGCAATCTTTTCTCCATGTTTCCGATGTCCTTTTGGGTCAGATTCTGGCCACCATTCTCGAAAGCATGTTGTGATGTTATTTAGTTAGTAGGTATTCCATTTCTGGGTTCTTGAACCCAAGATTCACTCTACTTACTTCCTGTTGATAGTGCTTGCTCATTCCGTTAGTATATTAGTAACCTTTGTGATAGTCTTCCAGGTCTGTGGTATATCGTTCTTCCAATACCATGAACCATTATGGCAGAAGTTTCTTTGAACCAAAAGATCACAACCAGAGTGCTCTTGATGAGTTCTCCATTCTACATTGTGACTCTGTCAGTCCTTCCTCTTCTGCATGGGTTGTTCAGAAGAAATATGTTGAACTTGTTCGACATGCTAATCCAAGGAGTCACAACTCAGAAAATTGTGTGTTCCTTTGAGTTGTTTCCTTTGTAGATGTATTTCGACCCTCGTCTATTTGTTGATAGTCAGGAGTAGTTGTGCATTCATGGTCATTGATGCCTTTTACTCTTGTGGCCCATCAAGCCATTCTATCCCGGAATGACTAGGAGAAACAAACTCCAACACCTCATCCATTTCTTGGATTGGGTCAAAGTAGTTGTATTCCGCAGATCAAAATGCCAATCCAGCTTTTGTTCTGTTCTACCTCGGAGTATTACCTTCCTTATGTCAAGAATATCATGGGAATTGCACACCATCCTATGAATTCTTGATGCAGTGATACTTCTCGCCATCATTATTCATTCCTTGACCCCTTTGCTATTGCAACCGGAATACCGACAAATGAAATGTGATGTGTGAAATCAATAGTCCTAGCAACACCGTTGCCTGGTAGTTAATGGACAATAATCTCATCCTTAGCATGTTGGTTATTGAGTTATCATTCTAAGATTGATCGTGCTACCTAGTCCTTATTTCTGGTGTGCTCTTCGATCAATGAGTTAGGATTGTCTCAACCCCTCACTCTTTTGATCATGTCGTCTTGCCCTGAAAAGCAAGATTGTTCTCGAGCTTAGGAACATACCGGTGGTTCGTGATTTTCCAGTGATCTTCTAGGAAGTATTACCAGGGTGTTCCCTGACCGTTATGTTGAGTTCGTGATCAAGTTGGTATTCCAATAACCCACTCTTTCTCCAAGAATCTATGTTGGATACCCTGAACTAGTTTGTTAAGCTTAACCACATCTTGGAGAGTTGGAAGATAAAAGTTCGTCTGACTTAGTTCATAACTAATGGATATCTTTGTGTGTGTGTGTGTGTGTGTTGAATAAAGATGATGTCTTCATTGATTGATTCCCGTGATGAATTGTTGGTTTATTGTCTTACCCAAGCTTTGATTTGAGTATGGGCTATCGTCAAATCAAATCAGCACCAACGATTTTTGTAATGTTGTCTTACTCGTGGTTGATCCTCGAGCATGCACCATTATATGTTTTGGCCTGACCAATGCTACCACCTTGTTCACATAATTGTGGAATTCTAGCTATATGGAAACCTAGATGAATTGTTGTTGAGCCCATCAACAACATTTTATCATCTCCATGATTGATGTTGAACATTTAAGCTAGTGTTGGAAAATTTGAAAGCATTTCTTCATGCTAGCTCATGAGGCATATGTTTGATGAAAGAAGTGACTTCCTCCAATTCACGTGCATTTGGTGCAAGTTGCCGCTGTGAATTTGAGAAAGGTTTGTTTGTTTCCTTTAGAATCATCCCAAGTCAGTTATGCATGTGTGAAGGTATTCTATGGTTTGGTAGATTAATTACCTCCACTCCATATGTATTCCCTAGCACACCAAGCCACTAATTTATTTGTTCAAGGAGAAGAAGTTCCTTCTTAAGAGCTAGACTTACGCAAGGAATTAGATATCCTCGATGATGGTTCCCAACAAGAACTCGGTAGTGTTTTTGTAGTAAGATTTCCATGTAGACACGATTGTCCTGGACATTTTGTTCATATATATCTTGCAATCCAGCTCATGTTTTGGATCCTGCTACCGTAGCTCATTTCCTGAGAATCTCGCAACGTCATCTCGTTGATTTGCGTTGCAAACTAACTTTTTTTTCAGACATGCTAAGTCTGGAATATCCTGATACCAACCAGATCTGAATCTCAGGCAGATATGATTGTTGGAACTTTTCCAAGATCTATGATGTAGGTTCTGGCAAGGTTGATGTTTTGGCCGACACACCTAGTCGGAAGATCTATTGTCGTAGTATCTTGATTGAGCAATTTGACCATCTTCTCCATGAGGATTCCATATGACTTACTCTAGAAGTTGTTCCTTATGGATTCTTTGCATTTCCGAAGCCGGACCTTTTACTTGATGTTTTAGATATCAAACTACCTATAATTGGTTACGCTGGTACATCAAGGAGAACATTAGAAGCGGAGTGCTAAATGTCTCTCGGTCGATCATCCAAGTTTGTTCCTTGGCATTGCTAAGGCAAAATATGAGAAAGTGATGTCTTCCTTTGCATCTGCATCCTCCATCATTATTCATCATGGCAGTATGAAGAGTTACCAAGATCTTGGCATAGATGTTGGTAAACCTTGATGAATATGGAGATGCTCAAGTTCTTGAGAGCATGCTCAGACACTAGTTTATATCCTCGGTATCAATTGAATGTGCCTCCGTTAGCCAAGTTGTCTTATAACTCTAGTTTCCTTTCCAAGCTGAGTATGCCATTCTTCCGAATTCCTTCAAACGCTCAATTGTGAATTGCCTCAGGATGGTATCAAGAGTTTTAGTGATCTATATATCAAAATTAATTCTTTTTTCCACATAAGGGAAAATTCTACGAGTCACCTCCCCCAAGGTGTCCCGTTATGGAATCATGGCAATTATGCCCTCGCTACTTTGAAACCATGCACCATCTTACTCAAGCATGGAATTGTTGCCTACTAAATTGAACACTTGTCATCTGCTTATTTCCATTGCTCCTGATGTGTGTTCTGTGTCTCAACTCAACAGGTGTTCTAACGACTCACTCCATGAGTTGATCTTGAGTTGCTCAATCTTTGAGAAGATAGATTCCTGTAGAGTTCTTCCTGTCATCGACGTGTTGGACAAATATGTCGAAAGCAAAGACGTCAAGATCAATATGATGCAAAAACTCAATATCTCCAATAAGGGTAGTGGGATTGAGAAGTTTGCGATAGTTTTATGACCCCCTTTCCTCTTACCTCACGTCTTGAATCTTAGGACGAGATTCTTGTTTAGTGGGGGTGAGTTGTCACAGCCATAGATTTGTTTGTAAATAATTGCATTAGTAAGCATCATGTCATCATGTTTGAATTGAAATGAATTTGAAATGGGGATGATAAAACCCTAGAAGATAATTTTTCAACTAGGTTCAACTTTAAATCTTTTCAATGAACCCAAAATGCCCTTTAGAAAAGTTCATCATTTTTGAAATGGGTGGAAACCTCTGCCAAAAATGGTGCACATTTTTCCAGGTCATCTTTGGATTTTTGAATCAACCCATATTGTATTTGAATTGGGGCAATTATATTCAATAAATATTTTCAATGCTCCAATAATTCTGAAATTTGTTGTGGGGCTTTGGAATAATCCCACTAGTCCACAAAATAATTTTCAGAAGCAGGAAAATGATTTAGTATTTCTACTAAATCAAAACAGAAGAGAAAAAAATAGAAAACAATAAATAAAAGAGAAAGACAGAAGAGAGAGACTTACCAGCATTAGGCCTAGCAGCCCAGCTACTGTAGTGGCCCAGTCCACCACCGCATCCCCCACTATCATGTTCTCCATCGAGCCAGTGGACACGACGCGTGTGCCCGACGCGCGCGTGCTCACCACGGGCCACGCAGCAGCTGCCTGGCTGCCTCCCGAGCCACGCCGATGACACGGACGACTTCGTCGCTGCCATCCGCATCGAGCCACATTACTCTGCTCTTCTTCCCCTCTCTCCTCTGCTTCTCCCCTCCGTGGCCGAACCCGCCACGAGCACGCCGCCACAGTTCTCGCAGCCACCGTCGTCGCCTCGCTGAACCACCATGTCCAGGAGGTTCCCCGCGTCTTCCTCGACCTCTCTACTGATGCGCGCAACCGCGGATGCTCCGAGACACCGCCATCAAGCTCATCCCCGACACCTTTGCCTGAAGCTCGCCGGTGTCGATCCGCTCCACCCAAGCCATCCCCGAGCTTGCTAAACCTACCCGTCGATGCGCTGTGAGCCCCCGGTCGTTCTCCCCCTAATCCCATCCTCGTTCGCGCCCTCTAACCCGTTGAGCCGCCATGGCCGTGAGCTTCCCTCCGTCCGCCATGCCGTGCTTGTCGTTTTAGCTAGTATTCATAGCGGCTGAGCACGTCTTCGTGCTCCTCGTTCTCCCAGGGTTCCTGCGAGCCCCTCCGCGGCCTCCCTAGAGCACCACATCGTTGTTCCGGAGCCGCCCGCAGGAGCTCGCCGGAGTTCGCCGGACCACCGCCGCCATTGCCGCCCCGCCCCGCCACCTCCGGCCACCCCCGCCACCCACCGACCCCACCACCGGACTCCCCTCGCTCCGCCGCCCCCACCCGGCCCCTCAGCCACCGCCCCGGACCACCGGAGGACGTCGCCGGAGCTCCACCAGAACCCCATCTCCGGAACTGCTACAGTAACCCCGACCTGCCTTTTTTTTCGTTCTGTTTTTAAAACAGAATAGTTTCAATCTTGTAAAATACATAGTTAATTATCTACGAGGTAGTTTTGAGTGATTCCAACTGCGTTGTATCACAAATTTCATGAAGTTTCTGTTAGTATAATTGGATTTCATATTTGAGCAGTTTAAATTTGTGCTTGTATGAATTTGCTCAAATCACTAGATTTGAGCTATTTTGAGTTAGGAATATTATTTTTGACCGATTCTTTTTGCTACTGGTTTCTTATTAGACTAGCTACGCATTAGCGTTTAGTTTGCATGCTAGTGATTTATCTAAATTAGCTTTTTATTGTAAACAGTACTGTTTACTCTATTTTTCGTCCTGTTTGTAATTTAATTATTATTAATTAGTTTTAATTATTTTCTTTTGCTTTTTTTTCACTATTGTAGCATATATTCTGTTGTTTAATAGTAGGTAAATTTTAGGAGTTATTAGACTTAGTATTCTTGAGGTTCTAGGTGTTGTAAGTTGCATGTCTAGTTTGCTAGTAATAGCAATAGCGTTATTTTATTGTTTTGCTAGAATTTTATTATAGGAAAAATATTTTCTGTTAATTAGTGAATACTTATTTTTACTCTCTGTTAAGTAATTGTTTTAGGCTTTTTACTTGCTGTTAGTAGAGTTGATTGTGTTGTAGGTTAGTGTTATGCTTTGCTTTGAGTGATTTGGAGTTTTATTTGGTTTTTGCCTTTGATCATATTTCGACTTCATTGTTATTTTGATTGTTATGATTGAGTGCTAGAATGTTTGCTTATGTGAATACTATGCTTGCTTGTATAGATTTCATCGGAGAGTGACGACTAGTTTATCAAGTTTTTGAGAGCGATAATATCTTCATCAACTTACCAGGCAAGTTCACTTTGACCATGCTTTTCATACCTATGTTTTTCTTGCATTTAGTGTCACCATTCATAATCCCTCCAGTAGTGATATTGAATTCTTGTAGTTGAGTAGAATGCATGAGGTAGGAACCCATCTCCCTGATTACCAAGCCCGGGACGTTATGTAGTTTGAATGCTATGCTATAGTAGACGGGGTTGGTACGATTGTTCGGGAGTGGTGTCAGAATGGAGGACTCTACGTCAATGACGACAACTCCATGCTGGAATCTGCAAGGACTGCACCTTCGAGGCCTCAAGACTTCAAGACTCGAGACAAGAATTCAATACACACTACTGGGTGAAGGACGGTTGACGGGCACCCTAGAGCAACCAGTGGATGGCCGGGATGCATGGAGAAGCGCCATGACATCTTGCGGAAAGCTTCACCCAGGCTCAAAGAGACGGATGAATACTTCATGCCCGGAGGCTCTGGCATGGTTGACCTTAGTTGTGACTCTGGCTGGGACGGATCTAGCAGATGTAGATCTACGGTAGGATTGGATGAGCACCAGACAGTGGTCAGGGGAACTCTTCGGAAGACCATGTTTCGGTCGTCTTGTTCTCAAACACCCTGAAGCGCGAGAACGTAAAAAAGAGGGATCGAATCTTGCGGGTAAAGTGTACAAACCTCTGCAGAGGGTTTAAACCTAATCAATTAGCTGTGTCCCCGGTTACGGACAACTTGAGCATCTGGACTTGGATCTATCTCGGAACTCTCAACACCGGACTGATAACTTAATTGTGGGCAACTTATGATTGTTCCAGGCTATGAGACATCGGTTGGCGGAACCTTGTCATGATAGAAAACTCTGTAGTACAGACTCCTGATATTCCTTTGATGTAGGGAAAATAAAACCAGCTTTTACGCAAAACAAAACTTAGACACAGAGCCACAAAGCCAATTTGCATATAGTATAGTTTTATCATCTATTTTCTCATGTTGTGATCTTGCCGGTACATTCAATGTGCTGACCTACACGGCTGCAACGTATCATGTTGCAGATATTTCTTCGACGAGTAAGAGTTACGATACAGGGTTACGGTCTACACTCAACCTGCCGATGGCGTTGATGGGACTCCACACCCGATTGATTGTTTCCGCTGAGACTTATAAGGTATATATTAGTTTTACGTTATTTATACATGTGATTACACTTTAATATATACATTAATGTACTGTGTGTGCCAGCATACTGATCCAGGGATGGCACGGATACACAGAGGCTTGACCGTTTGAGGTCGGGTCGCTACAGAGATGGTATCAGAGCACATGTTGACTGTAGGACGTGACCCTAGAAATCGGAAAGCCCCTAGGACAGGATATTTCTAAAACTTTGTTTTTTAAAAAAGACCCCTTACTTCTCATATTTTCTGATTTTACCACAAACTCCCTCTTACCTCAAATACTTAGAATATACCCTTTTACCCTTTTGACCACACGAAGGATCAACTGAAGCCGCTCCAAGAAGAACAAGATATCGGACAACTGATGGCCACTTCAGAGTAAAGAGTATTTCACCATACATTTCGGAGAAAGAAGCTACAACCGTTGAAGACTCTGAAGACTCGAAGAAATTGAAGACTCTGAAGATTTATTTGACCTTTAGAAGACCAGACCCCTGTTATATACTTACGTTAGATGCGATGATTTGTGAGCTGTCATTCATTTGATGTTTTTCTGACAGCCACAAATAAAACCCGTTTCTCCAAAACTATTGTTTGTATTGTGTGTATATCCCTCCATTCTTCTCTCTTCTCACCCTAAAACCCTTGGACCCAATAGATGACGAATGAAGTTGGACTGGTATTCTCTGGACTTGTGACTCAGTTGGAGGCAGAGCTATGGATTAAAAACTTGGAGGATCACTTCAAGAAAAATTTGATTTCAAGGAAGTATGAGGTTCAATATGCTCTTCGGTACTTTACAGAAAGTGCTGCAACCTGGTGGAAAATGCATCAAGCCATACAAGGATGTAACGGAGCAAGAACTTGGGAGGAATTCAAGAAGACTCTGTTGAGATCTCGTCTTATCCGGAAGCACTGTGATAACCCGATGAAGAAACCTTGTGCCTGCAAGATTTGCGGAGAAATAGGACACACCCATGAAGAACACAAGGATGGATGCCCTCATTGTGAGGAAAATCACCCAGCCGAAGAATGCCCGACTGGGCAGGTTACTTGTTTCCTGTGTGAAGGAACTACGCACTACCCTGCTCAGTGTCACCTTTACCCCAAGGTACAAGAAGTTATCAATCAGCAGAAAGAAGCCCTCATGGAAAGTTTTGAAACACCTGTGATGAAGGAAGCTGTTGAAGACCCTGATGGTGAAGGCCTAAACAGATTTTACGGTCATGCTTGCTATTCATGTGGAGAAGAAGGACATTTTTCACATCACTGCACAAAGGAAAGAGAAGAGTATCTCGGAGACTTCCCGACAGCAGAAGTGAACTTTGACCCTCGGGAAATAGAAGCTCTGATCATTACGGAGAAATCCAGGAAGAGAAAATGAAGGCATCCTCAGAACAACCCAATTTCTGCAAAGAGGGACAAGAGTCATATTATCTGTTTTGAATGTAAGGACGTCGGGCATTATGCCAATGATTGTCTCGAAAGGAAGCAAGGAACTCAAGGAGCAGGCACCATCACCAAGAAGCCCTGAGACATGTTGGAAGTTATTTGTTTTCGTTGCAAGGAAGCAGGACATTTTGCTAGGGAATGTTCAGATCAGGAGAAAGCTGGAGCTGAGTAGTGGAGATGTTGATATCAATAATAAGTGTGGTATGGAAAACACTTTTATTTTCATGAGAATGTGGAGTTGAGTTATGTAATAGATTACTCAGAGATTGTAATAATTCATGACTCAATAAAGTTGATATGTCATATGCTGAAAGGCTTTAAGGAGTTGTTATGTTTTATCTTGGAAATTAATATTGTGGGTGAACATGGAAGAAAATGAGTTGTGATGCATAAACTGGATGTTGGAAATTGAGTTTGAAGTTTTGTTTGGATGATATGAATGTTTACCCAAGGAGATGCAGTTTACAAGGGTTATCCCTTCATCGAGAATGGAGTGGAACTTTGGTATGTGGAGGTACACCTTCACCGGGTGAAAGGAGTTTGCCCAAAGACTATGGGGCAATACTTTTACATTTCCCGAGTACCCCGAGCAACTTTCTTTGACTCTGTTCGTGAAGCTGCCATGGAAGCCATACGACAGATCGGAGACATATTGGAAGCAAGACTCCGTCATACTCAGGAATACCTGAGAGAGGTGCATGCAGAGATGATGGAGATGAAGCTCATGTCCACCATGATGAAGCAAAAGATGGAAGATTTCAAGGAGCATGTCGCACAATTCCAGTGGGACTGAAGGATCCTCAAGGAGGAAAAATGAATAAAGTTGGAAGTAATGCTTGACCATACCAAACTATGTGGATGGCAGCATTTGTAATAAAGTACTTTTGAGATTGGAATTTTGAGAAATGTTTAAGGATGTAATAAAAGATTTGATATGAAAATAATATGATTTATGGATGAACTAGTGCATTTCATTTTAAGTGTGGTAGTACTCCATAAAGCCACAGGATCAATGAAGAAAGAAATGTGTTATTTATGATGGTCCATAGAAGGGAGCTGGACCAAATAAGTTGGAGTTTGATTATGATGGTTACCCCAAGAGTATGACGAAATGGAGTACTATTGGATTTAAAGGAGATGTAATGTTGGAATATGGAACAATTGTAACTCCCAGGATAAGTTAAAGTTGTGCAAGTATTGAAGTGGACCCATAACCCACAGGCCCAGGAATTAATAAGGATCGAGTACCCCCCCCCACCTGGAAGAAGAAATTTTGGAAGAAGTTGTGAATTGATCAGCAGACGTTTCTTAGGAGGTTACGAAAACCCGAGAGTTGTGAAGAACGATAGATGTTTTATTCAGCTGGCAGAATCAATGGATTTATCCGAACTCAGTTCATCGACAAGAGAAATTCTGCAATGCTTGAGAGGATGCCCGAGTGTTAGAAATACGAGATTCGCTAAACCTTATACAGGGTAATGATCTGGGTGCGGAATGGATTGATCACCATACCGACTTACTCTTATCATTCGCTCTTGACATTTGGAATGGTAAATCTGAGAGACTTACCCATAGTAAAGTGACAACACTCATTGAAGCCTTGCTTAAGCCTTAGAATGGTATGATGATAAACCCATGTACATGGCAGCTGTTGCCAATCGTAGATTATACGGTGAGAATAAAGACAAGGCCCTTTTTCTGCAGAAACCATTAATGGTAGATCACCATGAGTATTTCGATAGTTGTCTAGAATGGACGCAGACCTATCAGCTAAGAAGATCCAGTCTCGGACGAACTTCATCTTTGACGTAGCGACCCAAGATTTTGAGGAAAACGCTATGCTTCTGACAGAAGAGCGTTAATGAAGGAGCTATTATAAGATATGTGAAGAGACAGATATTGTCGGCACTCCAGAGGAAGTATCTGAGTTTATTGGAACCGTAACCTTGCTTTTAAGTGTGGTAGCACTCCTGACCTTTCCGACCAAAAGATTTGCTAGAAGACCCCAACCCCTAACCTTTTCTTGCTAGCCTCTTCGAATCTCGAGGACGAGATTCATTTTAAGTGTGGTAGTTTGTAACATCCCAAAATTCTAAATTTTGGAATGTTATAATAATTAAAATATATGATTGTTTTATTGATTGTTGAGTGATTGATTGAGTGGAATTTTAAACTTTTGAAGTTTTGAATGAGAGGGAATAAAAGGACTTTCCAAAAAAAAAGGTTTCTGTTTGAAAATATTTGAATTTGGAAATATTTCAAACTTCATGCCACTCAATGATCCTCATGATTTCTTCAATGAAAGAGAGTGGGAAGTAAAGAAAAAATTTCATTTGAATTTGTCATTTAAATTTTGTTTTTAACTCAAAGTGGCATTTGAATATTATTCAAAAACTTTTCTGACAAAGAACGCTTGAAACAAAAGTGTTGAGAGGGATTAACATGACACCCCAAAAATGTTGGAAGAATTTTTCCGATGAGTTTTGAAAGTCATTTGGATTTTTGTTTGAATTTAAAAAAAATGATTTTTCAAAAAGTATTTTATTTGTCCGTGAAAGCTATCCCATTAAATTGGGCTTATTTTTCTGAGAATTTTGATATATAATACTCCTATATTTTATTTTTATTTTATTTTCTCAAATGATTTTTCTTCATGGGTTATTTAAAAAAAAGGAAGGTACTGTTTTTTTTTGGCCAAATCTCGCCCGATCCGAACAGGATCATCTCTTTCCTCCAGGCGAGATCTTCTCGATCTCCAGCCACCGCCGGAGCACCGCCGGAGATCGCGGGATTCGCGAAATCCCTTGCCCCCTCCTCCAAACCAACCTCCCACCCCTATAAATACCGCACCCCGCAATCCATCCCCGCCCTTAGCCCCCTCTTCCCCGCCCCGAGCCGGCCGCAGGAGCTCGCCGGAGTTCGCCGGACCACCGCCGCCATTGCCGCCCCGCCCCGCCACCTCCGGCCACCCCCGCCACCCACCGACCCCACCACCGGATTCCCCTCGCTCCGCCGCCCCCACCTGGCCCCTCAGCCACCGCCCCGGACCACCGGAGGACGTCGCCGGAGCTCCACCAAAACCCCATCTCCGGAACTGCTACAGTAACCCCGACCTGCCTTTTTTTTCGTTCTGTTTTTAAAACAGAATAGTTTCAATCTTGTAAAATACATAGTTAATTATCTACGAGGTATTTTTGAGTGATTCCAACTGCGTTGGATCACAAATTTCATGAAGTTTATGTTAGTACAATTGGATTTCATATTTGAGCTGTTTAAATTTGTGCTTGTATGAATTTTCTCAAATCACTAGATTTGAGCTATTTTGAGTTAGGAATATTATTTTTGACCGATTCTTTTTGCTACTGGTTTCTTATTAGACTAGCTACGCATTAGTGTTTAGTTTGCATGCTAGTGATTTATTTAAATTAGCTTTTTATTGTAAACAGTACTGTTTACTCTATTTTTCGTCCTGTTTGTAATTTAATTATTATTAATTAGTTTTAATTATTTTCTTTTGCTTTTTTTCCGCTAGTGTAGCATATATTCTGTTGTTTAACAGTAGGTAAATTTTAGGAGTTATTAGACTTAGTATTCTTGAGGTTCTAGGTGTTGTAAGTTGCATGTCGAGTTTGCTAGTAATAGCAATAGCGTTATTTTATTGTTTTGCTAGAATTTTATTATAGGAAAAATATTTTCTGTTAATTAGTGAATACTTATTTTTACTCTCTGTTAAGTAATTGTTTTAGGCTTTTTACATGCTATTAGTAGAGTTGATTGTGTTGTAGGTTAGTGTTATGCTTTGCTTTGAGTGATTTGGAGTTTTATTTGGTTTTTGCCTTCGATCATATTTCGACTTCATTGTTATTTTGATTGTTATGATTGAGTGCTAGAATGTTTGCTTATGTGAATACTATGCTTGCTTGTATAGATTTCATCGGAGAGTGACGACTAGTTTATCAAGTTTTTGAGAGCGATAATATCTTCATCAACTTACCAGGCAAGTTCACTTTGACCATGCTTTTCATACCTATGTTTTTCTTGCATTTAGTGTCACCATTCATAATCCCTCCAGTAGTGATATTGAATTCTTGTAGTTGAGTAGAATGCATGAGGTAGGAACCCATCTCCCTGATTACCAAGCCCGGGACGTTATGTAGTTTGAATGCTACGCTATAGTAGACGGGGTTGGTACGAGTGTTCGGGAGTGGTGTGAGAATGGAGGACTCTACGTCAATGACGACAACTCCATGCTGGAATCTGCAAGGACTTCACCTTCGAGGCCTCAAGACTTCAAGACTCGAGACAAGAATTCAATACACACTACTGGGTGAAGGACGGTTGACGGGCACCCTGGAGCAACCAGTGGATGGCCGGGATACATGGAGAAGCGCCATGACATCTTGCGGAAAGCTTCACCCAGGCTCAAAGAAACGGATGAATACTTCATCCCCGGAAGCTTACCTGTGCAACCGCAAGTCATTATGGGCTCTGGCTTGGTTGACCTTAGTTGTGAATCTGGCTGGGACGGTGCTAGCAGATGTAGAACTATGGTAGGATTGGATGACCACCGGACAGTGGTCAGGGGAACTCTTCGGAAGACCATGTTTCGGTCGTCTTGTTCTCAAACACCCTGAAGCGCGAGAACGTAAAAAAGAGGGATCGAATCTTGCGGGTAAAGTGTACAAACCTCTGCAGAGGGTTTAAACCTAATCGATTAGCCGTGTCCCCGGTTACGGACAACTTGAGCATCTGGACTTGGATCTATCTCGGAACTCTCAACACCGGACTGATAACTTAATTGTGGGCAACTTATGATTGTTCTGGGCTATGAGACATCGGTTGGCGGAACCATGTCATGATAGAAAACTCTGTAGTACAGACTCCTGATATTCCTTTGATGTAGGGAAAATAAAACCAGCTTTTACGCAAAACAAAACTCAGACACAGAGCCACAAAGCCAATTTGCATATAGTATAGTTTTATCATCTGTTTTCTCATGTTGTGATCTTGCCGGTACATTCAATGTACTGACCTACATGGCTGCAACGTATCATGTTGCAGATATTTCTTCGACAAGTAAGAGTTACGATACAGGGTTACGGTCTACACTCAACCTGCCGATGGCGTTGATGGGACTCCACACCCGATTGATTGTTTCCGCTGAGACTTATAAGGTATATATCAGTTTTACGTTATTTATACATGTGATTACACTTTGATATATACATTGATGTACTGTGTTTGCCAGCATACTGATCCAGGGATGGCACGGATACACAGAGGTTTGACCGTTTGAAGTCGGGTCGCTACAGCGAGTCCACTAGAGCCATTGCCCAACATAGCCGCCAAGTACATGAGCAAGAGGAAGCACTTCGTCAAGCACAACAAGAAGAAGCCGCCCGACGCGAAGAGCAACAAGAAAGGCAAAACCGGGCACACATGCCTCGCCCTCCTCCACGCCAAGAGCGCCATCACGACGAAGATCCTCCTCCATGGCAAGAGCGACATCAAGGGGAATGAGTGCTTGAAGACCCTCCCCCACGCCAAGAGCGACATCAAAACCAACACTATGATGAAGAACTCCGCTACAACAAGCTCAAGTTCACCATGCCCAAGTTCTCCGGAAGCAATGATCCTGAAGAATATCTCTCATGGGCATTGAAAGTCGACAAGATATTCCGTCTTCACCACTACGACGAGGAAAAGAAGATCGCCATGGCATCCCTCGAGTTTCAAGACTACGTCCTCATTTGGTGGGAACAAGTGATCGAGCATCTCCATGAGAGAGGCAAACCAACCATCACAACTTGGGCACAAATGAAGGATGTCATGAGAGCTCAGTTCGTGCCTACACACTACACCCGTGATCTCTTCAAGAAGTTGCAGCTCCTCAAGCAAGGCATGAAGACACTGGAAGAATACTATCAAGAGATGGATTGCCATGATAAGAGCCAATGTCAAGGAGATGACGAGCAGACTATGGCATGATTCTTGAACGGCCTCAATCATACGATCAAGAAGATCGCCAGCTTCCAACCCTACTCCAACCTTATCGTGCTAGTTCATCAAGCGACCAAGGCTGAGCAACAAGTACAAGATGACTTCAAATACGCCAAGTACTCTTCCAAGACCTACGTCTCATACACTCAAGCCCCCACGACTTTGGCACCTCCTACCTTAACTAGAGCATCACCAAGTACCGGAGACAAGTCAAGTTCCAGGCAAGCCCCTTCCTTGACTTGTCCTCTGGCAAGAAACTACAAGTCCAAGACTGCCTCATCATCGGCGCCATCGGAAGACCCCGTCAAGACAAGTTCTCTCAAGTGCTTCACATGTGGAGGCCATGGACACAAGTCCTTCCAATGCATCAACCGGTGAACCATGATTGCAAATGATGATGGCACATACGACTCCATGAGAGAAGATGAGATGGAAGCCCTAGAGCATGTCGCCATGCACCGTCAAGTGAATGAAGAAGAAGATGCTCAAGTCTTTTGTGACAATGATTCAAGTCCCGCTCTCATAGTCTCCAAGGTCTTGACATTTCAACACCAACAAGACGAAGACCAACGATGCCACATCTTCCACACCAAAGACGGCATCAACGGACGTTCCGTGAAGGTCATGATCGACGGAGGAAGTTGCCACAATTTGGCAAGTGAAGAGCTATGTTCCAAGCTACAATTGGTCAAGAAGAAGCATCCTCGCCCTTACAAGGTCCAGTGGCATAGCGACTCCGGCACCATTCAAGTGGTGCATACCGTGCAAGTTTCCTTCAAGATCGGCGCCTATGAGGACACCTTGGTGTGTGATGTGGTTCCCATGTCCGTGTGCCATATTCTCTTGAGAAGACCTTGGCAATTCGACTGCGGCGTCATCCACAATGGAAGAGCAAACCACTATAGCTTCAAGATGAAGGGAACGGAGTACGTGCTACAACATATGTCACCAAGCCAAGTGATTACCGACAAGCAAGCATCCACCCATCATGGAGAGACTAGTGAGAGAGTGAACCACCAAAAAGAGAGTGAGCGCCACAAGCCCAAATTGAGTGACTATGCCAAGAGAGAAAAACTTAGTCCTCCTAGCCACAAAAAGAGAGATGAGAGAAGTGTGTGAGAACCCATCGAGTGTAATCCGCTATGTCCTAGTGTGCAATGATGAAGCGGCAAGGACTAACACTTCTAATCCACTTCCTCTAGTGTTGTCTAATTTGTTGTAGGAATTCGCGGATGACTTCCCCGATGAGCTACCTCCCGGTCTTCCTCCTCTACATGGCATCGAACACCGCATCGACCTCATACCCGACGCACCTCTTCCGAACAAGGCTCCATACCGCGTCAACCCCGAAGAAACAAAAGAAATACAAAGGCAAGTCCAACATCTCATAGATCATGGGCATGTACGTAAAAGTTTGAGTCCTTGTGCCGTACCAGTCATTCTTGTGCCTAAGAAAGATGGTAGTTTTCCGCATGTGTTCCGGTTGTAGACCCATAAATGCTATTACCGTTCGCTATAGGCATCCCATTCCTCACCTTGATGATATGCTAGATGAGCTTAGCAGCGCCACCATTTTTAAAAAAATTGATCTTAAAAGTGGTTATTATCAAATCCACATACAAGAAGGTGATGAATGGAAAACCGCTTTCAAAACAAAAATTGGTTTGTATGAGTGGCTAGTTATGCCTATGGGTTTATCGGAAGCACCCGGTACTTTCATGCGTGTTATGCATTATGTGCTTCGCCCATACATTGGTGTGTTTGTTGTGGTATACTTTGACGATAGTCTTGTGTCAAAGATCATGTTACTCATCTCAGGGCCATTTTCCAAACTCTTAGAAAAGAATGACTTTATGCCAATATGTAAAAATGCACTTTTGGTGTTGACTAAATTGTTTTCTTGGGCTTTATTGTGTCTCCAAAGGGTGTTCATGTTGATGAGTCTAAAATTGAAGCAATTAAAACTTGGCCACAACCCACTAATTTGCAACAAGTGCGTAGTTTCCTTGGTCTAGCAGGTTTTTATCGTTGCTTTGTGAAAGACTTTAGCACTATTGCCGCACCGTTGCATACCTTGTGTAAGAAGAATGCACCCTTTGTTTGGGGACCCTCGCAATCTACCGCATTTGATGAGCTCAAATCTTTGCTTACCCATGCTCCAATTCTTGCATTACCTAATTTCAACAAAACTTTTGAGGTCCATTGTGATGCTAGTGGTAATGGTATTGGTGGAGTTTTGATGCAAGAAAAATGACCCATTGCATACTTTAGTGAAAAACTTTCCGGAGCTCAACTTAACTATCCCATCTATGAGAAAGAATTGTATGCTTTAATGCGAGTATTGCATGTTTGGGAGCATTATCTTCGCCCACATGAATTTTTCATACATACCGATCATGAGACACTAAAGTACCTTAAAGGTCAAACCAAGTTGAATAAACGACATGCTAAATGGAATGAATTTATTGAATCTTTTCCTTATGTGATCAAGTACATTAAGGGTAAAGAAAATGTTGTGGCGGATGCTCTTTCCCGCAAATGCATGTTAGTTACTCAACTTGAGTTGAATGTTATTGGCTTTGAGCATGTTAAAGATCTTTATGCACATGATCCTACATTTGTAATTCCTTATGCCAAATGTCTTGCTAACACTTGGTGCGAGGACTATTATCTTAAGAATGGCTACATTATGCACGCTAACAAGCTTTGTATACCCGAGTCTTCGCTTCGTTTGTTACTCTTGCAAGAGGCTCACGGCGGAGGACTTATGGGACATTTCGGGTGTGACAAGACCTTTTCCACACTCTCCTTCAAGTACTTTTGGCCAAAGATGTTTCGTGACGTGGCACGCTTCACCAACCTATGCTCTACATGCCGCAAAGTTAAGTCACAAGCTCAATCTCATGGTTTACATATGCCACTTCCTATTCCATATCAACCATGGGAAGATATTAGTATGGATTTCGTGCTTGGTTTGCCTAGGACTCAAAATGGAAAGTATTTCTTATTTGTTGTTGTGGACCGATTCTCTAAAATGGCACATTTCATCCCATGCAATAAGATAGATGATGCTTCACATGATGCAAATCTTTTTTGTAGGGAAATCTTGAGGCTACATGGAGTGCCAAGAACCATTGTGTCAGACCGCGACGTCAAATTCCTAAGCTACTTTTGTGAGACACTATGCGCCAAGCTCGGCATCAAGCTTCTATTCTCGACGGCCTATCATCCCCAAACCGATGGACAAACGGAAGTCACAAACCGGACGCTATCTACTCTCCTACGCGTGTTGATCAAGAAAAACATCAAGGAGTGGGAGGAGTGCTTACCCATCGCCGAGTATGCCTACAATCGAGCAAGACACTCTACTACCGCAAGTCCCTCTTCGATGTTGTCTACGGCTTCAATTCGTTGCCTCCATTGGACATTCTACCTCTACCTCTACAAGAATGCGTGAACATGGACGTGAGTGCAAGGGCAAGCTTTCTCAAGAAGATGCATGAAGATACAAGGTCCATGATCAAGCGGCAAGTACAATGCCTCGCTACCGAGCTCAACATCAAAAAGACCCCAAGGGTGTTTCAACCGGGAGATCTTGTATGGCTTCATCTTCGCAAGGACCGCTTCCCCAATGAGCACAAGTCAAAGCTACTCCCATGAGCCGATGGTCCCTTCAAGGTGCTAGAACTCTACAATGACAACGCCTACAAGATCGACATCCCATGTGACAAGTACAATGTAAGAGACATCTTCAATGTCAAGGACATGGCCCCATGCCATGGTGATGAGATCAAGATCCGTGGACGGATCTCTCCCAAGGGGGGGAGAGATGATGCGGAGCATCCTTCCATCATCCCCATGGACGCTACACCAACTCATCAAGCACCACATGGACCCATGACTAGAGCTCGAGCACGCGCAATTGAAGCCGAGGTGAACTCACTCTTACTTGAGATGGATATGGACATGAACGGAACTTGGATGCTACCTCACCAAAACATGCTATGTCTCCTTAGGTATGAAGACCAACGCCCCCAAGCGGCTATGGAACACCCCAAAGGAGGAGGAGAAGCACCCAAGACCTCGAGGAAGAAGAAGAGGGAGACCAAAAGGAGCAAGGTGGCAAGTCCCAGGCGACCCCGTGACCACGGACTACACAGGGAGCTGACGCTGTAGCACCCCATGTGCATGGGCGTGTACCGTGCACACGGGACACGGGCGTGTATCGTGCACACGGGACCCCCGTGCGCACGGGCCCAACTTACCCCGTGCGCATGGGCCCTATAGAATGGCCGGCTGAGGCTGCTATTTTGGGCCTCCACTTCGTCCCCCTCTCCAACATACCTATATATTTCGTACCTAGGGTTATGTTTAGACTTAGCAAAGTATATGAGAGATATTTAGAGAGCTTTGCTCCTTCTACCACCCCTCTTGGAGATCAAGGCCTCTTTGGAGAGGATCCCAAGTGGATTTAAAGACCTCCTCTTGGGAGAAGACTATCATCAAGACCTCACCTCCTTAGGAGTGGGAAGAACTTTACCTAGTGCTTGTTTCCTTTGATTGTGCTTGTATTCTTGTGGATCTATGTGTTTGCTATTCTAGTGAATGTGTAATTGGGTTTTGTTGGAGTGAATTCCTCTGTGTGTTCTTCGTGTTCATCCCTTTTTCCCCTCCAAGTGTGAAAAGATCCATCTTAGGGTTTCACCCTACAACAAGTTGTTTGAGCCATTATGTGCCTACTCATTCTTGCTTGCTTGTTATGCCTGCTATGCTTAGAGTTATGTCAGGTATGATTCATCTGGGATGGATTGGTACGATGGTGAACATGTCCTACTATTGAGAGCAAAGTGTGTGAACACGATTTGGTAAAGGTAGCGATGAGAGGCCATGTAGGAGTACATGGTTGGTTGTCTTATTGAAACTGTCCTTAGGAATTGTGTTCTGTGTTTGCGATCCAAGACAGTTACTACCACACATTGGAATGCTTAAGTGCCCCTCTCGACTTATTAATCGCCTTGATCCCTATCCAGGAGTTGCAACTAGTTTCTGGTGTTTGTAGGATATGTGTTGGAGGCCGTGCGTAGCGCTGACCCTAGGGGTGGGCTATGATGCGGTAGATACACCATGGCACGGTGTACTAGGGAACCCGTTTGGTGGGCTGGGGAACCCTGCAAACATCATTTGGGGCCGTAGTGTGGTTAGTCAAGTCGTGGCGGACACCCTCACTGGGCTTCCCCTTGAAGGTTGTCGAGTACATGTCATGTAAATGACGATAAGTGGTGAGAGCGTGTGTGAAGAAGTACACCCCTACAGGGTTAATGATCTATTCAGATAGCCGCGGCCTCAGATATGGACTACTTGGAAAGCTTATATGGTTCATAGATAACTGGAAGTGAATACTCTAAAATGCGTAAGATAAGTGTGAGTGCTATGGATGGCCTTGTCGTAATGAGACAAGAGTGGATCCATAGTGGTGTATTGATATGGTGAATATGTGGACTCGTGTGTGCTTTCTCACCTCCAAGAAAATACTGGTAGATGTAGTGCAGGATAGCCACTGAGTCAAAGCTGGCTTGCTGCAGTTAAACTCCACCACCCCCTTTGTTGATACTGATGCATATGTAGTTAGTTCTGATGTAAGTCTTGCTGAGTACATTTGTACTTATGTTTGCTTAATTTATGTTTTTGCAGAGGAGACTTCAGTCTTACTTTAGATTCCTACGATGAGTTTGATGTTGACTGATTAGCTTGAGAATCCCAGACAGAGGTTTCGTTCCTATGGAGGGTCTTGTAGATAGTCAGGCTTCTCAGCCTTTTTCTTTTGTAGATGTTTGTACTCACACATGATTATGCTTCCATTGCTTGTATGCTTGTGTGATAGGTCATGTGACCCCTGTTTGTAATATCATGTTATGTATGGCTCCTCAGAGCCTTTTAAATAAATACTTGAGTCATAGAGTTTTGTTGTGATGCCATGTTCACATATCGAGCATATTGTGTGTATGTTGTTGAAATGCTTGGTATGTTTGGGATCCGACACCTAGTTGTTTATTCTTGGTAGCCTTCCTTATGGGGAAATGCCTCCTAGTACTTCCACTGAGCCATGGTAGCTTGCTACTACTCGGAAACACATGGATTGACCGGCATGTGTCCTTCTTTGCTCCTGTGTCTGTCCCTTTGGGGAAATGTCACGTGATGTTTACCAGAGTCCTGATAGCTTGCTACAGCCCGGTTACACTCGCTGCTGACCGGCACTTGCATTGTTGGGTCATGTATGCCTGTCCCTACAAGTTTGTGCCACCTTGGGTTTACGACTGGTCATGTTGGCCCGGGTTCTCTGTCATTTGGATGCTAGAGACACGATCATATACATGAGCCAAAAGGCGTAAATGGTCCCGGCCTATGTAAGGCTGCAACCGTGGGAATACCGTGCTGAGGCCGCAAAGTGATATGATGTGTTACATGCTAGATCGATGTGACTTAGGCTCGGGGTCCTGACATGGCCAATGCCCACAATGAATGGGGGGCCACGCACATCTGGCCAGCTTCGTTGTCGATGGTGGAGATGGAGGAAACGATGATCCCCATCTTCTTCCACTCCATCTTCACGGGCCTGGTGCCACCCTTCTCCAACTTCCTCTACGCCATCCTCAGCCACTACCAGATTCATCTCATGCATCTGCAGCCCAACTCCGTTCTTCTCCTCGCCATCTTAGCCTACCTCTGTGAGGGCTTCCTGGGAGTGATGTCGTCGGTGGCACTCTTCAAGAACTTCTACAGCCTGCGGATCACCGCGGGGAGCCAGCGCTCTGGAAGCGCCTTGTTCCACCTTGATGACAAGATGACCGACGGAATTATTGATATCAAGATTTTAAAGAAGGTAGAGGGCTACAGGGCATGCTGTGTCTATGTGGATGCCAAGTTGTTCAGCCCCTCCTACAGATCCCATCCGCGTCTGCTGAGAAGAGCCCCGGGTTCGAGCACTCTAAGATTACGAATATGAGGTTGCGGCCACTCGTGAGGAGGATGGCGGAGCTAAAGGCCGCCAAGGTGACGGCGGCGATGCTGGCAAAACAGTTCCTGCACCGCCGTATCGTGCCCCTCTAGAGGCGCTCGCGCCCGGTGTGGGAAATCACCGGCGTCTAGGACTAATACTTCTCCAACGCATCTACATTTTTTGATTGTTCGATGCTATTATAGTATGAATCTTGGATGTTTTATATTCATTTACAAGCAACTTATCATTTTTTGGGACTAACCTATTAACTTAGTGCCCAGTGCCATTTGCTGTTTTCTGCATGTTTTTGGCTTTTCAGGAAATCAATATCAAACAAAGTCCAAACAGAGAAAAAACTTTGGATTAATTTTTTCTGGACCAGAAGAGACCCTAGAAGGTTCGGGAGAAGGCCAGAAGATCCACGAGGGAGCGACAAGCCCTAGGGGCGCAGCCCAGGGGGCGCGCCCCCAGGCTTGTCGGCCCCTCGTGGAACCTCCAACCCTAATTCCACCACTATAAATACTCAAATATTTCCCCTGACATTAGAGAGCCACCTGAAATAATTTTTCCGCCGCCACAAGTTTCTGTTCTTGTGAGATCCCATCTGGAGGCCTCCACCGGCACTCCACCGGAGGGGGAATTGATCACGGAGTTTGCTGCCCTTACGATGATGCGTGAGTAGTTTACCACAAACCTATGGGTCCATAGTTAGTAGGTAGATGGATTCTTCTCTCTCGATGTTCTTCAATACAATGTTCTCCTTGATGTTCTTGGAGTTCTATCCGATGTAATGACTTTTTGCGGTGTGTTTGTTGGGATCTGTTGAATTGTGAGTTTATGTTCAGATTATCCATGAATGTTATTTGAGTTTTCTCTGAACTCTTTTATGCATGATTGTTATAGTTTCGTATTTCTTCTCCGATTTATTAGTTTGGTTTGGCCAACTAGATTGATTTATCTTGCAATTGGAAGAGATGCTTTGTAATGGGTTCGATCTTGCAGTGCTCAATCCCAGTGACAGAAGGGGACATGACACATATGTATCATTGCTATTAAGGGTAAAAAGATTTTATTCATATGTGAATGTGTCTTGTCTACATCATGTCATCTGGCTTAAGGTGTTACTCCATTCTTTATGAACTTAATACTCTAGATGCATGCTGGATAGCTGTCGATGTGTGGAGTAATAGTAGTAGATGTAGGTAGGAGTCAGTCTACTTGTCTCGGACGTGCTGCCTATATATGATCATTGCCTTGGATATCGTCATGATTATTTGCTTTTCTATCAATTGCCCAACAGTAATTTGTCTACCCACCGTATGCTATTTTCTCGAGAGAAGCCTCTAGTGAAAACTATGGCCCCCGGGTATACTTTTATCATATATTAAAATCCAAAAATACCTTGCTGCATTTTTTCTTTATTTATTTTATTTTATATTTAGTGCAATCTATTTATCTATCACCATACAATTTAATCTTGCAGTTAAACGCCAAGGGATTGACAACCCCTTGTTCGCATTGGGTGCAAGGATTTGTTATCTTGTGTGAAGGTACTGCTTACATAGTATTGCGTGGTTCTCCTATTGGATCAATAACCTTGGTTCTTAACTGAGGGAAATACTTTTCTCTAATGTAATGCATCATCCTCTCCTCTTCGAGGAAATCCCAACGCAGCTCACAAGTAGCAGGAATAATTTCTGGCGCCGTTGCCGGGAAGACATCTTCAACATCTATCAAGTACCTACGCATAAACTTTCATCTCCTTGCATTTACTTTATTTGACATTTGCCTCTAGTTTTCATCTCCCCCACTTCTAAATTTTTTTTACAAAAAATTACGAAAATATTTTTTCATTTGCCTTTTTCTTGTTTGCTCGTTTGAATCTGTTACCATGAATGATTTTGGTATGGCAGAAACTGATGATGGGAGAACTCCTAATATTGGAAGTTCTACCAATATTGGTGCTAAAACATTTGTGTTAGGACAAGGGAATGTTATAGGAAAAAGCGTCATCCAAGAATTCTTCACTTGCATTGGTACCTTGACTTGTGATGATGCTCCTATACTCAAAAGAACCAAAAGTTATGCCGAAGCTATTTCTACACTTGTTCTTAAACTTGAGAGAAGATTTATTCGCACCCATCCTACTTTGCAAAGATTGTTTTATGAGTTGCCAGTTAAAAAAAACCTACAGCTACATAGTGCGAGAAGCTAGAGAGATCTTTGATTTTTATGGCATGAACCATGAAAAGTTGGTAATACATGAGATCCTTTATAATAGTGTTTACTTATTGAGGTATGTGCTTCGCAATGACCGCATCTTTGATGATAATATTAAAAAGGAAGTCCCTCCTTTGAATATGATCCAACAAGTTTTCAATAATGTTAATCAACAATACTCTTGGATTGCAGCCGGTAACCAAGGGGGATTTGCATATGAGCAACTTGCTAATGCTAAAATTTCTATGGATGATGTGTTTCATGTTACCTTTGAAAAGCCTCCTAATGAAAACAAAGCTTTGGAAAAGAAGAAGAAAGATGACAATACTTGAAACTTTGCATTATGACTAGCTAGGGGCATAAAACAATAGCGTTTGTTGGTAGGCAAACCAATAGTTATCTTAATTTTCTTGTTTATTTTTTTGTTTTTCAATAAGAACACAATTATGCTACTATTATGATTGTGCTTTTTATGTTTTAGTTAGTGTTTGTGCCAAGTAAAGCCTTTAGGTTGGTTTTGATGATAGTTGACTTGATTCTGTGAAAAAAAATAGAAACTTTTGTGCGTAGTTCTTGCTCTGATTTTTTTACACATAATTTATATACAAATTGTCCATGTTGTCCTAATTTTTCAGAATTATTGAAGTTACAGAAGTATCACTACTGCAGGATGCTGCTAACGCGACACTACAATCAGAGACCCTTCGACGAAACTGTGTGCCATGCATTAATCACAAACAGTGATGTAAATAAACCATCAAAAAATATGCAAAATGTTTGCGATGGCGGATACATAAAAAACGGTTCAGATTGTAGTTGCGTGTGTGATGCAGGGCATACAGTTGATCCATACGAACTGTTTGCGATGAGACAAAACAACAGAAACGGGCAGCCAAATCAAGGTGTGTGTGATATATGGCATACAGTTCGCTCCGATGAACCGTTTGCGATGATCGAGTTGAACACAAACGATTCGGCGAAACAAGATGTGTGTGATACCCGGCAAACAGGTCGGTAATCATAATTGTGTGCGATCATTATAGACAGCCCATACGGTCTTTTTTTGTGAATTGTGTGCTCGACAGGGCACACAATTCAAGAAACCAACTTGTGGGCGATAATGTAAAAGATCTCTGTCGAATACGTATTACTAACCGTCTGCTATGAGATTGACAGGGGAAACAGAGATAACAAATTAATATGGGCGAACGGAAACAGAGATATATACAGTCTGCTTAATTAGTCCTTGTTGTTGTTGTTGTTGTTGTTGGATGGCCCTGCGACATTGTCTTGGCGGGGACGCTTCTTGCCGCTGACTGTTGGCTTTTCATCGCCGCCACCATTGTCATTGTTGTTGCTGTCATTGTCGTCCTCCTCCTCGTTGGACCATTCCTCCTCCTCATCATCGTCGTCCTCTTCTTCGTCCTCCGACGGCTCCTCATCCGTCTGGTTGTCGTCTGGTGACTCCGGAGGCGGCGTCCCTTCCATGATCCAGATATAATCGAGGTCTGGGCTCGACGCCGGACTCATGGAAGACGAGCGGGATGATTCCGATATTGACCTATCATTGGGCGCCAGACTGATTGCAGAACTATTGTCCTCACTGTCGCTTAACATGGCTGTGGTACATATAAAAACCGTGAGAAAGCGAGATTGCAGAGTGTGTGGAAGTGTGTAGCGCGGCCGGCAGGGGACGATGCAGATGGTGGACACTTAAGCGGGGTATGCAGAGAAGAGGAATGCCAATTGAAGTGCGGGATTGACGTATTATCTAACCGCTAATATAATCAACCGCAATTATTTGTACCCAGTCGCTCCAAATTCCGGGAGGTGCGCAGTTCTCAATGTGATAATTACGCACACGCGTTGGAGTGTCCAAATATGAAACAAGCATTTTCATAGTACTACTCCCTACGTACCGGCGACCTAGGTGGGGGAAAACGAGAGAACTTGATGATTATTTGGTAATCAATACCATTGCGTGCAGAGAATTAACCATTGCATGTTATGCTAAGTAGTCTGAAGTCATTGAATGCATACTAGCCCCATGACTCCTATTGGCTGATTTCTTTTTTAAGGACAAAAAACAAGAAACGAGTTTTGGGATTATTTGGTTTTTGTAATGTGACTTATGCACCGGTACGAACGGGGTAGGACAGTTGGCAAGCAATACATTGAGCTCTTCTTATTGATGAAGCTAGTAATGATCAAACTACAAAGGAAAAGAAAAAAGACAAAAGAAAATATTTGCATGAATCTTCGCGTAACATCAATGCCACAGGACCTAGATGTGCATTACTTAGAGAACATCTAGATGTGCTTTAGCAATACTGTCAAACAAAACCCCTAATCATCATTGCAAACAACGCATAGAACATGGCTAATGCAACAACCACAACTACACATGCTAGTTCCTTCTTGTCTCTTACTTTCATCTGTTGCGTGTGATTGACTCTTTCTTGCTTCATCGTACTGATTGTACATTCCAGATCAGTAAGTTTCTTCTTCAGCTTTACGTTATCTTCTGCGAGCTTGGTGATAACAATCCGAGCCCTACCATGCCATTCTTCATCCAGCCAGTTAACAAAGGCACAAGCCTCATATCCCTGCCAATGTTAAATAGTATTCAGGATGAGTGGTGGCATTAACTCAAGTAAAATGATGAACTTAGCACTAACCTCTAAGGGGCAATTGAGAAACCATCTGCCAATGTCGAATCCCTCCGTGCATACACGTCGAGCGGGAGTGTGCCCGTGCACACAACTCATCTTCTGATACTTCTCAGTGGCGCAAAACTCGGAGTCAAACTTGTGTTACGGGAGTCTGGAGTCATGCTTCGGATCCGGCGGCAGATCGCTTTCCTGGGGGGGGGGGTCATTCAGGATGGATTCAGCAGGGAGCTACTTTGGACATGCTAAAAAAGATCAGGATAGATTGGAACCTGATAGGATGACTCGGATCTGTAATACACCTGCCTTCTAATGACCTTAGGCAAGTGCTCAGCGGTGACCGCCGTCGTGGCGGCGATGCCGAGAGCGGCGATACTTAGAGCACATCCATCGCGGTCGATGGCGGGACAGTGGAGGTCAAACTTCAGGTGGTAGCCGCACTAAGCTTTGCTCCTCGACCCTGTTGTCTCGGCGTGCCGCCGCATCGCGCTTTTCTCTGTCAGCTGGGTGGAGGTCGCCATGCGGCTAATTAATTAAGGTATTCTTTTCGTGAGTGGCTTAATTAAGGTATTCAATTCCTATGGGTAGTGCTGTAGTACTCTGTGTGTAAATTGACTGGCCATTAATTTTTGTCATTGCACATCTGGATAACAATATGGAGCGCCCTCAGTAATTATGAAAATAAAATCTTGTGATTTATGCACGCATCTTTGGGCATCGGTTAATCCATGTATTAATGTTGTTGTTTTGTTTTTAATTACGCGTCATGTGGTGCAGATGGAACGATCTGAATGGATAAAGAATCGGAGAAGCTCAAATTTTATTAGTGGCGTGACAGAATTCATGAATTTGGCTGAAAGTACAAAGAAGAGAATTGGTGGTGAGGATTGCATCCTATGTCCATGCA
The DNA here is from genome assembly GCA_011799875.1 of Thinopyrum elongatum. Taxonomy (NCBI): domain Eukaryota; kingdom Viridiplantae; phylum Streptophyta; class Magnoliopsida; order Poales; family Poaceae; genus Thinopyrum; species Thinopyrum elongatum. The sequence goes on from CM022303.1 coordinate 392,612,020, forward strand.
GTCATTGTGCCAATAAAGAGTCACGTGAAGTTACAGATGTTGAGTGGCAGTTACTCTCTCGGGGATTCATGGATGGATATACACGTTGGACCAGACACATTGAAGAGCAATTCATGGATGAATATACCCAGGGCTGCGAGATGCCAAACCCCGGTCAGAGTCACATGGATGTTGAATCTAACATCGGGGATAAGGCGTCAAGCCACCAATGGAACACCGAAAAGCCAAAAACCCCACTTGAAAACCAAGACGGCGACGCAGACGACGACGATTTTGATATGCCAGATTTTGCTGCTATGATTGCAGATTTCAAGGGCCCAAAAAAGGATATGATTGGGTACAAGGATCTGCCAACCATTGATGCGGACTCCAAGAAAGAATTGTTCCAAGCTGCAAAAAGAAATATTCCAAGTTGAGTGCCACCCTGGCACTTCTCAGATTTAAAGGAGCAAACGGTCTATCAAACAAGGGCTTCACAGAGTTGTTAGGTCTTTTCCAAGAAAGTCTTTCGAAAGATAATGTGCTCCCCAAATGATAGAGGCAAAGGTGTCCCGTCTTTCGATGAGATGGTGGCTATCATTTTTGGTGGAGTAGACTTTGACGATCTGACTACGAACGTGCGAGGACGTCGCGCCTTAGCAATCGCTAAACCAACTCCGAGAGGTTATTGACCACGCCGGAGCACGATCAACCTGACCACGAAGGTCTATTTCCTGCAAGCAATCGAAGAACAAGCAAGAAACTGAAATTGCAATCTGGATATTGCGAATAAAAGATGAAAGCTTTATTGATCAAGGTGGGGTTCTGTGACGTCTTGGTCTGGTCGTTGAACACAAACGAAGTACGCGAAGTTGCAGCTATGGTGAACTTTTAATCTAAACAAAACCCAAAGTCTAAACGGTGCCCTAAGGGCTCTATATATGGAGGAAGAGGGGGGGGGGATTTCTTGGCCCTTGAAGGAGGGGTCTGAAACCAACCCTATCTCTTGTTTCCCCACACATACGGACTCTAAAAACAGCCTATACTCAAGTATTTCGAAATTACATGGGCCTAGCCCAATAATAAGGTGACGCAACACCTATAATAGCCTCTGGATGAAATTTATGAAGTGGCATCTTATATATTTTGTCCAAGGCTTCATGCACTCATTATGGTGGCTTCAAAGTCCTGAAATCATCACTTGTAACTCCGTTCTTGTTCCCATTGCGCATGCCATCATCTCCATGCTTGAACTTGCTCCAAGGTTCCTCTTTCTTGTCCAAGCTAGGCCCTTCATTTGTAAGCAAAACAAATGTATCCAATTTAGGCAGCATCATATTCTCATGAACATTAGAATCATTACCAAGAAACGAAAGTACTTGATAATTTAATTGGCGTGCGCGAGCTCTAGTAATTGGTCCAGTATGTATAGAAGCAGGGGCTGTGGGTGTAACAATGGTATTGATGTCCTCATCATCCTTCCCTTCTTGAAATGAAGTCGTCCTCGAAGGAAGCTCATCTTCCTCACCCAAATAAGGCTTCAAATCTGCAATGTTAAAAGTGGGACTAACCCCAAAATTCGCAGGCAGCTCAAGTTTATATGCATTATCATTTATTTTCTCTAACACCTTAAAAGGACCATCAGCACGTGGCATTAGCTTTGATTTGCGCAAATCAGGAAATCTATGCTTACGCAAATGTAACCAAACAAGATCTCGAGGTGCAAACACAACATGTTTTCTACCCTTATCTCCAGCAAGTTTATATTTAGCATTCATACGCTCAATGTTCTCCTTAGTTAACTCATGCATTTTTAAGATCAATTCAGCACGTTGTTTAGCATCAAAATTAACCTTCTCCGAAGATGGAAGAGGCAACAAATCAATAGGTGCACGAGGTAGGAAACCATATACAATTTCAAAAGGGAACATCTTAGTAGTAGAATGCAACGAACGATTATAAGCAAATTCAATATAAGGCAAGCATTCTTCCCAGATTTTCTTGTTATTCTTCAAAACAGCCCTAAGCATAGTAGACAATGTTCTATTGACTACTTCAGTTTGTCCATCAGTTTGGGGGTGACAAGTAGTACTAAAAAGCAGTTTAGTCCCCAACTGAGCCCATAAACATCTCCAAAAGTGGCTAAGAAATTTGGTATCACGATCTGAAACAATAGTATTTGGCACACCATGCAAGCGAATAATTTCATGAAAGAACAAATCAGCAACATTAGCAGCATCATCACTTTTATGACATGGTATAAAGTGTGCCATTTTCGAGAACCTATCCACGACAACAAATATGCTATCCCTCCCCTTCTTTGTTTGAGGTAAACCCAAAACAAAGTCCATAGATATATCCTCCCATGGAACACTAGGTACAGGCAAAGGCATATATAAACCATGAGGATTGAGTTGTGACTTAGCTTTTTGACATGTAGTGCAGCGAGCAACAAAGCGCTCAACATCCCGTCTCATCTTTGGCCAAAAGAAATGTGTAGCAAGTACATCCTCCGTCTTCTTCACGCCGAAGTGTCCCATTAATCCTCCTCCATGCGCCTCCTGCAACAACAAAAGGCGAACGGAGCTAGCTGGAATGCATAGCTTGTTAGCACGAAACACAAATCCATCGTTAACGACGAACTTGTTCCATGTTCTCCCTTCTTTACAATTCTGCAATACATCTTTAAATTCAGGATCATGCACATATTGATCTTTGATGGTCTCCAAACCAAATATTTTAAAGTCAAGTTGTGAAAGCATAGTATAACGACGAGACAATGCATCAGCAATAACATTTTCTTTACCCTTCTTGTGTTTAATGACATAAGGGAAAGTCTCAATGAATTCAACCCATTTAGCATGTCTACGGTTCAGTTTTGCTTGACTTTTAATGTGTTTCAAAGATTCATGGTCAGAATGTATAACAAATTCTTTGGGCCATAAATAATGTTGCCATGTTTCTAAGGTCCGAACAAGAGCATATAATTCTTTATCATAAGTAGAATAGTTTAGACCAGGCCCACTCAATTTTTCAGAAAAGTATGCAACAGGTTTGCCATCTTGTAATAACACACCTCCTAATCCAATTCCACTAGCATCACATTCAAGCTCAAAAGTCTTTTTAAAATCAGGAAGTTGGAGTAAAGGAGCATGTGTCAACTTATCTTTCAATACCGTGAAGGCTTCTTCCTGTGCGGTACCCCAAACAAAAGGCACATCCTTCTTTGTAAGCTCATTGAGAGGTGCAACAATGGTGCTAAAATCTCTCACAAAACGCCTATAGAAACCAGCGAGGCCAAGGAAACTCCTCACTTGTGTGACCGTTTTGGGCTGCGGCCAACTCTCAATAGCTTCAATCTTGGCTTTATCAACTTCAATTCCCTGTGGAGTAACAATATAGCCAAGAAAAGATACTCGATCGGTGCAAAAGGTGCACTTCCCAAGGTTACCAAACAAACGTGCATCATGTAGAGCAATAAAAACAGCACGTAAATGTTCCGAATGTTCCTCCAAAGATCTGCTATAAATCAATATATCATCAAAGTAAACTACCACAAATCGTCCAATGAAAGCACGTAAAACTTCGTTCATTAATCTCATGAAAGTACTAGGTGCATTGGTTAACCCAAAAGGCATGACTAACCACTCATATAAACCAAACTTAGTTTTAAATGCTGTTTTCCATTCATCTCCTAATTTCATACGAATTTGATGGTATCCACTACGCAAATGAACTTTGGAGAATATTGTAGAGCCACTCAATTCATCAAGCATATCATCTAGCCTAGGAATAGGATGACGATAGCGAATAGTAATATTATTAATGCCTCTACAATCAACACACATATGCGATGTACCATCCTTTTTTGGCACTAGTATAATAGGAACAGCACAAGGACTAAGAGATTCGCGTATATAACCTTTGTTGAGCAGCTCCTGTACTTGACGCATAATCTCCTTCGTCTCCTCTGGATTGGTACGGTATGGCGCACGGTTTGGCAGCGAAGCACCGGGAATTAAGTCAATCTGATGCTCAATCCCGTGAATAGGTGGTAATCCCGGTGGCACATCTTGTGGAAAGACATCAGCGAACTCCTGCAAAATGTTAGTGACAGCAGAAGGCAAAGAGGAAGGCACGTCCTCGAATGAAAATAATGCCTCTTTGCACACAAAAGCATAGCAAACAGATTTGCTAAAATCTAGCTCATTAATATCAGATTTTGTGGCAAGTAAACATGCACTTTTCAATTTAATTTCAGAAGCAACACTAGATGGCTTATTATTAGGCTTCATTTGTTGCTCAAATTCTTTTGCCACAATCTGATTTTCACTCTTATTTTTCTCCTGTTTTGCTTTACTAGCTCTATTAATATCATCTTTCAAAATACAATCAGGAGTCATACGAAGCAAAGTAATATGTTTATCCTTATGAACAAGAGTATACTGATTGTTTCTACCATGGTGTACATAATTTTTATCAAATTGCCATGGTCTACCAAGTAATAATGAACATACTTGCATGGGTACCATATCACAATCAACATAAACAGCATATGTAGAGATACTAAAATGCACACGAACAGTATGTGTTACCTTAACCTTGCCGCTATTGTTGAACCATTGGATATAGTAAGGATGTGGATGTGGTCTTGTGGTGAGAGATAGCTTCTCCACCATCTCCATGCTAGCCAAGTTGTTGCAGCTCCCTCCATCTATGATGATGCGAACAAAACGTTCCTTCACAACTCCCTTTGTATGGAACAAATTATGTCTCTGATTTTTCTCAGCTTGTGTGACCTGCACACTCAAAACACATTGAGCAACTAAACATTCATACCTGTCAGTGTCTTCAGGAGCCATGTATTGCGTCTCATGATCAGAATCATCTCCACCGTGTCCTTCACTTGTAATAAGAGCCAAAGTCTCCTCATCATAGTCACTAGCGGACTCATACCCACCATCCTCAGTAGCCATCATAACACGCGGAGATTGGCATTCTCTCGCATAATGACCTCTACCCTTACAACGATGACAAATAATATCATGAGTGTGCCCTGTTGATGCCATAGATGAAGAAGAGCTCTGGGCAGGCCCAGAAGGTGTACTCCTGGCAGATGGTGGTGGTGGTGCCTATTTTCTTGTATCTCGGTTGGAATTGGCGGCTGAAGTCAGTGGTGCTGAAGTAGGACGTGTGGGAGTAGAGGATGCATGCGGTGTCCATGATGAAGATCGACCTGCAGAAAAATTAGTTCGCGCCAATGCCTGTTGATCCTGCACTTCACGTTCAGCTTTGCAAGCAAGATGGAATAAACGAGTGATATTATTATACTCCTTATACTCTAGAATGGTCTGAATCTCTTTATTTAATCCACCCATAAAACGTGCAAGCATAGCTTCATTATCCTCAACAATACCACATCTAATCATGCCAGTTTGTAATTCCTGATAATATTCTTCTACATAATTTTTTCCTTGTCTTAAACGCTGCAATTTTTGAAGTAATTCACGTTGATAATATGGTGGAACCCAACGAGTACTTATAGCAGTTTTCAAAGCAGCCTAAGTAGCTGGAATAGGATATAATCTACAATGTTCGGACCACCATACACATGCAAAACTAGTGAAAGCACAAACAGCAGCAGCAACCCGTCTCTCCTCGGGATATTGTAAACATGTAAAACGTTGTTCAGTTTCTAACTCCCAAGTAAGATATATATCAGGAACATATCTACCCTCAAATGGTGGAATATTCAATTTCAGTTTAGGAATATGGTCATGATCTCGTACCTGAGGTGGTGCTGCAGCCCTACCATTGTGATAATATGCATGAGGTCGACCTGCTGGTGGTGGTGCTGGTGGTTGCATGTAGTTCTGATTTTGATCAACCTCATCCTCGTAATAGTCCTCCACCTCTGCAGCAGCAGTAGCAGGAGCAACAGAAACATCAACAGTAGGTACAGCGGCACCACTTGAGCTTGGTGTCCCGTCTCCAAGACTTTTTCCATAGATATATCCTCCAATGGAACACTAGGTACAGGCAAAGGCATATATAAACCATGAGGATTGAGTCGTGACTTAGTTTTTTTAAACTGGAACTATTTTTCTTCTGCGGGTGGCACGAAAGTTGGGGAACCCGACTTGTTCACAACTCGTAGTATCGCGTGATCTGGAACTCGAAAATAAAGGAACAAATACTGGACTCGGACTAGGACTGCTGGTGGAGATGAATCTGGTGGAACTCGGACTGGTGATGGTATATGACGGTAGTATATGTGGACTCGGATTGGTGGTGGTATATGGGCTCGAATCGGTGGTGGTATATGGACTCGGATTGGTGGTGGTATATGGACTCGGAGCGGTGGTGGTATATGGACTCGGAGCGGTGGTGGTATATGGACTCGGAGTGGTGGTGGTATATGGACTCAGAGAAATAGCAGATAAGTGGTGGTGGTATATGGTAGGGGCGATGATGATGGTGCGGCGGCGGCGTGACAACTTGTGAACAGAACTTGAAACTCTAAAGAACTAGACACTAAGACCAGCAACTTGACATGACGATGCAACCACAAATTCAACAAAGCAAATACAAAAAAGATTATGCAATGGCTCAGATTGGTTTGAATATGATGAACTAACCCTAATTTTTTTTTTAGCTTTTTCCTGGACTGTAGGTATGAAGAACAGACTCGATCTAAACTACGAAAAACTGTAAATCTCACCGAGCAACCTGGAAATCTGATACCACTTGATAGAGGCAAAGGTGTCCCGTCTTTCGATGAGATGGTGGCTATCATTTTTGGCGGAGTAGACTTTGACGATCCAACTACGAACGTGCGAGGACGTCACGCCTTAGCAATCGCTAAACCAACTCCGAGAGGCTATTGACCATGCCAGAGCACGATCAACCTGACCACGAAGGTCTATTTCCTGCAAGCAATCGAAGAACAAGCAAGAAACTGAAATTGCAATATGGATATTGCGAATAAAAGATGAAAGCTTTATTGATCAAGGTGGGGTTCTGTGACGTCTTGGTCTGGTCGTTGAACACAAACAAAGTACGCGAAGTTGCAGCTATGGCGAACTTTTAATCTAAACAAAACCCAAAGTCTAAACGGTGCCCTAAGGGCTGTATATATGGAGGAAGAGGAGGGGGGGATTTCGTGGCCCTTGAAGGAGGGGTCCGAAACCAACCCTATCTCTTGTTTCCCCACACATACGGACTCTAAAAATAGCCTATACTCAAGTATTTCGAAATTACATGGCCCTGGCCCAATAATAAGGTGACGCAGCACCTATAATAGCCTCTGGACGAAATTTATGAAGTGGCATCTTGTATATTTCGTCCAAGGCTTCATGCACTCATTATGGTGGCTTCAAAGTCCTGAAATCATCACTTGTAACTCCGTTCTTGTTCCCCTTGCGCATGCCATCATCTCCATGCTTGAACTTGCTCCAAGGTTCCTCTTTCTGGTCCAAGCTAGGCCCTTCATTTGTAAGCAAAACAAATGTATCCAATTTAGGCAGCATCATATTCTCATGAACATTAGAATCATTACCAAGAAACGAAAGTACCTGATAATTTAATAGGCGTGCGCGAGCTCTCGTAATTAGTCTGGTATGTATAGCAGCAGGGGCTGTGGGTGTAACAATCGTATTGATGTCCTCATCACCAAAAGCACGAACGAAGCGAACAAAATTGTTTGCCCATTGGAACTTGAAGTAAAGAAGATACACGCTTGTGTGAATGATTGTATATTGTACCGTGGTGAGTACAAAGATTTGCATGCATGTCCCATATGCAAGCATGCACGATACAAGTGCAGGAGAGAAAAGGGCAAGTACAAATTGGATGACGAGATCAAGACGGGAATCCCGTTCAAGGTTGTTTGGTACTTGCCTTTAATTCCAAGGTTGAGGCATTTGTTTGCAAACCCTAGAGAGGCAAAGAGGTTGCGGTGGCATCATGATGAGCGAACTATGGATAAATATATGAGGCACCCAAAAGATGGGGCTTAGTGGGAATTAATCGACAACAAGTTTAAAGACTTTGCCAAGTTCCTAGAAGTATAAGGCTCGGGGAGTGTACTGACGGGATGAATCCTTTTGGCGATATGAGCACCAAACACAGCACATGGCCGGTGCTTCTGTGCATATATAAGCTAGCTCCTTGGTTGTGTATGAAGAAAAAATACATTATGATGTCAATGATTATCCAAGGCCCGAAGCAACCTGGAAATGACATTGATATTTACTTTCAGCTACTGGTAGAAGAACTGCTGACAGTGTGGGTAAAAGAGCCTGCTGTAAAATGTTATGATGCTTACAAAAAGGAGATTTTCGATCTACATGCGATGCTGTTGCACACCATTCAAGATATGCCAGCATTAGGCAACACATTGGGGCAGAAAACAAAGGGAGATGTAGGGTGTGTCACATGCATGGATAGGACAGCTAGCAGATTTCTTCCCAGCTCGCGCAAAACCGTGTATTTGCGTCATCGTAGGTTCTTACGGAGAAATCACCCATACCGAAAGATGAAAGCTGAATTTGATGGTATGGCAAAGGTAGGTTTGGAACCAAGACCTTATGCTGGGGAAGTGGTCCACAAAATGGCTAAACAAATTAATGTTGTGCTTGGCAAGAACCACGCTTTGACGGTGAAACAAACACCCAGGAATCAAGTGTTTAAGAAGAAATCGGTGTTCTGGAAATTACCTTACTGGGAGATTCTACATGTACGTCACTGCATCAATGTCATGCACATAGAGAAGAACGTATGTGAAAGCATCCTTGGTACTCTGCTCAAGATTAAAGGTAAAACAAAGGATGGTGACGGTGCACGACTCGATATGCTTGGTGATGAATCAAAATGCAAGAGTGAAGCAGAAGATAATAACAAATTCCTCCACGCTCGCCAGAGTTACAATTTCTGTACAAAAGAAGCAACAGAGTTCTTCAACTATTTGTTGTCAGTTAAGACACCCTCTTCCTACTATGCAAACATCAGAAGTCTCATGGATGTGAGCTCAGGTAAAATGAAGTTGGGACACATGAAGTCACATGATTGCCACGTAATGTTGACACAAATCCTCCCGGTGGCCATCAGGAATCTGATGGACAAAGATATAAGAAACACACTCATTGAGCTCTGTGATTTCTTCAACAAACTATGGCAGAAAGTTGTAGATCCTGAAGAGTTGGATCATATGCAAGAGGATATTGCAAGAATATTATCCAGCCTAGAGATGTTTTTCCCACTGTCATTCTTTGATGTCATGGTCCATCTCACTATGCACCTTGTCGATGAGATAAAGTATTGTGGTCCTGTGTTTCTTCGCAACATGTATCCCTTCGAGTAGTTCATGGGAATACTGAAGCGCTATTGTCAGAACTGAAACCATCCAGAGGCAAGCATCCTACAAGGTTATACTGCGGAGGAGGTGGTTGAGTTTTGCACCGAATACATGAAATAAAGACCTATAGGTTTGCCCCTCTATCGCCACAAGGGAAGGCTGGAAGGTAAGCCGGTCATTGCTGGCACGCAAAAGGCTGCACCCGGAGATTTAGCCGAGAAAGCCCATTTGATGGTACTTCTTAACAGCCCAGTTCTCAGCGCTTATGCTGACGAACGCTTGGCGGAGATACGCTAAAACTTCTTACCAATGGTGTATCCATTAGATGTGGAGATGAAGGAGCACACTAAGAACTATGCCGGATGGCTGAAGAATCATTTGGCACAAGGATCCATGGATGACACTGCTACGTGGTTGGCACAAAAGCATCACCTACGGTGTTGATGTACCAAGCATATGACATAAATGGCTACACGTTCTACACCGAGGAACGATGAGAAGACCTCATATCAGAATAGCTCTATTTGAATAGAATGCATGACTGTAGATGAAGCTGATAAAAGGGTATACTATGGAACCATCAAAGAGATTTGGGAGCTTAACTATGTGAAGGTTAAGGTGGCATTATTCAGGTGCACATGGATCCCTCTTAGTCAGGTAAAGGTTGATGATAACAGGAAGACTTGCGTTAAGAGGACAACGATGGCATATCACACGGACCCGTTCATTTTTGCCAGTGATGCAACCCAGATTTTCTATGCGGAAGACCCCTTGCATAAGAACTGCCATGTAGTGATGCATGGGAAGAGGAGGGTACTGGGCGTCGAGGATGTTGCCGATGAGGACGAGTACGATGAATTTGATGAGTTGCCAGCCAAGGGATCACGCACCCCTCAAACAGAGAAGCGTAAAATCATCAGAAAACCTAAGTTCATTCAGGGTCAACGTAATGATCCTAGTTCCCCCATGTACATGGGAATTAAGCCGTAAGACTAGTTTTTATGCCTACCCTGCAACTTAATTCGTTCTATTTATAACTGTCGCGTGTACTGAATTTGTGGGTTATGCCCGGTTCTCTATAGATGTAAGAACCGTTAATATGTTAGCCTTGATATGCTATCAACTTAGGCAATGAATTTGAACTTAGTATGTATGAACAGAAGATATGCAATCTAGTTCGAGAATAGCACACGGTTCATTCATGAAAGCCGTGTGCCGACCAAACCGCGCGCGCGATCTGAGTCGTGCGTTCTGATTGGCCGGAACCCAAACCCCATAGATCGTACGTCTGCTCCGTTAGATGCTCCCAGATCGAACGACAATCCTCATCCCTTTTGACATCACATGTAGTTCCAGTTGTGATTTTATTTATATGCACAAAATGCACGTTAAATTCAAAAAATGTCTTAAATATAGCAAACGATACCTGAAATGCGCCAGAAAATCAAACCCGTGGTATAATGGTGATTGCGTACAATGGGAATTTTTACAAGGACAAACGATGAAGTCACCGGCCACTGGTGTTTGAATTGACACGTCTCCTTTTGGAAACCATGATCCTTCTTGTGAGATGCTCCGATTTCCAAGGAGCGACCATCAAAACTTGTGCCAAACTTTACCAAATTTTTTCCATGGGGTCGTGAGAGCATGCAATGGGCACACACCAATTTTGATGATGTCCGGACTCCATCTGAATTTACTGTAATTAAAATACCAACTAGGCCTATGCCGGTGGCTGCACCTCGCGGCCGAAATGTTTGAAACTTCTCCCCGCTTCTCAGACAATGGATGAAAACTCGCAAAGTGGCACACAAATGATTTGTACACCTTCTTTGCTAACTAACACCCACATGTAGTTGTAGTAGGGTTTTGATTTTATATGCACTAAATGCAAAAAAAATGACTTAAATATAACAGACAAGGCCTGAAATGGGCCAGAAAATCAAACCTAGGGTATATCCGTGATTGTTTACCATGAATTTTTTTCCAGAGGCGGAATGATGTAGTCACCGACGATTTGGAGTCCGAAGTGCCGCGCCTACTTTTGGAAACTATGATCCTTCTTGTGAGATGCTCCGGTTCCAAGGAGCAATCATCAAAACTTGTGCCAAACTGTACCGAATTTTTTCCACGGGGTAGTGAGAGCACGCCACGGGCACACACTGACTTTGATGATGTCCGGACTTCATCAGAATTTACTGTAGATAGAATACCAACTAAGCCTACGCCGGTGGCCGCACCTCGTGGCCGAAATGTTTGAAACTTCTCCCCGCTTCTCAGACAATGGATGAAAACTCACAAAGCAGCACACAAATGATTTGTACACCTTTGCTAACTAACACCCACATGTAGTTGTAGTAGGGTTTTGATTTTATATGCACTAAATGCAAAAAAAAGATTTAAATATAGAAGACGAGGCCTAAAATGGGCCAGAAAATCAAACCTAGGGTATATCCGTGATCATTTACCATGAATTTTTTTTCCGAGGCGGAACGATGTAGTCACCGATGATTTGGAGTCCGAAGTGCAGGGCCTCCTTTTGGAAATTATGGTCCTCCTTGTGAGATGCTTCGGTTTCCAAGGAGCGATCATCAAGACTTGTGCAAAACTTTACCAAATTTTTTCCACAGGGTCGTGAGAGCACGCCACGGGCACACACCGATTTCGATGATGTCCGGACTCCATCTGAATTTACTGTAATTAAAATACCAACTAGGCCTATGCCGATGGCCGCACCTCGCGGCCGAAATGTTTGAAACTTCTCCCCGCTTCTTGGACAATGGATGAAAACTGGCAAAGCGGCACACAAATGATTTGTACACCTTCTTTGCTAACTAACACTCACATCTAGTTGTAGTAGGGTTTTGATTTTATATGCACTAAATGCAAAAAAAATGATTTACATATAGAAGACGAGGCCTGAAATGGGCCAGAAAATCAAACCTCGGGTATATCCATGATTGTTTACTGTGAATTTTTTTTCTGAGGCGGAACGATGTAGTCACGGATGATTTGGAGTCCGAAGTGCCGCGCCTCCTTTTGAAAACTATGATCCTTCTTGTCAGATGCTCCGGTTTCCAAGGAGCAATCATCAAGACTTGTGCCAAACTTTACCAAATTTTTTCCACGGGGTCGTGAGAGCACGCCACAGGCACACACGGATTTTGATGATGTCCGGACTCCATCTGAATTTACTGTAATTAAAATACCAACTAGGCCTATGTCGGTGGCCGCACCTCGCGACCGACATGTTTGAAACTTCTCCCCGCTTCTCGGACAATGGATGAAAACTCGCAAAGCGGCACACAAATGATTTGTACACCTTCTTCGCTAACTAACACCCACATGTAGTTGTAGTAGGGTTTTGCTTTTATATGCACTAAATGCAAAAAAAATGACATAAATATAGAAGACGAGACCTGAAATGGGCCAGAAAATCAAACCTGGGGTATATCTGTGATTGTTTACCGTGATTTTTTTTCAAGACGGAACGATGTAGTCACCGACGATTTGGAGTCCGAAGTGCCGCGTCTCCTTTTGGAAATTATGGTCCTTCTGGTGAGATGCTCCGGTTTCCAAGGAGCGATCATCAAAACTTGTGCCAAACTTTACCAAAAATTTTCCACGGGGTCGTGAGAGCACGCCACGGGCACACACCGATTTTGATGATGTTCGGACTCCATCTGAATTTACAGTAATTAAAATACCAACTAGGCCTATGCCGGTGGCCGCACCTCGCGGCCGAAATGTTTGAAACTTCTCCCCGCTTCTTGGACAATGGATGAAAACTCACAAAGCGGTACACAAATGATTTGTACACCTTCTTTGCTAACTAACACCCACATCTTGTTGTAGTAGGGTTTTGATTTTATATGCACTAAATGCAAAAAAAAGATTTACATATAGAAGACGAGGCCAGTAATGGGCCAGAACATCAAACCTCGGGTATATCTATGATTGTTTACCGTGAATTTTTTTTCCGAGGTGGAACGATGTAGTCACCGATGATTTGGAGTCCGAAGTGCTGCGCCTCCTTTTGGAAACTATGATCCTTCTTGTGAGATGCTCCGGTTTCCAAGGAGCGATCATCAAGACTTGTGCCAAACTTTACCAAAAATTTTCCATGGGGTTGTGAGAGCACGCCACGGGCACACACGGATTTTGATGATGTCCGGACTCCATCTGAATTTACTGTAATTAAAATACCAACTAGGCCTATGCCGGTGGCCGCACCTCGCGGCCGACATGTTTGAAACTTCTCCCCGCTTCTCGGACAATGGATGAAAACTCGCAAAGCGGCACACAAATGATTTGTACACCTTCTTCGCTAACTAACACCCACATGTAGTTGTAGTAGGGTTTTGATTTTATATGCACTAAATGCAAAAAATGACATAAATATAGAAGACGAGACCTGAAATGGGCCAGAAAATCAAACCTGGGGTATATCTGTGATTGTTTACCGTGAATTTTTTTCGAGACGGAACGATGTAGTCACCGACGATTTGGAGTCTGAAGTGCTGCGTCTCCTTTTGGAAACTATGATCCTTCTTGTGAGATGCTCCGGTTTCCAAGGAGCGAGCATCAAAACTTGTGCCAAACTTTAAAAAAAAATCCATGGGGTCGTGAGAGCATGCCACGGGCACACACGGATTTTGATGATGTCCGAACTCCATCTGAATTTACTGTAATTAAAATATCAACTTGGCCTATGCCGGTGGTCGCACCTCGCGGTCGAAATGTTTGAAACTTCTCCCCGCTTCTCAGACAATGGATGAAAACTCGCAAAGCGGCACACAAATGATTTGTACACCTTCTTTGCTAAGTAACGCCCACATGTAGTTGTAGTAGGGTTTTGATTTTATATGCACTAAATGAAAAAAATGACTTAAATATAGCAGACGAGACCTGAAATGGGCCAGAAAAATCAAACCTAGGGTATATCCATGATTGTTTACCGTGAAATTTTATTTTGAGGTGGGACGATGTAGTCACCGACGATTTGGAGTCCGAAGTGCCGCGTCTCCTTTTGGAAATTATGATCGTTCTTGTGAGATGCTCCGGTTTGGAAGGTGCGAGCATCAAAACTTGTGACAAACTTTACCAAATTTTTTCCATGCGATCGTGAGAGCATGCCACGGTGACACACTGATTTTCGTTATTTCCGGACTCTATATGCATTTCCTGTAATTAAAATACCAACAAGGCCTACGCCTCTAGCTGCACCCTGCGGCCGAACTATTTGAATGTTTTCCCGTTTCTCGTACAATGAATGAAAACTCACAAAGCGACACACAAATGATCTTGCTTACACCCACGTGTAGTTGCGACATGGTTATATATATATATATATATATATATATAGGGTGGGTCTATTCTACTAACACCCTTAATAGTCTTATTCTACTAACACCCCTTCTTATTCTGCTAACAGCTCGACACTGTCCCTTGTCTCGATCTGAACTACCCAACCTGACTAACCAAACCGCAGCTAAAGGCCCACGCCCCACTAATCCCACACCCCCACCCACCCCCACCACTTCCTCTCTCCTCCCCACCCCGGCCTTCTTCCTCCTACCCCCGACCAACTACCACCGGTGCTCGTCGCCTGACCTTCCTCCCCAGCCACCTACCGCCGCCACCTCACAAACCACGCGCGCCGCCGCTTCCTAGGCAGCGCGCCGCTGCCCAGTCACCCCGGCTGGTGCTGCGCGGTCCAGTGGCCATCGACCCTTCTTGGCACCGAAACCGGCCGCCACGGGCCCCCCGCGCTGCAACCAACCCTTTGCCTCCATGGATCCGCCCATCACCAGCCAGCCCCGCCGCCCCAACAACCTTCTCCATCCTCCGTCGCTCCACCATGAAGAATGAGGGTCACGACGCTGCACCTCCTCCCCACGCACCACCTTCTACGCCGGCGTCCACCCTCCTCTTCTGCGCCAGATCCGTCCTCTCACGGCTTCCCGGCATAGGATCCGCACATCGTCATCCCGGGGGCATCCTCTCTGTCCCCGTCCTCTCGTTGGTGACTCTTCCCTCCCCGTTCCTCCACCTTCGCCCTCCCATCCCTGGCCACTGCAGCGCGCCGCCTACTCTCCCCACTGCAACGACCATGGCCACGCCGCCGGGGCCCTCCGCCTCAGAGCACCCCCACCTCCCCTTCGCGATAGCAGGCTGTATTTCATCGCCGGCCACCTCCACTCGAACGCCCAAAATCCAATCCCGTTGGCCCGACATTGCATTCTCCTCCCTTCTCTCATCCCAGATGTAGCCACAGAAAAGGTCGCTGCATGCGGTTCAGTTGCCGGATTTGTGGATTGGTTGATCTCCTCTTCAGTTCGGCGACCCCAGCAGTGATGCGTCCGTTTCGTCCGCTTGTGTGCAGTTCATTTGCAATGAGGCGGTCAGTACCGGATTCGGGTGAGCTCGCCTCCATGCGGTTCGCCGGCCCGTCCATGCAGTGCAGCGCATGCATGAGTGCAGTCTGCTGTGCTTGGGGCGGCAGCTCGCGAGGTCTCAGGTGTTTGGTCGTGTGAAGTTTGCCCGATTCCTTAATCACAAAAGGTAGAATGGGAAATTTGTGGTATCCTATCTATGTTCGTGTGGAGCGGACGCGTGTGCATGTAATTCGGCCATTTTAGTTTAGTTTTGTTTATAGTCTTGTAGTGCAGTTTTCTTCTGGGAGACGTGCTTTGCTCGTTTTGTTGTGCGATGGGAGTATACACGTCTATATGTATGGTTTTGTTGCAATTCCTGGTGATGCGCTTGCAGTCCGGTGAGTGGGTGCAGGAAGTGCTTGTGGTTCAATTTGTAGAAAACCGTTGATGCAGTACACTTGCATTGTCTGAGTAGCCAGGATGCATTCATAAAAAAGTGAGAAGAAAAAACGAAAAATAATAGTGCAGTTCACTAATCTCAACCATGCAGACTTCGAAAAGGCGTTTTGAAAAAAATGCAGTACACTAGCCTCGATAATTCATTTCGAACGTATCTATCAAAAAGTAGTTTGGAAATGGCAAAAAAAAAAGCCACGCAGTCCACTTCGATTCGTGTTGTGGTTCAGTTTAACTTTGATGTGCACTGCACTCATCCCACAAAGTGTTTCGTGTTTCATAAAAATGTTAGAAAAATGACGAAAGAAACCATGAAGTTGACTTGACCGTCTGATGCAGTGTAGTTTTTCGTCAAAAAGTAGTGCGTTCATTTGTCTGATGCAGTACACATGACGATTCGGGTGTCGCGAAAAACAGAGTGTCCGCATTTCTGTAAAAACAAAATTGCTCTTAAACCGTACGAAATTAGAGAGAGTGTTCTACATGAAAAGGTTGCGTCTCATCGATATCTTCCCAACGGCTTATCATTTGAATCATTCCGACAATCGGTTTATAAAAATTCATGAGAAAACGGCCGCTGCCACTCGTTGTCCGCCGCACCATTTTCAAAATTCATTCAAAACTGTAAGAAATCTCAAAAACATTTGTACATATGAAAGTTGCACCTCGTCTGTAGCTTTCTAACGATGTATCACACGCCTTGTTTTGATAAATGGTTAAGAAACTCGAGCGAAAACAGTACCGAAAAGTTGCAAAAATTTGAAAAACAAAATTCCGCGATTTAGTAAATTTGAAACTGATCTTAAACCCTAACGAATTAGAGAATGGAATATATATGAAAAAGTTGCGCCTCGATGATATCTTTCCAACGGCGTATCATTTGCTTCATTCCGACGAGCGGTTTAGAAAAAAAAGTGAAAATATGCTCGCTGCCACTAGTAGGGTGCCGCACTGTTTTCAAAACTGCTCTTAAACCATGAGGAATCTTGAAAAAATTTCTACATGATGAAGGTGCGCCTAATCCATAGCTTTCCAACAGTATATTACATGCCTCGTTCGGACCAACGGTTTAAAAACTGGAGCAAAAACAGTACCGAAAAAAACTGTAGTTTTTTGCGACGGGAAGTTCACTCACGTAACTACTGCAGTGCTCTTGCTTCAAGAATGACGTGCACTTCCGTTGAGCCTGCAGTTCAGAAGTGTTAGCAGAATAACTATTCTGCTAATATTACCAGAATAGACCGGTATATATATATATATAGTACAACACTATTATGATCATGGTATTAGAATAACTATTCTGATAATACCAGCCCTATATAGGGCCCGAAGAGGCGTTCCCGAACTCCCAAACCCACGGAGAAAAAAAAGGCCACGCCCACTCATCCACCACCTCCTCCCCGACCCCAACCTCCCCAGATCCAGTGGCGTCGAGCTCTCGCCCTCGTACCACAACCGTCGTCGGCCCCCTCGCTGCGGCGCCACCCTGACCCCGGCGCGCCTCCCGCCGTTGGCCACCCGGCCCCGTCGCCACCCCCTGATGCGTCTCTCGCTGCCGGTGCCGGCGCAATTCCCGCCGCCGGCCGCCCTGGCCCCGTCACCATGCCCCGACCCCAGCTTGCCCCCCGTCATCGGCCACTCAGCCCCGACGTGCCCCCAGCCGCCGGATCTCCACCGGCAACCGCAACCTACGACTGCAGCCACCCCTGCAACAGCCACCCCCAACCGCCGGACTTTCTCACCCCACAACGCCCGCCATCTTCCTCTCCAAGCGCCACCCACTGCCTGCCGCCCGCCCGACGCTGCTTCTGGAACTTCCTACCGCATACCAGTTTCCTTCATCAAGGCTTCTCCAAGCGATGGTGAGCATCCTCCTCCCATACATGTATCGACTAAAAAACTGGTCCAAAAAACAGAAAATCACCACATTGGGAGAAAATGCTTTCTATCTTAAACTGCTCTGCTTTGGAGTCCGAAGTGCCGCGTCTCCTTTTGAAACTATGATCCTTCTTGTTAGATACTCCGGTTTCCATGGAGCGAGCATCAAAACTTGTGCCAAACTTTACCAATTTTTTTCCATGGGGTCGTGAGAGCACGCCACGGGCACACACCAATTTTGATGATTTCCGAACTCCATCTAAATTTACTGTAATTAAAATACCAACTAGGCCTATGCCGGTGGCTGCACCTCGCGGCCGAAATATTTGAAACTTCTCCCCGCTTCTCGGACAATGGATGAAAACTCGCAAAGTAGCACACAAATGATTTGTACACCTTCTTTGCTAACTAACACCCACATGTAGTTGTAGTAGGGTTTTGATTTTATATGCACTAAATACAAAAAAAATGACTTAAATATAGCAGACGAGACCTGAAATGGGCCAAATCAAACCTAGGGTATATCCGTGATTGTTTACCATGAAATTTAATTTTGAGGCGGGATGATGTAGTCACCGATGATTTGGAGTCCGAAGTGCCGCGTCTCCTTTTGGAAATTATGATCCTTCTTGTGAGATGCTCCAATTTGGAAGGTGCGAGCATCAAAACTTGTGCCAAACTTTACCAAAAATTTTCCATGGGATCGTGAGAGCACGCCATGGTGACACACCGATTTTTGTTATTTCCGGGCTCTATATGCATTTCCTATAATTAAAATACCAACAAGGCCTACGCCTCTGGCAGCACCCTGCGACTAAACTGTTCGAATGTTTTCCCGTTTCTCGAACAATGAATGAAAACTCGCAAAGCGACACACAAATGATCTTGTTAACACCCACGTGTAGTTGCAACATGGTTATGTATATATAGGGTGGGTCTATTCTAGTAACACCCTTAAGAGTCTAATTCTACTAACACCCCTCCATATTCTGCTAACAGCTCGACACTGTCCCTCGCCTCGATCCGAACTACCCAACCCGACTAACCAAACCGCAGCTAAAGGCCCACCCCCCACTAATCCCACACCCCCACCCACCCCCACCACTTCCTCTCTCCTCCCCACCCCTGGCCTTCTTCCTCCAATCCCCGACCAACTACCACCGGCGCTCGCCGCCCGACCTTCCTCCCAAGCCACCTACCGCCGCCACCTCACAAACCACGCGTGCCGCGGCTTCCTAGGCAGTGCGCCACTGCCCAGGCACCCCGGCCGGTGCTGCGTGGTCCAGTGGCCACCGACCCTTCTCGGCGCCGAAACCGGCGGCCACGGGCCCCCCACGCCACCACCAACCCTTTGCCTCCACGGATCCGCCCATCACCAGCCAGCCCCGCCGCCCCAACAACCTTCTCCATTCTCCGTCGCGCCGCCATGAAGAATGAGGGTCACGATGCTGCACCTCCTACCCACACACCATCTTCTACGCCGGCGTCCACCCTCCTCTTGTGCGCCAGATCCGTCCTCTCGTGGCTGCCCGGCATAGGATCCGCACATCGTCATCCCGGGGACGTCCTCTCTGTCCCCGTCCTCCCGTCGGCGACTCTCCCCTCCCCGCTCCTCCACCTTCGACTTCCCATCCCTGGCCACTACAGCGCACCGCCTACCCTCCCCACCGCAACGACCATGGCCGCGCCACCGGGGCCCTCCGCCTCCCAGCACCCCCACCCCCCCTCCGCGGCATCAGGCTATATTTCATCGCCGGCCACCTCTACTCGAACGCCCAAATCCAATCCCGTTGGCCCGACATCGCAGACTCCTCCCTTCTCTCGTCAAAGATGCAGCCACAGAAAAGGCCGCTGCATGCAATTCAATTGCCGGATTTGTGGATTGGTTGATCTCCTCTTTAGTTTGGCGACCCCAGCAAGGATGCATCCATTCCGTCCGCTTGTGTGCAGTTCAGTTGCAACGGGGCGGTCAGTACTGGATTTGGGTCAGCTCGCCTCCATGCGGTTCGCCGGCCCGTCCATGCAGTGCAGCGCGTGCGTGAGTGCAGTCCGCTGTGCTTGTGGCGGCAGCTCATGAGATCTCAGGCGTTTGGTCGTGTGAAGTTTGCCCGATTCTTTAATCACAAAAGGTAGAATGGGAAATTTGTGGTATCCTGTGTGCGCTCACGTGGAGCGGACGCGTGTGCGTGTAATTTGGTCATTTTAGTTTTGTTTTGTTTATAGTCTTGCAGTGTAGTTTTCTTCTGGGAGACATGCAGTGCTCGTTTTGTTGTGCGATGGGAGTATACACATCTATATGTATGGTTTCATTGCAATTCCTGGTGATGCGCTTGCAGTCCGGTGCGTGGGCGCAGGAAGTGCTTGTGGTTCAATTTGTAGAAAACCATTGATGCAGTACACTTGCATTGTCTGAGTAGCCAGGATGCATTCATAAAAAAGTGAGAAGAAAAAACAAAAAATAATAGTGCAGGTCACTAATCTCAATCGTGCAAACTTCGAAAGGCGTTTTGAAAAAAATGCAGTACACTAGCCTCGATAATTCAGTTCGAACGTATTTATCAAAAAGTAGTTTGAAAACGGCAAAAAAAAAGCCACGCAGCCCACTTCGATTTGTGTTGTGGTTCACTTTAACTTTGATGTGCACTGCACTCATCCCACAAAGTGTTTCGTGTTTCATAAAAACTGTTACAAAAATGACGAAAGAAACCATGAAGTTCACTTGCCCGTCTGATGCAGTGCAGTTTTTTGTCAGAAAGCAGTGCGTTCATCTGTCTAATGCAGTACACATGACGATTTGGGTGTCGCGAAAAACATAGTGTCCGCATTTCTGTAAAATCAAAATTGCTCTTAAACCGTACGAAATTAGAGAGAGTGTTCTACATGAAAAAGTTGCATCTCATCGGTATCTTCCGAACGGCGTATCATTTGAATCATTCCGACAATCGGTTTATAAAAATTCATGAGAAAACGGCCGCTGCCACTCGTCGTCCGCCGCACCATTTTCAAAATTCATTCAAAACTGTAAGGAATCTCAAAAACATTGGTACATATGAAAGTTGCACCTCGTCCGTAGCTTTCCAACTACGTATCACACGCCTCGTTTTGACAAACGGTTGAGAAACTCGAGCGAAAACAGTATCGAAAATTTGCAAAAAATTTGAAAAACAAAATTCCGTGATTTAGTACATTTGAAATTTCTGTTAAACCGTAACGAATTAGACAATGAAATATATATGAAAAAGTTGCGCCTCGACGATATCTTTCCAACGGCGTATCATTTGCTTCATTCCGACGAGCGGTTTAGAAAAAAATGTGAAAATACGCTCACTACCACTAGTAGGTTGTCGCATTGTTTTCAAAACTGCTCTTAAACCATGAGGAATCTTGAAAAAAATTCTACATGATGAAGTTGCGCCTAATCCATAGCTTTCCAACAGTATATTACATGCCTCGTGCTGACCAATGGTTTAAAAACTGGAGCAAAAACTGTACCGAAAAAAAACTGCGTGCAATTTTTGCGACGGGAAGTTCACTCACATTACTACTGCAGTGCTCTTGCTTCAAGAATGACGTGCACTTCCGTTGAGCCTGCAGTTCAGAAGTGTTAGCAGAATAACTATTCTGCTATTATTACCAGAATAGACCGACTATATATATATTGTACAGCACTATTATGATCATGGTATTAGAATAACTATTCTGATAATACCTGCCCTATATAGGGCCCGAAGAGGCGTTCCCGAACTCCCGAACCCGCGGAGGAAAAAAAGGCCACGCCCACTCATCAACCACCTCCTGCCCGACCCCAACCTCCCCCGATCCAGCGGCGTCGAGCTCTCGCCCTCCTACCACAACCGTCGCCGGCCCCCTCGCTGCGGCGCCGCCTTGACCCCGGCGCGCCTCCCGCCGTTGGCCACCCCGGCCCCGTCGCCACCCCCGATGCGTCTCTCGCTGCCGGTGCCGGTGCACCTCCCGCCGCCGACCGCCCTGGCCTCGTCACCACGCCCCGACCCCAGCTCACCTCCCGTCGCTGCCCGCTTAGCCCCGAAGCGCCTTCCGCCGCCGACCCCCAGCCCCGACGCGCCCCCAGCCGTCGGACCTCCACCGGCGACCGCAACCTACGACTGCAGCCACGCCCGCAACAGCCACCCCCAGCCGCTGGACTTCCTCACCCCGCAACCCCCGCCATCTTCCTCTCCAAGCGCCGCCCACTGCCTGCCGCCCGCCCGACGCTGCTTCCTGAACTTCCTGTGGCATACCAGTTTCCTTCATCGAGGCTCCTCCAAGCGATGCTGAGCATCTCCTCCCATACCTGTATCGACTAAAAAACTGGTCCAAAAAATAGAAAATCACCACGTTGGGAGAAAATGCTTGCTATCTTAAAATGCTAGCTGATGCCTCCTTCCGGCTACCCACCGCCCCCGCATCCTCCTGGCGCACCGCCGCCCCTACCTACTTCTGGCGCGAGGCCGCCTTCACTTCCTCGTTGCGCGTCGCCATCCCCACCTTCATCCGGCATGAGGCCGCCCCTCTTCAGGGCGAGGTGGATTTGGACTTCAGCGACAGTACAAAGAGCATGTGGCGAGCTCAGAAAAACTCGCCGCCCCTCACTTCGGTGAGCTCAGCTGCTCCCGTCCGCGGCCGCCCCTCCCACTGCTCGTCGCCGACCACAACCACACGAGGAGGTTGAGCTTCTCGGCCATGGTCGTGCTCGGTTTTTGGGTCGAGCTTCCATGCTCTTTAACAAATAAGTTCAAATATAATAATCACATGCGTTCCTCTCCCTATATCCTTGCGTTCTGT
The DNA here is from genome assembly GCA_011799875.1 of Thinopyrum elongatum. NCBI lineage: Eukaryota > Viridiplantae > Streptophyta > Magnoliopsida > Poales > Poaceae > Thinopyrum > Thinopyrum elongatum. The sequence goes on from CM022303.1 coordinate 392,634,868, forward strand.
GTGTGTTCGTGCAAAAAAAGGTGCTTTACTTTATTTTTGTGTATAAAAAGAAAGAAGTTCTAATATAATAAATAAAAAATTTCAAGAATACATAAGATGATAGAGAGTTTCGTGTACGAAACTGATATATACAAAGAAAACTATCATATATGTCCTTTATGAGAAACTTTTTTTTGGAAAAAATAACAGAATCAACTCCTGGAAGTTTATATGTAAAAAAGAAAAAACCACTTTAATAAAAAACCAATTGAAAAGTTTACCACAAACACTACACAAATTTACCAAAAAACAAAATCAATTTTCCCCCATTTAAAAAAATAAAACAAGAAGTTTTAATTGAAACAACAACAAAATTAAAAGTAAATTAAAAAATATTTTTTTTCTGTTTCTAAAAAACTAAAAACGAAGAAGTTCAAATTGAAAACCAAGAAAGTCGAAATTAAAAAATAGAGAAGTTGACTACATATTAAAGCGGATTTTCCCAGTATCCACAAAAAACCTTGAAGTTCAAATTTAGAAAATGGGTTGGTTCGATATCCGGTTTGAATTTTTTCCTTTTAAATAAAAAATTAAAAAATGATATCTGAAAATAAAAAATTAAGAAGGTCAAACTACAATAACAGAGAAGTACAAGGTTTAAAAAAAGAGAAGTTTAATGATTCTAGAAAACAGGAATTTCAAAAATAAAAAATGAACTTTTATAAATGGAATATTTTTCCATTTTGCAAAATAAATAAACCGAGAAGTTCAAATTAAATTAACAGATCAGTTCTTGTTCATAAAAAATAAAAAAATTCTCATTTCTAAAACAATAAAATACGAATAAACCAAGAAGTTCAGTTCGATATAACCAAGAAGTTGTCCGATGTTTATTACAAAAATGTGATTTTTTCCATTACAAATGAATAACAACAAGAAGTCCAAATTGAAAAAACCAAAAAGTTCAATTTAAAAAAATAGAAATAGTTCATTGTATATGAAAAACCCAGATTTTCCTCGTTACTAAATAATAAACCAGGAAGTTCAATTTAGAAAAACGGAGCAGTTTGATATTTATTATAAAAACTTGAATTTTTCTCATTACTAACGAATAAACCAAGAAGTTCAATTTGAAATAACGAAGAAGTTCGACATTTACTAAAAAAACTTCATTTTTTCCATTTCAAAAAATACACAAAGAGATTCAATATTTGAAAAAATAGAGCAGTTTGATGTCTATAAAAATTCATTTTTTTCGTTGCTAAAGTGTAGCATCATTTTTGGCATTTTAAGAATTTTTTTGGAGCAACTCGATTTTAAAAAAGAAAATCAATAATTTCAAATTCTTCTTGTTTCTATGAAAAATTAAAGTATGAAGTTTAATTAAAAAATATTTACATAAAAATTATTTTTTTTATTTTCAAAAAATAAAACTAAGAAGTTCAAATTAAAAAAATAGAAAAGTTCATATATTATAAAAACCTAGAATTTACATGCTTAATTTTGATAAGTGTTTTAGGAATTAGGGCAAAAAAAAGCAGAGAACTGTTCAAAGTGAGAACAGTCAGAAGTTCACGTACTACATGGTGTGTGTTTCATATGATAAAAAAGTCAATAAAAAGGCAAAGTCCAAATTTTTTTTGCGACAAGTTCAAGTCCTCGGTCGGAGAAAGTTCAAAAAATATTGTGAGAGAGGTTCACCGTGTATTTACAGGTTGAAAACACAAAATGTGTCATTTTTGATGTTTTAAAATACTTGTCTTAATTCATTACAAATTTGAAATAAAATGCTCTATGTGAAAAAAGTTTCTCCTATTCAGTAACTTTGCAGGAGTATATCGTATGCTCTATTTCAAAATAAACGGTTAAAAAATCTGTGTATGTTGTTCGAAACAAAATTTTAACCGTATTAGATAAAGTTGTGTCTTTTCAATAGGTTTATAAAAAGGTATATCATTTGTGTAACTCGGGTGAATGGGTGAGAAATTACGAACAAAAATACGTGACAAAAGTTCAAAGTGAAAAGAGCGGGAAGTTCAACTACAGCACAGAATGTGTTTTAGGTGAGAATAAAAAAGTTAGAGTGGTTTGATGTCGATAAAAACTCAGATTTTTTACGTTACTAAAGCGAAACAGAGAGAAGTTCAAATTGATAACAACCGGAGGTTTACGTACTACATGGTGTGTGTTTCATACGGGAAAAAAGAACAAAAAAATGAAAGTCAAAATTTTTAGTTGCTAGAATTTCATGTGCTCTGCCGTCGGAAGTTCAAAATTCTTGTGAGAGAGGTTGAACAAAAAATATGTGACAGAAGTTCAAGGTGAAAACAGTGGGAAGTTCAAGTAATACACGGAATGCGTTTCAGATAACAATATAAGAATAGAAAACAAAAAGCTTAAAAGGTTTGTTGCAAGAAGTTCACGTGTTCCACCTATCATAGTTCAAAATTCATGTGCAAGACGTCCGTCGTTCATTTACATGTTAAAAAAAAGGCAAAAAACAACATTGTTTTGCAATTTTAAAAACTGCTCTCAAATGGCAACGAATTTGTAACACCTATCTACATGAAAAACTTGCTGCTATTCATAAGCTTTCCAACGGTATATTATGTGCTACATTTCGATGAACGGTTTAAAATTTTCATATATGCTGTTTAAAACACGTTTTTATGTATTCAAAAAATTCTTTTGAACCATCGCGAGCATGAAAAACTGATCAACACGGGGAAGTTGCGTGTTTTCAACAGCTTTCCATCTATATATCATTTGCTCAATTCCGGTAAGTGGTTTGGGAGTTACGGGCAAAAAACAGCACGTCAAAAACAGAGTGAAGTTCAGACAGAACTGCACAAGAAGTTCAAGGACTCACTTAGTGCATTTCCTTTCGTGATGAAGGCAAAAATCATGATCTCGCCATTTTCTAAATTACTTGAAAACGACTGGGAATTAGAGAAAACTTTACATACGAAAAAGTTTTGCATTTTTGATAGCTATCCAATAGTATATTATTTGCCTCATTCCGACAAAGTTTGCAAAAATTACAGCCAAAAAATGTTTTTAACCATTTTCAAAATTGACTTAAAACCATAAGTAATTGGAAGAAAATTATATACCAAAAAGTTTTGCATTTCTTCAAGCTTTCCAACGCTATATCATTTGCTGCGTTCCGACCTACGGTTAAAAAATTAACTCGAAAATACGAACTCGGTGGAACTTGGACGGTTTTCTCTATTATTCTTAAACCGTTCAAAATTAGAAAAAACTTTGTACATGAAAAAGAAGCGCGTTTTCATAAGCTTTCCAACGCAATATCATTTGCCTCCATTGGATTAGCCGTTTAGAAATGGCATCGAAAATACGAACTCGGCTGTTTGGTTTGCCAAATTCTACGATTTTCCAAATTACTCTTTAACCATAGGGAATTAGAGAAAACTTTCTACATGTGGAAGGAGCGCATTTGCAGCAGCTTACCAATGCCATATTATTTGCCTCATTCCAATAAACGGTTTAGAAATGGGATCGAAAATATGATTCACGTTTTTTGTATGAAGAAAATACGGTTTTCAAAACTGCTCTTAAACCGTTTAGGTTTTGCCAAAAATTTAACTTGGGTCATGATACTCGTGTCCATAGCTTTCCAACGGTATATCGCAAGCCCCATTTGGGCAATGTTTGCGGAAGTTCAACCTTTTTTTTAGGAAGTACTACCGCTCGGACAGGTCAGGTAGTTATCAAAATATTATTCTGATACCGTGATCAGAATAGTGTATATATATACATGGTAAATGAAAAAAATGACTCAAATATAGCAAACAAGATCTCAAATGCACCGAAAAATCGAACCTTAGGGTACAATGGTGATTTCTTACCGTGGAAAAAAATTCGAGGTGAAACGATGAACTCATGTTTTCATTCAAACGAAAATATGTTGTTAGTTCATGTAAATGTTTTCAAATAGCACACGGTTCACTCATGGAAGCTATGTGCCTACCAAACCGGGGCCGATGCCCCTCCTGATGTGCGTGCGATTTGAGTCATGTGTTCTGATTGGCCAGAACCCAAACCCCACGGATCATACGTGTGCACCGTTGGATGCTCCCAGATCGAACGACAATCCTCATGCCTTTCATCAGCACATACAGTTCTGGCTAGGATTTGATTTATATGCCAAAATGCACGGTAAATGCCAAATGTGGCTTGAATATAGCACACGAACCTGAACTGCGCCAGCAAATCAAACCTGTGGTATAATGGTGATTGCTTATCGTGGAAAAAATAATTAGAGGCAAAACGATGAACTCACGTCTTCATTGCAAAATTAGCACGTCTTCATTTCAAACGAAATTATGCTGTTTGTGCACATGAGAGCTTAGAGGCAACCGTTTGCATAGGCCTTTCTGCGCGGCGACCGGGGATATTTTTTTGCCCTTTTCACCTAGGCCGCCAACACCCCCCCACCGCCCGCCCACGTTTCACTCAATAGTCCACCCAATCTCCATCGCCAGCTCCCCCTCCCCCAGATCGACAACAGAACCCTCTCTAAAGCCAGCGTGCTCAACCCGGCCGTGTGCCCGCTCTTCGATGTCAACCCAACCTCCACTGCCGTTCCCGACACACGGCTACCCGTGCCTCGTCATCTTCGTTTGCTCGCCAGCCACCCTCGACCATATCGATCCTGTAACTCTCGCCTCTCCTGTGGTCCTGCCGGGTTTGCATTAAGAAACCTGTTAGTTACTGCTCTCCATCACGGTGAGGCATATTTCCTCGCAATCCCTCTTCCTATTTCGTTCCGTATGTTCCCAAATTGGCTATAAAATAACGGAGAGCACATATATGTTCATTATCTACCTTCCTAACTAGTGCATATAAGTTGTATTTGTTCCAATAAGTTACTGTCGATTTACAGATCATGGGCGCCTGAGTCACACAAACTTAACAAATTAGCCGTACATTTTCTAAATTATTGCATGCCTTGTTTAGACAGCTTGATACCAAGTTGTTAGCTTTATGCTTATCCTCCTTTCCTGAGTTTCGCATGTGTTCTCTGTAGATGCCAAGTAGCAGCGACAACACTCATGCTTCAGGTGATGTATCTTCATCTGATTCCGACAACCCTAGGTCTTCAGCAGATGGTAAGGGATCAAGTGATCTAGAATGGGATAGAGCTACAACAATTACCCTTTCGGTCAGGACACGGAGGAATGCTCCAAGGAAGCCCACACACCAGCCTAAAGGTGTATATGAAGTAGCCGACATCGATTTAAAGTCTTGGGCTCCAACTAAACCAGACAAAGCACGCACGAGGTTCAGGAGTGTGTGTGGATTTGTTGGCAGGGCAAGGCTCAACATTAATCTGCCGGGGTTTCAGAAAGCTGACACAAAAACACGGCAAAGGATAGTCCGGGAGATCATGGATCACTTCAACATTCCAGAGCAGTGGAGAATGCAGGTGGAACACGCTGTACTGAAGAAGGCTAGGGATGCCTGAATAAACTGGAAGCACGTGATGTACAAGAAGTACTTGAGTGAAGGCAAAGACCCAATCCCCGCATACCCCCAAATTACAAAGGCAGACTGGGCAGAATTCAAAAGGGTCAGGGTAACTACAAAGTTTGCTGAGAAGAGTGCCAAGCAATTGGAACTTCAGAAGAGGAACACACACCCCCACTGTATGGGTGTGGCAGGATACTACGGCATGAAACCGATATGGGACCAGGAGGACAAAGAAGCAGTAGCTGCGGGTGGGAAACCGGCCTTTAGTGAAATCAGGGGCGAACGCGCTAGAGACTACTTCCGGGCACGTGCAAGGAGGCGTGATGATGAAACGTATTACTTTGAAAACTCACATGATGAAGAACTATATCGCGTGATGTTAAAGGCTTCCAAGATCCCTAGAAGGTTCTACAGGAACTCAGGGCCATGTGATAGTCTGTCTGATGCTCTGGAAACAAGAGAGCCCGCTGGCCGTGCAAGGGGTATAGGTGTTAATGTCCCGCACAAGAGGGCTTTCACACTCAGCAAGGAAGAGAGGCTCGGCATGGAAAAAGCGAGGAGTGAAATGAAGCAGAATGAATTGTATGAAAGGTTGAGGAAGGACATGTATCCGACTGTTCGAAAGGAAATTGAGGAGTCAATGATGATGCAGAAGACTCTAACACTGACAGATAGCCAGCAGATGGGAGGGGAGGCGGGCATGGAGGATACTGGTTATTGCACGACAACACCACATAAGAGTATTTGTGCATCAGCTGACCCCAGTGACACTGAGACTGTAGCTGCTCATGATGATGCTATATCTGATCTATCTGGAATGAAAGACAGACTAAAGGGCGTGCTTACACATTATGAAGGTACATTAAAATATGCAACAGCCTGGGTTTGCCCACCCTTCTTGGAAGAGGGCCTCTTGTTGGACAATGTGACATTGAAGCTGGGCTGTGTGAAGTGCTACGTGACTGAAGTAAAGCCTGGATTCAATGAAATTACCCTGAAGAATGTCCTAGGGGACTTTGATGAGCATAGGACCTTGGGAGAAACACTGTTACGTCACATCCAGTGGCCATGAAAGGAAATAGAGTTCATGGATGAGATCCCTGAAGCCCCGCCAAGAGCAACCAATGTCGCCCCTCAACTGGTGACGCTCTCCTTGCCACAGCAGCTCTCGCGTGCTTCCCCCAAGGAACCTAATACTCATAATCCGACGGCTGATGCATCAACCTATGATCAGCCCTCCCGACTTTGTGCCGTACAGGCCATGTAATCGTCCGCCCCAGACCAGCCAGTGGCAAGGCCTACAACTACTGAAGATGCACCACCGGTTCAGATGCCGGCTGCTGAAGCAGTGGGGGGAGACCCAGCGGCACCACATGCTCAGTAGACCAACCTGGTGGAATGGACTGCTAAGCAGTCTGATGCTTCGGAACCGCCTGCTAAGCAGTCTGTAGGTCCAGAACCGACTGTTCATCAGTCCATCGGTCCACAGCCGCGTGATCAGCATACCAATGCGTCAGCACTGCCTGCTCAGCAAACCAACGCGTTGGCACGGCCTCCTCAGCACACCGACAAGTTGGCACTACCTGCGCAAAAACCCGACATAGCTTCAATGCATGGTCAGCAGTCTGATGCCTCTGCTCCTATAGCCCAGCAGTCCATCACAGTAGCACCACCAAATCAGCAGTTCGGCATAGCTAAACCCTCTGCTAAGCAGTCCATCGAAGCTTTACTGTCTGCTTCGCAGTCTGCCTTTCGGCCATCCAGACCTTGGACCAGAAGTGCTTCAAGTACCAAGAAGGAAGCGGGCAAAAAGGCTGCACCCATGAGGAAGCACGCCCAGAGAGTGAAGAGGAATGAGAATGATTGCCTCTTACTTAAAGCACTCATCGCCCAGAACCAAATTAACAACAAGTTGTTCGAATCGGAGAGTAATATTATTTCTGACGGCATGAATGATGCAGAAATAGATTTGGTGCTTGCTAAAAATAAAGCAGACGTACTTGAAGCACGCAGTTACGTCCATGGCCAGCCATTTCTTGTTGGCGGATACTTTGATGAGTGCAGCTCCAGTTGCCATGAGTTACATAAATATTGCATGGATCAAATGTTAGCAGGTCATCATGTTCTGCTAGTCTGCTAAACAAAGATCATTTCCGACATGATCCTGGTTCCATCAGTGTGAATTTCGAGGACTTGCATCTCTTCTTCAACTTCAAGGAGCTCTATGCCACTCTTGTTAGATGCCTGATTTTGTAAGTACTTAACAAACTATGGTCAACTTCTCCATACAAGGCTGTAAATGATAAACAGCTAACTCCATGTTATTCCTCTCAGGGGATTGAACGCGCAGAGAAGAAAAAGGGAGAGTGTGTATTTCATAGATCCTGCATTAGCAAATGGCACAACATTACATGATAAGGATGAATGGGAGTGGGCCATTAACATGGTCGCCCGTATCTTCGGAAACACGTCCCATGCAAAATCATTTCTATGGCCATAGCATGAATAGTAAGTCAAATAAACAACCACGCATACACTGATTGTCTTTCAGATTTCGACATAATTTGTAAGTTCATGGCTTTCTTAATATGTAGCAATCACTGGATCTTGGTATTCATTGTTCCAAATAAGAACATGGTTTACTACATGGATTCTCTCAGAGAGTCAACAAACGCTCAGGATCTGACGCATCTTAAGCAATTCATGGATAGGTATTGAATTCTATGATGTTGAAATTAATTTGCATTCATATCTGGTTCAATAATTGATGTTGTGAAAATTCATCTTCATTTGAAGTGTGTTCCCATTGTGGAAAAGTAAACCAGGAAACCTGTTCAAGAGGGAACTACCTCTGCAGCACGAGATCGTTTCTCTGGTAACACACTGAAATACGTTATTTTCAGAAAATGTATCCAATAGTCTACAAATACCTTTTCTTACACTAGTCAAATGTTCAAGCTTCTAAATAAACCTCTTTCTATTTCTGTCGAAAGAAAAAAGAACATCTAACATCGGTTAGGTTGTTCCTAACAGGACAAATACATGACTAATTCTGTACAAAAAATTTCAGTGTCCTCAGCAACAAGCAGGGACCAACCTTTGTGGATACTATGTTTGCAGACACATGATCTCCATCTGCAAATCTGCTGATAGTTGTGAAGATGCTCGTGAATTAGTACCAGTAAGTCTATCTTAATTAATATCTTCTACTCCACTCATATGTCACATTCTGATCTTAAAAATACTGCAGCTCATCTTAGAACAGAGGACCCCTGAACCGCTCCTCGCTGGTGAATTGCTGATGGATGAGAGATTTATCAGCGACTTCTTCCTGAATCACTACATCAATCCCACTCGTGATAATGAAGATTTTAGCATGCCTTCTCCTGAAATATTGAGTAAGAGTTAGCCGCTAAACATATACGCATGGATCCATTGTTTTCCATCTGATGAGGTCTTTGTATTTTGTACACTATGATTAATTATGTAATGTATATATATGTCAACAAATCATTGGAATTTAGCTACCATTTGTTCAATTGCAATTGTTGCGAAATTTGATGAATGTTCTTCCAGTGGACACTATTTGTTCAATTGCATATTGTGGCGAATTTGCTTTTTGCATGCCGATTCAAATGGGATATTTTTGCTTTAACCTGGCAATTGCTCCGAACACGGTTCAATTAAATGAGTGTGTGCGATCCATATCGAAAAGCATACGCCAATCGTAGCGGAACCGTCGGTGATACACAGCAGATTGCAGACGATTTGCAGCACTACTATGTGTGCATAGGGGCTCTGGAACCGTTTGTGATACCACATTATCGCACACGAGTGCTCAGAGTAAACCGTGCCCAATGTATAATTCAATCCCAGTTGTAAATTTTTCAGGAAACATGTGGGATCCTAAATGAAAAGCACACATCACTCTTACCGCAACCGTCGGTGATATACAACAAATCACAAACGGTCTGCAGCACTTGTATGTGTGCGAAGGGGCTCTTGAACCATTTGTGATAGAACATTATTGCACACGGTAATTGTTCGGAAACGTGTGCGATGGAGTCATGCATGGCAGACGAGTTCTGCAGAAAACTCGTGTGCGATGGGGCACATATCGCACACAGTTCATATATTGGCCCATGTGCCTTAGATACTGTTTCCCAAATGGTTCATTATGACACACCGTTTGGTTTCACTGCATCATTAGAAACATTTAATCACCAATCCCACACGTGTGACAGAATTTGGTGTGTGCTGCATCACAGATGATTACATTTGGCAAGGCATCTGCATCATGGCTCCATATCCCCGACGGTTTTTGGGTCGTGTGGGAAGGACCCCCGTATTGCACACACTCACTTGGCGACAGTTTAAAATGCCGTCGCGGAAAGGGGTTAAAAGCCATTTGTATAGTAGCTCACTGTACCAGTGTATGGTCAATGTTCAGATTACTACAGACTGTTCTGTTTTTGGCATATTCTATTTTCGTTGCATTGTTTGCTTATTTTGATGAATCTATGGATTGTATCGGGGGGGGGGGGTATAAGCTATGGTACGGTTAGAATACAGTAGGTATAATGCAATAACAAAATATGAATGGGTTTGCAATAGTAGTTAAAGTGGTGATTTGCTTTATTATACTAACGGATCTCACGAAGGTTTTGTTAAGTTTTGTGTGATTGAAGTTTTCAAGTTTTGGGTGAGATCACGATGTATGAAGGAATAAGGAGTGGCAAGATCCTGAGCTTGGGGATGCCCGAGGCACCCCAAGGTAATATTCAAGGACTCCCAAGTAACTAAGCTTGGGGATGCCCAGGATGGTATCCCCTCTTTCTTCTAACGATAATCGGTAATTTTACATGGAGCTATATTTTTATTTGTCACATCAGAGAGCCACCTGAAATACTTTTTTCGTCGCCGCAAGTTTCTGTTCTTGTGAGATCCCATCTGGAGGCCTCCATCGGAGGGGCAATTGATCATGGAGGGGCTCTACATCAACCTTGTTGCCCTTCCGATGATGCGGTAGTAGTTTACCACAGTCCTACGAGTCCATAGTTAGTATCTAGATGGCTTCTTCTCTCTCGATGTTCTTCAATACAATGTTCTCCTTGATGTTCTTGGAGTTCTATCTGATGTAATGACTTTTTGCGGTGTGTTTGTTGGGACCCGATGAATTGTGAGTTTATGATCAGATTATCCATGAATATTATTTGAGTTTTCTCTGAACTCTTTTATGCATGATTGCTATAGCTTCATATTTCATCTCCGATTTATTGGTTTGGTTTGGCCAACTAGATTGATTTATCTTGCAATGGGAAGAGGTGCTTTGTAATGGGTTTGATCTTGCAGTGCTCAATCCCAGTGACAGAAGGGACATGACACGTATGTATCGTTGCTATTAAGGGTAAAAGACGGGGTTTACTCATACGTGAATTTATCTTGTCTACATCATGTCATTTTTCTTAAGGCATTACTCCGTTCTTAATGAACTTAATACTCTAGATGCATGCTGGATAGCAGTTGATGTGTGGACTAATAGTAGTAGATGCAGGCAGGGGTCGGTCTACTTGTCTCGGATGTGATGCCTATATATGATCATGGACTTGGGTATCGTCATGATTATTTGCTTTTTTATCAATTGCCCAACAGTAATTTGTCTACCCACCGTATGCTATTTTCTCGAGAGAAGCCTCTAATGAAAAGTATGGCCCCCGGCTCTACTTTTATCATATATTAAAATCCAAAAATACCTTGCTGCAATTTTTCTTTACTTATCTTATTTTATATTTAGTGCGATCTATTTATATATCACCATACAATTTAATCTTTCAATTAACCGCCAAAGGATTGACAACCCCTTGTTTGCATTGGATGCAAGGATTTGTTATCTTGTGTGCATGTACTGCTTACATAGTGTTGTGTGGTTCTCCTACTCGATTGATAACCTTGGTTCTTAACTGAGGGAAATACTTATCTCTACTGTACTGCATGATCCTCTCCTCTTCAAGGAAATCCCAACGCAGCTCACAAGTAGCAAGGACCGGATGCGGCTGAGCAAGGAAAATCACGAGACGCCAGAGCTGCATGAGATCATGAGGATCTTGTTCCCCGCGGATGTGGATAAACTCCCCAAGGACATATACCCAGTGTACCGCTATACGAAGAAGCATAAGCTTGTCGCAGACATGCCACAGTTTGACCAGTGGGGGCTGGTCTCGCTGGACCATGACGAGCCTCATGAGAACCCGGTATTGGTGCTGCCCGGCTCGAGGAACCATGACGAGTCCGAGGCCTCGGCGGCCCGGGAGGAGGACGAGGAGGAGAGCGATGAGGAGGAGAGCGACGACGAGGAGGACAATGAGGAGTGGGAGGACGAGGGAATGCCTCGCTTAACCCACCGCAGGCTGCTGCTGGAGGCCCCCGAGGATGATGCCGAGGATGACCAGTTCGTGGTCATGCCCGCCCAGCGCACAGGCGCGGGGGGCGTAGGGAGCTCGGCCGCCGAGTCCATCGAGCTCGGCGAGGAGGAAGAGACACGCTCCGCGTCAAAGGCCGACGAGGACACCGGCAGGCCTCGCGGCGAGCCCTCCGAAGGGAGCTTGAGTGGGGCCCGAGGGAGTGGCTGCGGTAGTGGCGGGACCTTCCAATGGCTAAGGAAGAAGTGGTGGGTCCCTGCTGATGAGTAAGTGTCCAGTCCCTGCTCTTCGTTTTCCTTTGTCTGTTTCTTCATGCTCTTGGCTCCCGCTTCTTGAAGCTCGACTGAGCTCCTTGCGGCCTACAGGCAGTCCCCCACGAAGAAGCAGAATGGCGCCCACACAAAGAAGGGGGCCAAGATGTCCGTCGCTCCACCGCAGGCGACACGGGGCGAGGGGACCCAGGCGCCCCCCGCAGGCGCCGAGGGGCGCGAGGAGACTGTCCGCCGTCCTGACGTAGAGGCAGGGCACGCGGTAGAGGACGTGGAGTGCGTGGCTTCACCTAAGCTGCGCGGAGATGCACCTCTCGAGGAGGGAGTGACTGAGCCCCGTGGAGGGGCCTCTGAGGGGGAGACCGTGTGATGAGGACATAAATACGTTGGATACAACCAAAAATATTTCATACATGCATATTTGTGAGGTGTATGGGACATTTGTACAATCCACATATGAAGATAAGGGAAAAAGAGAAGTTTAGGTGTTGTTCAAAAAGTCCTCTCACGTCACTTTTGGGCCAAGAGAAGATAGAGTCCAAGTCTCTCATGTTCTGGACTCAGATTCAGACTACACAGACATACCTGACTCAAAATGCTAAATCTCTTTTATCCGGACTCCGAATTGGATGATTCTTTTTTTTTGTAAAGTATATTTCATGCTCTTTCCAACCCAAGTGGTTTCACCTTCAAATTCGTCCGGAGCGTTGAGATATTGACAAAACAATTTGACACTGCAGCAGAATCCGAGTCAAACTACAAGTCCAAAGGTGTTGCATCACCTCCACTTGGGACCATGGGCCTTGTACAACCTAGGGTTGGTTTTAGGATACCTTGGGACGTCCTCCCAACTCCTTGGCTGCCACCCCTTGCTCCTATATAAGTAGATCAATCTAGTAGCTTTTTCCTTGGGATTTGTTTAGTTAAAAGTTAGCCATTGCAACTTCGTGTACTTCGTTTGTGTCCAACGACCAGACCAAGACCACTTTCGGATCCCCACCTTTATCAATACTTCATCTATATGCGCAATATTCGGATTGCATTATCATATCCTTAATTGTTCTTCAATTGTGTGCAGGGATAGATCTTCGTGCTCAGGCTGATCGTGATTCCAGCATCGTTCGTAACCTCAGGAGATTGGTTTAGCGATTACTAAGGCGCAATATCATGCATATTTGTAGTCGGATCATCAAAGTCGACTCCACCAAATCGATAGTTATCATCTCATCGAAGATTGGGCCCCTCGCCTCTATCAAGTGGTATCAATTTTCAGGTTGCTCGGTGAGAATTTCCAGTTATCCCTAGATTAGATTTATTTTCTTACCTACTGTCCAAGAAAAAGCCATAAAAAATTTAGATATGTTCATCCTTTGTCCAAGCCAGTCTGAGCCTTTGCAATTTTCTTTTCATTGCTTGCATAGTTGAATTATCAGTTGCATCGTCGTGTCGAGTTGCTGGTCTTAGTGTCTAGTTCGTTTAGAGTTTCGAGTTCTATTCACATTAGTCACGCCGCCACTGCATCATTATCCCTTTCGCTGTCCACCACCCCATTCATCAATTTCCACCATGTGCTACCCATCGTTCTTGTCATAATCATAGTTGAGGTAGTTCACATCTTCGCTTGATCCAATCTGCATCTTATCTAGTTTGTCTTGGAAAGAGGGAGAGAGAAAAAAAAGACAGAGAAAAAAAAGAGAGAAAAAGAAAAAAAAGTCAGAGAAAAAAAAAGGAGAGAAAGGAAAAGTAAAAAGTGTGAGAAAAAAAGATAAAAAAATTCGTATCTATCTAGACTCAATCTCGTACCTGAATTCGGATTCGAATCTATTTTGCACACTGTTTAGTAAAACAGGCATATCTTCCTCATACGAAGTTCGTTTTGCTTTGTGAGTACTCAAATTAAAGCTAGCGACGAGCTGCATCTGAATAGTTGCAGAAGCTAGTTTAATATTTGGCACCTCAAAATCGGCTTATGATGAGGACATCAATACCGTTGTTACACCCACAGCCCCTGCTGCTATACATACGGGACCAAATACTAGAGCTCACGCGTGCCAATTGAATTACCAGGTACTTTCGTTTATTGGTAACGATTCTAATTGTCATGAGAATATGATGCGGCCTAAATTGGATACATTTGTTTTGCTTACAAATGAAGGGCCTAGCTTGGACAAGAAAGATGAACCTTGGAGCAAGTTCAAGCATGGAGATGATGGCATGCGCAAGGGGAACAAGAACGGAGTTACAAGTGATGATTTCAGGACTTTGAAGCCACCATAATGAGTGCATGAAGCCTTGGATGAAATATATAAGATACCTCTTCATAAATTTCATCCAGAGGCTATTATAGGTGCTGCGTCACCTTATTATTGGTCCAGGCCCATGTAATTTCGAAATACTTGAGTATAGGCTATTTTTAGAGTCCGTATGTGTGGGGAAACAAGAGATAGGGTTGGTTTCGGACCGCTCCTTCAGGGGCCATGAAATTCCCCACTTAGGGCACCGTTTAGACTTTGGGTTTGGTGTAACACCCCCAGTGGTTAGCCACAGTAATTCCATTTTGATAATGCCAAGTCAGCATGATTAACAGTGCATGATCATCATTTGCATCATAATGCTTTTCAACTCCTAACTCAAAATTCAAATTTAAATGAAAGTGAAATATAAAAGTTGACCAACATGAAAACTAAATTGTTCATTAAGTGGCAAATATTGCAGAGACTATTCTAAAATTGAAACCAACGATTAATAAATTAATTAGGTGGCTCTAACATAATTAAAACAGTAAGGATTAATGCATATTAATTATTATAAAAATTGTGGGAGCTCCTATTTTCTCCTAACCAATTTTTGGTAGTGGTAGGTATTGCCTAGTATTTGTTGGAGTAATTCCTAAGTTTTACAAAATTCATATAGAGCCCTAACTATTTGCTAAACAGGAGCTGTGGTTAAATAAAAAGAAAAAAGATTTGTTTTTTTTTTTGTTTATAAAAAAAAAGGCAAAACAGAAAAATAAAAAAAAGGGCAAACCCCCCCTCTTCCCCCCCCCCCCCGGCGGCCCAACTGGCCACGACCTCCCTGGCCGGCACCCCCATCCCCATATCCCCCCCCACGCGAACCCTAGCCCCACCCCCACCCTCCCCACTCCCCCCCATCTCTCTGTCCCGATTGGATCAGGACGGGAGGAGGCCGCCGCCGCCCGCCGCTCCACCGTCGCCCGGCGACCCCGGCGACCGCGCCGCCCCCTCCCAGACGCCGGCGCCCGTCCTCGTCCTTCTTCTCCATCGGACCGCCCCCAGCAGGAGCCGTTCCCGACCCCGCCGCCCGACGCCACCTCCGGCGCCCCGCGCCCGCACCGTCGGAGGCCCTGCCGCCCGCCGCCTCAACGGCCTCCCCAACCACCACCGCGTCGCCCCTCTTCAGCCCCATGTGAGCCGCTCGCCGCCCCGCTTTCCCCCCCGTTACCGCTCGTCGCTCTCCGCTTGCCCGCTGGCCCGGCGGTCGGGCGGCCTCGGCGTGCTTGGCCGCCGCCCGGCGTGCCCGCTTGCCTCCTCTGGCCCGCGCACGCGCTCACCCCCGCCTCGCCTGCCCCGCTCGTGCCCGCCCCGCTCCGCCCCTGCCTCCGGCCGGCAACTCCGGCGCCGGCCGCGACCACGGCGGCCTGGCCGCCCCGCCCCTCACGGCCTCGCCCGCCCTACGGGCGCCGCTGGCCTCTGGCGCCGCGAGGCGCTGCCCCTCCCCTGCTGGACATTGTCCAGTGGCCATGGCAGTGGCCCCGGACAGTTCCGGCCACTGCCTGACCAGTGGGGCCCAGTGCCCCTATTTAAAAAAAAAATAGTTTAAAATAATATAATAATTAATTAATTAGTGGATTAATTAAGTTAACTAATTCTGCTTTGCTAAATAATTAAACGTAGTTAACCTAATCATCTAGTTAAGCAACTAACCCTGTTTTAGTTAAATTATGACTATGACATGTGGGTCCTTGACCCAGTTGACTGGTCAACTTTGACCTAGTAGCGCTGACTGGACCATTTGACTTAGTCAACGTTTTAAATAAATTCAGAAAATTAATAAAAGCTTTAGAAAATCATATAAAATAATCCGTAACTCAGATCGAAAAACTTTGTACATGAAAGTTGCTCAGAACGACGAGACGAATCTGATATCGGTCCGTTCGTCCGTCACACGTCCCTAACTATCCGAACTTGCAACCGTTCCCCTCTATCCTCTGTCCGATATTCCAAAGACCCGGAAATATCGTCAGATATTTCCCGCTCCGTCTGTTACGTGTGATGCTGCGTTAGACTACCCCTAGCACCGTTGTATCGTATTTGTCATGCTCATGTTTGCTATATATTTATACTGTTTCCTCCCCCTCTTCTCTCTCGATAGCCCCCGACCCCGACGTCGTCCCCGAGACCGACGCAGCTCCGGAGCCCGAAGACACCATAGACGACCTTGCCCTTGCCGCCGAGCAACCAGGCAAGCCCCCCCCCTTTGAGCATACCGATATCGCCCATTCTATTTCTCATGCTTGCATTAGAATTGCTGCTGCTGCTGCTGCTTTACCTATTCTGATGCATAGCCTGTTCATTGTAACCTGCTGTTGATAATTACCTACATATCCTAAACTGTTTAGTCTAGGCTGGGTAGAGACCTATCAGTGACCCCACTTATCCCGACTGCCGCGCTGGATCGTCAGAAGACCCGATCAATGGGATTGAAGACCAGGACCCGACACCGCACATCACCCCCCTTAGTTGTAACGACACTGCAGCGTTACTATCGAGTGTCGAGGGTGAAACCTCTTATAGCACTCCTGATGTTAACTCTGTAGAGAAGCTATTTGGTCATGGTCATCGAGGGTGATTCCTCCTTCTCCACTTCCGATACGACGCTGTCGTGCAACACATCAAGTGTGAACCCAGCGAGGGTGATTCCTCCTAGTTCACCTTGACGGATACATCGAGTGGGAATTCAATGAGGGTGATACCTCGGATTCCCTGATGTTATGGACACACGGATACTTGGACTTTACAATGTTACTTGGAAAGGCGGGTCGACCCTGAGGGGTACCCGCGTGTGATGTGAAGGCGGGTTGCCAGTGTGGTGCCCGAGTGGTGAATACGAGGCGCGGCCGGGCATTCTTAACCCTTGCAGCAAGTCCTCGAGACGGGGCGACGGGGTCACATCTTTCGTGAGTCTCTGCTCGTTACCGCAAGCCCTAGTCCATTAACGATTTGGATATTTGATCCGAGCAGGCCTCTGGTCTGATAGCACTAACGATCACGTGGGCATAGTATGGGCGTTCTGCATCGTATGCATCAGCCGAAAGCTCTGTCAGACGTCTAGTTCAGCATCGCGGCACGGACGGACCGGCGCCTTCCTGTAGTGTTGGTGCCTGGCTTCACCGTGTGCGCAACGACCCGGAGGGCGAGGGGCGATGGCCAAGACCCCCTTGCGCTTAGGATGTAGACCGGCGGGGACCTCTCTGCTGAGCTGTAGGTAGGGTTGCGATGTGTCGTTTGACCGAGGCCGGGCATGACCCAGGAAAGTGTGTCCGGCCGGAGTTAATCGAGCGTGTTGGGTAAGTTGGTGCACCCCTGCAGGGAAGAAAACTTCTATCGATAGCCTGTCCTACGGTAAAGGACACTCGGAGTTGTATCCCGATCGATACAACTAGAACTGGACCCTTGAGACGTTAACAGGTTGATGACTGTATTGGCTCTGGGATCGCTTTCTCACAGGGAGTCGAGAAAGGATCTCAGGACGAGGTTTGATGACTTTATGGCTCTGGGATTGCTTTCTCGCAGGGAGTCGAGAAAGGATCTCTGGGTGAGGTTGATATTATTACTGCTACATTATATGGTATTGTTCTACTCTCTTCTACTGCTGCAAGATCGCTGAAGATGCTAGTCTTTGATAGGACTAGGCCTTCTCTCTATTCTGGCATTTCTGCAGCCCAGTCCACATATACAGCCTCCCCTTGATAATGTTGCATATGTAGTGTAGATCCTTGCTTGCTGAGTACTTCTGAGTACTCACGGTTGCTTTGTTTTCCTTTTTCTCCCCATATCAGTTTGACGTGACCAGAGGACGGAGCCCCCTGAGACAGATGCCCCGACGATCGCTACTACTACTACCCAGAGGATGGATACTACTACGAGTTGACTGACGACCAGGAGTAGGATCGGAGGGTCCCAGGCAGGAGGCCTTCGCCTTTCAATCGTAGTGTTTTATTTTGCCCCGCCTTTCTAAAGGCCTTTCTGTTTCTATTTCATATCTGTACTCAGATATCTGATGCTTCCGCTGACGCTTGTTCGCAAGCTTATGTATTCGAGCCCTCGAGGCCCCTGGCTTGTAATATAAAGCTTGTATGACTTTATTTATGTTTTAGAGTTGTGTTGTGATATCTTCCCGTGAGTCCTTAGGCTTGATCGTGTGCATTTGCGTGTATGATTAGTGCACGATCGGGCCGGGGGCGTCACAAGTTGGTATCAGAGCCGACTGACTGTAGGAATCCCCTTTCCAACTCCTTGGCCGAAGTTGAGTCTAGTAACCGAAAACTGTTTTACTAACTTGGCTGTGTGGCTTGCGGGCCCACGTCGCCAATTGGGAGGTATTAGTATCTTTTATTCCTCATCTTTACTCTGGGACTCTGACCTCTCTTCCTTTCGGGTTAACTAAAGTTTACTAACGCCGACACTTAGGATCTCGTAATTCTCGTCCACCCGGAGAGCTGGATATATGTGCGATTTCCCTGACATTGATCTGATTAGTCTGATAATCATTTTCCTTTCCATTGTTTTGTTTAACTTTTCTCTCCGAGATCGGTTATACTTCTCCTTGTCATTTGACAATCATGAGTTTCCTCTGTTTCAGATGGATCGTTTGTTTCCACCACACCCTGCGACGCAGCTACCAGCTGTTCGAGCAGGGATACATCCAGAGTACATTCTTTATCCACTGGGGCAGATGTCAAACCGTTACAATGCCCCAGTACTTTCTCCTCCAGATACCCGCAAAGACTTTGTGATTTATTGTGACGCATCCCGTGAAGGATTAGGCTGTGTCCTAATGCAAGAGCGTAAGGTGATTGCTTATGGATCTCGTCAGTTGCGCCCACATGAAGAGAATTATCCGGTACATGATCTAGAACTAGCTGCTGTGATCTATGCATTGCAGTTATGGCGACATTACCTTCTCGGTAATCGTTGCGAGATCTACACGGATCATAAAAGTCTGAAGTACTTGTTCACTCAACCTTCTCTAAACCTCCGTCAGCAAAGATGGATGGAGACCATTGTGGACTATGACTTCGGTATTTCTTATACCCCTGGCAAGGCTAACGTGATGGCTGATGCCTTAAGCCGCAAGTCCTATTGCGACAACCTCATGGTTAAGCGAGCTCAACCTCGTCTTTTTGAAGAACTGTGCAAGCTGAATCTGCGTATTGTTCCACAGGGTCCTCTTAATAACCTTGTGATACAACCAGATCTTGAGAAAGCTGTTAAGAATGCGCAAGCTAAAGATGCTGAAGTTGATCTGATGAAGAAAGACCTTCACCTTGTAAAGTACAGGGATTTCTCGCTGTCTGAAGATGGAACCTTGTATTTCAGAAACCGCATTGTGGTACCTCGCTTCGAACTCATGACTGACAAAGTCATGAAGGAGGCACATGATACCCCGCTGTCTATTCATCCGGGTAGCACCAAGATGTATCGTGATCTCCGTCAAAGGTACTGGTGGTCTAAAATGAAGCAGGACATTGCTCGTTATGTTGCTGAATGTGATGTGTGTCGCCGCGTTAAAGCAGAACATCAGAAACCAGCTGGAATTCTGCAACCACTTCCTATTCCTCTATGGAAATGGGATAAGGTTCAGATGGATTCGTTACAGGACTTCCCAGGTCACAGAAGGGTCACGACGCTATTCTTGTCGTCGTCGACCAACTCTCCAAAGTTGCACACTTTCTGCCCGTCAAGGAAACTATCACTGCTAGTCAGTTAGCAGAGTTGTTTATCTCCAGAATTGTTTCACTCCACGGTATTCCGAAGGAGATCAGTTCCGACCGTGGCGGTCTTTTCACTTCCAAATTCTGGGAAAGTTTTCAAACAGCTATGGGAACTCATATCACCTGGAGTTCAGCTTATCACCCCCAATCCCAAGGCCAAGTTGAACGAGTTAATCAAGTGCTTGAAGACATGTTGCGAGCTTGTGTTATATCGTTTGGCAAGAAGTGGGAAGAATCTCTTCCATATGCCGAGTTCTCCTATAACAACAGCTATCAAGCCAGTTTGAAAATGGCCCCCTTCGAAGTACTCTATGGACGTAAGTGTCGAACCCCTCTGAATTGGTCAGAAACTGGGGAACGACCGCTCGTGGGTCCGGATATTATTCAACAAGCTGAAGAACAAGTTCGTATTGTCCGGGAAAATCTCAAGGCGGCTCAGGACCGCCAGAAGAGCAACTATGATCGCAAACGATGGGGTTTGACTTATCAACCTGGTGATCAAGCTTATCTGCGAGTCACCCCGATGAAAGGCACTCACCGTTTTGGAATCAAGGGCAAGCTAGCTCCACGCTATGTTGGTCCTTTCCGCATTATTGCTAGACGTGGTCAGGTGGCATATAAATTGGAATTGCCGCCGCAATTCTCTCATATCCACGACGTCTTCCATGTGTCGCAACTTCGTCAATGCTTCAAGGAATCTCCGCACCGAGCTGTGGATCACGAGGTGCTCGAATTGCAAGATGACCTATCTTATAAGGAGCATCGGATCCGCATTCTCGATCAAGCTGAACGTCGGACCCGTCAGAAGGTTACCAAGTTCCTCAAAGTTCAGTGGTCAAATCATACTGAAGATGAAGCCACTTGGGAACGCGAGGATAATCTTCGTGCGGAATACTCCGAACTTTTTCCTTCTACCTCTTAATTCTCGGGACGAGAATTCTTGTTAGTAGAGGAGATTTGTAACACCCCCAGTGGTTAGCCACAGTAATTCCATTTTGATAATGCCAAGTCAGCATGATTAACAGTGCATGATCATCATTTGCATCATAATGCTTTTCAACTCCTAACTCAAAATTCAAATTTAAATGAAAGTGAAATATAAAAGTTGACCAACATGAAAACTAAATTGTTCATTAAGTGGCAAATATTGCAGAGACTATTCTAAAATTGAAACCAACGATTAATAAATTAATTAGGTGGCTCTAACATAATTAAAACAGTAAGGATTAATGCATATTAATTATTATAAAAATTGTGGGAGCTCCTATTTTCTCCTAACCAATTTTTGGTAGTGGTAGGTATTGCCTAGTATTTGTTGGAGTAATTCCTAATTTTTACAAAATTCATATAGAGCCCTAACTATTTGCTAAACAGGAGTGTGGTAAATAAAAAGAAAAAGATAAAAGAAAAGCAAAACAGAAAAATAAAAAAGGAGCAAACCCCCCTTCTTCCCCCCCCCCCCCCCGGCGGCCCAACTGGGCCACGGCCTCCCTGGCCGCCCACCCCATCCCCATATCCCCCCACACCGAACCCTAACCCCCACCCCCACCCTCCCCACTCCCCCATCCCCTCTGTCCCGATTGGATCGGGACGGAGGAGGCCGCCCGCGCCCCCGCTCCACCGTGCCCGGCGACCCCGGCGACCGCGCCGCGCCGCCCCGTCCCCGACGCCGGCGCCCGTCCTCGTCCTTCTTCTCCACCGGACCGCCCCCAGGAGCCGTTCCCGACCCCGCCGCCGACGCCACCCTCCCCCCCACCCCCACCCCCGGCGGGGCCCTCCGCCCGCGCCTCAACGGCCTCCCCAACCACCACCCCGTCGCCCCCTCTTCAGCCCCATGTGAGCCGCTCGCCGCCCCGCTCTTCCCCCCCCGTTACCCGCTCGTCGCTCTCCTCTGCCCCGCCGCGCGCGCGCCTCGTCGCGCTCGTCGTGCTCTGCCGCCGCCCTCCGCTGCCCTCTTTCCTCCTCTGGCCCGCGCACGCTCTCACCCCCCCTCCTTCCCCTCTCCTTTCCCCGCTCGTGCCCGCCACCGCTCCGCCCCTGCCTCTGGCCCGGCAACTCCGGCGCCGGCCGCGACCACTGGCGGCCTGGCCGCCCCGCCCCCTCACGGCCTCGCCCGCCCTACGGGCGCCGCCTGGCCTCTGGCGCCGCGGGCGCTGCCCCTCCCTTGCTGGACATTGTCCAGTGGCCATGGCAGTGGCCCCGGACATGTCCGGCCACTGCCTGACCAGTGGGGCCCAGTGCCCCTATTTAAAAAAAAAATAGTTTAAAATAATATAAATAATTAATTAATTAGTGGATTAATTAAGTTAACTAATTCTGCTTTGCTAAACTAATTAAACCTAGTTAACCTAATCATCTAGTTAAGCTAACTAACCCTGTTTTAGTTAAATTATGACTATGACATGTGGGTCCCCTTGACCCAGTTGAGTGGTCAACTTTGACCTAGTCAGCGCTGACTGGACCATTTGACTTAGTCAACGTTTTAAATAAATTTAGAAAATTAATAAAAGCTTTAGAAAATCATATAAAATAATCCGTAACTCAGATCGAAAAACTTTGTACATGAAAGTTGCTCAGAACGACGAGACGAATCTGAATACGTGATCCGTTCGTCCGTCACACGTCCCTAACTATCCGAACTTGCAACCGTTCCCCTCTTATCCTCTGTCCGATAATTCCAAAGACCCGGGAAATATCGTCAGATATTCTCCCGCTCCGTCTGTTACGTGTGATGCTGCGTTAGACTACCCCTAGCACTGTGTATCGTATTTGTCATGCTCATGTTTGCTATATATTTATACTGTTTCCTCCCCCTCTTCTCTCTCGATAGCCCCCGACCCCAACGTCGTCCCCGAGACCGACGCAGCTCCGGAGCCCGAAGACACCATAGACGACCTTGCCCTTGCCGCCGAGCAACCAGGCAAGCCCCCCCCCTTTGAGCATACGGATATCGCCCATTCTATTTCTCATGCTTGCATTAGAATTGCTGCTGCTGCTGCTGCTTTACCTATTCTGATGCATAGCCTGTTCATTGTAACCTGCTGTTGATAATTACCTACATATCCTAAACTGTTTAGTCTAGGCTGGGTAGAGACCTATCAGTGACCCCACTTATCTCGACTGCCGCGCTGGATCGTCAGAAGACCCGATCAATGGGATTGAAGACCAGGACCCGACACCGCACATCACCCCCCTTAGTTGTAACGACACTGCAGCGTTACTATCGAGTATGGAGGGTGAAACCTCTTATAGCACTCCTGATGTTAACTCTGTAGAGAAGCTATTTGGTCGTGGTCATCGAGGGTGATTCCTCCTTCTCCACTTCCGATACGACGCTGTCGTGCAACACATCAAGTGTGAACCCAGCGAGGGTGATTCCTCCTAGTTCACCTTGACGGATACATCGAGTGGGAATTCAATGAGGGTGATACCTCGGATTCCCTGATGTTATGGACACACGGATACTTGGACTTTACAATGTTACTTGGAAAGGCGGGTCGACCCTGAGGGGTACCCGCGTGTGATGTGAAGGCGGGTTGCCAGTGTGGTGCCCGAGTGGTGAATACGAGGCACGGCCGGGCATTCTTAACCCTTGCAGCAAGTCCTCGAGACGGGGCGACGGGGTCACATCTTTCGTGAGTCTCTGCTCGTTACCGCAAGCCCTAGTCCATTAACGATTTGGATATTTGATCCGAGCAGGCCTCTGGTCTGATAGCACTAACCATCACGTGGGCATAGTATGGGCGTTCTGCATCGTATGCATCAGCCGAAAGCTCTGTCAGACGTCTAGTTCAGCATCGCGGCACGGACGGACCGGCGCCTTCCTGTAGTGTTGGTGCCTGGCTTCACCGTGTGCGCAACGACCCGGAGGGCGAGGGGCGATGGCCAAGACCCCCTTGCGCTTAGGATGTAGATCGGCGGGGACCTCTCTGCTGAGCTGTAGGTAGGGTTGCGATGTGTCGTTTGACCGAGGCCGGGCATGACCCAGGAAAGTGTGTCCGGCCGGAGTTAATCGAGCGTGTTGGGTAAGTTGGTGCACCCCTGCAGGGAAGAAAACTTCTATCGATAGCCTGTCCTATGGTAAAGGACACTCGGAGTTGTATCCCGATCGATACAACTAGAACTGGACCCTTGAGACGTTAACAGGTTGATGACTGTATTGGCTCTGGGATCGCTTTCTCACAGGAAGTCGAGAAAGGATCTCAGGACGAGGTTTGATGACTTTATGGCTCTGGGATTGCTTTCTCGCAGGGAGTCGAGAAAGGATCTCTGGGTGAGGTTGATATTATTACTGCTACATTATATGGTATTGTTCTACTCTCTTCTACTGCTGCAAGACCGCTGAAGATGCTAGTCTTCGATAGGACTAGGCCTTCTCTCTATTCTGGCATTTCTGCAGCCCAGTCCACATATACAGCCTCCCCTTGAAAATGTTGCATATGTAGTGTAGATCCTTGCTTGCTGAGTACTTCTGAGTACTCACGGTTGCTTTGTTTTCCTTTTTCTCCACATATCAGTTTGACGTGACCAGAGGACGGAGCCCCCTGAGACAGATGCCCCGACGATCGCTACTACTACTACCCAGAGGATGGATACTACTACGAGTTGACTGACGACCAGGAGTAGGATCGGATGGTCCCAGGCAGGAGGCCTTCGCCTTTCGATCGTAGTGTTTTATTTTGCCCCGCCTTTCTAAAGGCCTTTCTGTTTCTATTTCATATCTGTACTCAGATATCTGATGCTTCCGCTGACGCTTGTTCGCAAGCTTATGTATTCGAGCCCTCGAGGCCCCTGGCTTGTAATATAAAGCTTGTATGACTTTATTTATGTTTTAGAGTTGTGTTGTGATATCTTCCCGTGAGTCCTTAGGCTTGATCGTGTGCATTTGCGTGTATGATTAGTGCACGATCGGGCCGGGGGCGTCACATTTTGTTTAGATTAAAAGTTCGCCATAGCTGCAACTTCGCGTACTTCGTTTGTGTTCAATGACCAGACCAAGACGTCACAGAACCCCACCTTGATCAATAAAGCTTTCATCTTATATTCGCAATATCCAGATTGCAAATCTTAGTTTTTTGCTTGTTCTTTGTTTGCTTGCAGGAAATAGACCCTCGTGGTCAGGTTGATCATGCTCCGGCGTGGTCAATAACCTCTCGGAGTTGGTTTAGCAATTGCTAAGGCGCGACGTCCTCGCACGTTCGTAGTCGGATCATCAAAGTCTACTCCACCAAAAATGATAGCCACCATCTCATCGAAAGACGGGACAGCTTTCCCTCTATCAAGTGGTATCAGATTTCCAGGTTGCTCGGTGAAATTTTACAGTTTTTCGTAGTTTAGATCAAGTCTGTTCTTCATACCTACAGTCCATGAAAAACCAAAAAAAATTAGGGTTAGTCATCATATCCAAACCAGTCTGAGCCATTGCATAATCTTTTCTGTATTTGCTTTGTTGAATTTGCGGTTGCATCATCGTGTCTAGTTGCTGGTCTTAGCGTCTAGTCTTTTAGAGTTTCGAGTTCTGTTCACGGGTATTCACGCCGCCGCCACACCATCATCATCCGCTACCATATACCACCACCACACCAGATTCATCATCCGCTGCCATATACCACCACCACACCAGATACATCGCCGCTGCCATATACCACCATATACCCCCCACCAACCCGAGTTCATATATACCATGCCACCAATCCGAGCCCACATATACCACCGCCTGTCCATAACCAATCCGAGTCCACATATACCAGCGTTGCCATATTTTACCATCATATATCACCACCAGTCCGAGTTCTTTTCATATTAGGTTTGTTTTCGAGATCCATCTATTTTCTAATTTGTGTTTCCTTGCTTGAATAGGTTTCGAAAAAAAGGGTCTCGAGACCCCTGGGCAGTTTTTAGGCCAAAATTTCGGCAGTCAAAAATATTTTCCCCCTATCCTGTTTTTAGGTCCTAAGGAACGTTTTGAGACACTCGCCATCATAGTGATTTTTTGTCGCACTTTTTCGTCGTCGCTGACCTGATTTCTGAGAAAAAAAGTCAAAAAATTTCATGCCTATCCTGTTATTTTGACTTGGGAAGAGTTTTGAGACACTCGCCATTATAGTGATTTTTCGCAAAAAAAAAGCACAAAAAAGAGAGCGGATTTTTTTTCCAGAGTGCGCTTTTCCCTTGTTTACGTGCAGCACCGTGATTTTGTTAGAGTTCTAGGCTTGCGTCTCTAGTACGGTCTAGCCTAGGACCAGCATAGTACCGTCGTTGAGCTTTTATTCAACATTGCATCTCTGAATTGATTATTGCTGACCCTTTTTGCTACCATATCATAAGCATTCCCAGCTCCACATACATCTACATCATGCGTTTGACACCACCTGGCAATCGCTCTGTCCAAGCTTTGAGAGTTTTGACTACAAAGGTTGCCGATCACCACCTGTTGCTGGGTAAGAACTGGTAAGAATTTGAGATTTGCTTGACGGATTTGTGACACCGCACCACCACCACTTTCTAGTAGTCTGTAGGATCATATTCTTGTGTGTTTCTATTGTTGCTAACCATGGCAGGATCACAAGCCAACGAGATTGACTGGGAGAACATGACGAACAAGGAGTTGCATGATAAATTTCAGCAAATGATGAGTGGCGAGGTGGGAGATGTGCTAAACAGATTTGAAGAGGCCATGGAGAAGATAGATGGCATGGAGAAGTCGTTCGAGACAAAGCTGGATAACAAGTTTAATGAATTGCTCACGTGTCTTCCCCAACCACCGCCGACTGCACCTGTCGCACCTCTTCAACGACAACAACAACGCCCCCTTCCAAATCAGTTTGGACGAGCGAAGCGTGTTCCTTTTGAGGATGGCCAAACTTCTGGTGCTGCTGTACCTACTATTGATGCTTCTTTGGCTCCTACTCCTGCTGCTACTGGTGCCGAGGAGGAGGACGATTACGCGGGTGATTATGAGGATGAGGTTGATTAAAATCAGAACTACGTGCAACCACCAGCACCAGGTCATCCACATGCAAATAATCGCAATGGTAGGCCTGCACCACCACCTCAGGTACAAGATCATGACCATCTTCCTAAATTAAAATTGAATATTCCACCATTCAAGGGTAGATATGTTCCTGATATATATCTTACTTGGGAGTTAGAAACTGAACAACGTTTTACATGTTTACAATATCCTGAGGAACGACGTGTTGCTGCTGCTGTTTGTGCTTTCACTAGTTTTGCATGTGTTTGGTGGTCTGAAGATTGTAGATTATATCCTATTCCAGCTACTTGGGCTGCTTTGAAAACTGCTATGCGTACTCGTTGGGTTCCACCATATTATCAACGTGAATTGCTTCAAAAATTGAAGCGTTTAAGACAAGGAAAAAGTTATGTAGAAGAATATTATCAGGAATTACAAACTGGCATGATTAGATGTGGTATTGTTGAGGAGAATGAAGCTATGCTTGCACATTTTATGGGTGGTTTAAATAAAGAGATTCAGACCATTTTAGAGTATAAGGAGTATAACAATATCACTCGTTTATTCCATCTTGCTTGCAAAGCTGAGCATGAAGTGCAAGATCGACAAGCATTGGCGCGGACTAACTTTTCTGCAGGTTGAACTTCATCATGGACACCGCGTGCATCCTCTACTTCCACACGTTCTGCTGCATCGGCACCTCCGTCAGCTACCACCTCCAGCCATGATACAAGAAAGCAGGCACAACCACAACTATCTGCGAAGAGCACACCTTCAGGGCCTGCACAGAGCTCTTCTTCATCCATGGCATCAACAGGGCAAACACATGATATTATTTGTCGCCGTTGCAAGGGTGGAGGTCATTATGCTAGAGAATGCCCATCTAAGCGTGTGATGATTGCTACTGAGGATGGTGGGTACGAGTCCGCTAGTGACTATGATGAGGAGACTTTGGCTCTAATTACACGTGAAGAACATTGTGGAGATGATTCTGAACATGAGACACAATACATGGCTCCTAAAGATGCTGACAGGTATGAATGTTTAGTTGCTCAACGTGTTTTGAGTGTGTAGGTCACACAAGCTGAGCAAAATCAGAGGCATAATTTGTTCCACACAAAGGGAGTTGTGAAGGAACGTTCTGTTCGCGTCATCATAGATGGAGGGAGCTACAACAACTTGGCTAGCATGGAGATGGTGGAGAAGCTATCTCTCACCACAAGACCACATCCACATCCTTACTACATCCAATGGTTCAACAACAGTGGCAAGGTTAAGGTAACACGTACTGTTCATGTGCATTTTAGTATCGCTACATATGCTGATTACTTGGTAGACCATGGCAATTCGATAAAAATTCTGTACACCATGGTAGAAACAATCAGTATACTCTTGTTCATAGGGATAAACATATTACTTTGCTTCCTATGACTCCTGATTCTATTTTCAAAGATGATATTAATCGAGCTAATAAAGCAAAACAGGTGCAAAATAAGAGTGAAAATCAGATTGTGGCAAAAGAATTTGAGCAACAAATGAAGCCTAATAACAAACCATCATCTCATGTTGCTTCTGAAATTAAATTGAAAAGTGGATGTTTACTTGCCACCAAATCTGATATTGATGATCTAGATTTCAGCAAATCTATTTGCTATGCTTTTGTGTGCAAAGAGGCATTATTTTCATTCGAGGACGTGCCTTCCTCTTTGCCTCCTGCTGTCACTAACATTTTGCAGGAGTTCGCTGACGTCTTTCCACAAGACGTGCCACCGGGATTGCCACCTATTCGAGGGATTGGGCATCAGATTGACTTAATTCCCGGTGCTTCGCTGCCAAACCGTGCGCCATACTGTACCAATCCAGAGGAAACGAAGGAGATTAAGCGTCAATACAGGAGCTACTCGACAAAGGTTATATACGTGAATCTCTTAATCCTTGTGATGTTCCTATTATACTATTGCCAAAAAAGGATGGTACGTCGCGTATGTGTGTTGATTGTAGAGGCATTAATAAAATAACTATTCGTTATCGTCATCCTATTCCTAGGCTAGATGATATGCTTGATGAATTAAGTGGCTCTACAATATTCTCCAAAGTTGATTTGCGTAGTGGATACCATCAAATTCGTATGAAATTGGGAGATGAATGGAAAATGGCATTTAAAACTATGTTTGGTTTATATGAGTGGTTAGTCATGCCTTTTGGGTTAACTAATGCACCTAGTACTTTCATGAGATTAATGAACGAAGTTTTACGTGCTTTCATTGGATGATTTGTGGTTGTCTATTTTGATGATATATTGATTTATAGCAAATCTTTGGAAGAACATTTGGAACATTCACATGATGTTTTTATTGCTCTAAGTGATGCACGTTTGTTTGGTAACCTTGGGAAGTGCACCTTTTGCACCGACCGAGTATCTTTTCTTGGCTATGTTGTTACTCCACAGGGAATTGAAGTTGATAAAGCCAAGATTGAAGCTATTGAGAGTTGGCCGCAGCCCAAAATGGTCACACAAGTGCGGAGTTTCCTTGGCCTTGCTGGTTTCTATAGGCGTTTTGTGAGAGATTTCAGCACCATTGCTGCAGCACCATTGCTGCACCTCTTAACGAGCTTACAAAGAAGGATGTGCCTTTTGTTTGGGGTACCGCACAGGAAGAAGCCTTCACGGTGTTGAAAGATAAGTTGACACATGCTCCTTTACTCCAACTTCCAGATTTTAATAAGACTTTTGAGCTTGAATGTGATACTAGTGGAATTGGATTAGGTGGTGTGTTATTACAAGATGGCAAACCTGTTGCATACTTATCTGAAAAATTGAGTGGGCCTAGTCTGAATTATTCTACTTATGATAAAGAATTATATGCTCTTGTTCGGACTTTAGAGACATGGCAACATTATTTAAGGCCCAAAGAATTTGTTATACATTCTGATCATGAATCCTGGAAACATATTAAAAGTCAAGCTAAACTGAATCGTAGACATGCTAAATGGGTTGAATTCATTGAGACTTTCCCTTATGTCATTAAACACAAGAAGGGTAAAGAAAATGTTATTGCTGATGCATTGTCTCGTCACTATACTATGCTTTCACAACTTGACTTCAAAATATTTGGCTTGGAGACCATCAAAGATCAATATGTGCATGATGCTGATTTTAAAGATGTTATGCAGAATTGTAAAGAAGGAAGAACATGGAACAAGTTTGTCATTAATGATGGATTTGTGTTTCGTGCTAACAAGCTATGCATTCCAGCTAGCTCCGTTCGTCTTTTGTTGTTGCAGGAGGCGCATGGAGGAGGATTAATGGGACACTTTGGCGTGAAGAAGACGAAGGGCATACTTGCTACACATTTCTTTTGGCCAAAGATGAGACGGGATGTTGAGCGTTTTGTTGCTCGCTGCACTACATGTCAAAAAGCTAAGTCACGACTCAATCCTCATGGTTTATATATGCATTTTCCTGTACCTAGTGTTCCTTGGGAGGATATATCTATGGACTTTGTTTTAGGTTTACCTCGAACAAAGAAGGGGAGGGATAGCATATTTGTTGTCGTGGATAGATTCTCGAAAATGACACACTTTATACCATGTCATAAAAGCGATGATGCTGTTAATGTTGCTGATTTGTTCTTTCGTGAAATTATTCGCTTGCTTGGTGTGCCAAATACTATTGTTTCAGATCATGATACTAAATTTCTTAGCCACTTTTGGAGATGTTTATGGGCTAAGTTGGGGACTAAACTGCTTTTTAGTACTACTTGTCACCCCCAAACTGATGGACAAACTGAAGTAGTCAATAGAACATTGTCTACTATGCTTAGGGCTGTTTTGAAGAATACCAAGAAAATGTGGGAAGAATGCTTGCCTCATATTGAATTTGCTTATAATCGTTCACTGCATTCTACTACTAAGATGTGCCCTTTTGAAATTGTGTATGGTTTCCTACCTCATGAACCTATTGATTTGTTGCCTCTTCCATCTTTGAAGAATGTTAATTTTGATGCTAAGCAACGTGCTGAATTGGTCCTAAAAATGCATGACTTAACTAAGGAGAACATTGAGCGTATGAATGCTAAATATAAACTTGCTGGAGATAAGGGTAGAAAACATGTTGTGTTTGCACCTGGATATCTTGTTTGGTTACATTTGCGTAAGGATAGATTTCTTGATTTGCGAAAATCAAAGCTAATGCCGCGTGCTGATGGTCCTTTTAAGGTGTTAGAGAAAATAAATGATAATGCATATAAACTTGAGCTACCTACAGATTTTGGGGTTAGTCCCACTTTTAACATTGCAGATTTGAAGCCTTATTTGGGTGAGGAAGATGAGCTTCCATCGAGGACGACTTCATTTCAAGAAGGGGAGGATGATGAGGACATCAATACTGTTGTTACACCCACAGCCCCTGCTGCTATACATATGGGACCAATTACTAGAGCTCGCGCACGCCAATTGAATTACTAGGTACTTTCATTTCTTGGTAACGATTCTAATTGTCATGAGAATATGATGCTGCCTAAATTGGATACATTTGTTTTGCTTACAAATGAAGGGCCTAGCTTGGACAAGAAAGATGAACTTTGGAGCAAGTTCAAGCATGGAGATGATGGCATGCGCAAGGGGAACAAGAACGGAGTTACAAGTGATGATTTTAGGACTTGAAGCCACCATAATGAGTGCATGAAGCCTTGGACGAAATATACAAGATGCCACTTCATAAATTTCATCCAGAGGCTATTATAGGTGCTGCGTCACCTTATTATCGGGCCAGGCCCATGTAATTTCTAAATACTTGAGTATAGGCTGTTTTTAGAGTCCGTATGTGTGGGGAAACAAGAGATATGGTTGGTTTCGGACCCCTCCTTCAGGGGCCACGAAATTCCCCCCTCTTCCTCCATATATACAGCCCTTAGGGCACCATTTAGACTTTGGGTTTTGTTTAGATTAAAAGTTCGCCATAGCTGCAACTTCGCATACTTCGTTTGTGTTCAACGACCAGACCAAGACGTCACAGAACCCCACCTTGATCAATAAAGCTTTCATCTTATATTCGCAATATCCAGATTGCAACTCTTAGCTTCTTGCTTGTTCTTCATTTGCTTGCAGGAAATAGACCCTCGTGTTCAGGTTAATCGTGCTCCGGCGTGGTCAATAACCTCTCGGAGTTGGTTTAGCGATTGCTAAGGCGCGATGTCCTCACACGTTCGTAGTCGGATCGTCAAAGTCTACTCCACTAAAAATGATAGCCACCATCTCATCGAAAGATGGGACACCTTTGCCTCTATCAGCTTAGAAATAGGTCTTTTTGCTCTTTGAAGTTCGCGAACACAGCTTGTTCTAGTTTTTCTGGCCAGTTTTGGAATTTTTTGATTCCTCATATCAACTCGGATTTGAGTGATTTTTTTTTCATTGGAAAGCTTGAGTCAGTAGCATTCTATAGAAAAAATATCAGAAAATTGGCACAAACTTTTCCAGAGGAGAGTTGGAGAGGGAGTTGTTGGTATATCCTGCTTGGCAGTTGTTTCTCATCGTTATCTTTACTGCCATTGTGATCTTCACTTATATCTTATTGTCCAGAGCTACTTCATATCCTTTATTGATGCTAGTTGTGCTACGTCGTGACCTCATTAGTGTTCTAGGCTCGCGTCTCTAGTCCGGTCTAGCCTAGGACCAGCACAGTCCCATCGTTGAGCATTTATTCAACATTGCATCTCTGAATTGTTATTGCTGATCTTTTGCTACCAAATATTTAAGCCTTCCAAGCTCCACATATTTCTACATCGTGTATATGTATGTTCCCCTGGCAATCGCTTTACTCAATCTTTGGAGTTATTCGACACTGCTGGTTACCGGTCACCACCTGCTGCATGGTAAGAACTTGTAAGATATTGATATTTGCTTTACTGTGAGCGCGTTACCACCACATCCTAGTAGTTCATAGGAACATTATTCCTGAATTTTGTTTCTTGTTTCTACTAATCATGATTGGTTTTGGAGATAAACATTCTTGGACGATGGACACATCTTCACCACCATGAGAGGTGCGACAACAAACACAAACACATGGTCAGGTTATCTCTTTACCGTTATTTGAGGGTAGATTTAATCCTGCTATTTATCTAGCTTGGGAGCTTGAAGTAGAACAACTTTTTAGTCACCATGATTATTCTGAACTTGAGAGAGTACGAGCTGCCACTGGAGCATTTACTGGTTTTTCTTCTGTTTGATGGAGTGTATATTGTAAGAAAAACATTGATAACCAACCCACAACATGGAAAGATTTGAAAGCTGTAATGAGACAACAATTTCTTCCTCCTTACAATCGTCGTGAATTGCTTCGCAAATTGGAACAATTAAAACAAGGCTGTAACACTGTTCATGCTTACTACCAAGAGTTCAAATCTTATATGCATCATTGTGACATAGAAGAATCTGAGGATGATACAGTGATTAGATTTTTTTGGTGATTAGAATAATGATATTCATGCAAGATTTCAATATATTCCTCGTTCATTACTGGTATGTATGTTTGCGCTTGTACCTTTGAGAGGCAGATACAGGAGGATGCATTGGGTGAATACAACAACTACTATTCCAGTTCATCCTCACCACCACCGGTTGGTTCCTCCATCGTTGCACCTACTAGAGCAGCCACACTCAGATTGTGAGCGCGACATCATCTCAAGTGTATGGTACATTGTCATCATTCGTACCTACATCAGCTACGTCTTTGCGACAAGGTGACAGTAAAGGTATTGATGATATAACTTCACATGAGAATGATGCATGCCTAGTTAATTTGAATACATCATGTGTTGAGTTACCTATTGATTTGAGCACACCACCTATTTTAGAGAATCGTGTTACTGTCATGAATGTGTCATGTGATCAAACAACTAAAATACCAATAATTTTGAGTGCACCCATTGAATTAATTGTTGACGCAAAAGAACCAATGTTTAATCATTTTGATATGACCTCTATTCTTGGTGATGATTCTGTGTCAAATGACTTATTGCATGTTTGCTTATTTAAGCATGTTGTAGCATGTAAATTTGATGCAAGTAAGGTTTATTCACCAATGTTGGGATGGTTTGATGATGAACATTGTCAATCTTTTGATATGAATAAGAGCTTCACTTATATGTGCAAATTGAGTTGCAATATTTTCATGCCTTCTACTTCTTGTGATAATATTTTGCTTTATATTTTATGGACTATGAAAGTTACTCATGTATACATGTGTCATATGTTCAAAAACCAAGGGAAGTAAAAATGAATGACATATACATATATACAACATGTACACCTTGTCTCTTTTGTTAGCCACATTTCAGATTCAGCAACGCCAAGGACGGCTTTGTTTTCAAGAACGGGAGGATGATGAGGACATAAATACGTTGGATACGACCAAAAATATTGCATACATGCATACTTGTGAGGTGTATGTGACATTTGTACAATCCACATATGAAGATAAGGGAAAAAGAGAAGTTTAGGTGCTATTCAAAAAGTCCTCTCACGTCACTTTTGGGCCAAGAGAAGATAGAGTCCAAGTCTCGCACGTTCTGGACTTAGATTCGGACTGCACAGACATACCTGACTTAAAACGCTAAGATCTCTTTCATCCTGACTCCGAATTGGGTGATTCTTTTTTTGTTGGAAAGTAGATGTCGCACTCTTTCCAACCCAAGTGGTTTCACCTTCAAATTCGTCTAGAGAATTGAGATATTGATGAAACAATCTAATGCTGCAGAAGAATCCGAGTCAAACTACAAGTCCAAAGGTGTTGCATCACCTCCACTTGGGCCCATGGGCCTTGTACGACCTAGTGTTGGTTTTAGGATACCTTGGGACGTCCTCCCAACTCCTTGGCTGCCACCCCTTGCTCCTATATAAGTAGATCAATCTACTAGCTTTTTCCTTGGGATTTGTTTAGTTAAAAGTTAGCCATTGCAACTTTGTGTACTTCGTTTGTGTCCAATGACCAGACCAAGACCGCTTTCGGATCCCCACCTTTATCAATACTTCATCTATATGTGCAATATTCAGATTGCATTATCATATCCTTTCTTGTTCTTCGATTGCATGCAGGAATAGATCTTCCTGGTCAGGCTGATCGTGCTTCCAGCATCGTCAGTAACCTCAGGAGATTGGTTTAGCAATTGCTAAGGCGCAACGTCGTGCACGTTTGTAGTCGGATCGTCAAAGTCGACTCCATCAAATCGATAGTTGTCATCTCATCGAAAGACGGGACACCCTCGCCCCTATCATCGTGCCCCCTGAGGTGCTTGGAATGGGTGGCGAGACGGGGGAGGCAAAGGCCGACGAGCCGATCCCCCCCGCAGCCCACGACACCCACCGTGGAGACCCACAACGAGGTGAGTGTCACGACAAGCCCCGCTCACTCACCAGTGCGCTAGGCTCCGAAGGCGGCTGCGACGAGCCCGGGGTGTGCGCCGACGCCGCCGATGGTGGAGGAGGCCACGAAGAGCCTGGAGCATGCGCGAACACCGCCGGCGGAGGACGAAGTCACGAGGAGCCCACAGAGGACACGACCCCTACCATGGTTGAAGGTGCTGCGTCCGTGAAGGGGACTAGCACCAGCCCCTCACACACCATAATGATGTAGGGCGGCATGGAGGCGTAGTCAGGCTGGGCCTTGGCGCTGGTGTGCGGTAGCGCGATGCTCAAGCGCGGCGCCATCAGCGGCGCCTGGACAGCCTTTGACGTGCTCGAGAGGGACCTCTTGGCAGAGGACGAGTGCCTCACACAGGAGCGTGTGAGCCTAGCGGAGGGGTAGCGTCAGCTGGACGTGCCCCTCAAGCTGGGCTGCCAGCAGGACGCCGCCATATAGGAGGAGTGATGAGGACATCAATACCATTGTTACACGCACAGCCCCTGCTGCTATACATACTGGACCAATTACTACAGCTCACGCACACCAATTGAATTACCATGTACTTTCGTTTCTTGGTAACAATTCTAATGTTCATGAGAATATGATGCTGCCTAAATTGGATACATTTGTTTTGATTACTAACGAAGGACCTAGCATGGACAAGAGGGATGAACACTGGAGCAGAAACAAGCATGGAGATGAGGGCGTGCACGAAGGGAACCAGAACGACGTTTCTAGTGCTGATTTCAGTACTTTGAAGCCTCCTTGATGACATACAAGGACATGGACGAAATATACAAGATGCCCTGTCATAAATTTTGTCCATAGCTTATAATAGGTGCTGCGCCACCTTATTTTTGGGCCAGGCCCATGTAATTTCGAAATCCTTGAGTATAGGCTGTTTTTAGAGTTCGTGTGTGTGGGGAAACAAGAGTTAGGGTTGGTTTCGGACCCCTCCTCAAAGGGGTCACGAAATTCCCCCCTCTTCCTCGATATATACAACCCTTAGGGCATCATTTAGACTTTGGATTTTGTTTAGATTAAAAGTTCGCCATAGTTGCAACTTCACGTACTTCGTTTGTGTTCAACGACCAGACCAAGACATCACAGAACCCCACCTTCATTAATAAAGCTTTGCTCTTATATTCGCAATATCCAGATTGCAATTCAATTTCTTGCTTGTTCTTTGTTTGCGTGCAGGAAACAGACCCTTGTGGTTAGATTGATCATGCTCCGGCATGGTCAATAACCTCTCGTAGTTGATTTAGCGATGGCTAAGGCATGACGTCCTCACACGTTCGTAGTTGGATCGTCAAAGTCTACTCCACGAAAAATGATAACCACCATCTCATTGAAAGACGGGACACCTTTGCATCTAGCAAATGGTATTAGATTTCCAGGTTGCTCGGTGAGATTTTCCAGTTTTTCATAGTTTAGATCGAGTCTGTTCTTCATACCTACAGTCCACAAAAAAGCCATAAAAAAATTAGGGTCAGTTCATCATATCCGAACCAATCTGAGCCTTTGCATAATCTTTTTAGGGTTTTGCTTTGTTGAATTTGCGGTTGCATCGTCCTATCGAGTTGCTGGTCTTAGCATCTAGTCCATTAGAGTTTTGAGTTCTGTCACAGTTTGTCATGCCGCCGCCGCACTGTCTTCATCGTTGCTGCCATATACCACCACCGCTTCCATATACCACCACCGCTGCCATATCCTACCACCGCTGCCATATACAACCCCCGCTGCCATATCCTACCACTGCTGCCATATACCACCACCACTGCCATATCCTACCACCACATATCCACCACCAATCCGAGTCCATATATACCACGCCACCAATCCGAGTCCACATATACCACCGCCTGTCCATCACCAATCCGAGTCCATCCCATATTCGGTTTGCTTTCGAGATCCCTCTGTAGTCATATTTGTTTTTCCTTGTGTGAGTAGGTTTCGGATTCCAGCAATCTTTTGCCGTCTGTAGAAGCGGTTGCTTTAAAAAAAAAAGAAGAGTTCGGAAACCACCCTCCGTTTAGGCCAAAATTTTCCAAAAACGCACTTGTCAAAAAAAATTCTGGCTATCCAATTTTTAGCTATTTCCAAGTGTTTTGAGACAGTCGCTGTTATAGAAAGTTTTTTTGAGCCGCTTCCAGTTTTTGGGTCCGGGCAGTCGAAAAACAATTAGTCAAAAAATTTCATGCCTATCCTGTTATTTTGACTTGGGAAGAGTTTTGAGACACTCGCCATTGTAGTGATTTTCGGCCAAAAAAAAGAGCGCAAAAAATAGTGCGCCAAAAAAAACAGAGTGTGTTTTTCCCTTGTTTCCGTGCAGTGCCGTGATTTTGTTAGTGTTCTAGGCTCGCATCTCTAGCAAAGTCTAGCCTAGGACCAGGACAGTACCATCGTTGAGCGTTTATTCAACTTTGCATCTCTGAATTGATTATTGCTGCACTTTTTGCTACCGTCTATTAAGCCATCCCAGCTCCATGTATATCCACATCATGCGATTGACACCACCTGGTAATCGCTCTATCAAAGCTTTGAGGGTTTTGACTACAACGGTTGCCGATCACCACCTACTGCTTGGTAAGAACTGGTAAGAATTTGAGATTCGCTTGACGGATTTGTGACTTTCCACAACACCACCGCCACTTCCTAGTAGTCTGTAGGATCATATTCTTGTGTGTTTCTCTTGCTGCTAACCATGCCAGGATCACAAGCGGATGAGATGGACTGGGAGAACATGACAAACAAGGAGCTCCATGATAAATTCCAGGAAATGTTGGGTCAACAGGTAGAAGACATGATGACCAGTTTTGGCAAGGCATTAGTGAGGATTGATGACATTGAGAAGACAATTGACAACAAGTTGGATGCCAAGTTCCCTGAAGTGCTTGCGCATCTACCTCCACCGGCTGC
This sequence comes from Thinopyrum elongatum, assembly GCA_011799875.1. Classification (NCBI taxonomy): domain Eukaryota; kingdom Viridiplantae; phylum Streptophyta; class Magnoliopsida; order Poales; family Poaceae; genus Thinopyrum; species Thinopyrum elongatum. The sequence goes on from CM022303.1 coordinate 392,673,341, forward strand.
ACCACCACAACAACAACAACAACGACAACACCAACAACAACCACCTCCACGTCGCGATCCAGCCCTCCATCGAGCGAGGCGTGTTCCTCTTGAAGAAGGACAAAATTCTGGTGCCGCCGCCGCTGCTACTACGACCGAGGAGGAGGACATTTATGAGGGCGATTACATGGATGAGGTTGATCAAATCAGAACTACGTGCAACCACCAGCAGCACCACCAGGTCGTCCACATGCATATAATCGCAACGATAGGGCTGCACCACCACCTCAGGTTCGACATCCTGACCATCTTGCTAAACTAAAATTGAATATTCCACCATTTGAGGGTAGATATATTCCTGATATATATCTTACTTGGGAGTTAGAAACTGAACAACATTTTACATGTTTACAATATCCCGAGGAGAGACGTGTTGTTGCTGCTCTCTGTGCATTCACTAGTTTTGCTTGTGTGTGGTGGTCTGAACATCGTAGATTTTATCCGAACAATATCCCAACTACTTGGGCTACTTCGAAAGCTGCTATGCGTACTCGTTGGGTTCCACCATATTATCAACCTGTATTACTACAAAAATTGCAGCGTTTAAGACAAGGAAAAAATTATGTAGAAGAATATTATCAGGAATTATAAACTGGCATGATTAGATGTGGTATTGTTGAGGATAATGAAGCTATGCTTGCATGTTTTATGGATAGATTAAATAGAGAGATTTAGACCATTTTAGAGTATAAAGAGTTTAACAATATCACTCGTTTATTCCATCTTGCTTGCAAAGCTGAACGTGAAGTGGAGGATCGATAGGCATTGACGCGGACTAACTTTTCTGCAGGTCGACCTGCATCATGGACACCGCATGCATCCTCTACTTCCACACATTCTATTGTACCGGCACCTCCGTCAGCTGCCACCTCCAGCTGTGATACAAGAAAGCAGGCACAACCACCACTATCTACCAATAGCACACCTGCCGGGTGATGTAGGGTGGAACCCTAGGGCCGATCTTTAACGATTAGGAGGGGATCCCACGAAGAACACACAAGAGGGGAAACGGGAGGAAACACTCAAATCAATGGGAAACAATCACACATGTGCTAGATCCATGATCATAAAGAGTGATACAAGATCCAAACACAACAAGGGACGATACAAAGGTCATTAGTTCTTCCCGATCCGTGAGGCGGCGGGGTCTTGAATCCACGAGGGGATCTTCCCTTGCGGGGTCCTGAATCCACTTGGGGAATCTTCTCTGTGGAGGCCTTGGTCTCCAATGGAGTAGAGGTACAAGTGGATGAGCAAAGCTCTAATCTCAAATGAGCTACAATCTTTGCTAACCCTAAAATGTTGGGAAAGAAGAGTATATATAGTCTAGGGGGCGAAGGGATACATGGGCTTTGGCCCTTTACTGTGCGTAGACAGATGTGGCCGGATGTCCGAGCGTCGGTCCGGATGTCTGGGCCTTCGAGGGGGTGCCGGATATATGGGCGATGGGGGCCGGATATCCGAGGTGGCTTCGGTTTCATTCTGTGAAGAGTGTCGGATTTCTGGGCCAAGGCCGGATGTCCGGGCCTTCGAAGGGGTGCCGGATGTCCGGGTCGTGGGGGGGGGGCGGATGTCCGGGGCCTGGGAGGTCAGCTTCGGTGAGGTTCTGTGATGGAGTGCCAGATTTCCGGGGCTGGGGCCAGATTTCTAGGCGGCTCGGGCCAGATGTCCGGGGACTGGGCAGGATGACCGGGCCCCGTAGCTTGAGGCTGCTGGCCTTTGGCTGGGCTGCACGTTCCAGGGGCCGGATGTCCAAGGCTGGGGCCAGATGTCTGGGTCCTGGGAGCTGTCTTCGGTCCTTTCCTACGTTCCTATTCTTCCCTGTACTCGAGGACTTGTCCGTCTTCATGTGCATCTCCGAGAGGGTCCTCTTGATACCTGATCATGCATAACATTCCATACTTAGGTAGTAGCCATGTCTCAAGTGGGTCATATGGAATATCACTAAGGAGAGATGTCACCTCGGTCATCGGTCCTCTTGGCACTTGGTGAGACGATGCTATGTCCATGGGGATGACCTTGGGATGCTCCGCATCATCTCCCTCCCCCCCCCTTGGGAAAGATCCGACCTCGGATCGAAATCCTCATCACCATGGTAGGGAGAGAGATCCTTGACGTTGAAGATATCGCTCATGTAGTACTTGTCGCGTAGTATGTCGATCTGGTATGCATTGTTGTTGTAGCATTCGATCACCTTGAATGGTCCGTTGGCTCGAGGTAGAAGCTTGGATTTGCGTTCATTGGGGAAGCGGTCCTTCCGAAGGTGTAGCCAAACAAGCTCTCCAGTGTTGAACATCATGGGGTTCTTGTTGATGTTGATCTTGGTCGTGAGGCGTTGGAGTTGGCGCTTGATGGAGTGCCTTGTATCTTCATGCACCTTCTTGAGATAGCTCGCTCGTGCACTCGCGTCCATGTTGATGCGCTCTTGTAGAGGTAGAGGTAGAATGTCCAAAGGGGACAACGGGTTGAAACCATAGACGACCTCGAATGGGGACTTGCCGGTAGTCAAATGTCTTGCTCGGTTGTAGGCATACTCGGCGATGGGTAAGCATTCTTCCCACTCCTTGAGATTCTTCTTGATCAACACGCGTAGGAGAGTGGATAACGTCCGGTTCATGAGCTCTGTTTGGCCATCGATTTGTGGATGGTATGCCGAGGAGAATAAGAGCTTGATTCCGAGCATGGCGCATAGCGTCTTCCAAAAGTAGCTTAGGAACTTGACGTCGCGGTCTGACAAAATAGTCTTGGGCACTCCTTGTAGACCCAAGATTTCCCTACAAAAGAGATTGGCAACATGTGAAGCACCGTCTATCTTGTTGCATGGTATAAAGTGTGCCACCTTAGAGAAACGATCCACAACAACAAAAATGGAATCCTTGCCATTTTGAGTTCTAGGCAAACCAAGCACAAAGTCCATACTAATATCTTCCCATGGGTGATATGGAATAGGAAGTGACATATAGAGACCATGTGATTGAGCTTTAGACTTAGCTTTGTGACATGTAGAGCATTGGTTGGTGAAACATGAGACATCGCGGAACATCTTGGGCCAAAAATAGTTCTTGGAGAGTGTAGCGAATGTCTTTTCATGTCCAAAGTGACCCATAAGTCCTCCTCCATGAGCCTCTTGCAAAAGTAACAAACGAAGAGAAGACTCGGGTATACAAAGTTTGTTAGCTCTCATTAGATAATCATCCTTGATATAATATTGTTCCCAAGATGGATGCGTCAAACATTTGGCATAAGGAATAGCAAAAGTGGGATCATGCGCATACAAGTCTTTTATGTGCTCAAAACCAATGACATTCAATTCAAGTTGAGTAACAAGCATGCATTTGCGGGAAAGAGCATCCGCCACAACATTCTCTTTGCCTTAATGTACTTGATGACATAAGGAAAAGATTCAATAAAATCACTCCATTTGGCATGTCTCTTATTCAATTTAGTTTGACCTTTAAGGTATTTAAGCATTTCATGATCCGTATGGATGACAAATTCATGAGGGCGAAGATAATGTTCCCACACATGCAAAACTCGCACTAATGCATACAACTCTTTGTCATAGATGGGATAATTGAGTTGCACGTCGGAAATTTTTTCACTAAAATAAGCAATTGGGCGCTTCTCTTGCATCAAAACACCTCCTATGCCATTACCACTAGCATCGCAATGAACTTCAAAAGTTTTATCAAAGTTGGGTAATGCAAGAAATGGAGCATGTGTAAGCAAATTATTAAGCTCATCAAATGCGCTATCTTGGGATGGTCCCCAAACAAATGGTGCATTATTCTTACTCAAGGCATGCAAAGGTGAGGCAATAGTGCTAAAGTCCTTAACGAATCTACGATATAAACCGACTAAGCCAAGGAAACTTCGCACTTGTTGCAAGTTGGTTGGTTGTGGCCAAGTTTTAATAGCATCAATTTTAGCTTCATCTACATGAACACCCTTGGAGGACACAACAAATCCCAAGAAAAACAAGCTTGTCAACACCAAAAAGGCATTTCTCCATATTAGCATAAAGGTGCTCTTTTCTTAGAGTTTGCAAAACGGTTCTAAGATGGGTGACATGATCTTTTAGAGACTTGCTAAATACAAGTATATCATCAAAGTAGATCACAACAAATACGCCGATGTAAGGGTGAAGAACATAATGCATCACACGCATAAAAGTGCTGGGGTGCTTCGGCTAAACCCATTGGCATGACCAACCATTCATACAAGCCAAACATGGTTTTGAAAGCGGTTCCATTCATCGTCTTCTTGAATGCGTATTTGGTAATAGCCACTTTTAAGATCAATTTTATAGAAAATTGTGGCTCCGCTAAGCTCATCTAGCATATCATCAAGGCGTGGAATAGGATATCGATAATGGACGGTGATACCATTGATGGGACGGCAATCGAAACACATGCGAAAACTACTGTCTTTCTTAGGCACAAGAATAACCAGGACGGCACAAGGACTTAAGCTTTCACGTACATGACCATTGTCAATGAGTTGTTGTACTTGCCTTTGTATTTCTTTTGTCTCGTCCAGGTTGACACGGTACGATGCCTTGTTTGGTAGGGGTGCGCCGGGAATGAGGTCGATGTGGTGTTCGATGCCTCGTAGTGGAGGTAGTCCCGGAGGTAGCTCATCGGGGAAAACGTCCTTGAATTCCTGCAATAGAGAGGACAACACTAAAGGTAGATGGTGAGAGGTGTTAGTCCTTGCAACTTCATCTTCGCACAATAGGACATAGTGGGTGTTACTAGATGGGTTCTCACACACTTCTTTCATCTCACTTTTGGTGGCTAATAGAACTAAGTTTTTCTTGTCGCTCATCGTGGAGGCACTCAATTTTGGCTTGTGGCACTCACTCTCTTTTTGGTGGTTCACTCTCTCACTATTCTCTCCATGATGGGTGGTTGCTTGCTTGTCGGCGATCACTTGGCTCGGTGACATAGGTTGTAGCACATACTCCTTTCCTTTCATCTTGAAGCTATAGTGATTGGTTCGCCCATTGTGTGTGACACCGCGGTCGAATTGCCAAGGCCGTCCAAGTAGGAGATGGCAAGCGGACATGGGAACCACATCACACTCCAATGTGTCTTCATAAGCTCCAATCTTGAAGGAGACTTGAACCGTGTGCTCCACTTGAATGGTGCCGGAGTCGCTAAGCCATTGGACCTTCACTAGTACAGAAAGGTGCTATACAAACGATTTTTAATCCCTTTCCGCGACAGCATTTGGAACCGTCGCCAAGTGAGTGTGGGCGATAGGGGGTCCTTCCCACATGACCCAAAAACCGTCGGGGATAGGCCCTCCGGTCACACACGCCCGGCAAAATGAGCTTGTGTGCGACGGGCGAGCGATCAAATATGGTTATACATATAGTTGTGTTAAAAAAATACAATTATACAGGCCCAATCATTTGTGGTCATAAGTACATCCCACACAGTCAGTCCCAGACAAACGTTTCCATTCGTATGTACATTCCACACAGTCAATCCAAGGAATACGTTTTCGGTCATATGTACATCCCACACAGTCAATCCAAGAAGTACGTTTCCGTTTGTATGTACATCCCACACAGTCAATCCAGGGAAAATGTTTCTGTTTGTACGTACATCACACAGAATTGTCCCCATAAAATCATTTGTGATAGCGTTGCCATTGCAGACGATATTAACAATTTTACCGTTTGCGATATTGAATGCATCACACACGGTGCATAGAAGAAACTGTGTGGCATTGGCTGTCCATCACACATGCTTTTTATGTGGTAAACGTTTGCGCATGGTGGCATAACGCAAACAGTTTTCAAGAGGAAGTCATGTGCGATTGTTCACTGATCCAACACGTTTTATTCCTAGAAACTGTGTGCGTTGTCTGAGGTCATCGCCCACGGTGTTTTCTCAATTACCGTTTGCAAGAGAAAAACCTAATTAGCAGGCTAATTGGCCTATTGTTAATAATCCATTTATTAATATAATTGACATTTCATATTAAGCACAGAATATATTTCATTTTCGTATTAAGGAAGTAGGATTTCATAATTGAAATACATCAGAGTACAACATTATATAGCTTCAGCACTTAGCTACCCAATTACACAACTGCACCAGCATCAAGTTTCACATGCAACATCTATAACCTTTCGAAATTAGCATCATAGATGGTACATAGATAGATGAATCTCATCTGAAAAACTGTTGAAGTGGAAGGCGAATATTGAGCCTTCATTGATGTTGAAGGTCTTTGCAACTTTAGGCCAGTGCCTGTGGATGATTGACCGTCCATCCTTCGTCCTCTTCAGGAAGACTTTAATATTGAACCGTGGGTGTTGTATGAATATCTTCCTCGCCTCCTGACCATATAGGTGGTTTGAGAGGTAATCATTAGTGAAGTGCTTTGGAAAGGCCTGAAAACAAGGATATGCATAAATATCTTCTCTAGATTTGAAATGGCGCAAAGGAATAAAAAAGACAAGGTATAACAGTTAGTACCATCCTGTAGTGAACTGATGTCTTCTTCATTGTGCAGACAAAGATCTTGTTGTTTTTTCTCACTAATTTCTTTATCCTAACAATCTTTCTGAGTTTCTTGACTTGACTGATATTCATGGACAACTCATTTCCCCATATGCAAACAGGGTCGAACAGTGGGTCAAAACCTCTGACAGCAGGACCTACATGTGCAAGACCAAATAGTTAAAAACCTAAATATTAGAATGGTTCCTGCAATTGCACAATAATGTTCTATTAGACAAAGGACCATGCATGTGCAAACCTCGATTGTAAACTTAGTGCTTCCCATTGTTTCCCTGCAACACATATTAGATAGTTAGTGATCAGGTTAAGTGAGGGTTGGCATGCTATCAGTAAAATATGTTGATGAAAAATAAACACATTGCAGATTCATCAGATAAATTCCAGCCACATGGAAAACCCATTTATCCAAACCAAGCATGATTAAGAACTAGGAAATATAGCAATTGTATATGTTTCTCATGTATTAAGTGCAGCCAAATTCGAATTATTCCTCACATGCATAACAATACAAAATTCTACCCGCAACAATTGGACATCGCATTGCAGAATTGAACCAAGCAGTTAACTAAACACCACAACAAATGAACCAAACATTAACTGAGCAGCACATTGCACAATATAACATACTCCTAATAGAAGATCAGACAGTTAGCCAAACCAAGCATGCTTAACAACTAGGAAATGCTGCAATTGTATATGTTTCTCATGTATTTAGTATAGTCAAATTCGATTTATTCCTCACATGCATACCAATAAAAAATTGTACCCACAACAATTGAACATCGCATTGTAGAATTGAACCAAACAGTTAACTAAACACCACAACAAATGAACCAAACATTAACTGAGCACCACATTGCACAATATATAACATACTAGAAGATCAGACAGTTCAGCAAACCAAGCATGCTTGACAACTTGGAAATATAGCAATTGTATATTTTTCTCATGTATTTTGTACAGATAAATTCGATTTATTTCTCACATGGAAGACAATACAAAATTGCACCCTGAAGAATTGAACATCACATTACAGAATTGAACCAAACAGTTAACTGAACACGACAACTAATTAACCAAACATTTAATAAGTGAGCACCACATTGGACGACATATAGAACATATACACTACAGCCACAGATTGCATGGTAAAAGTAGATAGGATAATTCACTAGAATTTGTTAAGAAAAGGCAGGAGCAGCACATGCAACCAGTAAACCGAGCATGCCTAACCGGCGTAGCTAGCTAACTGAACATAGGTCTTTATAGTGAGCTAATAAGACAAGCTGCTACTCATCGTCGGAGATATCGATGATGATTGGCTCCTCGGACATGGAAGAGGGCGAGGCCTCCACATCGTGGTTGCCCTCCTCGTAGTGGTGAGTTGCCTGAGCCACTCCGGGCACCAACCTGCTGGCTCTCGAGTTGAGGTAAGCATGGGCACACAGAGAAAACACCTCGTAGTCTTCGTCGAAGGCACCGATGGTGGCCTCGAGAAAATGCCATGAACTGTCATTTAAAGCAGCCAACCGTGTCGCGGCTTCGATGCATGAGGTGTTGACGGTGGCCTCAATGGCGAGGTGCTCCTCCAAGATCTGGGGGTCGGCACGAATGGCAGCCATCGCAACCTCATCCGCGCGTGCGGCCACGATTTGCTTCTCCGCTGCCAAACTATGTGCACCATGGCTTAGGGCAGCGATTATTTGGGGGAGGGGTCGATGATTAGGGTGGAAGGTGTCGCACCAGCGGTCGGGGCATGTGGGATGTGGAAGGAGGAGGAGGATGGGGGTCGGGTGTGGATTACCTGCCTGGATCGGCGAGGCCGAGCAGCGTGAAGGAGGGTCGCCGGCGAGGAGGTGGCGCTGCAAGCAAGGAGTGAAGGTTTGAACTTGGAAAGGAAGGCAGAAACAGGGGAAATGTGGATTTTGGTAAGGGGGAGGGGGCGGGGAGGTAGATATTTGTGCGGAAGCCAAAAATTTTGGATCGATGCAGCGAAAAAACTGGCGCGCAAAGTGTCATCAGACACGGTCCCTTATTCAGCACTGTGTACGATATGTGAACATCACAAACAATTCATATAGCTTACCCCGTGTGTGATGGGTTTGAATGTGCAAATTTTGGCCTGAATATCCCTGGTTAGAGTGGTCATCCACGTCATTGCATAATTTGGGTACACAAAGGAGCCTACAACACTCCCACACTTCTTAATCGAGCAAGTTCAGCAATTAAACAGAGCTAGCTGACCTAAACATTACCCTAACAAATTAAAGACTGGCACTCTAAATTAAACAAAGAGTACTACTCCGGCTAGCACTCATCGATCTCCGCCGCCTCCTCCATGTCCAGCTCGCGCCCGATGATCTCTTGGGGAAGGGGCTCCATGGCATCAATCGCTTTATACTCGGCAAGCATCTCGCCATTCGCGTCCGCGATCTCTTTGTAAAAGGCCGCCACGAGCTGGGCGTGGGCGACCATGATCTGGGCTTGGATGGGCTCCATCATGGCAAGGTATGCCACGAAGGAATGGACAGCTACTCGAACATTCTCGGTGATTGCCAACTCTTCGGCCGTGGGTTGCCGATCGTTGACGGATAAGCTTTGTTTGATTTGTGCAGTGACCGCCACGAGATGGGCGTGGGCGGCCTCGACATGGTCGTGGGCGGCCTCCATCAGGGCTAAGGCCGCTGTTGCGGAACGGATAGCTGCTGTGCCGCTCTCGCCAGTTGCTATCCCTGACGCAGATGTTGCTGCCACCACCTGAGCAGCAACAGCGACTGTTTGGGCTGCCTTGGCTGCCCGGTCGCAGATTGCGGCTGTGCTGACACAGTTTGTTACCATGTGCATGGCGGCTGCGGCCGCACTCTCGTCGGAGTGGGCCGCCGAAGTGGCCCTCACGACGGGGGTCCATGTCCCCATCTTTCACCGGCGACAATTGAACAGTGAAATGATATTTGGGGAGCGAGCTAGTGTCCTTGACGCGCCGGCTGTGGACTATAGCAGACACACCTTCTTGCATAAGCCATATGCGTACAACTCCGATGATACTCCAGCATATTTTGTACTACATCTCACACTGTTGGTGATAATGAACTGTGTGCGGTCTACTTGATTTTTCTTCTTGATTTGAAATGCAAAATTAGGTCATAGCGGCAAAGGAGGGTGTTTGAATTGCTAGAACTTTTATCTGCAGTGAACATGCAACTATAGGTGTGTCATAAAAAATGGAATTATTTAGGGTTTGTTTGGACATTTTTATACATTAACTTGGTTTTCTAGGCATTTCATGTGCACAATTCAAAATTAAACTACATGCACATGCTCCAGTGCACCAAAATGGGCTGTAAAATCATATATGTGTCCATGGGTTGATGCTTATGTCCCATGCAAGAAATGGTGATGAATTTCAAACACCTCGGCACTGTGGCTCTTTCCGGCAAACATTGAGATACTTGGTTTTGAAATTCTAGTAAATCCAAAACTCGTCAGAAATTCATGAACCTTGGCATGCTATCATGGAATGGCTCAGCATGCTGTGGTAAAAAATTATCCCATTTGGGGCAGGTTTTGGTATAAGCTTCACACAAACCAGAGCTTCTCACAAGAAGCCTCATGGTTCTGGTAGGGAACGTGTCACCTTTGTGGATGAAATGATATTTGTTGTCTCTTCTTGCTTTCTATTTTTTCTAGTGTCAACATAGAACAATAGGAGTGTCGTGTTAAATTTTAGAATTTTTCGGGGTTCGTTTGGACAATCTTATACATTAACTAAGTTTTCTAGGCATTTATGTGCATAATTCAATTTTGAACTACGGGTGCATGCTCCAGTGCATAAAAATGGGTTGAAAAATCAAATGTGTGTCCTTGGTTGCATGCTTAGGTCCCATGGAAGAAATGGGAATGAATGTCAAACACCTCGGCACTGTTGCTTGGCCGCAAACATTGAGATACATGGTTTAAAAATTCTAGTAAATCCAAAACTCGTCTGAAATTCATGAAACTTGGCATGCTATCATGAAATGGCATCAACATGCTGTGGTGAAAAAAATTGTCCCATTTGGGGCAGGTTTGGGTATAACCTTCTCACAAACCAGAGCTTCTCACGACAAGCCTCATGGTTCCTGTAGGGAACATGTCACCTTTGTGGACGAAATGATATTCATTGCCTCTTCTTGCTTTCAAATTTTTTCTAGTGTTAACATAGAACAACAGGAGTGTTGTGCTAAAATTTGGATTTTTTCGGGGTTCGTTATACATTAACTGAGTTTTTTAGGCATTTATGTGCATAATTCAATTTGAACTACGGGCACATGCTCCAGTGCATAAAAATGGGTTGAAAAATCAAATGTGTGTCCTTGGTTGCATGCTTAGGTCCCATGCAAGAAATGGGAATGAATGTGAAACACCTCGGCACTGTCGCTTGGCCACAAACATTGAGATACATGGTTTAAAAATTCTAGTAAATCCAAAACTTGTCTGAAATTCATGAAACTTTGCATGCTATCATGGAACAGCATCAACATGCTGTGGTGAAAAAATTGTCCTATTTGGGGCAAGTTTGGGTATAAGCTTCTCACAAACCAGAGCCTCTCACAACAAGCCTCATGGTTCCGGTAGGGAACACGTCACCTTTGTGGATGAAACGATGTTCGTTGCCTCTTTTTGCTTTCAAATTTTTTCTGGTGTCAACATAGAACAACAAGGGAGTCGTGTTAAAATTTGAAATTTTTCAGGGTTCGTTTGGACATTTTTATACATTAACTGTGTTTTGTAGGCATTTTATGTGCATAATTCAAATTTGAACTACATGCACATGCTCTAGTGCAGAAAAATCGGTTCAAAAATCAAATGTGTGTCCTTGGGTGCATGCTTAGGTCCCATGCAAGAAATGGGAATGAATTTCAAACACCAGGGCACCATTGCTTGCTGGCAAAACATTGAGATACTTTGTTTTTAAATTCTAGTAAATCCAAAACTCGTCTGAATTTCATGAAACTTGGCATGCTATCATGGAATGGCACCCGACATGCTGTGGTATTTTTGCGTCCAATTTGAGAGAAGGCGCACTCGAATCAACAGCCAACAACGCATTTTGAAACAAATAGCTTCCACCATATCATCTCAAATGTTTGTATAATTTAAATTGTAGGCGTTCTGTTAACCATTCACATGACGTCATGCGTCACACTTTTAATGGCTAGGAGGTCCCATGGGGACAGCTGCTTGAGTAGACGAGAGGCGTGCGAGCGCAGTCCGCTGTGCAGACTGATCGGGAGGCGTGCAAGCTGTCCTCCAATGGGCAGGCTCACCGAGAAGCGTGCAAGTTGTACATTGCGCAGGCTCAGTGGGAAGCGAGCCCTTTGACTTCCATGGCCGCCCGCCTTGCTTGCATCCTCTCCATTAATGGCGCCCGAGCCACTGTTTAATACAGGCGGCCTTACTGTTCGCTTTTGATTCCCCTCCCGTGGACCTCCACCAATGCCATGGCGCAGAAGGATCATCTGCCACTAGTCTTCCAGTTTGGTGAAGTCGACTTCTAGCCGGACGAGTTAGAAAATAAGGAGGAATGGGGACTCATGGACATGGCCCTGAACTAGCTAGCCGTGGCGGTTGCTTCCCTCGCGCCCGTCCCAGCTCCCATCCCCGCGCCCGCACCAGCGACCATCCTCGTAGAATTAACGGGCTGGTCGCCGAGCACTATCGCAGAGCTTGAAGCCATGGGCATCAGCGAGGTCACCGCAGACCCGTGCGAGTCTCGTGTACATGCTAGCGCCGTGCCCATCCCCATGCGCGCCCCTGCACCCACCGCGACGCTGGTCCCCGTGCGTTTTCCTGCACCTGCCGTGCTCGTGCGCGTGCCCTCCTCAGCGTCATGGGACGCCACCATCGACTGCTACCTCGCAGCACCGCAAAGTGTCATCCTCCCGTGCCCCGGCCATCGATCGCGCGACGACAGGATGTTTGATTTCCAAGTGAAGAACATTCTGTGCTGCCTTGAAAACTTCAACAACAGCGTCCCGCAGGATGACAACGACAACGCTGGCGTGGCACGCCGCCTCCGCCGTCGTCGGAATTAGTTTTTTTTTGGGTTTAATACTGTATCTCGATCGTATGAATATAAAGTCGAAGTGTGACTGAATGAAACATATGGTTTGAGAAAACTTGCGTTCTTCTCTCTGAATGTACAGACTTATCAAACGATTTAAAAAAAACGTCAATGGTTTTTAAATTTAAAACACTCATCGCAAACATTTAAGATAGAAGACCCGTATGCAAACCGACAGCTTCCCTAGTAAGCCAAGGGAAAATGTCCCAAGCAGGATTTGTGGAGCTCTTCATCGCAAACATTTTAGATAGAACACCATATGCAAAGCGAGAGCTACGGTCTTCCCAGTAAGCCAAGGGAAAAATTTGCCGCGTAGGATTTGTGCATCCCTTCCTCGTAAATAGTTCAGATTGTATACAGTATGCAAAGTGAGAGCTATGGTTCCTTCACCCCTAATCCAAGAGAAAATCTGGCACGCAGGATTTGTACATCCCTTCAACGCAAACGGTTTTTTCGGATGACCCGTGTGCAACCACATACAGATAATTTGGTAAGATTTGCATCTGTCATATTGGGTATATTACCATTTGTCAAACTGGAAAGATTGACATTTGTTGATCTAGTAACATTGCCCTTTGTCAACCTTGTAACACTGCCATTTGTCAAAATTTGCAGCTAAAAATCACTAGCACTATCTAATTTTTGCAACTAAAATTCAATAATTAAGCATACATTTCATTCATAGATTAAGCAGTTGTTCTTTATACAAACAGTTCAACTCGACAGCTGAACAGACCAAACTTTTCCCCAATTGTTGCCAACCACGTACTGAAATAGCTAGTTCAACTATATATACTAGCTAATTTTAAGTACGTTGTACGGTTCAACCACATCTATAGTCAGATGAACTGAACAAAATAGCCCCTCAATACTAGTACTACTATGGAGGGGCTTTGTACTATTTCTAGCAGCCTCTCCTCTGCTTAGCACGCTCAGTAAGAGGCAAAGGAGGAGGAGCCTACCGACGAGCTGGACAACTGCAATACGGTGCCTGCCGCTGCTGCACCTTCAGCGACGCTCACCTCAAACGCCCTCTGCCGCTCCTGACGACCCCTCTCGAAGCGGCGGGACTCCTCATAAATCTCCTCATTACTCGCCTTTCTGGTGGCGTGTGCTGCGGCCACGGCGGTGGTAAGTCTCTTTGCGTGCTCGACGAGGCGATCCTCCTCCTCCCGTAGGAACTCGATGTAGCGCTCAAGGTCATTGACGCACGTGCGGGCCTCCACCTCTGTCTCCCGCCTTTGGGCGGCAGTGGCGGAGCGGGTGCTGACCCTGGCGGTCGATGGTGGGCTAGCGGCCACGGCGGCCAACGAGGAGGTGGCGGCAACGACCACCACATCCCGCCTTCGAGCCGCGGTGGTGGAGCGGGTGATGGCCACGGTGGCCGACAGTGGGTGGCGGCCACGACGGCCACCTCCCGCCTTCGGGCCGCGGCGGCGGAGCGGGCGATGGCCCTGGCTTTCAACGGTGGTGTGGCAGCCACGGCGGCAGACGGTGGGGCGACAATGGCGGACGGCAACAGCTGCCGATGGGTAGCGGCGGTGAAGCGTGTGGTGGGTGTTCCGTGCACACCCAACAGGGACGCCACGCGCACTACACTACACCGGGGACTGCACCACCACGGCGGTGTAGCCTCCCAGCTGGAGCTGTCCTTTAATGACGGCGGAGTGGCTGAGTGACGACGACGGACCGGTGCCATTGGCGATTGTGGGAGAAGCAGACGAGATAAGCTACAGGGAGGGAGGGGAAAATGCGACGCATGACTCACTGGCCGTGAGGGTTTATATAGTAGGCCGGTAAGCATTGGGATTTTGGGGGATTTCACCGAGTCGGGAAGCTTGCACGGGAACTTGCGCGGTTGCACGGGAACGGGCTCACCGATGATTCATTGGCTCCACTTCAAGCTAAAGTTTGGCCAAAAGAACGCCCCCGCGCACTGCTCAAGCTTGCGCTCGAAGCCGTCTGCGGCAGCGGGGTGACAAGACATGCGAGAGCAGGATGAAAGGACACGTACACATACGCTTAATAAAAAAATGTTTGTGATTTAATTTACCTACTACCCCCGTCTTGGTTTATAAGTGCCAAATTTTGACTACAGATTTAACTAATAAAATGCGAATGAATGTCGCCAAAGATTATATCGTTGGATTCATATTTGAACATAGTTTCCAGTTATATAATTTTTATAACATGCATTATCATTTTGCTAGTTAAATTTAAGGTAAAAATATGGCACAGAATATAAAGGGGACTAATAGACCAAGACGGAGGTAGTAGCACACAGCCACTCTCTACGCAGTGTCGCAACTATCGGCCGGCTTGTAGACGACCATTCCCTGCGTGTTCAACTGCTCTATGTGTGTGGTTGCTATCGATTGAGGCGGCTGCGGCACGCTCTGCTGGCGTCCTGCCGCACGCTCTACTCTCGCGTCCCTCCACGCGCTCTGCCCTCGTCCCTCCATGCGCGCTGCCAGTGTTTGGGGCCGGCGCACGATCACGTACGTTCGTGCTGCCATTATGCATGTGGTTGCGCCGGGCGCGGCGCAACGATGTAGTTACCCGCTGCAAAAACTGCCATGCGGACGCGCCAAGAATCCAGGCCGCCCGACCCCCATTTATTCCCACGGCCATTTTACATTCATCTCTTGCGCCACACGACACAATAAACACACCCACGATGACACATATAGAGATGACATCTAGCGGTTCCAATGACGCTCCCTGTGGCTCCAATGGCGCTCCCAACGGCCGACGACGACAACGGGGGTAGTTCACCATGCATCGCGTAGTGGACACCCACGTGAGGGGGAAGGACCTCTCGGTGGTGTACATGAACGAGCCGGTCTCGGTGGAGAGCTCCATCCAAACTATGGAGTAGTTGCTTTGCTGAGGACAAGTACCAAGTGGTCGGCTTCGACCTCGAGTTCACCAGCGGTCGTGTCGGGCAAGATCAGAAGGTTGCTGTCTCCCAGTTGTGCGTGCGACATGACGTCCTCGTCTACCACTACCACCTGGCCACAAGGCCTTGCGAGCGTTTCTCCAGGTTTATCAACAGCTCCGACTATAGTTTCGCTACGGTGGACACCACCAATAATCTAAAAGCCTTCGACTATAGTTTCGCTACGGTGGACACCACCAATAATCTAAAAGCGCTCAAGGTTTCGGGCTTGACTTGCCAGAATCTTGTCAACATCCGTGACCACTACAAGGTCTGGGCCAGCACCAACAACAAACAGAACTCCCTGGTTGACCTCGCCTCGGCCATCATCGACCTCTACTACATGAAGATGAAGGATGAGAGCAAGAAGGACAAGAACACCTGGCACAGTGCCTGGCATCAGAGACTGGATGAAGAACATGTCAAGTACGTGACCAAGGACACGTACACAAGCTATGAGATGTACAGGCAGATCGTTGACTTGAGAAAGTGTCTTTGTCCTGCCCCAAAACAGGGATCGAGCCACAGAGCAGTGGCGGGAGCATCAAAAGAAGTAGATGACTAGACGATCATTTCTCCTAGTTTAGAATGCATGCAATTTTTTATTGAGGTGTGTACGAATGATCTGTATAGTCACTTACGTAATTGGATGTTTATTTTAGTTATATATATGTTGTTCTTCTGTAGACAGAGCAAATCACACGGCTTATTAGCAGCAATCGTCTGTGTTATTATTATTTCTGATTATGGACCTGTTTGTCGCGTATCACACATATCTTGTTCAGTTGAACCATTTCTATTGTCTTAGCTCATCGCAAACAGTTCATCGGAGTGAACTGTATGCCCTCCATCGCACACACCTTGATCCGGCTGACCGTTTGTATTGTGTTGCCTAATCACACATAGTTCATCCTAGTGAACTGTATGTCGTATATCGCACACGCCCTCATCTGTCTGACCGTTTTTGTTGTTCTGGATCATCGCAAATAGTTCGTATGGATTAATCATATGCCACGCATCACACACGCATCTCTGATCTGAATCATGTTTGATGTCTGCGCAATCGCAAACAGTTCGTCTCATTTTGACGGTTTTATTACACCACTGTTTGCGATTAATGCATCGCACATAGTTTTGTCAAAGGGTCTCTAATTGTAGTGTTGCGTTAGCAGCATCCTGCAGTAGTGCTTGTAGGGGCGAGGATGCTTCATCTTGACCAATTGTAGCTTGGAACATAGCTCTTCACTTGCCAAATTGTTGCACCTTCCTGCGTCGATGATGACCTTCACGAAACGTCCATTGATGCCCGCCTTGGTGTGGAAGATGTGGCAATGTTGGTCTTCCTTTTGTTGGTGTTGAAGTGTCAAGACCTTGGAGACAACGAGAGCGGGGCTCAAATCGTTGTCACAAAAGACTTGGTCATCTTCATCTTCATTCACTTGCCGGTGCATGGCCACATGCTCAAGGGCTTCCATTTCTTCTTCACTCATAGAGTCATAGGTGCCGTCGTCGTTGGCGATCATGGTGCTCCGGTTGGTGCACTCGAATGTCTCCTGGCCTTGGCCTCCACATGTGAAGCATTTGATGGAACTTGTCTTGACGGTCTCATCTGGTGGAGTTGTAGATGATGAAGCTCTCGGCTTGAAGTTGCTTGTTGTTGGAGGATGACTTGAGGTTGTCGAAGTTTTCTTGTAACTAGACTTGTCGCCGTGGCTTGGGAAAGCTTTGGTTGAGGTAGAAGGCAGTTTAGTCGTTGAAGCTTGATTGTATGAACCGTATGTCTTGGAAGAGTACTTGGCATACTTGTAATCATCTTGCACTTGTCGCTCCACCTTGGTAGCTTGGTGCACTAGCTCGAGGAGGTTGGACTAATGTTGGAAGTTGGCGATCTTCTTGATAGGGTGGTTGAGTCCATTCATGAAACATGCCATGGTTTGCTCCTCATCTTCCGTGACATTAGCTCGTATCATGGCAATCTCCATTTCCTTGTAATACTCTTCAACCAACTTTGTGCCTTGCTTGAGGAGTTGTAACTTCTTGAAGAGGTTGTGACTATATTACGTGGGTACAAAGCGCTCTCTCATGACATCCTTCATTTGAGCCCATGTTGTGATTGGTGGGTCACCTTTTTGCTTCTCTCCTCTCAATGACTTGCTCCCACCAAATGAGGACATAGTCTTGGAACTCAAGAGATGCCATGGTGATCTTCTTTTCTTCTTCATAGTTGTGCAAACAGAAGATCTTGTCAACTTTCAATGCCCATGAAAGGTAGTCTTCAGGATCGTTGCTTCCGAAGAACTTAGGTATGGTGAACTTGAGTTTGCCATATCGTTGCTCTTCATTTCATTGTTGTCGAACTTGATGACGGTCTTGCCATGGTGGAGGATCTTGAGGCGCTTGCTCTTCTTGATTGTTTTGTCGTTGAGGTTGTGGAATTCTTGCACGGTTCCTCGTCTCTTGAAGCTCCTCAAGAAGGGCGGCTTCTTCTTGTCGCTCTCAGCGAAGGGCTTCTTCTTGTAGATGTACTTGGCGGTTTCGCTCATTGACGGCTCGAGTTGATTCACGTAGAGCATGTTGGGCTTCAAGGGCTTGTTCCTCATGACGTTGTCACTCTTGTCGAAATGCATCACCATCTTGATGGTTGGTTTGGTCTTGGCGTGTTGGAGCTTGCTCTTGGACCGGAGGTTCATTAGCTTGTTGCCGGAGGCGTTCACGTTCATGAAGGCGGCCTTGTAAACCATTGCCATATTAAAAGAGAAACAGAAAGGCCTTTAGAAAGGCGGGGCAAAAGAAAACACTACGATTGATAGACGTAGGCCTCCTGCCTGGGACCCTCCGATCCTACTCCTGGTCGTCAGCCAACTCATAGCAGTATCCACCCTCGGGGTGGTAGTAGTAGTCGATCGACGGGGCATCTGTCTCTGGGAGCTCCGTCCTCTGGTCACGACAAACTGATATGGGGAGAAAAGGAAAACAAAGCAACCGTGAGTACTCAGAAGTACTTAGCAAGCAAGGATCTACACTACATATGCAACATTATCAAAGGAAGGCTGTATATGTGGACTGGGCTGCAGAAAAGCCAGAATAGAGGGAAGGCCTAGTCCTATCGAAGACTAGCATCTTCAGAGGTCTTTCAGCAATAGAAGAGAGTAGAACAGTTCAATATAATGTAGTAGTATCATTAAGTCTCAACCTCACCTAGAGATCCTTTCTCGACTCCCTGTGAGAAAGCAATCCCAGAGCCATAGTATCCAAGTATCCAGTTCTAATTGTATCAATCAGGATACAACTCCGAGTGTCTGTTACCATAGGACAGGCTATCGATAGAAGTTTTCTTCCCTGCAGGGGTGCACCAACTTACCCACCATGCTCGCTTAACTCCGGCCGGACACACTTTTCCGGGTCATGCCCGATCTCGGCCAAACGACACACCGCAGCCCTACCTAGAGCTCAGCAGAGAGGTCCTCACCGGTCTACATCCTAAGCGCAAGGGGGTCTTGGGCCATCGCCCCTCGCCCTCCGGGTCGTTGCGCACATGGCTCAGATCCAAGCACCACCTCTGTCGTGAATGGCGCCAATCACTCCATGCCGCACTGCTGAACTGGACGTCTGACAGAGCTTTCGGCTGATGCATACGATGCAGAACGCCCATACTATGCCCACGTGATGGTTAGTGCTATCGGGCCAGAGGCCCACTCGAATCAAATATCCAAATCGTTAGTACCTTGGGGGTGCGGTAACGAGCAGAGACTCACAAAAGATGTGACCCCATCGCCCCGTCTCAAGGACTTGCGGCAAGGGCCAAGAATGCCCGGCCACGCCTCGTATTCATCACTCGGGCACCAAACAGGCAACCCGTCTTCACAACACTCGCCACTTAGGCGCACGCGGGTACCCCTCAGGGTCGACCCGCCTATCCAAGTAACAGTGTAAAGTCCAAGTATCCGTGTGTCCATAACATCAGGGGAATCCGAGGTATCACCCTCGTTGGATTCCTACTCGATGTATCCGTCAAGGTGAACTCGGAGGAATCACCCTCGATGGGTTCACACTTGATGTGTTGCACGACAATGTCGTTACCGGAAGTGGTGAAGGAGGAATCACCCTCGATGACCACGACCAAATAGCTACTCTACAGAGTTAACATCAGAAGTGCTACAAGAGGTTTCACCCTCGGCACTCGATAGAAACGCTGCAGTGTCGTTACAACTAAGGGGGGGGGGTGATGTGCGGTGTCGGGGCCTGGTCTTCAATCCCGTTGATCGGGTCTTCGGAATAATCCAGCGAGGCAATCGGGATAAGTGGGGTCACTGATAGGTCTCTACCCAGCCTATACTAAGCAGTTTAGGATATGCAGGTAATTATCAACAGCAGGTTACAATAAACTGGCTATGCATCAGAATAGGTAAAGCAGCAGCAGCAGCAGTTCTAATGCAAGCATGAGAAATAGAATGGGCGATATCGGTATGCTCAAAGGGGGGGCTTGCCTGGTTGCTCGGCGGCAAGGGCAAGGTTGTCAACGGTGGCGTCGGTCTTCAGGACATCGTCAGCGGTCTCGGGGTCTAGCGAATAGGAAGAGAGGGAAGAAACAGTAAATACAAGCAGACAGATGCATGACAATACAATACACGGTGCTAGGGGTAACCTATCGTAGTGCTACACGACATAGGTGAAGGGGGAATAACATCCGGGAAAGTTTTCCCGAAGTTGCATTTTCAGACACGCGAACCGAAGGGGGAATGTCCCATGTTCAGGTAGTTAGAGACATGTGACGGATGAACGGACCGCGTATTCGGATTTGTCTCATCGTTCTGAACAACTTTCATGTAGAAAGTATTTTCATCCGAGTTACGGATTAAAAGATATGATTTTCTTAAGTTTTATTCATTTTCTGAATTTATTTAACTATTTAAATTCGAATTTAAAATAGATAAATTGCTACGGGTACACAGAGTGTACCCAGCAATGTGTTGGTCAGGCCGACAGGTGGGTCCCAGTTGACTGCAAAGTCAGCAGTCAACTGAGACCGTTGACTGGTCAAGGGGGCCCAGGGGGGTCCCACATGTCATAGACTGGGCATTGCCCAGTCAGCTAGTTGACTGGTCAACTGGGTCCATTGGGACCCAGTGGTCAGTCTCTTATTAGACTAATTGTAAGTGCATCTAGTGCCCCTTAGTGATTTTGGTGTATTGAAGACTTATAGGTTAAGAGTCTAATGTGTTTGTGAGTGTACACAGGTCTATAAGTCTATGAGGAGTTTGTTAATTACGATGAATGTCGACCCCTAAAAATGAATGTCTTCAACTGAAGACTTTGGTTTTCTTGAAGACTTTGAAAGTGAAGAAATTGGTATGACCCTGAAGACTTGATATTCATGCGAGGATTATGAAGCGTGAAGACTTTTGTTTTCGTAGTTTCATTTTCTTCTTCTTGAGTCATAGGAAATACCGTACTGTTAAAGGGGGTCGAGGTAAAACTAAGGAAAAATTTCCAAGTGATGCTCAACTCAAAATCCTACACCTACCCAATCCTTTCGAGTGAAGCCATTGGAAATCTCATACAGTTTAGTCAAGTTCTTCAGTGACAGAGACGAAGTTCTTCTGTTCTCTGAGGAATTTGTTCTGACTAAGGAGTTAGGAATTCGCCAGTGCGGATTGCCTACAAGTGAGGTACATGATAGCCCTGAGGAATTTGATACTCAAATTTCCGACCGTTGCTGTGCTACGCGCCAGCTGTCCAAATATCCTACCCACCTAACGGTCATATCATTGAAGGGCATTTATGTCTTATCATGTCGGGCTGCTCCCTAGGCTATGAATAGCCGCCCCCTTCAACCACTAGTTGGTCGGCTGCTCCAAGAAATAGATTGACACTTGTCATTTAGAGCATCCCATCCTCCGAGGACTTTGAGCGAAAATCATCAAGTGAGGAAAAACCCAAAAACCCAAACACCTACAAACCCAAAGTGATTGAGCATCACTGAAGAGATTGTTCCTGTGTGGAACCGACGCTTGTTACCTTTGAGGACTGTGCATCCTCCAGACGGTTAGGCGTCATGGTCTAGAGCATCCAAGAGGAAATTGTGGATTGCCGAGTGACCGAGTATGTGAAGGTTTGGAAGTCACCTGAAGACTTACCACGAGTGGTTGGGCGAGGTCTGTGTGACCTTAGCTCAAGGAGAATACGGTGAGGACTAGGTGTCCTGTACTGTGTGTTCAGGACTGGGTGTCCGGGACTGTGTGTCCTTAGGTTTAAATACCTAGCCGCTCCAACCAGACGTACAACTGTCACAGCAGTTGGAACTGGTCTACCAAATCAGTGTCTTCACCGAGCTACTGGTTCTATTTCCTCAACCCTTTCATTTCCTCGCATACTTGCTATGTATTTGATCATTACTGTTTGAAGACTTTGTCTGAAGACTTTCTCAATTTCCTTAGTTCAAATTCTTCAGTCAGTTTGTCTTCACCCTGCTTATCCTGTGTTTACGCTACTCGTACTCTGTGCTTGTTTTCATTTCATCATGATGACTGTGCTACTGCTCTGTTATGCTTGCATCTGAGTACTCATTCCGCTGCTAAGTAGTTCGTCGCTTAGGAATTTCCTCACCTTGAAATTCCTCAGTGACGAATTTGTAAAAATCACCTATTCACCCCCCTCTAGTCAATATAACGCACTTTCAATTGGTATCAGAGCAAGGTACTCCCTTGTTCTGTGTGATTTTGGTTTAACCACCTGGAGTTTTAGTTATGTCGACTGCAGGCATGATCAAGGTCTCAGCTGGGTGTCCTACCTTCGATGGGACGGACTACCCCTACTGGAAGAACAAGATGCGCATGCATCTTGAGGCAATTGACAACGACCTCTGGTATGTTGTGGAAAAGGGTGTTCCCTCTGTCACTCCTTCCGTAAACGCTGCTGATGTGAAGAGATTCAAGCAACTCGACTCTCAAGCGAAGAATATCATATGTGGCCATCTGAGCAAAGGGCAGTATGGCAGAGTGAGTGCTTTGGAGACAGCTAAGCTTATCTGGGATAGGCTGTCCAAGGTCAACGAAGGAGTCTCAACTCAACGTGACTCTCGAGTTGACGTTCTTCGCAATCTCTTCAACCGCTTCAAAAGACTCGACAACGAAAATGTTCAGCAAACCTTTGATCGCCTCACTAACATTTCAAACGAGCTATGGTAGATCTCGTGCACTAAAAGCCAAGGCAGTCTCTGAATCTGAAGATGAAGATTCTGGTAGCAGCCTTGGTGATCCTGAAGAACTGAGTCAGGAGCTAGCAATGCTCATGAGGAAATTCCATAAGTTCTCTAGACGTGGCCGATTTGGAAAATCCTCAAGAGGTGATGACATGAAATCAGATTCCTCATCCCGTGATTACAAGAAGAGAACCTGCCATAAATGCAAGAAACCTGGTCACTACATTACTAATTGTCCTCAGTGGGAGAAGGAATCAAAGAAGAAGAAATACAAGGATGATAGTTCAGATGACTCTAAGAGGAAGAAGAAATCTTCGAAGTCCTCATCGTCAAGATCTTCAAAGTCTTCATCTCACAAGAAGAGCAGCTCCAAGAAAGCTCGGGCTTTCATTGGCAAGGAAATGGACTCTGAAGCTGAATCTGAGGAACATGAGGAAGAGGAGGCATCTGAGGAGTTAGACTCTGGTGTGGCGAGCCTAGCCCTCGCTACTGCTTACGTTAGCAAGTCCATCTTCAACACTGAGGAAAATGGCTTCCCCAACACTGCTGATGACGGCAACGATGACTATGCTCCCACCTATTGCTTCATGGCAAAAGGTGCCAAGGTACTCAAATATCCCTCCTCTGAATCAAGTGAGGATGAATCTGATGATAACCTCAAACCCAGCTATTCCAAACTTGCTAATATTGCTGTTAAACAACAAAAGGCTTTGGAAAAGGTTCAAAATATGCTAGAAAAAAGCGATGATCTGTTAGGTGAGGAAATGGATCGAACTCAAACACTGACTGATAATCTTCAGCAACAACAGTCTAAGTTTGACAACCTTCAAGGTCGTCATGAAACTCTCCTAGCCGATCATGAGAAGCTTTCTTATGAATTTCTTCAAAGAAAGCAAGATCTTGAGAAGCTAAGGGTGAGTCATGAAGATCTTCAGAAGGAAAATGATTCTTTGCTTGCTCAACAGATCAGTTCCGCTCAGGAAGAATTTATTCCACCATGCTTGAAATGCATTGAACGTGAAACTGCTAATTCTTCACCTGAATGTTCAAATGCTTCCATTGCTGCAAATTCTTCAACTATCTCTGTGGTCACAAATTCCTCATCTGAGGATACCACTAGTATCACTAACGAAAATGCAGGGTTGAAGGAATTGTATGTGACAGGCATGTACAAAAGCCTCAAAGGGCATCAGACTCTTTGTGATGTGCTCAAAAAGCAGATCTTGAACAGGAACCCTAGGAAAGAGGGTATTGCCTTTGAGAGGAAACTCAATGCTGATGGAACCTACTGGAAACCGGAGCAGTATCCCAAAACCTCATGGGTTGCTGCGAAGGGACCTCCCGTAGATCCATCCACTTTATCTGGCTTTACTTGTGAATCCTCATATTCATCTGATGAGTCATTTGACTCCAACTATAAACTATTCAAAAATCAGAATGGTGAGGTATTTGCTAGATATGTTGGATCTAACTGCAGGAATGGTCCCCCTATGAAGAAAATCTGGGTTCCCAAAAAGTGCCTTGAAAGTCTTCAGGTGAATGTCCTCATGACACCACCTATGAAGAATAAGAACCCCAGATCAAATTCTTCATATGAATCAAATTCCTCACATGGATCAAAGTCCTCACATGAACATCATCGTGCTAACACTTCTGTTTCGTAGGGAAAGCCTAAGGGCTATGAATATATGCATTATTCTTCAAATCATTATGTTCATAAGTCCTCGAAGAATTTCTCTGCTTATTCATATGCTTACCCTAACCCCTCTTATGTGAAACGAAGTGGTCTGGCGTCTATGCCACCTTTCTCTTATGGAGCTCGCAGAATGATGAACTCTTTGCCACCCCTCCAGATGTGGGTGGTGAAGAAAAGGAACTAATCTCTTATGCAGGGTCAGGTCTCCAGACGAACTAAATCGTCTGAAGAATTTGCTGGAGACCTGAAATGCTTGAAAGGACGCAAGCTAATCATGAAGAAATGATTTATTCATTTCTCACATCCTCACATTGCTATATATACATATGTTGCTTTAATTGATGAAATATGTCTGATGAATTTGATGTCATATTCTTCACTCTGAAGTATATGAGTTCGTAAGATGCACTAATTCATCTGCAGGATGATTTACCCAAAGCTACTGAGTGGGTCCTCGATAGTGGATGTACAAATCACATGACCGGTGACAAGAGCTTACTGATGAACACTCCTTTATCTCCATCACACTTGAAGCATATCACCTACGCTGACAAAGGCAAAAGCAAGGTATTGGGTCTAGGTAGGGTTGCAATCTCAAAGGATCGACACATGGATAAAGTCATGCTTGTCGAGTCCCTTAGATTCAACCTCATGTCTGTCTCAATGCTTTGTGATCTTGATATGGTTGTTGTCTTTGGCAAATATCGTTGCTTAGTGCTCATGGAATCTGACAATTCCAAAGTCTTCGAAGGCTTTAGGAGAGGAGACTTGTATATTGTTGATTTCTCTGCAGGACCACAGCCTGCCACTTGTCTACTTGCTAAAGCTTCAGAAGGCTGGCTATGGCATCGACGACTGGGTCATGCTGGCATGAGGAACTTACACACGCTCGTGAAGAAAAAGCACGTCATTGGCATCGAGGGTGTCAAATTCCTCAAAGATCATCTTTGTGGGGCTTGTGAGGCTGGAAAGATGACCAGAGCCAAGCACCCCTCGAAGACTATCATGACTACTTCTCGTCCTTTTGAATTGCTTCATATGGATCTCTTTGGCCCTACTCATTATGCCACACTAACAAATGCAGCATCTCTATATGGCTTTGTCATTGTTGATGACTATTCTCGTTACACATGGGTGCATGTCATTACTTACAAGACTGAAGTGCAGGAAGTCTTCAGACGATTTTCCTCAAGGGCTTCGACGAATTTCGGCATGAAGATCAAGCATATACGTAGTGACAATGGGACTGAGTTCAAGAATACTGGTCTTGATGGCTATCTCGATGAACTTGGTATTACTCATGAGCTATCTGCCCCATACACTCCTCAGCAGAATGGCGTTGTGGAGCGCAAGAACAAGACTCTTGTTGAGATGGCTCGCACCATGCTTGATGAATACAAGACACCTCGTCACTTCTGGCCTGAGGCAATTGATACTGCATGCCACATCATCAACAGGGTATATCTTCACAAATTCTTCAAGAAGACCTCATATGAACTCCTCACTGACAAGAAACCCAATGTGAGTTATTTCAAAGTCTTCGGTGCTAAATGCTGGATTAGAGATCCACATCACAATTCTAAATTTGCACCGAAAGCACATGAAGGTTTTATGCTTGGTTACGGAAAGGACTCGCACACCTACAGGGTCTTCAATGCCTATCACAACAAGGTTGTTGAAACTGTAGATGTGCGGTTCGATGAAACTAACGGCTCGCAAAGAGAGCACCTACCTCCTGTGCTAGATGAAAAGACGCCTGAGGAAACCATCAAGTTCAAAGCTACTGAGGATGTCATTCCTACCGAAGAATCTGCTGAAGAAATCATTCCAGAACATGAAGAACAGCATGCTAGCGCATCTGAAGAAAATGGCTCTAAAGAAAATGCTGAGCCAAATCAAAATCGTCAACCTGCTCATCCCCGCGTTGCAAATGAAGTACAGATTGAGAGAATCTTCAACGACATCAACGCACCAGGTCCTCTGACTCGCTCAAAAGCTTCACATTTATCTAACTTTTGTGGGCATTTTGCTTTCATCTCTATCACAGAGCCCACCAAAGTTGATGAGGCATTTCTGGAGCCTGAATGGATTCAAGCAATGCAAGAGGAATTACATCAATTCAAGCTGAACAATGTGTGGGAGCTTGTCAAGCGACCGGACCCATGCAAGCACAATATCATCGGTACCAAATGGATCTACCGCAACAAGCAAGATGAAAATGGCCTAGTGGTGAGGAACAAGGCTCATCTTGTAGCTCAAGGCTACACACAGGTTGAAGGAATTGATTTCGATGAGACTTTTGCACCTGTTGCTAGACTTGAGGCTATTCGCATATTGCTTGCTTATGCTAACCATCATAATATCATCTTATATCAAATGGATGTGAAAAGTGCATTCCTCAATGGTAAGCTTGAGGAAGAAGTATATGTTGCTCAACCCCCAGGTTTTGAAGACCCTAAACATCCTGACAAAGTCTTCAGACTCAATAAGGCCCTCTATGGCCTCAAGCAGGCCCCTCGGGCGTGGTATGATACTCTGAAGGAATTCCTCATGAAGAAAGGCTTCAAACCCGGTTCACTCGACCCAACTCTTTTCACCAAAACCTATGATGATGAATTATTCATGTGCCAAATATATGTTGATGATATTATCTTTGGTTGTACTAATCAACATTACAGTGACGAATTTGCTTACATGATGAGTGAGGAATATCAAATGTCCATGATGGGAGAATTGAAATTCTTCTTAGGTCTTCAAATTCGTCAACAACATAATGGCATTTTCATTTCTCAAGAGAAATACCTCAAGGACGTTCTGAGAAAATTCGGTATGCAAGAATGCAGAGGCGTCAAAATCCCTATGCCCACAAATGGCCATCTATGCACTGATGAAAATGGAATAGACTTCGATCAAAAGGTATACCGCTCCATGATTGGTTCTTTATTGTACCTATGTGCATCTAGGCCGGATATTATGCTTAGTGTTTGCATGTGTGCCCGTTTTCAAGCTACACCGAAGGAATCACACCATAAGGCTGTGAAACATATTCTTCGATATCTAGCTCACACTCCAACACTTGGATTATGGTATCCCAAGGGCTCGATTTTTGATCTCATTGGATATTCTGACTCTGACTATGCCGGTGATCGTGTGGACCGCAAGTCAACTTCAGGCACATGCCATTTCCTCGGACGATCCTTAGTATGTTGGTCCTCGAAGAAGCAGAACTGCGTATCACTCTCTACTGCTGAAGCTGAGTATATTGCTGCTGGTTCTTGCTGTGCTCAATTGCTATGGATGAAGCAAACCCTCAAGGACTACGGCATCAATGTGAAGAATGTGCCACTCTACTGCGACAACGAGAGTGCCATCAAAATTGCTCATAACCCAGTTCAGCACTCGAAGACAAAGCACATCGAGATTCGTCATCATTTTCTTCGAGATCATGTGTTGAAGGGTGACATCTCTATTGATCCCATGAAGTCTGAAGAACAGCTAGCAGATATCTTCACAAAGCCCTTGGATGAGAAGAGATTTAGCAAGTTGCGGTGTGAGCTAAATATATTAGAATCTTCGAATGTCCTTTGAAAAGGACACACATCCTAACACTTATGCAAATTGATGACTTAGATGTGCAACACACGAAGAAACGTTTTTCTTCAATCAATGAAGACTAACCCTCTAAGTGTGAAGAAATTAATGAAGAATTTGATTCTCAGAGCCCTACGACAATTGTACGCGGTGTCTGAAATCATCATTCTTACACGGTGGGTCACGCCACCACAAAAAGTTGAAAATCTTCAAAATTTGAGTTTTTCATCATTGTGCAAATTCTTCAAATTTTCAAATTCTTCAACTTTGCAAAATCTTCACTCTTTCCGTCTATGTTCTTCATTGACTATATATATATATTTGAGTTTTCTGTCCTCTACAGCATTCACTTATTGCTAATTCTTCAAGTTGTGTTTCTTCTAAGTGAATGTGATCAGACCCGTTCCCCCCCAATGATAAACTCAATCCAGTCCGTTCACAAATTCTTCATGTGCGTTCTATTTGAAACCCATTCAAAGTCTTCACTGTGTCCTTGACAGCTGAAGAATTTGCGAACAAAACATTAAAATATTCTTATCTGAATTTTCGGCTTTTGCCGTTCAAACCGTTCCTTATCCCTCGATAAGATTTATCTATTCACCCTCGATCTAACACGATCTCCACTTCACAGTTCGTGGGTGACACATGTCGCTAGGATGAGAAGGGTCAAGGGCACGTTTGTCCATTTTCTTCGAACGAGCGGTTTTTCACCTCTGCTATAAATACCCCTCACCCTCCTCAGAGCTCATTTACCCCGCTCGATCTTACTCCCTCGCTCGAGCCCTCAGACCTAGCGCCGCCGCTACACTCCATCGTCGCCGGTGAGGAAGAGCTTCACTGCCTCGACCTCGTCACCGTCGTACTCACGCCGGCCGCGGAAATCCTCACTCCGCCGCCGCCGTAGCTGTTTTCCATCGCCAAGTTAGGGCGTGGAAGATCTGAACGGACGAACATCTCCACTGCCACTCTCAGTTCGTCGTGCTCTTCGTCAAGGGTAAATAAAATTTATTTTTACTGCCCTTGTTGATTCTGATGATTTCCACAAAATCTTCAAAAGGTGTTTATTCTTCAACTTTCATGTTCTTAAACACCAACTTGCTTCTGTCCTTGATCAGTTTCTCTAAGCAACGTTTTTCTTCAAGATTCCTCAATTGTGTCGATTTTCAATCTACACAACTCTGGAACCTAAGTCAAAAATGCTTAGTGAAATTCCTCAAGACACCCCTGGTCATCTTCCTCAAACTTGATACTTTTGAAAATCTTCTGAGAACGCATATGACCTCTCCAAAACTCTTCGCACCTATATTCTGTTCACAGGTACACATGTTCGC
This sequence comes from Thinopyrum elongatum, assembly GCA_011799875.1. Taxonomy (NCBI): domain Eukaryota; kingdom Viridiplantae; phylum Streptophyta; class Magnoliopsida; order Poales; family Poaceae; genus Thinopyrum; species Thinopyrum elongatum. Next base: position 392,702,776 of record CM022303.1, read on the forward strand.
TGCTGAATCTCTAGGTTCTCATCAACTTAACTCATTTGCAGTGTTCCTTGAAGAAAAATTGCACACCTCATCAGAAAATTCGATTGTTCAAAACCCTCAAGTGAAGAAAATGGCTGATGGTAAAAGACCTCAGAAGGGAGGAAAGAGGCCAGAAACAAATACTGCTTTTGAGATCCGTGATGACATCTATGATGAATATTGTACTCCTGATGAAGCAACTCATGGCAAGGAGAACAAAAATCAGCGCAAAGTGCCCATTCAGAAGATTGAGAGGAGATGGGCAAGAGAATGGAGGGAATATCGCTATGTCACTCCCAAGTACATGATGAAATTTGCTGTTAACCCTCCATGTCCAAGACCTCCATTGGCTCCTGGCCAAGAAGCTGATCCCACTAGCATCAGAAGAGGTGAGGAATTTCCTCAGGAGTGGGCTAAGCGTCAAGCCAAGCTGGCCAAAGTGGCTAAAGAGGCAGTAAAGAAATTCAATGAAGATTCTGTTGCCGCCGCCGCTGAGGCCTCTGCTATCAAGCCTAAGAAGGCTATGCTGAAGAAATCAGCTGTTAAGACAAGTTCCTCAGCTGCAATGCCCTCACGGCCTGTTCCTCAAGCAAATTCCTCAAAAGCAGCTCCAACTCCCTCGGTTGCAAAATCCTCAGCTGCTCCTGCAAAGTCCTCAGCACCTGTGCATCTTGCCACATGCCAAAGGTCTACTGGAATCTCAATTGCTTCAGGAGTCTCTGCAAGTTCTTCAGCTCCACCTCAGTCTTCAATAACTCCGACCTTGCTGAAGAAAAAGGCCACTGCTGGACGAGGCACAAGGCTAAGTCCTCACAAGAAGCAAGTCGCCTTTCAGGTTCCGTCAAGCGAAGACGAAGCTGATGATGAAGAATTAGCTGAGCTCATCAGAGATCGACAACAAAGGGCCGCTAGAGCCAAAGGCAGTGATGTGCCCCTCATGCTGGATCCAAGGAAGATCCTTGATTTTATTGATCTATGGCACAAGAACCCTAACACACCTTTGCCTGAATTAAACCTCACTCCTGGTCAAAGTCACATGTTGACGGCCTTCATAAATGAAGAAAAATGGAAATTTGAAAAGGCCAGGCAGGTGAAGAAGGCTCAGTACAAGAAGGAGCGTTTTCTGAAGAACAATGTTGTGAAAATGTCTCATGAAGAACTTGTGACTATGCAGGCTGAGATCAAAGCACTCAGTGATGAATTTCATGCATTCCATGCAGATTGGCTAGGTGCCAAAGTCAGATTCGTCAGAATGGTAAAAGGATTTACTCCAAGTGTTGCAGCTTCATCGCAACCCAAATTTCCTTAGACTGGAACATCTGTTCAGTCTGCTGAAGAAAATGAAAGCGCCAGAGCTGATGAAGAAATTCCAGTCTCTGAAGAAAATGCCAGGGCAACCTCCAATATTGCGCCTGAAGAGCAATCCAGGCCAGTTGAAGCATCTGCTACTGTGCCTGAGGAATCTGAACAAGCCAGGGCAACTGCATCAGTTGTGCCTGAAGAAATTCAACCAATTTCCTCTGCTCCTCCTACACCGATGACAAGCATCAACCTTCCTTCTGCATCAGAAGCGAAGAAAACCAAGGCTGCGGAGCGAGCAGCTGTGAAGAAAAGGAAAGCATCTGCATCTTCAGAGTCTTCAGCCCCCAAGAAATTGAAGACTTTGAGGAGTTCATCTGAAAACCCAATTGATGCTATTCCAATATCAAGCATGCCATCAAAGGAGATCATTCCCTTTGGTGAGGAATATGAAATTCCAAGTAAACCTGATGAAGAAATTCCTTCTGCTGCTTCGACAGAGCAGATGGATGAAGAAATTGAAGTAGATACTTTCCCTTCAACCCCACTGGTATCATCGCCCATGCCTCAGTTCACAGCTGAAGAGGCAGGCGTCGAAGGAACTGAAGAAGTTGAGGATGTGGATATTGGGTCTACAACACCTATTCTGAATGATGACTTTTGGGAAAGTCATCACCCCAATTCACCTCTGACAACCCCTCTACATCATGTTCCTCAGTCTCCTGTGCAAACTGAAGAAATTCATACGGGCTCTGATGAACGTCAAGCTTCACTTCACTCTATACCTGAAGAAGTTCCAGTCACTAGCGCTGATGTACATATGTCTGAAGAAATGAAGGCCAAGGCTGCTACTGAAATTCCTCAGCCAGTGGCTCCAGTGGCTACACCTCAAGAGGTTGTAAATTCTTCAACTGTTAATCTTCAGCCCAAGCCACAGAACCCTCACTCCAAGAAGCAGAAGTTTAATGCTGAGGATTTCTTCAACGAGCACATATTCTTCACTGACTACAATCCCTATGACTCTGCTCGTCTTCGTCGCAAGCGTTTCTGGACTGCAAGCCAGATGAACTTCTACTCCTCATTGTTGGTTGATAAGGATAAGATCTTTGAACATGAGCAAATTCTTCATGTAGATATGGAATCGCTGCCCTGCTTCACAGCAGTCCTCAGTGTTCTTCATGATGCTGGGTTACTCCATTTCTGCACCGACATCTGCGATTGGAATGAAGAACTCATTCTTCAATTCTTCGCCACGCTGCACATTACTGGAAATGTTGATGATGTCAATTCATGGGTATTGGACTGGATGACCGATAATACTCATTTCAAAGCACCGGCCTCTGAATTGCTTCATGCCGTCCCAGTCAGTCCTCCCACTGAAGGTGCTAGGCTTCTCTATGTTGAACCTGAACTGTCTGATCATCTGATGCAAGTGCTGATGAAGCCTTTGAAGCCAGGCCAAGCTCCAAGGACCAAATTCCTCGTCAAGGAATTGCTCTATGTGCCAAGGACAGTCTATCGCATATTGACCAAAACCCTCAGTCCAATCAAGGGCCACAACTCTGATGATGAAGAAGTTGTTGGCATTATGAAGAATCTGCTGTTCAATATCATTCACGGTATTCCTATCAACTACCACGATTTCTTCATGAGGACTTTGGCCAATGCTGCACTGTCACCTTTTGAGTTGAAGCCTTATGCTCCCTGGATCATGAGATTCATCAGATCAAGGTCTTCAATTCATTACATTGATGACTTTCAAAATCATCTCAGCTATTTGCCCCCTATTGAAGTCCTCAAACGGACTATTTCCTCAGCTGACGAGAAGGGCAAAGCTGCTGTTATTGATGAAGGTACTCGTCCATTGGATGGACAGTTTCGCAAAGCTACTTCCTATTCCACCAATGATGACTCTGCAACTCAAGATTCTGCCGCCAAAGCTTCAGAACATCATCCTCAAGCCACAGCTCCGCGTGTGATGACTGATCGTGAACTTCTCCTTAGTCTTCATCAGAAAGTTGATCGAAATCACAAGTGGGTCAAGCGTCAGTTTGGTGCAATTCTTCAGAACATGACAGTCACTCAAAATATTGTGAAGAAGAATCACTACTACTTGCATGAAGTCTTTGACCGCACTTGGGCGATTCTGTCTAATCTTCATAGTGCTAAAGAACTCAAGGAGATGGGCTTCCAACAGGACTTTGACTGGTCCCAGCCACCTTCGAAGAAATTCAAGAAAGTCAAAGTTCCTCAGCTTGTTGCCAGTTCATATTCTTCATCGCGCGAGACGGATGAAGCTGAAGACTTGAACGACACTGCGGCAGGCCCTACCTCAATAGTCGACCCCAACAATGCTGGCGCTCCTCCATCGACATGATGATGATATTCTTCAGGGGCGTTAGTCCTCATTTTTCGTCCCTTTTGGTCATTCGATGACAAAGGGGGAGAAATTTGAGTTTAGTCTTCAAGCGGGTCTTATATATGGGCTATATTTCTGTTAAGTTTCAACTCTTGCTCTTCTGAGGTGTTTGCTCTGATGAGTTGTAAACTTAAGTCCTATGGTGGTCTGATACTTTTGAACTGCTTTCTGCATGCTTATTTCCTCAAGTACCTTAATGCACGCATGTTGAATTCCGTCAGACACCATATTTCATCATGCATTTCAAATTCTTCATATCATATGATAAATGCGTGTATGAATTTCAAGATATAGGAGGAGATCTCCATGATATTACTCAACAATGTGCATTTGCTATTTCAAAGCAAATTCTTCAAATATGCACATCTTCAGGGGGAGTTCCTCTATATCTTGCAATCAAATTCCTCAATATTAGTATTTACACTTCATATGTTTATCCCCGCTGAATACTTAACCTATATTGTCATCAATCACCAAAAAGGGGGAGATTGTAAGTGCATCTAGTGCCCCTTAGTGATTTTGGTGTATTGAAGACTTATAGGTTAAGGGTCTAATGTGTTTGTGAGTGTACACAGGTCTATAAGTCTATGAGGAGTTTGTTAATTACGATGAATGTCGACCCCTAAAAATGAATGTCTTCAACTGAAGACTTTGGTTTTCTTGAAGACTTTGAAAGTGAAGAAATTGGTGTGACCCTGAAGACTTGATATTCATGCGAGGATTATGAAGCGTGAAGACTTTTGTTTTCGTAGTTTCATTTTCTTCTTCTTGAGTCATAGGAAACACCGTACTGTTAAAGGGGGTCGAGGTAAAACTAAGGAAAAATTTCCAAGTGATGCTCAACTCAAAATCCTACACCTACCCAATCCTTTCGAGTGAAGCCATTGGAAATCTCATACAGTTTAGTCAAGTTCTTCAGTGACAGAGACGAAGTTCTTCTGTTCTCTGAGGAATTTGTTCTGACTGAGGAGTTAGGAATTCGCCAGTGCGGATTGCCTACAAGTGAGGTACATGATAGCCCTGAGGAATTTGATACTCAAATTTCTGACCGTTGCTGTGCTACGCGCCAGCTGTCCAAATATCCTACCCACCTAACGGTCATATCATTGAAGGGCATTTATGTCTTATCATGTCAGGCTGCTCCCTAGGCTATAAATAGCTGCCCCCTTCAACCACTAGTTGGTCGGCTGCTCCAAGAAATAGATTGACACTTGTCATTTAGAGCATCCCATCCTCCGAGGACTTTGAGCGAAAATCATCAAGTGAGGAAAAACCCAAAAACCCAAACACCTACAAACCCAAAGTGATTGAGCATCACTGAAGAGATTGTTCCTGTGTGGAACCGACGCTTGTTACCTTTGAGGACTGTGCATCCTCCAGACGGTTAGGCGTCATGGTCTAGAGCATCCAAGAGGAAATTGTGGATTGCCGAGTGACCGAGTATGTGAAGGTTTGGAAGTCACCTGAAGACTTACCACGAGTGGTTGGGCAAGGTCTGTGTGACCTTAGCTCAAGGAGAATACGGTGAGGACTAGGTGTCCTGGACTGTGTGTTCAACACTGGGTGTCCGGGACTGTGTGTCCTCAGGTTTAAATACCTAGCCGCTCCAACCAGACGTACAACTGTCACAGCAGTTGGAACTGGTCTACCAAATCAGTGTCTTCACCGAGCTACTGGTTCTATTTCCTCAACCCTTTCATTTCCTCGCATACTTGCTATGTATTTGATCATTACTGTTTGAAGACTTTGTCTGAAGACTTTCTCAATTTCCTCAGTTCAAATTCTTCAGTCAGTTTGTCTTCACCCTGCTTATCCTGTGTTTACGCTACTCGTACTCTGTGCTTGTTTTCATTTCATCATGATGACTGTGCTACTGCTCTGTTATGCTTGCATCTGAGTACTCATTCCGCTGCTAAGTAGTTCGTCGCTTAGGAATTTCCTCACCTTGAAATTCCTCAGTGACGAATTTGTAAAAATCGCCTATTCACCCCCCCTCTAGTCGATATAACGCACTTTCACTAATAGTGGTTTATTTTATTCAATTAATCTTAATTAGGCTGTGGGCCCGGTCTGTCAGTGGGTGTGTTAATTTAACAGTGTTAGTTAGACTAATTAAATAGCTACAGTAGATGGCCCGCATGTTAGTGAGTGTTAGAGGTGGATTAGTGGCTAATCTACTGGCTAATCACGTGGGGCCCACTGGCAGGTCCACGTGGCGTTGGCGCACCGGCGTTTAGCGGCCGGTGGCCGCAGAACACGGCGGCGTCGCGCGGAATTCGTCCATAGTGCGCGGTTTGATGCGTGGCTGGGTCCATACGAACGAGCTCGACGAGCTGCGTCCGATGGTAGCGGCAGGAGCAGCTGGGGCGGCCGAAGATGGCCGCTGCAGCGACAGCAAGCGGCGGCGCCGTTCGGTCCTCGACGGGGACGACGCTACGGGGAGGAAGGAGGAGAGAGAGGAGGTCAGCGAGGACCGGGTGCTCACAGGGAGCCGGTCGTGGAGGCAGCGTGCTCGAGGAGGTCCGGTGACGGCGGAGACGAACGGTGGCCGAGTCGGATCCGGCGGAGGGGGAGACGGTGCGGGGACGGTGTTTGAGGCAGCTCCGGTCGATGGCGATGGTCAGCTTGATGAGGACGAGGGCGAGGAGGCCGTTGGGCAGCACGGGACGGCGGTAAGTGGCCTGGGGCCACGTCAATGGCGTGGTGCAGCCATGGGCGTGCTCGGGCAGAGAGAGGGGACGAGGCAGGGAGAGGGAGAGAGTGGCGAGGGAGAGGCCAGGGGGGCGCCAGGGCTTACCCTTATCCACCGCGAGCGACGCGAGGGCGAGCTGTCGAGCAAGGAGAAGGGGGGCCGGGGCGCGGCGCACGCGCGGTTGACAGCAGCGCGGGGAGGAGCAGTGGCGAGAGGTGGGAGAAAGGCCGGGGATGATGGGTCGGGCCGCACTGTGGCTCTACTGGGCTGGAGTGCACAGTAGCATTTTTCTAGTTTCCTTTTTATTTTCTGTTTCTTTTAATTCCATTCTGTTTTGTATTTTCTTTAGCATGTATTTGACTTTTATAAAATAGGCCATTGGTCAATTCAAATACTCTCCAATATACAGTACTGCCACAAAAAGTTTGGAGGCAAAATCACTTCATTTGAATTTTGTATTAAAAGAAAAGGGATTAAAAGTGGCTGCTTTATTGCTGTTTGAGTTATTTAACTAATTCCACAAATGTTGATTATAATTTTATAATTGCCTCTGTATTATTTGCAATATTATGAACATTTTAGTTCTGGAGTTTGAGGGAATATTAATTTGACTTGTATTTTAAATTTGAATATGAGTTGGATTATTACCTAAATGCAATTTGTTTAGGATGATCATGATGACAAGGCATGATTAGCATGTGGTCACTGTAGTTAACCCCTGGGGGTGTTACAATCAGCCACAGGGTTCTCAGCTCCCTTCTATCAGTGTTATGTAAGTCAAATTCTTGTAGCAAGAGAACCCACCTAATGAGTCTAGGTTTAGCATCTTTCTTTTCCATAAGATATTTTATAGCAACATGATCGGTGTGAACAGTCACTTTAGAATCAACAATGTAAGATCTGAATTTATCACAAGCAAACACAACTGCTAAAAATTCTTTATTAGTAGTAGCATAATTGAGTTGGGAACTGTCTAGAGTTTTACTAGCATAATGAATAACATTTAATTTCTTATCAACTCTTTGTCCTAGAACATCACCAACAGCATAATCACTAGCATCACACATAATTTCAAAAGGCAAGTTCCAATCAGGTGGTTGAACAATAGGTGCAGAAATTAAGGCTTTCTTAAGTGTTTCAAAGGCTTCTACACAATCATCATAAAAAACAAATGGAACATCCTTTTGTAAAAGATTTGTAAGAGGCCTAGAAATTTTAGAGAAGTCTTTAATAAATCTCCTATAGAAACCAGTATGACTGAGGAAACTACGAATACCTTTAATATCTCTGGGACATGGCATTTTCTCAATTGCATCAACTTTAGCTTTATCCACCTCAATACCTCGTTCAGAAATTTTATGTCCCAAGACAATACCTTCATTAACCATAAAGTGGCACTTCTCCCAATTCAAGACAAGATTAGTCTGCTCGCATCTCTGCAAAACTCGATCAAGGTTGCTTAAGCAATCATCAAAAGAAGTTCTGTATACGGAAAAATCATCCATGAAAACCTCAACAATCTTTTCACAAAAATCAGAGAATATAGCAGTCATACATCTTTGAAAGGTAGTAGGTGCATTACATAAACCAGAAGGCATACATCTATAAGCATAAGTTCCAAAAGGACAAGTAAAGGTGGTTTTCTCTTGATAAGGTTGTGAAATAGGTATTTGAGAAAAACCAGAATATCCATCAAGGAAACAAAAGTGTGTGTTCTTGGAAAGTCTTTCTAGCATTTGATCAATAAAAGGTAGAGGGCAGTGATCTTTTCAAGTAGCTTTATTTAATTTTTAGTAGCTTTATTTAATTTTCTAAAATCAATTACCATTCTATAACCAGTGACAATTCTTTGTGGAATAAGCTCATTTTTATTATTAGGAACAACAGTAATAGCTCCCTTTTTAGGGACACAATGAACAGGACTTACCCATCTACTATCAGCTATGGGATAAATTATACCTGCTTCCAGAAGCTTCAATATTTCAGTTCTTACCACTTCTTTCATTTTGGGATTTAAATGACGTTGGTGATCAATAACGGGTTTAGCATCAGGTTCCATATTAATCTTGTGCTGACAGAGAGTGGGACTAATGCCCTTAAGATCATCAAGAGTATATCCATTAGCAGCTCGGTGCTTCTTCAGAACCTTCAATAATCTTTCTTCTTCATGTTCTGAAAGGTTAGCACTAATAATAAGAGGATATATCTTTTTCTCATCAAGATAAGCATACTTCAAAGTGTCTGGTAATTGTTTTAATTCAAACACAGGATCACCTTTAGGTGGAGGAGGACCTCCTAGAGTTTCAATAGGCAAATTGTGTTTAAGCAGAGGTCATTGTTCAAAGAAAATGATATCTATCTCATTTCTTTCATGCATATGCATATCATTTTCATGGTCTAGCAAATATTGTTCTAGTGGATCAGTAGGAGGCACAACAATAGAAGCAAGACCAATTATTTCATCCTTACTAGGCAATTCTTTCTTATGATGTTTTCTATTGAACTTGGAAAAATTAAACTCATGAGACTCATCACCAAAACTAACACCGATAGTTTGTTTCTTACAATCTATTTTAGCATTAACGGTGTTCAAGAAAGGTCTACCACAGATAATAGGACAAAATTCATCTTGTGGGGAACCAAGAACAAGAAAATCAGTAGGATATTTAATTTTCCCACACAAGACTTCAACATCTCTAACAATCCCAAGTGGTGTGATGGTGTCTCTATTAGCAAGTTTAATAGTAACATCTATGTCTTCTATTTCAGCGGGTGCTATATCATTCATAATTTCTTGATATAAGGTAAAAGGAATAGCACTCACGCTAGCACTCAAGTCACATAAACCATGATAACAGTGATCTCCTATTTTAACTGAGACAACAGGCATGCCAACAACAGGTCTATGTTTATCTTTTTCATCGAGTTTGGCAATTCTAGTAGCTTCAACGCAGAAGTGAATAACATGCCCATCAATATTTTCTTCCAAGAGATCTTTAACCATAGCAACACTAGGTTCTACTTTGATTTGTTCAGCAGGTTTAGGTGCTCTTATATAACCTTTATTGACCACAGTTGAAACTTTAGCATGTTCTTTTATCCTAACAGGGAAAGGTGGTTTTTCAATATAAGCAATAGGAACAACTGGATCAACATTATAAATAATAGTTTCATCTTTAGCTATTACCGGTTCTTTAATTTCTTCTTTAACAGGTGGGTGATATTTAAACCACTTCTCCTTAGGGAGGTCAACATGAGTAGCAAATGATTCACAAAAGGAGGCTACTATCTCAGAGTCCAGTCCATATTTGGTGCTAAACTTTTGAAAAGCATCGGTATTCATAACAGATTTAACACAATCATACTTAAGCTTAATACCTGACTCTTTACCTTCATCGAGTTCCCAATCTTCAGAGTTGCGTTTAATTCTTTCTAAAAGATCCCACCTGAATTCAATAGTCTTCTTCATAAAGGAACCAGTACAAGAAGTATCAAGCATGGATTGATCATCATGAAAAATTCTGAATGATAATTTCCCTTGAGAGCTCATGATTGGGGCATGAATATAACATTGACTTAAGCCTCCCCCAAGCTAGAGCGATACTTTCTCCTTCACGAGGCCAAAAATTATATAAGTAATTCCGATCACGATGAACTAGATGCATATGATAATTTTTTTGGTGAAATTCCAATTTCAATCGATTCCAATTCCAAGATCCAATATCATCGCATAGCCTATACCATGCCAATGCTTTTCCCTTCAAAGATAAAGGGAAAACCTTCTTCTTAGCTTCATCTCCGGGTAAACCTACAAGCTTAAATAATCCACAAAATTCATCCACATATATCAAGTGCATATCAGGATGTTCGGTTCCATCTCCTGCATAAGGATTAGCTAGCAGTTGTTCTATCATACCCGAAGGAATTTCATAACCAATATTTTCAGTAGGTGCAGTAGGTTGAGGGGTAACTAATTGTGGTTCCGGTCGAGGTGAAGATACCCCGAACAAACCCCTCAAAGGATTGTTCTCCATAGTAACAAGTAACAATAAATTTCAGCACGTAGTAATAATTTTTCCTTACCGATTTCCACTTACCAAGAGCACTTCACTCCCCGGCAACAGCGCTAGAAAAGAGCCTTGATGACCCACATGTATAGGGGATCAATCGTAGTCCTTTCGATAAGTAAGAGTGTCGAACCCAACGAGGAGCAGAAGGAAACGACAAGTAGTTTTCAGCAAGGTATTCTCTGCAAGCAATGAAATTATAAGTAACGAGTAGTTTGATAGCAAGATAATTTGTAACGAGCAAGTAATGGTAACAAAAGTGCAGCAAGGTAGCCCAATCCTTTTGAGGCAAAGGACAGGCCAAAATGTTCTCTTATGATAAGCAAAGCGTTCTTGAGGGTACACAGGAATTTCATCTAGTCACTTTCATCATGTTGGTTTGATTTGTGTTCGCTACTTTGATAATTTGATATGTGGGTGGACCGGTGCTTAGGTGTTGTTCTTACTTGAAAAAACCTCCTACTTATGATTAACCCCCTCGCAAGCATCCGCAATTACGAGAAAAGTTTTAAGATGAAATCTAACCATAGCATTAAACTTTTCGATCCAAATCAGTCTCTTACGAAGTAGCGCATAAACTAGGGTTTAAGCTTCTGCCACTCTCGCAACCCATCATCTAATAACTACTCCACAATGCATTCCCTTAGGCCCAAATATGGTGAAGTGCCATGTAGTCGATGTTCACATGACACCACTAAGGGAATCACAACATACATACCATCAAAGTATCGAACACATATCAAGTTCACATGATTACTTGCAACAAGATTTCTGTGACCTCAAGAACAAAAGTAACTACTCACAAATGATAATCATGCTCAAGATCAGAGGGGGTATTAAATAGCATAATGGATCTGAACATATAATCTTCCACCAAATAAACCATATAGTAATCAACTACAAGATGTAATCAACACTACTAGTCACCCACAAGCACCAATCTAAGGTTCCGGTACAAAGATTGAACACAAGAGATGAACTAGGGTTTGAGAGGAGATGGTGTTGTTGAAGATGTTGATGGAGATTGCCCTCCCCAAGATGGGAGAGTTGTTGGTGATGATGATGACGATGATTTCCCCCTCCGGGAGGGAAGTTCCCCCGGCAGAATCGCTCCGCCGGAGGGCAAAAGTGCTCCTGCCCAAGTTCCACCTCGAGACGGCGGCGCTTCATCCCGAAAGTCCTATCCTTATTTTTTCTAGGTCAAAATGACTTATATACCATAAGAGGGGCACCGGAGGTGGGCCGAGGAGGGCACAACCCACCAGGGCGCGCCTGGGCTCCCTGGCACGCCCAGGTGGGTTGTGCCCACCTGGTGGGCCCCCTCTGGTAGTTATTTGCTCCAATAATTCTTATATATTCCATAAAAATCTCCGTGAAGTTTCAGCTCATTTGGAGTTGTGCAGAATAGGTAGCCTGACGTAGCTTTTTCAGGTCCAGAATTCCAGCTGCCGGTATTCTCCCTCTTTGTGGGAACCTTGCATATTATGAGAGAAAAGGCATTAGAATTACTCCAAAAAGCATTATTATACATAAAAACAATATAAATAACAATAGGAAAACATGATGCAAAATGGACGTATCAATCCACCGGTAGCTCGTCGATCCAGCGTCTTCCGCACTTTTGCAGCTTATCAAAAGTCCTTGTCTTGAGCCCACACATCACTTCAGCGTTCATCCTCTTAGCTTGTCCATTGCTCCTCGGATGAGCAACAGAGGCGAATGAAACCTTGCTTCCGAGGGTTTGAACGTATTACATGAAGGCTCGGCTTGTGAATTGGTTGCCATTATCAGTGATAACTCTGGCGGGTACTCCGAAACGGCACACCAATCCCTTCAAAACTTGATAGCTGATTGTGCAGTTACCTTCCTCACAGGCTCCACTTCTGGCCACTTTGTAAACTTGTCGATTGCAACGTACAAGAATTCAAAGCCCCCGGTAGCACGGGGGAAGGGGCCCAAGATGTCGAGCCCCCTGACCGAAAATGGCCATGACAAAGGGATCGTCTGGAGAGCTTGAGCAGGTTGATGGATATTCTTGGAGTGGAACTGGCAGGCTTCACATCTGGTGACTAGCTCAATTGCATCTTGGGGGACCGTGGGCCAGTAGAAACCTTACCGGAAAGCTTTTCCAACCAAGGCTCTTGATCCAATATGGGAGTCGCACATGCCTTTGTGTATCTCTGCCAATAGTTCCTTCCCCTCTTCCCGGCAAATGCACTTCAATTTCACACCATTGGGCCTCCTTCTGTATAACGTGTCATCGACAAACTGATACATATTGGCCCTCTGGGCTACTCTTTCAGCTTCTTCTTGCTCTTTGGGAAGTTCTCTGGTTTGGAGGTAGCAGACGATGTGTCGCGCCCAAGTTGGAGCTCATGGCTCAACAACTAGGACCAACAGCACCTCCTCACTCATGGGAGCACCTACCTCGATCGCAAGGACCTGTGGTCCCGCGGAAGAGTGCAGCTCACCAAGTAAAGTGGAGTTGTTCCTCGCAGCTTCTCTACCGGAGACCTCTGGAGGCCCTACCGGTAAAGGCTTGCCAGAGTCCAGCTTCCTCCTTTTCTTGGCCATCATCAACGGAGATACTGATGGTTGTGTCAGATGAAGGACAAAGGTCCCTGGTTCCATAGGGAGCTTTTGTGTGGCACACTTTGACAAAAAATCAGCAGTGTTGTTTTCCGCACATGGCATGTGCTCTGTTTGCAATCCATCAAAGTGTTCCTCCAACCTCCTCACTTCTTTGATGTATGCCTCCATCAATGGACTCTAGTAATCCTTGTTAACCTGTCTCACCTCAAGCTGCGAATCTCCACGGATGATCAACTTCTTAATCCCCTACTCTACTTCAATCCTGAGTCCGGCAAGGAGCCCTTCATATTCTGCAGTGTTGTTGGTAGCTTTCTCCCGGGGAAAATGCATTTGGACCACATACTTGAGGTGCTCTCCGGTGGGCACGACAAAGAGCACGCCAGCCCCTACACCTTGCAATCAGAAGGCACCATCAAAGTACATGATCCACTCTTGGGGTGCCTCCTTGCCAGGGATAACTGTTTCTTGCGTCTCTTCGTCTGGAGTAGGTGTCCATTCTGCAATGAACTCCGCCAGTGCCCTGCTCCGAATGGTTGAGGTACTTTCATACTTCAGACCAAAACTTGACAACTCTAATGCCCATTCAACTATTCTGCCGGTGGCCTCAGGGTTCCTCAGTTTGCGTTGCAAAGGGAAACGAGTGACAACTGTGATCTCGTGGGCTTGGAAGTAGTGCTGCAGTTTCCTTGAGGCCATGATGAGGCTGAAGATCAATTTCTGCACTCCAGAGTACCTTGACCTAGCCCCCTGCAACAGGGAGCTAACAAAGTAAACTGGTCGCTGCACCACCCTCTTCTTTGTCGTGGCCTTGGGATTGCCTTCACCACCCTGCTCTTCTTTCTCCTGATCCATACCCAACCTTGCCGCGATTAGTTCACTTCCTTCTCCGGGGAGGACAGCAGCTGCGACTGCTCCTTCATCTACTTCCCGCTACGCCACCAGCGCTGCACTAACCACTTGATTGGTCGCCGCCAAATATAGCAGCAATGGCTCTTGTGGTTTAGGAGCGACTAAGGTGGGAGCAAAGGAAAGATAGGCTTTTAAGTCTAGCAATGCTGCTTCTGCCTCCGGGGTCCACTTCATGGACCCTGCCTTCTTCAGAATTTTGAAGAACGGCAGGCTGCGCTCGGCAGACTTGGAAATGAACCTACTCAGCGCGGCAACACATCCAGTTAAACGCCTCACTTCCTTGACTGTCTTGGGTGCTTCAATTTGCTCGATCGCTCTGATCTTGTCGGGGTTGGCCTCTATCCCCCGGTGGGACACAAAGAAGCCAAGTAGCTTGCCGGAGGGAACACCAAACACACACTTCTTAGGGTTCAACTTCAAGTTGATCTTGCGCAGGTTTGCAAAGGTCTCTTCCAAGTCCTGAATGAGCGTTGATCTGTTCTTGGTTTTGACCACTATATCATCCATGTGAGCCTCAATATTCCTGTGCAACTAAGACTCAAACCCAATTTGCACTGCCCTTGCACAAGTGGACCCAGCGCTCCTTAACCCGAAGGGCATCTGCACAAAGCAGTATGTGCCACATGGGGTTATGAACGTGGTCTTCTCCTCGTCTTCCTTAGACATGAATATCTGATGGTACCCGGAGTATGCATCCAAGAAGGAAAGCAGATCGCACCAAGAAGTGGAATCCACAATCTAGTCGATACGCTGTAAGGGAAAAGGGTCCTTCGGGCATGCCTTGTTCAGATTTGTGAAGTATATGCAAAGCCTACATTTCCCATTCGCCTTGCGCACCACCACCGGGTTCGCCAACCATGTTGGATGCAACACTCCTGTGACCAAACCAGCTGCTTCAAGTTTCTTGATCTCTTCGGCAATGAATTGTTGCCGCTCCAAAGCTTGTTTTCTGACCTTCTGCTTGATGGGCCGAGCATGAGGGCAGACAGCAAGGTGGTGCTCGATTACCTTCCTGGGAATGTCGGGGATGTCAGATGGTTGCCAAGCAAACACATCGACATTCGCCCGCAGGAAGACAACGAGCGCGCTTTCCTATTTGTCATCAAGGGTGGAGCTGATGGTGAACGTACCATCAGCGCCAACCAGCCCTGCCGGGACCCTCTTCACAGCAGGCGAAGCAACTTTGGATCTCTTGCTAGTGGAACTCTCTGGCAAATCATCGATGGGTGCAGCGCACTCCGGAGAGGCGCGCTTCCTGGATTCTTTGCCAGCCTCCCCATTAGCTTTCTTTCCTCTTTTGTTTTCCTTGGCGGGAACTGCAGCTTCTGTGGCCTCGGCAGCGACTGCATCCCGGTACATCTTATCCACTCATATGATTGCGTCCTTCTTGTCTGACGGGATGGAGATGACGCCCATTGGTCCTGGCATCTTCAGAGTATTATAGGCATAGTGGGATGCCGCCATGAATTTTGCCAGAGACGGACGACCAAGAATCCCATTGTACGGCAAAGGAAGCTCGACCATGTCAAACACAACTTCTCGGTCTGGTAGTTCAATTCTCCTCCAAACGTCACTGACAGTGTGATCTTTCCCTTTGGACGACTCCTGCCGGGGTTGATTCCTTGAAAAGTGCCAGTAACCTTGAGCTCTTCATCTGATGTTTGCAACTTGCTGAGTACCTTGGGGGAAATTAGATTCAACCCTGCCCTGCCATCAACCAACATCTTTGTGACCTTGAGGTTGCAGATTGTTGGTGAAACCAAAAACGCCAAGCACCCTACCTCGGTGGTGCGGTTGGGGTGATCCTCTTCGTCAAAGATGATGGGTGTGCGGGACCATTTGAGTGGTTTCCGGGAGTCTTCCGCTGGCTCTACGGTATTGACCTCACGCGCCCACTGTTTATGCTAGCGGCGAGAGGAGTGCAAAGATGCGCCTCCGTTAATGCACATGGCCTCAGTGGCTTTCTGGAACTCTTGCTCACTGGTTTCCTCTTCATCCCCTCCATCACTTTCGTCATCACCTTCCTTCTTCTCATGGCCTCTAGCAGGTTTTTCTTGATGCTGGGGAATCTTGCCGCGGCGGCCTCCTCTGCCACCTCGGCCCTTCCCGCCAGCACCTTCTTGGTCTCTTTCCTTGTCACGCTTCTCGTACTCAGCTTTCTGCTTCTTGACAAGTTGCTCAACTTGGTGACACACTTCGAGGTCATGGCCCTTGGTCCGGTGGATCTTGCAGTACGGTCCGTCAGCTTTCCCAGCCTTTTCGGCCACCGCAGCCTCTCGGTAATCAGTGCATGCGGCAACTTCCTTGCCGGGGGCTTCGGTCTTGGCCTTCTTGTCGGTACTAGGAGTGCCAGAACCCTCAACAGCCAGTACTGCCTTTTCCTTGCGCTTCTGGTTGCGCTTTTTATTCTTCCTCTTCGGGTTAGTGGCATCGTCGTCATCCTCTGAGTCAACTTCGATGCCATCCTCTTCCCCGGGGAGCCGCCTCCCTCCCTCTGTACGAGCACACTTATCCACCAAGGTGTATAGCTCGTTCACAGTCTTGGGCAACCGGATGTTCATCTTGGAACGTATCCTGCTGTTGCGCACGTTAGACTGGAACGCGGCAATCACAGTTGCCGGGTGGATATCTAGAATGTTCTTGTGCACCCGGCTAAACCTCTACATGTACTTCTGCAAACTCTCCCCTTCCTTTTGTGGAAGGAGCTGCAAATCGCTGGGCCGTCCTGGTTCTTGATGGCTGCCCGTGAGGGCACCAACAAACTCATTGCACAGGTCAGCCCAGGACGAAATGGAATTCTCAGCCAGGTGCATCAGCCATGACCTCACGTTTGGCTTGAGTGCCAAAGGGAAGTAGTTGGCGAACACCTTCTCATCTCTTCCTTCGGTAGCTTGAACAGCGATGGTGTAGATGCTCAACAACTCTGCCGGGTTCAACCTTCCATCATAATTTTCTGGTATCTCTGGTTTGAAAACACGGGCAGATGGCCAACGGACTTGCCGCAGCTCACGAGTGAAGGTAGGGCACCCAACCTCGAAAGGCAAGTATCTGCCTTCACTGGGCGCGGATTCGTCGACGTCTGGGCCATTGCACCTGTCAGATTGGCGGTGGGTTTTGCGGCGTCGTTTGATAGTGACGCGCGCGTCTTCCCTCCGCCGATCTTCCAGGACTTGCCGCTGATCTCGATGGGCCCGAGGATCAGATGAAGCCATTGATGCCTCGTCGGGCTCCTGGTCGCGTGGTTCGGGCTGCAGCCTCTGCGCTGGCTATCATGGAGGGGATTGCACCATTGGAGTGGCCCCCTCGACATGGTCAGCGGCTCGGGCCATGGTTGCTGCTTGCGGGTGCCGTGGCAAGCTTGCCCGTTGTGATCCTTCCACTTCAGCAAAACCGATCAAACTCTGAATGGTGGCTCTCCACTCATCCATTTGATTGGCCGCTGGCGGGAATCTCAGCAGAACTTGGGCTTGCGCCATGGCTTCCGAAGCAGTGCTTGGCATAGATGATGACGCGAACCACGATGTCGCTCGACTCCTGATAGTACCAGTAGTGGCGGCGCCGTGTTCTCGTTTCCGCGAGCCAGCCACCACAACGGTACGGTGGTGAGGAGGATGCGCCTGGGGGTTGACGACCCCGTTTGGCGCTTCGTCTTGGTTACCCTGCCCTGGGAAAGGCGAATGCCCCGTAGTTGTGCCTGTAACAGGGACAACTGGGGGGTCACGACTCGCGCCAGAGCGGGCGTTGTCGCTGCGGCTGCGCCTCCAGCGTGGTGGGGAGGTGAAGACTGAACATTCTCCCCGCCCGTGCCTTGTGGAACACGACCGTCGGGACATTGTTGATGCCGCCCTCCCTCGGCATCTTTCGCTCCCGCTTCGGCCGCAGGGGGAATGACGACAGTGCCGCCTGCGCCGGTCACGTCCCCCATGGTGCCCGCGTCCCCCAACATCATCGCAGCACCCATACCATCAGTGGCTGCATGCGAGGGGGCCTTCGAGGTGGAAGGGTGAGCTGTTGCGCCAGACTTTTTCTTGGGCGCCATGGATGATGAAGCTAATGATGAAGAAGACGATGATGAAGATTGACGCGCTGTTCACGACCTCGGGTTCGCACAAGTGCTTCCCCCTACCTGGCGTGCCAAAGATGTCGTCGTGGAACATGATCACCTATGGGGCCATCGGCCCCTTGTGGTTCGGCAGGGGGGAGATCACGTAGCACAAAGAGCAGAAGCCATGGAACAACACGACAGTGGAGACGCTAGTGGTTTTTAAACAGGTTTGGGCCGCTGAGAAGCGTAAAACCCTACTCCTGCTTTGGAGGATTGAAGGGAGGACCGTAGTGGAAACACAATGCTCAAGCCTGGCAAGGTCACCTCGGGGAGAGCAGCTACGCGCGTATGAGTGTACAAGGGTCCGAATCCTTTTTAGGTTGCCATGGCCCTCCTTTTATAGGCTAAGGGGTTACCAAAGTGGCAAAACAGTCATTATGTACTGATTAGATAGCCAACAGTGCTATCATACCTAACTCTGGCAGTTAGGACAAAGTGCATTAAATGCACTGCTAGGTGTCACGCTGAGGATGCAGCCCGGCAAGCCTGCCGCGCCGCTTAATCACCTTCTACCTGTCTGCATGACACGCCTCTGGACGGGTGTCATATAGGGGGAATATCCCTTCCAAATGGCTGCCACGTGCCAAATGACAGCCACTTAATCACTTGGGGACTCGACACCACACTGATAAGTGACTTGCATCGCTGTGCGGTGGAGCAGTGGAGTCTTGGCGGGGAGATTTGCCCTTGACGGCCCCGGCAAGCCTGCCGGGGAAACCTTGTGACTTGTTCTTGGTGAAGCCTCGACCTAACCAGGCTCGCCTGCCCGGTAAGGGAGGTCTTTTCTTAGTGACATCTTGTTCCCTTGGCTTGTCTTGGTCTTCTTGATCCGCCCTTTGGTTCCTCAAAGAGTTATCTCTGTGGCTTGGTCTCGTCTTGGGAGCTTGGCGCTGTTGTATCCTCGCCATTGCACCTGTGTACAGTCTGGGCAACATACATGAAGGTTTGTTGCACCGACAATAGGCGTCGGCCTTCCCTCGGAGGAGGAGGAGGTATTGGTTGGCTTCCTCCGGGCGAACAAGGACGTGTTTGCGTGGGAAGCGTCAGACCTGGTCGGTGTCCCGAGGGAGGTGATCGAGCACCACCTGATGGTATGCCCCGGAGCGCGCCCGGCGAAGCAAAAGGCGTGGCGTCAAGCACAAGAGAAGCAAACATTCATCGTCCAAGAGGTCGGCAAGTTGCAAGAAGCCGGTTTCATTTGAGAAGTGCGGCACCCGGATTGGCTGGCCAACACAGTAATTGTCCCCGAAAAGGGGGGGAAGGAGCGCATGTGCGTTGACTTCACTAGCCTCAACAAGGCTTGCCCTCAGGACCCCTTCCCGCTTCCGCGCATTAACCAGATCATGGACTCCACTGCCGAGTGCGATCTGTTGTGCTTTTTGGATGCCTTCTCAGGATATCATCAAATCAAGATGGTGATAGAGGACGTCGAGAAAACAGCCTTCACCTCCCCGTGTGGCGTGTATTGCTACACCTGCATGCCCTTTGGGCTGTGGAATGTCGGGGCCACCTTCTAGTGGCTGATGCACATAGCGCTAGGGCCGCGGCTGGGGAGAAATGAGAAGGCATACGTCAACGACACCGTGGTCAAGTCGCGGGAGGCAAGGACCCTCATCGAAGACCTGGAAGAGACATTCGCCAACCTACGCCAAGTGAACCTAAGGCTCAACCCAGAAAAGTGCGTGTTCGGGGTCCCATCCAGCAAGTTGCTGGGTTTCCTTGTGTCACATCGAGGGATCGAGGCTAACCCCGAGAAGATCAAGGCAATTGAAAATATGCGCCCACTGCAGACCCTCAAGGAAATGCAAAAGCTTGCAGGCTGCGTGACCTCCCTGGGGCGCTTCATCTCCAAGCTTGGCGAGCGCGCCCTCCCTTTCTTCAAGATGATGAAGAGGAAGGGCCCTTTTGAGTGGACTCCGGAGGCTGAGGCGGTCTTCGAGGACCCCAAGAGATACATCACGAGCCCACCTATCATGGTAGCGACTCGTCCTCTTGAGCCCCTGGTGCTCTATTTGGCGGCCAGCGCAGCGCTCGTGGCGGTCCGGGAGGAGCACGCCAGCGCAGGCGCGAAACAAGGCGACCCGTGAGGGGTCGCGCAACATTTGCCGCCTCAGGACGGCACCCCTGAGGCTCTCGTCACTTCACCAGCCAGCGGGGCACCCGAGTCCCTCGTGCCCCACGCAGAGCAAGGAGCCGTCGATATCTTGCCCCTCATCGAGCATCCGGTGTATTTCGTCAGCACAGCGCAGCGGGATGCGCGCGCACGCTACCCCATGCAGCAGAAGCTCCTACTCGCACTCCTCATCACCTCAAAGAAGCTGCGTCATTATTTCCAGGGCCACCCCATCAAGGTCATCTCCGCATACCCCCTGGAGAAAGTGATGTGTAGCCCCAACGCCACTGGAAGGGTTGCAGAGTGGAACATCAAGCTGCAGGCCTTCCAGCTGGAGTTCAGCACGACCAGGGTCATCAAGGGTGCGGACTTCGCTGATTTCGTGGCGGAGTGGATGAACGCTCCCGACCGGGGGCTGGACGAGGGCCAATCCCTCACGCCTGGCGACGAGGCACCTGACGGCTGGGTCATGTACTTCGATGGTGCCTTCGTGCGAAGGGGCGTGGGGGCTGGAGTTGTACTCCTCTCACCGACCAAGGACAAGCTCTACTATGCCGTGCAGCTTTGCTTCCAGCATGGCGAGAAGGTCTCCAACAACATCACAGAATATGAGGGCTTGATCGCTGGCCTCAGGGCCGCGGCCGCCCTGGGGGTCAAGCGCCTCAGCATCAAGGGCGACTCCCAGCTTCTCGTCAACTTTTCCAACAAGGAGTACAAACCAAAGGACGAGCACATGGAGGCATACCTGGAAGAGGTACGTAAAATTGAAAAGCGCTTCCTGGGCTTGGAATTGCAGCACGTCCCATGCGGCGCGAATAAGGAAGCAGACGACACCACCAAGATGGCATCTCGTCGCGAGCCCCAGAACCCTGGCATCTTTGAGGAAAGGCTCCTCAAGCCGTCGGCGGCGCCCCCCGCCGCAGGCCCAGCGCTGCTCCGAGAAGAGCCGCCACCGGCCCCGTCCTCGGGCGCCCCGGCCTGTGGTCCGACCTCAGGAGCCTGCCTACTCCTGGCGCTGGAACCTCAGGAAGGCTGCTGGACCGAGGAGTTCAAGGCGTACTTACTCCGCGACACCTTACCAGAGAAAGAGGAGGACACAGAGCGCGTGGCTCGCCAGGCCACTGCTTATTGCTTGCAGGATGGTGAGCTGTACCGAAGACACCCCAACGACGTCTCGCTGCGATGCATATCCGAAGAGCAGGGGCGCGAGCTGTTGGCCGACATCCACGGCGGGGACTTCGGACACCACTCCTCATCACGCACCCTCATGGGAAAGGTGTTCTGCAGTGGTTTCTACTGGCCTACGGTGCTCCATGACGCCACTTAGCTGGTACGATCCTGCGAGGCCTGCCAGTTCCACGCCAAGCAGATTCATCGGCCCGTGCAAGGTCTCCAGACCATCCCGCTCTCGTGGCCCTTCATGGTCTGGGGGCTGGACATCCTGGGCCCCTTTCCTTGGGTGGCCGGTGGTTACCGCTACCTCTACGTCGCCATCGACAAGTTCACCAAGTGGGTGGAGGTGGAGCCCGTGCATACCATCCCCACCGTCTTGGCCGTCAAGTTCATCAAGGGCCTCATGAGCCGTTTTGGTGTCCCCAATCGTATCATTACTGACAATGGCTCCCAGTTCACAAGCAACCTCTTCAGGACATATTGTACTAACCTTCGAACGCTGATATGCTACGCTTCGATGGCGTACCCGCGGAGCAACAGCCAGGCTAAGCGCGCCAACACGGAGGTCCTAAGGGGCCGCAAGACAAGGAGCTTCAAGAAGAAGCTTGAGGCCTACGGTAGGGGTTGGCTCGGTGAGCTTTAGTCCGTGTTGTGGTCCATCCGCACAACCGCGACTAAGCCCACCGGCGAGACCCCGTTCTTCCTCGTCTAATGGGCTAAGGCGGTCCTCCCGCACGAGGTCAAGAATCACTCCCCGTGAGTCTTGGCATTCGACGACCCGCGTCAGGATGCCTCGCGGGGAACAGATCTCGTGCTCAGGGAGGAGGCCCGTCGCCAGGCCTCGCTCCACGCCACGAGGTACCAGCAGGCACTGCAGCGATACCATTGCCGCAACATCCGCCTCCAGACTCTCGAACTTGGAGACCTCATCCCAAGGCGGGTCCTTTCCAGGGAGGGCCTCCACAAGCTCTCACCCATGTGGGAGGGCCGATTCAGGATCACCCGTGTCTCCAGGCCCGACGCCGCACGCCTGGAGATGCAGGACGGGGTCCCCATCCAGAATGCTTGGAACATCCAGCATCTCCACAAATTCTACCCGTGACACTCTCACGTAATAAGGAGTGGGGCTGTACACGCCTCGGAGTCTCCTGGTGCGCCGCCCCTCGGCCCCGCGGGGCTCTCGCCCATGCCCAAGTGGAAGCCCCATGCTCCGCGCTGGCGGACGACACGGTCGAACAATGACTATGCCCACGCCTAGTGGAGGCCCCATGCTCCGCGCTGGTGGGAAGACTAGTATAGGAGCCGGACGCGGCTGTTTTTTTGCCCTTTTTTTGTAACCAAATTTGCCACTTCTTGGAATGAAGTTTGAAGTTCTCGCGTCTTTATTCAAAAAGGGGTGGGACTGTCATTTTCCTCCTTGTAGTGTTTTTCTTCCTGGAATATCGTTCTTAGAGGAAGTGACGCTTGCCCGTTGCTCCCTCCCGCGCGTTCCGCGAGTGGTGGCTGGGCACGGTGTTACGCTCGGGCTAGCCCCGGCAATGTTGGAGTCCCAAGCCACAACGGCCGTGGGTCTGCCCACATGCACACTCGCCAAGGCCTTGGCGTTCGAATCCTCGCACGATGCTCTCGAGTTAGCCAATAGGCACGTACCGCCTTCGGCCCCTGGCCTCAGGAGCGTTTATCTCCTGGCCTTGCCGGGCATCGCGACCCAGCATACCAGCGACGATCGCCCCTCGCTCCGGGGCTCCGGACGCAAAATGGGCTCTAAGGAAGGGTGGCTGGAGAAAAAGCAGCCACGGTCTGGCTCATTATTGAGGCATCCTATGTTAAGTGATCTTTACATCCCCACGAGGTCCGACGCCTGGCAGAGGCATCTCCGGGGGTCTTGTAATCTCGCAAGTCCCCCAGGGACCTTGCGGGCCGCGAGCCTCCTCGGGACCCCAGGGGTGTACCCAGGATCAAGGCTCCAGAGGAATCACTGAAATAAAGGCGCAAGCGCCGCAGTTCATTACACGCCCCCACGGGGCTCTTCATGGTTCTTAATGCAGGAAATAAAAAAGAAGATGCAAAGAAGCGAACTCCCGAGGACCGCAGCTCCTGAGGCCTGGCTCCGACGCAACCCGCGCTCAGTCGGAGTCCTGCTCCTTGACGGGGGCATGGCGGCATGGCGGATCGGCATCCTCCTGGGCAGGAGCACGGCCGCACAGCAGCCTAGCCTCCTCCTTTTTCTGGGCGCGGCGACGTGGCGGCTCATCGTAGTCGTTGTTGCTCGAGCTTTCCCCGGGGGAGGAGTCGCTACTTCCGGAGGTGTCGCGGCCATTGCGAAGGGCAAGTTCACCGCAGAGGACGCCGCCGCCGTGATGGTCATCGTCGTCGGAGAGGTGGTCGCTGTCGCTGCCGTCGCCGTCGGGGCAGCAACCCAAGCGCCTGCCGTCTTCCCCGAAGACCTTGACGAAGAGCGTCACCGCCCCGTCATACTTAAGGTGGAGGGTACATCTCCCCTACAGGCCGCGGGCGCGGGCGAATGTCTGCCACCCGCGGTTCAGGAACACGTTACCTGCGGGGGTAACCTCGACCTCCACCCACGAGGCCTTGTTGCAGCAGCCGTCGGCCTGTAGCCATAGGCCAGCAGGTCCTCCGGCCGGCAGCACCTCCGCGAAGAAGCACAGGAGCTGGAGCCAGGCGCCCTCCGGCCTTTACACCCACACAACAAACTCTTGGGGCATGTCGGCCATGTGGGATCGCGGGCGCGGTGGCCGGACAACCACCGTGGGCTTTCCACCCCGACCATGGCCGCCACGGCTTTCGCAGCTGTTTCCGAAGGAGGGACCCTTCCCACGGCCGCCGGAGGCAATGTGGACCCCCGTGGGGGTACGCTCACGCCCCTGGGGAACCGCCGCTGGCGTCGCGGTGGACTTGCGAGGGCGGCCGCGCCCCCTCTTGAGTGGCGGTGCCTCCGGCCCCTCCTTGGGGGCCTTGCCCTTCTCTTCGGCGGTGAACCTCCTCACTGGCACCATGGTTGCTCCGGCAAGGTGGTGGCCACGGCGGAGATAGGAGAAGAGAGGCCGATAAGACAAAGATGGGATGGGGCACTGCCCCCTCGCCCTCTTATAGGCGATCGTGGGCCAACTGGCACCCCTCCACCTTCACGCAATGATGGCCTCGCAGCATGCACGTCTGAGACTTTTTTCAGCCTGGGCAGTTGCCGAGGTGACATGGGGGAGCGGAGGCATCCGCGTCTCGTCGTGCACCACGCGTCGAGCCTGGTCCGCAGGCGGTTGGGGCCCGCGGCGTTTCGCCCTTCGCTCCTTGCCTTCGCCTCGAAGCCAGGCCGGGCATGCCTTGGGCCTGGGGCTACTGTCGATGTTCTGGGATTGGGGGTACCCAGACTTGCCTGCCTACGGCCCAGCGTGTGGGCCTATTGACGGCCCTGTATGGCCCAGTTACATCACCCCCAAGTCAAGACCCTCGCGAGGACCCAGGCCTCGTGAGGCGAGCGACACCAAGGCCCTCAGAGGACCGTCCTCCCCAGGCTGCCTCCTGAGGGGCGGAGATTTCTATGCAGGCCTCCCGCCTTGTGAGGCTGTGATGACGTGAGCTATGACAACCAAGGCCAGGAGGGTGCTAGCGGGCGCAGAGGGGACAGTTTCCTCTTCGATGCTAAGGGGGCAAGGGCAGGCGCAGGTTCCCGAGGAAGGCCCCAAAGCTTTCCTTTTTGGTGCAACAAGACCAAGACCACGAGCTCGGCAGGACGGATGTCATTGCCGAGCCCACCGCTGCATCATGGCCAGAAGCTTTGTAAGCGAAGACCAGCTTTCGTCAGGATAAGATGTACTCCTTGTCCCCCTTCAAAATTGGCCATTGTGGAATCCCTTCCCGCCTAAGCTATGAGGGAAGAGGACCAAGGCCACTATAAATATGGGCTAGCCATCACCGTAGAAAGGATCCCCGAATCGGACCCTTGACCAATCCATCCTCACCACTTGAGCCCTCGCGAGGCTGCTCATCCACTGTACTAGTTCATCCACTACCTCCTCGTGAGGTCAATCCACCAAAAGCAGGAGTAGGGTTTTACACCGCAAGGTGGCCTGAACCTGGGTAAATCTGTGTGTTGTTTCCTTCCGCATGATCCAGTGTGGTCGTCGAGATCAAGCCATGGGCATGGCGAGCTAGCATTGGTGTGAAGCGAGATCCTTCATTCACGCCCCTAAGTTCGAACCATCTCGGGTCTGCGGAGCCCTGAATCCGACATAGCTGACAGTGACGGTGCGACCGGCGCTCGGCCGGAGTCCGAGCCATCGTCCTCATGCTTGAGGACCGGGGGCTCGGCGCCGCCGTCTTCGCCATCAGTGTCCTCTTCGTCACTGTCGCTCTAAGAGGAGCTTTTGTCATCAGTCGAGCTCTCCGCATAGCACCCTAAGCGAGCACCTGAGTGTCCGAAGACCTTGATGAAGAGCAGATTTGCCTCCACCAATTTGAAGCGGAGGACATGTCCCTCCGCTAGATGGTGGATGCGGGCGAAGGTTTTCCAGCCACGCCTAAGAAGCATGACGTGCGGTGCTGGGAACTCAACGTCTGCCCACGCCGCACCGTTGCAGTAGCCACTCATGCGCAACCCCAGCCTGAGCGGCTGTTCAATCTCCATCATCCTGGCGAATGGGCGAGGCAACCACAGATGGTTGCGCGAGGGCTCGCACGGCCTGATGATGAACTCCAGCGTTGTATCTCCTACATGGCCTACCACCGGGATCGAGGCGGCTGGAGGAGGCGCAGCCAGCACACCACCAGGCCCACCTCGGCCCCGGGTACCTCACCAGCCGCAACCACGTCCTGCGGCTCCAACTTGCGCATTGGATCCTACCCCAGCATCCTCAGCAGGGGCAGAGATACGGTGCCTAGAAGAAGCCCTCGTCGCCGCCGCCGGAGCCCGAGCACACCCTCTTCCTCTCACCATGGTGGAAGAGGAACTCGAAAGAAGGAGAAGGTGCATGGATGAGCATTTCCATCCTTCTCGCACTCTCTTTTATAGTAGAGCGAGGCAGGGGGCTAGTTCTCCACTACCCTGGAGCAACCGCCACACTCCTCCAATCCGGCTTATCTGCGCCATTGACGGCATCCAGATTCGCCAGCCGCCCCTCTGCATCAACCCTGGGCGCTACGCTTTCTGCCATGGCACACATTCCCGCGCCTTGTGCGTCCACCACCAACCCCGCACCTGAGGACAAGTCCAGATTGCCCCGGCAGGGCTGCCGGGGCCGCCAAGATCAATAGCCGCTAGGCTTCTTGCCGGTAGGCTTCGACCGAGACGCCACTGCTCCACCTCATCACACCCAAGTCATTTATCAGTGTGGTGTCAAGGAACGAAGCGACCAGGTGGATCCTGTCAGGCACGTGGCAGCATGATCAAGAAGTGATTAGCTTTATTGACACCCCTCCAGGAGACGTGTCCCGCTAACAAGGATAAGCAGATAAGCGGCACGGCAGGCTTGCCAGGATTCAACCTCGACATGACATCTAGCGGTGCATTCAATGCACTTTGTCCTAACTACCAGAGTTAGGTATGATAGCACTGTTAGCTATCTAATCTCACCCAAATAACTGTTTTGCCACTATGGTCGCCCCTTAACATATAAAAGGAGCCCCGAGGCAACCTAGCAAAGGGTTCGAACACTTCGACCCCCTGCATTTGTACGCGTGTGATTGCACTCCCGAGGCATCCTTGCCGGGCTAGTGCATTCTGCGCCTTCATCCTCCTCCAGATCAATCCACCATAGCAGCAGTAGGGTTTTATGCTGCAAAGTGGCCCGAACCTGGGTAAAAACTAGTTGCCCATTGTTGTGATGTCCCCTGCTGCTTCTGCTCTTCGTGCAACGCGGCCACCCCCATGCCGAACCACAAAGGGGCACCCCCGCCCCATAGGTGATTGTGCTCCACGCCGACACCCATCATTGGAATATACAAGCCAAGTTCTATAATGAAAAATTCCCACTAGTAATATATGAAAGTGACAACATAGGAGACTCTCTATATGAAGAACATGGTGCTACTTTGAAGCACAAGTGTGGAAAAAGGATAGTAACATTGTCCCTTCTCTCTTTCTCTCTCATTTTTTTCTTTTCTTTTTTTCTTTTCTCTTTTCTTTTCTTTTTTTTTCTTTTTGGGCTCTTTTTTTATTTTACGTCCGGAGTCTCATCCCGACTTGTGGGGGAATCATAGTCTCCACCATCCTTTACTCATATGGGACAATGCTCTAATAATGATGATCATCACACTTTTATTTACTTACAACTCAAGAATTACAACTCAATACTAGAACAAAATATGACTCTATATGAATGCCTCCGGTGGTGTACCGGGATGTGCAATGATCTAGCATGACATATATAAAAAAATATGAACGGTGGCCAAGCCATACTATGCCAACTACATGATCATGCAAAGAAATATGACAATGATGGTGTGTGTCATAATAAACGGAACGGTAGAAGTTGCATGGCAATATATCTCGGAATGGCTATGGAAATGCCATAATAGGTAGGTATGGTGGCTGTTTTGAGGAAGGTATATGGTGGGTTTAATGCACCGGCAAAAGTTGCACGGTACTAGAGAGGCTAGCAAAGGTGGAAGGGTGAGAGTGCGTATAATCCATGGACTCAACATTAGTCATAAAGAACTCACATACTTATTGCAAAAAATTATTAGCACTCGAAACAAAGTACTAATACGCATGCTCCTAGGGGGATAGATTGGTAGGAAAAGACCATCGCTCGTCCCTGACCGCCACTCATAAGAAAGACAATAAAAAATAAATCATGCTCCAACTTCATCACATAACGATAGAACATACATGCATGCTTCGGGAATCACAAACCTTAACACAAGTATTTCTACTAATCCACAATTACCAACTAGCATGACCCTAATATCACCATATTCATATTTCAAAACAAATGCACGGAATCAAACTTCTCATATATTCAATGATCTTCATGAAAGTTTTTATTATATCCCTCTTGAATACCCATCATATTAGGACCAAATTCATAACCTAAGCAAATTGCCATACTATTTTTAAGACTATCAAAATAATATAAGTGAAGCATGAGGGTTCATCAATTTCTTCAAAATAAAACCACCGTCGTGCTCTAAAAAGATATAAGTGAAGCACTAGAGCAACTGCCTAGCTCAAAAGATATAAGTGAAGCACATAGAGTATTCTAATAAATTCACGATTAATGTGTGTCCCTATCAAAAGGTGTGTACAGCAAGGATGATTGTGGCAAACTAAAAAACAAATACTCAAATAATACAAGATACTCCAAGCAAAACACATATCATGTGGTGAATAAAAATATAGCCTTAAGTAATTTTACTAATGGATTGAAGACAAAAGAGGGGATGCCATCCGGGGCATCCCCAAGCTTAGATGCTTGGTTGTCCTTGAATATTACCTTGGGATGACTTGGGAATCCCTAAGCTTAGGCTCTTGCCACTTCTTATTCCGTAGTCCATCAAAACTTTACCCAAAACTTGAAAACTTCACAACACAAAACTCAACAAAAACCTCGTGAGATCCGTTAGTATGATAAAACAAATCTCGACTCTTAGGTACTGTTGTGAACTCATTCCAATTTTATATTTGTGTTATATATACTGTATTCTAACATCTCCATGGTTCATACCCCCCGATACTAAACATAGATTCATCAAAATAAGCAAACAACACATTGAAAACAGAATCTATCAAAAACAAAAGAGTCTGTAAAGACCCGAATATTAGTCATACTTATATAACTCCAAATATTCTGAAAAATCAGGAAAACAGATGTAATTCATATATCAATCTTGTGTAAAACATTCAGAGTTTTTCCACGCTCCAGTGAATTTTAACAATTCTGTTACTGGACGCCAAAGTTTCTGTTTTTCAGCAAAATCAAATCAATGATATACCAAAGCATCCCAAAGGCCTTGCTTGGCTCAAACACTAACTAAAAGACTAAAACACAATTATTACAGAAGTAATATTGTATATTTATTCCAGAATAGAAGCAAAAACAAAAACACCAAATAAAATTGGGTTGCCTCCCAACAAGCGCTATTGTTTAACGTCCCTAGCTAGGCATAATGCATAGATCTAGGTATTGCCATCTTTGGTATGCAATCCATAAGTGGACCTCATAATAGATTCATATGGCAACTTAATTTTCTTTCTTGGAAAGTGTTCCATGCCCTTCCGTAACAGAAATTGAAATCTAATGTTTCCTTCTTTCATATCAATAATTGCACCAATCGTTCTAAGGAAAGGTCTACCAAGAATAATAGGGCATGTAGGATTGCAATCTATATCAAGCACAATAAAATCTACGGGCACATAATTCCTATTTGCAACAATAAGAACATCATTAATTCTTCCCATAGGTTTCTTAATAGTAGAATCCGCTAGATGCAAATTCAAAGAACAATCATCAAGTTTATGGAAACCTAGGACATCACATAAAGTTTTTGGAATAGTGGAAACACTAGCACCCAAATGACATAAAGCATAGCCCTCATAATCTTTACTTCTAATATTAATAGTAGGTTCCCATTCATCACAAAGCTTTCTAGGGATTGAAACTTCAATTCAAGT
The DNA here is from genome assembly GCA_011799875.1 of Thinopyrum elongatum. Classification (NCBI taxonomy): domain Eukaryota; kingdom Viridiplantae; phylum Streptophyta; class Magnoliopsida; order Poales; family Poaceae; genus Thinopyrum; species Thinopyrum elongatum. Next base: position 392,732,792 of record CM022303.1, read on the forward strand.
TTTCTTCAAAAAAATTCATCATGGCATCAACAATATGTTTAGTAAAAGCTTTGTTTTGATTATAAGCATGAGGTGAATTAAGCATGGATTGCAACAAGTAAATACAATCTATCAAAGAGCAATTATCATAATTAAAGTCCTTGAAATGCAAAAGATTGGGTTCATCACTACTTAAAGTTTTGACCTAGCCAATCCCACCTTTATCAATTTTTCATTAAGATCTTCACCCTCCAAATTATTGGGGCGCCTTCTAGCTAAAGTTGACTCAACTCGAGTCCCTTCTTCATCAAGTTTTATATTAGAAAACAAAGATTCAATAGGAGTCACACCAATGACTTTAAGATCTTCATCATCATTATCACAAAAACTAGAAGAACATGCTTTTTCTAGCCATTCTCTCTTAGCACGCATCCTAGCTGTTCTCTTCCTACTTTCATTAATAGGAATTTTAATAGCTTTCAGGGGCTCATTAATATCAAGCTTGGGTGGCATAGATCTAATCTTAAAAGAATCAATCTCATGAGAAATTCTATCAATGTTTCTAGACAAATCATCAACCTTAAGAAATTTTTCTTCTACCATAGCATTGAAAATCTTTTGAGAATTAATAAATTCTTTAATATTGTTCTCAAGATCAGAGGGCATCTTATTATAATTTCAATAAGAATTGTTGTAGGAATTACCATAATTATTAGAGGAATTACTAGGAAATGGCCTAGGGTTAAAATTACCTATATACGCGTTATTACCAAAATTGTTCCTACCAGCAAAATTCACATCCATAGATTACTTATTATTCTCAATCAAAGTAGACAAAGGCATATCATTAGAATCAATAGGAGCACCCTTGCTAGCAATCAATTTCATAAGTTCATTCATATTTTCACTCAAAGTATTAATTTCTTCAATCGCATGCACTTTTTTACTAGTAGAAGATCTTTCGGTATGCCATTGGGAGTAATTTGCCATAATATTATCTAGGAGTTTAGTAGCTTCTCCTAATGTGTTTTCCATAAAAGTAACTCCTGCGGAGGAATCTAAAAGATTTCTAGATGCAAAATTCAATCCAGCATAAATTTTTTGTATGATCATCCATAAACTTAAACCATGAGTAGGGCAATTTCTTATGATCAATTTCATCCTCTCCCAAGATTGTGCAACATGTTCATGATTGAGTTGCTTAAAAATCGTTATATCGTTCCTAAGGGAGATGATCTTAGCGGGAGGAAAATACTAGGAAATAAAAGCATCTTTACACTTATTCCATGAATTAATACTATTTTTAGGCAAAGATGAAAACCAAGTTTTAGCACGATCTCGTAGTGAGAACGGAAATAGCTTCAATTTAACAATATCATTATCCACATATTTTTTCTTTTGCATATCACACAACTCAATGAAAATATTTAGATGGGATGCAACATCTTCATTAGGACTACCAGAAAATTGTTCTTTCATAATAAGATTCAACAAAGTGGCATTAATTTCATATGATTCCGCACTAGTGGCAGGAGAAATCGAAATACTAATAAAATCATTATTATTAGTGTTGGAAAAACCACACAACTTGGTAGGCTTGATGTAGAACCTCCCCGGCAACAACACCAGAAATTCTTCCTGCTACTTCTTGAGTTTGCATTGATTTTTTCCTTGAAGAGGAAAGGGTGATGCAGCAAAATAGAGATAAGTATTTCCCTCAGTTAAGAACCAAGGTATCAATCCAGTAGGAGGCACAAGAAAGTCCCCAATAGATGCACCTACACAAACTAACTAACACTTGCACTCATGCGAAAAAGGGGTTGTCAATCCCTTCACGGTCACGAGCAAGAGTGAGATCTAAAAGAGATAGGTATAAAAGATAAGTAAAAGTGTAAAATAAAGTAAATATAATAAATTGCAGCAAGGTATTTTTGTGGCTCCCTCGTGGGTCTTCTGGCCCAAGAAAATCCTCAAAAAGTTTTGTTCCGTTTGGTATTGATTTTCTGTAAAAGAAAAAAACAAGGAAAAAACAACAACTCGCACTGGGCACTAGGTTAATAGGTTAGTCCCAAAAAATGATATAAAATAGCATATTAATGCATATAAAACATCTAAGATGGATAATATAATAGCATGGAACAATACAAAATTATAGATATGTTGGAGACGTATCAATCGCATACAATAATACATGCCCAATCGTTTCTGTTCGTATATACATCCCACACTATGAATCGCAGACACACATTTCCGTTCGTATCTACATCCCACACAGTAAATCTCAGACAAACGTTTATGTTCGTATGTACATCCCACACAGTGAATCCCATACAAATGTTTCCGTTTGTATGCACATCCCACACAGTGAATCCCAGACAAACGTTTCCGTTCGTATCTACATCACACACAGTTTTTTGTATAGCCTCGTCTGTGATAGGTGTAACGATCACACACGCTCTGCCTCCCTTAACCGTTTGTGTTATTCAAGTATATCAAACATGATTCGTTGAAGAAAACTATATGACATTGGGCTATCCCTCACATACGCTTTTACTGCTAGAAACATTTGTAAAGTTCCATGACCCGTTTAGCAGGTTTATTAATTTAATATTAATAATTCCAATATTAAGAAAATTCACATTTCATATCGAACAACTATTTGCCACTTGAAAGATCATGGATCTCGCCTAGAGGGGGGGTGAATAGGCGCTTTAAAATAATTACTGTTTAGGCTTGAAAAAATGCGGAATAAAACTAGCGTTTAATTTGTCAAGCACAAAACCTAAAACAACGAGGCTCACCTATGTGCACCAACAACTTATGCTAAGCAAGATAAACAACTAGGTGATAGCAAGATATATAACATGAAACACTATGGATATCACAAAGTAAAGGGCTCGGGTAAGAGATAACCAAGGCATGCAGAGACGATGATGTATCCCGAAGTTCACACCCTTGCGGATGCTAATCTCTGTTTGGAGCGGTGTGGAGGCACAATGCTCCCCAAAATGCCACTAGGGCCACCGTAATCTCCTCACGTCCTCGCACAATGCAAGATGCCGTGATTCCACTAAGGGACCCTTGAGGGAGGTCATCGAACCCATACAAATGGCAACCCTTGGGACGGTCACCGAACCCGTACACTTTTGCAACCCTTGGGGGTGGTCACCGGAACCCGCACAAATTGCTCGGGGCAATCTCCACAACCTAATTGGAGACCCCGATGCAAGCCCGAAGCTTTACACCACAATGATTGAGCTCCAAACACACCAACCGTCTAGGGCACCAAAGCACCCAAGAGGAACAAGCTCTAGGGTGCCCAAACACCCAAGAGTAATAAGCTTCTCAACTTTCACTTCCACGTATCACCATGGAGAACTCAAACCTATGCACCAAATGCAATGGCAAGGGCACACTAAGTACCCAAGTCCCTCACTCTCAAATCCCACCAAAGCAACAAAAGCTATGGAGGAATATGACAGGAAGAACAAGAAGGAGAACACCAAGAACTCCAAGATCTAGATCCAAGGGGTTCCCCTCACATAGAGGAGAAAGTGATTGGTGGAAATGTGGATCTAGATCTCCTCTCTCTTTTCCCCCAAAATCTAGCAAGAATCCATTGAGAGATTGAGAGATAGCAAGCTTCAAGAGGTCAACAATGGTGGGGGGAAAGCTTGCTCTGATTTTTTTTTAGGTTGGAGGTGGAAGAAGGGGGTATAAATACCCCCAAGAAAAATATGACCGTTGTACCGCGGGCACCCAGACAAAAGGGGTCCGGGCACCCGCACAACCCAGAGAAAAAGCCACTAAACTCCGGGCACCCGGGGGAAAATCCCCGGGCACCCGAACGAACAAGCGAAGCACAGCGGGGGGGGGCACCCGGGGGTGCCAAGCCCCGGGCACCCAGAGTGGGTCGAGAGGTGGCAAGGGGCCCGGGCACCCGGGGTGATCAGAGGAGGTGAGGGAGTGGCCCGGGTGACCCCGCGCACTCAGGGGTCGGAGTCCCCGAGCACCTGGACCAGTCAGAGAGGTGGCTAAGGAGGGGCTCGGGTGACCCTGGGCACTCGGGGGTCAAGGACCCCGGGCACCCGCAGTAGGCAGAGAGATGCCGAAACCGGTAAAATTGAAACGGTCACAACTTTTGCAAACGAACTCCGAATTTGATAAAACCAAGTTTGTTGGAAAGCTAAAGCCCATGGCTAACACAATCTTGATAGAAATATCAAGAAATAGAAATTGACAAAATATCCAAAATAAAATGGCAAGAACCCTTTCTCAAATAAGACCGGTAAAAACTCCAACACCAAAAACGCAAAAGAAGATGCATAGGAAATCGGTTTTCGATGAACTAGAGCTTGTCACGAAGATAACCACAAGCTCTAAACCCTCACAAAGAGAAAATCCAAACAAGAACCAAGAAATATGATGGCAAGGATGTAAAGGTTTGAGCTCTCTATGAATGATACAAATAAGCTACTCACTCGAGAGCCCTCTTGATAGTACGACTATCGATCCTATAATCCGGTCTCCCAACTAACACCATGGGGCCGGTAAAATAGAAAACCTATCAAGGACAAACCTTTTCCTTGCGCATACTCCATTTGAGCTAGATGATGAAGATCTTGACCTCCTCAAGTTGTACCACCTTTCTTGATTGCGCTAGCTCGATGAAGACTAGTAGATTGCTCCCCCATACTCCACTATGGGTGAGCCACTCCTTGGCACATCTTCACAAGTCCATTGTCACCACAATGGACGGGAAGCATCAAGGGCATGATCTCTTCATGATGCTCCACTTGAACTTGCACACCACAATCTTTATGACGATCACCACTTGATGTCATCCTCCATGGATAATATGATATCTTCCTTTTGATGCACGACCATGGAAACATACCTAACCCCACAAACAACTCTCACATAAACCTCAAGTTAGTACATAAAGCACAATGGACAATACTTACCATACCATGAGATCACTTGATCTCGCTTGGTACATCTTCTACGCTTTGTGTGTTGATCAACTTGAATCACTCTTTGTACTTAGTATTGATCAACCTTGTATCTTTCCAACTCTCTTCATTAGGATGATGTCTTGAAGGTAAACATGAGTGTTCACACAATTTTCTCATTCAAGATATGCTTGCAATAGGCCCAACTCTCACATGACCAATCTTCGGATAAATCCTTGAATAGCACCTTGGTCTACACATATTCTTCTTCTAATAACCTTGAAACCAACAAATGGTCTTCAAGCAATACCTATGGACAAACCCTTCAAATATAACTCAAGGAAACCATTAGTCCATAGAGATTGTCATCAATTACCAAAACCAAACATGGGGGCACCACATATTCTTTCAATCTCCCCCATTTTGGTAATTGATGACAATCACTTTCAAGAGAGTTTATATAAGGAATTAAGCATTACCATGCAAGGCAACAACTAATAATGCATGAGCATGAGATGCAAATGCTTAGGAACAAAACCAAAGCAAGATATGAAAAACCCTATAAGCTCTCCAAACTAAACTCTTGAAACTTCTCCCCTATTGGCATCGATTGTCAAAATGGGTGAAAAACATAGAAGGTCAATATAATATGTGTTCCTCCATAAAGTGTGCATTTCTCAAAATATGAGTGAAATGACATACACATGTCCAATGATAAATAATTGGAAGAATACAAACTATATTGAGGATCCAAAGATTGCAAAATGATGATATGGCACAAAGACATACCAAAGAGAGAAGCAAGCAATCAGAAGGATACCAATTGAAACAATCAATCAAATGCTCCTATGAACCATGAATAAAAGATATTATGATATGAGCATAGGAGTGTTCTAAAGAAACTAGAGAAGCTCCCCATGATTTGTGCACTATTTAGAATATTTGTATTTGGATACCAAGTGCACAAAATAGGATCATCACTCCCCCAAAATTCAATAAAAACTCACAACAAGTGCATGGAAGCATATACACATTTTGTATAGGAAACTAAGCCAAGCACTTGCAACAACCACATGGTCGAGCAACATGTAAAAGAGGCAACTTAGAAATAGGCTCAACCAAAAAGATGTGTGTGAGTCATGGCAAAGCACTTGAGAAGACTAATATAAGAATGAGCATTAAGCATCAACATAGTCTTTCATAAATGTGACACAAGGTGCATGACATGTCCTTCCCACACACACACGACTAGAAAATGGGTTCACAAGCTCACTAAAAACAAATTAAAATACCAAAGCTTGTGACAACCCATGATGAAGATAGATAAATAAATCCTTGTCGAGAGGAGGGATACCAATCGAATGGCAAGCCTCGTCAAGACAAGTACGAGGAAAACAATCTTCACCACAAAAGAGTGCATCAAGATGCAATGAGATAAGACCCACACTCAATGCAAAAGCTTTCATGGAGCCATCAAAGAAATAACCCAAGAAAAAAAATATGGATGTGAAAGAAAAGGATAGCAACTAGATATGCAACTTCTCTCAAGTGTATAAGATTCTAGGTAGATGAACATCATGATGATATCAATCCACAAAGAAGGATGTACACACGAAATAGTCACAAAGGAAGGAACAAGATATCCACAAGGAAGTTATAAATATACCAATAAGATCTTTGCTTGAAGAGCATAGCACATGGATTAATATTGGCTTATGGTACCAATGAACTCCAACAACACAAACATCAAAGACATCACAACTAGCAACAAGAGATCATTGTTGGATGCTTTGAGAAAGGAAACAAGTAGCACAAGAACTAATCAATAAATTCATGCCATGATGCAACCTACACAAGGTTGAAAGCAAGAAATGTATGCATGAATAGGTACTTTTTATCGAGATAGCATTGGAAGGATGTAGAAGAAACCAATTGAATGTAGTAGATAATAGTTCATTGATCATCCTAGCTTGACTCCAATAAGCACATGGTGACAACACCTTCCTTGTGAGTGAGGCGAACATCCAATGCATCTCCAATTGTTCCTAGAACAACAACACAAACAAAATGGTACCCAAACTCATTGGGACCAAAGATTAGAGAACCAACAATACATAGGACAAACTCCACATACATATGTGCATATAGATATGAAAATGAATTTCATGCACATCTCATCTAATTTGAGACTTGGTGGAGTTTCCCCTATATATTGGGTCAAAGAAAGAAAGCATGCCAAAGAAAATACATGAAGTAAATATGCATTCTCAAGACTTTCAAGAACCGATACCAAATGAAAAATAAATACCAAGTGAAAATAGGATACCAAATGGATAGATCATCAATTGGAAGATATCAATTAAAAGATACATCAAGGAATGAGATATCCATTGAAACACGCAAAATGAAAAATATCGAACTCCCAAAAGAGAGGATGGTTCTAAACCAACCAAGCCCTCTACAAAGTTTCATGATGGCACAAAGTTCCAAAAAGAAACAACTTGCCTTCCACCTACACACACTTGATAAGGATCACAAGGTGAGTATTCTAAAGAAAACAGGCTAGCTCCCCCAAGCATTGTGCATTATAGAGAATTTGAACTTGAATACAAAATGCAGAAGATGGGATCGCCACTTTCACTATATCTAGAAAAACACTAGACAAGATCAAGAAATGAACAAGATCTAGAAGTGGTATGGAAGACAATGGGAGTTGACACAATGCTTGGCAAGAGATAAAGGCAAATAAAAACAAAATCCAACATAAAGATGATCAACATTTCTACCACATAATCAAGTACCAATTGTCAAGAGACCAGACGTATTTGGAAATAATTGCCGGTGGTAGATTGTAAAGATAACCAACATCATCTTCACACAAAGAACACACGCAAATTGCAACTTGTAGAGCTAACATGCCACCTAGAAACAAGATAATTTACAATATCAAATCTAAGTGGAAATACCTCAAATGTACACATTTTCTAGGCTTATAATATGCACATAGCATATTACTTCCCCATAATGTGATACCAATGAAAACTTAACAAGAGGCAACTAAAAGCAACAAGATATAATTAATGGATTATTTAGAATTTAAATTTCTCATGATAAGACATACCACATAGAGACTAGACAATCTTGTAATATAAATACTAGGTGGTATTCCTCATGTACACACATTTATAGGATTGTGAAGTGCACAAAGTACATCACTCCCCCAAAATGGGATGTTCCATTAATCTCTCACAAGAGCCAACTAAGATACAAACAAGATGCAAAAAGGCTCAACACAACACTCACACGTACATGATGTGCAAACCAACATACACATACTTGATTACTCAAGATAAGCAAATTGGAAGCAAAACATATACAAACACATGCAAGGTACCAAACCAAAACATGGAAATGGGTAAGTAACTTTCAATGTAAGCAATTTAAGTACAAGTTACCGCAAGGAGGCACATTGGATATAAGTAGAAAATTGATAATCCAAATGACTTGGCTTGAAACAATGTGAATGATGAAGACCCCTTAATAATCTTCATAATGTAGCCAAGTCTCCAATGCCCTCCATCATCACCTATTGATCAAGTTTGAGCTTGTTGGTCCCCAACCAAGTTGGGTCCTAAGAGGGTAGTCACAATAGGCTTGGCTACCCAAATGGTTCTTCTCTTGACACCACTTTGAGTACCAACAAATTTGGCAAACACATTGCCAACATTATCCTTCCCAAGAGAATAGATATCATCAATTAGAATATGGTTGGATAAGGTACCATTCGTGCATGAAGAAGTGACGTGACCTTTCTCATGGCATAAGTAGCAACGTCTACTCTTCACTTTCTTTTCACTTGATTTCTCAACTTGAGAAGCATTAGCTTGAGTCTTCTTGGGAAGAGGCCTTTCTTCAACTTGAGGTTGAGCATGAGAATGAACTTGTGGCCGCTTCCCTTGTTGCTTGTCACTAATGGGCTTCTTCTTCAACGGGCAAGATCTAACATGATGCCCTTCAACTTTGCACTTGAAGCAAATAATCTTGGCCAAATTCTTGACTTGTTCTTGGCTATTCTTCTTGTTGATCTTGGACTTCTTCTTATTGTTGGATTTGAATCCAAGTCCACCTTTGTCATTGGGGAATTTTTGCACACTCAAGATATTTTTGAGAGTGGACTTCCCTTCATGACTCTTTTGCAAGTCAATCTTCAAAGAAGTTACTTGGGCCCTGAGCTCTTTTATTTCCTCTACATGGTTAGTCTCAACACAAGTACTTGAGGAAATATTAGCTTCATCATTAGAGCAACAAGGCAAGGAAAGTAATTCATCACAAGATGTAGCAACATTATGAGTAGATGAATTACGAGGACTAGCACATGGCAAAATAGCATTTTGACTTGTAGTAGTGCTAGTTTCCACATGAGGATCACTAGATGTTACCTTAGTAATCATAGCCTCATGAGCTATCTTTAGCACATTATGGGATACTAGAAGATCATCATAAGAGCTTGAGAGCTTTTCATGACTTTCTTCCAATTTCCCATAATTGCTAGATAGCAACTCAAGTTGAGACCTTAGCTCAACATTCTCCTTCAAAATGGATGCTTCACTAGAAATAGAGTTAGTAGCACAAGAATCATCATTAACAACAAGAGGAGAAGGCAACTTGGAAAGCTCTTTTGAATATGAAGCTTTAAGTTATGCATGAGACTCGATGAGTCCGATGAGCTCACTCTTAATGACCCTAGAGCCATTTTTGAGGTGCCCAAAGTCCTCAAGGAGTTTAGCATGCGCAACTTCAAGATTCTCATTTTTAGTTTCGAAATCATTGGCCACCTCAAGAGCTCTATCATGAGATTCCCTCACTCTAGATAATTCTAGAGCAAAAGTCTCCTCAAGAGATTCCTTGGTGGTTTGTTCAAGTTCTAGAGCTTGAGATAGGTCCGCAATCTCATGAGCGTAATAATGCTCATGACCTTCTATTTTCTCAATGGTGACCTCATGCTCCTCGAGATGAGATTCCAACTCCTCAATGTATTTCTTGCCCTCAATGGCAATAGACATGATTTCCATGAAGTTGGAACAAGCAATTTTATTTTTATGAAGAGCTTTAAAAATCATTTCCCCCTTAATTTTTAAGGAAGCAACATTATCATTATCTTCATCAATATCCTCATCCCTATTAGCATCAACATCATCATCAAGAGACATATTGGGGTTCAAAGTCAGAGATACCTTTGAAGCCTTAGCCATAAGGCAAAAGTGAGAAACAATAGATGATGAAGTAGAATCCCTTGAGGCACCATTCAAGACCATATCTTGTTCCATGGACCGTTGGTTTTCCTCTACATTGTTAGCACAATAACTAGAGGAAATAGAGGCATTTTTATCATGGCAACAAGACATAGCAAGCATATCATCATGAGATTTAGTCAAGCAATTTCTACATGATATGCAAGGACTATCAACACAAGCATGTATAATGTTTAGAGAGCTCGAACTATTGAAGTCCAAAGAAGGAGCATTGCAATAAGACAGTGATGAAGGATCATCAACAATAAGCACACTATCATCATTGCAATGACCAACACTACTCACCATATCATTACCTTGTGGCAATCCACATGTAGGTGAAGTAGAAGAAGTTGAGAACACCACGTGGCCAGAGGTGGAGGGAGAACAATCATCCATACTAATCTTGGACACACCATATTTATCTTGAAGCTTTGTCCCCAACTCATGAACATCCTAGAATGGCATGAGTTGAAATATAACTACATTGCTCAAAGCATCGAAAAGCACATTAGAAGCTTGAGCATTGAGAAAAGAGTTTTTCTCATCCTCTATAGATAATCTTTGAGGATCCTTTGAAGGAGGAAAACCCATATCTACAATTCGCTCTAAATTTGGGTCCATGACCCTAAAGAGATTAAGCATGCGAATTACCCAAACATCAAAATTTGTGCCATCGAAACTAAGAGTGTCAGAGTCTCCAAAACCCCTAGTCGACATCTTTACTCTCTAGGAAGTTAAGCCTAATAATGAGAGACGAGGCTCTGATACCAATTGAAAGATCGTGGATATCGCCTAGAGGGGGGTGAATAGGCGCTTTAAAATAATTACGGTTTAGGCTTGAACAAATGCGGAATAATACTAGCGTTTAATTTGTCAAGCACAAAACCTAAAACAACTAGGCTCACCTATATGCACCAACAACTTATGCTAAGCAAGATAAACAACTAGGTGATAGCAAGATATATAACATGAAACACTATGGCTATCACAAAGTAAAGTGCATAAGTAAAGGGCTCGGGTAAGAGATAACCGAGGCACGCGGAGACGATGATGTATCCCAAAGTTCACACCCTTGCGGATGCTAATCTCCATTTGGAGCGGTGTGGAGGCACAATGCTCCCCAAAATGCCACTAGGGCCACCGTAATCTCCTCAAGTCCTCGCACAATGCAAGATGTCGTGATTCCACTAAGGGACCCTTGAGGGTGGTCACCGAACCCGTACAAATGGCAACCCTTGGGGGCGGTCACCGAACCCGTACACTTTGGCAACCCTTAGGGGCGCTCACTGGAAACCGTACAAATTGCTCGGGGCAATCTCCACAACCTAATTGGAGACCCTGACGCAAGCCTGGAGCTTTACACCACAATGATTGAGCCCCAAACACACCAACCGTCTAGGGCACCAAAGCACCCAAGAGGAACAAGCTCTAGGGTGCCCAAACACCCAAGAGTAATAAGCTTCTCAACTTTCACTTCCACGTATCACCGTGGAGAACTCAAACCTATGCACCAAATGCAATGGCAAGGGAACACTAAGTGCCCAAGTCCCTCACTCTCAAATCCCACCAAAGCAACGAAAGCTATGGAGGAATATGAGAGGAAGAACAAGAAGGATAACACCAAGAACTCCAAGATCTAAATCCAAGGGGTTCCCCTCACAAAGAGGAGAAAGTGATTGGTGGAAATGTGGATCTAGATCTCCTGTCTCTTTTCCCCCAAAATCTAGCAAGAATCCATGGAGGGATTGAGAGATAGCAAGCTCCAAGAGGTCAACAATGGTGGGGGGAAAGCTTGCTCTGATTTTTTTTAGGTTGGAGGTGGAAGAAGGGGGTATAAATACCCCCAAGAAAAATATGACCGTTGTACCCCGGGCACCCGGACAAAAGGGGTCCGAGCAGCTGCACAACCCAGAGAAAAAGCCACTAAACTCCAGGCACCCGGGGGTGGCTGGGAGGTGCGGGTGGGGAGGTCCGGGCACCCGGGGGTGCCATGCCCCGGGCACCCGGAGTGGGCCGAGAGGTGGCAAAGGGCCCGGGCACCCAGGGTGATCAGAGGAGGTGAGGGAGTGGCCCGGGTGACCCCGGGCACCCGGACCGGTCAAAAAGGTGGCTCAGGAGGTGCTCGGGTGACCCCAGGCACCCGGGGGTCAAGGACCCCGGGCACCCGCAGTAGGCAGAGAGATGCCGGAACCGGTAAAATTGAAACAGTCACAACTTTTGCAAACGAACTCCGAATTTGATGAAACAAAGTTTGTTGGAAAGCTAAAGACAATGGCTAACACAATCTTGATAGAAATATCAAGAAATATCAATTGAGAAAATAACCAAAATAAAATGGTGAGAACCCTTTCTCAAATAAGACCGGTAAAAACTCCAACACCGAAAACTCAAAAGAAGATGCATAGGAAATCGGTTTTCGATGAACTAGAGCTTGCCACGAAAATAACCACAAGCTCTAAACCCTCACAAAGAGAAAAGCCAAACAAGAACCAAGAAATATGATCCAAGGATGCAAAGGTTTGAGCTCGCTATGAATGATACAAATAAGCTACTCACTCGAGAGCCCTCTTGATAGTACGGCTATCGATCCTATAATCTGGTCTCCCAACTAACACCATCAGGCCGGTAAAATAGAAAACCTATCAAGGACAAACCTTTTCCTTGCGCATACTCCATTTGAGCTAGATGATGAAGATCTTGACCTCCTCAAGTTGTACCACCTTTCTTGATTGCGCTAGCTCGATGAAGACTAGTAGATTGCTCCCCCATACTCCACTATGGGTGAGCCACTCCTTGGCACATCTTCACAAGTCCATTGTCACCACAATGGACATCAAGCATCAAGGGCATGATCTCTTCATAATGCTCCACTTGAACTTGCACACCGCAATCTTGATGACGATCACCACTTGATGTCATCCTCCATGGGTTATATGATATCTTCCTTTTGATGCACGACCATGGAAACATACCTAACCCCAGAAACAACTCTCACATAGACCACGGGTTAGTACATGAAGCGCAATGGACAATGCTTACCATACCCATGAGATCACTTGATCTAGCTTGGTACATCTTCTACGCTTTGTGTGTTGATCAACTTGAATCACTCTTTGTACTTAGTCTTGATCAACCTTGTATCTTTCCAACTCACTTCATTAGGATGATGTCTTGAAGGTAAACATGAGTGTTCACACAATCTTCTTCTTCAAGACATGCTTGGAATAGGCCCAACTCTCACATGACCAATATTCGGATAAATCCTTGAATAGCACCTTGGTCTACACATATTCTTCTTCTAATAACCTTGAAACCAACAAATGGTCTTCATGCAATACCTATGGACAAACCCTTCAAATATAACTCAAGGAAACCATTAGTCCATAGAGATTGTCATCAATTACCAAAACGAAACATGCGGGCACCACATGTTCTTTCACCACTTTCATATCAGGCACACAAATATATTTTAACATCACAGTACGATTGCGATGTGAAAACCACACAGTATAGCATATAGCTAGTTCACCTTCATAAGCACAATATTAGAAAATTATATTCATTTCCCTAATCAACGGATGCATGATCAGTCGAGTTCGTGTTCTCCACCTCTATTTTTAGTTCGGTAAGAACCTTTTTTGTACTGACCAACTGGGAAAGTGCCTCCTCATTCGCAAGCACCATCTTAGCAGAGTCTAATTTAAAAAATCTGAGCTCATTTTCCATCTTCCTCTTTTTTCCCGTATCTTGAAATATTCTTCAGCATTGACAACATTTCATCAAAGCCTATCTCTATTCTCTTCCTCATACATGCTCCAAAGTTTTGCTAGGCACACCTTCAAAGATTGTGGCCACTATTGATCAACCCACTCTAGGTAAGAACACTTTCGTTCATCCTATAATCTTTAAAACTAAATTAGTTACAATTGTAGGGAAAATGGCTTTCTAGCAACATAGAAAATCACCACATACATATTTTGAAAAACTAAAGTAACACATCAATTATGACATATCTTCTCAAAAAGAACAATGTGCAAATGAATTAATTGCTACTTAGACAACAACCAAATTCAGTAACATCACAAGCTATAATTAACTACAACAACGATGTCGGGATCGGGGCTCCGCAGACCCAAACAAGGTTCGAACTCAGGGGCGTGTGCGAAGGATGTTGCCTAGCCACGGCTCACTGCTCACCACCCCATGGTTTGGCTCCGACGAGTTCATGCGAGCGAGAAGAAGAAATGGACACGGTGGTTTACCCAGGTTCGGGCCACCTTGCGGTGTAAAACCCTACTCCTACTTTGTGGTGGATTGCCTCATGAGGAGGATGAGGATGAACTAGTACAAGTGTGAGATGCCACAGGCGAGCTCAATGGCCAAAGAATTGGATCCTCCTCTACGGTGGAGACTAGCCTATCTTTATAGTGGCCTTGGTGCTCTTCCCTCATAGCTTCGGCAGGAAGGGATACCACAATGGCCAATTTGAAGGGGGATAGGAATACACCCTATCCTGACTAAAGGTGGTCTTCGTTTGCAAAGCCTCTGGTCGTGACGCTGTGGTGGGCTCGGCGATGACCTCCATCCTGCCGAGCCAGTGGCCTTGGTCTTGTTGCATCAGAATTGAAACCTTTGGGGGATTCCTTGGGAACCTGCGTACGCCCTTGCCTCCTTAGCACCAAACAGGAAATTCTCCTCTCCTGCGCCCGCTGGCACCCTCCTGGCCTTGGTCATCATGGCTCATGTCACCACGCGCCTCACGAGGTGGGACGCTTGCCTAGAGATATCCGCTCCTCGGGAGGCAGCCTCGGGAAGCCGCTCCTTGGGAGGACTTGATGTCGTTCGCCTCGCGAGGCGGGGGCCTCGCGAGGGTCTTGTCCGTGAATTCTTGTAGTTGGGCCGTACTGGGCCGTTGACGGGGCCACGCGCTGAGCCGCAGGCAGACGGGTCTGGGTACCCCCGGTCCTAGAACATCGACAGTAGCCCCCAGGCCGATGGCGCGCCCGGCTTGGCTTCGAGGAGAAGGCAACAAAGGGAGGGCGAAGTGACGCGGGCCCTAAACGCCTGCGGGCCAGACTTGACGCGTGGCGCATGATGGGACACGGACGCCCCCACTTCCCCACGCCGCCTCGGCAATTGCCCAGACTGACAAAAGCCTGGCGCGCGCAGCTGGGCCATCATTGCTCCTCCTCATCTTGATCCTGATCCCCTCCTCCAGCAAGAAGCTCAACCAGATCTAGTCACAGCGCCATCTCTCCTTTTTCCTCGCCGGCACCGATGACTCCCCAAATGGCACCTGCAGGGAAATCAAAGCCCGCAGCCTCAGTCGCGAGCTCCCCATCTCCTGCACCGGCGCTCTCGGCCTCCTTCATCGCCAAGGAAGAGAACCTCAACCCGGTGCTCCCACTGACGACCGACGACAGCAATGAGTGGGGCAAGACCCAGATCTGGCCTAGCTCCACCGCGCCTAGCGATCGGCCGAAGACGTCCTACCCCTTCTTCCTCCACGGCGTCTTCGTCGGGCTGGTTCTGCCCTTCTCCGATTTCTTCTTTGCTATCCTCAGGCACTACAAAATTCATGCCCTTCACCTTCAGCCCAACTCCATCCTCCTCCTATCCGTCTTCGCTTTCTACTGCGAAGCTTTTGTGGGGGTGAAGCCCTCGGTGGCGCTCTTCCGCCACTTCTTCAGCCTGCGGTTCACCACTGTGGCCCAGCTGTCAGGGTGCGTCTCCTTCATCGATGTGCTCAACGGGAACAAACTCCTGAAGGTCGGGAAGAAGGTGGAGGGCTTCCGGTGACGCTGGGTCTACCTGGACACCCACGGCACTGACTAGTGCCTGGAGCTTCCGACGGAGCTGCTAGAGCGGATCCCTGGGTGGGGTTCCGCGAAGCTCACTGATCCACGGGCGAAGCCCGTCCTGGAGAAGATAGCCTCAGATATGGAGGCCAAGCTGCTGATGGGGGCGATGATCGTAAAGGAGTTCTTGGCGCAGCGCCTCGCGCCGCTCCAATCGCGTTCGAAGCCTTTGTGGGCATACGAGGGCGCAGGAGACGCGCTGAGGTTGCACGTTGCTGGCTTGACGGGCGGGGAGACAGACGTGGCCTTGAACACCTTGCTCGGCTGTATTCCGGGGAACATCCCCAAAGCCTACGCCCCGTTGTACAACCATGACGACATGGAGGCCCTGGTCGCCACCATGCCCGCCTTCAACGAGTTGGGGCTCGTGCCATTCGACAACCCTGATTCCCCGGTGGAGCTGTCCTCCAGCAGCAGTGGAGACGACGAGGACTCTGAGGAGACGGAGGAGGACGACCTTGAGGAGGCGTCCCCATTGTCGCGGTGGGAGCTCCTTCTCGACCTCGAAGATGATGGTGCCGACGCAGGCGAGCCCCCGGCCGCAGGTCCCCCGCGCCTTGCCAGGACGCCTAGGAGGGCCGAGTCCGCGCCTCCGACCGCGTGAATGTCCGGCCAGGCGGCCCCAGGCGAGGGGGCGGCAGTGCCTCCTCCGGAAGGCCCTTCTCGCAAGGCACGCCGTCGATGGTCGCGATGGCCCCTGTCGGCGCGGCCGAGGTTTCGCCGGCTGAGACCCCTCAGGGGAGCCAGCACACTCCTCCGGCCAGCGACGTCGCAAAGGGGCCCGTCGGGGGCCACTCTGCCAGCCCCCGGGCCGAGGCCAAGACCGCGACGAAGAAGGAAGCGGCCACGTCGGCCTCCGATGAGGAGAAGAAGAGGAAGTGGGCTGCACCAGATGAGTGAGTATCTTTGCCTTACCTTTTGATCATGCATTCGCAACCCACATGCTCATGATGCCCCTCATCGCATCGAACAGGGGCGATAGCGCAGAGAAGAAGAAGAAGCTGGCCGCCGACGTGAAGGTACCCATCATCCCGAAGGTGGTCTCGCTGCTCAGTCGCGGCCTTGGCGGGCGCGGGAGCACACTGTGACGGCCTGGTGCAACCCTCGGCTGCACGGGCAACAATGTGCCAGGGCGCACGGGTGTGCCGCCCCTCTTGGTGCTTCGTCGTCGCCGCCTGGAGGGCCGGCCATCAAGGATGCGGGAGCTCATCCAGGAGTGCTCCCTGCCGCAGTCGCAGCATCCCCAGCTCTAGGGGAGGGGGCGATGCCCCATCCTCCCCTGGCTGAACCCGACTCAGGGAGCGTGGCGGAGCAGCCTCTGGTGGAGCCGGCCCCCATAGTTCAGCAGGCAGTGGTGTCAGTTGCTCTTGTTGTGTCACTGGGGCTAGGCGATGCCGAGAAGAACCCGGAGACCCTGGCGCCCAGAGTTGTTCATGCCATGGACTTGTTGGCCACGACACCAACTGTCGTGCCAGAACCGCTTCCTTGTCAGGCCCTCGCGCTCGTGAGCTGCGGCGCCCTGATCAGGGACGAAGCCCTGGCCGATGCTTATGCCGTGGTTGGCCGGTTTGAGGCGGACCTCCGAGATGCTGACTGGCACCTCTCCACGGAACGCCAGGGGCTTTGCCTTGGCGTGGCTCCAGGTCGTTACGGCGACCAAGGAGGCCTGGAGCCAGGCTGCAGCCTCTACTGCGAAGAGCAAGAAGGAAGCCACCGAGGCTAGGGCGGCCCACGACGACGCACTGGCAGAAGCGACGACAGCCGTGAAGTGTTGCAGCGAAGCGGAGGCCAATCTGAAGGCGCTCCAGGAGGAACAGACCATGCGCACCCAGTAGCTTCAGCGGCGGGAGGACGACCTCAAGGCTCGCGAGTTGAAGCTTCCGGACCGCGACTCCGCATTGTCGCAGGTGGTCGTCGAGCAGGCTGCGGAGTGTGAGAACCTGGATAAGCTGCAGAAGGGGGTGGCCGAGGCCCAAATGTCCCACGCCAAGCATGTCTCTGAGGCAACGGCTCAGCCAGACACCTGCGAGAAGAAGATCCTTGCTGATGCCGACGCGAAGGCGGTGGTGGACTGCGATGCTTTTTCTTCTCTCGAGCTCAGGGCTCGCCAAGCGCTGAAGTCTATCTGCAGGGGATTCTTCGAGGGTCCGCTCATGGCTCTTGAGGACGGTTATGCAGGGTTTTCCTCTAGGCTTACCTCGGCGCTCGAAGGCGCCGGCGCCAAGGTGGACGTCGTCCTAGAGGAGGGGTGCTGCGACCTCTTCTCGGTGGCAGCGACATGCGTCTTCAGCCATCTTTATCTCCGCGACGCCAGCTTCGACTTCGACGCCATGATGGGCCCCGTCCCTCTCGAGTTCCACGCCAACACGGCAGATGCCGTGAAGGACCACATGGCCATGCTGCTTGGGAAGTTCACCTACATCGATGTTGGATCAGCCACAACCGAGGCGGGCGGTGGCGATGGCAGCGGTGGTGACGACGATGTCAAAGACGGGCCTGTTGCGGCTGAAGCGGGTGGTGGTGACGATGCTGGGGGCAGCGATGTTGCTTCCCTCTGAAGTTTATCCTCCAATGACTTAACCATGCCTCGTGGAGGCGTAAGACTTTGTTTGGATTTGCGATACATTCAGTGCCTGTACTAACTGTTTGAACTCCGTAATTTTCCTTTTCGTGCTTGATTTCCTTCCCGCTTGCCTTTGCGCTCTACGTCGGTAGGGCCTAGCCTCGCGCATACCTCGGCCACCGTTGGGATGTCAGCTTGTGATGCCCGTACAAGGCCAAGGGGCGAGGAGCTACGTGGCTAGTGAGGCCCCTGAGTCGCGATGCTCAGGGGTCCCCCTTGACGCACGAGCGGCCTGCATGAAGGAAACGTGGGCGACGATGAGGTTAACCCGGGGCCGTTCATACCTTTTTTTCTCGCCAGCCTGCATCGGGGGGGGACGCGAGAAGACAGACACCAGGGACCTGGTGAGGTGGCAGGCGCGGGGGCAAGCCTGTGATAGAAGGCTCGGACTGAGTGCATGCACTGTGTCCAGCCCCCTCTCGCGTGCAGCCCAGGGGAAGGCCGCGAGTAGTGTCGCCGGAAGATCCAAGCTGTGATCCTGAGGTTGATGCTGCCCGTGGGGCGCCCTCAGTTGTTTATCCACCAGCGTGGAGCATGGGGCTTCCACTGGGCATGGGCATGGTCGAAGCACGACCGTATCCGCCAGCGCGGAGCATGGGGCTTCCACTGGGCGTGGGCAGGGAGCTCTGTGCTAGAGTCTCCGGGCGTGTACAGCCCTCTTTCATTCATATGCGTGGCTGGCACGGCAGAACTTGGAGGAGGTGTATCTAGACACTCATGAGTCAGCGCGGGGCTCAGGAGGTCCTACCTCAAGGCGGGTTGCGCCTGAATTTTGGCGCAGAGCACGCTTATGAAACCTGAGCGATGGGGGCGACCTACGCCGGGCGAACGTCCGAAGGTCATCGCATGAGAAGGTCAAACACCAAGGACCCACAGGAGGTGACATGGACGGGGCCGGCCCGCCAGACAGATCTCGGTCACTTGGGTTTATCAATGCTGCAGGGACGGACCCGAGCACAAACGTCGTGCCAAGACTTCTCATGCAACAATCTTAGGAAGGACACCCGACGCGCGGCTCCCGAAGCGGCGAAGCGCCAGATTGCGGTTGTGTGAACCAGGCGCCCGCCCCTGCTCACCTACCCTCGATGAGCTCATGCAAGGACAAGGCACCAAGGAACCCAGGAGGTGACGTGCACGGGAGCTGGCCCGCGAGACAGAGCTTGGTCACTTGGATTTAACAACGCTGTAGGGACGGACCCGAGCACAGACGCCGTGCCAGCCCTTAATCATGAGGTGGTCGAGGGCGGGATCATGAGGGCGAGGCAACATTCATGGTGATGAAGCACCGGGCACGTAGGTCTGATTATCAGGAAATTTTATCAAGGTATTGCCAGTTCTGATACATGAGCAAAACGATACAGCTGCAGGAATGGGCCCTAACAGCTTGAGGATAATGCAGCCTGAGGGGCGCCCTCAATTGAACAAACCAAAAAGTCATCTGGCAATGATGCTAGAGAAGCGTCGGGGTGGTCGATGAAGCGCATCGCGGGGGCCCGTTCCTCACAAGCCGGATGGCTCCGGAGGCTCAAGAGGCTCGTGAGGCCCAGGGGGCTCATGAGGGTCCGGGGCCTCCTGAGACACCACCGCTGAGCGTCGAGCCTCGTGAGACGCCATTGCGCGCTACGCCAAGCGCTGATATGAGGCACCAACAATCAATAGGCCGAACGGCATGCGGACGTAGTTGCAGGGGGAGCCCCCACTCCGGCCGACATGGGACGGCCAGAAGAGGTCTTGAGAAGCGGCCCTATTAAGGCCCGGGATGTTGACGCAGACGTGCAACCCGTCGCCCGTGTCAGGGGCGGCGGCTGCACTCGTGGGGCGCGCGGGGCGGCGCTCACCGCGCATGGCTTGTGCCTCCTAAAGTTCCTCAATCGCCTTGGTGATGAGTTCTCGGGCTCCTGGCGCCTCGCGCCTTGTTCCTTGCTTGTGGGGGCGCGCGTCAAGGCACGCCTCCAAGTGGTGCCCGAACACCTCCCTCGTCGCACTGGTTAGGTCAGAGGCTCTCCAGATGGAAGCCCCTGAGCCCGTCCTCAGGGAGGCGCCGGGTGCGCCTTCCTATGCGGAAGGGAGGGCTGCCACAGCAACAAGAGCGGAGCCTAAGGCGTCGCCGGTGGATTTCTTGGCCTCCGGACGACTCTTGGGGAGGAGCTGCTTCTTCTTCGCTGGGGTGGCCTCGGGAGGCATGACGTCACCCTCGCCATCGGAGTTTTCGACCGCCGCGGCGTGGTAGGCATGCTCAAGGGAGCAGACCGCGTCCTTCTCATCGCAGGCGACAGTGATGATGCAACTGCACCCTGGCATCTTGAGGACGTTGTAGCCATGATGAGTAGCCGCCATGAACTTGGCGAGCACCGGGTACCTCAGGGTGGCATTGTATGGGAGGCCGATGTGGGCCATGTCAAAGTCAATGAGCTCGGTGTTGTAGTTGTCACCTTGCCGAAGGTGACGGGAAGGCGCACGTGGCCCAGGGGAGTGGTGGAGCAGTCAGTCACCCCAGAGAACGGCTTGGTGGTCATGAGATGGTCATAGGGCACTTGAAGCATCTCGAAGGTCTCGACGGAGAGCACGTGGAGGCCAGCGCCACCGTTGATGGGGGTCTTGGTGACTGAAACATTGCTGATGGTAGGTGTGCACAGCATGGGGAGCGCACCAGCGGTGGCCACGCACCTGAGGTGGTCCTTGGAGTCGAAAGTGATGGCGTACTGCGACCACCTGAGGGGATGCACAGCCTCGAGCTTCGAGAGGGCTGCATTCACTTCAAGAGAGAACTTCTTGAAGACGTGGTTCAAGACGGGCGCCTGAGCTCCGCCAAGGATGCAGGCAATCTTGCGAGGCTCCTGGTAGCCCACAGCCCCATCGTCCTGATGATTGTCATCATTCCTCCTTGGCGGTGGCGGCAGCGGAGGGCGACCGACGTTGCCCTGAGGATGGGCCTCGCGAGGCTGATCACGCCAAGGGCTGTCGCGAGGCTGATCGCGCCAGCCACCCTCGCGAGGCTAGTCACGCCAGCCTTGACGGGGGTTGCGGTTGTCCCAGCGGCCTTCGCCACGGCCTCCTCCGCGGCCGAAGCCACGGTTATCATGCTCGGGTTGGTGGCCCAAGCGCTCGTCCCGGAGTGCCCTGAGCTCCTGGCAGTCGTCAGTGTTGTGGGTGTGCATGTTGTGGAAGACGCAGAATGGGCGAGTGTCCTTGGGGGGCTCGTCACGATCACGGCCGTGCTTCAGCTCAGGCTCTGCTGCTAGCACGGTAGGGCCCTTGCGCTTCGCTTCCTTGGCCTTGGCCTTCTTGTCTTCAGGATCGACATCTGGGTGCTTGAGGAGGGAGAGGCAGCCTTCTTCCACCCTGGTGCACCTCTCGGCCAAGTTGAACATCTCCAGCACCGTGCACAGGTCATCGTGGATGGCCAGCTCCTCGCTCATCTTGATGTCCGTGACGCCCTCGGTGAACGCCGAGATGATGACTTCATCCGAGGCCTTCGGGATCTTGAGGCGAACCTGGGTGAAGCGCTAACTGTACTTGCAGAGAGTCTCACCCGGTTGCTGCTTCACGCGCCGTAGGTCATTGACAGTGAGGGTGCGGCCACAGGTGCCTTGGAAGTTGGCGATGAACCGCTCGCGGAGCTCATCCCAAGAGGAGATCGACCCCTCCGGGAGGTGCATGAGCCAGGAGCGCACGCCGTCCTTGAGAGCCATGGGGAACCAGTTTGCCATGACCTTGTTGTCGCTGTTGGCTGCCTCGATGCTAAGCGAGTAGAGCTGGAGGAACTCCGCGGGGTTGGGGACGCCGTCGGAGCGCGGGGGCAGATCTGGCTTGAACTTGACCGGCCAGACAACTCGGCGCAGCTCACGAGTGAAGGAACGACAGCCTGCCGCACTGATGGGTGTGGCCCGCGCGAGGGGGGAACGGTCTTGATGCCCTTACGCGGCGGCCTCCAGAGCGACCCTGTCTTGGTGCTGACGTGGCGGTGCAGGGAGCGCACGTGCGTCGTACTCTAGATGCTGCATGACCTGGCAGCTGGCCTCGTCCCTGGTTGGCGCCGATGCTCCGCGCGGCGGGTCATGCGGACGCGCGTCGTGCCTCGGCTCGGCGTCAGTGCTACGCAGAGGAGGAGGCAGAGGCACCCCTTGGGCCACGTCGCTCGCATGAGATGACAGGGGGACGGAGCGAGTGGGAAGGCGCCGGGGCCTCTCCGGCGGCGTTGATGAGCTCGGTGATGCGGCCTAGCCAGGCGTGGTAGCCCTTGTTGGCGAGATGGTAGCGCAGCAGCTCACGCGCCATGAGAAGCGCAGCCAGCGCATTCGCCGGCCCGCGACAAGCGTGAGAGGACGAGGCCGTGACGGGAGTGAGGGAAGGCATGGCTGTGCGGCCATCACGCTGCATGGAGGGTGGCAGCGAAGAGTCCTGCTGCTCATGAGCAGCAGGGTCGGTGGCAGCGTTGTCCGTGGGAGAAGCGGATCGACGCGGGGCGCCGCGGCCCACCGGTGCCGTCTAGGCGACATGGGTGGCCCGGCGCTTAGCGTGAACTCGTCGAGCGTCGGCCATGGAAGCAACGAAGTAGGGACGGAGCGGAGGGGAGAACTTCGACACGCCCCTACCTAGCACGCCAAATGTCAGGATCGGGGCTCCGCAGACCCAAACAAGGTTCGCGAGGAGGACGAGGATGAACTAGTACAAGTGTGAGCTGCCTCGGGCGAGCTCGATGGCCAAAGGATTGGATCCTCCTCTACGGTGGAGACTAGCCTATCTTTATAGTGGCCTTGGTGCTCTTCCCTCATAGCTTCAGCGGGAAGGGATACCACAACGGCCAATTTGAAGGGGGACAGGAATACACCCTATCCTGACTAAAGGTGGTCTTCGTTTGCAAAGCCTCTGGTCATGACGCTGTGGTGGGCTCGGCGATGACCTCCATCCTGCCGAGCCAGCGGCCTTGGTCTTGTTGGACCAGAATGGAAACCTTTGGGGGATTCCTTGGGAACCCGCATACACCCTTGCCTCCTTAGCACCAAAGAGGAAACTGTCCTCTCCTGCACCCGCTGGCGCCCTCCTGGCCTTGGTCATCATGGCTCACGTCACCACATGCCTCACGAGGTGGGACGCTTGCCTAGAGATATCCGCTCCTCAGAAGGCAGCCTCGGGAGGCTGCTCCTTGGGAGGACTTGATGTCGTTCGCCTCGTGAGGCGGGCCTCGCGAGGGTCTTGTCTGTGAAGTCTTGTAGTTGGGTCATACTGGGCCGTTGACGGGGCCACGTGTTGGACCGCAGGCAGATGGATCTGGGTACCCCCGGTCCCAGAACACTAACAAATGCTACAAGTTCTTAGTCATATACTATAAATAACAAATTGAACATTTTATGAGGAAGCTAAATATGACTGCAACAACATAGCGACAGTATTTGGGTGACACCAAATTAATAATAACAGGTATGTACATGCACAAATTTAATTACATATAACTAATAGCACTATGACCCTCCACTATTTAGGCCAAAACCGGTGTGAAAACAACTGTTGCTACATTTGGCATCGCTGTCCTGCACTGCTGAGCCGATGCTAGAGGGAAAAAATAATGGAACCAAACTCCAGAGCACCTAGTTGCTTCGATGCACGGTTCTTTCATGCCATAAAGTTTTAATATTTTACTACTTGGCTGCTCAGATGTGTGGTGCAAAGTTGCCCGCACAAACTGCTGAAGCGGTGCCAAATAATTTTCTCAGGGTACTGCCGCTGAGATGGCAACATGTTTAGATACTAGGTAGAAACCGTGACACTGTCTTAATCACATCCAGAATAACATAGCACAGTGACAGTGTCTGAATCACATCTATCAAATGATTTGCAATAATGAAAGTGGGGCTAACCTTCTGTGCACATGCCAGAAACATCCTCCCACTGTCCACAGATTCAAAAGCAACTAACTTCACTCATGGAGATTGATGGTGACAACGAGCAGGCAGATCTTTGGCCACTCCACTCCATTCGTTGCAAGTGATAGTCCTAGCGAGCTACAAGAGGAAGAAATGGTTCAAATCGTCCACCGGGTTAAAATCCGATATGCACAAGAAGCTCAGCGGCGCTGCCCTGGGGCCGATCTTGGTGAGGCTGGCAGAGCTGTGGGAGGCCGGGCTCATGGCAGGCATGGTCTCTAAGGAGTTCCTCAGCTGCCGCATTGAGCCTCTGCAGAGGCGCTCGCACCCGGTGTGGGAGATTACCGGAGCCGAAGACCGGATCCGGCTAGCACAAGGGCGCCTCTCGGCCGAAGTGGTGACCGAAGCTTGGGAAGTCTTGTTTCCAGGGGAGGCAGAGGAGATGACCTAAGATGCACGCTTGATGCACCACTTGGCCGACAAGGCTGCACTTGTCGCGGCGATGCCCCAATTCGACCAGTGGGGGCTGATCCGGACGGATCTCGAGGAGCCTGAGGAGCTTCACAAGGATTCTTCAAAGATGGAGTCCGCCTCGGGCGACCGTGAGGCCTCCCACTCCGGGGAGGAGAGCAGCGAGGAATCGTCCCCGCCATCCCCTCCGTCCATGTTGGCGCGCCGCCGGTTCTGCCTGGGCGAGGACGTCGGCGACGATGGGGACGCGTTCCGCGTTGTGCCGGCCAAGCCCGTGCAGGCGAGGGGTGGAGTTGGCGGTGCCGCGGATGTCGACGAGCCTCTCGAGGTGTGGACGGAGGAGACCACCACGCCCACCAATGCTAATGGGACCTATGTCGCATCCACGGGTGGCCGCCTGGGTGCGCTTCGCGAAGGGGGCAGCAGCAGCAGTGGTGCCGTCAGGGAGTGGAAGAGGAGGCGCTAGAATCCCACGGATGACTAAGCTCCTCCGCCCCCACCTCTCGACTCCTGCTTCCTAGTAACTGCGGCCCTGTCGAGTTTTTGCCCGCGCAGGAACCCTGAGCTGGTCGCCGAGGAGAAGACCAAGAAGAAGAAGAAGACCGAGGTTGAGGGGCCCTCCCCTCCCCAGAAGGCTGCCTCACCTTCGTGCCGACGCATGGGGCGACAAACCTAGCGGGGGGCAGCGAGGAGGCCGAGCTGCAACTCGAGAGCGAGGGCGAGGCCGCAGATGGTCGGGAGGCGCTCCTCCGCGAGCGCGCGGAGGCGACCCTTCGGAGTGGGGCCACGCCCCCCAAGTCCCCTGCAGTGGTGCCTCCTGAGGCAGCCCCTGCCGTGGGGGTCGACATGGCGGAGAAAGGTAGCACGACGCCAAACCCTTCTCAGCATGCAGCTCCCACTGCGGCGGAGATCCATGCAGACTGTGCGGGAGCCATCTTTGGGTCTGGGCGCCGAGCCCCCGAGGCGCCCAAGGTGACTCTAGAGCACGTGGTGACGCCGCCAGCGCCGGAGGCGGTCATTCCAAGCCCTCCGCGCCAAACAGTGAGCGCGATCCCTACTAGGGGTGACAGCGCGGAGCTATCAAAATGGCTCGAGATCGTGCCCTCCCGCATGACTATGTCGGCGGGCGACGAGGAGGCCTGGGTAGGCCGCGCCCTCATGCTGTGGGAGCGCAGCACCGTGCCCTGGGGCGGGGCCATCAACAGCACCAGGAGGCCACCCGCTCCCCAATGGGCTCGGTGGTGGTGCCCTGGGGCACCTCGGGCAGCGGTCGCCACGTGGACCCTGTCGGCAGCTCGATGCACAACGCGTTCCCGGCGAGCGGCAGCGTCGTCCATGTTGATGTTGATGTCGAGGTCGAAGGCGTGAAGACGAGAATTCCCCCTACCTGGCATGCCAAATGTCGGAGTCTAGGAACCGCGTCCAAGAAACTCTCCACGAACTAAGGTTCGAACTCTGGGGGGCTTTGATTGGCAACCTATGACCCGATGACAACTACGGTGAGATCACGATGAGCACACTGACTCACACCGGACACGATGGGGATGCGCGAGCTACCCAGGTTCAGACCACCGTGCGGTGTAATACCCTACTCCTGCCTGTATTGGATTGCTATGTAATGGAGAGCTTGTGGCTCGAGGTACATGAGGCGTGGAGGATAATGGGCCGATCACCTTACATGGAAGCGGCCCTACCACTTTTGTAGTGCCTTGGTCCTCTTCCCCGAAAATATGAGCGGGAAAGGGTGGCCACATAGTGGCAATTCAAAGGGGAACATGTGCCCAAGCTTATCCTGACTAAAGGCGGTCTCTGCCTGCTAAAGTAGTCATCCTGACACGCTAGTGGGCTCGACGATGACCTCCACCCTAGCGTGCCGATTTGTCCTGATCTACTTACACCAAAGAGGAAATCTTTGGGACTTGCTTTGGGGGAGGCAGACGTTGCTGCTCCCTTATCACTAGAATGGAAACCGGCCTTGGTCACGCCCCGCCGTCCTTATCCTGACAGCAGGATGCCATCCACGTGATGGACGCGGAGCCCCGCGGCTGGCGCCGTATGACCTGCTTCGTGAGGCGGCCTCGCGAGGGGTTGCCTCAGGAGGCAGCCCAGCGCTTGGCGGCCTTGGCGGGTCCTTAGCCCTGCGGCGAGGGGCCTTGTGAGGCGACTCCCTCTGGAGCGGCCGAGGCAGGGCCATCTTTCATGGATCGACCCAAGTGTCGTCCCCTGGGTTAGAGGCAGACGGGCCATGGTTCCCCGGTTTCCACTAGGCCGATAGGTACGGCTCGAGAGGTCATTTAAGAAGACCATGGCAACCGCGATGGTCGGATGCGAGACGGCGAGAGCGAGGAAGCAAGCGAGGAAGAAGCTATAGCTTTGGAAGGAAGGAAGGAGGAAACAGGGGAAGTGTGGCTTGTGGTCTGGGAGAAAAGGGGGTGGGGAGGGGGAGAGTTAGATATTCGGCGGTAGGCAAAAAAAATTGAAAGGTGGAGTGAAACTTGGCGCCCGGTGCCGCCAGACACCATTCACTTTGAACAAATGTGTGCATCGCAAATGATTCTTCTGCTTTACATGCATGCAATGAATTTGGGCATTCAAATTTTGGTCTTAATTTCCCTGGGTACGATGCTCATCCATGTCATTGCATAATTTAACATCACTTCCTAATTTAGGTACACAAAAGAGCATATAGAACACACACCACACTTACTAAATCGAGCAATTTTCGTAAGCGAACAAAGCCGGTTGATCTAAACATTGCTCTAACAAAAGACCAACATTATAAACAAAAGGCTAAGTACGCATAATTTTAACAAAGCCACCGACGCATCGCCCTATGCCTCACTGGTGTAAGATGAGACATTGATGACTTAGCCTGGCGACATGCCGCCATTGGTGGACTCCGCGTCCCCCAGGTTGAAGTCGATCGCGTCGTTGTCCTCGTCCTCGTCCTCGGTGGCGCCCTCAAGGTTGTAGTACTCATAGTAGTGGTTACGGCAGAGCTCGCGTTGGTACTCTATCGCCGATTCCTCAACGAACATGCTCTTCTCTAACTCCTCCTTAGCCATGCGCAACTCCTCCTCCCGGCGCTCCTCGATCTCCGCCGCCTTCTTCATCTTCGGCTCCCATTTGGCGATCTCATGAGGAAGCAGGTGCTCCATGGACTCCGCCACCTTTTCGGACGTGGGGTGCATGCTGGATTCCGAGGAGGCCTGGAATATCTTGGCATGGGCATCCTCGAACTTGGCGTGGATTGCTTCGACCCAGGCCAGGGCGACATCCGCGACATGGACGGCTACTCGAGCGCTCTTGGCGTTTGCAGCCATCGTCACAGCAGCTACTACATCCGTCTCGGCTGTCGTAACTGCCTTGTCGGTTGCCGCAGATGCCCTCTCGTTGGATGCGTCCACGTTCAATGCGGATGCGGACGCGCTCTCGGCGGAGGCGGCGGCGCTCTGGGAGGATGCGGCGTACGTAAGGGCCCTCACGAAACATCTCCACGGTGTCACTGTTTGCCAGGAGGGGTTGGGGAATCGGGATTGGGGATTCGTGGTTCGGGGGTGACCGACACTTGAGAAGACGAAGCCGACGAAGCTTATGGAGGAAGACATAAATAGACCCACAAATTTTCATCGCAAACAGTTCCTAAGCATACCTCTCAAAATTATATTCATCTCTGTTTTAAAAGCTTCGAGCTCTAGCACCTCTGCAAATCCCTGCTTCCCTCTGGGAAGGGCCTATCTTTTACTTTTATGCAAGAGTCAGTAGTATTCCTTCTCATTTTCAACCTCAATTATTCTCTAGTTGGCAAGTATCATGTCGTGGGAAAAGATCCAAGCATATATGGCCATTCAAAAAAAATTGATCATGAATTATTATTGTTGACAATTATCTATATGATAAATAAGTTGGGAGTCGAAACATTAAGCCCTATCATTCTCTGTGTTCGATGGATGCTATTTGTTCTTAAAATATGCTTTGAGTATCAGCAATCATAGAAGACTATATGATAGTTGAGTATGTGGAATTTGCTAAATCAAAGCTCTTACATAGACCCTTCCTGAAAATAAGATGAATTGCAATTGTTTGATGACTGAGAACATAGTTTATTAATTTTGAGGAAAGTTTATGGTCTATGCATTAACATGTGAATAGCTTGTTACTTGATCATGATAAGTTTTATGAGATGAGCTACTATTTATGATATATAATGATACTAGAAAAAGTGTTTGGAACTATCAATGATCAAACTTTTGCACTATGCTAGCATTCACACTTCATAAATTATTTCTTTTATCATTTACCTACTCGAGGACGAGCAGGAATTAAGCTTGGGGATGCTGATACATCTCCAACGTATCTAGAATTTTTGAAGTATTCATGCCATATTTACAACAATTTTATATGATTTTTGTATGATTTGATTAGAACTAACCCGGACTAACGTTGTTTTCAGCAGAACTACCATGGTGGTGTTTTTTGTGTGGAAATAAAAGTTCTTGGAATGGGCATAAAATTTATGGTGATTTTTTATGGACCAAAAGAGACCTGCGAAGCACCGGAGCTGGGCCATGAAGTGGATGAGGGAGCCACAAGCTTGGGGGGAGCGCCCACCCCCTAGGGCGCGCCCTTCGAGCTTGTGGGGCCCTCAGGCACCACCTTGACGTGAGACCGACGCCAAAAATTCCTATAAATACCAAAACCCCCGAAAAGAACCCTAGATGAGAAGTTCCGCCGCCGCAAGCCTCTGTAGCCACGAAAAACCAATCGGGACCCCGTTCCGGCACCCTGCCAGAGGGGGAAATCATCACCGGAGGCCATCTTCATCATCCCGGCGGCCACCATGATGAGGAGGGAGTAGTTCACCCTCGGGGCTGAGGGTATGTACCAGTAGCTATGTGTTTGATCTATCTCTCTCGTGTTCTTGATTTCGCACGATCTTGATGTACCGCGAGCTTTGTTACTCTAGTTGGATCATATGGTGTTTCTCCCTCTCTATCTTCTTGTGATGAATTGAGTTTTACCTTTGAGGTTTCATTATTATTGGATTGAATACTTTTATGGATTTGAGAACGCTTGATGTATGTCTTGCGTAGGATACCCGCGGTGACAATGGGGTGTTCTATTGATTCACTTGATGTATGTTTTGGTACTCAACTCACGGATTCCCGAGGTGACATTGGCGTAATCTATGTATAGGGGTTGATTCACGTTTTCATCCTTGTTTCTCCGATATAAATCTTGGGGCACTCTTTGAGGTTCTTTGTGTTGGATTGAATATTATCAACATGAAGTTGTTTGATGCATATCATATAATTGACCCACGGATACTTGTCGTGACATTGGAGTATCTAGGTGACATTAGGGTTGATTGATGTGTATTATATGGTGTTATTTTAGTATGAACTGTAGGGTTGTTTGTGACACTTATAGGAATAGCTTAAAGGATAGATCATAAAGAATAACTTTGAGGTGGTTTCGTACTCTACAAGCAATTTCATCTTATGTTCGCCGTGATAGGAACTTTGGAGTGACTCTTTGTCGCACGTTGAGGGATTGCCATATGATTTAATTATGTTATCATTGTTGAGAGACTTTGCACTAGTGAAAGTATGAACCCTAGGCCATGTTTTCAAGCATTGCAATACCATATTTGCTCACTTTTGTTACTAGTTACCTTGCTGTTTTTATATTTTCATATTACAAAAACCTATATCTACTATCCATACTACACTTGCATCACCATCTCTTCGCCGAACTAGTGCACCAATACAATTTACCATTGTGTTGGGTGCGTTGGGGACATAAGAGATTTCTTGTATTTGGTTGCAGGGTTGTTTAAGTGAGACCATCTTCATTCTACGCCTCCCACGGATTGATAAACCTTAGGTCATCCACTTGAGGGAAATTTGCTACTGTCCTACAAAACTCTGCGCTTGGAGGCCCAACACGAGTCTACAAGAAGAAAGGTTGCATAGTAGACATCATGCCTCATCAAGTAGACATATCCATATCTACTCAAGTCGTCGGTAAAAGTCACGAAGTATTGGAAACCACTTCTGGGTGTCATGCTCATTGGTCCACATACATCACTATGTATAAGTTCCAACAGCTCGGACGCTCTCTCGCAACTCTTTGCAAAAGGAGTCTTAGTCATCTTGCCGAGTAGGCAAGACTCGCATGTCTCGAATGATTCAAAATCAAACGAAGTTAGAATTCCATCATCCTGGAGCTTATTCATGCGCTTTTGACTAATGTGTCCTAGTCGACAATGCCAGATGTAAGTCGGATTTATCTCATTAGGCTTATGGCTCTTGACATTTATGTTATAGACTCACTCACCTTCAAGATCTAGGATAAATAACCCGTTCACAACGGGTGCAAAGCCATGAAACAGATTATTCAAGTAAATAGAACAACCATTGTCCTTAATACTGAATTCATAACCTTGTCTCATCAAACATGAGGCAGAAATAATGTTTTGACTCAAAGCAGGAATATAATAACAATTATCAAGTTCCATTACAAATCCTGAAGGTAAATTAAGTTGCATAGTGCCGACGGCCAATGCAGCAACTCTTGCTTTATTCCCGACGCGTATGTCCACTTCTCCTCTTGCGACATTCCTAGTTCTACTTAGCCCCTGCATCGAGTTGCACATGTGAACAACCGATCCGGTAACATATACCCAAGAGCTACTAGAAACATCAGCAAGATAAATATCTATAACATATACAACAAGTGTACCTGAAGAAGAAGTCACACTTCCAGTCTTCTTGGCCTTCTCGGCAAGCCACTTGATGCAGTTCCTTTTTCAGTGTCCAGGTTCCTTGCAATGAAAGAAAATAGTCCCCGAGGTCGTCCCTAACTTAGGCGTAGCAGCGGCAGTCGGAGTTGCCTCCTTCTCCTTGCCCTTTGCCTTAGCCTTTTTCTTGGACCAGATCTTCTTCAACTTAGTCGAGTTCTGCACCATCAACACTTGATGATGCCTACCTTTTTTGATATCCTGCTCTGCCACCTTGACCATCCCATGCAATTTAGTGAGCTTCTTTTCCATCCCATGCATATGGTAGTTCGAGATGAATGTCCCATAGCTATCCGGAAGAGAACCCAAATTGCACCTGTGGACAACTCATCCCCAAGTGGGAAGCCCAACCGATCCATAGCTTGCATGTACCCGATCATCTTGATCACATGTGGGCTCAGTGGATCACCTTCTTTCAGCTTATAATCCATCAAGGATCGCCAGATGTTGAAGCTTTCGGTCCTAGCCTGCATTTGAAACATGCTTTTAAGGTTCCCGGTCATATCAAAAGCCTCAATATTTTTGAACTGTTGCTGCAGATCAGGCTCCATAGAAGCCAGCATGAGACAACTGATCTCGTTTGATTCATCAATGAGTTTCTGGTAGACATTTCTAGTTTTCGCATTAGCATTATCGACAGGTTCCTTTGGAAGTGGATTCTCTAGAACTTGTTCCTTTTTCTCATGCCTAAGAACAATTCTCAAGTTTCTATATGAGGTGGTAAAGTTTGTTCCATTCAATTTATCTTTTTCCAGGATTGATTTCAACGCAAAAGGGGTGACTTGAGCAGGTGGTGCCATTGATCTACAACAGAAATATGCAAAACACTAAGACATGTATTCATGAAGAGTATTCATATTAAACATTTTAATAAGATCATTACACCCACTAAAATCAACATCCCTCAGTTGATACTTTGTGATTCAAGATCCAAGATCAACTTGTCAACTAGTGAGCTTTTGCATCACTTCTAGAAGACAAGATCACTCGGTAAGCAACTCTTGCTAATCATATCTCCTTACAACTCTTGTTGTTAGGGACATCTCATGTCGCGCCAACTCCTATGCCTCGTGGCCCAAAACTGTTTTGATAGCCATGACAAGTCAACCAATGCTTCGCATGTAAGTGTCCGACACAAACCCGTCACTTCAAGGAGATCTAGTGGCACCCTAATTTTATAGGCCCACCACTAAATATACTTGACATGTGAAGGTGCAACAATTGGGGAGGCATTTATACTTGACATTCTTTGAGGGATCACCCTACTTAAAATATCTACCATGCAAAAGAAGGGTGCTTAAAAGGGATAAACTTTCACAGGCAGTTTATACATGTGTGATATGGTATAACCCCTTTTGACTGCGCATGGTGATCTCCATCTCCATGTGCGCGGCCCGCCCATGGTGATCTCTATCTTCATGCATGGTTGTCAACCGCCAAGTGTTACATAAGATACTACGCTATTACAAACTAACAGCTACTGAAAGTAAATTACATTACATGGCTTCTCATGTTGACACGCAGGTCATTAATACAAATAACAGGACAACCATATGGCTGCTGCTGGTTGCCGCACTCATGACACCCAGGTCATGAAATAAAAATGTACAAGCAACATTCATGGGCTATACCAAATCACAAACATTCCCTGCAAAAACAAGTCGGACGTTCTACCGTCGAAGATAAAACCTTCTGAAATTCGATTTTCCAAGTGGATTTTGGACTAGACAGAAGCGCCAAAATCTTGTTTGAATTTTTGTCACTTATACAACTTTTCGTTAGCTTCAATTTGACAGGTCGTGGAGCAAAATTGCAGTTTGTATGCAAAAGTTACAGTCGTTTTACCGAGAGCGCTCCAACAGATTTTAGCACTGCGGAAATCACATTTCCACGTTGTTGATCCATGTTCCGTTTCTATCAATCTCATTGATCTTCGCGTGCTACATCCGGATTTATGTTCCACTGTCTATCCAGATGGCGGAAATCGACCGGTAGGGGTAACTCGTGTCACGACCTCTGTGACATGATCTCGGAAACATGATCATGAAACCAACACTGATGTGCGCAGCCGATCTCATCGCCCCGCACCTGAACCGATCTACATATCTCATATGCATATCATTGAATCTATCACCACACCGCGGAGGCTCTGATGCCACTGTTGGAACATGCAGTACGCTACGCTAGCGCCAAATTAAAATTTCTACCGCGCACCCAAGATCATGCTGCTGGAAATAGATCACGGGATCGGGTTTACCCCTAGACGCGCAGTCACCGCAGTGGAAGTAGGGTTGGTGATGCGTGTAGTCGATCTCTCGGCCCATCTCCTCCTTGCGTCGCCGATCTCCCCGAACAGCGAAGACCCACGAATGGTGATCTCCCACAAACGGCTCATCGCGTTTCCCTCAAACGGTTCTTCCAAGCACCACAGATGCAATGCCTCCAAGGTATCCACACGTACAGGGAGCAGCGCCGCGTGGCATGGTCATGGGGAGTTGCGACGGTGGCTGTCCAGGGAGTAAAAAGATCAACCCTAAGCAGTGTGCCCACTCCCCTTTATATAGACCACCGAGGTGGGATATGAAAACATGATTTGCACGTCGGACATGAATAAGAGAGGTGGTCTTCAAAGTATCCTCTCCCGAAAGATAGGACGACTCATCAGATATGATTCTAGATAATGTTCAATGCCTCATATCGCAAGACATAGTTATATTGGATAATTGATCTTCATATAAATGAAGCATAAAAGTTTAGCAAACAGTTTAGCAATCACTTAGAAATTTTCATGTTGTAGGAGTACTTGTAAAAAAAATTAGAGTTGTTCATTGACTTAGAAATTTTCATGTTGTTCATTGACTTAGACATGAGGGGGGGGGGGGTTGTTAAAACATAACCCCGATAACTTTGGTATAACTTCGACATGAGGGGGGAGGAGTACTCGACGATCGCTGGAGGACTCGTCCCCGACGATCGACATGAATAAACTTTGTACATGTGTTTGGTGCATTTTAATGTCTATTTGCTGCTGGTATTTAACGAACAAACTTTGTTCTACAATTGCTGAAAAACTGCTAAGTCTGAAACTGACTGCTATCAAACTTGTCACATTTGCATGATGTTTTCCACTAATCCATTTCTCATATGCATATGATTCCTTCTTGTGATTTGGTCTATGTAATGTGTACTTTGATGCCATGCCCTTGGTTTCCATGTAAAGTTGTTGTAGCATGATTCAATCTTGCTCTCAAATTGTCATCATAATGTTGCTGTTTTGCATTCCCAGATTTCATTAAGTCTAAAAAATAGCTTATCTCATGGTTGTATATTGCCATGTTGTAATATTTGCAGAAACTATGGAACACGGTAGAGATTTAGAACAAGAAGAGATGTTGGGGGAAATAATCGGTGGTGGAGATGATGATATCACCTCATAGTTTCCCAACGACGCCGATGGTGAGGGAAGAGAAGATGACGGCTCCGGTGATCGAATGGAGGGAGGAGATGACGGCTTCACCGGTGTTGGAGCTTAACTATTGCAAAGTCCGGCGAGGTATAGATATTAATTAAGTCTCTACTGACTAGATGCATTAATTGATTTGTATGTACATATATTAACGCTTCTTTCTTCTTTTAGCCCTCCGGATCGAGCCAACCTTCTATAAGGAGACGAGGCCCGAAAAAAAGGTTGGGCGAGAATGAAAGGTTCACGATCGAAGAAGTCGCTATAGATGGCAAACCGACTCTTCCCAAGCGGACCTCAAATCGATTTATACAGCACAGTTTATAGCGGAGGAAATCAAGAAACTTGAAGTAGCTGGTTTGGTCAGAGGAGTGTTACATCCAACTTGGTTGGCGAACCCAATGGTAGTGCGCAAGGCAAATGGGAAGTGGAGACTTTGTATTGACTACATTGATCTCAATAAAGCATGTCCAAAGGATCCTTTCCCCTTGGCGTGCATTGATCAAATTGTAGACTTCACTGCTGGCTGTGAGTTACTCTCATTCCTTGATGCATACTCTGGATACCATCAGGTATTCATGGCCAAGAAGGATGAGGAGAAAACGACATTCATTACTCCATGTGGCGTGTACTGCTTCGTGTGTATGCCTTTTGGACTAAAGAGTGTTGGTTCAACGTTTGCAAGAGCAGTCCAGATTGGTTTTGAACCGCAGTTGCAAAGGAATATAGAGGCTTACATGGATGATATAGTGGTCAAGACCAAAGACAAATTGACCCTCATTCAAGATTTGGAAGAAACATTTGCCAACTTGCGCAAAATCAACATGAAGCTCAACCCTGAGAAGTGCGTGTTTGGCATTCCGTCCGGCAAACTTCTCGGGTTCTTTGTATCTCAATGGGGAATAGAGGCAAATCCCAACAAGATCAAAGCTATTGAGCAGATCCAAGCACCTAAAACTGTCAAGGATGTACGGCGCCTTGCCGGCTGTGTTGCTGCTTCAAGCAAGTTCATTTCTAGATCTGCAATGCGCGCTGATACGTCTCCAACGTATCTATAATTTATGAAGTATTCATACCATGTTTACAAAAAATTCATATTGTTTTTGTTGGGGATATACCCCGCGGTGTAACTCATCCTGATGTACGACCTGGCTGGAGCTTGGCGACTCACTGGTGACCCGCCCGGACCTGGCGACTCACGGGTAACCCGTCCGAGCTTTGCGACTCATTAGTGACCCGGCGGGCGGGTCAGACAGACGACAAGACCCAACGGCCCAAAAGATGACTCATGGGAAGGCTGACTCACATTATGGTGGGCCGGCTTGAGAAGGAAGGCAAAAGGAATAATTCCCTTACAAGGGAAGCAAGACTAGGATTCCACTTGTAATAGAATAGTCCTAATCCTCCTAGAACTCCACATGTAACCCGCGCCTCCAACTTATATAAGGAGGGTCAGGGCACCCTAAGAGGGACAAGTTAACACAAACAAGTCAATAGCTCTCAAGACAGAGGTAGCGAAACATCGTCCTTGTAACCAAGTTCATCATCATCATCAATATCAATGAAGCAAGATGTAGGCTTTTACCTCCACCGTGAGGGGCCGAACCTGGGTAAAACCTCGTGATGAGGACATCAATACCATTGTTACACCCACAGCCCCTGCTGCTATACATACTGGACCAATTACTAGAGCTCGCGCACGCCAATTAAATTATCAGGTACTTTCGTTTCTTGGTAATGATTCTAATGTTCATGAGAATATGATGCTGCCTAAATTGGATACATTTGTTTTGCTTACAAATGAAGGGCCTAGCTTGGACAAGAAAGAGGAACCTTGGAGCAAGTTCAAGCATGGAGATGATGGCATGCGCAAGGGGAATAAGAACGGAGTTACAAGTGATGATTTCAGGACTTTGAAGCCACCATAAGGAGTGCAGGAAGCCTTGGACGAAATATACAAGATGCCACTTCATAAATTTCGTCCAGAGGCTATTATAGGTGCTGTGTCACCTTATTATTGGGCCAGGCCCATGTAATTTCGAAATACTTGAGTATAGGCTATTTTTAGAGTCCGTATGTGTGGGGAAACAAGAGATAGGGTTGGTTTCGGACCCCTCCTTCAAGGGCCACGAAATCCCCCCCTCTTCCTCCATATATACAGCCCTTAGGGCACCGTTTAGACTTTGGGTTTTGTTTAGATTAAAAGTTCGCCATAGCTGCAACTTCGCGTACTTCGTTTATGTTCAACGACCAGACCAAGACGTCACAGAACCCCACCTCGATCAATAAAGCTTTCATCTTATATTCGCAATATCCAGATTGCAAATCTTAGTTTCTTGCTTGTTCTTCGTTTGCTTGCAGGAGATAGACCCTCGGGGTCAGGTTGATTGTGCTCCGGCGTGGTCAATAACCTCTCGGAGTTGGTTTAGCGATTGCTAAGGCGCGACGTCCTCGCACGTTCGTAGTCGGATCGTCAAAGTCTACTCCACCAAAAACGATAGATATCATCTCATCGAAAGATCAGGACACCCTCGCCTCTATCAAGTGGTATCAGATTCCCAGGTTGCTCGGTGAGATTTACAGTTTTTCGTAGTTTAGATCGAGTCTGTTCTTCATACCTACAGTCCAGGAAAAAACCAAAAAAAAAATTAGGGTTAGTTCATCATATCCGAACCAATCTGAGCCTTTGCATAATCTTTTTAGGGTTTTTGCTTTGTTGAATTTGTGGTTGCATCGTCGTGTCAAGTTGCTGGTCTTAGCGTCTAGTTCTTTAGAGTTCGAGTTCTGTTCACAAGTTGTCACGCCGCCGCCGCACCATCATCATCGCCCCTACCATATACCACCACAGCTTATCTGCTATTTCTCTGAGTCCATATACCACCACCGATCCGAGTCCATATACCACCACCGATCCGAGTCCATATACCACCACCAATCCGAGCCCACATATACTACCGTCATATACCATCACCAGTCCGAGTTCCACCAGATTCATCTCTGCCACCAGTCCTAGCCCGAGTCCAGTATTTATTCCTTTATTTTAGAGTGCCAGATCACGCGATACTACGAGTCGTGAACAAGTCGGATTCCCCAATTTTCGTGCTACCCGCAGAAGAAAATAGTTCCAGTTTCAAAAAAAAAAAACTAAGTCTGGAAAACCTGCTGCTATACATACTGGACCAATTACTAGAGCTCGCGCACGCCAATTAAATTATCAGGTACTTTCGTTTCTTGGTAATGATTCTAATGTTCATGAGAATATGATGCTGCCTAAATTGGATACATTTGTTTTGCTTACAAATGAAGGGCCTAGCTTGGACAAGAAAGAGGAACCTTGGAGCAAGTTCAAGCATGGAGATGATGGCATGCGCAAGGGAACAAGAACGGAGTTACAAGTGATGATTTCAGGACTTTGAAGCCACCATAAGGAGTGCAGGAAGCCTTGGACGAAATATACAAGATGCCACTTCATAAATTTCGTCCAGAGGCTATTATAGGTGATGCGTCACCTTATTATTGGGCCAGGCCCATATAATTTCGAAATACTTGAGTATAGGCTATTTTTAGAGTCCGTATGTGTGGGGAAACAAGAGATAGGGTTGGTTTCGGACCCCTCCTTCAAGGGCCACGAAATCCCCCCCTCTTCCTCCATATATACAGCCCTTAGGGCACCGTTTAGACTTTGGGTTTTGTTTAGATTAAAAGTTCGCCATAGCTGCAACTTCGCGTACTTCGTTTGTGTTCAACGACCAGACCAAGACGTCACAGAACCCCACCTCGATCAATAAAGCTTTCATCTTATATTCGCAATATCCAGATTGCAAATCTTAGTTTCTTGCTTGTTCTTCGTTTGCTTGCAGGAGATAGACCCTCGGGGTCAGGTTGATTGTGCTCCGGCGTGGTCAATAACCTCTCGGAGTTGGTTTAGCGATTGCTAAGGCGCGACGTCCTCGCACGTTCGTAGTCGGATCGTCAAAGTCTACTCCACCAAAAACGATAGATATCATCTCATCGAAAGATCGGGACACCCTCGCCTCTATCACCTCGTATCTCTTGTCCCGCTCAACCTCGTTCAAGCTACTACCTAGTTGCGTTGGCATCACGACTAAGTCCTCACACTAGGACATCTGCTGTGACAAAACCACGATAGTTGGCGCCCATCATGGGGCCACGCACGGTGATGTTGTGTTCTTGAAGGGATCTCATCTAGGATTCGAAAAGTTCGCAATTTTTTGGATGAAGAAGAACCAGTTTTGAAGGGTTTGCATCGTCTCCATGGCAAGCAGCTAGATCAACATATACGAGATTTGAGATGGAAGGGAAATTAGGGTTGCGTGGTGCGAGCCGCCGCGACCGGACGATCCGTCAAAACCAGATCAATTTTCAAGAGTCGCCGTTAGAAGCCGAGACAGACAGAAGTTTTCCGGTGCAATACCTCACACGCGGCCGCCGAGTTGCTACAATTGATATCCTCGTTCTTGGAAGAAAAACTACACGTAAAGAAAATCGCATCCCGGGCAGCTGACGTAGCGGGTTTGCCTCAAATCCCGAGGTTCGGGAGCAAATGATCTGACCAAGCTACCACGTGAAGAGCCAATCAAAGTATTAGTTCAATGTGTACTTCTCACGTGCTGGACGGAAGTGCAAGTATTACTTATTTACTTTCCGCCTACAATGTTACGCGCACAGGAAGAAACTATCAGATTGGATCTACCAATGAAAAAAAATAAAAAAAGGGGGGCCACGACGGAAAGTGGATAAGGCTACGGATTCGGTTTTCGTCTCCGTCTTCGCTTGCGAGCTGTAGCGATCACCACCTCCACCTCGCCTCGCTCGCCTCTGCCGTGGCCGAGCCGCCGTTGCGGTCTCCGTCTCTGCCGTGGTCCGGTGCCTCCGAGCCGGTCCTGTCGCCTTGCCACCACTATGGTCCGCCTCGCTACTGCAGGTTCGTCCTGTGTCGAGCTCCGCCTCCCTGAGCCACCGGTGCCCCTCTGCCGTGAGTCGCCCGCCTCCGCGCGGCCCCTGCCTCATCTGCCGGCTGCCCCGCCGCACGTCGAGCCGCTTAGGCCACACTCCTCCTCTGCCTCACCGGGGGCCTTCTCGAGCCGCCTCGCTCCGCCTTCGAGCTGCCACCTCGAGTCGCCACTCCACTGTGGTCGGCCACAAGCCGCCGCCGCTGCCAGCGAGCCTCCTCGAGCCGCCGGACTCTGCCTCCGTCGTTGCGCCCTGTTGAGCCGCCTGGAACCGCCATCCGTCTCTGCAGCCATGGCCACGGCCTCGCTCCGAGTCACCTCGCCTCGCGCTGTCCCCATGGTCTCACGGCAAGTCGCCGGCCGCAGCTGTGGCCTCGCCGGGCTGTGAGCCGCCGCCACACTTTGCCTTTGTGTTGAGTCGCCACCAAGCTATCGACTTCTGTGCAGCATTGCAAGTTTCCAAAGATCAGTTCCTGAGGCCGCAAGTGAAAGCTCAAACCGCCGAGTCGTCTGTTTGTACTGCTGCTCTCCACGTTGTCACATAAAGGGGTCAATAAAATTGTTGCTGCTCACTGCTGTGCATACTTCTACTGCTCACTTCAAGTTTCAAAGAATTTCCACCACTGCACGTCAAATATGCAAACCAACAGACATCAATCATGGAGTGGTCATCTGGTACTAATTGAGCAAAGCAAATTTATACGGAGTAGTACTAGTTCAGTACTGTTTACGTAAAGGCCAAGTTGACAAGGCACTT
This sequence comes from Thinopyrum elongatum, assembly GCA_011799875.1. NCBI lineage: Eukaryota > Viridiplantae > Streptophyta > Magnoliopsida > Poales > Poaceae > Thinopyrum > Thinopyrum elongatum. The sequence continues at coordinate 392,773,828 of CM022303.1, forward strand.
CAGATTTTTAAATCCTTCAAAAACTGATACATGCACACCAGGAAGGCATTATTTATTTGTGGTGATTGCCTCAAGACTAGAGGAGAAGATTCCTTATGATGACCTGGTGCAATAAAACAAAAGATGAGCATGTAATATCAAAATAATGATGAAAAGTTAAGACTGGGACTACTTTGGTTGATTATGCAGGACACCCAAGTGCTACTCCTGGTGGTCGATGCAAAGAGACAGTGCCAGATGATATAGGTAAGGTCCAAGGCCGCTGCCTGGAAGCGCTACCAGCAAAACTGCATGTGCTGCCACATCAAGATATCAGATCATGCCAATATAAAAGGGGAGCACGCCCTCAAGCACAAAGGGCAAAGCAATTCACGGTCCATGTTGAGATGGCAGAATAAGTTCATTGGAGACCGGAGTCCGCGAGAATGAGGGGCACGACCCACTTAAAAACTGGATGGATGCATGGTTATTTGTTTGGATGTCAAGGCCATCACTCGGTCAAATTGCCGTGCAGTCGCTTCATCCGAAAAATACATCAGGTGATACCCATCCTATCTATTTTATCTGTATACAATAATCTGTCTGCGAATAGTTACTTTGTCTTGCAATATTTTATGCAGGACAATTATTTATGACAAAAGTGATGTTATACCATGGATATGGAGCGCGCACCAACATTATTTTGCACTGGCGTTCGTCTGTGCCGCGCTGTTCAATGGATGTGCGCAAGCCGCGGCCTCTGCGGCCGAGTCTACATCAACACGACGTGGCTGACTCGCGTGTCCGCGCGGCTTACCGCGCCTGCAATTGACTCGCCCGTCCACGCGGCTTACCGCGCCTGCGCTTGAGTTGCCCGTCCGCACCGGCTTACAACGCCATGGCCGACTCATCTGTCCGTACCTGCGGCCGGCTCGCCTGTGTCTATGCTGCCTCTGATGCCGCGGTCGTATTTACCGTCCACCTCCGCGGTCTGGTCTACATCAACACACTGGAGCTGCACCTGTCTACACGAGCTGTTTAGTGAGCGCATGCAAGTCACTGCTCTTGTAGCCCGGTTTATTCCAACAACTCTGGAGCAGATCATAATATGTTATCAGCCTCCGTCTGCACTGGATGATTCAATGGATAGGCGCACGAGTCGCGGCCACTGCGGTTTGTCTAAACTTCAACAACCAGCTGGGATGAACCACTGGCCGAATTATTAACATAAATCATACGGGATCATGTGTAACCCGCCATGGTCGACCTAAACTTTCCATGGATTCATATTGCATTACCAACGCCAAGGATATACAATAAGTGTTGCGAAGATCATCAACTCGTCACTTTGCCTCCAGCTTCAACACATTCCAGCGTTCCGCTGTTCAACTATATGCCGGTTTATATCACGGTCAAGTATGAAGAATCTCAAGCCAACTTCTTGAGTCGTCTTAAGACTCGGGGGCTACACAGATATGACTTAGCAAGTTTTGCCAGTTTCAGCAAATTCAAGAACCCGGGTCATTGGAGGGAAAATAACCCAGTCCCGGAGGCTACTATCCCATTGGTGAAAATTTAAAGGCCGTCAAAAAATTTCCGGCTTAAAAAGTGCCTGGCAATCAAAAAATTCCGGCTCAATGGAAGAGTTCCGGGTTATCACAAAAGATTCCAGTTCAAATTCCAGCTCCAGGGAAATCTGTCTCCCACAAGGTTTTAAGCTCTTAATATCCGGTTCAACATCCGATTCAAGAAGAATCTATCTCTCGCAAATTCGAGTTCTCAGAAAAATAAAAGGTTGCCAAAGAGAACTTGCTGCCATGATGCGCGGTTCAAACATGGGTATCCTGCCTTATGGGCTTATCATATTATGATCAACTTAATAAAGCCGGCATCCCTGAAATTCGGGGCCTCTGTCGTTTCATTTCTGTGTATTTGAGTCTTTATTAGTTGATCATAAGGTCACTTGGGGGCTTCCAACCCATCGGGTTTAGCTTTCATACCCTCTTGACCAGGTGTGGACGCCAAATTATGGTTTCATCCTACCTGTTTGCAACTTGCTACTCTGCCAGATGACCCGCTGAACTCTTGGCAAGTCAATCTTATTTAAGACCCTGAACTTGCCAAGGTTAAAACGACGGTTTTGTGTAACGTGAGGGCCGGCTTACAGTGAGCTAGGATGAACCACGGCTATTGCAGCCATTGAAAGCAAACATGAGGCCTGTGAGCCGGCTATTGCGGCCATTGAAAGCAAACATGAGGCCTGTGAGCTAGCTATTGTGGCCATTGAAAGCAAACATGAGGCCTGTGAGCCGGCTATTGTGGCCATTGAAAGCAAACATGAGGCCTGTGAGCCAACTTTTTTCGGTTGTGTGTTAAAAGCCGGCTTAACAAAATATTTGAGATTTGCATATTCTCTGTTTTGGTCTCTTCAGACATTTTTATGCTTTCAATTTTTTGCTGTGATGCAAATTATGAATCCCCGAGTAATACTGGCCCCGGGTTATCTTGTTCATATTTGAGTCTTTGGGTTTGTCACCCGTCCTGGCTTTTGACTTTAAGTCGCCAGTATAATTTTGGCTATAAGCCGCCATCATAATATTTTCAATGATTGTTTATGACCATGAGTCTCTGGGTTATAACCTGCCCTGGATTCGAGCCTTAAAAGCCGACTTATGAATTATATTATTGTGCATATTTGCAAATTTTATAACGTCTTTGTTTGCAGGGATTATCAGTTCTTGATGTTTACAAAGGCTATAAGCCGCCGGGTTACAAAAATCCCGGATTACAATGAATGTGCATTAAGTCGCCATCGGCCAAGAGCCATTGAGTATTTAACTCTGGATTTACTTGTCAACAGACAGATCTTGTGGTTGTTTTCATACCAGATTATATTATTCCAATCTTTAATAGCCAAACATGGCTGGATTTTTCATTATGGCTGTCATAACCAGTATTGAATGATTGAGGTTTTCCAACCGGGTTATATTATTCAAATCTTTAATAGCCAACATGGCTGGATTTTTTATGGTTATCAATAACCAGTATTATGGTTGAGGTTTTCAAAGCCGCTTCAGAGCAATGGCTATTATTTCTTCATCCAAGAATACCAGTTCACAACAGAGAGCATGGCTCAATATTGATATGCAAAGCATTCAGCAATATCGTCCAGACAGAGGATATGATTTATTCTACAATGGAAGGAATAGTCCCAAGTTGCTGCAAGCATACGACCCGGCACTTGGGGGCTACATTATTCAAATCCCGAATTATATCAAGTATGCAAGTCCCATGTCACTGCAAGCATGCACCATGGCACTTGGGGGCTAATGCAAGTTGCTTTTCAAATCATCATATTGTCAACAGACCCGGTTATTTCAATGAGATGAGTCGGCTTTTTATATTTTTCTAAGTCCCAGCCCAGTATTGTCTTACTAAGCCGGCCCTTGGGGGTTACACATTGCTCCTCAAGTTTATAATCAGATCTAGAAAAGTCCCTGCTCATTATTGCATAATGACCCGGCCCTTGGGGGCTACATTGGTTGAAGTTTTATGAGCATAAGGCAATTACAAGTCCCAGGTTGCTGCAGGCAAGACAACCCGGCACTTGGGGGCTACACATGGGAAGTATAAAATGTTCAGTTTATGATTTGCGACTTACATTAACAACCCGGATGTCTCCAAAGTTGCAGCATTTATAAAGCAAGTCTTAAGCTATCACTATGTTCTCCTCTTAAGACTTGGGGGCTACATGTGATATGCATATAAGGGAGGAACATCTTCAAATTCTCAGTTTTGAGCAAACCAGGTATCATATTCTTATTGGAGGAATTTGCAAAGTTTATTTCCTCTAAAACTATTCATAGAAAGGCTTGGATAGCCGACTCAACGATTGGAAGCTATATTTACATAAGCAAGAACCAAGTCGCTATAAGATTGACCTGACGTCAGTAACAATCATGACCCGGTATCATCTGTCTTATAACCCGACAATCTTGGCAATCATAACTCGGCAAGCTCTACATCTTCAAGCCGGCTGAAAATCAGATGAGTATTTCAAGACCAATATTTTTGTCAAACCAGAGCATTGGAAGCATAATCAAATGGATTATTCTTCATAGTAGTTTTTCTATGGGAAACTAATGTCAGCAAATTGACTATGAAGTTGGCCTATTGACCCGGACTTTCCAAGAGAAGGAAATGACAAGGACTTAAGGATGAACAGAAGCTGGCTCAGAAGAATGTTTGACCCGGCGCACAACCTGTCAAATTTGTTCTTGTGTTTATTTTGCAGGATCAGTTTAACATGGATAAATCCAAATTAAACTGGGGGCTAATGTCAGGGATATACCCCACGGTGTAACCCGACCTGATGTATGACCCGGCTGGAGCTTGGCGACTCACTGGTGACTCGTCCGGACCTGGCGACTCACGGGTAACCCGCCCGAGCTTTGCGACTCATTAGTGACCTGGCGAGCGGGTCAGACGGATGACAAGACCCAATGGCCCATAAGGTGACTCATGGGAAGGCCGACTCATATTATGGTGGGCCGGCTTGAGAAGGAAGGCAAAAGGAATAATTCCCTTACAAGGGAAGCAAGACTAGGATTCCACTTGTAATAGAATAGTCCTATCCTACTAGGACTCCACATGTAACCTGCCCCTCCAACTTATATAAGGAGGGGCAGGGCACCCCAAGAGGGACAAGTTAAGACAGACAAGTCAATAGCTCTCAAGACAGAGGTAGCGAAACATCGCCCTTGTAACTGAGATCATCATCATCATCAATATCAATGAAGCAGGATGTAAGCTTTTACCTCCACCTTGAGGGGCCGAACCTGGGTAAAACCTCGCGTCTCTCGTCCCGCTCAACCCCGTTCAAGCTACTACCTAGTTGCGTTGGCCTCACAACTAAGTCCTCACACTAGGACATCTGCCATGAAAAAACCACGAAAGTTTTGGTATGGTTTGATTAGAACTGACCCGAACTAACGTTGTTTTCAGCAGAACTACCGTGGTGTCGTTTTTTGTGCAGAAATAAAAGTTCTCGGAATGGGCTGAAAATTTACGATGATTTTTTATGGACTAAAAGAGACCCCCGAAGCACCAGACCTGGGCCAGGAAGTGACCGATGAGGCCACAAGCCTAGGGGGTGCACCCACCCCCCTAAGGCGCGCTCCCCGGCTTGTGGGCCCCTCGGGCACCCCCTTGACGTGAGACCAACGCCAAAAATTCCTATATATTCCGTAACCTCTAGAAAGAACCCTAGATGAGAAGTTTCGCCGCCGCAAGCCTCTGTAGCCACGAAAAACCAATCGGGCCCCTATTCCAGCACCCTGCCGGAGGGGGAAATCATCACCGGAGGCCATCTTCATCATCCCGGCAGCCACCATGATGAGGAGGGAGTAGTTCACCTCGGGGCTGAGGGTATGTACCAGTAGCTATGTATTTGATCTATCTCTCTTGTGTTCTTGTTTTAGAACGATCTTGATGTACCACGAGCTTTGTTACTATAGTTGGATCATATGGTGTTTCTCCCTCTCTACCTTCTTGTGATGAATTGAGTTTTACCTTTGAGATTTCACTATTATCGGATTGAATACTTTTATGGATTTGAGAACACTTGATGTATGTCTTGCGTGGGATACCCGTGGTGACAATGGGGTGTTCTATTGATTCACTTGATGTATGTTTGGGCACTCAACTTGCGGATTCCCGAGGTGACATTGGGGTAATCTATGCATAGGGGTTGATGCACGTTTTCATCCTTGTTTCTCCGATAGAAATCTTGGGGCACTCTTTGAGGTTCTTTGTGTTGGATTGAATATTATGAACCTGAAGTTGTTTGGTGCATATCGTATAACTGACCCACAGATACTTGTGGTGACATTGGAGTATCTAGGTGACATTAGGGTTGATTGATGTGTATCATATGGTGTTATTTTAGTGCGAACTCTAGGGCTGTTTGTGACATTTATTGGAATAGCTCAAAAGATTGATCAGAAAGAATAACTTTGAGGTGGTTTCGTACCCTACAGGCAATTTCAACATATGTTCTCCGCGATAGGAACTTTGGAGTGACTCTTTGTTGCACTTTGAGGGATTGCCATATGATTTAATTATGTTATCATTGTTGAGAGAATTTGCACTAGTGAAAGTATGAGCCCTAGGCCTTATTTTCAAGCATTGCAATACCGTTTTTGCTCACTTTTATTACTAGTTACCTTGCTTTTTTATATTTTCAGATTACAAAAACCTAAATCTACTATCCATATTACACTTGTATCACCATCTCTTCGCCGAACTAGTGCACCTATACAATTTACCACTGTATTGGGTGTATTGGGGACACAAGAGACTCTTTGTTATTTGGTTGCAGGGTTGCTTGAGAGAGACCATCTTCATCCTACACCTCCCACGTATTGATAAACCTTAGGTCATCCACTTGAGGGAAAATTGCTACTGTCCTACAAAACTCTACGCTTGGAGGCCCAACAAGAGTCTACAAGAAGAAGGTTGTGTAGTAGACATCAAGCTCTTTTCTGGCGCCGTTGCCGGGGAGGTGAGTGCTTGAAGGTATATATTTAGATCTTGCAATTGAATCTTTTAGTTTCTTGTTTTATCACTATTTTAGTCTATAAAAGAAAACTACAAAAAAATGGAATTGAGGTTGCCTCATATTATTCAGCTTTACAATGTCTTTCGTGAAAATGATGGAAGGGAAAATTGTGCTCAATTGATAGAAGAAGAATTCAATAGAATGTTTGGCATAAAATCTTTGAATGATCAGAATGATTGCAATGTTGTTGGTATGAATTCTTTGGATACCCACGATGCTAATGATATGCAAGGCCATAAGCTTGGGGATGCTATGTTTGATGAAGATGATATTTTTAGTCCCCCAAGTTTTGATGAGCAAATTTATTATGATGATAACATGCCTCCTATTTATGATGATTATATTGATGAAAGTTGGTTTGGAAGAGTGTCAACTCTTGTTAATGATCCCACTATTTTGGAGGGTGTTGAATCTTGTTACAATATTGATAAAGTGGATTTGGAGAGGTCATGACTTTATTTAATGATGAATCCACTATTTTGGAAGTGGTTTCAATTGACTGTGATAAAAAAGTTGTTACCTATGATGATTATTCTGATGACATGTATGCTATAAAGAATAATGATAACCATGAAACTTGTCATCATGATTTTAATTTTCAATTGGATTATGCCTCACATGATAGTTATTTTGTTGAGTTTGCTTCCACTACTATTCATGAGAATAAATTTACTTATATGGAGAGTAATAAAAATTATATGCTTATGAATCATGAAAAGAATGCTTTATGTGATAGTTATATTGTTGAATTCATTCATGATGCTACTGAAAATTACTATGAGAGAGGAACATATGCTTTTACATATTGCAATAATATCAAGTTTCCTCTCTATGTGTTGAAAGTTTTGAAGTCATGCTTGTTTTGCCTTCCTATGCTAGTTGATTCTTGTTCCCATAAATTGTTTGCTCATAAAGTCCCTATGCATAGGAAGTGGGTTAGGCTTAAATGTGCTATTCATATGCTTCATGATGCTCCCATTATGTTTCAATTCTTATCTTCTATGTGAGCATCATTAAAATCATCATGCCTAGCTAAAAAGGCATTAAAGAAAAACGCTTGTTGGGAGACAACCCAATATTTACCCCAACTGTTTTGTGTGCTCACATGATTAAGCTACTGTAGTAATCATGTTTTATAGATTTTGTTTGAATAAATTGCCAAGTAAAGCCTTCGGGATAGCGTGGTTGATAGTTGATTTGATTCTGTGCAAAAACAGAAACTTTTGCGTCCAGTAATAGAATTGTTAAAATTCACTGGAACGTGGAAAAACTCTGAATTGTTTACACAAGATTGATATACAAATTTTCTACATTGTCCTAATTTTTCAGAATTTTGGAGTAACAGAAGTATGAGCATAATTCAGATCTTTACAGACTGTTCTGTTTTTGACAGATTCTGTTTTCGATGCATAGTTTGCTTGTTTTCTAGTTTCTATGGCTTATATTGCTTAATATAAATTGTGGAAATTATAGAGTACAGTAGGCATTATGTGGAAACAACTATGAATCTTGTCTTTTACAGTACCCAAGTGAATGATTTGTTTTACTATACTAACCCATCTCACGAAGTTCCGTTAAGTTTTGTGTGATTGAAGTTTTCAAATTTTGGGTGAGATATCGATATGAGAAGAATGAAGCATGGGAAGAACCTAATATTGGGGATGCCCAAGGCACCCCAAGGTAATAATCAAAGAAGACCCAAGCAACTAAGCTTGGGGATGCCCTGGAAGGCATCCCCTCTTTCGTCTCCAACATTATCGGTAACCTCACTTGGAGCTATATTTTTATTCGTCACATGATATGAGTTTTGCTTGGAGAGTCATTTAATTGTATTAGTATTTGTTTGCTGTTTTTTAGAGTAATGTTTTGCATCTTTTATTTCAATAAAAATGTCAAGTATAGCCTTTACCATGCTTATTTTGCAAGTCTATATGTGGCTGATTGAAAACAGAAAGTTGCACGCTAGTGTGTGAATTCTTGAGAAAAGTCAGAATGTGATAAAATATTGATTTTTTTTAACAATAAGGTATGATAAATTTTATACAGTTTGCTAAATTTTCAGAATTTTTGGAGTTAGGGAAGTGTGAGTAAAATTGCACTCTTTACAGACTTTCCTGTTTAGACAGATTGCTGTTATGTTTGCATTGTTTGCATATGTTGCTTGTTTAATGATTCTATTTGAGGATACGAGTATTAAATATGCAGAGGCATTAAGTATGCAATGTTAAATAATAATTTTAGTGATTTGCTACAGTAGAGGATGATAAGGTGTTGCATTGATTCATACTAACTTTTCTCACGAGTTCTTGTTGAATTTTGCGTGATGAAGTTTTTAAGATTTAGGGAAACCGTGATATAAAAGGAATTAAGGTGACACAAAAGCTCAAGCTTGGGGATGCCCAATGCATCCCAATATAACATTTCAAGAAGTCTCAAGCATCTAAGCTTGGGGATGCCCCGGTAGGCATCCCACCTTTCTTCATCAACAATAATCGGTTAGCCTCGGTTGAGCCTAAGTTTGTGCTTCTTCACATGATGTGTGCTATTCTTGGAAAATCATTTTATTTTGTTTTGCTTTCTGTTTTAATAAAGTACATAGGCCTGAAATTCTTAGATGAGAGAGAGTCTTCACATAGCTACTTAATTATTTGACTACTCAATGATCTTCATGATCTTCACTTATATCTTTTTGGAGTAGTTTGTCATTTACTCTCGTGCTTCACTTATATCCTATGAGTAAATGGTTGAATGAATTGAATATCATAAATCTGTAATGATATATGTTTCATATGCTTATCCCATGGGGAGTATTTACTACACATATAAGAAGTATAGGTGGTAAAATTTATTGAAAGTTAGCAAACACAACATTGGTCACTTGAACAATTCATGAAAGAATATTGAAGGAAGAGATGTTCCACATATAAATATACTATCTTGGACATCTTCTATGATTGTGAGCCCCATTAATTATTTTCAAACTTCAGAAAATTAGTTGAGGTTAGACAAGGAAGACAACGTAATGAGTTATGTTTGGGTATATTTGTATAGAAGTTATATTGTTATGGATCCTCCAACATGTGGTGCTTGCTTAGGATCTTTTGCTAGCCTTCACCTGTACTAAGCGGGAATACTGCTTGTGCATCCACTTCCTTAAACCCAAAGTTATTCCATATGAGTCCACCATACCTACCTATATGCGGTCATTACCTGCAGTTCCAAGTAAATTTGCATGTGCCAAACTCTAAATCTTCAAATAATAATCTGTTTTGTATGCCCAAATCTCTCATGAAGCGACAGGGGGCGGTCAGTATCTTCCATGCTAGGTGGGTTATTCTCACGATGAGTGTTTATTCGCTTGTCATTCACAAGAAAGTGGCTGGTAATTGGGAGGGCCACTCCTATGATCAAAATCAAAATATAATAATAAAATTAAACTCCCCCGGATTGTTGTTGGTATGGAGGGCACCCGAGGATTCGGCTAGCCATGGCTTGTGTTTGTTGGTGGAGGGGGAGTAAAAACTTTACCTTTCTGTTTTGGAACCACCTATAATGTGTCTAGCATGGAAGATATTGGGAACTCTCGGTCATTACGTTGACAATGAAAGCATACCTCTCAAAATTATTTTCATCTCTGTTTTAAAAGCTTCGAGCTCTGGCACCTCTGCAAATCCCTGCTTCCCTTTGCGAAGGGCATATCTTTTACTTTCATGCAAGAGTCAGTAGTATTCCTTCTCATTTGAACCTCAATTATTCTCTAGTTGGCAAGTACCATGTGGTGGGGAAAGATCTAAGCATATATGGCCATTCAAATATATTTTATCATGAATTATTATTGTTGGCAATTATCTATATGATAAATAAGTTGGGAGGCAAAACATTAAGCCCCTATCTTTCTCTGTGTTCGATGGATGTTATTTGTTCTAAAAATATGCTTTGAGTGTCAGCAATCATGGAAGACTATATGATAGTTGAGTATGTGGAATTTGCTAAATCAAAACTCTTACATAGACCCTTCCTGAAAATAAGATAAATTGCAATTGTTTGATGACTCAGAACATAGTTTGTTAGCTTTCAAGAAAGTTTATGGTCTATGCTTTAACATGTGAATAGATTGTTACTTGATCATGAGAAGTTTTATGAGATGAGCTACTGTTTATGATAGATATTGATGCTAGAAAAAGTGTTTGGAACTATCATTGATCAAACTTAGGCACACTTCATAAATTATTTCTTTTATCATTTACCTACTCGAGGACAAGCAGGAATTAACCTTGAGGATGCTGATACGTCTCCAATGTATCTATAATTTATGAAGTATTCATGCCATGTTTACAAAAAAATTATATGGTTTTGGTATGATTTGATTAGAACTAACCCGGACTAACGATGTTTTCAACAGAACTACAGTGGTGTCGTTTTTTGAGCAGAAATAAAAGTTCTCGGAATGGGCTAAAAATTTACGGTGATTTTTTATGGACCACAAGAGACCCCCGAAGCACCGGAGCTGGGCCAGGAAGTGACCAAGGAGGCCACAAGCCTAGGGGGCGCGCCCCCCGGCTTGTGGGCCCCTAGGGCACCCACTTGACATGAGATCGATGCCAAAAATTCCTATATATTCCGTAACCTCCAGAAAGAACCCTAGATGAGAAGTTTCGCCACCGCAAGCCTCTGTAGCCACGAAAAACCAATCGGGATCCTATTCCGGCACCCTGCCGAAGGGGGAAATCATCACCGGAGGCCATCTTCATCATCCCGACGGCCACCATGACGAGGAGGGAGTAGTTCACCCTCGGGGCTGAGGGTATGTACCAGTAGCTATCTGTTTGATCTCTCTCTCTCTCTCTCTCTCTCTCTCTCTTGTTCTTGATTGGCACCATCTTGATGTACCGCGAGCTTTGTTACTATAGTTGGATCATATGGTGTTTCTCCCTCTCTACCTTCTTGTGATGAATTGAGTTTTACCTTTGAGGTTTCACTATTATTGGATTGAATACTTTTATGGATTTGAGAACACTTGATGTATGTCTTGCATGGGATACCCGTGGTGATAATGGGGTGTTCTATTGATTGACTTGATGTATGTTTTGGAACTCAACTCGTGGATTCCCGAGGTGACATTGGGGTAATCTATGCATAGGGGTTGATGCACATTTTCATCCTTGTTTCTCCGGTAGAAATCTTGGAACACTCTTTGAGGTTCTTTGTGTTGGATTGAATATTATGAATCTGAAGTTGTTTGATGTATATCATATAATTGACCCACGGATACTTGTGGTGACATTGTAGTATCTAGATGACATTAGGGTTGATTGATGTGTATCATATGGTGTTATTTTAGTACGAACTCTAGGGATGTTTGTGACACTTATAGGAATAGCTCAAAAGATTGATCAGAAAGAATAACTTTGAGGTGGTTTCATACCCTACAAGCAATTTCATCTTATGTTCTCCGCGATAGGAACTTTGGAGTGAGTCTTTGTCGCACGTTGAGGGATTGCCATATGATTTAATTATGTTATCATTGTTGAGAGAATTTGCACTAGTGAACGTATGAACCCTAGGCCTTGTTTTCAAGCATTGCAATACCATTTTTTGCTCACTTTTGTTACTAGTTACCTTGCTGTTTTTATATTTTCAGATTATAAAAACCGATATCTACTATCCATATTACACTTGTATGATCATCTCTTCGCCGAACTAGTGCACCTATATAATTTACCACTGTATTCGGTGTGTTGGGGACACAAGAGACTCTTTGTTATTTGGTTGCAGGGTTGTTTGAGAGAGACCATCTTCATCCTACGCCTCCCACGGATTGATAAACCTTAGGTCATCCACTTGAGGGAAAATTGCTACTGTACTACAAAACACTGCGCTTGGAGGCCCAACAAGAGTCTACAAGAAGAAGGTTGCGTAGTAGACATCATGCGCCTTGCCGTTTTTCAAAATATTGAAAAAGGCAGGTCCAGTAAAATGGACTCCAAAAGCGGAGGCTGCGCTGCAGGAACTGAAATGCACCAGTCCTCTGCGTCAACACTAGTTGCGCCTAAGCCCCAGGAACCATTCTTGCTATACTTGGCGGCAACGAACGAGGTGGTCAGTGCTGCACTAGTAGCATAGAGGGAAGCTGATAGTGAAGAAGCAACAGCGGCAAGCCTGTCCCACGGCAAGCCTGAATCCTCTCCGGCAAGATCTGACATCGACATATCAGAAACCGTGCAAGCAAATGGAGCCAATCAACAGATAGTGCCGGGGAAGAAGGTGGTGCAGGGGCCAGTATACTTTGTTAGTTCTCTTCTGCAGGGGGCTAGATCAAGGTACTCTGGTGTGCAGAAGCTGCTTTTCGGCCTCCTCATGGCTTCGAGAAAGCTGCGCCACTACTTCCAAGCACATGAGATCACCGTTGTCACTGGCTTCCCGTTGAAGTGTATTCTGAGGAATCCAGAAGCAACTGGCAGGATAGTGGAGTGGGCATTGGAGTTGTTTGCAATCAAGCTTGAGAGCACTTCAACTATCCAAAGCAGAGCCTTGGCAAAATTCATCACAGAGTGGACGCCAATGGCAGATGATGAAATTCAAGAAACAACTCTCCCCGGCAAAGAGACTGAGAAAGAGTGATTCATGTACTTTCACGGTGCCTTCTCGCTGCAAGGCGCCGGTGCAGGAGTGCTACTTGTCGTGCCTATCGGTGAGCACCTCAAGTATGTGGTTTAAATGCACTATCCCAGGGAGAAAGCAACCAACAACACTGTAGAGTATGAAGGGCTCCTTGCGGGTCTCAGGATTGCGGTAGAGTTGGGATTCAGGAAATTGATCGATCATGGATATTCACAACTTGTTGTGAAGCAAGTAAACAAGGATTATCAGAGCCTGTTGATGGAAGCATACGTGGAAGAAGTGAGGAAATTGGAGGAACACTTTGACGGTTTGCAAATAGAGCATATCCCCCGTGCGGAGAATAGCATCGCTAATCACCTGTCAAAGTTTGTTGTCCAAAAGCTACATGTGGAACCAGGAACTTTTGTACTCCATCTGAACCAATCATCAGTCACTCCATCAACGCAAACCATTTAGAGAACAAAGTTAAGTACTGGCAAGTATTTTCCGGCAGAGCTCCCTGAAGCCACTGACAAGAATGTTGCTGGGAATGACAACGCGCCTGTCGATGAGCAGCGGCTGCATGCAGAATCTTAGGTTCTTGCTATTGAGGTCGGTGCTCCCGTAGCCGTAGATATGCCTTTAGTCCTTGTCGTCGAGCCGCAAGCTCCGGCATGGGCACAACACATATTCCAATTTCTTCAAACAGGAGAACTTCCCAATAAGCAAGAAAAAGCTGAGAAAGTAGCCTGTCAATCGAGTATGTATCAGTTTGAAGATAACATTCTGTGCAGAAAGAGACCAAACAGAGTGAAATTAAAGTGCATTTGCCGGGAGGATGGACTAAAGTTGTTGGCAGAGATACACAGAAGCATATGTGGCTCTCACATAGGATCAAGAGCCCTTGTCGGCAAAGCTTTCTGGCAAGGTTTTATTGGCCCACTGCCCTCCAGGATGCAACTGAGCTAGTAACAAGATGTGAAGCATGCCAGTTCCATTCGAAGAACATACATCAACCAGCACAAGCTCTTCAAATAATCCCTCTCTCCTGGCCTTTTCGGTCTGGGGGCTTGATATCTTGGGTCCCTTCCCCCGTACTGCCGGGGGCTTTGAGTTCTTGTACGTTGCCATCGACAAGTTCACGAAGTGGCCTGAAGTAGAGCCAGTGAGAAAGGTGACCGTGCAATCAGCCGTCAAGTTCTTCAAGGGACTAGTTTGCCATTTTGGGGTTCCAAATAGAATCATCACCGACAACGACATGTAGTTCACAAGCCGCACCTTCATGAAGTACATCCAAAGCCTTGGGAGCAAGGTTTGCTTTTCCTCCGTTGCTCATCATAGAAGCAATGGGCAAGCGGAATGGACAAACGCTGAAGTGTTGCATGGCCTTAAGACAAGAACCTTTGACAGGCTACACAAGTGCGGAAGACGCTAGATTGATGAGTTACCAGTGGTTCTTTGGTCACTCAGAACGACACCAAATTGAGCTACTGGCCAAACACCCTCTCCCTAGTTTATGGTGCAGAAGCGGTGCTCCCCACGGAACTCACATACGAGTCACCTCGAGCGCTTGCCTACGACGAGGTAGAGCAAGAGCAATTGCGGTAAGATAATGCCATGCTCCTCGAGGAAGATCATCTTCGGGAAGTTGTGCGAGCCGCACGGTACCAGCAAGCTTTGCGTCGCTATCATAGCCGCAAGGTTCATGCCCGAAGCTTTGAGGAAGTGTGACCTTGTCGTTCGGCACGTCCAATCCGCTAAGGGGTCAAACAAGTTGACGCCAAAGTGGGAAGGCCCTTATCGGGTAGCACAAGTCACCAGACCTGGCACCGTCCGTCTGGAGACCGAAGACGGCATCCGTGTGCAAAACTCATGGAATATCAAGCATCTTTGCAAGTTCTACACATGAAGCACAGTTGCCGGGCCCTGCCCCCGGCAACCTCTTTTGTACAAGCTTTGTCTCCAAAGACTTGTAACCCTTTGTACATAGCCAGGCGCAGACCCTGTGCATATGTGAATAAAGCTAAGTGTTTCACAACTCTTTATGCATATTTAATTATGTATCTATATGTGTAACATTGTGATTGCATTTTTACTTGAATGAAATGGCTAACAAACCGCCAAGGTCTCCATACCACTCTTTTCTCTTCTTTCTTTTTTCCCAAAGACAGAAGGATTCCTCGCGTGTAAGTTTCCCAGGGGCGTGATGATGGAGTACCACTTCAAAATGGCATTGGCATACATTTCATACGACAAGAAGTACCGCAAAGAAAGCTAAGTTGGAAAATTTTCAACTAAAAATTCTTTGTTATGCTTCGCAATTCCCCTTGCACCGTTCTATGCTTGTATGAAAACCTGCACGTGGAGGAATCTTGTCGTGACCATTCGCGCTTTAATCTCGCCTCGAGTTCGCTTGGCAAGGTTCATGTAGCTGCATTGAGATTGGCAAGAAATCTTGCCGGTGGCGGCATTGCCGGCAGGCTGCTAAGAACCCGTTCCTCGAAGCGCTCATGGCAAGAACGCACACCAGCAAGTTCCCAAACCACGTAGGGTGAAGGATTAAAATCATACAAGGACGAAAATGAACAAGGAGAACAGTATATGTTCATCTAAGCACGGCAAATATCATATATTTATTGAAAAGTGCTTGATAATGTCTTTCTTAGGCCATTCTTCCCAGGGTTTACATCGAGTGCAACTCAAGGCAAAAGGGGCTCCTAGGCGGAGCCCAGCTCGCTCTCGGCAAGCCAGATGATGGTGCTGCCGGCGCTCTACTGGAGATGATGGTGCAGCCGGCGCTCAGCTGGACTCGGAGCCGTCGTCCTCGATCTTGACGCCCAAGGACCCGCCGTCGTCGTCTCACCATCGTCCCCCTCATCGCTTTCGCTCAAGGAGGAGGTTTCGCTAATGCTCGAGGTCTCCGCGCAACACTCCATGCGAGCACCTGAAGTCCCGAAAAACTTCACGGAGAGCGTGTCGGATTCAACTAGGTTGAAGTGGAGAAGATGCCCCTGCCCCAGATAACAGGCACGGACAAAGGACTTCCACCAGCACGTGAAGTACATGGCGCCATTGGCAGAGAACTTCACGTTCACCCAAACGGAGCCGTTGCAGTAGCCATCCACGCGCAGCCACAAGCTGAGCAGTTGGTCGACCTCCATCACCCTAGAAAAGGGACAAGGGAGCCGCAGCCGGCTTCGCGGATGGTCGCGCAGCTCTACGACAAACTCAAGTGTTGTATCCTCTGTGTGGCCTTCTGCCGGAGGAGGGGCGGCTAGGGGTGGAACGATGAGCGCCCTGCTTTGGCCGCCCCGGCTATGACCGTCGTGTCTTGCATGACCCCGACTTGCAGCCCCGCCCCGAGCGCTAGAGCCAGCCTCCACGATCGCAGCCGAAGCGGGGGTATGCTGCAGGGGAGAAACTCTCAGTGCAACAACAGAAGCACGAGCTCGACCTTTCCCTCTCGCCATGGTGGTGGCAGATGCTGGAAGGGAGCAAGGAGGGGTGGATGAGCATCGCCTTCCACAGCGTCCCTCTTTATAGGGGAAGGCACGGGGGCTGGCTCTC
This sequence comes from Thinopyrum elongatum, assembly GCA_011799875.1. Lineage (NCBI taxonomy): Eukaryota > Viridiplantae > Streptophyta > Magnoliopsida > Poales > Poaceae > Thinopyrum > Thinopyrum elongatum. The sequence continues at coordinate 392,790,593 of CM022303.1, forward strand.
CACCATTTTAGGGCAATCGCCCTGTTCCGCTAGTCCCGCGCTCTGCATTTCTGGCCAGCATATTACTCCAGCAACCGCCCAACCTCGCAAATCCGACGCCCTGCCTACTGTGCTCAGCGCACTACTCCGACGACCGCCTCTCTCCACCAATCCTATGTTTTGCGTGTGACGGGCATCATGGAGGGGATGCAGTAAAGGAGGAAGTGATGACAGACGTGGCAGTTACCTTTAGCCACGCGTGATTGTGGGCTCGTCCAGGCCATGCCCAGCAGCAACCCGCATACGTGCTCACCCCCGGTTTCTATATGAGCAGTGGGTACCTGCCCGATGACCAGATTCGCTGGAGGGTGGCCAAGGATAATCACAAGTCCAAGTTAATGAAGAAGCAAAGAAGATATCAAGATACAGATATTGTCGCAGCAAAGCCCCACATCAATCTTGCCGCGTGTCTGTGCATCGTTTGGGCCTACCCCAAAGATGCTCGACATCGCATATGGACCAGGCCCGGGGGCTCCTGTCGGTGTATAAAACATGGTTATTTTTATACCCTGACTTATGCAGAGACAAGTAGCCGTCCTCTTGCCGGCCAAGGAACTTGACAAAGATTCCCAAGCCAAGGGAGCTCCTCTTTGTGTGATCAAGGAGAGCATCAAGAAGACCAAGATTCAAGGCCAAGTTGACCTACTTATCTAAGGAGAAGAACAAGACAGAACACTAGAAGCAGTCCTTGCCGGCAGGACCGAACCAGCAAGGCGAAGGCCCGGCAAACTCCATGGCCGGCAAGCTCCCGCCAGCTGCCAGCGCTCCACCTCACTGAGTAGCTGGACACTAATTAGTGAGGTGTCGAGCCCGCAGGCAGTTAGGTGAAGCTTGTCGACACGTGCCAGCATGCTGGAAGGAGTTTTACCCTCGTCGACACCCATCCATATGGCGTGTCAAGTTAATAGGAGTTAGCTAGGCAAGTAGTGCAACAACCTTGCCGGGGCTCCTCCTCCACGCGACACCTTGGGGTGCATTTAATGCTTTTTGTCCTAACTAGCAGAGTTAGGTATGATAGCAGTGTTCGCTATCTAATCACTAGATAATGACTGTTTTGCCACTATGGTAACCCCTTGAGCTATAAAAGGAGGGCCATGGCGACCTTTACAAGGGTTCGAATCTGATTCAAATCCACACACACACATTTGCATGTGTAGCTGCCTTCCCCTTGCACCTTGCCAGGGGAAAGCACTCCTTGTACTTGTGTACCCAAACTTCCAATACACGAAAGCAGGAGTAGGGTTTTACACCTCAAAGGTGGCCCGAACCTGGGTAAAGATCCTTGCACCTTCTATTGATCTTGCTCTTTGCACTTTGTTCATTCCCTAGCCGAACCACAAAGGGGCTAGATGGCCCCATAGATGGTCGTTCACACCAACACCTGTTCTTGCATTCTTCAACTCCATTCCGCTGAGGGGTATATGGAGTAGACATCTCATGAGTGATACCAAGTTCATCAAGATAGTCATCAAGCCCTGTGTTCTTGAACTTGGTGCCATTGTCGCTTGATACGTCTCCAACATATCTATAATTTGATTGTTCCATGCTATTATAGTATTAATCTTGGATGTTTTATATACACTTACAAGCAATTATACATCATTTTTTGGGTCTAACCAACTAACTTAGTGCTGAGTGCTAGTTGTTGTTTTTTTGCCTGTTTTTAGTTTTTCAGAATATCAGTACCAAACGAAGTCCAAATGCCACGAAACTTTTTGGTGATTTTTTCTGGACATAAGAGACCCTGGAAGCTTCAGAAGGGGACAAGAAGATGGAGCTGTGGCCACGAGGTACCAAGGCACGCCTAGGGGGGTAGGGCGTGCCCTGGTGGCTTGTGGGGCCCATGTGGCTCCGTTTGACCTAACTCCGACTCTATAAATTCTCTAAAATATGGAAACCAACGGAGGAGTCCACGAAATACTTTTTCCGCCACCGCAAGCTTCTGTCCTCAAGAGATCCCATCTGGGGACCTTTTTCGGCACTCCGTCGGAGGGGAAATCAATCATGGAGGGGCTCTACTTCAACCTTGCTGCCCTTCCAATGATGCATGAGTAGTTTACCGCAGACCTATGGGTCCATAGTTAGTAGCTAGATGGCTTCTTCTCTCTATTTGATCTTCAATACAATTTTCTCCTTGATGTTCTTGAAGTTCTATCTAATGTAATTACTATTTGCAGTGTGTTTGTTGGGATCCGATGAATTGTGAGTTTATGATCAGATTATCCAGAATATTATTTGAGTTTTCTCTGAACTCTTTTATGCATGATTGTTATAGCTTCGTATTTCTCTACGATCTATTGATTTGGTTTGGCCAACGAGATTGATTTATCTTGCAATGGGAGAGGTGCTTTGTAATGGGTTCGATCTTGCGGTGCTCAATCCCAGTGACAGAAAGGGACATGACACGTTTGTATTGTTCCTATTAAGGGTAAAAGATGGGGTTTATTCATGCATGAGTTTACTTTGTCTACATCATGTCATCTTGCTTAAAGCGTTACTCCATTCTTTATGGACTTAATACTCTAGAAGCATGCTGGATAGCGGTCGATGTGTGGAGTAATAGTAGTAGATGTAGTCATGAGTCGGTCTACTTGTCTCGGACGTGATGCCTATATACATGATCATTGCCTTGTATATCATCATGATTATTTGCTTTTCTATCAATTGCTCAACAGTAATTGGTTTACCCACTGTATGCTATTTTGAAGAGAGAAGCCTCTAGTGAAAACTATGGCCCCCGGGTCTACTTCTATCATATATAAAAAATCCTAAAAATACCTTGCTGCAATTTTCCTTCATTGATTTTATTTAATATTTTTGTTTGATCTATCTATCTATCACCATACAATTTAATCTTGCAATTAACCGCCAAGGGATTGACAACCCCTTGTTCGCGTTGGGTGCAAGGATTTATTATTCTGTGTGCAGGTGCTGTTAACGAGTTATTGCGTGATTCTCCTACGGGATTGATAACCTTGGTTTCATAACTGAGGGAAACACTTATCTCTATTGTACTGCATCATCCCTCCACTTCGGGGGAAACTCAACGTAGCTCATAAGTAGCGGGAAGAATTTATGGCGACGTTGCCGGGGAGACATCATCACCATCTATCAAGTACCTACGCATAAACTTTCATCTCCTTGCATTTATTTTATTTGCCTTTGCCTCTCGTTTTCATCTCCCCCACTTCTAAAAAAGGATTTTACAAAAATTACAAAAATATTTTCTCTTTGCCTTTTTCAAGTTTGCTTCTTTGCTTGCTTGTTATCTTGTTTGCGTAGTCATGATGTCTGGAGAAAATTATCATGATACCTCTTATCATAGAATTTTGGCCGAAATTGAGAAAAACACCAAAGATTACATGTCTACGCAATTTGAGCACACCAACTTTTTTACCGAAGAACTCAAAGAACAGTCTACCTTGTTGGACGCTATTGAAAAACAACTTGATGATGTTAGTGAAGAAGTTTATAATCTTCAATCTTAATTTTCTATTACTGAAAATTTGCTTGGGAAAATTTCTGATGCGCAAGCTACACTAGTAAATCAAATGGCAGCTAAGCCGGAATCATTTGCACTTAGTAATGATGGGGATATTAAAATGATAGGTGTTTCATCTATTGACTCCTTGTTTAGCAATGTAAAACTTGATGAGAAGGGGACTGAAGAAGAGTAAACTTTAGCTAGAAGGCATCCCCATAATTCGGAGGGTGAAAGTCTTGATGAAAAAAATTCATAAAAGTTGGTTTGAAGAGTTAAAATCTTTAACTAGTGATGTGCCCACTCTTTTGGATTACAAAGACTTTAATTATGATAGTTGCTCTTTGATTAAATGTATTTCTTTGTTGCAATCCATGTTAAATTCACCCAGCACTTCTGAGAAAAATAAGGCTTTTACTAAACATATCGTAGAAGCAATGATGAAGGCCTTAGAAGAAAAGCTAGAACTAGAAGTTTCAATTCCTAGAAAATTATATGATGAGTGGGAACCTACCATTAGACTTAAAATTAAAAAATATGAGTCAATGCTTTATGTGATTTGGGTGCTAGCATTTCCACAATCCTAAAATCTCTATGTGATGTGCTAGGTTTTACCAATATGGATGAATGTTGTCTTAATTTGCACTTGGCGGATTCTACTATAAAAAGCCTTTGGGTAGAATTAATGATGTTGTTATTCTTGCAAATAGGAACTATGTGCCATTTGATTTTATTGTACTTGACATTGATTGCAATCCATCTTGCCTCATAATAATTGGTAGACCGTTCTTACAAACCATTGGTGCCGTCATAGAAATGAAAGAAGGGAATATAAAATTCCAGTTTCCATTAAAGAAGGGTATGTAACACTTCCCTAGAACTAGAATTAAGGCACCATATGAATCAATCATGAGGGCCACCTATGGAACTAAAACCAAATATGACAATACTTGAAACTTTGCATTATTCCTAGCTAGCGGCGTAAAACAATAGCGCTAGTTGGGAGGCAACCCAATAGTTATCTTAATTTTCTTGTTTATTATTATGTTTTCTTGTGTGTGCACAATTATGCTACTCTTATTATTGGGTTTTTATGTTTTAATTAGTGTTTGTACCAAGTAAAGCCTTTAGGATGATTTGGATGATAGTTGACTTGATTCTGTGAAAAAACAGAAACTTTTACGCCCAGTTCAGCAATTTTCTAAATTCACAGAAACATGCTTTTGCTCTTTTTTTTACACATAATTGATATGCAAATTTACCATGTTGTCCTAATTTTTTTGAATATTTCGAGTTACAGAAGTATGGTCAATGTTCAGATTACTACAGACTGTTCTGTTTTTGATAGATTCTATTTTTTTTGTGATGTTTGCTTGTTTTGATGAATCTATGGATTGTATCGGGGGTTATAAGCCATGGTGAAGTTAGAGTATAGTAGGTATAATGCATTAATAAAATATGAATGGGTTTGCAACAGTACTTAAAGTAGTGATTTGCTTTATTATACTAACAGATCTCACGAAGGTTTTGTTAAGTTTTGTGTGATTGAAGTTTTCAAGTTTTGGGTGAGATCACGATGGATGAAGGAATAAGGAGTGGCAAGAGCCTAAGCTTGGGTATGCCTAAGGCACCCCAGGGTAATATTCAAGGACCCCCAAGCAACTAAGCTTGGGGATGCCCCGGAAGGCATCCCCTCTTTCTTCGACCGCCCATCGGTAATTTTACTTGGAGCTATATTTTTATTCATCACATGATATGAGTTTTGCTTGGAGCGTCATGTATTATATGAGTATTTTCTTTATTTGATTTTTAGTTTGTCATAATCATCTTTGCTGGACACACCTATTTGATAGAGCCACATGTTTATCATGATTTGGTAGAATGCTCTAAGTGCTTCACTTAATTTTTTTGAGCTACGCAATTGCTCTATTGCTTCACTTAAATCTTTTTGAGCATGGTGGTGACTATATTTTAAAGAAATACATGCACTCTCATGCTTCACTTATATTATTTTAAGAGTTGATAAGATTATATTTTAAAGAAATGCATGCACTCCCATGCTTCACATAATTTTTTTGAGAGTTGATAATTTTTGAAGAAATATTGGCACTCTCATGCTTCACTTATATCTTTTTGAGAGTTGATAATAGTAATGATAATTTGCACAAGATATGAATTTGGTCCCAAAGTGATGAATATTCAAGAGGGATATAATAAAAACTTTCCTAAAGATCATTGGATATGATAAGTTTGATTCCTTGCAATCGTTTCGCGATATGGAGATGGTAATATGTGATTCATGTTAGTGAGTAATTGTGGTTTAGTAAGAATATTGGTGTTAAGGTTTGTGATTCCCTATGCAAGCACGTAAAGTCAATACTTATGCAACGAAGTCATATCCTACTTATGGTACATTATTCAGTGTTAGTTATGTTCAATGCATGTTAATGACCGTTTTCGTTTTTTGGTTGGTCGCTTCTCAATCTATTTGCTAGCCTTCATTTGTACTAAGCGGGAATGCTTCTTGTGCATCCAATTCCTTAAACCCAAAGTTGTGCCAAATGAGTTCACCGTACCTACCTATATGCGGTATTTCCATGTCGTTCTAAGTAAATTTGCATGTGCCAACTCTAATTTTTCAAAATAACTTTTCGTTTTGTGTGCCCGTACCACTCATGAAGCGGTAGGGGGTGGCCAATATTTTCCATGCTAGGTAGGTTATACTCATGATGAGTGTTTATTCACTTGTCATTGCAGAAGATTGTGGCAGGTAATAGGGATGCCAGTCCCGAAATGAAAAAAAATAATACGATGATAATAATAAATTCCTTGGAAAGTGTTGGTATGGAAGCCACCCGTGGATACAGCTAGCCATGGATTGTGAAAGAATGGTGGAAAGGAAATAAACTTTATGCAATTTTTACTTTCATTCTGAGTCTCCATCTTCTCTTACAAAGCGCCAACAAGAGAACACTATTTTCATACTTGTGCATTGGATGTAGCTAATATTGAGTGTGTTTCATGAATGGATCAATGATTGAGCATAATGGGCTAGGGATAACTTTCTTTTGTGTTGATATTTTGAAAGACATGGTTGCTTGTTAGTATGCTAGATTATTGATGTCTTCATGTCAAACTATACACTATTGCTTTGAATCATTCAAGTCCAAATGTCCATGCCACAAAAGAAAAGATTATATGATGAATATGATAGGTAGAATTCCACATCATAAATTCTGTTTTTATTATTTACCTACTCGAGGATGAGCAGGAATTAAGCTTGGGGATGCTTGATACGTCTCCAATGTATCTATAATTTTTTATAGTTCCATGCTATTACAGTATTAATCTTGGATGTTTTATATACACTTACAAGCAATTACATCTCATTTTTTGGGACTAACCTATTAACTTAGTGCCCAGTGCCAGTTGCTGCTTTTTGCCTGTTTTTGGTTTTTCAGAATATTAGTACCAAACGAAGTCCAAATGCCATGAAACTTTTTGGTGATTTTTTTTCTGGACCTAAGAGACCCTGGAAGCTTAGGGAGGGGGCGAGAAGATGGAGCAGTGGCCCACGAGGCACCAGGGCGCGCCCAGGGGGGAGGCCACACCCTGTTGGCTCATGGGGCCCACGTGGCTCCGTTTGACCTAACTCCGCCTCTGTAAATTCTCTAAAATCTGGAAACCAACGGAGGAGTCCACGAAATACTTTTCCCGCTGCCGCAAGCCTTTGTTCTCGACAGATCCCATCTGGGGACCTTTTCTGGTACTCCACTGGAGGGGAATCAATCACGGAGGGGCTCTACATCAACCTTGCTGCCCTTCCGATGATGCGTGAGTAGTTTACCACAGACCTACGGGTCCATAGTTAGTAGCTAGATGTCTTCTTCTCTCGATTTGACCTTTAATAGAATGTTCTCCTTGATGTTCTAGGAGTTATATCCGATGTAATTACTTTTTGCGGTGTGTTTGTTGGGATCCGATGAATTGTGAGTTTATGAGCATATTATCCATGAATATTATTTGAGTTTTCTCTGAACTCTTTATGCATGATTGTTATAGCTTCGTATTTCTCTCCGATCTATTGATTTGGTTCAGCCAACTAGATTGATTTATATTGCAATGGGAGAGGTGCTTTGTAATGGGTTCGATCTTGCGGTGCTCAATCCCAGTGACAGAAGGGGACAAGAAACATATGTATCATTGCTATAAAGGGTAAAAAGATGGGGTTTATTCATGCATGAGTTTACGTTGTCTACATCATTTCATCTTTCTTAAGGCGTTACTCCGTTCTTTATGAACTTAATACTCTAGATGCATGCTGGATAGTGGTCGATGTGTGGAGTAATAGTAGTAGATGCAGGCAGGAGTCGGTCTACTTGTCTTGGACGTGATGCCTATATACATGATCATTGCCTTGGATATCGTCATGATTATTTTCTTTTCCGTCAATTGCCCAACAGTTACTTGTTTACCCATCGTATGCTATTTTCAAGAGAGAAGCCTCTAGTGAAAACTATGGCCCCCGGGTCTACTTCTATAATATATAAAAAATCCTAAAAATACCTTGCTGCAATTTTCCTTTTTTATTTTATTTTATATTTGTTTTGATCTATCTATCACCATAAAATTTAATCTTGCAATTAACCGCCAAGGGATTGACAACCCCTTGTTCGCATTGGGTGCAAGGATTTGTTATTTTGTGTGCAGGTGCTCTTAACGAGTTGTTGCGTGATTCTCCTACTGGATTGATAACCTTGGTTTCATAACTGAGCGAAATACTTATCTCTATTGTACTACATCATCCCCTCCTCTTTGGAGAAAACCCAACGCAGCTCACAAGTAGCATCGCTTCTGATGTGCTTGATCTTGAGACCATAATTCATCATGGATAGATTGGAGAACCGTCTGAAGACACCCTGCACTTCAGTCTTGAAGGTAATGATATGCACCCAGGTGTAACAAGAATAGTCATCAACTATGATGAATCCATAGAGTGATGCTGCATAGGTTAGTGTGGCATAATAAGTGGGACCAAAGAGATCCATATGAAGTAATTCAAAGGGATGAGTAGAGTGGTCATGATTGTCTTCATAGAGTGCTTTGATCTGGTCATCTTTGTAGACTCACAAGCACCACAAAGGTGATCCTTGACGAATTTGATGCCCTCGATGCCAATGATATGCTTCTTCTCGACAAGTGTGCTCAAATTCCTCATGCCAGCATGTCCATGTCGTCGATGCTAGAGCCAGCACCCTGAAGCTTTTGCCAGTAGACACGTGGCAGGCTAAGGACCTAGTGAGAAATCTACAATGTACACATCACCTCTCCTAAAGCCTTTGAAAACTTTGGACTTGTCAGATTCCACTAGCAGAATGCATCTATATTTGCCAAAGATGACAATCATATCATGATCACAAAGCATTGACACAGACACGAGGTTGTATCCTAGGGACTCGACAAGCATCACCTTTTCCTTGTGTCGATCCTTTGAGATAGCAACCTTACCTAGACACAATACCTTGCTTTTTTCCTTTGTCAGTGTAGGTCATATGCTTCAGATGAGACAGAGTAAGGCGGGCATCAGTGAGGAGTTTCCGGTAACCAGTCATGTGATTGGTGCAACCATTGTCCAGAACCATTCGGTAGCTTCTGGCGTGTCATCTTGTAGAAGCATTAGTCTGACTTACAAATTCATATACTTCAGTGTGAAGAATATGATGATCAATTTTGTCAGTGACTTTCATCAACAAAACATAACTAGCAGCATAGGGGATTTGTGAAATGAGGGATTCATTTCATCATGATTAGCTTGCATCCCAACAATCATTATGTCAGGTCTTCAGCAAATTCATCAAACATTTATTGTTGTCTGAAGACCTGACCCTACAGAAGAGATTAGTTCTTCTTCTTAACAACACACATCTAAATGGGTGGCTGACAAGCAATATAGCGCAAAGCATTGATAGAGAACTTAGGCATTGACGAATATGCATTTCTCTTCACAGGAGGGGTATAGTACTCAAATCAGTATACAGAGAAATTGTATGAAGATTTGTGCACATAGTGATTTCAAGAATAATGCACATATTCATCAGAATGTTGCTTGTTTCCCTGCGAAGAAGCATTAGTGTGACCATAAGTTGGCCTATGTCCATTTGATGACATTGGTCCATTTGAAGAATTTTCCCTGGGGTTTCTCTTCTTCTTTGGTGGTGTCATGATGACATTCACCTGAAGATTTTGAAGAAGACTTTTGGGCGCCCAGATTTTCTTCACTGGGGGACCGTTCCTGCAGTTAGTACCAATAAATCTAGCAAATATTTCACCATTCCAATTTTTGAACAGTTTGTAGTTGGTCTGAAATGACTAACCAGGAGAATGTGAGGTATCACAATTGTAACCATATAGAGTGGATGGATCAACTGGAGGTCCTTTTGCAGCAACCCATGTGGTTTTTGGATACTGCTCAGGTTTCCAATATGATCCATCTGCATTAAGCTTCCTCTCAAAAGCAATACCCTCTTTCCTAGGGTTCCTATTCAGAATATGCTTCTTGAGCACATCACAAAGAGTATGGTGCCCTTTGAGGCTTTTGTACATGCCTGTGATGTACAATTCCTTCAGCCCTGCATGTTCGTCAGTAACACTTTTGGTCTCCTCAGATGAGAGGATTGAGACCACAGAAACATTTGAAGATATAGAAGCAATTGAAGCATTTGAACATTTAGCTGAAGAATTTGCATTTTCACGTTCAAGGTACTTTAAGCATGGAGCAAAAAATTCTTCCTCAGCAGTGTTGATCTATTGAGCGAGTAACGAATTGTTCTCTTTTCGAAGATCATCACGAGATGCTCTCAACTTCTCAAGTTCTTACTTCCTTTGAAGAAATTCATAGGATAGCTTCTCATGTTCAGCTGAGGGGGCCACATGACGACTTTCAAGTTCATCATGTTCTAACTTAAGACATCTGAGGTCTTCAGACAGAGCTTGACTATGATCCATATCCTGATCTAATAGGTCATCACTTTTGTCTAGCAGTTTTTAAATCTTTTCCATATCAGTTTGTTGTTTGTTGCAATTTTAGCCAGTTTCTTATAGCTAGGTTCTGCTTCACACTCAGAGTCATCATCACTCAAAGTATTAAAGTAAGCTTCTCGTGATGTTACCTTGACACCTCTTGCCATGAAGCAATAGGTGGGAGTGTAGTCACCAGCGCAGTCCTCAGGGTTGGTGGAGTCACCATTGTCTTCTAGGTCGAAGATGGACTTGCTGACGAACTCAATAGAGGGTGCTAAGCTCGCCACCCCAGAGTCAAACTCCTCCTCAGATTCCTCAGCTTCCTCTTGATCAGATTCTTCCTTAGAATCCATTTCCTTCCCAATGAAAGCACAAGCTCTGCCGGAGGTGCTTTTCTCCCGTGATGAAGATTTTGATGAAGAGTTTAACGACTTCTCCTTTTTGTCATCAGAGTCGTCATCTCTACTAGACTTCTTCTTCTTTGAGCCCTTTTCCCAGAGAGGGCAGTCAGCGATGTAGTCGCCTAGCTTCTTGCATTTGAGGCAAATTCTATTGTTGTAGTCTTGAGCAGAAGCTTCTCCAGTGTTCTTCGAGTCATACTTTAAGACTTTCCAAAGCGATTCCTCTTGGAAAACTTCTGGAACTTCCTCACAAGCATAGCCAGCTCTCTACCAGTTTCCTCAGCACCATCAGTACTGCATTTAGAGTCTTCTTCTTCATACTGCATTCAGAGTCTTCTTCTTCAGATGAAGAAATTTCCTTGGCTTTTGCTTTTGCCTTTAGAGCACGGGGTCGTCCATAGCTGGGACCATACATATCTCTCTTCTCAGCTTGCTAAAATTCATGAGTATTGAGCCTCTCAAGCATATCAGGCGGATCAAGTGACTTGTAATCAGGACGCTCTTGAATCATCAGGCCCAATGTGTCAAAGGAGCTGTCAACGGACCTCAACAATTTTTTCAACACCTCTTGGTCAATGATGTCAGCAGCACCAAGAGCCTGAAGCTCACTTGAGATATCAGTGAGGCGGTCGAAGGTTTGCTGAACATTTTCATTGTCGAGCCTCTTGAAGAGATTGTGAAGCACATCAACTCGAGAGTCACGTTGAGTGGAAACTCCTTCATTGACCATGGAAAGCCTATCCCAGATGAGCTTTGATGTTTCCAGTGCACTCACTCTGCCATACTGTCCTTTGCTGAGATGTCCACATATGATATTCTTTGCTTGAGAGTCGAGTTGCTTGAATCTCTTCACGTCTGAAGCATTAATGCTAGGAGCAACAGTGGGGACACCTTTCTCAACGACGAATGAGAGATCATTGTCAATTGCCTCAAGAAGCATGCACATATTGTTCTTCCTATAGGAATAGTCTGTGCCATCGAAGATTGGGCATGCAACGGATACCTTGATCATACATGTGGTCAACATAACTAAAACTCCAAGTGGTTAAACCAAAATCACACAAAACAAGGGATTACGTTGCCCTGATACCAATGAAAAGCGCAAGTGTCGGTATCAAAACCGGCGGATCTCGGGTAGGGGGACCCGAGCTGTAGATCTTAGATCAATGGGGAACATGAAACACAGGGACAATATTTACCCAGGTTCAGGCCCTCTCGAAGAGGTAAAACCCTACGTCCTGCTTGATTATATTGAAGTGTATATGATGGTTACAGAGTCGATCTACCATGAGATCAGATGAACTAAACCCTAGGTAAGTAGGATGATGGTTCTTCTTCTATCATCTATTAACTAGCTTGGCCTTGGTTTATATAATGCACCAGAGGCCTAGGATTTAGAAGAGTCCTCGGCTTGGGTGCCAAGTCTTGCGGAGTCTTCCTTCCAGAGCACGGAGTCGCCTATAGTCTGGCCTTCCTTTGATAAATAAAGAGTGGCCCACCAGTCCGGCCCATGAGAGATAGGCCGGCAACCTGAGGACCCCTTAGTCCGCGACACCCTCAATAGCCCCCTGAACCAGTATTCAAGTTGGGGACGCTCCTCGGATCTTCCGAACTGTTCTTCATCTTCGGTCGTCGGTCTTGAAAACTGGTTCAGCAAATCTTCCCATCTTCGGTCTTGAGAATCGCCGAGGTGAATCTGAAGAATTTTACACGTTGGGTATCCGAGGAGCCCCTTTATGTTCTCAGCCTCTATCAATGCATTGTTATTTTTATGCCATACCTCGGGTTAGAAGTGTTTCTAGCGCAGCGGTGTCCCCTTTACATCCGAGCTCCAGCACCGGACTGCATTCGAGGTGTCTTTTGCAGCCAAACTCCAACACCGGACTACATTCGAGGAGGCATAGAGTACCTCGTCTTGGAAGAAGTTTGAAGGAAGTTATCCGAGCTTAACGCCAAAAAAGTTCTCTATGGAGCCGGCCACTCACTGCCGAGCTTTACGCCGGACTGCTTCCGAGGTGGTGCACCACCTCGGTCGTGGGCTGATTTTTATGGAATTTATGACAAAACTGGCAGGCGGTGTGCAATAGCCCTCAAGACTTAGGTTGGGTGTGGCCGACCAACCTAAGGATCGAATCTCCTCGGGAACTAGTTTAATTGTCGTGTACAGTTTGACAACGCCGAGGTGCAGCTCGGTAGGAAAGATGCTGAACTACGGGTCAGAAAGGATTTACCGAGCAAAACCATTACGCAGAACATCTCGGTCAAGAGGATGTTCTGCCTCCTGAAAGGAAAACATAAAATAGGTTAATAGTGTCATAAGCTCGAAAAACCAAAAAACTTTAGTAAAACCTTTACGTCCGAACTATATAAATTTTTTTGGTGCCAATCCGAAAAATTGGTCTTAAAATTAGTTTGTGCTTCCATCGTGCTTTAAGATAACACATCGGATCTCAAGACTTCAAGCGGGCCAGCCTTCGGCTTCAACCTCCATCCCGAAGGCGGAGTGCTTCTCAGGCCAGTTTAGCGAACTAAACTCGAGCGGCTTTAGCGAGAAACCTGGCTATCCAACTATTGACCACACACTCAAGTTGAGAAAAGAGTAGTAGAAAAAGACTTTGCAACAACTTAGAAGAAAATATTTATTATAAAACGGCTCATACAAAATTTAAGAGCCCCCAGTTAACATGGGAAAAGGAAGTGTTTTTGACAAAGAACATTTTTGACAAACTAAGTTTTCAACAAACAACTTTTTTGTTTAACACAAATATAATGATTGGTTGAACCGAGCAAAAATTAAAGGATTGGAAGAAATTTGAGCATGAAAGCGACTTAGCTGGTTAATGTTCTCGGTGTTGATGAGTAGGTCCGGGATTGTGGCGGGACAAAGACGTAGTCCTCGGCCTGGCCAAGGTCCCAGCCCCCAAGCCTGAGGTGACCGAGCAAAGAGCTCAGCTTGACGAAGTGGCGCTGCTGTACGGTCAATTCGGTGAGGCGAAGCCCCCGGTCCAGCTAACGTGATGAAGCTGGTCGGCTGGTGACGCCGAAGTCACCAGAGTAGGTTGATGAAGAGATGCCAAAGCCCCCGGTCCAGTTGAGGTGACGGAGCAGGTCGGTAAGGTGACACTGCAGCCACCATGCTAGCTGAGGTGTCGTAGCAGGTCGGCATGGCGGACATCGGCTTGAATAAGCAACGGCGCGGCCATGCCGACGCAGGTCGAAACTGGTGACGCGGTCAATGCCGGCTTGATGAAGTGACCGCAGGTGATGCCGGCGCGCCAGACCCATGCAATCCGTGGGGCGACGATGTTGGTGATGATTTAGCCTTCGCGATGCCGAACTCTTTGTCGGCTTCCCAAGATGATGATCTGATAAGGTTGAGCTCGGCTCGATGAAGCGATGACCTGTCTAGCGCAGATCGGAAGCCGTGGAGCAACATTGTCGGGCAGGATTGACACCGGCGTGACGGTGACGATCACCTCGGAAAAGGCTTTAAAATTTGAGCGCACGTGTTTGAGAACAACACACAATATCCTAGAAAGAAATTCCTCCAAAAAGGTTGCCCAATATCCCGTTCATGAAGAAAGATGAACTCGGGTCGGATTCGTATTCTCGCAGAAAACAGATCCGAAAATTGATCCACTCATCGGAAGTTTCCTGGAGTTTAAACGGTCGGATCGAGTTGAAATTTTGAGGGGTGGTCGATATAGGAATTCCACAGCATATGAATGGTTGGATCTTCCAAATGATGTCCGAGCTGGGCGCTGGACTCCTCTACCTAAACTCGTCCAGATTCGACAGGGATCCTGTAGATTGGAGATTGCCGGAGATTTCTCCATCGGAACGTGACGAAATTTTACAGGGTTGTTGTAGACTTTATTCCGCACAATTCCACCGAAGCGATCGGCAAAGCGACGCTCGAGGAGGCGGTGAGGGTGGATACAATTTCATTGTCCAGAAAAGCAGCACGGTAGCCCAAGGGCAATGTTGACGTTGAGCCCCCGAGCTCCATGGATGATTCCTTCATGATCTTGATAGAGATCAGAGTTGATGTTGATGAAGGCACTCATTCGAACATGACGATCTGAGGTGGAGCGCAGTCCTCGGTCGAACCAAGGTGACTAGTCGAGCCGGCGACGAAGATGTCGATGTCGTAGTTGATCTGCAGGCGAGACATTGATCCTTCGTCGATGTCACAGTGGAACTCTCAATGAAAGCACTAATGTTGATGTCAAAACCAGTGGATCTCGGGTAGGGGGTCCCGAGCTGTGGATGTTAAATCAATGGGAACAGGAAACACAGGGACAGTATTTACCCAGGTTCGGGCCCTCTTAAAGAGGTAAAACCCTACGTCCTCCTTGATTATATTGAAGTGTATATGATGGTTACAGAGTCGATCTACCACGAGATCAGATGAAGTAAATCCTAGGTAAGTAGGATGATGGTTCTTCTTCTATCATCTATTGACTAGCCTGGCCTTGGTTTATATAATGCACCAGAGGCCTGGGATTTAGAAGAGTCCTCGGCTTGGCGCCATGTCTTGCGGAGTCTTCCTTCCAGAGCACGGGGTCGCCTGTAATCCGCCCTTCCTTTGATAAATCAAGAGCGGCCCACCAGTCCGGTCCATGAGAGATAGGCTGGCAGCCCGAGGACCCCTTAGTCCGGGACACCCTCAGCAGGTTTACTCCCAGAGGGGGGTGAATGGGAGATTTTTAGAAATTTATTCAAACTCTAATGAATTTGACGAAGATCAGAGTCAAGAAATAGAAACACAAGGCTACTAATTCATCACAGGAGCAAACAACATGCATACGAGATACATATAGGTGAAGAACATGCAATCATACAAGCATGAAGAAGATGAACTGAAGAAATTAAAGATAGCATGATGAAATTCTTCAGTTCAAATTCGTCAGAAGGTGGATCACAAATTGTTTAGCAGCAGAATAAGGTAAAGGTAGGGATGAGGAATTTGAAACCAGGTAGGCATGGTGAAGACACATCAATTTGGTAGACCAGTTCCAGTTGCTATATCAACTGTACATCTCGTTGAGCCGGCTGAGACGAACTCAGAGGACACTTAGTCCTCACCGTATTCCTCTTGAGCTAAGGTCACTTAGACCTCACCCAATCACTCGTGGTAACTCTTCAAGGTAGACTTCCAAAACCTTCACAGACTTGTTCACCGGCACACCACAATGACTCTTGGGTGCTCAGATCATGACGCCTAGCCTTCTAGAAGAATGACAGCCTTCAAAGCAAGCGTCAGATCACACAGATCAATCTCTTTGCTGATGCTCAATCACATTGGCTCCTCGCTTAGGATTCTCTTAGTCTTCAGAGGATGGGTTGCTCTCAAATGGCAAGTGTCAAGTTCTCTCTGAGCATCCAAGCAACAAGTGGTTGTGGGGGCGGCTATTTATAGCTAGGGGCAACCCGACATGAATTGTCATAAATGCCCTTCTCAAACATGATAGTTGTCAGGATAAGGATCCACTCGATAGTTAGCACATGGTGCAACAACGGTAGGAAAATTGAACTCTCAATTTCATCGGGGCACTCAATTTCCTCACGAGATCGCACTGCCTATCATTGGGATATTGAGTGCCCCGACGAAATTGAGAGTTCAATTTTCCAACTGTTGTTGCGCTGCGTACCAGCTGTCGAGTGGATCCTTATCTTGCCAACGGTCATGTTTGAGAAGGGCATTTATAACAATTCATGTCGGGTTGCCCCTAGCTATAAATAGCCGTCCCCAACAACCACTTGTTGGTTGGCTGCTCAGAGAGAACTTGACACTTGCCATTTGAGAGCAACCCATCATTTGAAGACATTGAGAGAATCCTAAGTGAGGAAAAACCTAACCATAGCCAAAGTGATTGAGCATCACTGAACAGATTGATCTGTGTGATCTGACGCCTGTTACCTTTGAAGATTTTCATTCTTCCAAACGGTTAGGCGTCATGTTTTGAGCACCCAAAAGTCATTGTGGTGTGAAAGTGAACAAGTCTATGAAGGTTTTGGAAGTCTACCTTGAAGACTTACCACGAGTGATTGGGCGAGGTCTAAGTGACCTTAGCTCAAGAGGAATACAGTGAGGACTAAGTGTCCTCTGAGTTCGTCTTAGCTGGCTCAACCAGACGTATAGCTGATACAGCAACTAGAACTGGTCTACCAAATTGGTGTCTTCACCAAGCCTACCTGGTTTTGAATTCCTCATCCCTACCTTTACCTTATTCCACCGCTAAACAATTTGTGATCCACCTACTGATGAATTTGAACTGAAGACTTTCATCATGTTGTCTTTCATTTCTTCAATTCATCTTATTCATGCTTGTATGCTTCTATGATTGCATGTTCTTCACCTATATGTATCTCGTATGCATGTTGTTTGCTCCTGTGATAAATTAGTATCCTCGTGTTTTTATTTGTTTACTCTGATCTTTGTCAAATTCATTAGAGTTTGACAAATTTCTAAAAATCTCCCATTCACCCCCTCTGAGAGTAAACATGCGCTTTCAATTGGTATCAGAGCAAGATAATCCCTTATTCTGTGTGATTTTGATTTAACCACCTGGAGTTTTAGTTATGTTGACCACATGTATGATCAAGGTATCCGTTGCATGCCCAATCTTCGATGGCACAGACTATTCTTACAGGAAGAATAAGATGTGCATGCTTCTTGAGGCAATTGACAACGATCTCTCGTTCGTCGTTCAGAAAGGTGTCCCCACTGTTGCTCCTAGCATGAATGCTTCAGACATGGAGAGATTCAAGCAACTCGACTCTCAGGCGAAGAATATCATATGTGGACATATCAATAAAGGACAGTATGGCAGAGTAAGTGCACTAGAAACATCAAAGCTCATCTGGGATAGGCTTTCCAAGGTTAATGAAGGAGTTTCCACTCAACGTGACTCTTGAGTTGATGTGCTTCGCAATCTCTTCAACCGCTTCAAGAGGCTCGATAGTGAAAATTTCCATCAGTGTGTTCGCACACGAATACGTCACCGTGTACCCTCGACGTCGGGGGTGATGCACCGCAGCTCACGTCGAAGGAGATCCGATCGGCGGCACGATACGTAGGACAACCGGCGAATGCTTTTGCAGACCCAAAGCCCCGCTTGCCCGGGAGGAACCCCGTTAGGGCTCGCTGCGGCTATGGGCTACCCTAGGTCGACCTGGTCGCCCCTAGGGCCTCGAGGTTCACCGCCCTACAACAAGAAGAACGAACGAAGAACAAGGAAGAAGAAGAACAAAGGGAGAGGATAAAAGTAAAGGTAAAAAGTGGTAGATGAATTGATCGATTGTGTGTTGTTCAATCGGCTGTCACCCCTTAAGTATATAAGAGGCAGCCGGACTTCCCATGTAAGGAAAAGGCTTGGATCCACGTCCAAAACCCTAGTCAAATTCAGATGGTTTTGTCCAAACTTTCCAAAACTGTTCGGTTTAAAACTGGCTACACCTTGCGGGTCTTTTTTGAGGTGGTAAACGACCTCGCATGGAAACGAGCTCAAAAGAAATTTTGACCGTTTCGACGAGATGAACAACTTTAATGTTGAACGTTTTTTGATTCGAGACCATCTTCTGGGCCTAATCGCTCGTGCAACACAGGTAATTATTTACGCAACCCATCAGACATAGTCACATGTGTGTGTGGTTCCAGGCGTCATATTTTGCTCACTGCAGGGTCACACTATGCGGGCTCTAACTTTTCCATATGACCTCGGATTGGGATGATCTTTATATCAAAATCGATCGTTTTGATGGGATGAAGAGAATTTCTTTAGAACAGTTTTCCATATGAGGCCGTCTTGGGGGCGTAATCAGCTGAACAGTGATCTGGATATAAAATCTCAGTACTTCGAACACAATTTCGGCCTTAGAGATGAGATCGGATGGCGATGGCCTAAACTTAAAAGATGTTCATGTCGACAATACGAAACTTTTTCATGTATATCACTTATCCATTTGAGGCGATCTTAATTAATTTCTTAACCGTACCAAAATCTGGTGTCAACACATGCCTCCCTGTTTTTCGGCAAAGCTTGTGTGCCAAAAAATAACTTGCATAGCTTGTTCTAAGGACGATGTCAACACCCATTTTGCATGTTCTTAGGACGATAATTTTATATCGGCCATTGCTTGTTTGAACCTTTTGATGCGAACTTGGGTGAAAACTTCTCAACTTCTATCACAGTCCGATGATAAGGTTTCGTAGATATGTATCTCAAAGCCATCCTCTGAACCATATTATTCACCCTTTCGCTAGGATTTTGCAGATAATCAAGAATGAACTTCCTCCAATCCTTGCTTCACCTGCATAAAACTTTCATTAGTGGCCAAGGTGGTGAGCTCCAATTCGGCCTTACCTATGTTGGCAAGAATAAGCATCGACTATTGATAGATGTGCAATACACCATGACCAACATGGTAGCCGGATGCTTGCTATGCCAACTCTCTCCAATTGTCATGTCTAGATATATGACGAATATTAAAACAACCCAAGGCAAACTTTACGTCTAGACATACCTCAAGATAAACTAAAAGTGATTCGTCAAAACATTGATAACCCTTGGATGTTTGTTGCACTATACTAATAACAAATCACCGAAAGCCTCACTATGTACATCACCTATAGCAAGAAAAAGCTCCAATCCTAATAACAATGCATATTCAGCTTCGATCATTTGTGCATAAATCTTTTAAGCAGCATGAGGCTTCATAGAATAGCACCATAAGGTGATATATAAACAACACCAACACCTAGGACATTGCTACAAACTTAACCATCAATATATAATCACCAAGGTACTATAGAGATAAAGCTAAAATCAGTATTATGCATGATGTCAATATGATGCTCAATAATAAAATCAACCATAATTTGGCCTTACGTAAATTCTGAAAACTAATAAGCCAAAGCACACCCAATCAAAATATAAGTCCACTTTCCAATTTTGGTGAATTGGTCTATGCATAATATCTTCAATGTCATCAATTTGACAAATTTCTATGCAAGCACTTATCTCAATCTCTACTCAAACTAAGGACGATGTTAGAATACCATACCGGCCATTCTTAGATATATTCTTAGGGCGATAGATAAATATCGGCCATTACCATGAGGTCCATGTAGAATTCACCCACCAAAGCATGAATAGCCGAAATAAACAAATGAAATAACAATAAAATATTTTGGCCCCTTTGTATTAGCAATGAAACTATAACTAACCAAATGTATAGTGATTTGGTAATACCCTCTCATGATATAGAAAAATATGTTGCATCAATGGATCAAAATAAATCCATGAAGGGTAATTGATCATACCTAGGGATGAATTCCATGGCAAAGGCATCAATGGCATGTTTGACGAATATAGATGATGTGCTAACCAAAGATTTTGATGGGGTGATGCAAACCTTTGGCTTAATTGTTTTTGGCTTCCATCCTTCTCTTTCTTCACTTTTGTAACACTTGTTGCAATAGAAGGTTGCACATCATTTTTATTTTGACTGCTCCTCTTGGGAACCCATGCCATGTTCTTCTTTCTCAGCTCTCGTGCACTAAGATTTTGTAATTCCTTCTTTTGCCAATACAATAAGCTGAGTGGGCATCTCGGCTGGGATTCTGTTTTGATCAATGGCAATTCCTTTTTGGCCTTGTGCACTCTCAACTTATTTTCTTTAGATTTGGCACTTTGACTCTTAACAATTGATTGCTTCATCTCATTACCTTTAGTAGCCAATGTCAACACTTTAATTGGCTCTTTATCCTTTAAGATCAAATCTGAATTGGCACTCTTGTGACCATCTTTTTTAACTTGATATACTTGTTTGATCACCTCTTTCTTCTTTCTAGAGCTCTGGATCGATTCTTTCTTATTGAAACGGTCTTGAACATATGACTGCTCACTGAATGTTGATCTTCTTAGAGCTGCATAATAATGGTGAGATGGTTTTAAATATGATGGAGAATGTGCCATTGTATCATACATGTCCCATGATGAATATCAATCTACATGAGCATAGGGAGGCATCCACGACATTGGCATTGGCGGCCCAAAATAAGGATATGAACACATTGCATTGAAATTCTCTCTTTGCCCATACCAACCCTCGGATTTGCTCCTAGGGGGTGATCTTGATGCTTTTTGCATTACTCGACTGATAAGCACATTCTCTTCACTTTTCTTTTGATATTTATCTAATAACTGTGCAAAAGTGACCTTGGATTTCTTGTGCTTGTGCTTATTGCGGCTTTTATCTCCTTTGGTTTTGCTTGCATCGATATTTGGATTGCTTTGTTGCCCCCCAATGCTTGGTGTCTTCATTGTATTTTCGATAGAACTCATGCCTTCAAGAATATTTTCATTGTGCTCTTGAACAACTTCTTTACTTGAAAGTTTGATCCCATCACCTGCAGTTTTTACCTTCTCATCTTTAAAGGAATCGTCTTGAAGCAGCCGATTCAAAAACTTTTTTTTCATTAGGACCAATCGGAATAGAGTGGTCATCCCTTGGTGTTTCAACAAATTTTAATCGTACTTTATCAATGCCCGGTTTAACTATTCGACAAAACATGTTGCAATCCTCAAAATTATGCTTGGACGAATCATGAAACTTGTAATACATTCGTCCTTGGATTGATGGCTTGACATGGTGACCAAGAACTCTAATGTAATTATTTTTCATCAACAAATCAAATATTTGATCACACATGCTTGAATTGAAGGTAAACTTTTTATTCTCTAGCCGATCTTGCTGTGAGAACGGCTTTGGAGTTAAGCAAACGAATGGTTCAGATTTTGCATTACCCCATTCGACTATGCATTGTGTTTTGCACTCTATCTCTGATGTCTTTGAAAAGGAAATTATACTATCATCGGTTTTCTCAACAGAGTATAACCTTGGATTTAAATTTCTGAAATCAAAGTAGTTAGAACATACATGTCTCAATTGAGACCATGCGTAAGCCAAGTATGAAGCAAGCAAAGCTACCCAATTATATATGAACTTTAAATAAAGCAATGGGAAAAGCTTTGGCTGCAGTAATAAGTCACTATCGGTCTCTTTAAATGGTACAATATATTGACCGATATGCTTAATAACAATTTTATTGCTAACAAGTAAATTGCCCTTCATCATTGGTCTTTCAAAATTACTTATAAGATTTTTCCTAATAGATGCATCAATAATAAAGTTGTGACCAAATCTGAAAATAGGTAAATCACTTGCTAGACATACCTCTTCACACATGCTAGGAGAGCATGATGGTTGTATCACTTGGATAATACTTTGCTCCACTTTTGAATGACTCGCCAATGCCTTGGCATCCTCTTTTTCTTCAATAGATTCGGTACACATACTATTTGATTCAGCTTTTTTAATAACCAAATTTTCTTTGTTACCTGAATCAATACTTTTATCTTTTTGTATTTGCAAGGCTTCTCGCTCTTGTCTAATTTTAGCCCACATCTCAGCTTGGCGAGCTTTAAACTTTTTCATCTCAATTTTCATCCACTCCTCATGAGATTGCCCCCCAATACTTTGAGACTTTTCCGGCAATGAGGTGCCGAAACATTGCAATTGTTTAGGGGGTGCACTGGATGGTACAACACTGGGCAAATGCATCATTTGCACAACTCTAGCTTTTACAGCAGCAAAATCATGAGGCTTCCCGCCCTCTATTAGTTCTTGTCGAATGGAGTTGCACAAATCCCAAGAGAATGTAAGATTGTTCTCAATTACCTAGTCTAGATATGGTTGCCCCCCGATGCTTTTAGACTCTTTCGGCAATGAGATGTTGCCGAAATTCTGTAATTGTGTAGGGGGAACATGATATGCCACATTACTAGGAGAAGGCATTTGTGCTCCTACAGAGGTTTCACTTATTCGGGCCGAATTATGGACATCAAAAGTTGCGCATGGTGCCAAAAAATTAGTAGCATGAGGTGTAGCATATGATGTTTGAGGGTAACTGGTCGAATAACTAGTAGTAGCATGGCCAATTCTCCTATCCACCGACACGTTTGGATTAACATACTGCAAGTTATTTGCCGATGAATAAAAAGTTGAAACACTTTGTTGCATACTATTGGAAGTTCCTACTTAGGGTGACTCAACATGATTAACCAAACTCATAATGTTGTTCATCTGCATAGAGATGTGTGGAGTTGCCGATGCATGGGAGTTGGGATACATATGTTGCATGTTGCTAAACTTATTTGAAGTTGAAGCATGAAGATTATTTGGAATCAGCTGTTGCACATAATTAGATGCATGATTGATAAATCTAGGGTTAGCCAACAGATTATGCTCATTAAACAATCTAGCAACAACTTATGCATTATTTGCATCTACATAAGTGAATTGGGTATTCATATTACCTTTGTAGATTGCAAACCCTAGATGACGATCTCTTCGTAGCAAGAACGGGCTGGAGACCGTTCAAAGCTTGGTCCCCAGTGGAGTCGCCAAAAAGTGTGCTCGCACACGAACACGTCACCGTGTACCCTCGACACCGGGGGTGATGCACCGCAGCTCACGTCGAAGGAGATCCAACCGGCGGCGCGATACGCAAGACAGTCGGTGAATGCTTTTGTAGACCCGAAGCCCCGCTTGCCCGGGAGGGACCCTGTCAGGGCTCGTGGCGGCTATGGGCTGCCCTAGGTCGACTTGATCGCCCCTAGGGCCTCGAGGTTTGCCACCCTGCAACAAGAAGAACGAAAGAAGAACGAGGAAGAAGAAGAACAAAGGGAGAGGATAAAAGTGAAGGTAAAAGGTGGTAGATGAATTGATCGATTGTGTGTTGTTCAATCGGCCGTCACCCCTTAGGTATATAAGAGGCGGCTGGACTTCCCATGCAAGGAAAAGTATTGGATCCACGTCCAAAACCCTAGTCAAATTCGGATGGTTTTGTCCAAACTTTCCAAAACTGTTCGGTTTAAAACTGGCTACACCTTGCGGGTCTTTTTTGAGGTGGTAAACGACCTCGCATGGAAACGAGCTCAAAAGCAATTTTGACCATTTCAACGAGACGAACAACTTTAATGTTGAACGTTTTTTGATTCGGGACCATCTTCAAGGCCAAATCTCTCGCGCAAAATAGGTAATTATTCACGCAACCCATCACACATAGTCACATGTGTGTGTGGATCCGGGCGTCATATTTTGCTCACTGCAGGGTCATGCTGTGCGGGCTCTAACTTTTCCATATGACCTCGGATTGGGACGATCTTTATATCAGAATCGATCGTTTCGACGAGACAAAGAGAATTTGTGTAGATCAGATTTCCATATGAGGCCGTCTTGGGGGCGTAATCAGCCGAACAGTGATCTGGATATAAAATCTCAGTACTTCGAACACAACTTCGGCCTTAGAGATGAGATCGGATGGCAATGGCCTAAACTTAAAAGATGTTCATGTCAACAAAACGGAACTTTTTCATGCATATCACTTCTCCATTTGAGGCCATCTTAATTAAGTTCTTGACCGTGCCAAAATCTGGTGTCAACACCGCCTCACTGATATCTCCAATGAGCTTCAGGCTCTTGGTGCTGTTGACATCACTAACCACGAGGTGGTGAAGAAATTGCTGAGGTCACCTTACAGCTCCTTTGACACATTGGCCCTTATGATTCAAGAGCATCCTGATTACAAGTCACTTGATCTGGCTGATATTCTTGAGAGGCTCAATACTCATGAATTTCAGCAAGATGAGAAGAGAGATATGTATTGTCCCAGCTATGGACGACCCCGCGCTCCGAAGGCAAAAGCTAAAGCCAAGGCAATTTCTTCATCTGAATAAGAAGACTCTGAATGCAGTACTGATGGTGCTAAGGAAATTGGTAGAGAGCTGGCTATGCTTGTGAGGAAGTTCCAAAAGTTTTCCAAGAGGAATCGCTTTGGAAAATCTTCAAAGTATGACTCGAAGAACACTGGAGAAGCTTCTGCTAAGACTGCAACAAGAGAACTTGCCACAAATGTAAGAAGCCAGGCCACTACATTGCTGACTGCCCTCTCTAGCAAAAGGGCTCAAAGAAGAAGTCTAGCAGAGATGACGACTCTGATGACAAAAAGAAGAAGTCCTCAAAGTCTTCATCAAAATATTCATCACGGAACAAAAGCACCTCCGGTAGAGCTCGTGCTTTCATTGGGAAGGAAATGGATTCTGAGGAAGAATCTGATCAAGAGGAAGCTGAGGAATCTGATCATGAGTCTTACATTGGGGTGGCGAGCTTAGCCCTCACTACTAAGTTCGTCAGCAAGTCCATCTTGAACCATGAAGACAATGGTGACTTCACCAACCTTGAGGAATGCGTTGGTGACTACACTCCTACCTATTTCTTCATGGCAAGATGTTCCATGGTAACCTCACGAGAAGCTTACTTTAATAGTTCGAGTGATGATGACTGTCGGTGCGGCAAACATTTGTGTTTGCCGCCCGGACTTGTGCACAGGCGTGCTAATGACCATGCACCAATTACCAAGACATGGCACAAGATAAGCCAGAGAAACCGCTCTTCATGAGATCAAGTAGTGCACTAAGAAGATCAAGTCAGCAGGAGAACACCTCAGGAAGGCCTCCCTTAGCAAGCAGGGGAACCCGACCGGGTCGGGACTGCCCCTGAGGGCCAAGACTAGATCGCCTCGATAAGGCTACCGGGGCCGCCAAGGCCACAAGACAAGAGTCCGACAGGCTCCGTGCCGGCGAACCTCTGCCAAGGTGCCACTGCTCCACCTCATCATATGCCAGTCACTAATCAATGCGGTGTCGAGCTCTCAAGTGGCTAGGTGGATCGTGTCGAGCACGTGGCAACCTGCTAGAGAAGAGATCAACTTTATTGACACCCATCTAGATGGCGTGTCACGCTAATAAGGAGAAGATGGATAAGAGGCGCGGCAGGCTTGCCGAGCTTCAACCTCAGCATGGCACCTAGCAGTGCATTTAATGCACTTTGTCCTAACTGCCAGAGTTAGGTATGATGACACTGTTAGCTATCTAATCATACTAGAATAACTGTTTGCCACTGTGGTCGCCCCTTAAGCTATAAACGGAGGCCCGAGGCAACCTAGCAAAGGGTTCGAACATTTTGACCCACCAACACTTGTATGCGCGCACTGCTCCCGAGGCACACTTGCCGAGCTTGAGCTCGTCGCGTCTTTGTGTTCCTCCAGATCAATCCACCATAGTAGGAGTAGGGTTTGATGCTTGCTTGAACTACGTCGGTATTTCCCCAAAGAGGAAGGGATGATGCAGCACAGCAACGGTAGGTATTTCCCTCAGTGATGAGACCAAGGTTATCGAACCAGTAGGAGAACCACGCAACACCACGTAAACAGCTCCTGCACAAAAAAAACAAATACTTGCAACCCGACATAAGAGAGGGGTTGTCAATCCCTCACGGGTAAAAGGATAGGTAAAATTGTAGTAGATTGGATAAATAGATCTCGCGGGAACGCGAGATAAAATAAATAAGTAAAAATTGCAGCAAGGTATTTTTGTATTTTTGGATTAATAGATCTGAAAATAAAAGTTGCAAATAAATAAAAGAGCGAATAGCAAAATAGATCTTGAAGGCAAATATATTAAAGAAGAGACCCGGGGGCCGTAGTTTTCACTAGTGGCTTCTCTCGAAGAAAATAGCAAACGGTGGGTAAACAAATTACTGTTGGGCAATTGATAGAACTTCAAATACTCATGATGATATCCAGGCAATGATCATTATATAGGCATCACATCCAAGATTAGTAGACCGACTCCTGCCTGCATCTACTACTATTACTCCACACATCGACCGCTATCCAGCATGCATCTAGTGTATTAAGTTCATGGAAAAACGGAGTAATGCAATAAGAATGATGACATGATGTAGACAAGATCTATTTATGTAGAAATAGACCCCATCTTCTTATCCTTAATAGCAACGATACATACGTGTCGTTTCCCCTTCTATCACTGGGATCAAGCACCGTAAGATCGAACCCATCACAAAGCACCTCTTCCCATTGCAAGATAAATAGATCAAGTTGGCCAAACAAAACCCAAATATCAGAGAAGAAATACAAGGCTATAAGCAATCATGCATATAAGAGATCAAAGAAGACTCAAATAACTTTCATGGATAAAAACATAGATCTGATCATAAACCAAAAGTTCATCGGATCCCAACAAACACACCGCAAAAAGAGTTACATCAAATAGATCTCCAAGAGACCATTGTACTAAGAATCAAACGAGAGAGAGAAAGCCATCTAGCTACTAACTACGGACCAGTAGGTCTACAATGAACTACTCACGCATCATTGGAGAGGCACCAATGAGGATGATGAAGCCCTCCGTGATGGTGTCTAGATTGGATCTGTGGTTTCTGGAACTTGGGCGGCTGGAATTGATTTTCGTCGACTCCCCTAGGGTTTCTGGAATATTAGGGTATTTATAGAGCAAAGAGGCAGTGCGGGAGGCCACCGAGGTGGGCACAACCCACCAGGGCGCGCCTGGGGGCCTAGATGCGCCCCGGTGTCTTGTGCTCACCTCAGGCCCCCTCTTCGGTACTTCTTTGGCCCACTGGATGTCTTCTGGTCCAAAAAAAATCTCCAAAAAGATTCGCTGCGTTTGGACTCCATTTGGTATTGATTTCCTGCGATGTAAAAAACATGCAAAAAACAGCAACTGGCACTGGGCACTATGTCAATAGGTTAGTACCAAAAAATGATATAAAATGATTATAAAATGATTGTAAAACATCCAAGAATGATAATATAACAGCATGGAACAATAAAAAATTATAGATACGTTGGAGACGTATTAGCATCCCCAAGCTTAATTCATGCTCCTCCTCGAGTAGGTAAATGATAAAAACAGAATTTTTGATGTGGAATGCTGCCTAACATGTTCATCACATATTCTTTTCTTTGTAGCATGGACATTTGGACTTTTATATGGTTCAAAGCAATAGTCTAGTTTTGACATGAAGACTTTAATACTCAAGCATATCAACAAGCAACCATGTCTTTCAAAATATCAACACTAAAGCAAGTTATCCCTAGCCCATTATGCTCAATCATTGATCCATTCATGAAACACACTCGAATATTAGCTACACCCAATGCTCAAGTACGATCATAGTGCCCCTTAGTTGGTGCTTTATAAGAGAAGATGGAGACTCAAATAAAAATAAAAATTGCATAAAGTAAAAGAAAGGCCCTTCGCGGAGGGAAGTAGGGATTTGTAGAGGTGCCAGAGCTCAAAGCTTAAATTGAGAGATAAAAACATTTTGAGAGGTATACTTTTCTCACCAACGAGAACAACTTAGAGTTCCCAACACTTTCCATGCTAGATATATCATAGGCGGTTCCCAAACAGAAATTAAAGTTTATTCCTTTTCCACCATTTCTTTCACTTTCCATGGCTAGCCGTATCCACGGGTGCCCTCCATACCAACACTTTCCAAGGAATTTATTATTTGACAACATAAAGTAAATTCATTTTTCATTTCGGGACTGGGCATCCCTAATACCTTTGCCATATTCTCGTGCAATGACAAGTGAATAAACACTCATCGTGAGAATAACACATCTAGCATGGAAAATATCAGCCACCCCTCACCGCCTCGCGAGTGGTACGAGCACACAAAAGAGAAATTTATTTTGAAAATTAGAGATGGCACATACAAATTTGCTTAGAACGGCATGGAAATACCGCATATAGGTGGGTATAGTGGACTCATATGGCAAAACTGGTTTAAAGGGTTTTGGATGCATAATTAGTGGAGTAGTGATCATACTTAGTGCAAATGAAGGCTAGCAAAAAGATTGAGAAGTGCCCAACCAAGAAATTAAAAATCTCATAAGAAAGCATTAAGCATAATTAACACCGAATAATGCACCACAAGTAAGATATAATTTCATTGCATAACTATTGACTTTCGTGCTTGCATAGGGAATCACAAACCTTAACACCAATATTCTTACTAAAGCATAATTACTCATCAACATGACTCACATATCACTATCATCATATCACAAAAATATTACTAAGAATCAAGTTTATTTTGTCCAATGATCTTCATGAAAGTTTTTATTATATCTTTCTTGGATATCTATCACTTTGGGACTAGTTTCATATGTTGCTTTTAATAAACTCAGACAAATATAAGTGAAGAACATGAGCATAATATTTCTTTCTCTCAAATTAATCTAAGTGAAGCAAGAGAGAATTTCTTTAAAATTTTACTAACTCCCAAATAAATCTAAGTGAAGCATGAGATCATTTCTTCACAAATAACAAAGCACACCGTGCTAAAAAAGATATAAGTGAAGCACAAGAGCAATTCCAAGGCTCTAAAAATTTAAGTGAAGCATAGGAGCAAGCATAGCATAATTTTTGGCTCTCTCAAAAAGGTGTGTCCAGCAAGGATTCAAGACTTAAAATAAAAAGCAAAACAAGCAAAGACTCATATCATTCAAGACGCTCCAAGCAAAACTCATAATATGTGACGAATAAAAATATAGCTCCAAGTAAAATACTGATGGTCGTTAGAAGAAAGAGGGGATGCCACTCGGGGGAATCCCCAAGCTTAGTTTCTTGATACTTCTTGAATATTATCTTGGGGTGCCTCGAGCATCCCCAAGCTTAGCATTTTGCTAATCCTTATTCCTTCATCCATCGTAATCTCACCCAAAACTTGAAAACTTCAATCACACAAAACTCAACAAAAACCTTCGTGAGATCCGTTAGTATAAGAAAACAAATCACTACTATAAGTACTGTTGAAAACCCATTCATATTTTATTTTTGCATTATATCTACTGTATTCCAACTTTTCTATGGCAAAAACTTTTCAAAGGAAACCATAGAATCATCAAAACAAGCACACAACACAAAGAAAACAGAATCTGTCAAAAACAGAACAGTCTGTAGCAATCTGAAAAATTTGAATACTTCTGTAACTCCAAAATTCTGAAAAATTAGGAAAACGTGAGAAATTTGTTTATTAATCTTCTGAAAAAAGAATCAAATCAAAACCACTCTTTTGTTAAAAATAAGAATTGTTTTTCTGAGCGCAAAAGTTTCTGTTTTTCAGCAAGATCAAATCAACTATCACCCAAATCACCCCAAAGGCTTTGCTTGGCACAAACACTAATTTAAACCACAAAAACACGTCTAACCAGAGGCATAATTGGGTATTTTATTGAAAACAGCAAGAAAACCAAAAAGCAAAAAGATACAAGTTGGGTTGCCTCCCAACGAGCGCTATCATTTTACGCCCCTAGCTAGGCATAATGTAAAGGATCTAAGTATTGTCATATTTGGTTCTAGATCCATATGATGCCCTCATGATTGATTCATATGGTGGCCTAACTATTGTTCTAGGGAAGTGTTCCATACCCTTCCTTAGTGGAAATTGAAATTTAATATTGCCTTCTTTCATATCAATCACGGCACCAATAGTACATAAAAACGGTCTACCAAGAATAATTGGACAAGACGGATTGCAATCAATATCAAGAACGATGAAATCTATGGGCACATAATTTCTATTTGCAAGAATAAGAACATCATTAATTCTTCCCATAGGCTTTTTAATAGTAGAATCCGCCAAGTGCAAATTTAAAGAGCATTCTTCAATATCGGTAAGA
The DNA here is from genome assembly GCA_011799875.1 of Thinopyrum elongatum. Classification (NCBI taxonomy): domain Eukaryota; kingdom Viridiplantae; phylum Streptophyta; class Magnoliopsida; order Poales; family Poaceae; genus Thinopyrum; species Thinopyrum elongatum. The sequence continues at coordinate 392,821,176 of CM022303.1, forward strand.
CCAAGCACATCACATAAAGATTTCGGAATTGTAGAAACACTAGCACCCAAGTCACATAAAGCAAAACACTCATAATTTTTAATCTTGACTTTGATAGTAGGTTCCCATTCATCATGTAATTTTCTAGGAATTGAAACTTCTAATTCCAACTTTTCTTCAAAAGCTTTCATTTTAGCATCAACAATATGTTTAGTAAAAGCTTTATTTTGTTCATAAGCATGGGGTGAATTTATCATGGATTGCAGCAAAGAAATACAATCAACCAAAGAGAAACTATCATAATTAAAGTCTTTGTAATCCAAAATAGTGGGCACATCACTAGTTAAAGTCTTGACCTCTTCAAACCCACTTTTATCAAAATTTTCAACAAGATTTTCACCCTCCAAATTATCGGGACGCCTTCTAGCTAAAGTTGACTCTTCTCCAATCCCTTTTTTATCAATCTTAATTTTACTAAACAAGGAATCAATAGAAGAAACACCAATCGTTTTAAGATCTTCATTACTTTTATGCAAGCAATCACTAGAAAACGCTTTTTCTAAAAATTCTCGTCTAGCTCTAAGCATAGCGGTTCTTTTCTTACTTTCATCCATGGAAACATATAAAGCTTTAATTGATTCCTCAACCTTAGGCACAAAAATTTTCATCTTGAGATTTTCTACATCATGAGAAATTCTATCAATACTTCTAGACATATCATCAAACTTATTCAGCTTTTCTTCTATTGTAGCATTGAAAACCTTTTGAGTATTGATAAATTCTTTAATATTATTTTCAATATAAGAGGTGTTCCTATTATTATTATTATAATAAGGATTACCATAGGAATTGCCATAATTATTAGAGGAATTACTAGGAAAAGGCCTAGAATTAAAATTACCTCTATAAGCATTGTTATTAAAATGGTTTCGCGAAATAAAGTTCACATCTATGGCATCACTATTCTGCTCAATCAAAGTAGACAAAGGCATATCATTAAAATCAATAGGAGCATTTTTATTAGCAACCAACTTCATAAGAGCATCAACTTTTTCACTCAAAGAATTTTTTTCTTCTACCAAATTTACTTTTTTACTAGTAGGAGCTCTTTCGGTATGCCATTGCGAATAATTTGCTATAATATTATCAAGCAATTTGGTGGCTTCACCCAAAGTAATTTCCATAAAAGTACCACCTGTGGCAGAATCTAAAAGATTACGAGAAACAAAATTCAATCCCGCATAAAAAAATTGTATGATCATCCAAAGATTTAACCCATGAGTTGGGCAATTCCTTAGCATCATTTTCATCCTTTCCCAAGATTGTGCAACATGCTCATGCTCAATTTGCTTGAAATTCATAATCTGGGTTCTAAGGGAAATAATTTTTGCGGGCGGAAAATACTTAGTGATAAAAGCATCTGTGCACTTATTCCAAGAGTCGATACTATTGCGAGGCAAAGAAGAAAACCAAATTTTTGCACGATCTCGTAAAGAAAACGGAAATAATTTCAACTTCACAATATCATTGTCCACATCTTTTTTATTTTGCATATCGCATAAATCCACGAATGTGTTAAGATGGGACGCGGCATCCTCATTAGGAGTACCGGAAAATTGATCTTTCATAACATGATTCAACAAAGCGACATTAATATCACAAGACTCCGCGCTAGTGGTGGGAGGAGCAATCGGAGTGCTAATAAAATCATTGTTGTTGGTATTTGAGAAATCACACAACTTGGTGTTCTCTTGAGTCATTGTGACTACACAACAAGATTGCACTCAAAAACAAATCTGACGAGAAAACGGCGAACGAAAAAGAGGGCGAATAAAACGGCAAATTTTTGTGAACTGGGGGAGAGGAAAACGAGAGGCAATTGGAAAATAATGTAAATTACAAGGAGATGAGATTTGTGATTAGGAACATGGTTGATGTTGATGATGTCTCCCCGGCAACGGCGCCAGAAATTTGTTTTGATGCTTGCTTGAACTACATCGGTATTTCCCCAAAGAGGAAGGGATGATGCAGCACAGCAATGGTAGGTATTTCCCTCAGTGATGAGACCAAGGTTATCGAACCAGTAGGAGAACCACGCAACACCACGTAAACAGCTCCTGCACACAAAGAACAAATACTTGCAACCCGACGTAAGAGAGGGGTTGTCAATCCCTCACGGGTAAAAGGATAGGTAAAATTGTAGTAGATTGGATAAATAGATCTCGCGGGAACGCAAGATAAAATAAATAAGTAAAAATTGCAGCAAGGTATTTTTGTATTTTTGGATTAATAGATCTGAAAATAAAAGTTGCAAATAAATAAAAGAGCGAATAGCAAAATAGATCTTGAAGGCAAATATATTAAAGAAGAGACTCGGGGGTCGTAGTTTTCACTAGTGGCTTCTCTTGAAGAAAATAGCAAACGGTGGGTAAACAAATTACTGTTGGGCAATTGCTAGAACTTCAAATACTCATGACGATATCCAAGCAATGATCATTGTATAGGCATCACGTCCAAGATTAGTAGACTGACTCCTGCCTGCATCTACTACTATTACTCCACACATCGACCGCTATCCAGCATGCATCTAGTGTATTAAGTTCATGGAAAAATGGAGTAATGCAATAAGAACGATGACATGATGTAGACAAGATCTATTTATGTAGAAATAGACCCCATCTTGCTATCCTTAATAGCAACGATACATACGTGTCGTTTCCCCTTCTGTCACTGGGATCAAGCACCGTAAGATCGAACCCATCACAAAGCACCTCTTCCCATTGCAAGATAAATAGATCAAGTTGGCCAAACAAAACCCAAATATCGAAGAAGAAATATGAGGCTATAAGCAATCATGCATATAAGAGATCAAAGAATCTCAAATAACTTTCATGGATAAAAACATAGATCTGATCATAAACTCAAAGTTCATCGGATCCCAACAAACACACCGCAAAAAGAGTTACAGCAAATAGATCTCCAAGAGACCATTGTATTGAGAATCAAACGAGAGAGAGAAAGCCATCTAGCTACTAACTACGGACTCATAGGTCTACAATGAACTACTCACACATCATCGGAGAGGCACCAATGAGGATGATGAACCCCTCCGTGATGGTGTCTAGATTGGATCTGTGATTTCTGGAACTTGCGGTGGCTAGAATTGATTTTCGTCGAATCCCCTAGGGTTTCTGGAATATTGGGGTATTTATAGAGCAAAGATGCGGTGCGGGAGGCCACCGAGGTGGGCACAACCCACCAGGGTGCGCCTAGGGGCCCAGGCATGCCCCGGTGTCTTGTGCTCACCTCGGGCCGCCTCTTCGGTACTTCTTTGGCCCACTGGATGTCTTATGGTCCAAAAAAAATCTCCAAAAAGTTTCGCTGCGTTTGGACTCCGTTTGGTATTGATTTCCTGCGATGTAAAAAACATGCAGAAAACAACAACTGGCACTGGGCACTATGTCAATAGGTTAGTACCAAAAATGATATAAACTAATTATAAAATGATTGTAAAACATCCAAGAATGATAATATAACAGCATGGAACAATAAAAAATTAGAGATACGTTGGAGACGTATCAGGGTTTTACGCAGCAAAGTGGCCCGAACCTGGGTAAAAGAGAGCTATCCATCGCCATGCTGCCCTGCTGTTTCTGCTCTTTGTGCAATGTGACCGTCCCCTTGTCGAACCACAAAGGGGCAGCCCTGCCCTATAGGTGAGCGTGCTTCCACACTGACATCTTTGGCGTGCCAGGTAGGAGGCGTGTTGCTTGTGCGAATCTGAGGCAGTAACCAGCGCGTCGATCTTCGTTACGTTCTACGTCGTCAATGGCTCCCAAGAAGAAAAGCGGTGTGGTGGCACATCCTTCCGCCTAGAAGGCTTCGTTGCCCTGCAGTTGCGGGTGCTGTGGACACCGCAGCTATGGCGGGCAAGGTAGGCACCGTGGGTAACACAGCTAACACTTCCACCATAGCTGGAGCGGGAACCAGGGCCGTGGGAGTGTCCCAGCTTCCTCAACCTACTGGCGATCATACTCACGAGGGTGCGGGCCAGGGCTATGCCCAGCATCCTCCTCCTCGCCGCACCAGCGAGCGCGACCAGCGCACTGTCAACGCCCACTTCAGTGCGAGCCAAGATCCACTGGCCGCACCATCCAGAGGGGCGACGACAGGACGCACGCTCTGTCCCATGCAGGGTGAGCGTGACAAGACCCCAAGCGGCACCGTCGATCCACAAAGACCGCGTCCGCATGGGAAAGGCCCAGCTGATCAAGAGCCTGGCCATCGAGAACAGCTTCGGCCACGCCAAACCACCCTTGTGATTGGTCCAAGGCGGCAGGAGCACAACAACGCTCCTTCTGGTTCATCCAGGAGTCGACCGGTGTCGCGCTCTGCCTCCCACGCCATGCCAGGGATGGTGGCCGAAGCAATGGCGAGGGCTCAGCTATTGCTGAACTTTCCCTCGGCAGCAGACAAGATGGATGAATGGAGAGCTACCATCCAGAGCCTCATCGTGTTTGCTGAGACCCACAAGTCGCAGCGAGCGGAGCCTTCACGACGCCCGCAGACAACGCCCGCAGCCCTCGCTGGTGGCCAAGTTGAGAGGACTACACGCACGGTGTAGTCCCCTCCACGACAACCCACCCAAGGGCAACCACGACTGGCTCAGCAACCCCAAGACATTGATGAGCCTGACGAAGCGTCAATGGCCTCATCCGACCAACAACTCCAGTGGGATCAACGCCAATTGTTGAGAGACAGGAGGAAGGAAGACGCCCGCGTCACCTTTGAGCAGCGTCGCAAGGCACGCCGTCAATCAGACAGGCGCCAGACATTGATGAACCTATACCCAGTGTTGGCGAGTATCTGCCTTACGAGGTAGGGTGCCCCGCCTTCACTCGCGAGCTACGGCAAGTCCGTTGGCCGTCCTCTCGCACCTTCAAGCCTGACCTATCGGAGAAGTATGATGGAAAACTAAACCCGGCAGTGTTTTTGGCCATCTATACGATTGCGGTTCAAGCTACCAGGGGAAGATGGGAAAGTACTTGCCAATTACTTCACATTGGCTCTCAAGCCTAATGTGAGGTCTTGGCTGATGCATTTGCCGGAGGTTCCATTTCCTCGTGGGTAGACCTGTGCAACGAGTTCATTGGCGCCTTCATAGGTGGCCATCAAGAACCAGGACAACCCAGTGACCTGCAAGCCCTTCTACAAAAAGAAGGGGAGAGCTTGCGCAAGTATTTGCAAAGGTTCAGCCGAGTGCACCGCAACATCTCGAAGATACATCCAGCAGCTGTGATTGCCACATTCCACATGAATGTTGTCGGTGCAACAAACATCCGCGTTTGTTGACCGGACTTATACACAGGCGTGCTGACAATCATACATCCAGCACCAACGTGTAACGCAAGGCCGAGCCAGAGAAGCTGCTCTTCGTGAGATCAAGGAGCGTATCAAGAAGACAATGCCAACATATAAGGCAAAGATTCCAAGGGAAGTGTCGTTTGCTGGTTAGACGAGGCCAGCAAGGTCGATGCAGTAGATAAGAGCAGGATCAAGCCACGCCAGCCGCATCTCCGTGACGGCCGGAGACTGAAGCGTGCACCCCTCCAAGAAGGCCCGGCAAACCCTGCCCCTGCCAGGCACAGGCCAGTTACCACCGCTCCACCGCACCAGGACGCCAGTCACGTATCGATGCGGTGTCGAGCCCCCCAGGTGACTAAGTGGCTCTCACTAAGCACGTGGCGGTTTGCTGGAAGACAAATCACACCCGTTTGACACCCGTCCAGGGGCGTGTCAAGATGATAAGCAGAAGTTGGCTAAGCGGCGATATAAGTTTGCTGGGGATGCATCCCCGCACGACACCTAAGGTAGCATTTATGGCATTTTGTCCTAAGTGCCAGAGTTATGTATGATAGCACTGTTGGCTATCTAATCACAAGATTGTCTATTTTGCCACTGTGGTTACCCCTTGAGCTATAAAAGGAGGTCCAAGGCAACCTAGAGAGGGATTCGGATCTTCTCACACTTGTACTCGCGTAGCAGCTCTCCCCATGGCCACCTTGCCGGGTTTGAGCACTGCGTGTCGTCGTGTTCATCTATCCAATCCACCAAAGCAGGAGTAGGGTTCTACGCTTCTCAGTGGCCCGAACCTTGGTAAAACCACCAGAGTCTCGTCGTCATGCTGCCTCATGGCCTCCGCTCTTTGTGCAACGTGATCTCCCCCCTACCGAACCACAAGGGGCTCGTGGCCCCATAGGTGATCGTGTCCACCCACGACATCTTTGGCGCACCAGGTAGGGGGAGGATTCGCTTGCATGAACCCGAAGTTGTGAACAGCGCGTCGATCTTCATCATCATCTTCTTTGTCCTCATCTTCTCTGTCCATGGCGCCCAAGAAGAAACCCGGCGCGACTGCACATCCCTCCACTTCGAAGGCCCCCTTGCACGCAGCCACAGACACCATAGGTGCCGCGGCGGCGTTGGATGAGGTGGGTACCGCGGGTGACTTAACCGGCGCAGGCAGCGCCGTCGTTGTGTCCCCCGTGGCCGAAGCCGGAGCGGGAAACACCAGGGCTGGGCAGCATCAGCAGCGTCCTGACGAGCTTAGCCTAGAGGCCATGGGTGGTGGGAAAGCGTAGTCTCTACCTCCCAGCCGCACTGGCGGATGCAGTCGCAACAGCGATGCCCGCTCCGGCGCAAGCCGCGATCCTCCAGTTGCGCTCACCACAGATGCGGCTGCAAGGCGCACACCTTGCCCAGAGCAAGACGGGCAAGACGGAGCGCCGAACGGGGTCGTCGACCCCCAAGCACGGCCTACTCATCGCCAAACTGCCTTGGCAATCGATTCACGATAGCAAGAACGCGGCAATGCTCCTATTGGTTTTACCAGGAGTCAAGGGACATCGCGGTCTGCCTTGTTAGCCATGCCAAGCACAGTCGCGGAAGCAATGGCGCGGGCCCAACTCCTGTTGAATTTTCCACTGGCCGCCGACAAGATGGATGAGTGGAGGGCCACCGTCCAGAGCTTGATTGGCTTTGCTAAAGCCGATAAATCACAGCATGCAGAGCCATCGCGATGCCCGCGGACGATGATGGTGGCCCGGGCTGATGGCCGTGTCGAGGGGGCTACACCAACAGTGCAATCCCCTCCACGACAGCAGGCCTAGTGGTAGCCTCAGCAAACTCAACGTGTCGATGAGCCCGATAAGACGTCGATGGCTTCGTCTGGCCTGCAAACCCACCAGGATCAGCGGCGGGTTCTAGAAGACCGGTGGAAGGAAGACGCGCGCGTCACCATAGAGCGACGCCGGGAGGCACACCGTCAATCCAATAGACGCAATGGCCCAGACATTGACGAACCCGCGCCCAGTGTTGGCAGGTACTTTCCTTACGAGGTTGGGTGCCCTGCCTTCACTTGTGAGCTGCGACATGTCCGTTGGCCATCTGCCCGAGCCTTCAAGCCTAAACTGCCGAAAAAATATGACGAAAAATTAAACCCGGCAGAGTTTTTGGGCATTTATACGATTTCCGTTCAAGACGCCGGGGGTAGAGATGAGAAGGTGCTCGCCAACTATTTCCCTTTGGCGCTCAAGCCAAATGTGAGATCATGGCTGATGCACCTGCCGGAAAACTCTATTTCATCATGGGCTGACTTGTGCAATGAGTTTGTTGGCGCCTTCACAGGTGGCCACCAAGAGCCTGGACAGCCTAGTGACTTGCAAGTCCTTCTGCAGAAGCAAGGGGAGGATTTGCGTAAATATATACAGAGGTTCAGTCGAGTACACCGTAACATTCCAGAGATACACCTAGCAGCCGTGATTGCCGCGTTCCATTCAAACGTGCACAACAGGAGGATGCGAGCCAAAATGAATGTCTGGCTGCCCAAGACCGTCAATGTGTTGTACACCTTGGCGGATAAGTGTGCTTGGGCTGAAGAAGGAAGGCGACTCCTCAGAGAGGAGGCTGGCATCGAGATTGATTCAGATGATGACGACGATGCCGCCAACCCGAAGAGGAGAAGCCGGAGGCGCAATAGGAAACGCAAAGAGAAGACAGTATTGGCCGTTGAGAGCTCTGGCGATCTTAGTGCCGGCAAGAAGGTCAAAACCAAGGCCCCCGGCAAGGGAGCTGGCACGTGCACTGATTGCCAGGAGGCCGCGGTAGCAGAGAAAGTCGGGAAATCCGATGGGCCATACAGCAAAATCCACCGCACCAAAGGTCATGATCTCCAAGAGTGCCGCCAAGTTGAGCAGCTTGTTGAGAAACAAAAGGCTGAATACGAGAAGCATGACAGGGAGAGAGGCCAAGAGGGTGCTGGTGGAAAAGGCCATGGTGGTAGAGGGGGCCGCCACGACAAGGCCCCGCAGCAAAAGGAAAAACCTGCTAGAGGCCATGAAAAGAAAGAAGGAGACGATGGGAGTGATGAAGAGGATGAGGAAGAAACCAGCGAGCAAGAATTCCAAAAGGCAACCGAAGCCATGTGTGTTGATGGGGGGTGCATCTTTGCACTCCTCTCATCGCTGGCTCAAACAGTGGGCTCGTGAGGTCAATGTCGTGGAGCCAGCCGCAGACTCCCGAAGGCCACTTAAATGGTCCCGCACGCCTATCATTTTTTATGAGGAGGATCACCCTGACCGTACCACTACGGTTGGGAGTTTGCCGTTGTTAGTTTCTCGGACAATCCGCAACCTCAAGGTAACAAAGATGCTAGTTGACGGTGGGGCTGGGCTGAACTTAATCTCCGCTAGAGTGGTTGGCAAGCTGCAGATCCCTGATGAGGAGCTCAAGGCTACGGGTACGTTCCATGGAATCAACACTGGTAGGAGCCGGCCTAAGAGGAAGGTTACATTGCCTGTGACATTTGGCGGGGAACTGAATTATCGGACCGAGAGAGTCGTGTTTGACGTTGTTGAACTTCCTTTGCCTTACAATGGAATTATTGGTCATCCAGCTCTGTCAAAATTCATGGCAGCAGCCCATTATGCCTACAACACCTTGAAGATGCCAGGGCCGATGAGTATCATCTCCATTTCGTCAGATAAGAAAGATGGAATTATATGTGTGGACAAGATGTATCGGGACCGGTAGCAGCTGAGGCCACAGAAGCCCCGCTCCCACCAAAGAAACAAAGAAGGGGAAGAAGGTTAGCAGGGATGCCGGCAAGGACTCCAGGAAGCGCGCCTCTCCGGAGTGTGCTGCGCCTGTTGTCGACCTGCCGGAGAGTTCCACTAGCAAAAGACCCAAGGTTGCTTCACCTGCTGTGAAAAGGGTCCCAGCAAGGCAGGATGGCATTGACGGTACATTCACCATCAGCGCCATCCTTGATGACAAATAGGAAAGCGCGCTTGTTGCCTTCCTGTGGGCGAATGTTGATGTGTTTGCTTGGCAACCGTCTGACATCCCCGGTGTTTCCAGGAAGGTAATCGAGCACCACCTTGCTGTCTGCCCTCACGCTCAGCCCGTTAAGCAAAAGGTCGAAAAGTAAGCTTTAGAACGGCAGTAGTTCATTGCCGAGGAGATCAAGAAACTTGAAGCAGCTGGTTTGGTCAGAGGGGTGCTGCATCCAACTTGGTTAGCAAACCCAGTGGTAGTGCACAAGGCAAACGAGAAATGGAGGCTCTGCAATGATTTCACTGACTTGAACAAAGCATGTCCAAAAGACCCTTTCCCCCTGCCGCGCATTGATCGAATTGTTGATTCCACTTCCGGGTGTGATTTGCTTTCCTTCTTGGATGCGTACTCCGGGTACCATAAGATATTCATGGCCAAGGAAGATGAAGAGAAAACCGCATTCATAACTCCATGTGGCATGTACTGCTTTGTGCGTATGCCTTTCGGGTTAAAGAGCGCCGGATCCACTTTTGCGAGGGCAGTACAGATTGGTTTCGAACCCCAGCTATACAGAAACATGGAAGCTTATATTGATGATTTAGTGGACAAAACCAGGGATAGATCAACACTCATTCAAGACTTGGAAGAGACCTTTGCAAACTTGCGCAAGATCAAATTGAAACTAAACCCTGAGAAATGTGTGTTTGGTGTCCCATCCGACAAGCTCCTTGGTTTCTTTGTGTCCCAACAAGGAAAAGAGGCCAATCCCGACAAGATCAAAGCAATCGAGCAAATACGAGCGCCCAAGACTGTCAAGGACGTAAGGTGTTTGGCTGGATGCATTGCTGCACTGAGTAGGTTCATCTCCAAATCTGCCGAGCGCGCCTTACCTTTCTTCAAAATCTTGAAAAAGGCTGGCCTGATGAAGTGGACCTCGGAAGCAGAAGTAGTGCTGCAAGACCTGAAAATTTACGTTTCCTCTGCTCCCACCTTAGTCACGCCTAAACCGCAAGAGCCGTTGTTGCTATACTTAGCTGCAATGAATCAAGTGGTTAGTGCGGCGCTGGTGGCACAGCGAGAAGTGGATGAGGAAGCAGCCGCAGCAACTGACCCCTCCGGAGTTGCAGCCGAAGAACCCATGGCAGGACTTGACACAAACCAGGAGGAGGCGAGGCAAGCCAGCGAAGGCAATCCCAAGGCCGTGGCAAGGAAGAAAGTGGTGCAGCGACCAGTGTACTTTGTCAGCTCCCTATTACGAGGGGCCAGGTCGAGGTACTCTGGTGTACAAAAGCTGATCTTCGGCCTTATCATGGCCTCGAGGAAGTTGTGCCACTACTTTCAAGCCCACGAGATCACAGTTGTTACCCGTTTTCCACTACAGCACATATTGAGGAACCCCGAAGCCACCGGCAGAATAGTCGAGTGGGCACTAGAGCTATCAAGCTTTGGCTTAAAATATGAGAGCACCTCAACTATTCAGAGCAGGGCATTGGCGGAGTTCATTGCAGAATGGACGCCTACTCCATATGAAGAAGTACCAGAGACAGTTCTCCCCAGCAAAAGAGGCGCCTCGGGAGTGGATCATGTATTTTGATGGTGCTTTGTCGCTGCAGGGCGTCGGAGCTGGCGTGCTTCTTGTCACGCCCATCGGAGAGCATCTCAAGTATGTGGTTCAAATGCACTTTCCCCGGGAGAAGGCCACCAACAACAATGCTGAGTATGAGGGGCTCCTTGCCGGACTCAGAATTGCAGTGGAGTTGGGAATCAAGAAACTGATTATCCGTGGAGACTCTCAACTCGTGGTGAGGCAAGTCAACAGAGATTATCAGAGTCCATTGATGGAGGCATATGTGTAGGAGGTGAGAAAGCTGGAAGAGCACTTTGATGGATTACAAGTAGAGCACGTGCGACGTGCGAAAAATAGCATCGCTGATCACTTGTCAAAGTATGCCGTGCAAAAGCTCCCTGTGGAACTAGGGACTTCTGTCCTCCATCTAACTCAGCCATCAGTGTCCCCTTCAATGATGACTAGAAAAAGGAGAAAGTTGAACTCTGACAAGCATTTCCCGGTAGGACTTCCCAAAATTGCTGGTAGAGAGGCTGTCGGGGACAACCTCGCTTCGGTTGGTGAGCAGCACCCTTCTGCAGAACCATATGTTCTTGCGGTCGAGGTGAGCGCTCCCACGAATGAGGAGGTGCCTTTAGTCCTTGTTATCGAGCCACAGGCTCCAACTTGGGCGCAACACATAGTCCATTTCCTTCAAACAGGAGAGCTTCCCAAAGGGCAAGAAGAAGCTAAAAAGGGTAGCCCGGCGGTCCAATATGTACCAGTTTGTCGACGACACACTATATAGAAAGAGGCCAAACGGTGTGAAATTAAAGTGCATTTGCCAGGAAGATGGACTGACGCTATTGGCAAAGATACACAGGGGTGTGTGTGGCTCTCAAATTGGATCGAGAGCCCTAGTCGGAAAAGCCTTCCGGCAGGGTTTCTATTGGCCCACAGCCCTCCAGGATGCAACTAAACTAGTCACCAAGTGTGAAGCCTGCCAGTTCCATTCCAAAAACATTCATCAACCAGCTCAAGCTCTCCAGATGATCCCTTTGTCCTGGCCATTCTCAGTCTGGGGGCTCAATATCTTGGGCCCCTTCCCCCGTACTGCCGGGGGCTTTGAATTCTTGTACGTAGCAATCGACAAGTTTACAAAGTGGCCTGAGGTGGAGCTAGTGAGGAAGGTGACCGCACAATTAGCTGTCAAGTTCTTGAAAGGATTGGTGTGCCGCTTTGGAGTACCCAATAGAGTGATTACCGATGATAGCACCCAGTTCACGAGCCGCACCTTTATGCAGTACATCCAAAGCCTTGGAAGAAAGGTCTCCTTTGCCTCTGTTGCTCATCTGCGGAGCAATGGGCAAGCTAAGAGGATGAATGCTGAAGTGCTGCACAGGCTTAGGACGAGAACTTTTGATAAGTTGCCAAAAATGCGGCAAGCGCTGGATTGATGAACTGTCGGTGGTTCTTTGGTCCCTCCGGACGACACCAAATTGAGCTACCGGCCAGACTCCCTTCTCCCTAGTGTATGGGGCCGAAGCAGTGCTCCCCACGGAACTCATGTATGGGTCACCTCGAGTACTTGCCTACGACGAAGTAGAGCAAGAGTAGCTACGGCATGACGATGTCGTGCTCCTCGAGGAAGATCATCTCCGGGCCATTGTGAGTGCTGCATGCTACCAGCAAGCCCTGCGCCGCTATCGTAGCCGCAGGGTTCATGCCCGGAGCCTTGAGGAAGGTGACCTTGTCCTTAGGCGCGTTCAGTCTGCCAAGGGTACCAACAAGTTGACACCAAAGTGGGAAGGCCCTTACAGGGTAGCACAAGTCACCAGACCTAGCGCAGTTCGTCTGGAGACTAAAGATGGCATCAAAATGCAAAACTCATGGAATATTGAGCATCTTCGTAAATTCTACCCGTAAGGCGCGGCTGCCGGGCTCAGCCCCCGGAAGCCACCTTTTGTACAAGCCTTGCCACTGAGCATGTAACACTTTGTACAAAGCCAGGCGCAGACCCTATGCAAAGATAATAAAACAAGGCGCTGGCACCTAAGATTTGCATGCATTTTTAATTAAGTATTCATTTTGATTACAATAACCTTAGCATGAGCTAATTGATCCTTCACAAAAAGGTTATACGTAGCTGGTTTCTACCTTGCACTTCCTTTTTTGATCAAGAGTAGGGCTCCCGCCATGGGTGGACTTCCCGAAGGGAAGAGCGGGAACAAGCCAGCACTTTGATCCCCGGCAGCCCCGTGCTATCAGGAACAATAAGAAGGACAACCAACACAGATAAGTTTGCCTTGCCATCCATGTTATGTTCAGAGTATGAAAGACTTATGCGATTGGAAAACCTTGCCACTTCCATCATCTGTGCTCAGGGACTTTTTCCTTAGCGTGTTGAAAGACACGTGCACGAGCGCCCGGCAAACATCTTTTCCATTTGTGCAGAATAAGTGCAGATCATACAAAGTACAAACATGGATGGAAGATTACATAAATTAAGCTAAAGTTTGGCAGATGCCTACATCTTTTAATTTGAAAAAAGATAAGTGCCCCGTAATGCCTTTATTGTCCCTATCCTCCTAGGAGTTGCATCAAGGCGGAAAGAGTGCAAAAGGAGTGCCTGGGCAGAAGGCCAGCCCGACCCTGTCAAGGCCAGCGGGATGCAACCTGACAAGATCGGGAGGGCGAGGACGAAGCTGGAAGGACGGAAGGAGCGGCTAGGCGATGCCCTGGTCACCACTGCTAGGACCAGAGGAACGTGGTAGGAGGGACACTGGCAGGGAAGACGAAGCCGGAGTCCACGAGGAAGCCTGCCGGGGTCGAGCTGGAGGGGGCGAAGGCATCCACACCCAATGCCCCGGCAAATCGCTCTGCTAGGGAGAAGACCATGTGCAGATGATGGTGCTGCCGGCGCCTGGCTGACGGTGACGATGCGTCCGGCGTTCAGCTAGAGTCCATGTCATCGCCTTCATGCTTGGCGGCCGGGGGCTCACTGTCGTCGTCCTCCCCACCGGTGTCCTCATCATCGCTATCGCTCGAGGAGGAACTTTCATCATCAGTCAAGCTCTCCACGCAGCACCCTAAACGAGCACCTGAGCGTCCGAAGACCTTGATGGAGAGCAGATCAGCCTCCATTAACTTAAAATGAAGGACGTGCCCCTCCGCCAAGCTATGGGCACGTGCGAAGGTTTTCCAGCCGCGCTGGAGAAGCATAACATGACATGCGGGGAACTCAACATCCACCCGCATGTTGCCGTTACAGCAACCTCCCATGTGCAACTTCAACCCTTGCGGTTGTTCAGCCTCCATCACACTTGCAAAAGGGGTAGGAAGCCAAAGACGGCTGCAAGGGGGCTCGCACAGCCTAACAAGGAACTCCAGCACCGTATCTCCGACATGGCCCTCCCATAGAGTCGAAGCATCTGGGGGAGGAGTGGCCCGGGCACCACCGTGTCCTCCCCGGCCCCGAGCGTCTCGCTGGCCACGACCACGTCCTGAGGATTCGCCTTGTGCACTGGATCCTGCCCCTGCGTCCCCAGCAGAGGCAGGGATACGGTGCCGAGAGGAAGCCCTTATGGCCGCCGCTGGAGCTCGCCCGCGCCCTCTTCCCCTCTCCATGGTGGAGGAGGGATACAAGAAGGAGGAGAGGATGCGTGGGTGAGCCCCTCCCGTCACCTCCACGCCTCCTTTTATAGCGGAGCGTGGACGATGGCTGGCTCCACACCACCCAGGGGGCAACCGCCCCGCTTCGCCTATCTGGTTCGCCTGCATCACTGACAGCATCCAGATTCGACAACCGCCCTCCTGCGCCAATCTATGGCACCTTGCTTTCTGCCATGGCACTCATTCCCGTGCCCTACCCATCCGTTACAAACCCTGCGCAATGCATGCGGCGTACATGGTGGAAATGACAGGCATGGAGGGGAAAGTAAAATGGCAGTTACCTCCTCCTCCCCCGGGGTCATGAGCGGGCACTTAAATTAACTTCCCATGAACGTGGGGCATCCCCTGGCCCTTTAGGGGGGGTAGCCCCACGGCGTTTGACATCGCACGACTCGTGGGGAAACCGGGAATTGATTCAATTCCAGGTTAATGAAGAAGCAAAGAAGATATCAAGGAAGACATGGATCCCGCTGCGGCATGGTCGAGGTGCCCGCCTGTGTATTTGTTAGGGCCTACCCCAACGATGCCCGGCAGCATATATGGGCCAGGCTTGGGAGCTCCTGTCGGTGCAACAAACATCCGTGTTTGTTGACCGGACTTATACACAGGCGTGCTCACGATCATACATCCAGCACCAATGTGTAATGCAAGGCCGAGCCAGAGAAGTCGCTCTTCGTGAGATCAAGGAGCGTATCAAGAAGACAAAGCCAACATACAAGACAAAGATTCCAAGGGAAGTGTCCTTTGCTGGTCAGACGAGGCCGGCAAGGTCGATGCAATAGATAAGAGCAGGATCAAGCCGCGCCAGCCGCGTCTCCGGGATGGCTGGAGACCGAAGCGCGCACCCCTCCAAGAGCCCGACAAGCCCTGCCCCCGGCAGGCATAGGCCAGTTACCACCACTCCACCGCACCACGACGCCAGTCACTTATCAATGCGGTGTCGAGGCCCCCAGGCAACTAAGTGGCTCTCACTAAGCACGTGGCGGTTTGCTGGAAGATAGATCACACCCGTTTGACACCCGTCCAGGGGCGTGTCAAGATGATAAGCAGAAGTTGGCTAAGCGGTGATATAAGCTTGCCGGGGATGCATCCCCGCACGCCACCTAAGGTATCATTTATGGCATTTTGTCCTAAGTGCCAGAGTTAGGTATGATAGCACTATTGGCTATCTAATCACAAGATAATGTCTGTTTTGCCACTATGGTTACCCCTTGAGCTATAAAAGGAGGTCCAAGGCAACCTAGAGAGGGATTCAGATCTTCCCACACTTGTACTCGCGTAGCAGCTCTCCCTGTGCCCACCTTGCCGGGTTTGAGCGCTGTGTGTCATCGTGTTCCTCTATCCAATCCACCCAAGCAGGAGTAGGATTTTATGCTTCTCAGTGGCCCAAACCTGGGTAAAACCACCAGAGTCTCGTCGTCGTGCTGCCTCATGGCCTCCGCTCTTTGTGAAACGTGATCTCCCTCTACCGAACCTCAAGGGGCCCGTGGCCCCATAGGTGATTGTTTCCACCCATGACAAATGTGCGCAATCGGAGGATGCAGGCCCAGATGAATGTTCGGCTGCCCAAGACTGTCAACGAACTCTACACGTTGGCGGATAAGTGTGCTCGTGCTGAAGAGGGGAGAAGACTTCCAGGGGAGGAGGTTGGTGTCGAAGTCGATTCGGAAGACGATGACGATGCTGCCACCTCCAGGAAGAGGAACAGAAAGTGCAACAAGAAACGTAAGGAGAAAGCAGTGATGGCCGTTGAGAGCTCCGGTGATCTTTCCACCGACAAGAAAGAAAGACTGAGACACCCGGCAAAGAAGTTGCTACTTGCGTTGATTGCCGGGCGGCTGCGGCAGCTGAGAAAACCGGCAAGACCGATGGGCCTTACTGCAAAATCCACATGACCAAGGGCCACGATCTCCAAGACTGCAAACAAGTTGAACAGCTGGTCAAGAAGCAGAAGGCTGAGTAGGAAAGGCATGATAAGGAGAGAGGCCAGAATGGTGCTAGCGGGAAAGGCCGTGGTGGCCGCAATGGTCATCGTGGCAAAGTCAATCAGCAGAAGGAAAAACCCGCCAGAGGCCGTGAGAAGAAAGAAAATGAAGATGACAGTGAAGAAGAGGATGATGAGACCAGCGAGCAGGAATTTCAGAAGGCTACCGAGGCAATGTGCATTGACAGGGGCGTGTCTTTGCACTCCTCTCACCGCCAGCTCAAGCAATGGGCGTGTGAGGTCAATGCGGCAGAGCCAGTAGCAAGCACTCGAGAACCACTTAAGTTGTCCCACACACCCATCATTTTTTACGTTGAGGATCATCCTGATCGCACTACTGTGGTTGGATGTTGTCGACGTGGGAGCACAATCACCTATGGGGCAGGGGTGCCCCTTTGTGGTTCGGAAAGGGGACGGTCACATTGCACAAAGAGCAGAAGCAACAGGGGGCAGCACGGCGATGACAACTCTCTTTTAGCCAGATTCAGGCCGCTTTGCAGCGTAAAATCCTACTCCTGTTGTGGTGGATCGATCTGGAGGAACACAAAGGCACAACGTGCTCTAGCCCGGCAAGGTTGCCTCCAGGAGAGCAGCGTGTGCATACAAGTGTTGAGGGATCAAATGTTCGAACCCTTTGCTAGGTTGCCTCATGCCTCCTTTTATAGGTTAAGGGGTGACCACAGTGGCAAAACAGTCATTTCAGGGTGATTGGATAGCTCAGTGCTATCATACCTAACTCTGGCAGTTAGGACAAAGTGCATTAAATGCACTGCTAGGTGTCAAGCTGGTGTTGAAGCCCGACAAGCCTGTCGCGCCGCTTATCTGCCTCTTCTTATTAGCATGACACGTCCTCTGGACGGGTGTTGATAAAGCTAATCTCTTCCTTACCACGTTGCCACGTGCTTGATAGGATCCACCTGGTTGCTTGATAGCTTGACACCGCACTGATTAATGAATTGGGTGCGATGAGGTGGGGTGGTGGCGTCTTGGTGAAAACCTGCCGGCAAGGAGCCTGGCGGGCTATGGTCTTGGCGGTCCCGGAAACCTTGTCGGGGCAAATTGGTCTCGTTCCTCAGGTGCTGCCTCGACCCGGCCAGGCTCTCCTGCCCAGCAAGGGAGGCTTCCTTGAGGTGATCTCTTTCTGACTTAATCTTTTTAATGCTCTCCTTGATCTAACGAAGAGCAGTTTCTCTAGCCTATATTTGTGTCATGCATTGGTACTGGATGTATGATCGCCAGTACGCCTGTGCAAGAGTTCGGGTAGCAAACATGAATGTTTGCTGCACCGACAGGAGCCCCCGGGCCTGGTCCATACGTGCCACCGAGAAACGTTGGGGCAGGCCCCAAACAATGCACATGACCACATCCTGACCTAGCCATGGTGGAGTCCATGTCCTTGAGACCTTCTTTGCTTCTTCATTAATCTGGAATTGAATTAATGTGGCACCCCGGCTCAGAGTAAACCGGAACGCCCCGTATTCCGGCCCAGGGACAAGTCCTCTGGAATACGGCACTGTTGGCATAGAACAAATCAGCTCTTTATTACAATGGATAGGGTTAGAAAGGGTACATGGATTACATTGGCACGGCGACACTACGCCCGCCCGGGGTAGCTCTATGCTAACAGCGGAGAAACTCTCTAGGCAGCGGAACAGCGACGACGGTGATGGACTCCACTCTGCAGGGACTCTGGCTAGAACACGTCTCCTAGGTCGCAAACTCAGGATCCTCGACAAGCAAGCAATCACGGCATGACCTGCAGACTGGCATGACATGCCAGGTGAGTACTTTGAATGTACTCGCAAGCTCACAGCAAACATCAGCATTAAAGCAAGACAACATCATAGCAGTCAAAATTAACAAGCAGGGTTATCCAGCAAGATGACTTCTGAAGTAAATGCAGTAAGGTAAAGCATATTAAGTAGTTTAATCCATACTCCGAGTAATCTCAGGATCCAATCCGAACCTGTACCAAGTCCATTCATGTGGTCATCCGACCACTCAACTCATAGCCATCCCGTGGCTATCATATCATGTACCTGATACCAATTGTACCACAAGACTGACAAACTTACTCTCGTTCGGGCTGTCTCACAACCCTCAGAACCACCGAGTACTTCTGATCTTATGATGAGTTCTTCCATCATTCTCATCACTACCATGGTTGACCACCTAGTGAGGTCTGGACGGACTGTCCAATACCGTGGACATGGCTATTCGAATAGATTTTACACTCTGCAGAGGTTGCGCACTTTACCCACACTATGGAGCACTGACCTCGTGATCCCATTCGGGTGGACCAGCATTGCTCGAACGAAACCTGTCTGACCCGTGACTCTCTCATCGTATCACCAGCAATCATTCTCCCCCGGAGTCAAGCCCTGGGTGGCCCCTGTGTCACCCTGTGACACCTGCCACTGTCGTGGCCAAACTAAACTGTCCCAAACGGGGACCTGGATCCAAATAACTCAACTGGGCTCACAAGGTTATCGCTGCCTACCGGGCCAGGGTAGCGCGCACGCATAACCTTCCCTGTCGGGCGGTACCGGTGAAAGAGCACGCGATCAGACCAAGTCAAGGCCGTCCCATACCGACAAATGTGGCTGCACGGATAAGTCCGGACAGGTGACTCAAGGTCAACCATGAAATATCTAATCCCCGAATAATATTTCTGTCATGGCTGACACTCCGATAACCAGTATGCTTAAGCCACTGCTACTAATTCATCTCCACGAACTGTCGGATGAACTCCAAAATAATCATAGACAGTGATCTCAATATCATAGTATCAACAACTGGGTAAGCTACTAGTCACTATCAATCCGGTATTTAACATGATAGTCACCTATCCGAGAATTAACTCAAGCATTGCACAATCCAATTCATCTCACAGATACTCATACTTACGGTTAAAGTAAATAGTTAAACTATGACATTGCAGTGCGATAATGCAGATGAGAGTTGTGGCTTGCCTGGGGATGAAAGAATCATCGGGAAGGAGTGCGGAGAGTCCGCGGAAACGATCACCGGAAACAGTTCTCTCTCGGAGGGGCTGTTTATGGACATGGGCAAAATGGTCATTTTCACAGTGTCAACACATTATGAAAATGGTACCAACATGACGGGCTCGACGAGACGAAGACGTGGGCTTTGGAATCACCTCGATCGGAGTTACGAGCAAAAAGATGTGATAGTTTGACTGCAGAAGGACCTTTCAGTAATATAAATAATTACTTCTAGGTCCCTGGCTAATTTTTTTTTCTGGAAAATGAATAAACAGAACTGTGTGGCTGGGCTGCTCTGGGTCGAATCCCACCGCGGCTACCGCTGCTGTTTACCTGGGCCGGCCCAACAGCCGCCGCCTCATTTAAAAAAACAAGGGAATGGGCTGGGCCACTGACACGCCGAGCCCGCTGGCAGGTCTTCTTCCTGCCTGCTCGCGCGCCCGACCGGAGACAGAGGCGCACCCCGACGGCGACTGCCGGCGACTCCGGCCGTCTCCCGTGGCGTGCGACCTACCCACGAGATCAGAGGAACGGGCCGCGTCGGTGGGTGAGGAGCTCCACCGCCGGGGAGCTTCGGAGCGGAGGCGGCCGCGCCCGCGGCGGAGGACGGCTTCGGCCGTTGGTGGGCTCGCAGCTAGCGGCCACCAGAAGAGGGGGAAGGGTGCTGGGGTGGTTTCGGGGTGGAGGTGGAGACCTCAGGTGGTGGTAGGAGGGAGGGAGGAGCTCGCCATTACCGGAATTTGGCCAGACCCGAGCGGCGGCCACGGCGGCCATTGGAGGCGAGGAGGGGCTCTAGAGCTCCGAGGAGTAGCTAGGGAGGGGGATTCAAGGGTGGCGAAGTCGATGGTGAGCTCAGAATGGCTCGGGGAGGCCTATTTATAGGCGAGCGACGGAGAGGGCCGAGCACCGCCACGGCGACGCGTGTGCCGGCGTCCCGAAGGTTCGGGAGCTCGCCTGGAGGAGGGGATGGGCTAGAGCGCCGGAATCGCGAGGGGTGGGCGGCGACAGAGTTTCTGCCATGGGCGGGAAGGGAGCTCGGGGAGCTCAAGGGAGAGGGCTGGGAGGGGCTGGAGCTTGGGGGTGACTTATCCAGGGAGGAAGAGGACGACTAGGGGGAGCTGTTGGACACGACCAGGCGCGCGGAAACGACGAGCAGAGGAGGGGCCCGAGCTGGCAAACACTCAGCTCGCGTCCATGGCATGCCAGGGCGGCGGTCACCGCATGGACGCGGCGTTGCCACGTGTTATGGTCAACCCCACCGTGTCAACTCGATCAGTCATACAACATATGAGGTCAAGGAGGAAAGAAACGAGCATAGTGGCACTCGAGGTGACCACAGCTAGCAGGTTCTATTCAGAACAGCAAGGTGTTTGTTACTTGGTGAGGAAGACTCGTCTAGTGATTGGCTCTGATCTTTGGCATAGTGTGATCACCTGCTAAGATGAGTCTTATGGCCAAGTTTCAGCCCAGATGGATGAGTGTAGATAACACTTGTTGTTCAAATGGCCTCACTGACCAGATTTGCCAATCTTGAAGTAGCACTCACACATCACATGGGATTGGGCTGAAATTTGGAGGAGATGATTGATATAGGCATATGAAGGTACTGTATAAATTTCATACCATTTGGATAAACCAAAATGGTACTTCCTTCACACAGCTTCCAAATGGACAGAATCTTTGAAAAATTCTAGGAAATTATTGGTGGAATGGAATGAGCCCAAATTTGGTGGAGCGGTGATATATGGGTAGAATCATGTTCTGGAAATTATTTATGAGTTATCGAGCAATAAAAATTATAGTTGCTTCACAACCCATAATAATTACCAAAAACAAAGATTTGATGCTGTGATCACATAGATGATTGAATAAGGTTGAAACTTGGTGGAGAGTCATGATTTGGGAATATGAAGATGCTTGCAAAATTTCAACTCATTTGGATACACCTAGCTAGCACTTGCTTCACAAAGATTCCAGTTGCCCAAAAACTTTGGAAATTAGCCAAGAGAGATTTAATATCCAAATAAAGTTGAATTTTGGCATGTGGCAATGATATGGATAGGAAAGAGTGCACAAAAAGTTTGAGAGCAAGCAAACAAATATAAAGGGTACTTGCTTCTCAATCTGACAGATAGGGCAGCATCAGAAAAGGAATATTTGTGAAATATTTTTGAACATGCAAGGAATATTTTGACATATCTGTATAAGATATGTCCCAAAGGATTTATGGGAATTATTTGAAAATTTTGGGAATGATAGAAATATGAGTTGCTTCACAACTCAGGGCAAACAGGGTTATTCCTTTAATAGAAAAAGGAATATTCCCAAGAAAAGAATATTGGGATTGGTCCAAAATGGAAATGACAAGGTCTTGGGATGGTTTTGAAGTTGGCAAGACACTCGGGAAGAAAAATGAAGGGTGATCCATCCAGGTTTCAAGACTACTAAGTCACAGAAAAGCAAATCCGGACCAAAATTAAAAGCAAAAGAAAATGGGCAAAATCCAGGGTGTTACAAACCTACCCCCCTTAAAGAAATCTCATCCTCGAGATTTGGTTGCTCAGGGATCGAACTTGAATATTTCCACTTAAGGAAACCGTTTCCAACTCGGGTTTCCTTTTTACCTTTGTATAATGTTCCTGCTGAATTTCATATGACTGACTGCCTTGCTTCGGGGTGGTTTGCTTTGCTGGACCCTTTTCTGGCAAATCTTAACTCATAGGTTACTCTGACTCCAATCCTTTTATGTCTGCTATCTTGTCTGAGGCAATAAATTATTCTGACCAAACTATATGCCCTTCTCGTAAATCCGAGGGTTGTTTCTCATGGACGTGTCGTGACAGAGTCCAGTACGAACGACCGTTCACTGAGTTGTGAACAGATCCTCTTGGTGAAATCTTTTACTCATTGCATTGGGTGACTTCAAATGGATGTATGTCCTCCAGGCTCATAACAGTACAGTGAATCATACCGTTCTCCTGGTGGAATCTGACTTCTTGCACGGATAGCTGGGTCATCTTGGGTATCTTCACTGTCTCGGGTATAGCGCTTCTACCAAATATTTGATTGTCACCTGTCGTGACCAGCATAAAGGTGTACAGTCTTATAGTGATATTATCCATAGACTTGACTGACAGTGGTCCTGGCAGCAGAATCTTATTCACGACAGGTTAATCTTTAACTGATTCCCATCCATGAGGACACATACTTCGAGACTGTTGTTTATCCTTCTGATTACTCAGTCTATCGGCATCCCTGTATGGATGGTAGGCCGTGTAGTACCTTAACATGGTTGCTGAATTTGAACTGCTGAGTTAATATTTAGGTTGACCTGACCAGCTTGGTTGCCCTCTTCTGACAATTCTGAGCATATCTGGTTGGCGGGGCGAGTTGTCTTGATATGGGGTCCTTGCAAATGGAATAGACCCCGTGGGTGTGTACCCATGGTGGTCGGTATCGAACCCGATTACTCTGAGTATCTGTACCATGTTGATCTTGCAACCATTATCATACCTTTATGGCCAAATCTTTGCTCCTTCATTATAGTTCTCTTTGCCTGGATCCTTAGCTAAAAGAACTTGGCCTAATATGCCCTTGATTCTTCGTGTGACCATAGGTGTTGTCAGATGCAATATTCCGGCAGGCATATTACTTTACAAGTTGTAGCTGTAGGTAACGATCGTCTGAACCCTTGGATAAAACCGGCAAATAAACCAGTAGCCACTAGAACGGTCTTTACAACTCAGATCTGGGACTTTTACTAGAATAACTCAACCCCGACTCAAGACGGCTGAAAAGCAGCTCAGAGCTTGAGACGGCGTCGATAAGAAGAAAGTAGCAACTCCCTAAGACGGCCGAAAAAAAACCTCAGAGCATAGGGTCATTGCTACGAAGAGAAATTCAACAGCTGCCCGAGACGGCCGACAAGCAGCTCAAAACACGGACAGTTGTTGACAAGAGAAATAAAAATCGGCATCCACCCCGGACGGCTGGAAACAGCTCAGAACACAGGCATGGTGCCATTACCAAAGAAAAATAGGCAAGGGTTCATCCGCGTCCCATACAACTCACTATTATGCATACTGGTATGAGCATAATAATCTGAACATACCGGAATAACACAGAGCAATGCTATAGAGCATATATTAGATGGTCGGCTTGCTCCATAGGTTGTTGGCCATCACTCTGAAGTGTATAACTGGCATTCTTCTTCTTACATAGCTCATGCAATATTCAGATCCTCATCGGGCTAGCATCATTGTATGAGTAAACCATATGACCTTGGCAGCATGTCCACTATATCTATGGAAACATGTGTAGCTGGCCACTTGATTTCTGAGGCAAGCTTGTGTCCCGACTGATTTTTACCTTCGGACCAACTATTGCAGATCTGACCCTGTGGATGCATTGTCATATACTTGCATCGGAAGATGTCCATGTGTCGTATTGAGGAAGACACGGGGATCCTTGCGTCATACGCTTCTCAGATAGCTTGTTCAGAAAGACTGGGTTGCTTACGCCGAAAATTTCTTTAGGTCATGTGCGGACTGGGTGCATATATATATATCCCTTAAGGTTTCTGCTGTCGGTTACTCGTTGTATGCAACAGGGTATTTGGCTATCCTTCTTGCTGAACACTAAGTTCATAGCACATTCTGGCTTGCTTCCGAAACATAGCAGGTTCAAACTGTACTCATAGCAGACTCAAACCTTGTATATAAATCATACCTTTCGCACGGAATGCACTGTGGATCATGTACACAATTTGCCTTCTTGCTGATGTGATCATTGCTATTGTGAAAGTTGCACTGATGTATACTGGATGCTGATAATTAACCCGGCTAGGATATCATTTATATTCAGGCCCGATATTCCCGATATAACACAGTCTGGTGAGAATTCCATATTGCTGAGCTGAGCTTTCAAATGACCATCTCTTCACTGATTTCTTTGGGTTCAGGGTCAGTGAGCAACTTCCATAAGGGGAAAATAAGGTAACACCAAGGGCCCAAAAACAACAAAAGAAACGACTAAACAAAAGCACACAAAGCAGCAAGATCACACACACAAGCAATATCACATCCTACAGCTATTCACAGCAATAATATGCATTCCTACTTAGGCACACAAATCTCGCAAGAACTCCGATATTACGGTCTAACATGCTGTGGCGATGTGCACGAAAGTGAATCAATGTGTGGAAGAAAATTGGTGTAAACAGGGCTACACCAAACACGGACTTAACACGGATGGAACTGGTGGCGAGGACGAACTTGGTGATCGGGGGTCGGAACACAGAAGTTACGACCACATCATCATCAAGCGTACGGAAGAAAACCGTACACGTTCAAAGAATAGGTGGCGGAATGAGATAGTGGTGGAAAGAAAAGCTTGCAGGCATTGCCCTTTTCTGATAACAAGGATCAGTAAGGGTTACCGAAACGGCTAGTGGAATGGCACGATCCGGGATAGAACTTGTCTATCACTGAGACGATAGGGTGACTGAAGAGAATATATTGGTGTGGTACCGGTGCATCAATCTTGCTAGTGATCGCCACCCCTAAGCACCTTGGCATCACTCCGCTGGGACGAAGATGACACCACACCAAGGAACAAAAATGCAAACTGGAGAGCACAGGTAGGGAATCGAAACCGATGCCACCTACACTCACCAGATCCATCATTAGTGATATAATATCTAGTCTATATGCATGCTATGCAACAAACAAATGCAACAAACAAGTGCAGCAAACCAACTGGGTCCTAAACTATCGGTTACTAACGCTCACGCCTAGACCACGCGTCGTATAGCCAAACTTGCTCTGATACCAACGCTTGTGGCACCCCGGCTCAGAGTAAACCGAAACGCCCCGTATTCCAACCCAGGGACAAGTCCTCTGGAATACGGCACTGTTGGCATAGAACAAATCAGCTCTTTATTACAATGGATAGGGTTACAAATGGTACATGGATTACATTGGCACGGCGACACTACGCCCGCCTGGGGTAGCTCTATGCTAACAGCGGAGAAACTCTCTAGGCAGCGGAACAGCGACAACGGTGATGGACTCCACTCCGCAGGGACTCTGGCTAGAACGCGTCTCCTAGGTCGCAAACTCAGGATCCTCGACAAGCAAGCAATCACGGCATGACCTGCAGACTGGCATGACATGCCAGGTGAGTACTTTGAATGTACTCGCAAGCTCACAGCAAACATCAGGATTAAAGCAAGACAACATCATAGCAGTCAAAATTAACAAGCAGGGTTATCCAGCAAGATAACTTCTGAAGTAAATGAAGTAAGGTAAAGCATATTAAGTAGTTTAATCCATACTCCGAGTAATCTCAGGATCCAATCGGAACCTGTACCAAGTCCATTCATGTGGTCATCTGACCACTCAACTCATAGCCATCCCATGGCTATCATATCATGTACCTGATACCAATTGTACCACAAGACTGACAAACTTACTCTCGTTCGGGCTGTCTCACAACCCTCAGAACCACCGAGTACTTCTGATCTTATGATGAGTTCTTCCATCATTATCATCACTACCATGGTTGACCACCTAGTGAGGTCTGGACGGACTGTCCAATACCGTGGACATGGCTATTCGAATAGATTTTACACTCTGCAGAGGTTGCGCACTTTACCCACACTATGGAGCACTGACCTCGTGATCCCATTCGGGTGGACCAGCATTGCTCCAACGAAACCTGTCTGACCCGTGCTCTCTCATCGTATCACCGGCAATCATTCTCCCCCGGAGTCAAGCCCTGGGTGGCCCCTGTGTCACCCCGTGACACCTGCCACCGTCGTGGCCAAACTAAACTATCCCAAACGGGGACCTGGATCCAAATAACTCAACTGGGCTCACAAGGTTATCGCCGCCTACCAGGCCAGGGTAGCGCGCACGCATAACCTTCCCTGTCGGGCGGTACCGGTGAAAGAGCACGCGATCAGACCAAGTCAAGGCCGTCCCGTACCGGCAAATGTGGCTGCACGGATAAGTCCGGACAGGTGACTCAAGGTCAACCATGAAATATCTAATCCCCGAATAATATTTCTGTCATGGCTGACACTCCGATAACCAGTATGCTTAAGCCACTGCTACTAATTCATCTCCACGAACTGCCGGATGAACTCCAAAATAATCATAGACAGTGATCTCGATATCATAGTATCAACAAGTGGGTAAGCTACTAGTCACTATCAATCCGGTATTTAACATGATAGTCACCTATCCGAGAATTAACTCAAGCATTACACAATCCAATTCATCTCACAGATACTCATACTTACGGTTAAATTAAATAGTTAAACTATGACATTGCAGTGTGATAATGCAGATGAGAGTTGTGGCTTGCCTGGGGATGAAAGAATCATCGGGAAGGAGTGAGGAGAGTCCGCGGAAACGATCGCCGGAAACAGTTCTCTCTCGGAGGGGCTGTTTACGGACAAGGGCAAAATGGTCATTTTCACAGTGTCAACACATTATGAAAATGGTACCAACATGACGGGCTCGACGAGACGAAGACGTGGGCTTTGGAATCACCTCGATCGGAGTTACGAGCAAAAAGATGTGATAGTTTGACTGCAGAAGGACCTTTTAGTAATACAAATAATTACTTCTGGGTCCCTGGCCGGTTTTTTTTTTCTGGAAAATGAATAAACAGAACTGTGTGCCTGGGCTGCTCTGGGCCGAATCCCACCGCGGCTACCGCTGCTGTTTACCTGGGCCGGCCCAACAGCCGCCGCCTCATTTAAAAAAACAAGGGCACGGGCTGGGCCACTGACACGCCGAGCCCGCTGGCAGGTCTTCTTCCTCCCTGCTCGCGCGCCCGACCGGAGACAGAGGCGCACCCCGACGGTGACTGCCGGTGACTCCGGCCGTCTCCCGTGGCGTGCGACCTACCCACGAGATCAGAGGAACGGGCCGCGTCGGTGGGTGAGGAGCTCCACCACCGGGGAGCTTCGGAGCTGAGGCGGTCGCGCCCGCGGCGGAGGACGGCTTCGGCCGTTGGTGGGCTCGCAGCTAGCGGCCACTAGAAGAGGGGGAAGGGTGCTGGGGTGGTTTCGGGGTGGAGGTGGAGACCTCAGGTGGTGGTAGGAGGGAGGGAGGAGCTCGCCATTGCTGGAATTTGGCCAGACCCGAGCGGCGGCCACGACGGCCATTGGAGGCGAGGAGGGGCTCTGGAGCTCCGAGGAGTAGCTAGGGAGGGGGATTCGAGGGTGGCGAAGTCGATGGTGAGCTCAGAATGGCTCGGGGAGGCCTATCTATAAGCGAGCGACGGAGAGGGCCGAGCACCGCCACGGCGACGCGTGTGCCGGCGTCCCGGAGGTTCGGGAGCTTGCCTGGAGGAGGGGATGGGCTAGGGCGCTGGAATCGCGAGGGGTGGGCGGCGACAGAGTTTCTGCCATGGGCGGGAAGGGAGCTCGGGGAGCTCAAGGGAGAGGGCTGGGAGGGGCTGGAGCTTGGGGGTGACTTATCCAGGGAGGAAGAGGACGACGAGGGGGAGCTGTTGGACATGACCAGGCGCGCGGAATCGACGAGCAGAGGAGGGGCCCTAGCTGGCAAACACTCAGCTCGCGTCCATGGCATGCCAGGGCGGCGGTCACCGCATGGACGCGGCGTTGCCACGTGTTATGGTCAACCCCATCGTGTCAACTCGATCAGTCATACAACATATGAGGTCAAGGAGGAAAGAAACGAGCATAGTGGCACTCGAGGTGACCACAGCTAGCAGGTTCTATCCGGAACAGCAAGGTGTTTGTTACTTGGTGAGGAAGACTCGTCTAGTGATTGGCTCTGATCTTTGGCATAGTGTGATCACCTGCTAAGATGAGTCTTATGGCCAAGTTTCAGCCCAGATGGATGAGTGTAGATAACACTTGATGTTCAAATGACCTCACTGACCAGATTTGCCAATCTTGAAGTAGCACTCACACATCACATGGGATTGGGCTGAAATTTGTAGGAGATGATTGATATAGGCATATGAAGGTACTGTATAAATTTCATACCATTTGGATAAACCAAAATGGTACTTCCTTCACACAGCTTCCAAAATGGACAGAATCTTTGAAAAATTCTAGGAAATTATTGGTGAAATGGAATGAGCCCAAATTTGGTGGAGAGGTGATATATGGTTAGAATCATGCTCTGGAAATTATTTATGAATTATGGAGCAATAAAAATTATAGTTGCTTCACAACCCATAATAATTACCAGAAACAAAGATTTGATGCTGTGATCACATAGATGATTGAATAAGGTTGAAACTTGGTGGAGAGTCATGATTTGGGAATATGAAGACGCTTGCAAAATTTCAACTCATTTGGATACACCTAGCTAGCACTTGCTTCACAAAGATTCTAGTTGCCCAGAAACTTTGGAAATTAGCCAAGAGAGATTTAATATCCAAATAAAGTTGAATTTTGGCATGTGGCAATGATATGGATAGGAAAGAGTGCACAAAAAGTTTGAGAGCAAGCAAACAAATATAAAGGGTACTTGCTTCTCAATCTGACAGATAGGGCAAAATCAGAAAAGGAATATTTGTGAAATATTTTTGAACATGCAAGGAATATTTTGACATATCTGTATAAGATATGTCCCAAAGGATTTATGGGAATTATTTGAAAATTTTGGGAATGATAGAAGTATGAGTTGCTTCACAACTCAGGGCAAACAGGGTTATTCCTTTAATAGAAAAAGGAATATTCCCAAGAAAAGAATATTGGGATTGGTCCAAAATGGAAATGACAAGGTCTTGGGATGGTTTTGAAGTTGGCAAGACACTCGGGAAGAAAAATGAAGGGTGATCCATCTAGGTTTCAAGACCACTAAGTCACAGAAAAGCAAATTCGGACCAAAATTAAAAGCAAAAGAAAATGGGCAAAATCCAGGGTGTTACAATTAACCTCCGGGTTTCCCACGAAACGTGTGATGTCCCAACGACGTGGGTTTATCCATGCAGTAGGCCAGAGGACATCCACGTTCATGGGGGTTAGTTAGGGTGCCCGCACGTGAATCGGGGGTAACTGCCATCTTACTTCACCCACTACACCTGCCGTTTCCGCCATGCGCACTACATGCATTGCGCGGGGTTGGTGACGGATGCGCAGGGCGCAGGAACGTGTGCCTTGGCAAGAGGCGCAGTGCCCTAGATTGGCGCAGAGGGGTGGCTGACGAATCTGGACGCCGTCAGTGGTGCAGACAGGCTGGATTGGAGGAGCTGGGCAGTCGCCCCGGGGTAGTTGAGAACGAGCCTCCCGCCCCAGCTCGGCTATAAAAGGGAGCGTGAGGGGAATGGATACGTTCATCCACGTACCTTCTCTTCTCTTCTTCTCGTTTTCTCTTCCACCATGACAAGGGGAAGGGGCCGTGCTCCGGGTCCAACGGCGGCGATGAGGGCTTCCTCTCGACACCGTGCTTCTGCCCCCATTGCAGCCACTGGGGCAGAGTCCAGTGCACAAGGTGGAGCCGTAGGGCACGGACGGGGCCGACGGAATGCTCAGGGCAAAGGCGGACGTGGCGGTGCATCGTCCGCGCCTCCCCCAGCCGCTCCAACCCCGATGGCGGGCCATGTAGGAGACACAGCGCTGGAGTTCATCGCCATTGCGTGAGCCCCATGCGTAGCCACCTGCGGCTGCCTCGCCCCTTCGCCAGGATGATGGAGATTAAGCAGCCGCTCAGGCTAGGGTTGCGCATGAGCGGCTGCTGTAATTGTGGGGCGTGGGCGGACGTTTAGTTTCCCGCGCCGCATGTCATGCTTCTTAGGCGTGGCTGGAAAACCTTCGCCCACGCCCACCATCTAGCGGAAGGGCACATCCTCCGCTTCAAGCTAGTGGAGGCTGATCTGCTCTCCATCAAGGTCTTTGGATGCTCAGCTGCTCACTTAGGGTGCTGTGTGGAAAGCTCGACTGATGACAAAAGCTCCTCCTCGAGCGATATCGATGAGGAGGGCACCGATGGGGAGGACGACGACATCGAGTCTCCGACCGTCAAGCACGAAGGAGACGACCCGGAGTTTAGCTGAACACTGGTCGCACCATCACCGTCAACTAGGCACCAGCAGCACCATCATCTGCAGCCTGGCCCCGGCAGAGTGATTTGCCGGGGGCGCCTGGCCTGGACGTCACCGCCACCTCCAGCTGGACCCCGACAGGCTTCCTCATGGACTCCGGCTTCATCTTCCCTGCCGGTGTTCCCATCTTGCCGCATTCCTCTGGTCCTGGCGAGGGTGGCCAGGGCATCGCCTAGCTGCTCCCTTCGTCTCCGGCCTCTTCTTCCTTGCCGGGGAGGCGCCCTCCTGATCTTGTCAGGCTGCGTCCCGTGGAACCCGACGGGGTCAGGCTGGGCTTATGCCCAGGCGCTCCTTTTGCCATCTTTTCATCTCGATCCACCTCCTAGGAGGAGAGGGACAAGAAAGGCATTATGGGGCACTTATCTTTTTTCATATCAAAAGATGTAGGCATTTGCCAAATTTTAGTTTAAATCATGTAATCCTTCCTCCATGTTTGTACTCCGCATGATTTGTACTTGTTATCTACGTATTAATGGAAAAAACACTTGCTGGGTACTTGTGCATGTGTCAGACATGCTCAGGGATGATCCTTCAATACTTCCAAGTAAACAAGGACCCCCGACAATGCATCCTACCGGCCCTCATTACAGCTGCTACTAAACCTCGTTCGATAAACTCAAAACGGGTTAGGAGCGTAGATGAAGGCTGGCCCCCTATCAACCTCCCTTCAAATGTTGTTGCAACCAGCCTGATCGAAGGGGATCGAATCAAGAGATGGGAGCACAAAGGACGGAGGCAACAAGGTTCCCCTACGTACAAGTTCTTCATACGTGAACACAACACGGAGTGTTAGGATGAACTTATCTTTGTTTGATGTCCTTATCATTTTAGATAAGGGAAAGGTTGTCGGGGATCAGCGCAGGTCCTTGTACTCATCTTCTTGTCCGGGAATCACCGTGAAGAAAACTTCCCTGTCATCATCAAGGAGAGGGGATAACACATGACTCTTTGTTGCATGTTGATTACCTTACTCAAGAACTATCATGATAAGATTGTGCTCAAGTAAATATGAATGCATGCATGCAAGTTTTTATGAAAGAGCGCTTCATTTTATTAGCTTTGCACAGGGTCTGCGTTTGGCTTTGTACAAAGGGTTACAAGTCCCGGGGACTATGCTTGTACAAAACAGGTTGCCGGGGCAAGGCCCGGCAACCGCGCCTTACGGGTAGAACTTGCGAAGAAGCTCAATATTCCTTGAATTTTGCATTGGGATGCCATCTTCGATCTCCAGACAGACTGCATTAGGTCTGGTGACACGTACTACCCGGTAAGGGCCTTCCCACTTTGGTGTCAACTTGTTTGAACCCTTGGCGGACTGAACATGCCTAAGGACAAGGTTACCTTCCTCAAGGCTCCGGGCATGAACCCTGCGGCTATGGTAGCAACACAGGGCTTGCTGGTATCGTGCAACACGTATAGTGGCCCGAAGACAATCCTCCTCGAGGAGCATGGCATCGTCATGCCGTATCTGCTCTTGCTCTACTTCATCGTAGGCAAGTACCCGAGGTGACCCGTATATGAGTTCCCTAGGGAGCACTGCTTCTGCACCATATATCAGGGAGAAGGGAGTCTGGCTGGTAGCTCAATTTGGTGTCGTCCTGATTGACCAAAGAACCACCGGCAACTCATCAATCCAGCGCTTGCCGCATTTTCGCAGTCTATCAAAGGTTCTTGCCTTCAGTCCTCACAGCACTTCAGCATTCATCCTTTTGGCCTGTCCGTTGCTTCTTGGGTGGGCAACAGAGGTGAAAGATACCTTGCTTCCAAGGCTCTAGATGTACTGCATGAAGGCGCAACTCGTAAACTGGGTGCCGTTGTTGGTAATTAGCCTATTGGGCACTCCAAAAATGACACACCAGTCCTTTGAAGAACTTGATAGCCGACTGTGCCGTCACCTTTCTCACTGGTTCCACTTTGGGCCACTTTGTAAACTTGTCGATTGCCATGTACAAGAATTCAAAGCCCCCGGTAGCATGGGGGAAGGGGCCCAAGATGTCAAGCCCCCAGACCGCGAAGGTCCAGGATAAAGGGATGGTCTGCAAGGCTTGAGTTGGCTGATGAATATTCTTGGAGTGGAACTGGCATGCTTCTTGTATCCCGGAGGGTGGTGGGCCAATAGAATCCTTGCCGAAAAGCTTTCCCAACAAGTTCTCTTGATCCCAAATGCGAACCGCACACACCTCCATGTATCTCTGCCAACAGCATTAGTCCATCTTCTTGACTGATACACTTCAGCTTCACACTATTTGGCCTATTTCTGTACAGAATGTGTCCACAAACTAATACATACTTGATTGTTGGGCCACTTTTTCAGACTCTTCTGGATCATCAGGAAGCTCTCCAGTTTGCAAGAATTGGACTATGTATTGTGCCCATGCCGGAGCTTGAGGCTCGACGACAAGGACTAAAGGCATTTCTTCTGCTGAGGGAGCACTTGTCTCGACAGCGAAAACCCAGGGTTTTGCCGGAGAGCGCGGCTCACCAGTCAACATAGGATCCCCTCCGGCAAGCTTCTCACTAGCGGCTTCGGGGAGTTCTGCAGGGAAATGCTTACCGGTGTTGAGCTTTCTTCTTTTCTTGGCCAAAGTTGATGGAGAAACTGATAGTTGGGTGAGGTGGAGTACAGAAGTTCCTGGTTCCATAGGAAGCTTTTGTGTAGCGCACTTCGACAGGTGATCAGCGATGCAGTTTGTTGCACGGGGTACGCGCTCTGTTTGCAGCCCGTCGAAGTGTTCCTACAGCTTCCTCACCTCTTCCATGTATGCTTCCATCAATGGGCTCTGATAATCCTTGTTCACCTGCTTCAAAACGAGCTGAGATTCACCGCGTATGATCAACTTCTTTATTCACAACTCTAGAGCAATCCTGAGCCCAGCAAGGAGTCCTTCATACTCTGCAGTGTTATTGGTAGCATCTTCCCTGGGGAAGTGCATTTGGATGACGTACTTGAGGTGTTCTCCGGTGGGGGCAATGAGTAAAACTCCTGCTCCGGCACCTTGGAGCAAGAAGGCACCGTCAAAGTACATGATCCATTCCTTGGGGGCCTCCTTGCCGGGGAGGGCAGTTTCCATTAATTCTTCATCGGGTGTTGGCGTCCATTCTGCAATGAATTCTGCAAGTGCCCAACTTTGGATAGATGTTGTGCTCTCAAATTTCAAAGCAAAGCTTGACAGTTCTAATGCCCATTCTACTATCCTGCCGGTGCCTTCAGGGTTCCTCAAGATTCGCTGCAGTAGAAGGTGGGTCACAATTGTGATTTCATGAGCTTGAAAGTAATGGCGCAGTTTCCTTGAGGCCATAAGGAGGCCGAAGATTAACTTTTGGAACCCATAGTACCTTGACCTAGCCCCCTGGAAGAGGGAACTGACAAAGTAAACTGGTCACTGCACCATCTTCTTTCTTGCTAATCCTTTCCGCTTTTCAGCACCGCTTTGTGGCTCCCCTTCATTGTTGCCGTCAGGCCTTGCCGGGGATAAAGTTGGTTCATCTCTGGACGGTTCTGCCATGGTAGTTTCTTCGCTTTCCACTTCTCTCTGTGCCACCACGGCAACACTAACCACTTGATTTGTTGCAGCTAGATACAGCAGCAGCGGCACTTATGGTTTGGGTGCGACCAGGGTTGGAGCAGAGGAAAGGTAAGCTTTTAACTCCCGTAGCGCAGCCTCAGCCTCTGGAGTCCATTTCATTAGACCAGCCTTCTTCAATATTTTGAAGAACGGCAAGGCACGCTCGGCAGATTATGAGATGAACCTACTTAATGCGGCAACACAGCCAGCCAGACGCCTCACATCCTTAACGGTCTTCGGGGTTGGCTTCTATCCCTCACTGAGACACAAAGAATCCAAGGAGCTTGCCGGATGGAACGCCAAATACACACTTCTCTGGGTTGAGCTTTAAGTTGATCTTCTGCAAATTTGCAAAGGTTTCTTCCAAATCTTCAATGAGTGCAGATTTGTCCTTGGTCTTGACCACTATGTGATCCAGATATGCTTCAATGTTCTGTGTAGCTGAGGTTCAAAACCAATCTGCACGGCCCTTGCGAACATCGAACCAACGCTTTTTAGCCCGAAAGGCATACGTACAAAGCAGTACATGCCACATGGGGTAATAAAGGCGGTCTTTTATTCGTCTTCCTTGGCCATGAAGATCTGGTGGTAACCAGAGTACGCATCGAGGAAGGAGAGAAAATCACATCCTGAGGTGGAATCAACAATTCGATCAATGCGCAGCAAGGGGAAGGGATCCATTGGACAAGCTTTGTTCAAGTCAATGAAGTCGATACAAAGTCTCCACTTCCCGTTTGCCTTGCGACCACCATGGATTTCCTAACCAGGTTGGATGCAGTACTCCTCGGACCAAACCTGCTGCCTCAAGATTCTTAATCTCCTCAGCGATGAACTGTTGCCGCTCCAGAGCCTGTTTCCTGACTTTCTTCTTGATGGGACGGGCATGCGGACAGACAGCAAGGTGGTGCTCGATTACCTCACTGGGAACACCGGGGATGTCAGACGGTTGCCAGGCAAACACATCGACATTCGACCGCAGAAAGGCAACGAGCGCGCTTTCCTATTTGTCATCAAGAGTGGCACTAATGGTAAAAGTACCATTAGCGCCATCCTGCCTTGTCAGAACCTTCTTGGTCGTTGGAGGGGCAGCCTTGGATCTTTTGCTAGCAGAACTCTCCGGCAAGTCACTGTCGGGCGCAGCGCACTCTGAAGAGACGTGCTTCCTGGGGTCATTGTCGGTGTCCTTGCTAGTCTTTTTAATTTTCTTCTCTTCCTTGGAGGGAGCCGAGGCCTTGACGACCTCTGCTGCTACCGCATCTCTATACATCTTATCCACATAGATGACCGCATCTCTCTTGTCTGATGGGATGTAAATGACCCCCATAGGGCCAGGCATCTTCAGAGTGTTATATGCGTAATGGGACGCCGCCATGAACTTGGCCAGCGCGGGATGGCCAAGGATCCCGTTGAATGGCAGGGGAAGCTCAACAACGTCAAACACAATCTTCTCAGTCCTAAAGTTTATTTCCCCGCCAAACGTTACCGGCAAGGTAATCTTTCCTTTCGGCTGGCTCCTCCCTTGGTTGATTCCCTGGAAAGTGCCAGTCCTATTCAGATCCTCATCAGGAATTTGGAGTTTCTTTAGCATCTTGGGGGAAATTAAATTCAATCCTACCCCACCGTCAACCAACATCTTAGTGACCTTGAGGTTGACGATTGTTGGCAAAACCAACAACGGCAAACACCCAACTGCGGTAGGCAATCTAGATGATCCTCAATGTCAAAGATGATGGGCGTGCGGGACCACTTAAGTGGCTCTCGAGCGCTTGCTACTGGTTCTGCCGCATTAACCTCACGCGCCCACTACTTGAGCTGGCGGTGAGAGGAGTGCAAGGATGCACCCCCGTCAATGCACATTGCCTCAGTAGCTTTCTGAAACTCCTGTTCACTGATCTCGTCATCCTCTTCATCACTATCATCTTCATTTCCCTTCTTCTCATGGCCCCTGGCGGATTTTTCTTTCTGCGGATCAACCTTGTCGTGGTGCCCATTGCAGCCTCCGTGGCCCTTCCCGCCAGCGTTATTCTGGCCTTTCTCCTTATCACGCCTCCATACTCAGCCTTCTCCTTCTCAACTAGCTGTTCAACTTGCTTGCAATCTTGGAGATCATGGCCCTTGGTCCTATGGATCTTGCAGTATGACCCATCGGACTTGCCGGTTTTCTCGGCCACTGCTGCTGCCCGGCAATCAGCACAAGTAGCAGCTTCTTTGCCAGACGTCTTAGCCTTAGCTTTCTTGCCTGCTGCGAGGTCATTAGAGCTCTCAATGGCCATCACAGCTTTTCCTTTATGCTTCTTGTTGCGCTTCCTGTTTTTCTTCCGAGGGGTGGCGGTGTCATCATCGTCTTCCGAATCGACTTCAACACCCACCTCCTCGCCCGGGAGCCTTCTTCCTTCCTTAACCCGAGCACACTTATCCGCGAATGTGTACAACTCATTGACAGTCTTCGGCAGGCGAACATTCATCTTTGCACGCATCCTTCGATTGCGCACATTCGTGTGGAATGCGGCAATCACAGCTGCCGGGTGTATCTGAGGAATGTTGCGGTGTACTCTGTAGAATCTCTGCAGATATTTGCGTAAAGTCTCCCCTTCTTTCTATGGGAGGGCCTGCAGGTCACTGGGCTGCGCTGGTTCTTGGTGGCCACCAGTGAAGGCGCCAACAAACTCATTGCACAGGTCTGCCCATGAAGAAATGGAATCCTCCGGCGGGTGCATCAGCCATGACCTTACTTTAGGCTTGAGGGCCAACGGGAAGTAGTTGGCGAGTACTTTCTCATCTCTTCCCTCGGCAGCCTGAATGGCAATTGTATAGATGCTTAGAAACTCCGTCGGGTT
This sequence comes from Thinopyrum elongatum, assembly GCA_011799875.1. NCBI lineage: Eukaryota > Viridiplantae > Streptophyta > Magnoliopsida > Poales > Poaceae > Thinopyrum > Thinopyrum elongatum. The sequence goes on from CM022303.1 coordinate 392,858,189, forward strand.
TAGCTTTCCATTGTATTTCTCCGGCAGGTCAGACTTGAAGGAGCGAGAGGATGTCCAACGGACTTGCCGCAGCTCACAAGTGAAGGTAGGGCACCCCACCTCGTAAGGCAGGTACCCACCAACACTGGGCGCGGGTTTGTCAATGTCAGGTCCATTGCGCCTGTCTGATTGAAGGCGTGTCTCGCGACGTCGCTCGATAGTGACGCGGGCGTCCTCCCTTCTCCTGTCTCTCAACACTTGGCATTGATCCTGCTGGAGCCGTGGGTCGGACAAAGCCATTGACGCTTTGTCAGGCTCGCTGACGTCTTGGGTTTGCTGATCCCGTCGTGGCGGCCTTTGGATGGGCTGCCGTGGAGGGGACTGCACCATAGGTGTAGTCCTCTCAACTTGGCCACCATCTGGCGCCTCCAGTGTCATCTGCGGATGCCGCGAGGGCTCCGCATGCCGTGACTTGTTGGCTTCAGCAAAACCGATGAGGCTCTGAATGGTAGCTCTCCATTCATCAATCTTGTCCGTCGCTGGGGGAAAGTTCAGTAATAGCTGAGCTCTCGCTATCGCTTCGTCCACTGTCTCTGGCATGGCGCGAGAGGCGGAACGCGACAACGCTCAACTTCTGCATGAACCAAAAGGAATGTTGTCCTGCCCCTGCCATCTCTGACCGATCACTAGAGCGGTCTGGCACGGTCAAAGCTATTCTTGATGCCAGCAGCTTGATCAGCTGGTCCCTTCCCGTGTGGACGTGGCCGTGAAGGATCAACGGCGCCACTCGGGGTCTTGTCTCACTCGCCTTGCGCGGGGCGAAGCGTGCGTCCTATCGCCGCCCCTCCTATCGGCACGGCCAGTGGGCCTTGGCTTGCACCGGAGCGGGCGTCGACGTCGTGTTGGTTGAGCTCGGCAGTGCGATGGGGAGGAGGGAGTTGGGCATCTCCATGACCCACACCAGTGAGAGCATGCTTGTCAGCATGTTGATGAAGTTGGGCCGCTGCCCGCTCCGGTTGTGGAGGGAGCATGAGCAGCACCGCCCGTGGTGCCCGCTCCACCCACCATGGCCGTTGTGTCTATAGCACCCATGGCTGTAGGCGGCGAAGCCTTCGAATTGGAAGGATGCGACGCCGCACCGGTTCTCTTCTTGGGTCCATGGACGATGCAGAGGGATGATGAAGATCGACGCACTATCTACTGCTTCAGGTTCGTACAAGTGACGCCCCCTACCTAGCGCGCCAAAGATGTCACCATGGGAGCACGATCACCTATGGGGCAGGGGTGCCGCTTTGTGGTTCGGCAAGGGGACGGTCACATTGCATAAAGAGCAGAAGCAGCAGGGGGCAGCACGGTGATGACATCTCTCTTTTACCCAGGTTCGGCTGCTTTGTAGTGTAAAACCCTACTCCTGTTGTGGTGGATTAAACTGGAGGAACACGAAGGCACGACATGCTCTAGCCCAGCAAGGTTGCCTCCGGGAGAGCAGCGTGTGCGTACAAGTGTTGAGGGATCAAATGTTCGAACCCTTTACTAGGTTGCCTCGGGCCTCCTTTTATAGGTTAAGGGGCGACCATAGTGGCAAAACAGTCATTTCAGGGTGATTAGATAGCTAACGGTGCTATCATACCTAACTCTGACGGTTAGGACAAAGTGCATTAAATACACTGCTAGGTGTCAAGCTGGTGTTGAAACTCGGCAAGCCTGCCGCGCCGCTTATCTGCCTCTTCTTATTAGCGTGACACGTCCCCTGGACATGTGTCAATAAAGTTAATCTCTTCCTTACCACGTTGCCATGTGCTTGATAGGATCCTGGTTGCTTGATAGCTTGACACCACACTGATTAATGCTTGGGTGCGATGAGGTGGGGCGGTGGCGTCTTGGTGAAAACCTGCCGGCAAGGAGCTTGGCGGGCTCTGGTCTTGGCAGTCCCGGAAACCTTGTCGGGGCGAATTGGTCTCGTTCCTCAGGTGCTGCCTCGACCCGGCCAGGCTCTCCTGCCCGGCAAGGGAGGCTTCCTTGAGGTGATCTCTTGCTGACTTAATCTTTTTAATGCTCTCCTTGATCCCACGAAGAGCGGTTTCTCTCGCCTATCTTTGTGTCATGCATTGGTACTGGATGTATGATTGTTGGATTCAGGGCTCCGCAGTCCCAAGAAGGTTCGAACTCTGGGGCGTGTGTGAAGAATTGAACCTATCAAGCCTACCAGCTCGTCGCCCCACAGCCTAGCCTAGCCGGACTCGCATGAGCAAGGAAGAAGATGAACACGACAGTTTACCCAGGTTCGGGCCACCTTGCGGTGTAAAACCCTACTCCTTCTTTGTGGTGGATTGGCCTCACGAGGGGCTGAGGATGAACAAGTACAGAGGAAGAACAACTTCGCGAGGGCTCGGGGGTGAGAATGAGTCGACCCCTTCTATGGTGGTGGCTAACCTATCTTTATAGTGGCCTCGGTCCTCTTCCCCCAAAACGTAGGAGGGAAGGGATCCCACAATGGCCAATTTGAAAGGGGACAAGTAGTACATCTTATCCTCACGAAAGGTGGTCTTCGCGTGCAAAGCTTCAGGTCATGATGCAGCGGTGGGATCGGCAATGACATCCTTCCTGCCGTGCTGGTGGTCTTGGTCTTGTAGCACCGGAATGGAAACCTTTGGTAGATTCCTCGGGAACCCACGCATGTCCTTGCCTCCTTAGCACCAAAGAGGAAACTGCCTCCTCTGCGCCGGCTGGCGCACGCCTGGCCTTGGTCGTCATGGCTTGCATCATTGCAGCCTCATGAGGTTGGTACCTGCATAGAAATCTCCGCTCCTCGGGAGGCCGCCCCCTCTAGAGGTCTTGGTGTCATCCGCCTCGCGAGGCCAGGGGGCCCCGCGAGGGTCTTGTCTTGGCGGTCTTGGAGCTGGACCGTACCAGGCCGTTGAGGGAGCCACGCCATGGGCCGCAGGCAGGAAAGTATAGGTAACCTGGTTCCCAGAACGCCGACAGTAGCCCCCGGGCCCAAGGCGCGCTCGAGCTTCACTTCGAGGCGAAGCCAAAGGGCAAGGGCTAAGCGCCACGGGCCCCAATCGCCTGCGGGCCAAGTTGACACGTGGCGCTTGACGGGATGTGGGCGTCTCCACTCCCCACGTTGCCTCGGCAACTGTCTGACTTGACAACTCCCTGGCGCATGCAGCGGGGCCATCATTGCTTGGGACGTGAGAGGCCGCCGGTCAGCCTTCCTTTGCTTATAAATGGGGAAGGGGGCAGAGCCACCAGCCCATCTTCTTCTTCTTGCCGCCCGCTCCTTCTTCTTCTCCGTCGTCCCGCCGTCTTGCCGAAGCATCCATGGCGCCGGTGAGGAGGTTTTCCGCCGAGGAGAAGGGCAAGGCCCCTCGGGTGGAACCGGAGCTGCTTCCGCCGAAGAAAAGATGTGGCCGCCCCTGTAAGGCCGCCACAGCGCCCACAGCTACCCAACCCTAGTGTGAGCGTGCCCCACCGGGTTTCCCCGTCAACGCGAACGCTCACGCGCAGGGCCTTGCTCACGGGAGTAACCATGGACGTCGCGGGGGACGAAGCCAGGAAGGAGAACGAGCGACCATCGCGCGACCACCTTACTCGCAGGCCCACGCGAGCGGCACAGCCTGTGAGTTTGTGGTGTGGGCGGAGAGGCCGACAGGCATCTGGTTCCGGCTCCTGTGCTTCTTCGCGGGCGCACTGCCGGCCGGAGGGCCTGGCGGCCTTTGGCTGCAGGCCGACGGTTGCTGCAGCAAGGCCTTGTGGGTGGAGGTCGAGGTCACCCCTACTGGTATCATGGTCCTGAACCGTGGGTGGCAGTCGTTCGCCCGCGCGCTCAGCCTACAGGGGGGATGCACTCTCCACTTCAAGCACGACGGAGCGGCGACCCTCTATGTCAGGATCTTCGGGGAAGACGGCAGGTGCCTGGGGTGTTGCCCGGAGGGCGACGACGATGACGATGACGTCCACCCCTCCGACGACGACGGTCGGAGGGGTGGTAGCATCCTCGGCGGTGAACTCACCCTTGGCGACGGCCGCAACGCACCCAGCGGCGGCGGCTCTTCCTGTAGGGAGAGCACGAGCGACGACGACTACAAGGAGCCGCCACACCGCCGAGCCTGGACCGGGGAGGGCAACGAGCCACCTCGCCATCGCGCTCCGGTGAAGCAGGAGAAGGACTCCGACTAAGTGCGGGCGTCGCTGGAGCCAGGCCTCAGGAGCCGCGGTGGTCGCGAGGCCGCTTTTGCATTTTTTCTTTTCCTGCATCAAGAAATGTAGAAAGCCCTGCTGGGGCGTGTAATGGACGTTATGTTAATGTTCTTACATCGTATCCTAGCATTCGTGTTGCTATTAACTGACAGGCTCTTGTTAATCACTATTAGGATAACTTAGCTTGGTGTGCTTGTGGTAGACTCCTGCGTCGCGAGGGCGTGCTCCTCCGGAGCCTGGACCTCCTGTGCGCCTCCCGTTCGGAGATCTCTTGTCGAGGGTTTCCCTCTTGAGGGTCCGAAGGTTCTCAGGCCTCAGGAGGCGCCCAACGGGCGTGAGGTCTCTAGCGGGCCATGAGGACATGGGGCCTCCGGAGATGTTTCACAGGGCGCCGTGCCCCATGCGAGCCCCCGGGCGAAGGCCGATCGTCACTGGTACACCGGGTTGTGATGCCCAGCAAGGCCAGGAGATGAGAATTTGGGAGGGTGCACGTGCCCGTTGGCTCATTTAAGAGCATCACATGAGGATCAGGACGCCAAAGTAAGACGCCAGGGCTTTGGCGAGGTGTGTTTGTGGGCTGACCCGGACGTACACACCGTGCCTAGCCCCCGCTCGCGAGACGCGAGGAGAGGAGTGACGGGCAACTGCAAGACTCGAAAGAGCAAACGCTGCAAGGAGAAAAATTCCCAACCCTTTCAAATAAAGATGTGAGAACTTCGAATTTCATTCCAAGAAGTGGCAAATCAGCTACAAAAGCAAGCAAAAGAACAGCCGCGTCCGGTGCCTACACTAGTCTTCTAGTCTTCCCGCCAGCGCGGAGCATGGGGCTTCCACTAGGCATGGGCATAGTCGTTGAAAGACCGTGTTGTCTGCCAGCGCGGAGCATGGGGCTTCCACTTGGACGTGGGTGGGAGCCCCCGTGAGGCCCCAGGGCGGCGCTCAGGAGACTCCGGGGCATGTACAGCCCCACTCATTATTACGTGAGAGTGTCACGGGTAGAACTTCCGGAGGTGCTGGATGTTCCAGGCACTCTGGATGGGGACCCCGTCCTGCGTCTCCAGGCGTGCGGCGCCAGGCCTGGAGACACGGGCGATCCTGAACGGGCCCTCCCACATAGGTGAGAGCTTGTGAAGCCCCTCCCTGGAGAGCACCCGCCTCAGGACGAGGTCACCCACCTCGAGGGTCCTGGAGCAGACGCTGCGGCAGTGATACCGCCGCAGCGCCTGCTGGTACCTCGCGGCATGGAGCGAGGCTTGGCGGCGGCCCTCCTCCCTGAGCACGAGATCTGTCCCCCGCGAGGCATCCTGGCATGCCTCGTCAAACGCCAAGACCCGCGGGGAGTGATGTTTGACCTCATGTGGGAGGACCGCCTCAGCCCCGTAGACAAGGAAGAACGGGGTCTCGCCGGTGGGCTTAGTCGCGGTGGTGCGGATGGACCATAGCATGGACTGAAGCTCACCGAGCCAACCCCTGCCGTAGGCCTCAAGCCTCTTCTTGAAGCTCCTTGTCTTGAGGCCCCTCAGGACCTCCGCGTTGGCGCGTTTGGCCTGGTCGTTGCTCCGTGGGTGTGCCACTGAAGCGTAACATATCTGCGTTCCAAGGTTAGCACAATATGTCCTGAAGAGATTGCTTGTGAACTGAGAGCCATTGTCAGTGATGATATGGTTAGGGACCCCGAAATGGCTCATGAGGCCCTTGATGAACTTGACGGCTGAGCCAGCAGGAATGGTGCGCATGGGCTCCACCTCCACCCACTTGGTGAATTTGTCGATGGCGACGTAGAGGTAGCGGTAGTCCCTGGCCGCTCGAGGGAACGGGCCCAGGATGTCCAGACCCCAGACCACGAATTTCCACAAGAGCAGGATGGTCTGGAGGCCCTGAGCGGGCTGGTGGATCTGTTTGGCGTGGAACTGGCAGGCTTCACAGGATCGCACCAGCTCGGTCGCATCATTGAGCGCCGTGGGCCAGTAGAACCCACTGCGGAATACCTTGCCCACGAGGGTGCGTGATGAAGAATGGTGCCCGCAATCCCCGCCATGGATGTCAGCCAGCAATTCGCGCCCTTGCTCCTTGGATATGCATCGCACCGAGACGTCAATGGGACGCCTTCGGTAGAGCTAGCCGTCCTGCAAGCAATAAGCGGTGGCCTGGCTGGCCACTCATTCCATGTCTTCCTCATTCTTCGGTAGGGTGCCGCGGAGCAGGTACGCCTTGAACTCTTCGGTCCAGCAACCCTCCTGAGGTTCCAGCACCAGGAGCAGGCAGACTCCAGAGGTAGGGCCGCAGGCCGGGGCTCCTGAGGAGGGGGCCTGGGGCGGCTCCTCCCGAAGCAGCGTCGGGCCTACAGCGGGGGGAGTTGCCGATGGTTTGAAGAGCCTCTCCTCGAAGACGCCTGGCCTCTAGGGCTTGTGTCGGGACGCCCTCTTTACGATATCGTCCGCCTCTTTGTTCGTGCCACGCAGGACGTGCTGCAATTCCAACCCCAAGAAGCGTTTTTCAATTTTGTGTACCTCTTCTAAGTATGCCTCCATGTGCTCGTCCTTAGGCTTGTATTCCTTGTTGAAGAAGTTGATGAGGAGCTGAGAGTCGCCCTTGATAGTGAGACGCTTGACCCCCAGGGCCGCCGCGGCCCTGAAGCCAGCGATCAGGCCCTCGTACTCCACGATGTTGTTGAAGACCTTCTCGCCATGCTGAAAGCATAGCTGCACAGCGTAGTATAGCTTATCCTGAGTCGGCGAGATGAGCACGGTTCCAGCCCCCGCGCCCTGCCGTGCAAATGCGCCGTCGAAGTACATGACCCAGCCATCGGGCGCCTCGTCTTCGGGCGCGAGGGACCAATCTTCGCCCATCCCCCGGTCAGGGGCATCCATCCACTCCGCCACGAAGTCGGCGAGGGCCGTGCCCTTGATGACCCTGGTGGTGCTGAACTCCAGCTGGAATGCTTGTAGCTTAATGTTCCACTCGGGAACCCTCCCCACGGCATTGGGGCTGCGGAGCACCTTCTCCAGGGGGTATGCAGAGACGACCTTGATGGGGTGGCCTTGGAAATAGTGGTGCAGTTTCCGGGAGGCGACGAGGAGTGCGAGCAGGAGCTTCTGTGGCATGGGATAGCGTGCGCACGTCACGCAGCACCGTGCTGATGAAGTACACCGGGTGCTCGATGAGGGAAGAGGCGTTGGCGACGTTCCGCTCCACTTCGGTCGAGGGTGCCTCGAGAGCTTTGCAGTCCGATGTAGTGGTTGAGGCCTCAGGAGCATCATCCTAAGGCGGCGATGGCGCGACAACGCGTGGGGCGCTATGCTGCACACCCGCACCCGCGCGCTCCTCGCTGACCGCCACGAGCGCAACGCTAGCCGAGTGAGGCATGGTGGCTAGGTAAAGCACCAAGGGCTCAAGAGGGCGAGGCGCCACCATCACCGTCAGGCTCGTGAGGTACCTCTTGAGGTCTTGGAAAGCCGCATCAGCCTCCGGGGTCCACTCAAAGGGGCCCTTCTTTTTCATTATCTTAAAAAACGGGAGGGCGCGCTCACCAAGCTTGGATATGAAGCGCCCCAGTGAGGTAATGCAGCCCGCGAGCTTCTGCATCTCCTTGAGGGTCTATGGTGGGCTCATCCTTTCTATTGCCTTGACCTTCTTGGGGTTAGCCTCGATCCCTCTGTGCGATACCAGGAACCCCAGCAACTTGTCGGACGGGACACCGAACACGCACTTCTCCGGGTTGAGCCACAAGTTCACCTTGCGCAGGTTGGCGAACGTTTCTTCTAGGTCTTCGACAAGGGTGCTTGCCTCCCGCGACTTGACCACTATGTCATTGATGTACGCCTGGGTGTTCCTCCCAAGCTGCCAGCCCAGAGCGATGTGCATCAGACACTGGAAGGTCGTGCTGGCATTCCGCAGCCCAAAGGGCATGCAAGTGTAACAGTACATCCCGCACGGGGAAAGGAAGGCTGTCTTCTCAACGTCCTGCACCGCCATCTTGATCTGGTGGTAGCCCGAGAAGGCATCCAAGAATCATAACAAGTCACACTTGGCGGTGGAGTCAATGATCTGATCGATGCGCGGAAGAGGGAACGGGTCCTGAGGGCACGCCTTGTTGAGGCTGGTGAAGTCGACGCACATGCGCTCCTTCCCGCCCTTCTTGGGAACGATGACCGGGTTAGCCAGCCAATTCAGGTGCCACACTTCCTGGATGACGCCAGCTTCTTGCAGCTTGCGGACCTCCTGGACGATGAAGGACTGCTTCTCTTGGGCTTGCCGTCGTGCCTTCTGCTTCACCGGGCGTGCACTGGGGCACACCATCAAATGGTGTTCGATCACGTCCCGCGGGACGCCGACCAAGTTCGTCGCCTCCCATGCAAACACATCCTTGTTCGCACGGAGGAAGCCGACCAACGCCTCTTCTTGATCCGGAGGGAGGCCGACACCTATGGTGAAGGTGGGGTCTGAACCTCCGTCGTCGACGGGCACCTGCTTTGTCTCGGCCCGGTCTTGGGAGAACAATTGCTTCTTCTTTGTGGGCGCGGCCTCTGGGATCTCTGGAGCATCCCCAGCGACCAGACGCGTGGTTGCCGCGGCTTTGTAAGCGAGCTTGAGGGCCAGGAGTGTGTCCCTGGTGTCCCCCACCATGGTGATGATACCGCTGCTCCCAGGCATCTTGATGATGTTGTAGCTGGGGTGTGTCACCGCCATGAACTTGGCAAGGGCCGGATACCCAAGGATGGCGTTGTACAGGAGGCCGATGCGGGCGACGTCGAAGTCAATGAGCTCGGTTTGGTAGTTGTAGCATGTGCCGAAGGTGACCGGGAGGCATATCTGCCCCAAGGGGGCGGTGGAGCCGCCGACCACCCCCAAGAAAGGCCTGGTGGGCGCGAGCTGGTCGTAGGGCACTTGAAGCAGGTCGATGGCTTCCATGGAAAGGACGTTGAGGCTAGCGCCACCGTCAATGAGGGCCCTGGTGACCGTGACATTGCTGATGGTGGGCGTGCACAGCATGGGGAGCACACCGACGCCGACCGTGGTCCTGGGGTGATCCCTGGGGTCGAAGGTGATGTCGGTCTCAAGCGCTGCGTTGCCTGGAGGAGCCCCCTACCGCGAGCGAGCAGCTCCCAGCTAACAGAGGAGTTGCTTGACATGGTGGCCCGAGGATGGCGCCTGCGACCCGCCGACGATGGATGCGACAACGTGGGGCGCTGGCGCCGCAAAGCGTGCGATGAGCAGACCATGCAGTTCCTCCCAGGAGGCTACCGAAGACTCCGGCAGGCTGAGCATCCAGGAACGCGGCACGCCCGTGAGGGCCATGGGGAGCCAGTTCGCCATGACCTTGTCATCGCCGCCCGCCGCCTAGATGGCATGCGCGTACAACCGGAGGAACTCCTCGGGGTCCGCCGCGCCGTCGTACCATGGGGGAAACGCCGGCCTGAACTTCTGCGGCCACTGCACCCGTCGTAGGTCGGGGGCGAAGGCCCGGTGGCCCATAGCGCCTCCGTAAGATCCCGGCGGATGGGGTGGCACCTGTCATGGGAGCCACGAGTCGCGAGCAGAACGTGGCTGGTGAAGAGGCCGAGCTTCGACACACCCCTACCTAGCGAGCCAAATGTCGGATTCAGGGCTCCGCAGACCCAATAAGGTTCGAACTCTGGGGTGTGTGCGAAGAACTCAACCTATCAAGCCTACCAGCTCATCGCCCCATAGCCTAGCCTAGCCGGACTCGCGTGAGCAAGGAAGAAGATGAACACAGCAATTTACCCAGGTGCGCGCCACCTTGCAGTGTAAAACCCTACTCCTGCTTTGTGGTGGATTGGCCTCACAAGGGGCTGAGGATAAACTAGTACAGAGGATGAACAACCTCGTGAGGGCTCAGGGGTGAGAATGAGTCGACCCCTTCTATGGTGGTGGCTAACCTATCTTTATAGTGGCCTCGGTCCTCTTCCCCCAAAACGTAGGCGGGAAGGGATTCCACAGTGGCCAATTTGAAAGGGGACAAGTAGTACATCTTATCCTGACGAAAGGTGGTCTTCGCCTGCAAAGCTTCTAGTCATGACGCAGCAGTGGGCTCGGCGATGACATCCGTCCTGCCGTGCTGGTGGTCTTGGTCTTGTAGCACCGGAATGGAAACCTTTGGTAGATTCCTTGGGAACCCACGCCTGTCCTTGCCTCCTTAGCACCGAAGAGGAAACTGCCTCCTCTGCGCCCGCTGGCGCCCGCCTGGCCTTGGTCTTCATGGCTTGCGTCATTGCAGCCTCATGAGGCTGGTACCTGCATAGATATCTCCGCTCCTCAGGAGGCAGCCTGGGGAGGCCGCCCCCTCCGGAGGTCTTGGTGTCGTCCGCCTCGCAAGGCCAGGGGGCCCCGCGAGGGTCTTGTCTTGGCGGTCTTCAAGGTGGGCCATACCAGGCCGTCGAGGGAGCCACACCATGGGTCGTAGGCAGGCAAGTCTGGGTACCCTGGTTCCCAGAATGCCGACAATGATCGCCAGTACGCCTATGCATGAGTTCATGTAGCAAACATGAATGTTTGCTGCACCGACAGATGCTTGCCATTGTTGGTTTCACCAACAATCCGCAACCTCAAGGTCACAACAATGTTGGTTGACGGAGGAGCAACGTTGAACTTGAGTTCCCCTGATGTGCTTAAGAAACATCAAATTCCTAACGAAGACCTAAAGAAGAGTGGCACTTTCCAGGGGATCAACCAAGGAAGGAGCTAGCCAAAGGATAAAATTACTTTGCCGGTGACATTTGGCGGGGAACTAAACTTCAGGACTGAGAAGGTTGTGTTTGACGTTGTTGAGCTTCCCCTGCCATTTAACGGAATCCTTGTTCGTCCAGCTTTGGCCTAGTTCATGGCGGCCTCCCATTACGCATATAACGCTTTGAAGATGCCGGGCCCTATGGGAGTCATCTCCATTCCATTAGATAAGAGGGATGCAGTTATCTGCGTCGACAAGATGTATAGAGATGTGGTAGCAGCAGAGGCTGTCAAGGCCTCGGCTCCCACCAAGGAGGAAAAGAAAGTTAAGAAAGCTGGCAAGGACACCGACAAGGACCCTGGGAAGCGCGCCTCTTCGGAGTGTGCTACGCCCAGCAGCGACTTGCCAGAACGTTCTGTTAGAAAAGATCCAAGGCTGCTCTTCCTGCAACGAAGAAGGTTCCGGTGAGGCAGGATGGCACTGATGGTACTTTCACCATTAGTGCCATCCATGACGACAAATAGGAAAGCGCGCTCGTTGCCTTCCTGCAGGCGAATGTCGATGTGTTTGCATGCAACCATTTGACATCCCCAATGTTCCTAGGGAGGTAATCGAGCACCACCTTGCTGTCTGTCCTCATGCTCATCCCATCAAGCAGAAGGTCAGAAAGCAAGCCTTGGAGTGGTAATAGTTCATTGCCGAGGAGATTAAGAAACTTGAAGCAGCAGGCTTGGTCAGAGGAGTGTTGCACCCAACTTGGTTAGCAAATCCAGTGGTGGTACGCAAGGCAAATGGGAAGTGGAGACTTTGTATTGACTTCACTGACTTGAACAAAGCATGTCCAAAGGATCCCTGACCCTTGCCACGCATTGACCAGATCGTTGACTCCACTTCAGGATGTTATTTGCTCTCCTTCCTTGATGCATACTCCGGCTACCATCAGATCTTCATGGCTAAGGAAGATGAAGAGAAAACTGCATTTATTACCCCATGTGGCACATACTACTTTGTATGAATGCCTTTTAGGCTAAAAAGCGCTGGTTCAACATTTGCAAGGGCTGTGCAGATCAGTTTTGAGCCTTAGCTGCACAGAAACATAGAAGCCTAGATGGATGATATAGTGGTCAAAACCAAAAGGACAAATCTACACTTGTTGAAGATTTGGAAGAAACCTTTGTGAACCTGCGAAAGATCAACTTGAAGCTCAACCCAGAGAAATGTGTGTTTGGCGTTCCGTTCGGCAAGCTCCTTGGGTTCTTTGTGTCTCACCGAGGGATAGAAGCCAACCCCGACAAGATCAAAGCAATAGAGAAGATCCAAGCCCCCAAAACCGTCAAAGATGTGAGGTGTCTGACTGGCTGTGTTGCTACGCTAAGTAGGTTCATTTCAAAATCTGCTAAACGTGCCCTGCCGTTCTTCAAAATCTTGAAGAAGACTGGTCCAATGAAATGGACTCCGGAGGCAGAGGCTGCACTGCGGGATTTGAAAACCTACCTTTCCTCTGCGCCAACCTTGGTCGCACCTAAGCCACAAGAGCTGCAGCTGCTATATCTAGCAGCAACGAATCAAGTGGTTAGTGCTGCTTTGGTGGTGCAGAGAGAAGTGGGTAGCGAAGGAACCAATGCGGAAGAGTCACCCAGTGATGTGGGGACCCTGACTCATAAGTCGTGATCACCGAATGCACGTGTACAGTGATCCCAGAGATCAATGCTCACTGAACACACAGAAGCTGAATAACAAGAGTCTTACATCCATACATACCGGTTTACACAAATTATGACCATTATGGTCAAGTCTTGAGTATATCATCGCAGCGGAAAATCTTCGTCGATAACTTGGACCCATGCCATCTGCCTTAACCCTACAGGCATTCTGACTAGGAAAGCGTCCTAGCTCGCATGTTCGTCACCAAAGAACTCTTCATCAACTACCTGTTCTTCCAAGCCTGGCCAAGTAAATAGCCAGGGACAAGCCAGTGAGTACGTTTGAATGTACTCGCAAGCAACCCAAGAGTGATAACAGAATAATTATGCAAGGCTCTACTACTAAATTGGCATTTTTGCGTAAAGCTAGTTTTTCTCATGCAAGTATGATCAACACTTATTAAGGTCATGAATGCGTATGCAACAAGTATCAGGAGGTTACAGACATCAACATCGAGAAAGAGTTATGAACAACTCATGCTCAAGCTCATCGTGACTTCCTCACGAATCACATCAACAATATTGCCAAATAGTGTTATTTTTCAGAAACATATGGACATAGTCTAAGCAGCACCACCCAACTGTCCTTGACATTGGACACGGCTATTCGAATAGTTTGACACTTTGCAGAGGTTGCACACTTTACCCACAAGATCTGGGAAGCTTTCATGTCTTCCACGACCCGCGGTACCTCAAGTACCCGGGGTAAGCACCCGATCACTACCTTTCCCTAGATGCAACCAACATGGAGTCCACTCGATTGATACCATCCCCCATGCCACACATTCTTACATGTTGAATTCTGTGGAGCCACGCTCCCATATTCATCACATAACACAGGCACGGGGGTACCAACGGTGTGTCCGGTGCCCTGTGAAAACAGTAATGGCCGCCTATCCAAGCATGACCCCGTCCCGAGAGTGACCACGCCACTCCCGTCACTAGTAATGTATCCTCCATGCTAGCGCGGACTAGGTAATCAATAATGCCCTTTCCCATATAAGGTTAGATTGGTTCGCATTTTTTGTTGGGACGGTCAACAAATCTTAAATCTAATCCGTCTCTGTAAACAACACATATTCACTTGCTTCGGTGCACCACCTCTTCATCAAGTGGTGACCTAGTTCAACATCACTCACGGGCATTAGGGGCACCCGCGGGGTTGCTCAAAAGATTGTAGCTACAAGATGATCATGGCATAGATGCAACATCATGCGTCAATATCAAGTACTCGTCATCGTATCTCTAAACACAAGGTAGAGCTACGAATATGCAAGTATCAACGGTATGCATCAATGCAATGATTCATAACAAGTTCATCATCATCATCATTATGCATTCAGAAAAGTATCGAGGAACAAGAGAGGGGTATCATGGTCAAAGGGCTGCTTTCCTGGCTCCGCAAGGTCTTCAAATGTCTCTGGTCCAATTCCTTCATCAACTTCATAATCTAACGTCGTAAAGTAATGGGCACACAATAAGATAATAGCACAAAACAAAAAAAATAAAAGCACTCAGAAAAATGTCAACCTATTTTTGTTAAATACAAGAGTGAAAACTAAGAATGCAAAAATTCTTAGTTTTGGATTTGGTGCTATAGAACCAGAGATATGGATTTCCAAAGGTGGATTAAAATGCTCAAATTTGAATTTGAATTTGAACAGTACAGAAAAGTGTGATGGATACTTATGAAAGTTACACCATTAAATAGGTGCAATTTTTAGAAGAATATAGGAGTTGGAATTTTTGATTTTGGACAATTATTTTATTCTGTGGAATTTGTGTAAGTTTCTGGAAAAAGAAAAAGAAGAAGCAGTATTGTGCAACTGGGCCTATTCAGCCACAGTGCAGCAGGCCCAGAGGGGATCTAGCCCGTGCGAGGCTGCCACGTCGAAGGCGTATTTAGAAAATACGCCTCCAGCCGACACAGCGAATCGGAGCATGCGCAGTGGAAATTTGAACCTGACAGGTGGGGCACCCTGTCAGGGTGTGAGGCTGACCGATGGGCCCCACGGCCGTCGTCATCAACCTCCGGCCAAAGAGGACGGCGAGCTCACCGGCGATGTCTCCGTTACGGCGGGGCGAGCTGATGGCACCGTTGTGCTCAACGTGGAGTCGTCGTTCGGGTGGAGGTGGAGTTGGCCGCCGGAGTGCAGGGGTTCGCCGCGATGAGGAGGCTGACGGCGAGGCTTCGGGAGATGGTTGGCCTACTCGATTCCGACTCCAATCGGACGGGAAAATAGAGGGGAAGTGGTCAGTGGGGTCATGCAGTTCCAGATCAGGAGAGAAAAGAGGCGGAGGAGGCATGTACCGTGCAGACACCGGTCGGCTGAGGCGGTGGAGCTCGAGCTTGATCTCGAGCTCAGGTGCTTCTGGAGAGGAATGGGCGTTGCAGGGCGGCGATAGGGAGTGGGAGAGGGCGAGTGGTGTGGAGAGAGGGGCTCGTGGAGGCCTTATATAGCGAGCCCGAGGTTCACCGTGGACGGCGCTCACGGGCACCTGTGGGGTCTGCTCTAGTGGCCGAGGGAGGCGTCTTGGAGCTCACCACGGTGTTCGTGGGGGTGGTGTAGGGTGTAGCGAAGTGAGAGGAGGAGCGGGGCGAGCTCGAGGCGGGGCCCGTGCTCGAGCAGAGAGTGGCGGAGTGGAGCGACACTCTGTTCACGCGCGGGAGGGCCAGGAGGAAGAGAGGAAGGAGGGGGCCGACCGTGTGCTGTGTCACGGACACCGAGGCGCATCGACAGGCGTGTGGGGGAGAGCCGAGGTGGTCGGGCGCATTGGAATGGGCAAGCTACAGTGTTGATTTGCACTGTAGCATGCTCCAGAGCGCGTCCATGGCATGCCATGGCATTTTAATAGTGCCATGGGCATGTCTTCTAGTGTCTGGGGGTTTTGGGGGTGAGTAAACAAAGGGTTTGTGGCATTGAATCCTCTAGGAGGTCCCTGGAAGAGAGGAGGGGTTGAGAGAGAGAACAGTGTTGTCCGGAGAGAGAAAGTGAGGATTTCACCCCTCAATTATTGGTCTGGCCTTGCAAATTTTACCAGAGGTAGAAGGTGATCAGGGTCTGCTGTGGTAAAAATATGAGCTCATGGAGAATAGTGGAAGGGGTCAAAACAGTGGTCTTGGTAAAATAGCAGAAGGTGTTTGATGGTGATTTGGGAAAGTAAATGGATTCTTTTTGCCATGATATTTAACAGGATCAAATAGTACATAGAAATAAGGTTTACCACCAAGTTTGAGCTCATTTGAAGAAAGTTGACAATGCAACTTTGGCAAACCCTAAAAATTAACAGAAATGGGTTTTCCAAGATTTAGTCATGCAAATCTATTCTCCTTGATGCACCACTTGGTGTAGTGTCATCATTTGGAGATTATAGCATGTCCACAAAAATTGAGATCAAAATGATACAGTTGGCAAAGTAGAGTTGCTCAAATTTGGATCTGGAAAGGAATGGTTTTGGGGCACTTTTGTGAACCAAAGCAATTATTATTGGGATAAAACTTTGCAAGATTATCACATTATGCATATGTGACTTTCTAGAAGTTTCCTGGATTTATTTGAAAATATTTCTTATAGAAATATTTCAAATGCTTGAAATATGCAGTAATGGTTTTGGAGGGTTTTGTCCAATATTTTTATCATGACCATGTGTTGAAACTCTAATATATGGACAATATATGTCCAATGAGCTTCCCTAAATTTTCTTAAATATTTCCGAAACATTAAAATAATTTTAACCTATTAAAGACCATTTTTGGCCTTAAGAAAAAGCCTTTAAATAAAATAGAAAATTAACTTTTAAAATAATATTTTTGTGGTTTTAAGGAGTCATATATCTAATAGGATTCAAATAAAAAATTTGAAGGATTTTTCACATCCCAAATTAAGTGCTTGTAGTTCAAGCCTTAACTGAGGGGTTTTTGGAAAACCTAATTTAGAATATACTTTTTGGCCAAATTATTTTTGCAAGAAAATACTATTCTGTCCTATACACATGGAATGATCATTGGGAAAAGTTTTGGATCAAGGAGAAGGAGTATAAGAGTTGGAGGATTTATTTGATTTTTAGAGCACTTGCAAACAACAAACAAAAATCCAAATCAAAGCAGAGAACAAATCAACACAAAAGTTTTTGTTGGATCCAATTTCTTATGCTTGCTTAACCCTAAGTGCTGTGTCATGAAAATCAGGGTGTGACAGACCTACCCCCTTACAAGAATCTCGTCCCCAAGATTCCTAAGCTAGGCGGTAAAGAGATGCGGAAATTCGGAGGTGAGGTAGTCTTCACGCTCCATGTCGCTTCTGCTTCGGTGTGGTTGCTCCACTGGACCTTCAAATGCTTGATGATATAGCTTCGAGTGCATCTATTGGCTTTGTCCGAGATGTGAACAGGGTTCTGGTAATAAGTTAGGTTTGGCTAGTGGTCAAAGGTTCTATGAATGAGGTTTAGCCAAGGGTCTGGCTGGTGTGTGGATTCCAAAGTCGGAATACGCGGAAAAGTAGTGTGTCTTTGTTGGCCTTGGAGGTTACCCGTGCTGGTTAGCGGCTTCGTAATGTCTTGCGTTTGTCTAGAAGGGACAAAGTCTTGGTGTAGCCTTCCACTGATGGGAAATCGTTGACTTCCTTAAAGCACGTGATCTTCAGTGCCCGTGGTCTTCATCTAGGTGAGTGTTGAAGCTTGTCCATGTTGGCTCCCCGTTGTGATCTTTTGCTTGACTAAACTGTCCAGGCGTGTTCTTCAGTCATCTTTGGCCATTTGTCTTCATACTCGCAGACGCACGTTCCCAATGTGGTCCTGAAATGTTTGGTCCTTTCCTCTCTTCGTGTCCATAGTGGCAAGGTTTGGGTTGGGTACTGTCCCTTAAGACTTAACTTAGAGGTTTGGTAGTGAAAATGGGTTATGTCATTTGAGAAGGTCGTAGCGGGGGTTTTAAGAATCTTAGGATGGGAGTGAACATCTATCATCTTATCCTTGAGCACAGTTCTTAGATGCCAATAGTCCTATCTAATCCTCCAAACAAAAATCACCTTATACCACCAAAAGTATTCTCTTGTATAGGTCAACTCCAATCATCACTCATGGTATTCATATCCTCATGACTCCCTAGAGGAGGTCTAACAAAATCATGTCAACTATCCCCAAACTTATATGTAGGGTTATCCTCATGTAAAATCCATACAAGCTGCTAGGCTTGAACTAAACATCACAATCCTAGTACTCAGCTTATTCTTCCAAGGTCCAGGATAGTGCATCTCTATCTTAAGGAAACACGTCGTATACCAATCCAAGATCTTGTTTCCTTCCTATGAATCAACTCGAACGGCCCATTAACTCCATCAATCACTACATGTGTCGGATTCAGAGCTCCGCAGACCCAAGAAGGTTCAAACTCTGGGGCGTGTGCGAAGAACTCAACCTATCAAGCCTACTAGCTCGTCGCCCCATGGCCTAGCCTAGCCGGACTCACGTGAGCAAGGAAGAAGATGAACACGGCAGTTTTTACCCAGGTTCGGGCCACCTTGCGGTGTAAAACCCTACTCCTGCTTTGTGGTGGATTAGTCTCACGAGGGGCTAAGGATGAACTAGTACAGAGGATGAACAACCTTGCGAGGGCCCGGGGGTGAGAATGAGTCGACCCCTTCTATGGTGGTGGCTAACCTATCGTTATAGTGGCCTCGGTCCTCTTCCCCCAAAACGTAGGCGGGAAGGGATCCCACAGTGGCCAATTTGAAAGGGGACAAGTAGTACATATTATCCTGATGAAAGGTGGTCTTCGCCTGCAAAGCTTCTGGTCATGACGCAGCAGTGGGCTTGGTGATGACATCTGCCCTGCCGTGCTGGTGGTCTTGGTGTTGTAACACCGAAATGGAAACCTTTGGTAGATTCCTCGGGAACCCATGCCTGTCCTTGCCTCCTTAGCACCAAAGAGGAAACTGCCTTCTCTACGCCCGCTGGCGCCCACCTAGCCTTGGTCGTCATGGCTCGCATCATCGCAGCCTCATGAGGCCGGTACCTGCATAGAAATCTCCGCTCCTCGGGAGGCAGCATGGGGGGCGCTCCCTCTGGAGGTCTTGGTGTCGTCCGCCTCGCGAGGCTAGGGGGCCCTGCGAGGGTCTTGTCTTAGCGGTCTTGCAGATGGGCCGTACCAGGCCATTGAGGGGGGCCACGCCATGGGCCGCAGGCAGGCAAGTCTGGGTACCCTGGTTCCCAGAACGTCAACAGTAGCCCCCGTGCCAAGGCGCGCTCGAGCATGGCTTCGAGGCAAAACCAAAAGGGCAAGGGCGAAGTGCCGCAGCCCCCAACCGCCTGCAGGCCAGGCTAACACGTGGCACCTGACAGGACATGGGCGTCTCCGCTTCCCCATGCCACCTCGGCAACCGCTCGACTTGACAACTGTCTGGTGCACGCGCCTGAGCCATCATTGCCCTGCTGTGCGCTTGCCTTCTGCTTCTTCTCCTCCCCGCGAACTCACATCCTCTTTGGCCAGATTCTGCGATAGCTCCAATCCATCTTGCTGCCATGGCTCCTAAGAAGAAAAGGGGGAAGATCCCTGCGGCGGCGGAGCCTTCGCCGGGGCCGGAACCAGTGCTGGGCCGGTCCACAGTGATCAACCGTGAGGAGTTGGATAAGGTCCGGCACGCCATCGCTGCCGATTCCAACGAGCGGAAGGCAACAAAGATCTGGCCCGCCATCGAGATCCCCCTTCATCTTCACGCCCTCTTTGCTGGCCTGTTGCCGCTGTTCTCCGATTTCTTCAATGTCGTGCTCTCGCACTACCAAATCCACGCGCTGCATCTGGATCCCGGATCCATCGTCCTCCTCTCGGCCTTCACGTTTTTGTGTGAGGCCTTTGTGGGCATTGCTCCATCTGTGGCCCTGCTCTGTCACTTCTTCTCACTCCAGCTTGTTGACGGCGAGCAACACTCGGGGTGTGTGTCGCTTCAGGAGGAGGCGGCGACCGCAGGCTCCGGCATCGACTCCACGCTTTTCCCAGACGCAAGGGGGTTCCGGAAACAGTGGGTGTATGTAGACGCCGCCGTGTACAGCCCCCTGCTACTGATCACGTCCACCCCCGTGAAGCCGAGCTCCGGGTGGGGGCACGCGAGGCTGGTCCACCCATGGCTCGCCCGAGTCATGACCAGGTTGGCTCACCTGAGGAAGGCGGGGGTGACGATGGCGATGGTGGTGAGGGAGTTCACCCGGCGGCGTATCGCCCTGCTCCAGCGCCATTCCCGTCCGATGTGGGCTTTCACCGGCCCCGCAGACGACATGAGGCTTTAGCAGCCCCCGCTTCCTTCCAGCACACTCTGCATAGTGCTCCGTCTCCTGACCGGGGACGAACCCGCCAGGCTCCCTTCGGACGGGTTCCCTCTGTATGATCACCCGAAGGGGCGAGCCTTCGCGAAGAAGATGCCACGCTTCGACGAGTGGGGGCTGCTCCCCGAAGGCCATGAGGGGCCTCGTGACAACCCCCTCTTGGTGACTCCCGGGCATGAGGGCCCCGAGGTGCGCGCTCCCGAGGTGGTCGCGGGGGAGCGGGCACCATTATGCGCTCCCAAGGCACCCGCTCCCAGCCCCACGGGCGGCGGGGGAGGAGCCCCACATGTGGATGTAGCTGTTGCCCCGCTGTGGAGGGCTATACGCCAGCCCCCAGCACGTCTCCTCTGGATCCCGGGGCATCCCGCAAGAGGAAAGAGCCCGGGAGCCACTGCAACCCTGTCCCAAGGACCTTGAAGAGGAGGAAGTGGATCACTGTGGATGAGTAAGTACCTTGCCTTCCTCTTGACCCTTGCGTATAGCGTCTCCGTCTGAATTTTGCCCCTCAGGACCCCTTCCGCCGAGCGAGCGAGCGTGTCCCGAGTGCCGCTTCCTGAGGGCACCGGTCCCATCGCGACCTTAGGCCGCACGAGCCAAGTAGTTGTGCGCGGGGCGGCACCTGTGCCCGTGCCAAGGCCGTCCCTGGGGGGCCCCAGGCCTGCACTCCCGGCGCTCTTCTTCTGGGCGATCTCCAGAGCGCGGGGGCCGTGCCGAGGGCTCCCCAGCTGATCCTTGCCAGTAGTTGTGCACCCTGCGGGACGGCGCCGTCCCCGAGCAGCTAGGCGAGTCCGCGTCGGGCCCCACCTCGGGCCGCAGGAGCGGGCGAGGGAGTTCCAGCCCCCGGGCCCCTGCCAAAATCGGGCGAATCCTCGCGCGCCTCCTCAGCTGACTGGGGCGCGGAGGAAAGCCCAGGCCGGGCGTTGGAGCTTGCACGCGGGCACAGCGCCGTCCGGCACGGCCTTCTTCAAGAGGCATCGAACGTGCCGGGGCGCCTCAGGGTGGAGCTTGGTGATGTTGACGCCCGCCTTGAGGCGGAGCGCCTGCGTCTGGCACGCGAATGGCGCCGGCTAGAAGTCGCCATCAACTTCGGTCATCTGTAGTGCGAGCATGCCCGAGCGGAGGCGGAGGGGCCCCTGGCCGCGGTGAGGGAGGCCCGTGATCGTGCCCTGGAGGACATCCCAGCCGCAGATCGCCGGCGCGAGGCAGCGGAGGGGCGCGAGAGGGAGCTCCAAGCTTCAAATGCCGTCCTTGAGCAACAAGTTCAGGCGCGTGCGGCCGCACTTGCTGCCCCAGCGGCCAGGCTGCCTGCGAGCAAGGCGAGGCCCCGCACGCTCGAGGACACGCTGGCGCTGGAGGCGATGGAGCAAAACCTGGAGCGCGAGCGGCTGGAAGTGATGGAGCACCAAGTGGCCGCCACCGAGGATGCCCTCGCCTCTCGGGAGGCGAAGATCCAGTGAGAGTTCGACGAGAAGGTGGCGGGGATCCGTAGGACCCTTGCCGAGGAATACCGCCGGAAGCTGGAGCTCCAGGAAGCTCGCTTCTGCACGTGGCGCGACGAGCTGCAAGGCAAGGCCGACGTCCTCAAGAAGAAGCTAGCTGCGGCGGAGCAGCAAGAGGAAGCCGCTGGGGAAGCCCGAGCCACTGCTGAGGCCGAGCTGTCCTTCCTCCACCAGCAGGTAGAAGGCGTTTCCTCCCACGTGGAGAGAGCTTCAGACGAGGCGAGCCGAGGTCAGGTGCTGCAACGCGAGCACTCCCGGATGTTCCAGGCCCTTGGGCTAAGGGCCAACCGGGCCCTGAGCAGCATTTGCGATGAGAACGTCTCCAGCCCGCTTGTTGCTGACAACGCCAGCTACCTCAGCTTCTTCACCAGGTCATGGCACGCCTTGAAGGTGGGGCCGTGAGGGTGCGCCGACTCGTCGAAGAGAGAAGCCGCGGCCTTCTTGCGCGTGCGCTCTCGCGCGTCTTCAGCCACCTTCTTCACTCTGATCCTGACTTTGACTTTGATGCCGCGATAGCCCCCGTACCTGGGGTGATCCAAGGCATCCTGGCGGGCTGGGTGGAAGATCACGTGGATGACATGATCATGGAGTTCGCCCCTGCCGATGACGTGGGCGCGCCTGTGGCCGAAGAACACGGAGCTGAAGACGACAACGACGGCAGCGGAGACGATGATAGTGCGTCTCACTAGGCTTGTATTTCCTATTTTCCTGTCAAGACTTTGAATGTGACCCCATGGGGATGCGAAAGGATTTTTTGGAAGAACTTTCTCTATGATGTATTAAATAGTATTGCACTCCTCGATGTTGCGCACCTGCCAGCTCGCTCAAGAGCGCCGCGCGAGGATCCGGAGAAGTGTGCGAGTAGGCAAGGCCGCGGTTGCTGTGGCCTAGGCCCTTAGGGCATCATCTTTAACGCTGCTAGGCTGACCCAAGCGTGCATACCATGCCCAGCCCCTGCTTGCGGAGTGCGATGGAGGGAGCCATGGGTGCCCGCCAGCTTTCGCAAAGACGAAAATCAAGCGAAGGGAAAACGGCTAGAAGAAGAAAAACCAGGAACTTCCCCCCCTTTAAACAAAAACACAAGAACTGCAAGCTCATTCCAAGAAGTAGCAAATTGGTTACAAGAAAAAACCAAGAACAGCCGCGTCCGACACCTATGCTAGTATTCTAGTCTTCCCGCCAGCGCAGAGCATGGGGTTTCCACTGGGCATGGGCATAGTCATTGGGGGACCGTGTCGTCCGCCGGTGCGAAGCATGGGGCTTCCACTAAGACGTGGGTGGGAGCCCCCGTGAGGCTCAGGGGCAGCAGTCAGGAGACTCCGGGGCATGTACAGCCCCACTCATTATTATGTGATAGTGTCACGGGCGGAGACTTGAGGAGGCGTAAGGCGGTCGCCTGCCTTCTGGTCGGGGACCCCGCACTTTGCCCCCGGCTACGTGCCGGCGACCCTGATGCGGTGGCAGCCCTAGGCGGGGTCTCCCGCTTGGAAACCGCCGGCGAGCAGTGCGGCACACTCCCGTAGTGGCCGCAAGTCGCCTACCCGGCTCGCGGGGCGGCGTTGGGTCCCTCCCGAGCCTTTGGTCCTTCGCGCCCCGTCGGCGAGCAGCCGCGCGCTCGAGAGACCCCAGGCCCTCATGAGGCGCCCTGGCCTCACGAGCTCCTTAGCTCCTTCGGTCCCACTCGGGGCCCCATCTTTGCTGAGGGCCCCGCCACGTGCATAGCGCGCCTCGGCGTGCTTGGTCCGGCTGCAGCCTCTCCAGCATGCTGCGGCTGTGCGGTTCACCTGCACACCAACATTAACATACATGTCCCAAAGAATATTCGCTGCGGTAGGGGGAATCACCCTACGGGGCAGCACAGGCCCTGGCGCAGGCCTGCTTGTAGACCTCAGGCGTCGTGAGGCCCTATCGACCTCGAGGACTCGGTCGATGTGGACCTGCCCTCCGTCGTCCCGCTCGCCCTTCGGCCTCGCCGATCGCCACCCCTGTTGACGGGTCATAATGGCCACGAGGCGGCCCATCGCGGGGCCCCTCTGAAAGGGCCATCTCCTCCGTGCAGGGCCCGGGGTAACGCCACCGGGGCTGGATGGGAGACCCCGCTCGCACCTCCTCCGTTGCGGAGCCCCCTAGGGCTCCTCCGAAAAGACGAGCAGACGCAGCACGCGCACGGGCGGGCCTTGTGCAAGTGCTGCGGCACCGGTGGGGGATAGAGAAGCTCTATGCCCCCGCAGGCAGCGTCGAGGAGCTCGGCTACCCGGCCAAGCCATGCGTCATAATTGTCACCGGTTGACCGGTAGCGCAACAACTCACGTGCCATGAGGAGTGCGGCTTGCGCACCCGTCAGCCTCCGGCTAGCGCGGAGGGGCGGAACCGCGGCGATGCCAACCGAGCACGCGGCGGCTCGCCCGTTGCGTCGCGTGAGGGGTGGCGGCAGTGAACCTTGTCATTGGTGACAGTGCGCCGAGGGAGGCGGGGCGCGACGAGGAGCGCCGCGGTGGGAGGGCGCTGCACGATTGGAATGTGCGGCCCATCGCTCGGCGCGAGCCCAGCCAGACCTCATCATGGCCAAGTGAGGATGGAATGCAGTTGATGAGTAGGGAGGCAGGGCTTCGCCACGCCCCTACCTGGCGCGCCAAATATTGGATTCAGGGCTCCACAGACCCAAGAAGGTTCGAACTCTGGGGCGTGTGTGAAGAACTCAACCTATCAAGCCTACCAGCTCGTCGCCCCACGGCCTAGCCTAGCCGGACTCGCGTGAGCAAGGAAGAAGATGAACACGGCAGTTTACCTAGGTTCGGGCCACCTTGCGGTGTAAAACCTACTCCTGCTTTGTGGTGGATTAGCCTCATGAGGGGCTGAGGATGAACTAGTATAGAGGATGAACAACCTCGCGAGGGCCCGGGGGTGAGAATGAGTCGACACCTTCTATGGTGGTGGCTAACCTATCTTTATAGTGGCCTCGATCCTCTTCCCCCAAAACATAGGCGGGAAGGGATCCCACAGTGGCCAATTTGAAAGGGGACAAGTAGTACAACTTATCCTGACGAAAGGTGGTCTTCACCTGCAAAGCTTCTGGTCGTGACGCAATGGTGGACTCGGTGATGACATCTGCCCTGCCGTCCTGGTGGTCTTGATGTTGTAGCACCGGAATGGAAACCTTTGGTAGATTCCTCAGGAACCCATGCCTGTCCTTGCCTCCTTAGCATCAAAGAGGAAACTGCCTTCTCTACGCCCGCTGGCGCCCACCTGGCCTTGGTCGTCATGGCTCACGTCATCGCAGCCTCATGAGGCCGATACCTGCATAGAAAATCTCCGCTCCTCGGGATGCAGCCTGGGGGGGGCGCTCCCTCCGGAGGTCTTGGTGTCGTCCGCCTCGCGAGGCCAGGGGGCCCTGTGAGGGTCTTGTCTTGGCGGTCATGCAGATGGGCCATACCAGGCCGTCGAGGGGGCCACGCCATGGCCCGCAGGCAGGCAAGTCTGGGTACCCTAGTTCCCAGAACGCCGACTATAGCCCCCGGGCCCAAGGCGCGCTCGAGCTTGGCTTTGAGGCGAAGCCAAAGGGCAAGGGCGAAGCGCCGCGGGCCCCAACCGCCTGCGGGCCAGGCTGACGTGTGGCGCCTGATGGGGCGTGGGCGTCTCTGCTTCCCCATGCCGCCTCGGCAAACGCTCGACTTGACAACTGCCTGGTGCACGCGCCCGAGCCATCATTGCCCAGCTGTGCGCTTGCCTTCTGCTTCTTCTCCTCCCCGCAAACTCTCATCCTCTTTGGCCAGATTCTGCGATAGCTCCAATCCATCTTGCTGCCATGGCTCCCAGGAAGAAAAGGGGGAAGATCCCTGCGGCGGTGGAGCCCTCGCCGGGGCCGGAACCAGCGTTGGGCCGGTCCATAGTAATCAACCGCGAGGGGTTGGATGAGGTCTGGCAGGCCATCGCTGCCGATTCCAATGAGTGGAAGGCAACGAAGATCTGGCCCGCCTCCCAGACCTTGGCGAACATGGGGGCCACCGAGATCCCCCTTCATCTTCACGCCCTCTTTGCCGGCCTGTTGTCGCCATTCTCTGATTTCTTCAACGCCGTGCTCTCGCACTACCAAATCCACACGCTGCATCTCGATCCCGGATCCGTCATCCTCCTCTCCGCCTTCGCGTTTTTGTGCGAGGCTTTTGTGGGCATTGCTCCATCCGTGGCCCTGCTCCACCACTTCTTCTCGCTCCAGCTGGTCGACGGCGAGCAACGCTCGGGGTGTGTGTCGCTTCAGGCGGTGGCGGTAATCGTAGGCTCCGGCATCGACTCCGAGAGTGACCACACCACTCCCGTCACTAGTAATGCGTCCTTAATGCTAGCGCGGACTAGGTAATCAGTAATGCCCTTTCCCATATAAGGGTAGAGTGGTTGCGCATGTTTGGTTGGGACGGTCAACAAATCTTAAATCTAATCTGTCACTGTAAACAACACATATTCACTTGCTTCAGTGCACCACCTCTTCATCAAGTGGTGACCTAGTTCAACATCACCCACGGGCATTAGGGGCACCCGCGGGGGTTTTCGAAAGATTGTAGCTACGAGATGATCATGGCATAGGTGCAACATCATGCGTCAATATTAAGTACTCATCATCATATCTCTAAACATAAGGTAGATCTATGAATATGCAAGTATCAACGGTATGCATCAATGCAATGATTCATAACTAGTTGATCATCATCGTCGTCATCATCATTATGCATTCGGAAAAGTACCAAGGAACAAGAGAGGGGTATCATGGTCAAAGGGCTGCTTGCCTGGCTCCGCAAGGTCTTCAAATGTCTCTGGTCTAATTCCTTCGTCAACTTCGTAATCTAACGTCACAAAGTAACGGGCACACAATAAGACAATGCCACAAAACAGAAAAAATAAAAGCACTCAGAAAAATGTCAACCTATTTTTGTTAAATACAACAGTGGAAACTAAGAATGCAAAAATTCTTAGTTTTGGATTTGGTGCTATAGAATCAGAGATATGGATCTTCAAAGGTGGATTAAAATGCTCAAATTTGAATTTGAATTTGAACAGTATAGAAAAGTGTGATGGATACTTATGAAAGTTACACCATTAAATAGGTGGGAGTTTTAGAAGAATATAGGAGTTGGAATTTTTGGTTTTGGGAAATTATTTTATTCTGTGGAATTTTTCTAAGTTTCTGGATAAAGAAAAAGAAGAAGCAGCACTGTGCAACTGGGCCTATGCAGCCATAGTGCAGCAGGCCCAGGGGGGATCCAGCCCGCGTGAGGCTGCCACGCCGAAGGCGTATTTAGAAAATACGCCTCCAGCCAACGCAATGAATCGGTACGCGCGCGGTGGAAATTTGAACCTGACAGGCGGGCCCCCCTGTCAGGGTGTGAGGCTGACCGACGGGCCCCACGACCATCGTCATCAACTTCCAGCTAGAGAGGACGGCGAGCTCACCGGCGACGTCTTCGGGCACGGCAGGGCGAGCTGATGGCACCGTTGTGCTCAACGTGGAGTAGCCGTTCGGGTGGAGGTGGAGTTGGCCGCCGGAGTGCAAGGGTTCACCGGCGACGGCGAGGCTTCGGGAGGTGGTTGGCCTGCTCAATTCCGACTGCAATCAGACGGGAAAATAGAGGAGAAGTGGTCAGTGGGGTCGTGCGGTTCCATATTGAGAGAGAACAGGGGCGGAGGAGGCCTGTACCGTGCGAACACCGGTCGGCCGAGGCGGCGGAGCTCGAGCTCGATCTCGAACTTGGCTGCTCCTGGAGAGGAACGGGCGGTGCAGGGCAGCGATAGGGAGTGGGAGAGGGCGAGTGGTGCGGAGAGAGGGGCTCGGGGAGGACTTATATAGCGAGCCCGAGGTTCACCATGGATGGCGCTCACGGGCACCCACGGGATCTGCTCTGGTGGTCGAGGGAGGCGTCTTGGATCTCACCATGGTGTTTGTGGGGACAGTGTAGGGTGTAGGGAAGTGAGAGGAGGAGCAGGGCAAGCTCGAGGCGGGGCCCATGCTCGATCAGAGAGTGGCGCAGCGGGGTGGCACTCTATTCACGCGCGGGAGGGGCAGGAGGTAGAGAGGAAGGAGGGGGTCGGCCGCATGCCGTGTCCCGGACGCCGAGGCGCGTTAGCGGGCATGCGGGGGAGAGCCGAGGTGGTAGGGCGCATTGGAATGGGCAAGTTATAGTGCTAACTTGCACTATAGCGTGCTCTAGATCGCGTCCATGGCATGCCATTGCATTTTAATAGTGACATGGGCATGTCTTCTATTGTCTGGGGGTTTTGGGGGTGAGTAAACAAAGGGTTTGTGGCATTGGATCCTCTAGGAGGTCTCTGGAAGAGAGAAGGGGTTGAGAGAGAGAGAACAGTGTTGTCCAAAGAGAGAAAGAGAGGATTTCACCCCTCAATTATTGGTCCATGGCCTTGCAAATTTTACCAGAGGTAGAAGGTGATCAGGGTCAACTGTGGTAAAAATTTGAGATCATGGAGAATAGTGGAAGTGGTCAAAACAGTGGTCTTGGTAAAATAGCAGAAGGTGTTTGATGGTGATTTGGGCAAGTAAATGGATTCTCCTAGCCATGATATTTAACAGGATCAAATAGAAGATAGAAATAAGGTTTACCACCAAGTTTGAGCTCATTTGAAGAAAGTTGACAATGCAACTTTGGCAAACCCTAAAAATCAACAGAAATGGTTTTCCAAGATTTAGTCATGCAAATCTATTCTCCTTGATGCACCACTTGGTGTAGTGTCATCATTCGGATATTATAGCATGTCCACAAAAATTGACATCAAAATGAGACAGTTGGCAAAGTAGAGTTGCTCAAATTTTGATCTGGACAGGAATGGTTTTGGGGCACTTTTGTGAACCAAAGAAATTTTTAGTGGGATAAAACTTTGCAAGATCATCACATTATGCATATGTGACTTTCTACAATTTTCCTGGATTTATTTGAAAATATTTCTTATAGAAATATTTCAAATGCTTGAAATATGCAGTAATGGTTTTGGAGGGTTTTGTCCAATATTTTATCATGACCATGTGTTGAAACTCTTATACATGGACAATATATGTCCAATGAGCTTCCCTAAATTTTCTTAAATATTTTTGAAACATTAAAATAATTTTAACCTATTAAAGACCATTTCTGGCCTTAGGAAAATGCCTTTAAATAAAATAGAAAAATAACTTTTAAAATAATATTTTTGTGGTTTTCGGGAGTCCTATATCTAATAGGATTCAAATATAACTTTTGAAGGATTTTTCACATCCCAAATGAAGTACTTGTAGTTCAAGCCTTAACTCAGGGGGTTTTGGAAAAACCAAATTTAGAAAATACTTTTTGGCAAATTTTATTTTTGCAAGAAAATACTATTATGTCCTATACACATGGAATTATCATTGGGCAAAGTTTTGGATCAAGGAGAAGGAGTATAAGAGTTGGAGGATTTATTTGATTTTTAGAGCACTTGCAAACAGCAAACAAAAATCTAAATCAAAGCAGAGAACAAATCAACACAAAAGTTTTTGTTCGATCCAATTTCTTATGCTTGATAAACCCTAAGTGTTGTGTCATGAAAATCAGGGTGTGACAAGCGATGAATCAAACTTGTCCCCGGCAAGCCCAGATATAGATGGTGAAGAAGGACCGCAGGCATATGCTGATAATCAGAGGACGTTAGCAAGGAAAAAGATGGTGCAGCGGCCAGTTTACTTTGTCAGCTCCCTCCTGCAGGGAGCTAGGTCAAGGTACTCTGGGGTGCAAAAATTGATCTTCGGCCTTCACATGGCCTCGAGGAAGCTACGCCACTATTTCCAAGCTCACGAGATCACAGTTGTGACTCGCTTCCATTGCAGCGTATCCTGAGAAACCCCAAAGCTACCGGCAGGATTGTAGAGTGAGCACTAGAATTGTCAAGCTTTGCTTTGAAGTTTGAAAGCACGACAACTATCCAAAGTAGGGCACTAGCAGAATTTATTGCAGAATGGACGCCAACACCCGATGAAGAAGTGCAGGAAACAACTCTCCCTGGCAAGGAGACCCTCAAGGAGTGGGTAATGTACTTTGATGGAGCCTTCTCGCTGCAAGGCCCCGGGGCTGGAGTACTGCTTGTCCCAGCCACCGGAGAGCACCTCAAGTATGTTATGTAGATGCACTTTCCCAGGGAAGATGCTACCAGCAACACAACAGAGTATGAGGGGCTGCTTGCCGGCCTCAGGATTGCAATAGAACTGGGGATAAACAAGCTAATCATCCGTGGTGATTCTCAGCTCGTCGTGAAGCAAGTAAATAAGGATTATCAGAGCCCACTGATGGAAGCATATGTGGAAGAAGTAAGAAAGTTGGAGGAGCACTTTGACGGGCTGCAAGCAGAGCACGCACCTCGTACAGAGAATAGCATCGCTGACAACCTGTCAAAGTGCACTGCCCAGAAGCTCCCTGTGGAACCAGGAACTTTTGTACTCCATCTGACTCAGCCATCAGTTTCCCTGTCAATGCTGCCAGGAAAAGAAGAAAACTCAACACCAGCAAACATTTCCCGGCTGGGCTCCCTCGAGCCGCTGGTGAGAAGGTTGCCGGGGGAGGCGCAATGTCGGTTGGTGAGCTGCATTCTCCAGCGGAGCCTTGAGTTCTTGTTGTTGAGACTAGCACTCCCACAGCAGAGGAAATGCCTTTAGTCCTCGTCGTCGAGCCTCAGGCTCCGGCATGGGCGCAAGATATAGTCCAATTTTGCAAACTGGAGAACTTCCCGGTGATCCAGAGGAATCTGAAAAGGTGGCTCGCCAATCAAGTATGTACCGGTTTGTGGACAACACTCTGTATAGAAAGAGGCCAAATGGTGTGAATTTGAAGTGTATCAGTCAAGAAGATGGACTAATGTTGTTGGCAGAGATACATGGAGGTGTATGTGTCTCACATTTGGGATCAAGAGCACTCGTCGGGAAAGCTTTCCGGCAAGGATTCTACTAGCCCACTGCCCTCCGGGATGCAACTGAGCTCGTCACCAAGTGTGAAGCTTGTCAGTTCCATTCTAAGAATATTCATCAACCTGCTCAAGCCGTTCAAACAATCCCTTTATCCTGGCCTTTCGTGGTCTGGGGGCTTGACATCTTGGACCCCTTTCCCCATGTCGCCGAAGACATTGAACTCTTGTACGTAGCAATCGACAAGTTTACAAAATGGCCCAAGGTGGAGCCAGTGAGGAAGGTGACTGCGCAGTCAGCTATCAAGTTCTTTAAAGGATTGGTGTGCCGTTTTGGAGTACCCAACAGGGTGATCACCGATAATGGCACCCAATTCACAAGCCGCGCCTTCATGCAATACATCCAGAGCCTTGGAAGAAATGTCTATTTCGCTTCTGTTGCCCATCCCAAGAGCAACGGACAAGCCGAAAGGATGAATGCTGAAGTGCTGCGAAAGCTCAAGACAAGAACTTTCGATAAATTGCAAGAATAAAGCAAGCGCTGGGTTGATGAGTTGCCGGCATTCTTTGGTCAATCAGGACGACACCAAATCGAGCTACTGGCCAGACTCCCTTCTCCCTGATATATGGTGCAGAAGCAGTTCTCCCCAGGGAACTCATATACGGGTCCCCTCGGGTACTTGCCTAAGATGAAGTAGCGCAAGAGCTGCTACGGCATGACGATGCCATGCTCCTCGAGGAAGATTGTCTCCGGGTAGTTGTACGTGATGCACGATACCAGCGAGCCTTGCGCCGCTATCACAGCCGTAGGGTTCACGCCAGGAGCCTTGAGAAGGTGACCTTGTCCTTAGGCGTGTTCAGTCCACCAAGGGTGCAAACAAGTTGACACCGATGTGGGAAGGACCTTACCGGGTAGTACGTGTCACCAGACCTGGCGCAGTCCATCTGGAGACCGAAGATGGCATCCCAATGCAAAACTCATGGAATATTGAGCATCTTCGTAAGTTCTACCCATAAGGCGCGGCTGCCGGGCCCTGCCTCGGTAACCTGTTTTGTGCAAGCATAGTCCCCGGGACTTGTAACCCTTTGTACAAAGCCAGGCGCAAACCCTGTGCATAGTTGAATAAAATGAAGTGCTTTCATAAAAACTTGCATGCATGATTTCCTGTTTGCTTAAGCATGATCCTATTGTGGTTACAATTGTTCTTAAATAAGGCAACTGACATGCAGCAAAGGCCCATGTGCTATCCTCTTTCCTTCCTTTCCTTTGATGACAACAGAAGGGTTTCATCACGGATAGTTTCCTGGGAAGAAGGATGAATACAAGCCCACGCACTGATCCCCGACAACTTCTCCTTATCTGAAACGATAAGAAGAACAACAAAGAGAGATAAGTGCACTTCATGACATCCCTTCATTCCATGCTATACTTAAGTATGAAAGGCTTGCACGTAAAGAGGCTTTCGCCACTTCTGCCATTTGTGCTCCTATCCTTGACTCGAGTCCACTCGACAAGTTTAGTTGTAGCTACATATGGGGGCGTTGGCGAGGGGTTGGCCTTCATTTGCGCTCACTAACCCATTTTCGAGTTCGTTAAAATGTGGGTTTAGTAGCAGCAACATCGAAGGCTGGCAAAGATGTCTTGCTGGAGAATTTTGTTTACTAAGGAGTATTGAAGTTTCATCCTTCAGCATGTTTAAATACATACACAAACATCCGGCAAGCTCTTTTTCCGAATTTACGTGAACAGACAAGTACAGATCATACAAGTACTAACATGGGCAAAGGATTACATAATTTTGATTAAAATTTGGCAAGGTCCTACATTTTTTGATATGAAAAAAGGTAGGTGCCCCGTAATGCCTTTCTTGTCCCTCTAATCCTAGGAGTTACATTGAGAAGGAAAGAGGGCAAAAGGAGCGCCTGGGCAGAAGCCCAGCCTGACCCAGTCAGGACCAGTGGGACGCAGCCTTACAAGATCGGGAGGGCACCCCCCCCCCCCCCCCCGGCAAGGAAGAAGAGGCCAGGGATAGAGAGAGCGACTAGGCGATGCCCTGGTCACCCCCGCCAGGACTAGAGGAACACAACAAGGCGGGAACACCGATAGGGAAGACGAAGCCGGGGTCCACGAGGAAGCCTACCGGGGTCCAGCTGGAGGTGGTGGTGGCGTCCAAGCCAAACACCCCCAGCAAATCGCTCTGTCGGGGTCCAGCTGTAGATGATGGTGCTGCCGGCGCCTAGCTGACGATGATGGTGCGTCCGGTGCTCAGCCGGAGTCCAAGTCGTCGTCTTCGTGCTTGACGACTGGGGCTCACCATCGCCGTCTTCGCCGTCAGTGTCCTCTTTGTTGCTGTCGCTCGAAGAGGAGCTTTCGTCATCGCTCGAGCTCTCCGCACAGCACCCTAAGCGAGCACCTGAACGCCCGAAGACCTTGATGGAGAGCAGATCATCCTCCACCAACTTGAAGCGGAGGACGTGCCCTTCCGCCAGATAATGGGCACATGCAAAAGTTTTCCAGCCACGCCTGAGGAGCATGACACGCGGTGCGAGGAACTCTACGTTTGCCCACACAGCACTGTTACAATAGCCGCTCATGCGCAACCCCAGCCTGGGCGGCTGGTTAACCTCCATCACCCTAGCAAAGGGACCAGGGAGCCGTAGGCGACCACGTGGAGGCTCTCGCAACTTGACGATGAACTTCAGCGTTGTATCCCCCACATGTCCTTCTGCTGGTATGGGAGCGACTGGAGAAGGGACGGCGGGCGCGCCGCCCCATTTGCCCCAGCCACGGGCACTACGTCGACCTCGACCATGCCCTGCAGCTCCACCTTGTGCACTGGATTCTGCCCCTACAGCTGCAATGGAGGCAGGAGCTGGGTGCCGAGAAGAAGCTCTCGTCGCCACCATTGGGGCCCGAGCTCGGCCCCTTCCCCTTGTCATGGTGGAAGCAAAGTCAGGGAAGGAGGAGGAGGAGACGGTGGATGAGCATCGCCACCCCCTCTCGTCTCCTTTTATAGCGGGAAATGAGGGGGAGGCTGGCTCTCCACTACCATGGAGCAACCGCCCCATTCCTCCAATCCGACCCTCTGCATCACTAATGGCGCCCTGATTCATTAGCCGCCCCATTACGCCAATCCAGGGCGTTACATTTTCTGCCAAGGCACACGTTCCTGCGCCCTGCTTGTCCACCACCAACCCTGCGCAATGCATGCAGCGCGCATGGTGGAAATGGCAGGCGTAGTGGGTGAGGCAAAGATAAAATGGCAGTTACCCCCCCTCCTCACACGCGGACGCCCTAATGGGCTCCTGTGGATGTGTGCGCCCCTGGTTTACAACGCGAACGGAGCACACCGTTTGGAATATTGAAGATGCCATGGGAAACTTAGGGGTAAGATCCAGCCCAGGTTAATGAAGAAGCAAAGAAGATCTCAAAAATACAAGCGACAACCCCGGCAAAGTCAGTATGTGCGCATGTGCAATTGTTTGGGCCTACCCCCAACGATGCCCGGCGGCACATATGGACCAGGCCCGGGGGCTCCTGTCGGTGCGTCAAACATTTGTGTTTGCTGCCCGAACTTGTGCACAGGCGTGCTGACGACCATGCACCAATTACCAAGACATGTCACAAGATAAGCCAGAGAAACCGCTCTTCGTGAGATCAAGGAGTGCATTAAGAAGATCAATTCAGCAGGAGAACACCTCAGGAAGGCCTCCCTTGCCGGGCAGGAGAACCCGACTAGGTCGGGACCGCCCCTGAGGGCCAAGCCTAGATCGCCTCGGCAAGGCTCCCGGGCCGCCAAGGCCACAAGACAAGAGCCCGACAGGCTCTGTGCGGGCAAACCTCTGGCAAGGTGCCACCGCCCCACCTCATCATACGCCAGTCGCTAATCAATGCGGTGTCGAGCTCTCAAGTGGCTAGGTGGATCCTTCCGAGCACGTGGCAACCTGCTGGAGAAGAGATCAGCTTTATTGACACCCGTCCAGATGGCGTATCATGCTAATAAGGAGAAGATGGATAAGCGGCGCAGCAGGCTTGTCGGACTTCAACCTCAGCATGACAACTAGTAGTGCATTTAATGCACTTTGTCCTAACTGCCAGAGTTAGGTATGATGACACTGTTAGCTATCTAATCATACTAGAATGACGGTTTTGCCACTGTGGTCGCCCCTTAAGCTCTAAAAGAAGGCCTGAGGCAACCTAGAAAAGGGTTTGAACATTTTGACCCACCAACATTTGTACGCGCGCGTTGCTCTCCCCAAGGCACACTTGCCGGGCTTGAGCTCGTCGTGTCTTCGTGTTCCTCCAGATCAATCCACCATAGCAGGAGTAGGGTTTTACGCTGCAAAGCGGCCTGAACCTGGGTAAAAGAGAGTTGTCCATCGCCGTGCTGCCCTGTTGTTTCTGCTCTTTGTGCAATGTGACCGTCCCCTTGCCGAACCACAAAGGGGCAGCCCTGCCCTATAGGTGATCGTGCTTCCACGCCGACAATGACTCTGAGTGTGAAGCAAAACCTAGCTGTAAGAAACTGGCTAAAATTGCAACAAAACAACAAACTGCTATGGAAAAGATGCAAAAATTGCTAGACAAAAGTGATGATCTGTTAGATGAGGAAATGGATCATAGTCAAGCTTTGTCTGAAGACCTCAGACATCTTAAGTCATAACATGATGAGCTTGAAAGTCGTCATGTGTCCCTCTCAGCTGAACATGAGAAGCTGTCCTATGAATTTCTTCAAAGGAAGCATGAACTCAAGAAGTTGAGAGCGTATCATGATGATCCTCGAAAAGAGTACAATTCATTATTCGCTCAACAAATCAGCCCTCCTCAGGAAGAATTTTTTGCTCCATGCTTAAAGTGCCTTGAACATGAAAATGCAAATTCTTCAGATAAATGTTCAAATGCTTCAGCTGCGGCTATATCTTCACATGTTTCTATGGTCTGAATCCCCTCGCCTGAGGATACCATGAGTGTTACTGACGAACATGCAGGGCTGGAGGAATTTTATGTCACAGGCATGTATAAAAGCCTCAAAGGGCACCAAACTCTTTGTGATGTGCTCAAGAAGCAGATTCTGAACAGGAACCCTAGGAAAGAGGGTATTGCCTTTGAGAGGAAGCTTAATGCAGATGGATCTTATTAGAAACCTGAGCAGTATCCCAAACCCACATGGTGGTTGCTGCAAAAGGACCTCCAGTTGATCCATCCACTCTATCTGGTTACAATTTTGATACCTCACATTCTCCTGATGAGTCATTTGACTCCAACTACAAAATGTTCAAAAATAAGAATGGTGAAGCATTTGCTAGATTTGATGGTACTAACTGCAGGAACGGTCCCCCAGTGAAGAAAATCTGGGCGCCCAAAAGTCTTCTTCAAAACCTTCAGGTGAATGTCATCATGACACCACCAAAGAAGAAGAGAAACCCCAAGGAAAATTCTTCACATGGACCAAAGTTGTCAAATGGACGCAGGACAACTTATAGTCACACTAATGCTTCTTCACCAAGAAACAAAAAACATTCTGATGAATATGTGCATTATTCTTCAAATCACTATGTGCACAAATCTTCAAAGAATATCTTTGCATACTCATTTGAGTACTATACCCATCCTATGAAGAGAAATTCATATTCTTCAATGCCTAAGTTCTCTATCAAAGCTTTGCGCTACATTGCTTCTCAGCCACCCATTCAGATGTGGGTGGTTAAGAAGAACTAATCTCTTGTACAGGGTCACGTCTTTAGACAATAATAAATGTCTTATGAATTTGCTGAAGACCTGACATAATGCTTGTTGGTGCAAGTTAATCATGATGAAATGAATCCCTCATTTCACACATCCCCTATGTTGCTAGTTATGTTTTGTTGATGAAAGTAACTGCCGATATTGATCATCATATTCTTCACACTAAAGTATATGAATTTGTAAGTCAAGCTAATGCTTCTACATGATGACACACCAAAAGCAATTGAATGGGTTCTGGACAGTGGCTGCACAAATCACATGACTGGTGATAGGAATCTCCTCACCGATGATCCCCTTACTCCGTCTCATCTGAAGCATATCACCTACACTGACAAAGGAAAAAAAACAAGGTATTGGGTCTAGGTAAGGTTGCTATCTCAAAGGATCGACACATGGAAAAGGTGATGCTTGTCGAGTCCCTAGGATACAACCTCATCTCTGTCTCAATGCTTTGTGATCTTGGTATTATTGTCATCTTTGGAAAATATAAATGCATTGTGCAAATGGAATTTGACAAGTCCAAAGTCTTCAAAGGCTTTAGGAGAGGTGATTTGTACATTGTAGATTTCTCACTAGGTCCTCAGCCTGCCATGTGTCTACTCGCAAAAGATTCAGAGTGCTGGCTCTGGCATCGACGACTTGGACATGCTGGCATGAGGAATTTGAGCACACTCGTCAAGAAGAAGCATATCATTGGCATCGAGGGTGTCAAATTCGGTAAAGATCACCTTTGTGGTGCTTGTGAGTCTGGAAAGATGACCAGATCAAAGAACTCCGCGAATAAAATCATGACCACTACTCGTCCCTTTGAATTACTTCATATGGATCTCTTTGGTCCCACTCATTATGCCACACTAACCAATGCAGTATCACTCTATGGATTCGTCATAGTTGATGGGTATTCTCATTACACGTGGGTGCATATCATGACCTTCAAGGCTAAAGTGCAGGGTGTCTTCAGATGCTTCTCCAATCAGGCCATAATGAATTATGGTCTCAAGATCAAGCACATCAGAAGCGACAATGGCACCGAGTTCAAGAACACATGGCTTGATGACTATCTTGATGAACTTGGTATCACTCATGAGCTGTCTGCTCCATATACCCCTCAGCAGAATAGGGTTGCAGAACGCAAGAATAGGACACTCATCGAGATGGATCACACTATGCTTGATGAATACAAGACGTCTCGTTGATGGTGGCCTGAAGCAATTGATACTGCATGTCACATCATCAATCGGGTATATCTTCACAAATTTCTCAAGAAGACTTCTTATGAGCTCCTCACGGACATGAAACCCAATGTGAGTTATTTCAAAGTCTTCGGTGCTAAATGTTGGATTCGATTTCATCATCACAACTCTAAATTTGCACCAAAAGCACATGAGGGTTTTATGCTTGGTTATGGAAAGGACTCGCACACCTACATAGTCTTCAACACCTACCACAACATGGTTGTTGAAACTGTAGATGTGCGGTTTGATGAAACTAACTGCTTGCAAAGAGAGCACCTGCCTCCTGTGCTAGATGAAATGCCTCCTGAGGAATCTATCAAGCTAATGGGCACTGAAGAAAATGCCCGGTGAAGAAATAGCTAATGAAGAAGTGATCATTCCCCATCATAAAGAAACTGCTGATCCTAAAGAAAATGACACTAAAGAAAATGCTCAACAACAAGGCCCTCGTCCAGCTCATCCACGAGTGGCAAATGAAGTGCAGATTGAGAAGATCCTTGACAACATCAATGCACCTGATCCCCTCACTCGCTCAAGAGCTTCACATTTAGCTAAATTTTCTGGGCACTTTGCATTTGTCTCTATCACAGAGCCCGCCAAGGTTGATGAAGCATTTTTTGAGCCCGAATGGATTCAAGCCATGCAAAATGAATTGCAACAATTCAAGCTCAACAATGTGTGGGAGCTTGTCAATCGTCCCGATCCACGCAAGCACAATGTCATCGGCACCAAGTGGATCTACCGCAACAAACAAGAAGAAAATGGCCAAGTGGTGAGGAATAAGGCCCGTCTTGTAGCACAAGGCTACACACAGGTTGAGGGTATCGAATTCAGGGAAACATTTGCACCTGTTGCTAGGCTTGTAGCTATTCGCATACTGCTTGCATATGCTAACCATCACAATATTCTCTTATATCAAATGGATGTGAAAAGTGCATTCCTCAATGGTAAGCTTGAGGAAGAAGTATATGTTGCTCAATCACTAGGTTTTGAGGATCCAAAGTATCCTGACAAGGTCTTCAGACTCAACAAGGCTCTCTATGGCCTCAAGCAAGCCCCATGGGCTTGGTATGATGCTCTGAAGGAGTTCCCGGAGAAAAAGGGTTTCAAACCTGGTTCACTTGATCCTAATCTTTTCACAAAATCTTATGATGGTGAATTGTTCATATGCCAAATATATGTTGATGATATTATCTTTGGTTGCACTAACAAGCATCTTAGTGACGAATTTGCATATATGATGTGTGAAGAATATCAGATGTCTATGATGAGAGAATTGAAATTCTTCCTTGGTCTTCAAATTCGTCAAGAACCAAATGGCATCTTCATTTCTCAAGAGAAATACCTCAAAGATTGCCTGAAGAAATTCGGCATGCAAGAATGCAAAGGCCTCAAAATTCCAATGCCTATAAATGGTCAACTCTGCGCTGACGAAAATGGTAAAGATTTAGATCAGAAGGTATATCGCTCCATAATTGGTTTGCTGCTTTACCTATGTGCATCTAGGCCAGATATTATGCTTAGCATTTGCATGTGTGTCTGATTTCAAGCAACATTGAAGGAATCACACCATTAGGCTGTGAAGCGAGTTCTTCGATATTTAGCTCACACGCCAACGCTTGGATTTATCCCAAGAGGTCATCTTTTGATTTAGCTGGATTTTCTGATTCAGACTAGGCTGGAGATCATGTGGATCGCAAGTCTACATCAGGCACATGCCATTTCCTCGGACAATCTCTTGTCTGTTGGTCCTCAGAGAAGCAGAACAACGTCGCACTTTCCACAACAGGGGTTGAGTACATTGCCGCTGGTGCCTGCTGCTCACATTTACTATGGATGAAGCAGACCCTCAAGGACTATGGCGTCAACATGAAGAAAGCCCCTCTCTATTGTGACAATGAGAGTGCTATCAAGATTGCCCACAACCCAGTGCAACACTCCAAGATGAAGCACATTTAGATCCATCACCACTTTCTTCATGATCATGTGTTGAAGGGACACATTGTCATCGACCACGTGAAGACTGAAGATCAGCTTGCCAATATCTTCACTAAGCCCTTGGATGAGAAAAGCTTTTGCAAGCTACTGTGTGAGCTAAACATCATAGAATCTTTGAATGTCCTCTGAAGTGGACACACATCCTAACGCTTGCATTTTTTGATGACTTTGATGCACAACACATGAAGTAACGTATTTCTTCAATCAATGAAGACTTACCCTCTAAGTGTGAAGAAATTAATGAAGAACTTGACTCTCAAAACCCTACAACAATTGTACGCAGTGTCTGAAGTCATCATAGTTCTTAAACGGTGGGTAACGCCACCACCTCCTTATGACTTTCTTCAAATTTGAGTTTTTTCGTCATTTGCAATTTCATCAAACTTTTCAAATTCTTCGTTTGAGGTTATTATTCATTGGTTGAGCCAATATACATATATATATATATATTTGAGTTTTATGTCCTCAACAACATCCACATATTGTTGATTCTTCAAATTGTTTTCTTCGCCTACGTGGATGTGATCAGACCCGCTCCCTTCTATGCTAAACTCAACACACTCTATTCAAAAATTCTTCATATGTGTTCTACTTGACACCATTCAAAGTCTTCACTGTGTCCTTGATGGCTGAAGAAATTGCGAACAGATTTTAAAATTCTCAAAAGTTTTTTTGGCGGTTGCCACAGTAACTTCATCTTGCGCTTCACTCGCGTGGATAAGTGTGTGAAAATACATGCGTGATGCGTGTCACAGAGATGCGAATGGTCAGGGGCTTATCCATCCAAAATCGTCGGACTACTCGGTTTTCACCACGGCTATAAATAGCC
The DNA here is from genome assembly GCA_011799875.1 of Thinopyrum elongatum. Classification (NCBI taxonomy): domain Eukaryota; kingdom Viridiplantae; phylum Streptophyta; class Magnoliopsida; order Poales; family Poaceae; genus Thinopyrum; species Thinopyrum elongatum. The sequence continues at coordinate 392,898,296 of CM022303.1, forward strand.
TTGACTCCGTCAACCTCGTTTCACTTCGCTCCTTTGCTCCCGTCACTCTCACTTCCAAACCCTAGCGTCGCTGCTAGAATTCATTGCCGCCGGAGAAGAAGAGCTTCACTGTCTCGACTTCTTCGTCGACGTACTCACACCGGTCACGAATTTATTCACCTCCACCACTGGCGTAGCTATCTTTCATCGCCAAGTTAGGGTACAGAACATATGAACTGACGTTTTCCTTCATTCTGTTGTCCAGTTCATCGAGTTCATCCTTGGGGTAATTTAATGCTAATTTTACTACCAAGTTTGATCTCTTCTATACCTGAAAATCTTCTAGTGCTGTTTTTTTTCTCACTTTCAATTCTTCGGCACTTCCTTTTGGCCAGTCTTGAGTATTACATCTAAGTTATGCTTAACTACTAGATTCCTCAATTGTGCAAGTTGTTTCAATATGTACAACTGTAGAACCTAAGTCAAGAACACTTAGTGAATTTCGTCAAGACGATAAGGGTTAATTTCCTCAACTGGTTTATTCTAAAAAACATCTGAGAACTCATGTGACTCTTCCCAATTTCCTCGCAACTATACTCCATTCACAGGTACAAATGTCTGCCAACGAATCTCTTGGTTCTCATCAAATTAATTTATTTGCAGCGTTGCTTGTGGAAAATCTTCAAACATCTTCAAAGTCATCAAGAGCTCAGAAACCACAGTTGAAGAAAATGGCTGATGGTAAAAAGCCTCAGAAAGGAGGAAAAAGGAAGGAGGAACACACTGCCATTGAGATCCCTGAGGACTTATATTCAGGATATTGCATGCTAGATGAAGCCATTCATGGCAAGGAAACCAAGGAAAAGCGCAAAACCCGCATGCAGAAAATCAAGAGGTACTGGATGTATGAACGAGAGAATATAGATACATCACCTCCAAATACATGAAGGACTTTGTTGTGAAGCCTCCATGCAAGAGGCCACCACTAGCTCCTGGTCAACTAGTTGATCCCACCAACATCATAAGGGGTGAAGAATTCCTCAAAGAATGGGAATGGCATCAGGCCAAGTTGGCAAAACAGGCCAAGAAGGCCGTTGAGGAATTAAACAGGGCCTCCAAGGCCTCAACTGATGTAGGTGCAAGCGGCAGTGGCAGTGATAGTGCATCGAAGAAGTCCATGCCAACGAAGGCTATGCAGAAGCCAAAGCATTTAGCTCCAAAGCCCTCAGTAGCCATGGCAACTGCTTCAAAGGCTTCAGTACGAAAGAGTGCAGAATCTTCAGTGCCCCCACTAGCAACAAGTTCATCAGTTGCAGCAGCTAGAGCTTCAACACCGCTTGTGCTTGCATCTTGCCAGCACACTGAAGGCTTTCAAACAGCCACCATTGCTGCATCAAGTGCGTCGGCTAATGGGCATATATCTTTATCAACGGCCAAGCTCAAGACAAAGGTCACTACTGGCCGTGGCACCAGGCCGAGTCCCAAGAGCAAGGCTGCAGTGCCTCAAGCTGATGAACAAGGGATGGCAGATGAGGATGAACTTGCTGAATTCCTTAGAAGAAAACAAGAACAAGCTGACATCGCCAAGAACCCTTCAGTTCCTCTATTGCTTGACTCAAAGAAGCTTCTAGATTCATTGATGTATGGCGCATGAAGCCAGACACTGCACTTGATGACCTTGACTTGCCACCAGGTCCAAGCCATGTGCTCTCTTCATTCATCCTGAATGAGAAGCATATGATTGCCCAAGCTAAGCTGGTAAAGAAACAACAACAGAAAAAAGAGAAGGGGTTGAGGAAGGACATGCTTTCCATATCTCCTCAGCAGCTTGTGACTCTACATTCAGAAATCAAACAGTTATCTGAAGAATATGAGCGCCAAGACAATTACTACTCTGGCATCAAAGACAGATTCATCTCTGCCACCACCAAAGTGGTTGAAGATGATACGTCTCCAACGTATCTATAATTTATGAAGTATTCATGCCATGTTTACAACAATTTTATATGGTTTTGGTATGATTTGATTAGAACTAACCCGGACTGACACTATTTTCAGCAGAACTACCGTGGTGTCATTTTTTGTGTAGAAATAAAAGTTCTCGGAATGGGCTGAAAATTTACGGCGATTTTTTATGGACCAAAAGAGACCCCCAAAGCACCGGAGCTGGGCCAAGAAGTGGACGAGGGAGCCACAAGCCTGGGGGGGCACCCACCCCCCTAAGGCGCGTCCCCCAAGCTTGTGGGGCCCTCGGGCACCCCCTTGACGTGAGACCGACGCCAAAAATTGCTATAAATACCAAAACCCCCGAAAAGAACCCTAGATGAGATGTTCCACCGCCGCAAGCCTCTATAGCCATGAAAAACCAATGGGGACCCGGTTCCGGCACCCTATCGGAGGGGGAAATCATCACCGGAGGTCATCTCCATCATCCCGGCGGTCACCATGATGAGGAGGGAGTAGTTCACCCTCAGGCGGAGGGTATGTACCAGTAGCTATGTGTTTGATCTCTCTCTCCCGTGTTCTTGATTTGGTACAATCTTGATGTACCGCGAGCTTTATTAATATATTTGGATCTTATGGTGTTCTTCCCTCTCTACCTTCCTGTGATGAATTGAGTCTTGCTCTTTGAGGTTTCGTTATGTTGGATTGAATATTGGATTTGAGAACACTTGGTGTATGTTTTGCATATGGATGCCCGTGGTAACAATGGGGTATTATATTGATTCACTTGATGTATGTTTTGGCACTCAACTCGCGGATTCCCGAGGTGACATTGGGGTAATCTATGCATAGGGGTTGATGCATGTTTTCGTCCTACGTTCTCTGATAGAAACTTTGGAGTGATTCTTTGTTGCACGTTGAGGGATTTTTATATGATCCAATTATGTTATCATTGTTGAGAGAATTTGCACTAGTGAAAGTATGAACACTAGGACTTGTTTTCAAGCATTGCAATACCGTTTTTGCTCACTTTTGTTACTAGTTACCTTGTTGTTTGTTATATTTTCTGATTACAAAAACCTATATCTGCTATCCATATTACACTTGTATCACCATCTCTTCACCGAAGTACTCAACCTAAACAATTTACCATTGTATTAGGTGTGTTGGGGACACAAGAGACTCTTTGTTATTTGGTTGCAGGGTTGTTTGAGAGAGACCATCTTCATCCTATGCCTCCCATGGATTGATAAACCTTAGGTCATCCACTTGAGGGAAAATTGCTACTGTCCTACAAAACTCTGCGCTTGGAGGCCCAACATGAGTCTACAAGAAGAAATGTTGCATAGTAGATATCAGAAGACCGCAACAAAAGGGAGGCTGTCAAGTTTGATCAAGCACCTCCATCAAGTTCCTCAGCTCCCCAGCAATCTGCTCAGGCCAGTGAATCTGCGCCTTCACCTCCTCCACAAGATCAAACTAGGGCAACTAAATAAGTTGCGCCTGAAGAAACTGCTAGGGCGACTGCATCAGTCTTGCCTGAAGAAAATGCCCCACGAAGTTCCTCAGCAACAGTGCCTCGAATGACTTCATCTTTGAAGATCATCACTCTTCCTTCTGCATCAGAAGCAAAGAAGACCAAGGCCACTGAGAAGGAAGCCAAGAAGAGAAAGGCTTCAGCTCCCCCAAGTACCACTGAATCAGTGCAGAAACTTAAGACGGCTCCATTGTCTTCAGTCGTCCCAATAGACCCCCTCCGGTTATGTGTACCTGACCCGAGGGTGGCAGTCGTTTGCCCGCACTCGCAGCCTCAAGGGGAGGCACACCCTCCACTTCAAGTACGACGGGGCAACGGCAATCTTCGTCAAGATCTTTGTGGAGGACGGCGGACGCCTGGGGTGTTGCCTGGAGAGCGACAGCAGCGGCGGTGACCACCTCTTCGACGACGACGGCCATCGCGGTGGCGATGTCCTCGGCAGCGAACTTACCCTTGGCGATGGCCGTGGCGCCTCCAGCAGTGACAGCACCTCCTCCTGGGGGAACGAGAGCGACGACGACTACATCGAGGCACCGCACAGCCGTGTCAAGGTGGAGGATGACTCCGACTAGGCGCCGGCACTACCGGGGCCTCAGGAGCGGCGGCCTTCGGGAGGAAGACTCTTTTATTTCCTTTAGTTTCCTGCATCAAACCCTTAAGGGCCCCGTGGGGGTGAGTAAGGAACTGTGGTGCTTGTGCCCTTATCTTAATGCTTTTATTTGCGTTTCAAATCATGTTGTTGTCTCTCATTTGAGCTCGAGCCCCTTTTTCTTCACGATAGCTTAGTGCTCTGTGTCGCTGGGACCCAGTCCCCAGGTAAGCTTTTGCAGTCGCTGGTATGCCAGATCGCTATGCCGTGTGCAAGGCCAGGAGGTGAGCGATCCAAGGTCTGGTAAGAGGTCCTGAGGCGCGATGCTCAAGAGGTCCCCCTTGACACGCAAGTGGCTTTCGAAAGAGAAAAGGGTCCTTGCACAGATGAGATTGCAAAGGTAATGCGGGTTGTTCTTAAGAGACTCATGCTTGACGCGAAGAGAATGACTTAGCTTGTGGGGTAGCGCGAGGTGTTCGCGACACGTGGGTAGTCTATGCAGCGTCAGGGTGCGCTTCCTCGGAGCTCTGGTTCCCTGTACACCACTTTCCTGCAACGGGTCAACACAAGTCCCACTAGGGGTGCGTGAAAAGATTGGTGTCCTTTAAATTTCGAGTGATGCCTGCGCTGCTGGACTGCGCCCCTCTTCCCATACTCCCTCATGAGGTTTACCCCTCATTTCCTTGCTTGCCAAGGTGCTCTACATCCTCGGGACCCAGCTCTCGAGCGGGGCTCAGCCACCGCTAGTATGTCAGGTCGCGATGCCTGGGACAACGCCAGGGGGTGAGGGCCCGAGAGCCAGTAGGGGCTCCTGAAGCGCGATGCTCAAGATCCCCCCTTTTAACGTGCAAGCGGCTTGCGCGAAAAGGGGTGGTTCACCTCACGGGGGTTGCAAGGAAAGGGGCTTTGGCCGGCAATACACAGCGACGAAGTGATTTTACTTAGCCTTTTGCGGATCACACCGCTGCTTGATCGAGGCAGTGTCCTAAGGTGTCAGGGTGTCGTCAAGGGGCCACTCGAGCGCCTATCTCCTGAAGTTCCTGCGCATTTGATAGATCACGGAATATAGAGGGCGGCTCACGCTTGCTGATCCGCTCATGATCGTTTCGTGAGAAGAGGAAAGCACTAAGGACTTGGTGAGGTGACGTGCACGGGGCCGGCCCGCGAGCTAGAGCTCAGTCGCTTAGGTTTATCAGCGCTGCAGGAACGGACCCAAGCACAGGAGCCGTGCCGGTAGCCCCCTCTCATGGGACGTTCAGGAGGAGGGCTGGCAATACGTGCAACACGCGGGATGGCGACTCCAGAGGTGATGTGACATCAAGCGCAGGGTTAACAGCCACAGTAACTCATGAAAGCATAACTAGTTCGAGGTACATAAACAGAACGATGCAACCGCAGGGGCGGACCCTTACAGCCTGAGGAAAATGCAGCCCGTGGGGTGCCCTCAATTGAACAAACCAAAAAGTCACCTCGCAATGATGTTCCAGAGGAGTCAAAGTAGTCGATGAAGCGCGTCGCGGGGGCTCGCTCCTCATGAGCCAAACAGCTTCGGAGGCTTGGGAAGCGCGCGAGACCCGGGGGGCTCGCGAGGGTCCGTGGCCTCCTGATATGCCACCGCCAAGTGTCAGGCCTCATGAGACGCCATAGCGCGCTGCGCCAGGCACTGGTACGAGGCGCCAACGTTCAGCAGGCCAAACGGCATGCAGACGTAGTTGTAGCAGAAGCCCCCTCTCTGGCCGACGCGGGACGGCCAGAAGAGGTCCTGAGAAGCGGCCCTGTTGAGGCCCGGGATGTTGACACAGACGCGCAGCCCATCGCCCATGTCAGGGGTGGCGGCTGCACAGGTGGGGCGCGTGGGGCGGCGCTCGCCGCGCATGGCTTGCGCTTCCTGAAGTTCCTCGATCGCCTTGGTGATGAACTTTCGTGCTCCTGGCACCTCACGCCTTGTTCCTTGCTCCGCGGACCCAAACAAGGTTCGAACTCTAAGGCGTGTGCGAAGGATCTTGCCTAGCTACGGCTTGATCCTCACCGCCTCACGGCCTGGCTCCGTCGAACTCGAGCGAGCGGGGAAAAGAAGTGGACACGGTGGTTTACCCAGGTTCGGGCCACCTTGCGGTGTAAAACCCTACTCCTCCTTTGTGGTAGATTGCCTCGCGAGGAGGATGAGGATGAACTAGTACAAGTGTGAGCTACCTCGGGCGAGCTCAATGGCCGAAGGATCTATCTCCTTCTCTACGATGGAGACTACCCTATATTTATAGTGGCCTTGGTCCTCTTCCCTTATAGCTTAGGCGGGAAGGGATACCACAATGGCCAATTTGAACGGGGACAGGAGTACACCCTATCCTGACTAAAGGTGGTCTTCGCCTGCAAAACTTTTGGTCGTGACACAGCGGTGGGCTCGGTGATGACCTCTGTCCTGCCGAGCCCGTGGTCTTGGTCTTGTTGCACTGGGACGGAAACCTTTGGGGGATTCCTCAGAACCCGCGTACGTCCTTGCCTCCTTAGCACCAAAGAGGAAACTGTCCCGAACTGCGCCCGCTGGCGCCCTGCTGGCCTTGGTCGTCATGGCTCACGTCACCGCGCGCCTCGTGAGGTGGGATGCTTGCCTAGAGATATCCGCTCCTGGGGAGTGATGCGGCTTGAAACTGCGTCCGTATTTCCCCAAAGAGGAAGGGATGATGCAGTACAGCTACAGTAGGTATTTCCCTCAGTTATGAAACCAAGGTATCAATCCAGTAGGAGAACCAAGCAACACTATGTAAACAGTACCTGCACACAAAGAACAAATCTTCGCAACCCAATGCGTAAGAGGGGTTGTCAATCCCTCCTCGGTAAAAAGATAGATTGATTTGTATGTGTTTGGATAAATAGATCTGAATAAAACGCGAAATAAAAGATGCAAATAAAAAGTGCAGCAAAGTATTTTTGGGTTTTTGGAATAATAGATCTGAAAACAAAAGCGATGAAAAATAGATCAGAAAGTAATATGATAAAAGATAGACCCGGGGGCCGTAGATTTCACTAGTGGCTTCTCTCGAGAAAATAGCACACGGTGGGTAAACAAATTACTGTTGAGCAATTGATAGAAGATCAAATAATTATGATGATATCCATGGCAATGATCAATATATAGGCATCACGTCCAAGATTAGTAGACCGACTCCTGCCTGCATCTACTACTATTACTCCACACATCGACCGCTATCCAGCATGCATCTAGTGTATTAAGTTCATGGAGAAATGGAGTAATGCAATAAGAATGATGACATGATGTAGACAAGATCTATTCATGTAGGAATAGACCCCATCTTGTTATCCTTAATAGCAACGATACATGCGTGCCTCGCTGCCCCTTCTGTCACTGGGAGAGGACACCGCAAGATCAAACCCATCACAAAGCACCTCTTCCCATGGCAAGAAAAATCGATCTAGTTGGCCTAACTAAACCAAAGATTCGAAGAAGAAATACGAGGCTATAAATAATCATGCATATAAGAGATCAAAGAAAACTCAAATAATATTCATGGATATAGATTTGATCATAAACTCAAAGTTCATCGGATCCCAACAAACACACCGCAAAAAGGTTTTACATCAAATAGATCTCCAAGACACCATTGTATTGAGAAGCAAAAAGAGAGAAGAAGCCATCTAGCTACTGCCTATGGAGCCTTAGGTCTATGGTGGACTACTCACACCTCATCGGAGAGGCACCAATGAGGATGATGAACCCCTCCATGATGGTGTTAGATTGGATCTCGTGGTTCTGGAACTTGCGGCGGCTGGAATTGTGTTTCGTCAACTCCCCTAGGGTTTTTGGAATATTTGGCAATTTATAGGGCGAAGAGGCGATGCAGGAGACCTCCGTGGGCCCCAAGATACATCAGGGTGCGCGAGGGGCCTCTGGCGCGCCCTGGTGTATCTTGGACCCCACGAGCCTCCTCCCAGGTGCTTTCTTGATCCCCCAAGGTGTCTTTTGGTCCAAAAAAATCTCCAAAAAGTTTCGCTGCGTTTGGGCTTCGTTTGGTACTGATATTCTGTGAAGTAAAAAACAAGCAAAAACAGCAACTGACACTGGGCAATATGTCAATAGGTTAGTCCCAAAAAATGATATAAAGTTGCTATAGAATGATTGTAAAACATGCAAGATTGATAATATAACAGCATGGAACAAGCAAAAATTATAGATACGTTGGAGACGTATCAGCATCCCCAAGCTTAATTCCTACTCGTCCTCGAGTAGGTAAATGATAAAAACAGAATTTTTGAAGTGGAATGTTGCCTAACATGTTCATCACATATTCTTTTCTTTTGTAGCTTGGACATTTGGACTTTTAGATGGTTCAAAGCAATAGTCAATATTTGACATGATAACTTCAATACTCAAGCATATCGATAAGAGCCATGTCTTTCAAAATATCAACACTAAAGAAAGTTATCCCTAGCCCATTATGCTCAATCATTGATCCATTCATGAAACACACTCGAATATTAGCTACATCCAATGCACAAGTATGATCATAGTGCTCCCTAGTTGGTGCTTTATAAGAGAAAATGATGACTCAAATAAAAATAAAATTGCATAAAGTAAATAGATAGGCCCTTCGCACAGGGAAGTAGGGATTTGTAGAGGTGCCAGAGCTCAAAGCTTAAATTGAGAGATAATATTTTTGAGAGGCATGCTTTTCCCGTCAACAAAAACGACCGAGTAATTCCCAACACTTTCCATGCTAGATATATCATAGGCGGTTCCCAAACATAAAATAAAGTTTATTCCTTTTTCCACCATACTTTCACACTCCACGGCTAGCCGTATCCACGGGTACCGTCCATACCAACACTTTCCAAGGAATTTATTATTTGACAACATAAATTAAATTTCTTTTTCATTTCAGGACTGGGCATCCCTATTACCGCCATACTCTCGTGCAATGACAAGTGAATAAACACTCATCTTGACAATAACACATCTAGCATGGAAAATATTGGCCACCCCTTGCCGCTTCATGAGCGGTACAGGCACACAAAAAGGAAATTCATTTTGAAAATTAGAGTTGGCACATACAAATTTGCTTAGAACGGCACGGAAATACCGCATATAGGTAGGTACGGTGGACTCATATGGCAAAACTGAATTTAAAGAGTTTGGATGCACAAGTAGTATTTCTACTTAGTACAAGTGGAGGCTAGCAAAAGGATTGAGAAGAAACCAACCAAGAAACGAAAATTCACATAAGCGAGCATTGAGCATGCTAACACCAAATAATGCACCACAAGTAGGATGTAATTTCATTGCATAACTATTGACTTTCATGCTCGCATAGGAATCACAAACCTTAACACCAATATTCTTACTAAATCATAATTACTCACCAACATGACTTATATATTACTATCATCATATCTCAAGACTATTACAAAGAATCAAGTTTATTTTGTCCAATGATCTTCATGAAAGTTTTTATTATATCCCTCTTGAATATCTATCACTTTGGGACTAATTTCATAAATTGCAATTTCTTTTGACAATCTCAAATAAATTTAAGTGAAGAACATGAGCATAAAATTTTTCTTCTCTCAAAATAATATAAGTGAAGCATGAGAGAATTTCTTCAAAATTTTACTAACTCTCAAATTAATCTAAGTGAAGCATGAGAGGATTTCTTCAAAAATGTACTAACTGTCAAATTAATCTAAGTGAAGCATGAGAGTATTTCTTCAAAAATATTAAATCACACCGTGCTAAAAAAGATATAAGTGAAGCACTAGAGCAATTCCATAGCTCAACTAGTTTAAGTGAAGCATATAGAGCAATTCTAACAAATCATAGCAAAATTTTGGCTCTCTCAAATAGGTGTGTCCAGCAAGGATACTTGTGACAAACTAAAAAGCAAAACAAGCAAAGGCTCATATAATATAGGACGCTCCAAGCAAAACTCATGATATGTGACGAATAAAAATATAGCTCCAAGTAAAATACCGATGGTCGTTAGAAGAAAGAGGGGATGCCTTCCGGGGCATCCCCAAGCTTAGTTGCTTGGTTCTCCTTGAATATTAACTTGGGGTGCCATGGGGCATCCCCAAGCTTAGGCTCTTGACACTCCTTATTCCTTCATCCATCGTGATCTCACCCAAAACTTGAAAACTTCAATCACACAAAACTTAAGAAAACCTTCGTGAGATCCGTTAGTATAAGAAAACCAATCTTTAATTTAAGTATTGGCGCAAACCCATTCAAATTTTTTTATTGCATTATATCTACTTTATTCTAACTTTGCCATGGCTTATACCCCCCGATACAATCCATAGATTCATCAAAATAAGCACACAATGCAAAGAAAATAGAATCTGTCAAAAATAGAATAGTCTGTAAAGATGCGAATTTTTTTCATACTTCTGTAACTCCAAAAATTCTGAACAATTAGGACAACATAGGAAATTTGCATATCAATCTTGAGTAAAAAATTCAGAATTTTTCATCGCCCCTGTGATTTTAAACAACTTTGTTACTGGATGCAAAAGTTTCTGTTTTTCAACAGGATCAAATCAACTATCACCAAAGCTATCCAAAGGCTTTACTTGGCACAAATACTAATTAAAACATAAAAGAAAAAAAACAATCATAACAGAGGCATAATTTTGCAAACACTCAAGAACAGAAATAAAAAGGCAAAAAAAATTATTCATTGGGTTGCCTCCCAACAAGCGCTATTGTTTTATGCCCCTAGCTAGGCATAATAATTTTAATGTTGCCCACATGAAACACAAAAAATTGAAGCACAAAGAGAGCATCATAAAGCATGTGACAAACACATTTAAGTCTAACATACTTCCTATGCATAGGAATTTTATAAGCAAACAAATTATCAAGACAAGAAATATCTAGCATATGCAAAGGAAAGGAATAAAACATTGAAAATCTCAACATAGCGAGAGGAAATTTAATAACATGAAAATTCATACAACCATATTTTCCTCTCTCATAATAATTACATGTGGGATCATATTCAAATTCAATAATATAACTGTCACATAAAATATTCTCTTCATGATCCACATGCATGCAAAGTTGACACTCTTCCAAAATGGTGGGATTATCATCAAATAAAGTCATGACCTCTCCAAGCCCACTTTTATCAAAAAATTCATAAGATTGATCATTCTCCAAAGTTGTGGGATCATTATTACCTGGAGTTGACACTCTTCCAAACCAACTATCAATATTATTGCAAACACTATTATCAATATCATAATCATCATGAGGCTTAAATAAATTTTCAAGATCATAAGAAGCATTATCACCCAAATCATGATCATTGCAATAAGTAGTGGACATAACAAAATTATCATCCCCAAGCTTGTAGCTTTGCATATTATTAGCACAATTGATATTAATAGAATTTATAGTAAAATCATTGCAATCATGCTTTTCATTCAAGGAACTATCATGAATCACTTTATAAATTTTTTCATTTAACACTTCATCACAATTTTCAGATTCATGATTTCAAGCAAAACTTCATAGAGATAATCTAGTGCACTCAAATCACTAGTAATTGGTTCATCATAATTGGATCTTTTAAAAAGATTAGCAGGTGGATGAGGATCCATATCAATAGATTTTTAGCAAGCGAAGATGCAAGCAAATAGAAGGCACATGACAACACAAGCAAACAAAAGATCAAACAAGAAAAAGGCAAATGAAAAGAAGGCGAATAAAAAGGCAAATATTTTTGTGAAGTGGGGGAGATGAAAATGAGAGGCAAATGGCAAATAAATTAAATTGCAAGGAGATGAGATTTGTGATTAGGAACCTGATAGATGTTGATGATGTCTCCCCGGCAACAGCGCCAGAAATTCCTTTTGATGCGGCTTGAAATTATGTCGGTATTTCCCCAAAGAGGAAGGGATGATGCAATACAGCTATGGTAGGTACTTCCCTCAGTTATGAAACTAAGGTATCAATCCAGTAGGAGAACAAAGCAACACTATGTAAACGGTACCTGCACACAAAGAACAAATCCTCGCAACCCAACGCGTAAGAGGGGTTGTCAATCCCTCCTCGGTAAAAAGATAGATTGTTTTGTATGTGTTTGGATAAATAGATCTGAAAAAAGTGCGAAATAAAAGATGCAAATAAAAAGTGCAGCAAAGTATTGCTGGGTTTTTGGAATAATAGATTTGAAAACAAAAGCGATGAATAATAGATCGGAAAGCAATATGATAAAAGATAGACCCGGGGGCCGTAGATTTCACTAGTGGCTTCTCTCGAGGAAATAGCACACGGTGGGTAAACAAATTACTGTTGGGCAATTGATAGAAGATCGAATAATTATGACGATATCCAAGGCAATGATCAATATATAGGCATCACGTCCAAGATTAGTAGACCGACTCCTGCCTGCATCTACTACTATTACTCCACACATCGACCGTTATCCAGCATGCATCTAGTGTATTAAGTTCATGGAGAAATAGAGTAATGCAATAAGAAAAATGACATGATGTAGACAAGAACTATTCATGTAGGAATATACCCCATCTTGTTATCCTTAATAGCAATGATACATGCGTGCCTCGCTGCCCCTTCTGTCACTGGGAGAGGATAGTGCAAGACTGAACCCATCACAAAGCACCTCTTCCCATGGCAAGAAAAATCGATCTAGTTGGCCTAACTAAACCAAAGATTCGAAGAAGAAATATGAGGGTATAAATAATCATGCATATAAGAGATCAAAGAAAACTCAAATAATATTCATGGATATATATCTGATCATAAACTCAAAGTTCATCGGATCCTAACAAACACACCACAAAAAGGTTTACATCAAATAGATCTCCAAGAGACCATTGTATTGAGAAGCAAAAAGAGAGAAGAAGCCATCTAGCTACTGCCTACGGACCCTTAGGTCTATGCTGGACTACTCACGCATCATCGGAGAGGCACCAATGAGGATGATGAACCCCTCCGTGATGGTGTTAGATTGGATCTCATGGTTCTGGAACTTGCGGTGGCTGGAATTGTGTTTCATTGACTCCCCTAGGGTTTTTAGAATATTTGGGAATTTATAGGGCGAAGAGGCGGTGAAGGACACCTCCATGGGCCCCAAGATACATCGGGGCGCGCTAGGGGCCTCTAGCGCACCCTGGTGTATCTTGGGCCCCACGGGCCTCCTCGCAGATGCTTTCTTAATCCCTAAGGTGTCTTCTGATCCAACAAAAATCTCCAAAAAGTTTCGCTGCGTTTGGACTCCGTTTGGTACTTATATTCTGCGAAGTAAAAAACAAGCAAAAAACAGCAACTGGCACTGGGCACTATGTCAATAGGTTAGTCCCAAAAAAGATATAAAGTTGCTATAAAATGATTGTAAAACAAGCAAGATTGATAATATAACAGCTTGGAACAAGCAAAAGTTATAGATACGTTGGAGATGTATCAGGGAGGTAGACTCGGGGGGCGCTCCTCGGGAGGACTTGATGTCATTCGCCTCACGGGGCGGGGGGCCCTCGCGAGGGTCCTGCTTATGAAGCTTTGGAGTTGGGTTGTACTGGGCCCTGGCGGAGACACGCGCTGTGCCACAGGCAGACGGGTCTGGGTACCCCCGGTCCCAGGACGCTGACAGCACCATCATCTGCAGCTGGACACCAGAAGATTGGTCTACCTGGAGCACTTCGCCTAGGCGCCCCTTTTGCCCTGGGTTGCACTCTATGTAAACCATGGAAAGAAAGGGCTAAAGAAAATATTAACGAGCACTTTTGTTTTTCATCAAATATGTAATTATTTGCCATGCTCAAATAAATATGTACTATTTCCCTTATCCGCGCTTATCCTTGTATGATTTGAATCCGACACCCTACGTAGTTTGGAAACCTGCCGGAATGCATACTTGTTGCGAGCGCTCGACGGACTGGTCCTTAGCAGCCTGCTAGAAGTAAGGTATCCCGCAAGGCAACTTGCCGGCCCCAACGCAGCTACAAATAATCTTGCCGAGCGGACTCGAGGTAAGAATAATAGTGAGAATGAAACATGACAAGATTCCTTCGCGTGCAGGTTTTTCATACATGTATAAACCCGAACCAAGGAATAAAATTCCAAGATGTAACAAAGAAATTTTTAGTTGCCTTTCAACTTATGTTTCTTTGCTGTACTTCTTGTCGTATGAAATGACTGCCAAACGCCATCTGGAATGGTAAGAAAGTAACCACAACGTAACATGCATTAGTACATAAGTAAATATGCATAAAAGGTTGGAGAACCCTTAGCTTTATTCACATACGCACAGGGTCAGCGCCTAGCTTTGTACAAAAGGTTACAAGTCTTGGGACAAAGCTTGTACAAAAAGGGGTTGCCGGGGGAAGGCCCGTCAACTGCGCCTCAGGGGTAGAATTTGCGAAGATGCTCGATATTCCATGAGTTTAGCACGCGAATGCCATCTTCGTTCTCCTGATGGACTGCGATAGGTCTGGTGAGTTGTACTAGCTGATAAGGGCCTTCCCACTTTGGCATAAACTTATTTGATCCTTTGGCGGATTGAACGCACCAAAGATCAAGGTCGCCTTCCTCAAAACCTCGGGCATGAACCTTGCGGCTATGATAGCAGTGCAAGGCTTCCTGGTAGCATGCAGCTCGCACAGCCTCCCGAAGACGATCTTCCTCGAGGAGTACAACATCATCTTGCCACAACTACTCTTGCTCTACCTCATCAGAGGGAAGCACTCGAGGCGACCCGTATGTGAGTTCTGTGGGGAGCACTGCTTCTGCACCATAAACTAGGGAGAAGGGTGTTTGGTCAGTAGCTCGATTTGGTGTTGTTCTGAGTGACCAAAGAACCACCCGCAGCTCATCAATCCAGTGCCTTCCGCACTTGTGCAGCCTATCAAAGGTTCTTGTCTTGAGGGCATGCAACACTTCAGCATTCATCCGTTCTGCTTGACCATTACTTCTCGGATGAGCAACAGAGGCGAAGCAAACCTTACTCCCAAGGCTCTGGATGTACTACATGAAGGTGCGGCTCGTGAATTGTGTGCCGTTGTCGGTGATAGTTCTGTATGGAACTCCAAAACAGCAAACTAATCCCTTGAAGAACTTGACGGTTGATTAGGCAGTCACCTTTCTCATCGGCTCTACCTCAGGCCACTTTTTGAACTTGTCAATTGCAATGTACAAGAACTCAAAGCCCTCAGTAGCACAGGGGAAGGGGCCCAATATGTCAAGCCCCCAGACCGAGAAGGGCCAGGAGAGAGGGATAGTTTGAAGAGCTTGTGCTGGTTGATGTATGTTCTTCAAATGGAACTGGCATGCTTCACATCTTGTTACTAGCTCAGTTGCATCCTGGAGGGCAGTAGGCCAATAAAAACCTTGTCGAAAAGCTTTGCCAACAAGGGCCCTTGACCCTATGTGAGAGCCACATATGCCTCCATGTATCTCTGCCAACAACTTGAGTCCGTCTTCCTGGCAAATGCACTTCAATTTCACCCCATTTGGTCTCTTTCTGCACAGAGTGTTATCCACAAATTGATACATACTCGATTGACGGGCTACTTTCTTAGCTTGCTCTTGCTCATCGAGAAGCTCTCCTATTTGGAGAAATCGAACTATATGTTGTGCCCATGCTGGAGCTTGCGGCTCGACGACAAGGACCAAAGGCGTCTCTGTGGCTGCGGGAGCGCTATCCTCAATGACAAGAACCTGAAGTTCTGTGCGAGGCTCCAACTCACCGGCGAGCGCGTCGCTGCTCCCAGCAACATTCTCACTGGCGGTCTTAGGAAGCTCTGCTGGGAAATATTTGCCAATATTCAGCTTTCTTCTCTTATTTTCTTGTGTTGATCGAGTAACTGATGGTTGAGTCAAATGGAATACAAAATTCCCTGGTTCCACAAGCAGTTTTTGGGCATCACACTTTGACAGGTGATCGGCAATGCTGTTCTCCGCGCGGGGGACATGCTCTGTCTGGAACCCGTCAAAATGTTCCTCCAATTTTCTCACTTCTTTCACATATGCTTCCATCAACGGGCTTTGGTAATCCTTGTTTACCTACTTCACAACAAGTTGCGAATCTCCACGAATGATCAACTTTCTGATCCCCAACTCTACCGCAATCCTGAGACCAGCAAGGAACCCCTCATACTCTGCGGTGTTGTTGGTTGCTTTCTCCCTTGGAAAGTGTATTTGAACCACGTACTTGATGTGTTCTCCAGTGGGTGCGACAAGCAGCACTCCTACACGGGCGCCTTGCAGCGAGAAGGCACCGTCAAAGTACATGACCAAATCTTTTTCAGTCTCTTTACCGAGGAGAGTTGATTCCGGGATTTCCCCATATTGTGTTGGCATCCATTCTGCAATGAATTCCGCCAAGGCTCTGCTCTCAATAGTTGAAGTGCTCTCAAATTTGAGTGCAAAACTTGACAACTCTAGTGTCCACTCCATTATCCTGCTGGTTACCTCTGGATTCCTCAAAATACGCTGCAACCGAAATTGAGTGACAATTGTGATTGCATGTGCTTGGAAGTAGTGGTGCAGCTTTCTCGAGGACACGAGGAGACCAAAAAGCAGCTTCTGCATGCCGGAGTAACTTGATCTAGCCCCCTGCAAGAGAGAACTAACAAAATACACCGGCCGCTGCACCATCTTCTTCTTTGGCATGATCTGTTGAGCAAATTCTTTTGCTTGTATAACCACTGACTTGCCGGTGTTGAGCCTTGCCAGGGAGGATTCTGCCTTGTCGTGCGAAGGACTTACCTCTGCTGTTTCTTCATCACCAGCTTCTCTCTATGCAACTAGTACAACACTGACCACTTGGTTCGTTGCCGCTGGATACAGCAGCAACGGCTCTTGTGGCTTGGGTGCAACTAAGGTTGGCACAGAGGATAGGTACCTTTTCAGATCTTGCAACGCAGCCTCCGCTTTCGGAGTCCATTTTACTGGACCTGCCTTTTTCAATATCTTGAAAAATGGCAAGGCACGCTCAGCAAATCTTGAAATGAACCTACTCAAAGCAGCAACGCAACCGGCAAGACGTCGCACATCTTTGACAGTCTTGGGTGCTTGAATCTACTCGATGGCCTTGATCTTATTGGGATTTGCTTCTATTCCCGTTGAGACACAAAGAACCTGAGAAGTTTGCCGGATTGAATGCCAAACACACACTTCTCAGGGTTGAGCTTCATGTTGATTTTGCGCAAATTCGTGAATGTTTATTCTAATTCGTGGATGAGGGTCGATTTATCCTTGGTCTTGACCACTATATCATCCATATAAGCCTCTATGTTTCTGTGCAACTATGGTTCAAAACCAATTTGGACTGCTCTTGCAAATGTTGAACCAACACTCTTTAGTCCAAAAGGCATACGCTCGAAGCAGTATGTGCCACATGGAGTAATGAATGCGGTTTTCTCCACATCTTCCTTGGCCCTGAATATCTGATGGTATCCAGAATATGTGTCAAAGGACGAGAGCAACTCACAACTAGCAATGGCGTCTACGATTTGATCAATACGCGGCAAGGGGAAAGGATCCTTTGGACATGCTTTATTGAGATCAGTGTAGTCAATACAAAGTCTCCACTTTCCATTTGCCTAGCGCACTACCACTGGATTTGCCAACCAAGTTGGATGTAGAACTCCCCTGACCAGACCTGCTGCTTCAAGTTTATTGATTTCTTCAGCAATAAACTGTTGGTGTTCTAAAGCTTGCTTCCTAACCTTTTGCTTGACGGGTCGAGCGTGGGGACAGACATCAAGGTGGTGCTCAATTATCTCCCTGGGAACACCGGCGATGTCAGATGGTTGCCATGCAAACATATCTACATTCACCGGCAGGATGGCAATGAGCGCGCTTTCCTATTTACTGTCAAGAGTGGCGCTGACAGTGAAAGTACCACTAGTGTCATCCTCCTTCGCTGACACCTTCTTTGTTGCAGGTGGACTGGCCTTGGATCTCTTGCCGACAGAGCTTTCTGGCAAGTCTTCGACGGGTACGCAGCACTCCGAAGAGGCGTGTTTCCCAGAATTCTTGCTAGATGTCTTGCCGGGCTTCTTATCCTTCTTTTCCTTGGCGGGAGCTGTAGCCTTGACGGTCTCCTCTGCAACCGCATCTCTGTAAAGCTTGTCAACACATATGACTGCATTCTTCTTGTCGGAGTTGATGAAAATGACACCCATCGGCCCTGGCATTTTCAGCGTATTGTAGGCATAATGAGATGCTGCCATGAACTTAGCCAATGTCGGGCGACCAAGAATTCCATTAAATGGCAAGGGGATCTTGACAACATCAAATACTTTCTTCTCTGTTCTATAGTTCAGTTCCCAGCCAAACATCACCAGCAGCATGATCTTTCCCTTAGATCGACTCCTTCCCGGGTTAATTCCTTGGAATGTCCCCACTTTCCTGAGCTCTTCGTCGGGGATTTGCAGCCTCTCGATCACTTTAGGAGAGATCAAATTCAAGTCTGCCCCACCGTCAACTAACACTTCCGTGACATTGAGGTTGCTTATTGTTGGTGAAACCAACAACAGCAAGCATCCGACCACAGTTGTGCGATCAAGGTGGTCCTCGGCATAGAAAATGATAGGCATGTGGAACAACTTAAGGGGCTTTTGGGCATCTGTTGTCAGCTCTGCTGCATTTACTTTGCGCGCCCACTATTTAAGTTGGCGGTGAGAGGAATGCAAGGATGCACCCCCGTCAATGCACATGGCCTCTGTTGCCTTCTGGAACTCTTGTTCACTAGATTCACCATCATCTTCCTCTTCACTCTCCTCATCTTCTTCTTTCTTTTCCCTGCCCCTGGCAGGCTTCTCTTTTTGCTGATTGGCTTTGCCGCGGCGCTCTCCTCGGCTGCCGCGACCCTTCTTGTCGTTCCCACCCGTACCATCCTAGCCCTTCTCCTTGTCACGCTTCTCGTACTCAGCCTTCTATTTTTCAACCAGCTGTTCGAGCTGCCTGCACTCCTAGAGGTCATGACCCTTGGTACGGTGAATCTTACAGCACGGCCCATCAGACTTGCTGGTCTTCTCGCCCACCATAGCTACCTTGTCGGCGCTCTCTGTCTTGGTTTTCTTTGCGGAACTAGAGTTGTCGGACCCTTCCACGGCCATAACTGACTTGCCCTTGCGCTTTCTATTGCACTTCTGGCCCTTCTTCGGGGTGGCGGCATCTTTGTCCTCATAATCGACTTCAGCGTCAGCATCTTCCCCTGGGAGCCTTCTCCCCTCCTTAGCACGTGCACATTTGTCCGCCAACATGTAGAGCTTGTTGATGGTCTTTGGCGGCTGTATGTTCATCTTCTCCCGCATTTTGCGGTTGCGCATGTTCGTATGGAACACGGCAATCACCGCTGCAAGGTGCACATCTGGTATGCTGCGATGTACATGACTGAATCTTTGGATATACTTGCGTAGATCTTCTCCTTCTCTTTGCGGGATCACTTGCAAGTCACTGGGCTATCTAGGGCCTTTCTGGCCCCCGGTTGAAAGCACCAATGAACTTGTTGCATAGATCTGACCATTAAGAAATGGAGTTCTCCGGCAAGTTCATCAACCCAGATGTCACATTGGGTTTGAGTACCAACGGGAAATAGTTGGCGAGGATCTTTTCATCTCTTCCTCCGGCAGCTTGCACAGCGATCGTGTATATGCCCAGGCACTCTGCCGGGTTGAGCTTGCCATTATACTTCTCCCGCACCTCTGGTTTGAATGCCCGGATGGACAGCCAACAGACTTGCCACAGCTCATGTGTGAAAGCAGGGCATCCAACCTCCTAAGATAGATACCCACCAACAACAGGCGCTGGCACATCGACAACTAGACCGTTGCGCTCATCAGATTGAGCCTCCCCGCGCCGTTGAATCGTGGTACGAGCGTCTTTGGCTCGCCTATCTAGCAGTACCTATCACTGATCTTGTTGCGTTTGCAGATCAGAGGATGCCATCGACACATCATCAGGCATGGCAGCTCGTTGAGTTAGCTGCGACTGCTGATGCTGCTGTCTGGGTTGATGTCGTGGAGGTGACTGCACCGTTGGCGCTCCACCTACAACATGGTCGTCGGTCTGAACTACTGGTGCAATTTGTGGGCGTCGCGAGGGCTCCGCCAGCTGGGGTTTGTTATCCTCTGCAAACCCAATCAAATGTTGAATGGTGGTCACCCACTCATCCATCTTATCAGCCATTGGAGGAAAATTCAACAGCATTTGGGCTCACGCCATCGCCTCCGTTGCCGTTGAAGGCACGTTGGATAGCGAAGACCGTAACATCGCTTGACTCCTGGCAGAGCAAGCAGGAGTGCCATTGTGATCTTGCCATCGTACTACGGGGGTGACACCAGGTTGGCGTGGCGGAGGTGGCACCTGAAGATCTTGAGCTTGATCGACAGGTGACTTGCCGTGCGGGCGCTGCTATGCATGATCGAAAATGCCGCTTGGGGTCACGTCACGTCCATCTTGTGACGGACGCGGCGTGTGCTTTGATGTTGTCTCCCTCGCTGCCGTCGTAGTCATTGTAGAGGGAGGATCTTGGCCCGCGCTCGACCGGACAATATTGCTCTGGTGGCTGCACTCGTCGGTGCGTCGAGGGGGTGGGAATTGCGTGCTCGCGCCACCTGCGCCATTGTTGTTGTCTCCGCCAGAGGGTCGTGGAAGGTGGCCACCTCCAACACCTCCACTGCCAGCTCCCGCCGTAGTGGGCACGGCGACCGCGTCGCCTGTGCTGGTCGTGCCTACTGCGACGTTCGCGCTGTCCACAGCGATGGAGCCGCCTGCACCGCCCGCGGACACGTGTGAAGGAATCTTGGACGTGGAAGGTTTCGATCGCCATGGAGCCCTTCTTCTTGGGTGCCATGTATGATGAGGATGGTGAAGAAACTCGATGAAATTGACGCGCTTTCTGCTATCCAGGTTCACGCCGGTGATGCCCCCTACCTGGTGCGCCAAAGATGTCGTTGTAGAACGACTATCTATGGGGTGATCTAGCCCCTTTGTGGTTCGGCGAGAGGAATGCACAAAACGCAAAGAGCAGGATTAACAGAGGGCGCAACGATTGTTTACCCAGGTTCAGACCACCTTTGAGGTGTAATACCCTACTCCTGCCTTGGTATATTGAAAATGTGGATGCACAAGTACAAGGAGCGCTTCCCCCCTGGCAAGGCGCAAGGAGGAGGCAGCTAGACGTGCAAGTGTGTGTGGGGTTTGAATGGGTTCGAACCCTTGTAAATTTTTCCCTGGCCCTCCTTTTATAGCTCAAGGGGTTACCACAGTGGCGAAAAGGTAATTACATAATGATTAGATTGCAAACAGTGGTATCATACCTAACTCTGCTAGTTAGGACAAAGAGCATTTAATGCATCGCTAGGTGCCGTGAGGAGCAGAAGCCCCGGCAAGGATGTTGCACCGCTTACCTAGCTAACTCCTATTATCTTGACATGCTACTTGGACAGGTGTCAATAAAGGTAACTTTCCTTCTAGTATGTTGACACGTGCCGGCGAACTCCACCTAACTGCCTGCGGGCTCGACACCTCACCCACGAGCAACCAGCTGGCTAGTGAGGTGGAGTGCAGGCAGTTGGCGGGGGTTTGTTGGCTATGGAGCTTGTCGGGCCTTCGCCTTGCAGGCTCGGCTTCGCCCGCAAGGGTTGCTTTTGTGCTTGATCTTGAGGCTTGTCTTGAACCTTGGTCTTCTTGATGCGCTCCTTGGTCTCCCAAAGGGCTATTTATTTTGATTTGGAAATCTGCTTTACAGCTTTAGCTTGGCTGCGGAGCTGCTACTCGTTTGTGCATAAGTTAGGGTATGAAACACCCATGTTTAATACACCAATGGCCAGGTCCGTGTTCGGGCTCGGATCGTGGTCCGGGCCTGATGAGATGACCAGATCTGTGCTTGAGTTAAGGCTCGATGCGATGATGGCCGGTTCCGCAGTTAAGGCCGGGTTACTAGGGGATCCAATCCGTAGTCGAGATCAGGGGTTGACTCCGAGATCAAACCTACAACCGCTGAAGGGTTGTCGATCTGGCCGGCCATCAAGCCAGACGGGACGAGCTTACCACGTGAATCTGCGGTGTACACCAATCTCCCGAACGTGATGACATGCTCAGGGGCAAAATTCTCGCTGCGGGCAAGACGGCCTGTCTAGTCGGCGTGAAGGACAATGCTGCTGAATCTGAAGAGCTAGCCAGGAACGAAGATGTCATAACAGCTAGTGTTGCAGTTGATCTGCAGATGAGCCATCGATCTTTCTTTGATCACACAACGAAACTCTCAATGAAAGCACCAATGTCGGTACTAAAGCCGGTAGACCTTGGGGTAGGGGGTCCCGAGCTGTGGATCTCGGATCTATGGGTAACAGAGGATGAAGGAGATAGTATTTACCCAGGTTCGTGCCCTCTCAAATAGGTAATACCCTATGTCCTGCTTCGATTGTATTGATGATTGTGTATCGAGAACAAGCTTGACCTACCTCGAGATTGTAAGTTGTGTTCTAACCCTAAGGATAGGTGGTTGTAATTTCAACCGTCCTCCTATGGACTAAACCCCACAGCTTATATAGACGTTGGGGGGTACCTAGGGTTATACATGGCTGGTTGCCAAACTAGGGATAAACATGCTGGCGGCCGATGTTGTCCTTAGAGTACACGTCAAGTCTTTGGCAGAGCCCATCTTGATCACGTGGAAGTGCGAGGCTCCTGGGTCTTTCCTTGTGAGTACGGTGGGCCATAAGCTCGGCCCATGGATTGTGGGCCAACTAGGTTGGTACCCCCTAGTCCAGGACACCGTCAGGTGGGAAACAAACAGTAGAGGAGCCATCATCTGTCTTGTTTAACTGAAGCTATCATCTGCCTGCTACCATTAGTTTTGGATCTATCCACCGGTTGCTACCATCATTCTAGATTTCTGCATGCACCCCTTAGACATTGCATAATCTGACTATGTTTTTTTATTATGCATGTTAGGTATTGTACACAATCGTACTGAACATGTAGAGAAAAAGAGAAGAGCATTGTTTATGGATATAATGTCATGGAGATGTCGCTCCATGGTGGGCGAAGTGGCAGCCCCCCTTCCCCCATTCCAGATTGTATTCCAGAGGAAGATAACTGTTCAGAGGGGGATTCAGAGGGAGCGGACCTCTCCTATTTACCCCCTGAGGTGTTTGCTCTAACCTGGCATGCTGATGTTGGGCATATCATGCATATGGCACCTTGCATTGCTTACTTTATACATTGTATATGTCATCAGGTTAGTTTAGACATGCTTTATGTGAATGCCATCTGTTTTGTTTCTATATAATCTATGTGAATTGTCCAATGCCATCTTGTTTATCCAGGCATCATATATGTGAATCATGTAATGCCATCCTGTTTAGCTAGTCATCGGATATGTGAATTGTATCATGCCATGCAATTTTTTTCATCATGTATTGCATTTGTTGACAATGTTTGTGCATTCATCTACTCTTCCTGTGCATCAGCCATTTGAGTCGGTGATGGAAAAAACTGTAGTGAAAACAAGGTCTTCAGAGAAGTCAATGCTACCTCTCGAAGGATATCTTGCTAGTTACGGATAGCTCCTCTGAGGAGGATTTAGAGACAGATGACCAGTCCTATTCCCCCCTCCCCGAG
Organism: Thinopyrum elongatum; assembly: GCA_011799875.1. Lineage (NCBI taxonomy): Eukaryota > Viridiplantae > Streptophyta > Magnoliopsida > Poales > Poaceae > Thinopyrum > Thinopyrum elongatum. The sequence goes on from CM022303.1 coordinate 392,921,957, forward strand.
GTGTATGCTCTAACTTGGTAGGGTTATATTGCTCATATCATTATATGGTGTCTTGCATTCCTATAGATTAGACATGCTTTGTGTGAATGACACCTGTTTAGTTTCCATATCATATATGCCGGGCCCATGGGACTGGGGGTACCCAGACCCGTTTGCCTGCGGCCTAGTGCACGGTGCATATCTTCGGCCCAGCGGATGGCCCACCAGTGAGCTTCACAAGCAAGAAGCCTCACGAGGCCCTTGCCTCGCGATGCACACATCAGCAGGTGTCCCAGGTGGATTGGAGGCGCCACCAAGAGCATCGCGAGGCCCTCTCACGAGGCGGCCTCTCGAGACTGCCTCCGAGGCCCCTCTCAAAGGCGAACAAGTCAGGAGCTGCTCAAGCCTAGTCGCGGCCCTGAGTCTTCACGTGGGTGACGCGCGTGACGACCAACGATGCCAGAGGTCGTGCCAACACACGCTGATGAGGAGGCTTTCCTCTTTCGAGCTAAGGGAGCAAGGCCAGCCACCGGTTCCCAAAGCAATCCCCAAAGGTTGCCTGATCGGTGCTAGAAGACCAAGGCGACGAGTGCGTAGGACGGACGTCATCACCGAGCCCACCGGTGCGCCATGGATGGTGGCTTTGCAGACGAAGACAACCTTTTGTTAGGATAGACTGCGCCCTGTCCCCCTTCAAATTGCCATTATGTGGCTACCCTTCCCGCCAATGTTTTCGGGGGAAGAGGACCAAGGCTAGTATAAAAGAGGGCAGGGTGCCGCCGTAGGATGGGATCGACCTTTTCCTCCACAACCCTTGTACTCTCATTCTCCCTCGCGAGCAATCCAACCACCAAGCAGGAGTAGGGTTTTATACCGCAAGGTGGCCCGAACCTGAGTAACTGCTGTGTCTCCGGCCTGTCCCCACTAGCTCGCTCTCGCCGTAGCCTCGCCGTGGTTGTAATAGGAAGGAGTAGGACGGTAGGAACGAGCGCACCCTAGAGTTTGAACCTCTTGGGTCCCGAGAGCACCGATTCTGACATTTGGCGCGCCAGGTAGGGGTGCACTATTGTTCCTCAGCTCCGCTTTGACTTTCGCTTCACCAACTCCATGGCTGACGCTCACCGCGTGCGTGCCGAGCGCCGGGCAGCTCGCGTCACCCAGACGGAGCCCGCGGGCCGCGGCAATCGCCGCTACTCTGGCGAGGACGCGGCTGCCGCCGCTACCGACCTTGTTGCCCGCGAGCAGCAGGACTCCTCCATTCACCCCTCCATGCAGCCAGACGGCCGCACCACTACGACCTTTTCTTCCCTCGCCCACCGTGGGCCGCCGAACACGCAAGCCGTGCTGTTCATGGCGCACGAGCTACCCGGTCGACACCGGCTACGACACCTGGCTTGGCCACATCACAGAGCTCGTCAACACCGCCGGAGCTGCCCCGGTACCCTCCCACTCACTCCGCCCTCCGCCGTCTCATGCTAGGGACGTGGCGCACGGCGCACCTCCGCCACCTCCCGTATGCAACGACCTCAGTGAGCCCCGCGCGTGATGCGCGTCCATGCGAACCGCCCTGCGGGGCGCCCCCGCCGGCTAGGGACGAGGCTAGCTGCCAGATCGTTCACCGCACGCCGCCTAATGCACACGTACTCCTCGAGAAGCAATGCTAGTGCCAGGACCATGTAGTCCAGGAGGTCACGGTGGCCGGGCACCAGAACCATGCTGCCCTCACAGTTGGAGTCCCTTCAAGCGGCGTGGGCTGTCGGGCTTTCACTCGTGAGCTGCGCCGGTCGGTCTGGCCCACCAAGTTCAAGCTAGAGCTGCCCCCACGCTACGATGGTGTTCCTGACCCCGCGGAATTCCTTCAGCTCTATGCGATGAGCATCGAGGCGGCGAATGGCGATGACAAGGTCATGGCAAATTGGTTTCCCTTGGCCCTTAAGGATGGCACTCGCTCCTCGCTCATGAACCTTCCTGAGGCGTTGATCTCCTCGTGGAGCGAGCTCTGCAACCAGTTCGTCACTAACTTCAAGGGCATGCACGATCGCCCCCTCACCATCAATGACTTGCGGCGTGTGAAGTAGTGCCCTAGCGAGACCCTCTGTAAGTACATCCAGCATTTCAGCTAGATACGCCACAAGATTCCACGCGCCTTTGATGAAGCCATCATCTCGGCGTTCTCCACCAGTGTAACGAACGTCAAGATGCGCGAGAAGCTCGCCATCAATGATGATCTCACCTCAGTACTGGACCTATTTAACCTCGCTGATAGGTGCGCCAAGGTCGAAGAGGGCCGCCTCTTCATCCACAATGACCCTGACGCCGCGCCGGACGGCAGCAAGGCCAAGGGCAAAGACGTCAAGTGCAAGGGCCCTGTCGTGCTGACAGCGGAGCGTGAGAAGAAGCGTGGTCGTGACCGCGACGAGCCTGAAAAGGACAGCCGCCCGTTCTGCGTCTACCACAACGTGCGTACCCACAACACTTAAGATTGCCAGGAACTCAAGTCGCTCCGTGACGAGCGCTTGGGCCGCCGAGGGGATCGCAGTGACTGTGGCACCGGTCGCGGAGGATGCCGGAATAGTGGCCGATGGGACAACCACAACGGCAACGGCAACCACCGCCAGGCCTGGCACGATTAGCCTCGTGAGGGCCCCTGGCATGATCAACCTCGTGAGGCACATCCTCAGGCCAACGCCGCTCTTCCGCCGCTGCCAGCCGCATTGCCGAATGGAACATTGAGCTGCAGGCCTTCCAGCTGGAGTTCTGCACCACCAGGGTCAACAAGGGAGGAGCTTTGGCCGACTTTGTAGCATAATGGACGGACACGTATGAGGAGGGGCCTTGCGAGGAAGGATCCCTCCTACCTGGGGATGAGGCGTCGGGCGAATGGATCATGCATTTCGATGGCGCCTTCTCCAAGCAGGGCGCGGGGGCTGGCGCCGTCCTCACCTCGCCAACCGGAGACAAGCTGTACTACGCTGTCCAGCTCTACTTCAGGCATGACGAAAAGGTCTCCAACAACATTGCAGAGTATGAGGGCCTCATTGCCGGCCTCAAGGCCGCCTCTTCCCTAGGCATCAAGCACCTCATCGTCAAGAGCGACTCCCAGCTCCTCGTCCACTTCTCCAGCAAAAAGTACAAGCCCAAGGACGAGCACATGGTAGACTACCTAGACGAGGTACATAAACTCAAGAAGCGCTTTCTTGTCTTGGAGTTACTGCACGTCTCGCGCGGTGTGAATAAGGAGGCCGACAAAATCTCCAAGCGAGCATCTTGCCGTGAGCCCTAGAGCCCCGGCATCTTGGAGGAAAGGATCCTAAGGCCTTCGGCCGTGCCACCTACCATTGGCACAACACTGCTTCACGAAGAACTTCCGCCCACGCCACCCACGGGCGCATCAGACTGCGGCCCAGCTTCAAGAGCCTGCCTCCTGCTGGCGCTGAAGCCCCAAACTAGCAGCTGGGCCACGAGTTCAAGGCTTACCTACTCCATGGTACTCTCCCTGAGGAGGATTCAGAGGCAGAACGCATCGTCCGGCAAGCCACTTCTTACTGCTTGGGGGACGATGAGCTGTACCGCAGGCGCCCCAACAGCGTCTTGTTGTGGTGCATGTCAGAAGAGCAAGGGTGGGAGCTGCTCGTCGACATCCACGGAGGAGACTGCGGGCACCACTCCTCATTGACCACTCTTGTCGGCAAGGTTTTCCGAATTGGCTTCTATTGGCCCACTACGCTCAGCAACGCTGCCGAGCTGGTCCAATTCTATGAGGCCTGCCAAATCCATGCCAAGAAGATCCACCAGCCAGCGCAGGGGCTCCAGACAATTCCGCTCTCATGGCCCTTCATAGTCTGGGGGCTAGACATACTGGGGCCCTTCCCTCGCGCGGCTGGCGGCTAGCGTTACCTCTATGTCGCCATCGATAAATTCACCAAGCGGGTGGAGGTCGAGCCCACCCGTACCATCCCGGCGGGCTCGGCTATCAAGTTCATCAGGTGCCTCATGGGTCGATTTGGCATCCCCAACCGCATCATCACCGACAATGGCTCCCAGTTCACGAGCGGCCTCTTCAAGTCCTACTGCACCAAACTCGGCATGCAGATTTGCTACGCCTCTGTCGTGCACCCACGGAGCAACGGCCACGCCGAGCGTGCTAATGCCGAGGTCCTCAAAGGCCTCAAGACAAGGAGCTTCAAGAAGAAGGTCGAGGCATGTGGCAAGGGCTGGCTAGACGAGTTGTAGTCTGTGTTGTGATCCATCCACACGATAGCAACTAAGCCCACACGCGAGACCCCGTTCTTCCTCGTCTACAGGGCCGAGGCGATCTTTCCCTTGGAGCTTAAGCATGGCTCCCCGCGAGTCCTGGCATTTGATGAAGCGCGTCAGGATGACTTGTGGGGCGTCGACTTACTGCTCCTAGAGGAGGCCCACCGCTAGGCTTCTCTTCACGCCGCGAGATACCAACAGGCCTTGCACCGCTACCACTACCGCAACATCCAACCTCGTAGACTCGAGGTCGGAGACCTCGTCCTGCGCAGAATCCTCTCCATAGATGGGCTCCATAAGCTCTTGCCCATGTGGGAGGGCCCCTTCTGGGTCGTCCATGTCTCCAGACCAGGCACCGCCCATCTGGAGATAGAGGACGGAGTTCCCATGCCTAATGCATGGAACATCCAGCATCTCCGCAAGTTCTACCCGTGACCGACACGTAGATGAATGAAGTGGGGCAATACACGCCCTGGAGACTCTCAATCCGCCGCCTGGTAGGCATATGAGAGCTCCCGCCCACGCCCAAGTGGAAGCCCCATGCTCCGTGCTGGCGAAACGATCGAGCCATGATCATGCCCACGCCCAAGTGGAAGCCCCATGCTCCGTGCTGGCGGAACAATCAAACCGCGATCATGCCCACGCCCAAGTGGAGGCCCCATGCTCCGCGCTGGCGGAATGATCGAAGAGTGGTCATACCCACACCCCGGTGGAAGCCCCATGCCCTGCGCTGGCGAAACAATCAAATTGAGGGCGCCCCATGGGCTGCATCATCCTCAAGTTGGCCAGGGTTCATCCTGGCAGTAGCATCACTTTTTGGGTGTGTAACAAATTTGGTTATACCCTAACGAGTTTGTGTTGCCGTCTAATCATGTGTTCGGTGCCACGCCACCATTGAGAGCGTCGCGCCCTTGGAACTCTTCTCCTGACCGTCCCATGAGCGGGGGCTGGGCACGGTGTCTGTGCTAGGGTCCATCCCTGCAGCGCTGATAAATCCAAGCAACTGAGCTCTGGCTCGCGGGCCTGCTCCCATGCACGTCACCTCACTAAGCCCTTGGTGCCTCATCTCCTCATGGAACAGACACGAGCAGGTCGGTGAGTGCGCGTAGCCCCCTGCATTCTGAAACTTGTCAAATGTGCAGTTGCCCCAGGAAGCAAGCGCTTGGGAACCCCGCATGACTACCGAAAGGGCCTCGCGAGGCGAAGACTCCAAAGACTGAGTCGTGGCTTACCCGACGCCGCTCCGGGCAAAAAGCTAAGTCTAACCGCCTCACGGGGCACAACTATCGTCCCTAGAGTTCTCTGCTCTCATGACCCAGGTGAAGGCTGTCGCCTTTTTCCACGCGAGTCACTTGCATGTAAATGGGGGGTCCCTGAGCATCGTGCCTCAGGAGCTCTCACTAGCCTCCGGTGCTCCTCACCTCCTGGCCTTGTCCAGGCATCGTGACCTGGCATACCAGCAACAGCTGAGACTTGCACGAGGGCTAGGTCCTGATGACGTAGAGCACCTTGGCAAGCAAGGAAAAAAGGGAGCAATCGGGAGGGAATCTTTGGGGGGAACATTTGATTTGAGCCACAAAAGCATTAATTAAAAACACAAAAATTCATAGTTTCTCACACACACCCCCCACGGGGCCTACATTGATCCAGTGCAGATAAGAGAAAGAGATAAAGAAGATACTTCAGGCGGGCGCGTCCACTACCCAGGTCTCCAGCTCGGGCGCCGGTGGCACCTCAATCGGAGTCCTTGTCATTGCTCTTGATGTGGGGGGAGTCATCGCTGCTCTCGCTTTCGCCGGAGGGAGACGCGTCGCCATCGTCATCGTCCTCGCTGGAGGTGTCATTGTCGTCGCTCTCCATGCAACACTTCAGGCGGTCGCCGGTGACCCCGAAGATCATCACAAAGAGCGTGGCGGCCCCGTCGTACTTGAACTAGAGGATGTGCCCCTGCTTCATGCCGCGAGCAAGGGCAAATGACTTCAACCCACGCTTCAAGAACATGAAGCCAGTGCGGGTGTACTCCCTCGCCACCCAGGAGGCGGCCGTTTAGCCGCCGTCCGCCTGCACCCACAGGCCCAGCGGCGCGCGGTCCGCCATCTACACCGTGAAGGAGTATGGAAGCTGGAGCCAGGAACAGGGCCGACGGTGAATGTCCACGATGAACTCACAGACCGCTTCGCCTGAGTGGTGACCCGCCTGGGGAGGCAGCATGGCTGCGCCACCCCGGCCACCTCGCCCTTCGCGCCCGCGGGTGCTGCCTCTTCCGTAGCCGCTTGGGTCGACATCGGCGGCCACAAGGGAGCGCCCGCGCACCCGGGGCGGCACCCTAGACATTGCAGCAGCTGCGCAAGCGCGGCCTCTTCCCCTTACCATCGTCACAGAGGTGGCTTGGATCATGGAGTCGGAGGAAGGAGTTGGAGGAAGAAGATGGTCCGGGGGGGTCCTCTCCCCCCTCGCTTTTATAGCACCCGAAGAGGAGTGGCCTGCGCCTCTTTGTCTTTGGATGCAGATGCAAGACAAGGAAGCCAATGATGGCCTCGCGCCACGCGCGGACATGCTTTATGTCAGCCAAGGTGGTTGTCGAGGCGTCGTGGGAGAAGTGGGTGCGCCCCATGTTCCATCGTGCACCACGCGCCGAGCCTGGCACATAGGTGGTTGGGGCCCGCGTTGTTTGTCCCCCGGCAAGCGGAGACATGTGTGCCGTGGGCCCGGGGGACTCGGGGTACCCAGGCCCGTCTACCTCCGACCCAGTGCGCGGCGCATATCTTGGGCCCAGCGGACAACCCACCAGTGAGTTTCATGATCAAGAAGCCTCGTGAGGCCCTTGCCTTGCGAGGCACATGTCACCAGGCATCCCTGGCAGATTGGAGGTGCCACCAAGAGCTTCGCGAGGCCCTCTCGCAAGGTGACCTCCCAAGGCTACCTCCCGAGGCCCCTCTCGGAGGCGAACAAGTCAGGAGCTGCTCAAGCCCAGTCGCGCGGCCCTGAGTCTTCACATGGGTGATGCGTGCAACGAAGAATGATGCCAGAGGCCGTGCGAGCAGGCGCGGATGAGGAGGCTTTCCTCTTTCGTGCTAAGGTAGCAAGGCCAGCCGCCGGTTCCCAAAGCAATCCCAAAGGTTGCCTGATCGGTGCTAGAAGACCAAGGCGATGGGCGCGTAGGACGGAGGCCATCACTGAGCCCACCGGCGCGTCATGGACGGTGGCTTTGCAGACGAAGATCACCTTTTTTCAGGATAGACTGCCCCTGTCCCCCTTCAAATTGTCGTTGTGTGGCTACCCTTCCCGTCAATGTTTTCAGGGGAAGAGGACCAAGGCTAGTATAAAAGAGGGCATGGTGCCACCGTAGAGGGGATCGACCTTTTCCCCCACAACCCTTGTACTCTCATTCTCCCTCGCGAGTGCAATCCAACCACCAAGCAGGAGTAGGGTTTTACACCGCAAGGTGGCCCGAACCTGGGTAACTGCTGTATCTCCGACCTGTCCCCGCTAGCCCGCTCTCGCCGTAGCCTCGTCGTGGTTGTAGCAGGAAGGAGTAGGGCGGTAGGAATGAGTGCACCCCAGAGTTTGAACCTCTTGTGTCCCCGGAGCCCTGCCGACAATATATGTGAATTATGCAATGCCATATTTTTTAGCCAGGCATCATGTATGTGAATTATGTAATGCCATCCTATGTAGCCAGACATCATATACGTGAATTATGTCATGCCATCCTTTTTTCAATAAGTATTCCATTTGTCGACAATATTTGTATATTGAACTACTCTTCCTGTGCATCAGCCATTTCAGTCGGTTAAGGAAAAATCTAGAGTGAAAACAATGTCTTCATTGGAGACAATGCTACCTATTCAAGCAGATATTTCACTGGTTACAGTTACCTCCTCGGACGAGGATACGGAGACAGATGACCTGTCCTATATCCCACCTGAGGTGTATGCTCTAACTTGCGATGGTTATTGTCGGATTCAGGGCTCCGCAGACCCAAGAAAGGTTCGAACTCTGGAGCGTGTGCTAAGAACTCAGCCTATCCAACCAACTAACACGTTGCCCTACAGCCTAGCTTGATGAATCAAGGAAGAAGATGAACATGGTAGTTTACCCAGGTTCGGGCCACCTTGCGGTGTAAGACCCTACTCCTGCTTTGTGGTGGATTTACCTCACGAGGGGCTGAGGATGAACTAGTACAAGGGAAGAACAACCTCATAAGGTCTGCTCTGGGGTGAGAGTGAGTCGTCCTCCGGTTGGATCGGACCCCCCCCTCTACGGTGGTGGCTAGCCTATATATATAGTGGCCCTGGTCCTCTTCCCCCAAAATGTAGGCGGGAAGGGATCCCACCGTGGCCAATTTGAAAGGGGACAAGTAGTACATCTTATCCTGACGAAAGGTGGTCTTCACCTGCAAAGCTTCTGGTCATGACGCCGTGGTGGCCTCGGCGATGACATCCGTCCTGCCGTCCTGCCATCCTGGCGGTCCTAGTCTTGTTGCACTGGAATGGGAACCTTTGCCTAATTCCTCAGGAACCCACGCCTGTGCTTGCCTCCTTAGCACTAAAGGGGAAACTGTCTTCTCTGCGCCCGCTGGCGCCTGCCTGGCCTTGGTCGTCATGGCTTGCGTCACCGCAACCTTGTGAGGTTGGGTACCTGCACAGAAATCTCCGCTTCTCAGGAGCAGCCTGGGGTGGCCGCTCCCTCAGGAGGTCTTGGCGTGGTCCACCTCGCGAGGCTTGGCCCTCGCGAGGGTCTTGTCTTGTTGGTGTTGTAGTTGGGCCATACCAGGCCGTCGATGGAGCCACACCATGGGCTGCAAGCAGGCAAGTCTGGGTACCCTGGTTCCCAGAACACCGACAGTAGCCCCCGGGCCCAAGGCGCGCTCGGACTTGGCTTTGAGGCGAAGCCAAAGGGCAAGGGCGAAGCGCTGCGGGCCCCAATCGCCTGCGGGCCAGGCCGACACGTGGCGCTTGATGGGACGTGGGCGTCTCCACTTCCCCACGCTGCCTCGACAACCGTGTGACTTGACAACTGCCTGGTGCATGCAGATAAGCCGTCATTGCTCGGAGCGTGAGAGGCCGGCGGTTAGCCTTCCTCCAGCTTTAAATGGGAGAGGGGGAGGAGCCCCCCGCTCATCTTCATCTTCTCGCCTCTTGCTTCTCCTTCTTCGCTCCACCATCATCTTGCCAGAGCATCCATGGCGCTGGTGAGGAGGTTTTCAGCCGCGGACAAGGAAAAAGCCCCTCAGGTTGAACCTGAGTTGCTCCCGCCAAAGAAGAGGCGCGATTGCTCTTGCGATGCCACCGCGACGCCCATGGCAGCACGGCCTTGGCACGAACGTGCTCCACCGGGCTTCCCGGTCTGTGCATATGCTCGCGCACACAGCCCTGTCTGCGGAAGCGGCCGCGGACGCTGCGAGGAACAGAGTCGTGGAGGAGAACAAGCGGTGGCCGCACGGCCACCCCACCCGCAGGCCCATGCCGAAGGCATGGCCCACGAGTTTGTGGTGTGGGCGGTAATGCCGCCACGCACATGGATCCGGCTCCCGCGGTCCCTGGCGAGCGAGATACCGCTGTGGGGGCCAGTCGAGCTGTTGCTGCAGCACGACGACTGCTGCAGCCAAGCATTAGAGGCGGAGGTCAAGGTCGTCATCTCCGGCGACGTCTTCATGACCCGGGGATGGGGTGCAATCGCCCGCGCCTGTAACTTGGAGGGGAGGCACGCCATCCACTTCGAGTACAACGGGGCTTCGACGCTCTTCTTCAAGGTCTTTGGAGAGGACGGCCGGCGTCTGGAACATTGCCCCAGGGAAGGCGATCGAGGCGGCGAGGCCATCGGCGGTGAACTTGCCCTTGGCCTTATCCACGACTCCTCTGACAGCAGCAGTGCTTCATCTGGACCAGGCTCGAGCGACGACGACAGCTACGAGCCGCCGCATCGCCGCGCCCGTGCCTAGGGGAGGAGTAGCGCCATCCCGATGTCGCTGGTGATGCTGCCGAGGCCGTGGTTCTTAAGGGGGTTTTCCTTTTGCGTTGTTCCTGCGCAAAAATCATGACGGGCCCCGTGGGGGTATGTAAAAATCATGACGCTCGCACTTCAATGTTATCATTTCCAATCGATGTTGCGTTTGCGCCTCTCGCTCTGGGATGGTTCCCCCTTTCATTCTCGCGGTAGCTTAATGCTCTACGCCGATAAGACCCAGTCCCCAGGCAAGCTTCGACCGTCGCTGGTATGCCAGGTCACGATGCCGTGGTCAAGGCAAGGAGGTGAGCGGCCCGAGGTCTGGTAAGAGCCCCTGAGGCGCGATGCTCAGGAGGTCCCCTTTGGCGCGCAAGCGGCTCCTGAAGGACTGAAATAGAGGCTTCCTTGCCCGAGCGGGATCGCGAGGGACAGAGCGCCGATCATGAGGTTTACGCCTGCGCGAGCGAGGTGACTTATCTTGGTGAGCCTGCGGCAGTTCCTTCACTGCGAGGGCGAGCTCCTTGTGCGACGTTAGGCTATGCCCTTCTCCCGATGGCGCCCCCGACAGGACTTCCGCTGATTCTCCCTCATCCACTTGTCTGGGTGCTCTACGTCCTCGAGACCCGGCTCTCAAGCGAGGCTCGGCCGCCGCTGGTATGCCAGGTCTTGATGCCGTAGTCAAGGCCAGGGGGTGAGGACTCGAGGGCCGGTAAGCACCCCTGAGACGCGATGCTCAAGGGCCCCCCCTTTAACGTGCAAGCGACTTGCGTGAGAAAAGAGTGGCTGGCTGCAAGGGGGCGCCTAGGATGGGTTGCGCCCCTTGGTACGCAGCATGACATTCCTCCAAGGTATGAGGTGTTGGCAAGGCCACTCGTGGTCCTACCTCCGGGGGCTCCTGCGAGTTAGCCAAAAAACATAACAGGCGGCCGCGCTTGCTACCCTGCCGGTGATCTTTCCGCGAGAAGACAAAGGCACTAAGGACCCAGTGAGGTGACGTGCGTGGGGCTGGCCGCGAGCCAGAGCTCAGTCTCTTAGGTTTGTCAGTGCTGCAGGGACGGACCTGAGCACAGGCGCCGTGCCAGCAGCCCCCGTTGCGGGATGAGCGAGAGGCGGTTTAGCAACGCACGGAGGCCGCGAAGGGCAACTCCATAGGTAACGATACGGCAGGTGTAACATCACAACCATGATAATTTGAGCATGCATAATTGGTCCGGAGTACATGAATCAAAATGATGCAGCTGCAGGGGCAGGCCCTGACAGCCTGAGGATAATGCAGCCTGAGGGGCGCTCTCAACTGAACAAACCAAAAAGTCACCTGGCACCGTCGTTGTAGAAGCGTTGGAGTAGCTGAAGACGCGTGCTGCAGAGATCGCTCCTCATGAGCCGGCTAGCTCCTGAGGCTCGAGAGGCTCTGGAGGCCCGGGAAGCTCGCAAGGGTCCGACACCTCCTTTGTCAGGACCGCCTGGCGCCTGGCCTCGTGAGCTGCCAGGACGCCCTGCATGTAGCGCTGGTGCGAGGCAACCACGTCCAGCAAGCCGAACGGCATGCGGACGTAGCTGCAGGGGCAGCCCCCACTCCGTCCAACGCGGGACGACCAGAAGAGCTCCTGAGAAGCAACCCTGTTGAGGCCTGGGATGTTAACGCAGACGCGCAGCTCGCCACCCACGTCAGGGGCGGCAGCTGCACTGGATGATGCGGGGCGACGCTCGCCACGCATGGCTCGCGCCTCCTGAAGCTCCTCAATCGCCTTGGTGATGAACTCCTGAGCACCTGGCGTCTCGCGCCTTGCGCCTTGCTCACGAAGGCACGCATTGAAGCATGCCCCCACGTGGTGCCCGAATGCCTCTCTCCTGACGCTGGTCAGGTCAGAGGCCCTCCAGACGAGAGCCCCCGAGCCCGTCCTGAGAGGGGCACTGGGCGCACCTTCCTATGCAAGAGGGAAGGGCGCCCCAGCAGTGGGCGCGGGGCCTGAGGCACGATCATCGGGCGCGCCAGCCTCATGATGGCCCTTGGGGAGGAGCTGCTTCTTCTTCTTGGGGATGGCCTCAGGAGGTTGAACGGCACCCTCGTCGTCAGGGCTCTCGACTGCCGCAGCCTGGTAGGCGCGCTCAAGGGAGCACACCACAGCCTTCATGTCGCAGGCGACCGTGATGATACCGCCACTCCCTGGCATCTTGAGGACATTGTAGCCGTGGTGCTTAGCCGCCATGAACTTGGCGAGGGCCGGATACCCGAGGATGGAATTGTACGGGAGGCGAATGTGGGCGACGTCGAAGTCAATGAGCTCGGTGTGGTAGTTGTCTCGCTGGCCGAAGGTGAAAGGGAGGCAAATCGGCCCTATGGGGACGGTGGAGCCATCGATCACCCCTAAGAAAGGCTTGGTGGGGAGGAGCTGGTCGTACGGCACCTGGAGCGTCTCGAGCGTCTCGACGGAGAGAATGTTGAGCCCCGCGCCGCCATCGATGAGTGTTTTGGTGACGAGGACGTTGCTGATGGTCGGTGAGCAGAGCATCGGGAGCGCGCCAGCGGTGGCTAAGCACTTGAGCTGGTCTGTAGAGTCAAAGGTGATGGCGTACTTGGACCACCTGAGGGGACGCGACGCCTCGAGCTTGGGGAGAGCCGCATTCACCTCATGAGCGAACTGCTTGAAGATGCGATGAGAGGCGGGGGCCTGAGCGCCACCCAGGATGCAGGCAATGGCACGAGGCTCTTGGAAGCCCCCAGCCCCATCGTCTTGGCGATGGTCATTGTTCCTCCTTGGCGGCGGTGTCAGCGGAGGAAGGCCGGCGTTGCCCTGAGGACGGTCTTCGCGGGGCTGGTCACGCCAGGGGCCGTCGCGAGGCTGGCCCTGCCAGCGGTCCTCACGAGGCTGATCACGCCAGTCCTGGTGGGGGTCGCGGTTGTCCCAGCGGCCTCCACCACGGCCTCCTCCGCGGCCGTAGCCAAGGTCGTTGCGCTCGGGACGGCGGCCGATGTGCCCATCACAGATTGCCCTGAGCTCCTGGCAGTCATTGGTGTTGTGGCTGTGGACGTTATGGAAGACGCAGAATGGACGGCTGCCCTTGGAGGATTCGGCATGGTCGCAGCCGCGCTTCATCTCAGGTTCAGCTGCGCGCACAGCTGGGCCCTTGCGCTTCACGTCCTTAGCCTTGGCCTTCTTGTCTTCAGGATCGACCTCCGGAAGCTCCAGGAGGGAGAGGCGACCTTCCTCTGCCCTCGCGCACCTGGCAGCCATGTTGAACATCTCCAGAGCCGAGCACAAGTCCTTGTGTATGGCGAGCTCTTCCTTCATATTGACATCCCGGACGCCCTCAGAGAACGCCGAAATGATGGCCTCGTCCGACACCTTCGGGATATTGAGGCGAATGTTGGTGAAATGTTGTATGTACTTGTGCAAGGTTTCGCCTGGCTACTGCTTGATGCACCGCAGGTCGCCTGCCGCAGGAGCGCAGTCACGAGTGCCCTGGAAGTTGGCAATGAAGTGCTCGCGGAGCTCGTCCCAGGAGGAGATCGACCCCACCGGAAGGTTCAGGGGCCAAGAGCGCGCGCCATCCTTGAGGGCTATGGGGAACCAGTTCACCATGACCTTCTCATTGCCGTTCGCCACCTTGATGCTTAGCTCGTAGAGCTGGAGGAACTCAGCGGGGTCAGGGCTGCCGTCATAGCATGGAGGCAGATCCGGCTTGAACTTGCCGGGCCAGACAACGCGGCGCAACTCTAGGGTGAAAGCACGGCAACATGCCGCACTCACAGGGGCCAACCACAGGGGAGGAGCCTGATCTTGACGCCCGTGCACTGCCGCCTCTAGTGGCACGCGGTATTGACATGGCGGTGCTGAAAGCGCACATGCTTCTCCTTGGGGCCGCTGCACCACCTGGCAGCTTTCTTCATCGCGCGCCGGCGCCCTGTGCGGCGGGTCGCGCTGGGGAGCCTCATGCCTCGGCTCAGGATCCACGCCATGCAGAGGAGAAGGAGGAGGCGCGCCGTGAGCCACGTCTCCCACCAGGGACGGCAGAGGACAAAGCGAACGAGACGGTGCAGGGGCCTCGCCAGCGGCGTTGACGAGCTTGGTGATGCAGCAGAGCCAGTCGTCGTAGAGGTCGTTGGCCGGACGATAACGCAGAAGCTTGCGCACCATGAGCAGCGCAGACTGCGTGTTCGCCGGCCCACGATGAATGTGAGAAGACGACACCGTGGCTGGAGTGGGTGATGGAGTCGCGGTGCGGCCGTCGGGTCGCACGGATGGTGGCAGCGACGAGTCCTGCTGTTCGCGGGCAGCAGGGTCGGTGGCGGTGTTAGCCACCAGGGAGGCAGAGCGGCGAAGAACGCCGTTGCCCATGGGTGCCGTATGGGCGACACGACCGGCCCGCCGCTCGGCATGAACACGGCGAGCGTCGGCCATAGGAACGGCGGAACGGCGGCGGAGCGAGCGGTGGGAGAGAAGCTTCGACACGCCCCTACCTGGCGCGCCAAATGTCGGATTCAGGGCTCCGCAGACCCAAGAAAGGTTCGAACTCTGGGGCGTGTGCGAAGAACTCAACCTATCCAACCAACTAACATGTTACCCTATAACCTAGCTCGATGAATCAAGGAAGAAGATGAACACGGCAGTTTACCCAGGTTCGGGCCACCTTGCGGTGTAAGACCCTACTCCTGCTTTGTGGTGGATTTGCCTCACGAGGGGCTGAGGATGAACTAGTACAAGGGAAGAACAACCTCACGAGGTCTGCTCTGGGGTGAGAGTGAGTCATCTTCTTGTTGGATCGGATCCCCCCCCCCCTCTACGGTGGTGGCTAGCCTATATATATAGTGGCCCTGGTCCTCTTCCCCCAAAACGTAGGCGGGAAGGGATCCCACAATGGCCAATTTGAAAGGGGACAAGTAGTACATCTTATCCTGATGAAAGGTGGTCTTCGCCTGCAAAGCTTCTGGTCGTGACGCCGTGGTGGGCTCGGCGATGACATCCGTCCTGCCGTCTTGGCGGTCCTAGTCTTGTTGCACTGGAATGGAAACCTTTGCCTGATTCCTCGGGAACCCATGCTTGTGCTTGTCTCCTTAGCACTAAAGGGGAAACTATCTTCTCTGCACCCACTAGCGCCCGCCTGGCCTTGGTCGTCATGGCTTGCGTCACCGCAACCTCATGAGGTTGGGTACCTGCATAGAAATCTTCGCTCCTCAGGAGCAGCCTGGGGTGGCCGCTCCCTCAGGAGGTCTTGGCGTGGTCCGCCTCACGAGGCTTGGCCCCTCATGAGGGTCTTGTCTTGTTGGTGTTGTAGTTGGGCCGTACCAGGCCGTTGATGGAGCCACGCCATGGGCCGCAGGCAGGCAAGTCTGGGTACCCTGGTTCCCAGAACACCGATAGTTATATTTCTCATATCATGCATATGGTGTCATGCATTGCTTGACTTAGACATCATATACACAATATTCAATGCCATCTGCTTAGTTTAGAGATCATATATGCGAGGACCAGCTACTTCGTATATCAACCATATATGTGAATTATATCATGTCATCATGTATACTTAGACAACATGTATGTGAATTATTTCATGCCAACCTATTTTATAAAGACATCATATAGTTATGTCATGTCATCCTATTTGGATAGTAATCATATGTTGAGTTATGTCATTCTATCATGTTTAGTTATCCATCATATATCTGAAACTGTGTCATGCTATCTTGTTTAGTTAGCCATCATATATGTGAAATTGTCATGCTGTCCTGTTTGGTTAGACAACATATATGTGAATTACTGCATCTGTCTATCATACAATGTCTATACATTCAATTTCTTTTCTTGTTTATCAACCATTTCAATTGGAGGGGGTGATGGCAGTATCTAAGGGAGTAAAAACACAGTCTTCCCAAAAGGTGGTGCTACCCGTCGATGCAGATAGAACCATGGTTGTACTTGCCCAAGAACCAGCCCCACCACACATAACTGGCACTCTTGCAGATTGTACCCCTACCCCGTTGGACAGGGAACCAGCTACACCCCATTGAACCCCAACTCCAGCATATAGTCACCCACTTCCAGTTGACACGGCACCATCTCCACCACAGAGCACCCACACACGAGCAGTTAGTAAGTCGACTACAATGCCCAAAGCACGAGGACCACCCCAGTTAACCCAAACTCCATGCTTAAAGTAGAAGAGCAACTATTCTCATATCAGATTCCATAGCTATGGTGCATACTCATTTGCTCTTGCATCCCTGTATTTACTAATTCCAACTAATTTTGAATTTGGAGGATCCAATTCAAACTCCAATGACACAACAGGTATCTTTTAGTCCTATTTCTTTAACTGGATTTCTGTTGTAACTTCTTGCTCTATGTGATTTTAGTTTCAATTGTATAAATAGTTATGTTCTCATGTCATGCACATTACAAGTGTTATTAGTGATGTGTAGTTTTCCACACTTATATTCTGTCTATGCTCCTTTGTCTTCAACAGATATGATTTGAACTGTGTCTCTATCTTGATTTGGCAACATAAACTAGGATGATATAGATAATACGGTAACCATAGTACATAGATATATGTTTGTTTCATGTTGTTATTATGTACTACCTTGCAATGAAGACGAATTAGTACAATACTGTCAACATTACTACCGAACTGGTTTGCCGAAATGAGTTTCATATACTACATGCTAAACATGTGATGTGTCTGCTTGTTCCTCTTTTAGAATGCCGGCAGAATATTGGAAAAGAGTACCCCATTATGCAATGGTAAAGGTAGTAATATAGATAAGCACTACAAAAAAAGACACATCCGTGACATTTTGGCCCGAACGAAAAAAAATTATGTCATGCTTATGACACTTCTATGACGATAATTGTGACAAAACCATGTCTCATCATAGATGTGGTGGGCTCCTACTTCTATGACCAAAAATCATGATAGAAAATGGGCTTTTCGTCCTGGGCAGGCCGGGGACGCACCTGCATGACATTCTTTGGGCCGTCCATAACGGAAAAAATCATGGTAGAAGCGAGGGCGAGGAAAATTTCGGGGAGTTCCCGGTTACGGTGGGTGGTCGGGGCCGAGCGATGCACGGAGGTTTGCGCATTTCTGTCATACACGTACGCGCGTGTGTGCGAGGCGTTGGGCTCTAACTGAACCCGAGCGAGGCATTCGCTTACTGAACCCGAGCGATTGCGCTAGCTAAGTTACTAAACCCGAGCGATCGATCCCTTGGCTGTTAACTAAACCCGAGCGATTCCTTCGCTACTTCTGCTAATTGAAGCCGACCAAACCTGCCTCTTGATGAACAGTGACCGTTGTTGGGGGTTGGATGAACCGTTCTCGGTGGGGGTTGGATGAACAGGACCCCGTGGTAGTAGGTCGTTGCCGCTGGATGAACAGGACCACGAGGAGGCCGCCACACACCCGAGCTAGTTGGGGGTGGATGAATAGGACCCCGTGGAGGGCTGGTTGAATAGTAGCCGGTGGAGGCTGGATGAATAGTATCCTGTGGATGAACAGTAGCTGGTGGAGGAAGACGCGATGGATGAACAGTAGCAGGTGGAGGCTGGAGGAAGTCGACGGTGGATGAACAGTAGCCCGTGGAGTCCTGTTTTGTGGTACGCCACACCCCTCCTGATGAACAGGACCCCGTTTTGACCGTAGGCACTCCAACACAGGTTTGTTTCCTCCATTTTGTGGTACGCCACACCCCTCCCGATCAACAGGACCCCGTTTCGACCGTAGCCGATCGAACAAAAGGTCATTTCCTCCGTACTACGGTACGCTATCCTAAAAAAAAGCCCTTCTTCGCGCTTTCGCATGCACTAAAATTTGGTTTTGCTCGCAATATGGATGCTACCTGGAGGATGAAGTGAACCCAGATGTGTGCTAGCATGGCAGACCTCTTTCCGCTATACAGTACTACTCCGTATGCTACTACTAGTAGTAGTACAACAATAGTACACTTGATGGTCAAAATATTATTCATCCGGTCCTCACAGTGAAGTGACAAGACCCTGCGCCCGAGGTGACACTAGTCCAAGCGGCGTGTTCGGGTTACCAAAGTCAGCCTCACCTTGTGCACTGTGCAGTCACTGTCACAGTCGTTGCATAGCATGCCTCGCCTTGTCTCCCTCTCCCCTAGCACCACTCCATCTCCATCTCCATCTCGCCGGAGATCCTGAGGTCACTCTTCATCATCTCACTGTGCCCCCGCATACCCTCGCCTCGCTCGCCTCTCCCAGTACCACTATTCCCTCACTAGCCACTTTAGCACCGAGAGCCTTCTCCCCCGTAAATCAAGCCCCAAAAAACCCCACCTTCCAAACTCCACCATGGCCGAATGCGAAGCGTGCAACATCCATAAGCTGCGACTGGAGCGATCTCCCCAGTGACATCCTCGACCTCTGTTGTTCGCGTATGGACATGTTGAGCGCCGTGCAGCTGGCTGCATGCTTGAGGGACATGCACGCGGCCATCATCGAAGCGAGGCCTGAGCTTTTCAACACACCCTGATTGCTGCTATCTGCTCTTGCGAGATGTGCTCACCATGATACGGAGGCGTACATGATGCCCCTCGACTTCATTCCAACCTCCATTAGCCGAAACTTCTTTGCAGGTATGTACTGGGTCGCCGTACATCATGCCTCTCGACATTGATCCAATCACCATCGCCCGAAACTTCTTGGCAGGTATGTACTGGGTCGGCATGAACTCCCACTGGATGGCTGCCGTCAGAGAAGACCAAAAAAAGTTGGTCCTCGTGAACTTCCACACCTCCCATGAGATTATCCTTCCTCCGTTGGATTATGTAGGGTTTTACCATCGCGGTCCAAGTCATCTAGATTACCATGTCAGTTGGACGGACCTTATTCCGCAGAAGATTGTAATCTGCCAAGTGCCCACACGATATGCGGATTACGCAGACTTCAAGCTAATTGCCTTGTTCGACCACGGACTTGCCTATCTTTCCGCTGGTGCCTTCTTTAGCTAGAGATGACTCACCTCGCAGTGGATCGTCAAAGCTGATACACACTTCTGTGATGCTATTGAACACAATGGCATCATCTATGCGATCGACAAAGCAGATGGCACCACGTATTGCTGGGATAGCGCATGTAAGTTATTTTCGTCCGATTTTAATGATAACGCCATGACACTATTTGAACTTTTTGTGATGATTGGCATATCCCTGTTTGAGCAGAATTTGAGTAGAACTATGGCAATGTATTAGAGACGCCGTAAATCAGCTATATTTGGAATGAGTTAATTCATGCGATTGTGACCTTGTCATTACAGCCAATTTGTACCCTTGAATAATCAAACTGTTAGGAAGATATGGATATTCTCCTTACTTTATAGTAATCTATATACTACTAAATATGAGTGTGTATCAATAGCCATGTTAGTTTCCTCATTTTCATGATGTAGAAACATGCATCACACTGTTGGTTTCATCTAACCATACATTAGAGAAGTAAATGTGCATATGGAGAACTCTATATTTGGAAGTAGTGAAATCCTGTAGTGCTTACCATGTGTACATACCTATATCGCCCTTCAGCAATCAATGGCTAGAATAATATCCTCATAAGAATTTTGCCCACAGAACATGAGTATATAACAATGCATGGTGTGTTAGTTTCCTTGGAGAATTTATTTGTGAGGACAAAACATGATTACATAACATGCATGGCATGGTAGTTTCCTGTGAAGAATCGATTGCGAGATAACATGAGTATAACCATGCATGGCACTTCTATATTTTCGAACCTGTCAGATTTCGGGTTCCGCAAACCCTTGAGAGGTTCGAACTCTGGGGTGCGTGCGAAGAACTCGTCCTCCCCAGTCTGCCTACTCACTAATCTCACAGCCTAGCTCGTCGAACTGTAAGGAAAAGAGACACAGCAGTTTACCCAGGTTTGGGCCACCTTGCGGTGTAAAACCCTACTCCTGCTTTGTGGTGGATTGGCCTCGGGGGGCTGAAGATGAACTAGTACAGTGGCGAACAGCCTCAGGAGGAGAGGTGTTCTTGGGCTCGGGTGAGCTGGTGAGTGTGTGGGTGATCTGGATGATCCGTCGATGCCCTCCCCCTCTACGGTGGTGGCTAAGTCCTATTTATAGTGGCCTTGGTCCTCTTCCCAAATGAAAGGCAGGAAGGGATCCCACAACGGCCAAATTCGAAGGGAGACAGCTAGTACATGCTATCCTGACAAAAGTAGTCTTCGCCTGCAAAAGCCTCTGGTCGTGACGCCATGGTGGGCTCGGTGATGACCTCCGTCCTGCCGTCCTGGCGGTCTTGGTCTTGTTGCACGGGAATGTAAACCTTTGGCTGATTCCTCGGGACTCCGTGCCTGCGCTTGCCTCTTTAGCACCAAAGAGGAAACTGGTACACTGCGCCCGCTGGCGCCCACCTGGCCTTGGTCGTCATGGCTCACGTCATCCGGACCTCACGAGGTGAGGCTTGCATAGAGATCTCTGCTCCTCAAGAGCCAGCCTGAGGAGGCCGCTCCTCGTGGAGGTCTTGGTGTCGTCCGCCTCGCGAGGCTTGGCCCCTCGCGAGGGTCTTGAATTGTTGTCGCTGAAGCTGGGCCGTACCAGGCCGTCGATGGAGCCACGCCGTGGGCCGCAGGCAGGCAAGTCTAGGTACCCCCATTCCCAGAACGCCGACAGTAGCCCCCGGGCCCAAGGCGTGCTCGAACTTGGCTTCGAGGTGAAGCCAAGGGGCAAGTGCGGAGCGCCGTGGACCCTAACCACCTGCGGCCTTGGTCGACGCGTGGCGATTGATGGGACGTGGGCGTCTCCGCTTCCCCACGCTGCCTCGACAACCGTTCGACTTGACGAGACTCTGCTGCATGCAAAGAAGAACCATCATTGCCTGGGATCATGGAAGCGGGCGGTTGGCCTCCCTCCAGCTATAAATGAGGGGAGGGGCAGAGCCCCCCCCCCCCCTCACTCATCTCCACCTCCTCGCTGCCCGCTCCTTCTTCTTCTTCCTTGTCTCACCGTCTTGTAGCAACACCCGGGGCCGATCAGAAGATTCTCTGCGGTGGAGAAGGGAATAACCCCTCGGGAGGAGCCGGGGCCACTTCCGCCGAAGAAGAGGCTCGGCCGTCCTCATGACGCCGGCGAAGGGCAAGGGGTGACGCGGCCTTGGTACGAGCGGCCTCCACCTGGCTTCCCGCTTCCTCTGTACGCCCGCGCGTAGGGCTCTGGACAGGGCGGCAATGCCCAACACCGCGCGGGCCGGGGTCTTGGCGGACAGACCGAAGCTGCACGACCAGCAGGCCGATGAACCCATGGCGAGGGGACCTCACACGAGTTCATGGTGTGGGAGGCAATGCCGCCGCGCACGTGGATCCGGCTCCCGAGGTACTTCGCCGAGGAGATGCCGCCGAGGGGGCCGCTTGAGCTGTGGCTGCAGCATGCCGGGTGCTGTGGCCTGGCCACGGGGGCGGAGGTCGAGGTCGTGCCCCCGGGCGACATCTTCATGACCCGAGGATGGGGCGAGGTCGCTCGCGCCTGCCGTCCAGAGGGGGCCCTCGCCATCAACTTCGAGTACGATGGCGCCTCTACATTGTTCTTCAAGGTCTTCGATGAGGAGGGTCGGCGTTTGGAGTGCTGCCCCGGGAGAGGCAGTCTGCGTGGCGCGGCCGTGGACATCGAGCCCGCCTCTGGCAGCTCCTCTAGCAGTAGCGACGACTCCTGGGAATCCAGCGACTCTCCCGAGCCCAGCGATTCTTCGGAGTCCAGTGACGACAGCTACGTGCCGCCGAGCTCTCGCCATGCCCGGAGCGCGGCAGCGGCGTCCGCTCGGCGTCGTCGGTGATGCCCAGTAGCCAGGGTCCCTTGACGTTTCCTTCTTTTGTTTCCCTGCGCGGAATTGTGACAAACCCCATGGGGGTATGTAAAAAACTGTAATGCTTTTGCTCCAATGTTTATTATTCCTAGTACGATGTTGCAGCCGCGTATCTTGCTTTGGCATGGTTCCCCCTTTTCGTTCCCGCGGTAGCTTGGTGCTCTACGCCGGCAGGTCCCAGTCCCCAGGCAGGCTTCTGCCGTTGCTGGTATGCCAGGTCGCGATGCCGTGGTCAAGGCCAGGAGGTGAGCGGCCCAAGGTCCGGTAAGAGCTCCTGAGGCGCGATGCTCAAGAGGTCCCCTTTGGCGTGCAAGCAGCTCCCTGGAGGCCGAAAAGGGAAGCGGCATTGCCGAAGCGAGATTGCGAGAATCAAAATACCAGACGATGAGGTTCACTCTGATATGCATGGGTGACTTATCTTAGTGGGTCTGATGTGATTCCTTTGCGCAGCGCCTGATTGTGCCTTGGTAGTGATGCTTCCAAGTAGGGCTCACGCCGACCTCCCCTTCTCCCCGCTCATCTAGGTGCTCTACGTCCTCGGGTCCCGACCCTCGAGCGAGGCTCAGCCGCCGCTGGTATGCCAGGTCATGATGCCGTGGTCAAGGCCAGGGGGTGAGGGCTGGAGAGTCAGTAAGAGCTCTTGAGGCGTGATGCTCAGGACCCCCCCTTTAACATGCAAGAGAATTGCGTGAAAAAAGGACGGCCGGTGGGGCCACCCGTGGCTAAACTCCATGGATTCCTACAGGTTAGTCTGAGAGGAGAGTATAACTCATAATCGCGCTTGCTGTCCTGCCGCTGATCTTTCCGCAAGAAGATGAAGGCACTAAGGATCTGGTGAGGTGACGTGCGCGGGGCAGGCCATGGGCCAGAGCTCGATCTCTCAGATTTGTCAACGTTGCAGGGACGGACCCGAGCACAAGCGCCGTGCCAGCATGTGTAGCCCCCGTTGCGGAATGAGCAAGAGGCTGGTCAGTAATGCGGGAGGCCGCGGAGGCGATAGAACGCCAGGCAAGCAGATGATTACATAAATCAACCCATAGATAAGGTAGAGCTAGTTCTGATAGATGCAGAACGATACATGCCGCAGGGACGGACCCACGCGGCTTGGGGATAATGCAGCCCGAGGGGTGCCCCCAACTGAACAAACCAGAAAATGTCACCTGGCACCGTTGGTGAAGAGATGTTGGAGCAGCTGAAGACGCGTGCCACAGAAATCGCTCCTCATGAGCCGCCTAGGCCCCGAACCTCGGGAGGCTTTGGGGGCCCGGGGGGCTTGCGAGGATCCATCTCCTCCTCTGACAGGATCGCCTGGCTTCTGGCCTCATGAGCCACCAGGACGCCCCACATGTGGCGCTGGAATGCAACAGCTGCGCTCGGCAAGCCCAAAGGCATGCAAACATAGCTGTGAGGGGGACCCTCGCATCGGCCAGCGCAGGACGGCCAGAAGCGCTCCTGAGATGCGGCCCTATTGAGCACTGGGATGTTGACACAGACGCGCAGCTCGCTGTCCTTGCCGGGACAAGGAGCTGCGCTGGGTGGTGGGTGATGGTCGGCTCGCATAGCTCTTGCCTCCTGAAGCCCCTTGATTGCCTTGGTGATGAACTCCTGAGCACCTGGTGCCTCGCGCCTTGTACCCTCCTGGCAGAAGCGTGCGCTGAAGCACGCCTCCACATGGTGCCCGAGCGCCTCCCTCGTGACGTTGGCCAGGTCAGAGGCCCTCCAAAGGAGAGCCCCCGAGCCCAGTCCGAGAGGGGCGCCGGGCACGCCTTCCTATGCGAGAGAGGGAGGTGCCCCGTCAGTGGGCGCTGGGCCTGAGGTGGTGCCGCTGGGCACCCCGCCCTCCTGAAGTCCTTGGCGGAGCAGCTGCTTCTTCTTCTTGGGGACAGCCTCAGGAGGGTAGACGGCGCCTTCATCATCTGGGTTCTCGACCGCCGCAGCCTGGTAGGCGCGCTCGAGAGAGCACACCGCGTCCTTCTCCTCGCAGGCGATCGTGATGACGCCGTAGCTCCCTGGCATCTTGAGGACATTGTAACCATGATGAGTCACCGCCATGAACTTGGCCAGGGCCGGATACCCAAGGATGGCATTGTATGGAAGGCGAATGTGGGCAACATCAGTGCGGTAGTTGTCACGCTTGCCGAAGGTGACAGGGAGGCGGATCTGCCCTATCGGGGTAGTGGAGCCGTCGGTCACTCCTGAGAAAGGCTTGGTAGGCTGCAGTTGGTCGTAGGGAACCTGGAGTCAGTCGAATGTCTCGATGGAGAGAATGTTGAGCCCCGCACCACCATCGATGAGAGTCTTGGTGATGAGCATGTTGCTGATGGTAGGCGAGCAGAGCATCGGGAGAGCGCCGACAGTCGCCGCGCACTTGAGCTGGTCGGATGAGCTGAAGGTGATGGTGCACTTGGACCACCTGAGCGGACGCGTTGCCTCGAGCTTGGGGAGGGCCGCGTTCACCTCACGGGCAAACTGCTTGAAGATGCGATGAGAGGCAGGGGCCTGAGCGCCGCCCAGGATGCAAGCGATGGCACGAGGCTCCTGGAAGCCCCCAGCCCCCTCGTCCTGGTGATGGTCGTCATTCCTTCTTGGTGGTGGCGGCAGCGAAGGAAGGCCAGCATTGCCCTGAGGATGGTCCTCACGAGGCTTGTCCCTCCAGGGGCCCTCGCGAGGCTGGCCCTGCCAGCGGTCCTCACGAGGCTGATCGCGCCATTCTTGGCGGGGGTCACGGCCGTCCCAGCGTCCTCCACCTCGGCCTCCTCCGCGGTTGTAGCCTCGGTCGCTGCGCTTGGGGCGATGACCAAGGCGCCTGTCGCGGAAGGCCCTGAGCTCCTGGCAGTCGTTGGTGTTGTGGCTGTGCACGTTGTGGAAGACGCAGAACGGGCGGCTGCCCTTGGATGACTCTGGGTGGTCACAGCCGCGCTTCATCTCTGGCTCGGCCGCAAGCACGGCCGGTCCCTTGCGCTTCACATCCTTGGCTTTGGCCTTCTTGTCTTCTGGGTCAGCCTCCGGGAGCTCCAGGAGAGAGAGGCGACCTTCCTCAGCTCTCGCACACTTGGTTGCCATGTTGAACATCTCCAGAGCCGTGCACAGGTCTTCATGTATGGCGAGCTCCTCCTTCATCTTGACGTCGCGGACGCCATCAGTGAACGTCGAGATGATGGCCTCGTCTGACACCTTGGGGATCTTGAGGCGGACGCTGTTGAAGCGCTGGATGTACTTCTGCAAGGTCTCTCCTGGCTGCTGCTTGATGCGCCACAGGTCACCCACAGCCGGTGGACGGTCGCGAGTGCCCTGGAAGTTGGCGATGAAACGCTCTCGCATTTCGTCCCAGGAGGAGATCGATCCCGCGGGCAGGTTCAGGAGCCACGAGCGCGCACCATCCTTGAGGGCCATGGGAAACCAGTTCGCCATAACCTTCTCGTCACCGTTGGCTGCCTCGATGCTCAACTCGTAGAGCTGCAGGAACTCGGCAGGGTCGGGGGTGTCGTCGTAGCGCGGAGGTAGGTCGGGCTTGAACTTCCTCGGCCAGACGACGCTGCGAAGCTCCAGAGTGAACGCGCGGCAACCTGCTGTGGTCACGGAAGCCCGTCGTGGAGGTGGAGCCTGGTCTTGGCGCTCGCGCGCCACCGCTGCAAGTGGTGCGCGGTCTTGATCTGGTGGTGCTGGGAGTGCACGAGCATCTTCTCGCGGCTGCTGCACCACCTGGCAGCTTTCATCTTCACGCGTCGGCGCCCTGCACGGCGGGTCGCGCCGCGGGGCCCCACGCCTTGTCTCGAGGGCGACGTCTTGACGGGGAGGTGGAGGAGGTGCTCCGTGGGCTACGTCACCCGCAGCAGGCGGCGGGTGAGGCAGCGAGCGAGACGGTGCAGCAGAGTCCCCGGCGGCGCTGACAAGGTCGGTGATGCGGTCCAGCCAGTCTTCGTAGAGGTCGTCGACGGGGCGGTAGCGCAGGAGCTCGCGTGCCATGAGCAACGCAGCCTGCGCGTTCGCCGGCCCGCGACGAGCATGAGATGACGAACCAGCTGGAGTCAGCGATGGGGTGGCGGTGCATCCATCCCGCCACACAGAAGAGTGCAGCGACGAAGCTTGCTGCTCGTGCCCCGCGGGGCCGGTGGCGGCGTTCACCACTAGAGACGGGGGATGGCGAGGGCAGCCGTCACCCGCCGGCACCGTCTGAGCGACACGGGCGGCGAGGGCGGCCCGGCGCTCAACACGAGCTCGACGAGCGTCAGCCATGGAAGCGGTGGAGCGATGGCGGATCGACCGGTGAAAGAGAGGCTCCGACGCACCCCTACCTGGTGCGCCAAATTTCGGATTTCGGGTTCCGCAAACCCTTGAGAGGTTTGAACTCTGGGGTGCGTGCGAAGAACTTGTCCTCCCCAGTCTGCCTACTCGCTAATCTCACAGCCTAGCACGTCGAACTGTAAGGAAAAGAGACACAGCAGTTTACCCAGGATCGGGCCACCTTGCGGTGTAAAACCCTACTCCTGCTTTGTGGTGGATTGGCCTCGGGGGGCTGAGGATGAACTAGTACAGTGGCGAACAGCCTCGGGAGGAGAGGTGTTCTTGGGCTCGGGTGAGCTGGTGAGTGTGTGGGTGATCTGGATGATCCGTCGATGCCCTCCCCCTCTACGGTGGTGGCTAAGTCCTATTTATAGTGGCCTTGGTCCTCTTCCGAAATGAAAGGCGGGAAGGGATCCCACAATGGCCAAATTCGAAGGGAGACAGCTAGTACATGCTATCCTGACAAAAGTAGTCTTCGCCTGCAAAAGCCTCTGGTCGTGATGTCATGGTGGGCTCGGTGATGACCTCCGTCCTGCCGTCCTGGCGGTCTTGGTCTTGTTGCACGGGAATGGAAACCTTTGGCTGATTCCTCGGGACTCCGCGCCTGTGCTTGCCTCTTTAGCACCGAAGAGGAAACTAGTACACTGCGCCCGCTGGCACCCGCCTGGCCTTGGTCGTCATGGCTCACGTCATCCGGACCTCATGAGGTGAGGCTTGCATAGAGATCTCCGATCCTCGGGAGCCAGCCTGACGAGGCCGCTCCTCGTGGAGGTCTTGGTGTCGTCCGCCTCGCGAGGGTCTTGAGTTGTTGTTGCTGAAGCTGGGCTGTACCAGGCCGTCGATGGAGCCACGATGTGGGCCACAGGTAGGCAAGTCTGGGTACCCCCGTTCCTAGAACGCCGACAGAACCCAGTATACATTTCCCTGTATTTTCCTCTCAGTTCCAATAGGGACAGATCAATGTTGTTTCTTGCATTATCCTACTCATACTCTGAACAATGCTGATCTTATATTAACAATGCATGTCCTTTTTTATATGATGCAGTGTCCCTACAGTTACTGCCCTTTGTAATCACACCACCTTTGCCAAAAAATAGGGAAGCACAACTGGTTCCTCGCTCGATCAGATGACGGCAAAAGACTGATGATCATTCGCACACAAGAGCCTGCAAAGTTATATTGCAAAAAACCCCACTGTGTACAAGCACCGTGAAATATGTGAGTATCCGGAGAGTGGCTGTTACGTCTATGAGCAGGATACTAGCTTGTTGGGGCCTTCAGGATTTTTGAGTTGGAGGCAGGTAAACAGCCTTGGTTCACACTCTCTGTTTCTCGGACTCAATTATCCGATTAACCAGGAGATCACCGTTGGCAAGGACCTTGATGGAAGAGAGGCTCTATTTGCTAGGGAAAACTATGTCTACATGGCGAGCCCTAGGACTTCGGGAGCAAACTCCCCTGATTGTCAATGATACAGCCTGCAGCCAAAAGAAGGTGAGAATGACAAAGGCATCTGGATTAACTTTGATCCTTGGATGTCTCAACTCCGACAGGCAGTGATGTGGTTCAAGCCTTCAAGTTGATAGGTAATTGGGCTGTTGCGTCGAAAGGGTGGAGCCCTGGTGTCTCCGAATCACTGGTGGTTGAAGCGGGGCTGCAAATTATGATGGTGTTGGATCATCCCTCTTCGAATGACTTGTTGTCTTTGCTGCTTGTTCTGGATGGGTAGTTCT
This sequence comes from Thinopyrum elongatum, assembly GCA_011799875.1. NCBI lineage: Eukaryota > Viridiplantae > Streptophyta > Magnoliopsida > Poales > Poaceae > Thinopyrum > Thinopyrum elongatum. The sequence continues at coordinate 392,949,998 of CM022303.1, forward strand.
CTCTTTTGTTATGCAGACTCCTTATCATTTGGTCATCCTTGTCTATGTCACTCTTACAATGTAATAGTTGCCTCTATTTAGAATGTCATTCTCGTCTGCATCACGAGAGTCTGAGTGCTGCAGATGGGTGTGTTTTGGTGGTGTAGCAAGACTTCTTATGAACTATCATGTCTTGATGTTTATGTTAGTAGTAGTCACTAGTTAGTGTTTGAATGTTGTATATATCGTTGTTTCAAACTGTTTATTGTCTCGAACTGCTAGTGGGCTAAATGAAGACATCACCATTCTCCAGTGTTCAGTGTATATATCCTTTTTTTCAAGTTATAATTTGAGCTCAGTGTCTTTTTGATGATGTATGCTTGTTTGGGCCAATGTGAGGTGTCGTTGAATATGGGCCGAGTAGCAACGCAATGCCAAACATGTCAATTATGACTCTCAGGCCGGGCGCTCAAAAAAATAAAGAAAAAGGACTCTTAGGCTGACATGTGGGCCCCACCGGTGTTTTCGTGCGCTTGCGCACCGAGAACGTATTGGCATGTGTTCGAAATTCATGCTACCTTTTCATCCCCAATCTCCCGCCCCTCCCCCACCTCAAGAATCTCGATTCATACTCCAGTGTCCAGTTCCCCCAAATCCCCCTCATGTACTCCCTATACTCAAGCGCGCTATCATGTCGCCGGTCAATGTGGATCTCCGAGCCGAAGATCCTGAGGTCTGTCCTGCCTTCGGGCACTGCGTGCTGTCGCTCAACAGTGTCATGGCGGCGCTTGATGACCAGTTCGCCGACAAAGTGCTGATGGTAAGCATCAACGGCGACCGGCCTCCCATCTCGCCGGACGACCTTGTCAAAGCTCTTGGCATTGCGCACGGCATCCAAATAAGCGACTTGCTCGTCGAAGTTTGTCCGCCACCGGCTGATTTCTTCGTCAGGTTCCGGACAACTTTCAACTACAGTCGTGTGTTCGAATCTTCCCAGCATTTGTTCTGCGATGGTGAGCTTTGATCGGTGGCACCCAGGATGGGGCTCAGTGCCCTCTGAGCTTGAGTTTTTAACAAAGCTTACCTTCCATGACGTGCCTCGACGTGCTTGGAACAGCGAGTCCATGAACGAGCTTATCAACGACCTAGTAGGTGAGCTCATAAGTATGTTTGTTCCTCCAGACAGCTGGGCTCTGACGGTTATGGCATGGATGAAGAAGCCATCCACCATACCGAAGGTCATTGGTGTTGAGATACCGGTGCAGGAACCAGGGTTGTACTATTTGTCACCACCAAGGCCGCTGCGGACCACGTTAGGGATGTACCTGTATCGAGTGTTCGTGCTTGTCGAAGAAGTGGTCAATCCATCAATCGAAGTCCTGCCACCGCTGCTGGTGCCAGGGTCCATCGACAATGTCCATTGCAGGAGTCAACGTCAGACTTTCCCCGTGTTGCCCGGAACGATGGATGGCACAGGGCCTACTCCATCGCGCGGCGGAGGCCACTGCTTCTTTGGGAGAAGAGGCAGGGCTGGCTGCCTGGATGTGCTCTAATTTGAGCAACTGAATCTTCTCAGATACTAGTTAAATCCGAGCTATCGGTGTAAAGCACTAATGTGCCAGTACATTTGATTGTAACCTGTTATATTTTTGTACCTGAACTTTTTTTAGAAAGGGGTGTACGTCAACTTAATGTGCTAGCAGAACTTATTGTGTTGTCTATCTGTTTTCTTTGCACATCATTTAAGATATTTCCCCATCACTGATAAAGATGATGAATGGTTATGTACGAGTTTGTTGGTTTCAGCATAGCCCTACCCCTAGCGATCCACTGCTTCCACCCTGATTGTGCTGCTTGCGTGAAATTTTTGTATGCAAGTTCAATGTGCTATGATGTTGTATATGATTGTGTCAACTATATAAGTTTTTACTAAGCATCAGCAATGCATATGGCTGAAAGATGTATTCACGAGCATCGACCGATGGGTCTCTCTCTCTCTCTCTCTCACACACACACACACAAGTGGGACCCGTTGAATTATTTCTTCGCTCGTGATAGCTTTTAATTAGGTTCCACTGTACTCTAACTTTTTTCTCTAAGTTATAAATTGAGCTCAGTGACTTCAAAAAGTTGTACACAAGCCTTGTTTGGGCCTTTTCAGGCGTTGTTGAATGTGGGCTGAGTAGCTATGTAAAGTTGTACTGTACTACTACCCAGGCCTTTTTCATTGAACATCGGCAATGCAACTGGGCCGACAATTGTACACACGATCCTAAAATAAGCACAGCCTAGCCTATGTTTCTTTTAATAAAATGCACAACTCAGTTCATTTTTTATATAATAAGATTACCAAGCCCAACTTAAGTTTTTTTAATAATATTCCTATCTCAATATTATTATTTTATACGAAATGCTCAGTCCAGACCATCATTGTTTTTTCACCCATCCCAGAAAATGGGTCCATTTCTAGTAAAATCAAATGGGTTGTAAATTATCAGAAATAATAAATGGGCTGCATGCATGCAATATTATTTTTTCACCCATCCCAGTAAATAGGTGTATTTAAATAATCAAATGCACTGTAAATTATCATAAATAGTAAGTCGTTTATTATTATTTTTACCTAGCCCAGGAAATAGATTATTTTTTGAGTCAAAGCCCAGGAAATAGTTGTATTGGCCAACAATATGAAATGGGCTGTAAAACCTAAATAAATGGGCTGCATTCCGCCACAGCTTTCGAAGGTTACTTTGTTGGCCCACTAGGACGAAGCATGTGCAAGGGGTTGTCCATTTAGTGAACAAAACGATTTAATGGTCTCAAACAAAAAGTCAACAAATTATTCTGACATCTGTATTCGTTGGATTGACATCCAACGGCGATCCTGCTTCTTCAATCTCTGATCTAGTTGCTCTTGCTCCAGCCGCCAAAACCATCGCCGGCTGGAGCGCCTGCATCTGCCTCCCATGGCCGGTTGTGCTGCCGCGTAGGCCTCGCCGCCCCACCCTACTCCCAACGGTGGCCAGGTCATACCTGTACTCACCCACATCTTCTGTTATTCTCTGGCGACGGCATCCTCACCCCGAGCCAAACCAGTCCCTCATACTCCCCTCTGCCAGGGACTCCAGTGCCCCTTGTTCCATGACTCCAGATTGTTCCCATCTTAGGCCTCACCATCGTCCACCGACGTGGTCCGCTCGATGATGCGTGGTCAACAACGAGAGCCAACATGGAGTACGTCGAGAGTCTAACAGTGGGGAACCACCAGCAACATCTTCGCACACAAGCTAGTGCCTCCTTATTATGCGGGAATAAATGATTCCTCCCCCTGACAGGTTGGACCCACCAACTGCAATCTTCGCACGCAAGGATGTTCCTTCTTATTACGCGAAAAAAAAGTTCCCCATGATAGCTGGGACCCACGAGCTACATCTTCGCACGGAAGGAAGTGCCTCCTTATTATGTGCAAGAAAAATGATTCCCCCCTTGCTAGCTCGGACCCACCTGATTCGGAGGCTGACTTGTGGGCCTACTAAGTTGACACATATGCAGGGCTTTGTTATTTTGTTGACCTAGTCAACAAACGATTCTAGCAGCAGCGACCATTGGATTAACATCCAACGGCTGCGCTGCTTCTTCAATCTCTGACCTTCTTGCTCCAACCGCCGAAACCAGCGCCGGCGGGACCGCCTGCTCCTGCCTCTCGTGGCCGGCTGTGCTGGCACCGCTGGCCATGCCATCCCTCTACTCACCCACACCTCCTGTTATTCTCGGGCGACGGCAGCCTCACACCGCGACCGAAGCAGTCAACCCTCGTACTCCCCACCGCATGGGCATCCACTACCGCTTCTTCCCCGGCTCCGTGAAGTTCCCTTCCTAGGCCTCGCCGTCGTCCACCGCCTTGGTGCTCTCGGCGCGGTGTGGTCAACGTGGTCAACGAATGACAGCCATCGAAAGATGACTGTACACGGTGACACTGACAGCTAGGACCCACCAGCCATATCTTCGCACGCAAGGAAGTGCCTCCTTATCCTCCCTGACAGCAGGGACCCACCCGGTCAAAGCATACGTAGCGTTGTCTGTCTGGTCGCGAACGTGTACGTACATACTGGTCGAACGGTCTCTCTGCAACGGTGAACCATGGCTGAGCAAGCAGCGGCACGTGTAGTAGTAGAGCCCCCGACGTAGCAGTTCAGCCAGTCCCTTCTAAACCGTGTACACGTACGTACAGCCAGATGCCAAAAAATACGGCCACATACGTACATACGGGCGGGGGTCTCGAACGCGAACTCACACATACGTATGGCCAGGGCTCGTATACATGGAGAGGCAACGGACGGCAGCAATGGCGTCCTGTTCATCGGAAGCCAATCGGCTTGGTCGGAACGGAGAAACTGCATCGTGCTCATCGGGAGGCAACAGAATGCGTCGTGTTCATCGGGAGCCAACTGGCTTGGACGGAACAGCCGAAACAGGGTCTGGTGTACCGCAGAACAGAGGAAATGACCTTCTGTTGGAGCACCTACGGTCGAAACGGGGTCCTGTTGATCGGGAGGGGTGTGGCGTACTGCAAAACAGAGGAAACGGGCTTGTGTTGGAGCGCCTACGGTCGAAACGGGGTCCTGTTCATCGGGACGGGTGTGGCGTACCGCAAAACGGGACTCCACGGGCTATTGTTCATCCACCGTCTACTGCCTCGCTCCAGCCTCCACAGGCTACTGTTCATCCATCGTCGACCTGCTCCAGCCTCCACCTGCTACTGTTCATCCACCATCGACTTCCTCTAGCCTCCACCAGCTACTATTCATCCACAGGCTATAGTTCATCCAGCCTCCACCGGCTACTGTTCAACCAGCCCTCCACGGGGTCCTATTCATCCACCCCCAACCGGGTCGGGTGTGGCGGCCTCCTCGATCGGGGTCATGTTCATCCAGCGGCAATGGCCTACTATTACCACAGGGTCCTGTTAATCCAACCCCCATCGGACTATTCATCCAACCCCAACAACGGTCACTGTTCATCAAGAGGCAGCTGGTTCGATCGGCTTCAGTTAGCAGCAGTAGCGAAGGAATCGCTCGGGTTCAGTTAACAGCCAAGGGATCGATCGCTCGGGTTCAGTAACGTAGCTAGTGCAATCGCTCGGGTTCAGTAAGCGAACGCCTTGCTCGGGTTCAGTTAGAGCCCAACACTACTAGGGAAAAGCCTAGCAGTAGCGCGGGTCTAAGGGCTATCAGTAGCGCAGGGCCCCGCGCTACTGATACAGCGCTACAGCTAACGTTTAGCATTAGCGCGTTTTGACCCGCGCTACTGCTATACCTACTTAGCAGTAGCGCTGTCCGCACCAGCGCTACTGCTAAGTTGCTTAGCAGTAGCGTTGTTCGCACAAGCGCTACTGCTAAGTTGCTTAGCAGTAGCGTTTTCCTGTCCAGCGCTAAAGAGCGCTACTACTATATTTTCACATATTTTTTTGGTACGTATTTGCGATGTTTTTGTACATGTTTTATACAGTATTCTAATCATATCATAAACATGCAATATGCTCATCATATCATACACATAATAGTCTCATCATATCATCCAACACAAATCATGTCGTCACATCATAATCACGATATAGCGATACAAGTTAACTAACATGTCTCATCATACATAATGTAGTACTTCTTGAGGCGCCGGTTCGGATCTCTCTCTCGCACTAGCGTGAACCTAAACTAACTATTTTCCGCTTCGGCTCTGCTATCGAACCCTCTCTGGTTGTCGCTCGGAAACCGGTACACCTGGGCCTGACACTCAGGCCACTCATCGTATACTCCAGCTGGCATAGCACTTCTTTGCCATCGATGATCTATGTACCTGCATCGTCACATGATTCGATAATATGCAACATAATATATAGTTGCGCAACAGAAAGAGACAGAGCTAGCAAAAATAGAAGCAACATATCGTACACAAAGTTCATCATACCCAAACTGCCCTAATTACTAGAGTGATCTACGCTAGTTGAGGAGGACGGTTTAATTACATCACAAAGTTTCGTCGTGCATAAATTGAAAGTTTAGTCATAGAGAAAGTAGTGACTAAACGGACACATTGTCATCGTCAATCACTCCAACATGTCGTGCCAACCATCCAAATCAGGGAGGAAGTCCCCGAGCGAAGTGAAAGGCTTCAGGTCGAGACGCTGAGCGGCTACGCGTGTTCGAACATCTTCCCGCGACATTTCCCCTTCTTCGTAGAACATCCCTTTTTTTAGGAACTCCTTCATGATGATTTGAGCAAGTTCATGCTGGATGTGATAGAACTCAGCTCGAAGTCGATGATCCAGGATATTTCCTGGATTCTTTGCCCATTGCAGAATATCGGCATCGCCGGATATAGGTGACATGCGAAGGTTCTGGTGATCCCATCTATACTCCAGCATGTGGTGGAGAACATAGAATCCATCACTGAGAGTACCTTTCGGTTGCTAGATGCAGCAGAAGTCGGTCTTATGGCCGAAGCAGGGCGCGCGGTTCCTTGTCTTCTTGATCGTGATCTCTCCACCCCGGTGGCCGTAGCTTAAGATAGCACTGTCGAGAACATACTTGATGTGGGTGTAATCCTTTTTCTTCATGTTCTTCGACATGTCCAAGTAAAGAGCATGGGAGAATCGGGGGTAAAGGATGATGAGGACGGCGCGCCCGTTGCTGCGCAAAAAAAGTACACCTCAAATTAGCCTCCACGCGTGTAAATGAATGATTGAAATCGAAGGAAGGATATCCGCGGATGACTTATATGGGATGATAAGGCAGGAGAATCGTCTCCTTGTCCTTATTGCCGACCATGAAATTGGCGATGTAGTCCCTCACGTATTCACAGTGCTCTTGGCAGACTGCCAAGAAGCCCTCGTGCATGAAGTACAGGTCAGCGACACAGATATAAGGTATTTGCTCAATCCTGATGATGTAGTTCATGTACAACGCAAAAAGGCGGACAAACGTAAAATCCAGCTTCTTCAAGTGAAACATGTCGAAGATGTAATTGAATTGAAGGAAGAACTTTTCTGCGGGGAATGTGTCGACGTACAACCTTTGTCGCGGCACGTTAACCACGTAAAGCGGGTATCCTGGATTTGTCGGGGCGATCAGGCTTTTCTCTCTCCACAGCACATCGTCATGAAGTCTCCTTAGATCACCGTATATGGCCTCTACCGCTGCCTTAGGTAGGATCAGATCACCGGGGATATGGTATTTCGCCGCACCTATGATAGGTATACGGTCTTCAACCCGAGGCTGCGGAGGCGGCTGGCTCATAGAAGCAGCTTTGCCTTTCTTCGGTCTCTTCCTATGCTTCTTTGCTACCGGAAGTGAGCCTATCATACGTTCATCCTCCGGCAATTCAAGCACCAACTCATCACGTTCAAACCCTGAGTACTCATATTGCTGAGCCATCAATCCTCCGTCGTCATAGGCGCCGGTATTGAGATACTGTAGAGGGTCATCATCCTCGTCATCCATGGGATCATGCATTGTTTCTTCGAAGGCGGCTACGTCATCAGCCACTAATGGAGCCTCTTCCTCATGTCGTCCGCTATCACTACCCGGCATGACAGGCGACGCTAATTGGGTAGCTGGGGTGTTGGTGTTCATACCTTGCTGAGGCTGCTTGATCGTGGGTGTGCTCCCGGCCGCCTCCAGACGAAGCAGACTCTTCGGCCACAACCAGACCCAACTATTCCAATCGCCAAGCCGCCGCGGGGTCTCGTCGTCATCTCCCCCTAGTACCGGAGGAGCCAAATTCTCGTGGCCCGGTTTGATACTAGCCACGAAAACCTTGAAGACGCCAGGGGGCATCGGCCGGGTGTGGAACAATTGATCCTTCGATTTCACTATCGTCGCCTTTCCCACGTCCACCTTCTGGCCGCCGATGGTGTACAGTATGGTGCACGGGGTTACGTCGGCCTACAAAGACATGTCTGCATCATGAGACATCTGACAGGCAATGGAAACGGGAGATTATACATATATTGAAGAGGGCCGGTGTGACAGGTACTATGAGGGCATTGAGCTCAGCCAAAGACGAAGCCCCGCCGAGCACGCCAGAGACGGAGGACGGGCTGCTATGAGCAGGTGCGGTTGCGTGAGCAGGTGCTGGTGCAACGCTAAATGAGCTACTCCAAAAGAAGTTGGAAAGGGGAAAGTCCGCTGCGTCTTTATCTGGATTTTGCTTGGTCCAACTGACGATAGCCGGAATCAAGACACTATACGAAGCTGCCATTTCCTCTCTTGCGGCAGCTACCGCTGCTTTGAGTGTCTCAGCTGATTTCTTATCAACCGCAATCTCAACCTTCTTGTCGATGTTTTCTTCGTTTAACCTCTATATTTTCTTTCTCTCCTTGGTGGTCTCATGGTAGTACTTCTTCCACGTGGCGCCGTCTCCGACGCCGTGCACGCGTCCATACGACGGTCGAGTGTCCACCGGGAGTCCTTTCAATATGTTCAAGGCCCGGTTGAATGGGGTGTCCCACTTGGGCCTCGCCAACGCCTCAGACGGCGAGCCGCTTTTGGCCGCAATCCTGTGCTGCTCTTTCTGGAAAAGGAATGTGGATCGTTTACAAATGTGACTAAACATGCAGCCGAATTGATCAAAAGCTAAAATTAGGGGGTAAATTAATAATTACCAGCAGTCTCATGAACTCCTTCATGACCGCGTCTGTATCGAAAACCTTGTTGACTCAGTCCCAACGGTACCGGGCCCTGATGACGTCATTCTCCTGCGGGACGGTGAACTCCGCCAAGGGGTCTGGGATCCCTTGACTTTCGCGTTCTGCGTCCTCCTTGGACCATATGGGCCTCTTCCCCGCGTAACCATGGCTTGCAAGGTGGTGGCACCCCATGTTCCTCTCTTGAAGCCCCTTCATGTACTCCGACTTTTCTTTGGTAGCTTCGGCAATGCAAGCCTTCTTGAATATTTCAAACTGCTCTTCCGTAATTGTCGGATTATCCTTTACAATCTCGGAGTAGGGTTCCTCTTTGATGATGATCCGATGCTTCACCCTTACTTTCCAGGCGGACAACATGCCGCTAAACTTGCCCATGGCGCATTTGTTTATCTTCTTCATTGCTGGGTCTTGCCACGGTCGAGTATATTTGATTTCATCCCGGCCCGGGAACAAGAATACCTGGTGCAGCTTCCTTAGGAGGGAGTGCTCCATATTTGGTATCTTCTTTAATTTCTCATCATTGATGGTGGCGGTTGCCCGTAGGATGCAGCCTATTTGATTGCCGTAGCACGCGCGCGCTTCCGCAGGCTCTTTTGGCTCAAAATTGCCGGAGTCCACCTTCGTGACCACCAGTCTAGTAGTGTTGAGCTGGTTTGGGCGCCATATCCTCTTCGGTTTCGGTTCTATACCGGCTTCGCCAGTCTCGGCGCCGGTGTTGGTCTCAGCGCCGGTCTCGGCGCCGGTGTCGGTCTCAGCGCCGGTCTCGGCGCCGGTCTCGATGTCGGTCTCAGTCTCAGATGTGACAGGTGGGCACTGCAACAACCGTTGCTCCTCGAGAAGGTTCAAATAGGCGTCTGCCGCCTCGTAGACGTTGCAATCACCAGAACCCTGTCCTTCATTGTTGCTAGCCATGTTTCCTATGATTAAATCTAGTCAATTAATTCTAGACCTAATAAAATGAATAATGGCATAAAAAAGGCCTATGTTTTGCAGGAATGTTGATTCATTCCCGTTGCAGCAAATCCTGGGCACTCGATATGTCCTAGTTTGTAGCACAAGTCATGTCAAAATTCACGGAAAATTTCAGCATGACCTTTGCTACAAAGTGGACAAATCGAGCGCCTGAAATTTGCCAGAACGGAAATGAATCAACATTCCGGCAAAACATAGGCTTCTCGGCTTCATTCCCTGCAAACAACAAAAGGCCACTTGGGCACAATCGAACCACTTCAATGTTGCATATAACAGGACCACTTAAGAACCTGTACATGAGCAACTAATAAAAATTATGAACCCTAGAACTCAATTTTTGTCCTAAATTTTAAATTATGAACCCTAGAACTCAATTCAAATTATGTCCTAAATTTCTGTCATAATAAAAAATCAGTAAAAATTAAGAACCTACTAGACTTGCAGCACTAATAGAAATTTATATTTTTATACTGAATTTTTTCTCTAAACTAAACCCTACTGCCCTAATTAACATCTAATTCAAAAACTAAGTTAGAAGAAAATTCAGTTAACTACTAATAGAACAAAATTCAGTTAACTTTAGTGCTCTATAATGATGAAATGAAAAAAAATCAGTTAACTACTAAGTTCATTCATTTAGGTCATTCATTTAACTTCACCTAATTAACCAACTGTACCACTACTACTAGCAGCACTACTAACCTAATTAACCTAGTAAAACCCTACTGTCCTAACTAAAAAACATCTGATTAACATCTACTACTACCACTACTGCCCTAACCTAATTAACATCTACTAGTACCACTATATATACTACTAGCAGCACTGCTGCAACATTTCCTTCATTTTGTTCTTTTAAAAGAACATCTATGAAAACAAAAACCATAATTAAACCCTACTGCCCTAACTAAATTTTTGCTCTAAATCCTATTGCCCTAGTTAAACCCTACTACCCTAAATAAATTTTTGCTCTAAACTACATTTTTGCTCTAACCTAGCCAACCTAGTTTACCTAGCTAGTTAACCTAATGAACCAAATTAACCTAGCTAGTTCACTTAGTTACTTAACCTACCTAGTTAACCTACTTAACCTAGCTAATTCCTAGGGTTCATAACTAAATTCACCTAAGTAAATTAACCTAGAGAGGAGGGGTGGGGGCTTACAGAGAGGAGGGCGTCGAGGGTGACTTGGGGGAACGGTTGCGGGGAGGTGCTCGGGGGAGACGGTGGCGTGGAGGGCATCGAGGGTGGCTCCGGTGGCATCTACAGCGACTCCGAAGACGGCGAGGGAGGCAGGGGCGTCGAGGGAGGCAGGAGCAGCGAGGAGCGGACGAGGGTGGCTCCGGGGGCGTAGAGGGCGCGCGGCTCCGGTGGCGGTGATGGCGCGCGGCTCCGGTGGCGGCTCCGGTGACGGTGACGGAGACAGGGCGGCGAGGGAGCAGGGGCAGCAAGGGAGAGGTAGGGAGACGCGAGAAGAATGGGGAATTGGGGGAAAGAGGGACGCCCGCGCAGGGGCAAGTCAAACTTAGTAATAGCGCTTTTTCCCAACAAGCGCTATAGCTATAGCGCTTTTTGAAGGAACGCGCTGCTGCTATAGATAAGTTAGCTATAGCGCTTGTTCGTGAAAATGCGCTATAGCTAAAGTAGCTATAGCGCTTTCGTGAAAACGCGCTGCTGCTATTGCTTTCATTTTTTTCTTTCTCTTTAATTTTCCTTTTCTTTTTTTCTTTCCTTTTTTTCTTTTCTTTTCCTTTTCTTAGTTGCAGCACTGTCGCCTTAAAACGCGCTACTACTATTTTGTTAGCAGTAGCGCTGTTCTTAGAAGGGCGCTACTACTATACCAAGCCTGGCGGCAACGGTGTAACAGTTATAGTAGTAGCGCTTTTTATGAGGGACACACTACTACTATTTATGTAGCAATAGTGTGCTTTTTCATCCCGCGCTACTGTTAGTTAGCAGTAGCACTTTGTATAAGCTTTTCCCTAGTAGTGCAACGCCTCGCACACACGCGCGTACGTGTACGAGAGAAATGCGCAAACATCCGTGCATCGCTCGGCCCTGACCACCCACCGTAACCAGGAACTCCCCAAAATTTTCCTCGTCCTCGCTTCGACCATGATTTTTTCCGTCATGGACGGCCCAAAGAATGTCATGCAGGTGCGTCCCCGGCCCGCCCAGGACGAAAAACCATTTTTTTGTCATGATTTTTTGTCGTAGAAGTAGGAGCCAACCACATCTATGATGATACGTGGTTTTGTCACAATTATCGTCATAGAAGTGTCATAAGCATGACAGAAAAAAAATTCGTTTGGGCCAAAATGTCACGGATGTGTCTTTTTTTTGTAGTGTGGATAGCGGTCGATGGGTGGAGTAATAGTACTAGATGCAGTTAGGAGTCGATCTACTTGTCTCGGACGTGATGCCTATATACATGGTCATTGCCTTGAATATCCTCATAACTATGTGCTTTTCTATCTATTGCCCAACAGAAATTTGTTTGCCCACCATATGCTTTTTGTTCGAGAGAAAAGCCCCTGGTGAAACCTATGGCCCCGGGCTCTACTTTTATCGTATATAAAATCCATAAATGCCTTGCTGCAATTTTACTATCGTTATTTTATTTGTGTGTTATTTTATCTATCTATCACTACGAGATTTGATCCTTGCAAATAACCGCCGAGGGGATTGACAACCCCCTTGATCGTTGTCGGTGTATTAAGAATTGGGTCCTTAATACCCGAGACTTATGCACAGGCAGTAGCAGCCTTCCTTGCCGCAGGATAACCGAGGCCGAACTCAAGACCAGAGATTATGAGAAGAAAAGAAGATCTCAGAAGACAAAGATCAGAAACAGTGAAGATACAACTTGGCGACCCGGTAAGACCCTTGTGGGGGGAAAGCTAGCAAAGCCCGCCAAGTCAACAAAACCCGGTAAGCTCCAAGCCCGGCAAGAATCCCACTACCTTGCCACCGCTCCACCTCATCGATCAGGTTATCACTTGTCGATTAGGTGTTGAGCAGGCAGGTAGTTAGGTGAGACTTGTCTGGGCACGTGGCAGCTCACCGCCGAAGATATAACTTTAATGACACCCATCCAAATGATGTGTCAAGAAAATAGAAGGCAGATGGGCGAACGGCACAGAAGGAGAGATCAACCTTGCCGGGGAGCTCCATCCACAAGACACCTCACGGTGCATTTAATGGTTTTGTCCTAACCTGTCACGGTTAGGTATTTGGCACTGTAGCCACTATTCATAGTGCATAATTACCATTTTGCCATTATGGTGACCCCTTAGTTATAAAAGGATGCCCATGGCTACCTTAACAAAGGTCGAAACCCTGTCCATCCGCACGCGTAGCTGCGCCTTTGAGCACCTTGCCGGATGTGCGCTTCTTGTAACTGGACACATATACATCCAATACACAAAGCAGGAGTAGGGTTTTACACTTCATAGCGGCCCGAACCTAGGTAAACCTCGTGCGCTTTTCTGCTAGCTAGGCTCTTTGTGCTTGTTGGTCCCTCCAGTCGAACTGCAAAGGGATTGCCATGATCCCATAGATGGTCGTACACACGACATCTTTGGTGCGCCAGGTAGGGGATCGCTTATGCGAACCGAAGTTAGCAGTTAGCACGTCAGCTTCTTCATCATCTACGTCATCATGGCTCCCAAGAAGAAGGGCGCCACAGCGGTCCGTCGACATCCAAGCCACTGGTGTTGTCGCAAACAGGCGATTGCACGGGCGATGGTGCGAGCGGCGGTGGAGGCCAAGGGCAACCTCCGCAACATTCTGGCAATCACAGCCAGGCGAACAACGTCGTCCGTAACGAGATAAACAACCCACACACCACCAGGTCCAAGGACTAAGTCATGCCGCCTGCAGGTGGTACGACAAACTCCAAGGATAATAGGGCGCACTCCAAGACACCCACGCCAGCGCCTACACCGCGGCCATCCCAGGATGCACGCGACGAGCAGCGCCACGGTGTCGGTGGCTTCGAGCATCCCCATGGCAAGGGCCATGCGGATCATCCTCAAGATACGCAAGGCCAACACGCACGCCAGCACACTGGCGACAACAAGCCGAGGTCGCAGGTTCGAGATGGTGCTACTTCCAAGATAGGTGGAAGCAAGAACACCTCTTGTTCCTTGCGCCTCTCCATGCCATCCACGCGATAAGAAGCGTTGGCGCGTGCTCAACTACTTCTGGAGTTTCCTCCTGTTGTGGGCAAGATGTAGGACCGGAGAGCCACCATCCAGAGTCTTGTTGGCTTTGCCAACAACGATAAGCCACAGCGGGCGAGACCTTCACAGCAACAGCCCACCGCCCCGGTGCATGCTGCTGGAGAGAGGACTACAGGCGGGGCAGCCACGATGCAGTCCCCTCCATGACAGCAACAGCCCCAGTGATAGAGCCAGCGGGTCGACGCCCAGGATGACGTATCCATGGCATCGTCTAATCCATGAACTCACCGCGATCAGCGCCAAGTTCTCCAAGAACGGCGCGGAGAAGATGCCCGTACTACCATTGAACAGCGACAGGAAGCGCGCCGTCAGTCTGACAGGCGTGCAGGGCCTGCTGTAGATGAGCCTATGCCAGGGTATCCTGGCGACTTGCCTTACGAAGTAGGTTGTCCAGCGTTTACTCGTGAGCGCGGCAAGTCAAGTGGCCCAATTCCCAGAACTTCAAGCCAGAGGTGGAGAAGTACGACGGCAAGATACACCCTTCAGAGTTCCTGAGCATCTACACCATTGCGATGCAAGCTACTGGAGCTCGTGATGACAAGATTTTTGCCAACTACTTCCCGTTAGCGTTCAAGCCCAATGTCAGGTCATGGTTGATGAACTTGCTAGAGGACTCCATTTCCTACTAGGCATATCTATGCCACAAGTTTCTTGGTGCCTTCACAGGCGACCACAAAGTTCCAGGCCAGGAAACTGATCTACAGCTAATCCCGCAGAAAGAGGATGAGTCGCTCCACAAGTACATTCAGAGGTACAGTCATGTACAACGCAATATTCCCGATATCCACCCGGAAACAATCATTGTTGCATTCCGTCAGAATGTGAGGAACAACAAGATGTGGGAAGAAATGGCCATCACCAAGGTGATGGATGTTGGCGAGCTTTATGCTCTGGCCGACAAGTGTGCACGAGCTGAGGAAGGAAGGAAACTTCCTGGGGAGGAGGTTGCCGCAGAATCTGATTCAGAAGATGATGGTGCCACCACCACCCCGAAGAAGAAAAATGGCAAGTGCAACAGGAAGCGCAAATGCAAAGCTGTCCTTACTGTGGAGGGATCTGGCAACAGTAGTCCCACCAAGAAGTCTAAGGCTGAGAGCTCCGGCAAGGAAGTTGTCGGGTGCGCCTCATGCCAAGCCTTAGCGGCTGTTGATCAAACCGGGGGCTCCAACAAGCAGTACTACAAGATCCACCACACCAAGAGTCATGACCTTCAAGACTTCCGGCAAGTTGAGCAACTTGCCGAGAAGCAGAAGGCTGAATATGAGAAGAGAGGTAAGGAGAAGGCTGACGGTGCAAGTGGATCAAGCAAGAAACATGGTGGCTGAGGAGGTCACCGCGGCAAGACCAAACAGCAAAAGGAGAAACCTGCTAGAAGTCGAGACAATAAAGAAGAAGATGATGATGAAGACGAAGATGATGATGAAGACAAAGAAGATGATGATGAAGACGAAGAAGAAGATGATGATGATGAGTCCAGTGAACAGGAGTTCCAAAAAAGCTATATAAGTGATGTGCATTGATACGTCTCCAATGTATCTATAATTTATGAAGTATTCATGCCATGTTTACAACAATTTTATATGGTTTTGGTATGATTTGAATGGAACTAACCCGGACTGACGCTGTTTTCAGCAGAACTACCGTGGTGTTGTTTTTTGTGCAGAAATGAAAGTTCTCCAAATGCAACGAAACTTTTTGACGATTTTTTTTGGAACAAAAGAGGCACTAGAAGCTTTGTCGGAGGGCCAAAAGAGCCACGAGGTGGGCACAACCCACCAGGGTGCGCCTGGAGCCCAACCCGTGTGCAGGTGGGTTGTAGTCACCTCGAGGCCCATCTTCGCGTGAAACCAATGCCAAAAAAATCCTATAAATATAGAAACCCCCTGAAACAACCCTAGATCAGAAGTTCCGCCGCCGCAAGACTCTGTAGCCATGAAAAACCAATGTAGACCCTGTTTCGGCACCCTGTCGAAGGGGGAAATCATCACCGGTGGCCATCTTCATCATCCCGGCGGCCACCATGATGAGGAGGGAGTAGTCCACCCTTAGAGCTGAGGGTTTCTACCAGTAGCTATGTGTTTAATCTCTCTCTCTCTCTCTCGTGTTTTTGAGTTGGCACGATCTTGATGTATCGCAAGCTTCGTTAATATAGTTGGATCATATGGTCTTTTCCCCTCTCTATCTTGTTGTGATGAATTGAGTTTTCCCTTTGAGATTTCACTTTTATCAGATTGAATACTTTGTTGGATTTGAGAGCACTTGATCTATGTCTTGGCACTCAACTCGCGGATTCCCGAGGTGACATTGGGGTAATCTATGCATAGGGCTTGATGCACGTTTTCGTCCTTGTTTCTCCGGTAGAAATCTTGGAGCACTCTTTGAGGTTCTTTGTGTTGGATTGAGTATTATGAATCTGAAATTGTTTGATGCATATCCTATAATCAACTCACGGATACTCGCGGTGACATTGGAGTATCTAGGTGACATTAGAGTTGGTTGATGTGTATCATATGGTGTTATTTTAGTACGAACTTTTGGATAGATCGATCAGAAAGGATAACTTGGTGTTATTTTAGTACGAACTCTTAGATAGATCGATCGGAAAGGATAACTTTGACGTGGTTTCGTACCCTACAAACAATATCTTCTTATGTTCTCCGCTAGATAAGAACTTTGGAGTGATTCTTCATCGCACGTTGAGGGATGGTTATGTGATCCAATTAGCATTGTTGAGAGATTGCACTAGCGAAAGTACGGACCCTAGGCCTCATTTTCAAGCATTGCAATACCGTTTGTGCTCCGTTTTATAAATTGCTACCTTGCTGTTTTTTATTGTTCCTATTACAAAAATCAATATCTACTATCATTACTACGCTTGTATCACCATCTCTTCGCCGAACTAGTGTACCTATACAAATTACCATTGTATTTGGTGTGTTGGGGACACAAGAGACTTTTTATTATTTGCTTGCAGGGTTGTTTGAGAGAGACCATCTTCATCCTACGCCTCCCACGGATTGATAAACCTTAGGTCATCCACTTGAGGGAAATTTGCTACTGTCCTACAAAACTCTGCGCTTGGAGGCCCAACACGAGTACAAGAATAAAGTTGCCTAGTAGACATCAAGATCTTTTCTGGCGCCGTTGCCGGGGAGGTGAGTGTTTGAAGGTATATCTTTAGATCTTGCAATTAAATCTTTTTGTTTCTTGTTTTATTACTAGTTTGGTTTATAAAAAGAAAACTAAAAAAATGGAATTGAGGTGGCCTCATATTATTCATCTTTATCATGTCTTTGTTGAAAATGATGGAAAGGAAAATTGTGCTCAATTGATAGAAGAAGAATTCAATAAAATGTTTGACATAAATAATGAGCATGATTGCAATGTTGTTAGTGTGAGTTCTATGAATATCCATGAAGATAATGATATGCAATGCCACAAGCTTGGGGATGCTATGTTTGATGAAGATAATATTTTTAGTCCCCTATGTTTTGATGAGAATATTTACTATGATGAAAGCATGCCTCCTATTTATGATGATTATATTGATGAAAGTGGATTTGGGGAGGTCATAACTTTATTTAATGATGAATCCACTATTTTGGAAGAGGTTTCAATTGATTATGATAAAAAAGTTGTTATCTATGATGATTATGGTGATGACATGTATGCTATAAAGAATAATGATAACCATGAAACTTGTCATCATGATTTTAATTTCCAATCACATGATAGTTATTTTGTTGAGATTGCTCCCACTACTATTCGTGAGAATAAATTTGCTTATGTGGAGAGTAATAAAATTTCTATGCTTATGTATCATGAAAATAATGCTTTATGTGATAGTTATATTGTTGAATTCATTCATGATGCTACTGAAAATTATTATGAGAGAGGAACATATGCTTTTACATATTGCAATAATATCAAGTTTCCTCTCTATGTGTTGAAAATCTTGAAGTTTTGCTTGTTTTGCCTTCCTATGCTAGTTGATTCTTGCTCCCATAAATTATTTGCTCACAAAATCCCTATGCATAGGAAGTGTGTTAGGCTTAAATGTGCTAGTCATATGCTTCATGATGCTCCATTATGTTTCAATTCTTATCATCTATGTGAGCATCATTGAAATCATCACGCCTAGCTAAAAAGGCATTAAAGAAAAGCGCTTGTTGGGAGACAACCCAACATTTAACCCTGCTGTTTTTATGTGTTCACATGATTAGGCTATTGTAGTAATCATGTTTTATAGCTTTTTTTCAGTAAAGTACCAAGTAAAGCCTTTGGGATAGTGTGGATGATAGTTGACTAGATTCTGTGCAAAAATAGAAACTTTTGCGCCCAGTAACAGAATTGTTAAAAATCACTGGTGCATTGAAAAATTATAATTTTTTTACAGTTGATGGGTATACAAACTTTATATGTTGTCCTAATTTTCAGAATTTTTGGAGTTATAGAAGTATGACCATAATTCAGATCTTTACAGACTGTTCTGTTTTTGACAGATTCTGTTTGCAATGCATAGTTTGCTTGTTTTACGGTTTCTATGGCTTATATTGCTTAATATAAATTGTGGAAATTGTAGAGTACATTAGGAATTATGTGGAAACAATTATGAATCTTGTCTTTGACAATACCCAAGTGAATGATTTGTTTTATCAAACTATCCCATCTCACGAAGTTCTGTTAAGTTTTGTGTGATTAAAGTTTTCAAGTTTTGGGTGAGATTTCGATATGAGGAGAATAAGGAGTGACAAGACCCTAAGCTTGGGGATGCCCAAGGCACCCCAAGGTAATATTCAAGGAAGATCCAAGCAACTAAGCTTGGGGATGCCCCGGAAGGCATCCCCTATTTCGTCTCCAACATTATCGGTAACCTTACTTGGGGCTATATTTTTATTCATCACATGATATATGTTTTTCTTGGAGCATCATTTTCTTTTATTAGGATTTTCTTGTGGTTATTTAGAATAATTTTTTGTATATTTTACTTCAATAAAAATGTCAAGTATAGCCTTTGCCATGCTTATTTTGCAAGTCTATGTGTTGCTGTTTGAAAACAGAAAGTTGCATGCTAGTGCGTGAATTCTTCAGAAAATTCAGAATGTGATAAAATGTTGATTTTTTTGCACAATAATATATGATAAATTTTCTACGGTGTGGTAAATTTTCAGAATTTTTGGAGTTAGGTAAGTATGAGTATAACTGTACTCTTTACAGACTGTCCTGTTTAGACAGATTGCTGTTATGTTTGCTTGTTTAATTATTCTATTTAAGAATGGGAGTATTAAATATGCAGAGGCATTTAGTATTCAATATTAAATAATAATTTTAGTGATTTGCTAAAGTAGAGAATGATAAGGTTATTGCGCTGATTTATACTAACTTATCTCACGAGTTCTTGTTGAGTTTTGTGTGGATGAAGTTTTTAAGATTTAGGAAAACCGTGATATAAAAGGAATTAAGGAGACACAAAATCTCAAGCTTGGGGATGCCCAAGGCATCCCAAGATATTATTTCAAGAAGTCTCAAGCATCTAAGCTTGGGGATGCTCCGGTAGGCATCCCACCTTTCTTCATCAACAATTATCGGTTAGTATCGGTTGAGCCTAAGTTTTTGCTTCTTCACATGATGTGTGCTATCCTTGGAATGTCACTTTATTTTCATTTTGCTTGCTGTTCTAATAAAACACTTAGATCTAACAGTTTTTAAATAAGAGAGAGTCCTCAATTAGCTACCCCTTTACTTAACTACTTGCTTGATCTTCACTTATATCTTTTTGGAGTAGTTTGTCATTTACTCTTGTGCTTCACATATATCCTATGAGTAAATTGTTGAATGAATTGAATATCATGAAGTTGAAATTATATGTTCATATCATGCCTAGTAGTGACTTCACATTGGGTTTAGAAAGTGAAATCTATTGAAGCTTGACAATCACAATATTTGTCATACAAGCAATTCATGAATGATTAGTATAAGGAAGAGAACTTTCACATACAAATATATTATCTTGGACATCTTCTATGATTGTGAATACCCATTAATTATTTTCAAACTTGAGCAAATTAGTTGAAGTTTGACAAGGAAGACAACGTAATGAGTTATGGTTGCGTATATTTGCATAGAAGTTATATTGTTATGGATCCTCCAACATGTGGTGTTTGCTTAGGATTTTTTGCTAGCCAAAAATCCGTACTAAGTAGAGATACTAAGTGTGCATCCAAAAACACTTAAACCCAGTTTCTTGCCATGAGTGTCGACCATACCTACCTATGGATTGAATAAGATCCTTCAAGTAAGTTGTCATCGGTGCAAAAAGACAATAAAAATTGCTTCTAAATGTGTTTGATAATTTAGTGTAAGAGAAAATTGAGCATTGTACGAACTTGTGAGGGCAAATTAATAAAAGAGACGGACTGCATAATAAAGGTTGCTATCATAAGGGGCAATATAACGTGACGTTCTTTTGCATTAAGGGATTGTGCATACAAAACCAAAAAGCGCATGACAACCTCTGCTTCCCTCTGTGAAGGGCCTATCTTTTACCTTTCAGTATTTACTTTTATGCAAGAGTCAATAGTATACATCCTCATTCAACCTCAATTATTCTCTAGTTGGCAAGCATCGTGTGGTGGGGAAAGATCTAGGCACATATGGCCAGTCAAATATATTTGATCATGATTTATTATTGTTGACAATTATCTCTATGATAAATGAGTTGGGAGGCGAAACATTAAGCCCCTATCTTTCTCTGTGTTCGATGGATGCCATTTGTTCTAAAAATATGCTTTGAGTACTAGCAATCATGGAAGACTATATGATGATTGAGTATGTGGAGCTCTTACTTATACATTGTTGAATAAGTTGAATTGCAATTGTTTGGTGACTAAAAACATAGCTCCCGCTAGGTAGCCACCTCCCCATCCCCGCGCCACTGGCCACTCCGGTCGCGACGGCCACCCCTCCTCCGCCCAGCATGGGCGCGCCCCCCTCTCCGCGCGAAGGTGCAAGCCCTGGTCCGTGGGGCAGTTTGGCTCCCACCCCTCCTGACCCGTCCGAGATCCTGGGGTATGGCGCGTTGTCAAGCCCAGATCCGGTTTCCCCACCGCGACTTCTGCTGCGTGGTGAATGCTCGATGATGTGCGCCTCTGAAGACCTAGTGGATCCCTACACGCCCCCGGCTCGACGCCTCCAGTCCATCATCATCATCCCATCCCCTACGGTCGTCCTTTCCTCTTTGGGGATGGACGGTGGCTGGACCGAGGTCAGCTCGCGCAAAAACCGCAAGGCCGCCCAAGATCTGGTGGATTCCCGCATGGCGAGCACGGCGCCCCGTTCGGACCGGCGGCCGGCCTTCAATGTGGTGGGTGGCCGCGAGGCCTTCTTAAGTCGCTTCCGCGGCCACTGCTTCCATTGCCTCAGCAAGCACCATCGTCGGAAAGACTGCCGCGACCCTCTCTGCTACATCATCTGCGAGCTCTTCGGCCACTTTGGTCGTCAGTGTCCACAAAACCCACAAAACGGCCATGGCGGCTCTGCTCCTAGTAGGATAGGCCCCCTCCCTCCCCGCACCTCCGCCCACGCCCGTCTGCGCTTCCCCACTCCACCGCCACCTCCTCCCACCCCGCCCGTCGCTGCCATGGCCGAGCTCAGTCTGGTCGATCCAGCACGGAGGCCTCGCTCCAGCCACAAACCCCGGCCATTGAGTAGAGCAACTTCTTCCTCCGCCGCCACGCTGTCATGTTGCGAGCTCTGGATGGGGTCTGTGCCACCTCGCCCATGACGGTGGGCCGCGTGCTTGAGGTGCAGTTGGTGCGTCCCCCCCCCCCCCCCCCCCCCCCCCCCCCCCCCGCACCACCTGAGGGGTGACAGCGCACAACCCGAAGGATTTCTTCATCATCTTCACGCAGCCCGCACACCACGACAACGCGGTCCGCCGCGGCACTCTGCGCGCCGATGGCGTCAACTTCGGCATCACGCCTTGGGGAGATAACGACCACGCGGGCCACGGCACCTTCAACCTCCACGTCCGCTGCGTCATCGAGCACCTGCCCCAGCAATACTGGACGCTCGAGGGCATCCAGGAGGTGTTCGGCGACAAGGTGTGCATCGATCGGCTGGACAGCCGCACGCTGGAGCGCGACCACACCAAAACCTTCACCTGCTGGGTGTGGGTCTGGGACATGGCGTTCATCCCCACAAGGCACACCTACTGGAAGCTGCCACAAGGCGCTGGCCACGTCGAGGAGATGGAGGGCTACTCACCACCCGACCGCAGGGTGGCCCCGCCGCCCGGCGCCGAACGCTACGATCTGCTCATCCACGTCGACAGGGTGGAGGACTGGTCCCCCCGCTCACCGAGCTCTTCCCACTCCGCCCAAAGCGGCCTGCCATCCTCCGACTTCGACCACGACGACGACCTGCGGCGAACCTTCCCCGGCACCTGGACCATGCATGTGGAGGACGGCTAGCCTGAAGAGCGCCACCGCCGTCAGCAGCGCGCGCCGGTGGTGGACACCAGCTGCAAGGGCCTCCCTCATGGTGGCCCTCGCCGAGATCAAGACGGCCATGGAGGCGGCGGCCGCCGAACCTGGAAGGATGCACTGCTGGGGCGCGGACGCGGCTCCAACGCCCCGGAGGGCGCTGACGGGGCCACAAGCAGGGAGCGCCAGCACAGCTGCTCTCCTCCGCCCCGTCGCTCAGGCAGCTCCAGAAACCAAGGTCGACAAGGCATCCGCGACCGCTCGTCTACTACGGCATACCCAAGCAAGAAGAAGAATGGCAAGCAGAGGTTAGCGAGCCAGTGCACGTGCCCACTCCGGTTTCGAATGCACGCGCTCCCGCCTCTGCCGCCAACAACACTCCAGACGGCGTAGAAGAGTTCTTCACCACGACCGACAAGGCGCTCCCCCCGGCCACGAGGGATGGCGTTGCGGCCCACCTCGACGAGGTGATCGCAGCCTCGACTGCAGCTCCTCTAGAGTTTGAAGATCAAGCCAAGCAGATGAAGGGCAAGAAAGTTGCCGAGGTGCCGGATGTGTTCAACCCCACGCTCTCTAGATTGTGCCACGGCCCGACTCACTTCCGCTGCCAGACGCTGACGGCCACGGCCATGATCGCTGTCCAGCTGGGGGCGGTAACACAGCAAGTCCAGCATCTTGAGATCGCAGAGACGACGATGGTGCCGCGAGGCCTCTTCTGTGACAAACCAGCCCCCCTGCTCGGACCGGCGCCGACCAAGCGCAGCTCTGCTCCACCAAAGGCGTGTGCCACCTCTGTCCCACCGCCGCGTCAAAGTGCATGTCAAGCGGCCCAGAACTACAAGGTGCCGGTGGTGCAGCACGGCACGCTTCGCCTAGTGTAGGGCCTCGGCCTGCTGGGCCCCAAGGAGCGGATGATGAAGAAGGCGGCGGAGGCGCTCGTCCGCAGGTTCGACAAGCCCCTCTCTGAGGAAGACATCGCCGTCATCGCCAAGCTCACCGGGACGGGCAAGGAGGCCCTCCGCATTGCTGCTGGCCTCAATAGGCAAAAGGTGTCGCCGAGGAGGCCATGGTGTAGTCATGTCAGGAAGCCTCTTCTATGTTAGCTGTAGTTTTAGTTTCCGGCGGCGGACAGCATTCAGCTGGTCGGAGTAAGGTTCTGTTTCCTTCTGTAATAGTGGTGGGCTGAGGCTGGTCCGGCGCTGTCGTATGTTGGGGCCTATTGGTGGTCGACCCGTTCCCCGGCGAGCTGGGAGGTGTATCTGTCTTTTATTAGTTCATGTAGTCGCCAGAGATCCCCTCGTGTCCTGTTGAGTGACGACCTATCCCCCACCCACCCCCCCCCCCCCCCCATCCACCACACCACCCCCCACACACCCACCCCCACAACACCAAACAAACCCCCCCAACACCCACCGACCCACCCCCCCCCCCCCCCCCCCCCCCCGCGATCATGAGCTGGAATGTGCACGAACTGAACTCGTCGGCGAAGCGAGAAGCGGTTCGAGAGGTAGTTGCAGTGCACCGCACTGCCATTTTGTGCATGCGGGAGACCAAGCTAGATATGTGGATGCCGGCCCTCGTTCGTGACATCGGCGGCCCTGCTCTGCTTGGCTATGCCATTCTGCCCGCCATCGGCACGCGGGGCAGCGCGGCGATCCTTTGGAACAAAGACCTCGTAGCCATCGACACCCATGCAGTAGGCCAATTCGCAATTACGGTGAAAGTTACTATAGCTAGCCACCAGACGAGCTTCTGGTTAACCACGGTCTACAGACCAACAGACGATGCGGGCAAAGATGCCTTCCTCGCACAGATCACTAGTACTGCTCCGCCTAGCTCTGAGCCATGGCTCATCAATGGTGATTTTAACCTAATCTACGAGGCTAGGGACAAAAATAACCACAATCTCAATAGGAGGCTCATGGGGCGCTTTAGGACTGCAATTGATAGAGCAGGGCTACGGCAGATCAAATGCAACAACTGCAAGTTCACCTGGAGCAATGAGCGGGACAACCCAACCCTAGTCATCATCGACAAATTCTTCTGTAATGCGCACTGGGAAACACTTTTTCCTCAGGCCCTGCTCATGCCGACCTCCACGGCTTGCTCCGATCATTGCCCGCTCTTGCTGTCTGATGCGGCTGGCCCTCGCCATCGTCGGAGCTTCAAGTTTGAATCCTTCTGGTCGCGCTTCCCATGCTACATCGACACGGTGACCGCGGCCTGGATGCGCCCGGTGCCTGCAACCTGCCCCTTCGCCCGCCTCCACACCAAGCTTGCTCGTACAGCCAAAGACCTCCGCATTTGGAGTAAAAGCCTGTTTGGTGATGCAAAGATGCAGTTCCACATTGCCTGCAAGGTCATCTTGCACCTGGATGTGGCCCAGGAAAGGAGGCAGCTCTCGCGGGCCGAGAGGGAGCTGTGGAAGGGCCTCAAGCTCAGGCTTTTAGGCCTGGCGGCGATCGAACGCTGCAGGAAAAGGCAGGCGTCTCGGCTCACTTGGCTACGCTCCGGAGATGCAACAACCAAATTCTTCATGGCAAAAATCTGCTCGAGGAAGAGAAAGAACTTCATCCACACCCTGAAAACCAATGATACAGTGGCCACGGAGCATAGTGAGAAAGAAGCGGCCATCCACAACCATTTTGACAGCAGCCTTGGAACTACTCAGCAGCGATCAACTACGATCAACTGGAGCCAGATTCAGATGCTAGCAATCCATGGAGGTGGGCTTGATAACCCTTTTATAGAGGATGAAGTGTGGACTGCGATACAGGCCTCCCCGGCAGAGAAATCCCCCGGGCCGGATGGTTTCAGTGGACTGTTCTTCAGATCATGCTGGCCTATAATCAAGGAAGACGTCATGCAGGCTTTCCATCAGTTCTACAACATGGCTGGCAGCAACTTTAGCATGCTAAATTCAGCGATCGTAGCCCTAATCCCCAAGAAAGACGACGCGAACTGCATCAACGACTACCGATCCGATTAGCCTGATACACTCTATAGCTAAGCTAGTCTCAAAAGTGCTCTCGATCAGGCTAGCCCCCGTGGTTCAATCCATCATATCGCCGGCCCAGACATCGTTTCTGAAAACTAGATGCCTGCACGACAGCTTCGTCTACGTCCAAAACTGTGTTAGAGCCCTACACCGCAGAAAAACATCGGCAGTACTACTAAAATTAGATATATCGAGGGCATTCCATAACTCTCCTGGGAATATCTTTCTGGAGCTCATGGCGACACTAGAGTTTAGTGCTAGATGGCGAGCCTGGATCACCCTGCTGCTCTCCACATCATCGTCTACATTCCTGCTCAATGGAGTTCCCAGAAGAACGATCCTGCACCAACGAGGACTAAGACAGGGCGACCCCCTGTTGCCGCTCCTTTTCATCCTTGCGATCGACCCCATCCACCACCTGCTAAAGGCTGCAGAAGAAGCACTCGACATCACCCCGGTGTCGGGCAGAGAGATCAAACTTAGGGTTAGTCTATATGCGGACGACGCCATCATCTTTGCAAATCCTATCAAGGAGGAGATCGAACAATTGATGTGCATGCTCGAGAGCTTCGGTGATGCCACTAGCCTGAGGATAAACAACTCCAAATCCACGGCGACTCCGATTTGCTATGGCGACATCGACCTAAATGATGTGCTGCAATCCTTTGGAGGACCGGTTATGCAGTTCCCGATGAGATACTTGGGGCTACCTCTGACTGTTGGCCGGCTTCGCCTAGTTCATCTCCAATTCATCCTTGATCACGTCAGGGCTAGGCTAGCGGGTTGGAAGGGAAGAATGCTATCCATCGCCGGATGGAGGGTCCTCGTCAGATGTGTCCTCACCGCCCTGCCAATGTTTGCTCTCACCGCGCTCCACGTCCCAACGAAACTGCTGAAGGAGATCGACAAATGTAGACGATGCTTCCTTTGGGGGCGCAGCCAGGAACTCTCAGGGGGCAGTTGCAAGGTCAACTGGGGCCGGGTTTGCTCCCCGATCATGCATGGCGGTCTTGGCATACTGGATCTTCCTAAGTTCAGCCGTGCCCTCTGGCTGCGATGGCTGTGGCACGCCTGGAAGAACCCGGAGCGCCCATGGGCGAGGATAGAGCCCCCCTGTGATGCCCCGGATCACGCCCTATTCAACACCGCCACGACGGTGACCATCGGCAACGGATAAACAGTAAGTTTCTGGCAGTGCTCGTGGCTGGGCTCGACGCCGCTGAAGTGCCTCTTCCCCAACCTGTTCAAGCACTCCAAGAGAAAGAATAGATCAGTGGTCCAAGCACTTGCTGAAGATCGCTGGATATTAGACCTGGCGCATGGAGAAACCAGCTCTCTTGTCCATGATGTGCTCAATCTTCATAGGCTGATTCAACAGCAACAGTTATCCCTCCAGGAATCCATTCAGGATCAGATCAGCTAGAACCTCAAAGCCTCTGGACAGTATAGCTCCTCTATCGGCTTACTCTCTTCAGTTCCAGGGTTCCACGATAGCTCACTTTCGTGAAGTGATCTGGGACACTTGGGCTCCGGCAAAGCTGAAGATCTTCGCGTGGCTCCTCCACCAGGATCGTCTCTCGTGCAATGATTGTCTGCAGCGAAGAGGATGGGCCAACAGTTACTTCTGTCAGCTATGCCTGCGGAACCTCGAGAGCGCCGAGCACCTGTTCTGGCACTGCACCTTCATGGAGAAGATCTGGGCCGAGCTGTCAACCTGGCAACACTGCCATGTTCTGGGACAAGCGCCTTGGATCCACGGCTCCAGCTCCTTGGACAAGATGGCGGCAATGATTGGGGTAGCGCCGCCAAATGCAAGAAAAGCAATAAAGTCCCTGACAATGCTTGCCCTTTGGGAGATCTGGCAAGAACGTAACCACTGCATTTTTAGGGCAAAGGAGGCAAATGTGACGAATGTGCTGCTCGCAATCCGAAGAAATCTCAGTCTATGGCAGCAATGTGGCGTCAAATTCATTCAGAGCCCCTTCGGGGACCCGCCATGAGAATAGGCTAGTGTCAAGTGCCTGGGGCACTCAGTTTTTCTTCACTCTTCTTCTTTCTATCCTTGATATTTGGATCCTCGCCTTGTCGCTTTTGTCAACTACTCCCTGCTTAAATCAATGAAATGCCAGCCTTAGCTGGTCCTTCAAAAAAGAAACATAGCTTGTTAAGTTTCAAGAGAATTCATTGTTTGAACCGTAATATGTGAATTGATTGCTACTTTGTCATGATGAGTTTTATGAGAAAGAGTTGTTATTATGATGCTAGGAAAAGTGATTGAAATTATCATTGATCAAACTTATGCACTATGCTAGCATTCACACTTCATAAATTATTTCTTTTATCATTCACCTACTCGAGGACGAGTAGGAATTAAGCTTGGGGATGCTGATACATCTCCAACATATCTATAATTTATGAAGTATTCATGCCATGTTTACAACAATTTTATATGGTTTTGGTATGATTTGAATGGAACTAACCGGACTGACGCTGTTTTCAGCAGAACTACCGTGGTGTTGTTTTTTGTGCAGAAATGAAAGTTCTCCAAATGCAACGAAACTTTTTGACGATTTTTTTTGGAACAAAAGAGGCACTAGAAGCCTCATGGGAGGGCCAGAAGAGCCACGAGGTGGGCACAACCCACCAGGGCGCGCCTGGAGCCCAACCCGTGTGCAGGTGGGTTGTGGTCACCTCGAGGCCCATCTTCGCGTGAAACCAACGCCAAAAAATCCTATAAATACAGAAACCCCCAGAAATAACCCTAGATCAGAAGTTCCACCGCCACAAGCCTCTGTAGCCATGAAAAACCAATCTAGACCCTGTTCCGGCACCCTGCCGGAGGGGGAAATCATCACCGGTGGCCATCTTCATCATTCTGGTGGCCACCATGATGAGGAGGGAGTAGTCCACCCTTAGGGCTGAGGGTTTGTACCAGTAGCTATGTGTTTAATCTCTCTCTTGTGTTCTTGAGTTGGCACGATCTTGATGTATCGCGAGCTGTGTTAATATAGTTGGATCATATGGTGTTTTCCCCTCTCTATCTTGTTGTGATGAATTGAGTTTTCCCTTTGAGATTTCACTTTTATCGGATTGAATACTTTGTTGGATTTGAGAGCACTTGATCTATGTCTTGGCACTCAACTCGCGGATTCCCGAGGTGACAATGGGGTAATCTATGCATAGGGCTTGATGCATGTTTTCGTCCTTGTTTCTCTGGTAGAAATCTTGGGGCACTCTTTGAGGTTCTTTGTGTTGGATTGAGTATTATGAATCTGAAATTGTTTGATGCATATCGTATAATCAACTCACGGATACTTGCAGTGACATTGGAGTATCTAGGTGACATTAGAGTTGGTTGATGTGTATCATATGGTGTTATTTTAGTACGAACTCTTGGATAGATCGATCTGAAAGGATAACTTGGTGTTATTTTAGTACGAACTCTTAGATAGATCGATCGGAAAGGGTAACTTTGAGGTGGTTTCATACCCTACAAACAATTTCTTCTTATGTTCTCCGCTAGATAAGAACTTTGGAGTGATTCCTCATCGCACATTGAGGGATGGTTATGTGATCCAATTATATTAGCATTGTTGAGAGATTGCACTAGCGAAAGTACGGACCCTAGGCCTCATTTTCAAGCATTGCAATGCCATTTGTGCTCCGTTTTACCGATTGCTACGTTGTTGTTTTTTGTTGTTCCTATTACAAAAATCAATATCTACTATCATTACTACGCTTGTATCACCATCTCTTCGCCGAACAAGTGCACCTATACAAATTACCATTGTATTTGGTGTGTTGGGGACACAAGAGACTTTTTATTATTTGGTTGTAGGGTTGTTTGAGAGGGACCATCTTCATCCTATGTCTCCCACGGATTGATAAACCTTAGGTCATCCACTTGAGGGAAATTTGCTACTGTCCTACAAAACTCTGTGCTTGGAGGCCCAACACGAGTCTACAAGAATAAAGTTGCATAGTAGACATCATGCATTAACGGAGGCACATCTTTGCACTCCTCTCACCGCCAACTCAAGTTGTGGTCACCGTCAACTCAAGTAGTGGGCGCATGCGGTCAATGCGGCGGAACGGGTAGTTGACGCCCAGAAGCCATTGAGATGGTCCAACACAACCATCATTTTTTATGTTGAGGATCACCCTCATCGCACAACTGCAGTCGGGTACTTGCCGTTGTTGGTCTCACCAATAATCCGCAACCTCAAGGTCACAAAAATGTTGGTTGACGGTGGGGCTGGTCTCAACTTGATCTCACCAGATGTGATCAAGAAGTTGCAGATCTCCAACGAGGACCTGAAGAAGACTGGCACATTCCAAGGAATCAATCCAGGAAGAAGCCAGATGAAGGGCAAGATCACCCTGCCGTTGATCTTTGGCAACGAACTCAACTGCAGGACAGAGAAGATTGTCTTTAATGTCGTCAAGATTCCATTGCCATATAATGGAATCGTTGGCCGCCTGGCACTGGCAAAATTCATGGATGCATCCCACTATGCATATAACACTTGAAGATGCTAGGAGCGATGAGTGTCAGCACCATCCATTATGAGAAGATGGATGCACTGATCTACGCTGAGCAACTCTACTGGGAAGCAGTAGCAGCATCTTCTGCCAAGGCACTTGCTCCTACCGACAAAGCTCCCGGGCGGAAGAAGAGGAAGAAGACCGTCAAGACCACGGAATCCGGCAAGCGCGCCTCTTCATAGTGCTGCGCTCCCATCAAGGATGTGCCGAAGAGCTCTGCCGGCAAGAGCAAGAAGAATAAAGCTGCTCCGCCAGAGACCAAGAAGGTGTCCGCCAAGGAGGACAGCGAGGGGGAACTTTCACCATAAGTTCCACCCTTGATGAAAAATAAGAAAGCGCGCTCATTGCCTTCCTGCGGGCGAATGTCGATGTGTTTGCATGGCAACCATCTGACATCCCCGGTGTTCCCAGGGAGGTAATTGAGCACCACCTTGCCATATGCCCTCATGCACGGCCCATCAAGCAAACATTGCGGAAGCAAGCTTTGGAACAGCAACAATCCATTGCCGAGGAGATAAAGAAGTTGGAAGTGGCAGGATTAGTCAGAGGTGTACTCCATCCTACATGGTTGGCCAATCCAGTTGTTATGCGCAAGGCAAACGGCAAGTGGCGGCTTTGCATTGACTATACAGATATCAATAAAGCTTGCCCAAATGACCCATTTCCCTTGTCACGCATCGACCAGATTGTTGACTCCACCACTGGATGTGATCTGCTGTCGTTTCTTGATGCCTACTCTGGGTATCACCAGATGTTCATATCAAAGGAAGATGAAGACAAAACCACATTCATAACTCCATGTGGCACGTACTGCTTTCTATGAATGCCTTTCAGATTGAAGAGTGTTGGTTCAACATTTGCAAGAGCAGTCTATATTGGTTTTGAGCCCCAGCTGCACAGAAATGTGGAGGCATACATGGATGATATAGTGGACAAAACCAAGGAGAAAGCAACATTTATACAAGACTTATAAGAAACATTTGCTAATCTGCGCAAGATCAATCTGAAGCTCAACCCCGAGAACTGTGTGTTCAGCATTCCATCCGGCAAGCTCCTCGGTTCTTTGCTTCTCAACGTGAAATTGAAGCCAACCCCAACAAGATCAAGGCGATTGAGCAGATTGAAGCACCAAAGCACGCCAAGGATGTGCGCCGCCTTGCCGGCTGCATTGCTACTCTAAGCAGGTTCATCTGCAAGTCTGCTAAGCATGCCCTGCCATTTTTCAAAATTTTGAGAAAGGTGGGTCCAATGAAATGGACTTCGGAAGCGGAGGCAGCGCTGCAAGACTTGAAGAAGTACCTCTCTTCTGCACCAACTCTAATTGCGCCAAGATCGCAAGAGCCGTTGCTGTTATACTCGGTGGCAACGAATCAAGTGGTCAGTGCTGCACTAGTGGCGAAGAGGGAAGCTAAAGGCGAAGAAGCAGTGAATGCAGACCAATCAAGTGAAAAGCCGGAATCTTCTCTGGCAAGTCTCGGTGCTGGCAAGTCAAGCGCAGAACAAGCAGATGAATCAGAACAGCAAGCTGTGTAGAATTACAAGTTGGTGCAGTGCCCAGTTTATTTTGTTAGTTCCATTCTCCAGGGGCCTAGATCAAGATATTCTGGCGTACAGAAGTTGCTATTTGGTCTCCTCATGGCCTCAAGCAAGCTGCACCACTACTTCCAAGCAGACCAGATTACTGTCGTCACTCGCTTTCCGATGCAAAGGATTTTGAGGAATCCAGATGCAACAGGCAGGATTGTTGAGTGGGTGTCAGAACTGTCAAGCTTTGGTCTCAAGTTTGAAAGTACTTCAACCATCCAGAGTAGAGCCTTGGCGGAGTTCATTGCTGAATGGATACCAACGCCAGACGAAGAAACTCCAAAAACACCTCTCCCCGGCAAGGAAACAACTCAGGACTGGATCATGTACTTCGACGGAGCCTTTTCGCTGCAAGGGACCGGTGCTGGAGTGCTGCTTGTCGCACCCACCGGAGAGCACCTCAAGTATGTGATTCAGATGCATTTCCTAGGGAGAAGGAGACAAACAACACTACTGAGTATGAAGGATTGCTTGCCGGTCTCAGGATCACGGCAGACATTGGAATCAGAAAGCTCATTATCATAGGTGACTCATAGTTGGTTGTAAAGCAAGTCAATAAAGATTACCAGAGCCCGTTTATGGAAGCATATGTTGATGAAGTGAGGAAATTGGAAAAGCACTTTGACGGATTGCAAACTGAGCACATTCCTTGTGCAGAGAACAGCATAACAGATGATCTGTCAAAGTGTGCGCACTCAAGCTACCTGTGGAACCAGGGACTTTTGTGCTCCACTTGACACAACCATCCTTAACACCATCAGTTGGGCAGAGCAAGAGAAGAAAGTCGAGCTCCGGCAAGTACCTTCCTCCCGGGTTGCCAGAAATGGCAAGCAAGGATGTTGCCGGGGACAATGGCAAGCTTGTTGATGAGCGGCAAGCTCCAGCAGAAACGCAAGTTCTTGTCGTAGAAGCTAGCGCTCTCACGGCTGAAGATATGCCTTTAGTCCTTGTTGTCGAGCCACAAGCTCCAGCATGGGCACAACAGATTGTTCATTTCCTTCAAAAGGGGGAACTTCTCGAAGATCAAGAAGAAGCTGAAAGAGTAGCCCATCAATCTAGTATGTATCAGTTTGTCGGCAACGACCTATACAGAAAGAGACCAAATGGGGTGAAATTGAAGTGTATTTATTGGGAAGATGGACAGAAGCTGCTGGTAGAGATACATGGGGGATATGTGGCTCTCACATAGGATCAAGGGCCCTTGATGGCAAAGCTTTCCGGCAAGGTTTCTATTAGCCCACCGCCCTCCAGGATGCAACTCAGCTAGTCACCAAGTGTGAAGCATGCCAGTTCCATTCAAAACAGTCACATCAGCCAGCTCAAGCTCTTTAAACAATCCCTCTCTCCTGGACCTTCTCGGTCTGGGGGCTCGACATACTGGGCCCCTTCCCACGCGCTGTCAAGGGCTTTGAGTACTTGTACATTGCAATCGAAAAGTTCACAAAGTGGCTAGAAGTGGAACCGGTGAGGAAGCTGACAACACAGTCAGCCGTCAAGTTCTTTAAAAGACTAGTTTGTCGTTTTGGAGTGCCCAACAGGGTCATCACCGACAACAACACACAGTTCATGAGCCGCACCTTCATGCAGTTCCTTGACGACCTCGGCAGCAAGCTTTGCTTTGCATCTGTTGCTCACCCAAGCAGCAACGGCCAGGCGGAGAGAGCAAACACTGAAGTGTTGCGTGGGCTCAAGACAAGAACTTTCGACAAGCTACACAAGTGCGGAAGGCGTTGGATTGATGAGTTGTCGGTGGTTCTTTGGTCACTTAGGACGACACCAAATCGAGCTACTGGCCAGACACCCTTCTCCCTAGTTTGTGGGGCAGAAGCAGTTCTCCCCACAAAACTCATGTACAGGTCACCTCGAGTGCTCGCTTATGATAAGCTTGAGCAAGAGCAGTTGCGCCAAGATGATGTCACACTCCTAGGAAGATCCTCTCTAGGCTGTTGTACATGATGCATGTTACCAGCAAGCTTTGTGCCGCTACCACGGCCGCAAAGTTCATGCTCGGGGCCTTGAGGAAGGCAACCTTGTTCTTCGGCGAGTTTAGTCTGCCAAGAATTCAAACAAGTTGACACCAAAGTGGTAAGGCCCTTACCGGGTGGTACGAGTCACTAGGCCTGGTGCAGTCCGCCTATAGAGCAAAGATGGCACCCCCAGTGCATAACTCTTTGAATATTGAGCATCTTCGCAAGTTCTACCCGTAAGGCGCGGGTTGCCGGGCCGCCCGGCAACCACCTTTTGTACAAGTTTGTCGATGTTGCATGTAATCCTTTGTACAAAGCCAGGCGTAGACCCTGTGCATAGTGAAATAAAGCTAAGTATTTCGCAACCCTTGTCAATTCACATGTTTAAGTATATGTGTTTCTCTTCTATGTTGTGATATACTTGCCTTGCATGGATGTTAACGAACCATCAAGGTTCCATACTTTTATTTTCTCTTCTTTATTTTTCTCAAAGGACAGAAGGTTGCCTCGCGTGCAAGTTTGCCGGGGGGGGGGGTAATGGTATGGATACCGGAAAGTGACGTTCAAGTTAATACTCCACGGCAAGAAGTACAACAAAGAAAAGCTAAGTTGAAATTTTTTCAAACAAATTTCCTTGTTGTAGAGCTATTCTCCCTAGAACATTTTTGGCTTTTGTATGGAAAACTTGCAAGCAACGGAACCTTGTCGTGATCAGATTCACTCTTGTCTTGCTTCGAGTCAGCTCAACAAGACTAGTAGATGCGTTGTGACCGTCAAGTTACCTTGCTGGCAGCGGCATTTCCAGCAGGTTGCTAAGGACCCGTTCCTCAGAGCGCTCGTGACAAATGTGCGCACCAGCAAGTTTCCAAACAGCATAGGAGACACATCATGCAAAAACAAAAATGAACAAGGGGAAACAGCACGCATTCATCAAACATGATAAGCGATAGATATTTAATCAAAAGTGCCCAACAACGTTTTCTTGCGTCCCTGCGGGGTTACATTGGGCGTGATACAAGGACAAAAGAAAGACGCCTAGGTGAAGCACGATTCGTCTTTAAAATCCAGCGATGGTGTTGCCTGCACCTAGCTGGAGTCGGAATCACCGTCTTCATTCTTGACGCTTGGACAGCTCTCGCCATCCTCGCTCTCACTGGAGGAGCTGGCATCGCTGCTGCTCGAGCACTCCGTGCAGCATTCCAAACGGCCACGAGAAGCTCTAAAAAACTTCACGAAGAGCGTGGCAGCTTTGTCGTACCTGAAGTGGAGGAGATGCCCTCGTCCTAAGCCACAGGAGCGGGCAAACTACTTCCACCCCTGCCACAAATATATGAAGCTGATGGGGGAGATCTTTGTCATCACCGAGGCAGGCCCATTGCAGCACCCGTCTGCTCGCAACCAAAGGCCTGGGGGCTCATCGCCTTCCATCGTCCTTGCAAAGGACTTTGGGAGTCGAAGCCAGCTCCTTGGCTGATGGTACATCACCACAACAAATTTGTATGTCATCCCCATCGAGTGAGCCTCCGCTGGGGGTGGAAGGGTGAGTATCCCGGCATGGCCACCTCGGCCCCGGGAACCACACCCTCCATGGCCATGGTTCGTGGCCCTTCCACGGAGACTGGAGCCAGCTTCCGCAGTCGTGGCAAGGGTGTGCACTCGGCCCGTGTATGAGTCCTCACGGCGATAGCGGATGCTCAAGCTCGACCCCTGCCCCTCGCCATCGAAACGATGGTTCTTGGAAGAATAGAGAAGAGGGAGAGACAGGGGAAGAAGATGGTGGTGGCTGATAGATTGGAATGGGAAGAGGTGAATGAGCAGCGCTCTCCGTGGGTTCCTCTTTATGGGGAAGGCACGAGGGCTGGCTCTTTACTGTTTGAAATGACTACACTGGGTCAGGCGCACTACTCTGGTGACCGCCCCTCTTCGCCAATCCCATGCTCTGCATGTAATATGCGTGGTGGAAGGGCGTGATAACCCACAAGTATAGGGGATCGCAACAGTTTTCGAGGGTAGAGTATTCAACCCAAATTTATTGATTCGACACAAGGGGAGCCAAAGAATATTTGCAAGTATTAGCAGCTGAGTTGTCAATTCAACCACACCTGGAGATAAATTATCTGCAGCAAAGTGATCAGTAGCAAAGTAGTATGATAGTTTGATGGTAGTAGCAACATCAATAGTAACAGTAATAGTGATAGCAGTGATTTTGTAGCAAGTGCAATAGTGACAGCAGTAGTAGTAACTTAGCCAGAACAATATGTAGGAAAATCATAGGCATTGGATCAGCAATTTGTTGGATGATATTCATCATGTGACAGTCATAACCTAGGGTAATACGGCACTAGCTCCAGTTCATAAATATAATGTAGGCATGTATTTCGTAAATAGTCATACGTGCTTATGGAAAGAACTTGCATGACATCTTTTGTCCTACCCTCCCGTGGCAGCGGGATCCATATTGGAAACTAAGGGATATTAAGGCCTCCTTTTAATAGAGAACCGGAACAAAGCATTAACACACGATGAATGCATGAACTCCTCAAACTACGGTCATCACCGGGAGTGGTCCCGACTATTGTCACTCCGGGGTTGCCAGATCATAACACGTAGTAGGTGACTTTAACTTGCAAGATCAGATCTAGAACATGGATATAATGGTGATAACATAAACGGTTCAGATCTGAAATCATGGCACCTGGGCCCAAAGTGACAAGCATTAAGCATGGCAAAGTCATAGCAACATCAATCTCAGAACATAATGGATACTAGGGATCAAGCCCTAACAAAACTAACTTGATTACATGATGAATCTCATCCAACTCCTCACTGACCAGCGAGCCTACGAAGGAATTACTCACTCCCGGTGGGGAGCATCATGGAATTGGTGATGGAGAAGGGTTGGTGATGACGAAGATCGAAGATCCCCCTCTCCGGAGCCCCAAACGGACTCCAGATCTGGCCTCCCGATGAAGAACAGGAGGTGGCGGCGGCTCCGTCTCGCGAAACGCGATAATTCTTTTTCCCCTATTTTTTCTGGAAAAATAGGATTCTATAGCGTCGGTTTCAGGGTCTGCGGGGCCACCAGGTGGGGACAACCCACCTGGGCGTGCCTGGAGGGGGTGACGCGCCCTGGTGGGTTGTGCCCACCCAGGTGCCCTCCTCCGGTGGTTCTTGGCTCCAGTATTTTTCTTTTATTATATAAAAATTCCTCGCAAAGTTTCGTTCCATTCCGAGAACTTTTATTTCTGCACAAAAACAACACCATGGTAGTTCTGCTGAAAACAGCGTCAGTCCGGGTTATTTTCATTCAAATCATGCAAATTAGAGTCCAAAACAAGAGGAAAAGCGTTAGGAAAAGTAGATACGACGGAGACGTATCAACTCCCCCAAGCTTAAACCTTTGCTTGTCCTCAAGCAATTCAGTTGATAAACTGAAAGTGAAAAAGAAAAACTTTTACGAACTCTTTTGCTCTTGTTTGCATAAATAAGCTTAAGTAGCACCCAGGTTTTCAGCAAAGATTATAACTAACCATGTTGACAATAACTCTTAAAAATTATATTAACTCATAACAATGACATAATCAGCTAGCGAGCAATAATAAGATATCTCGAACAACAACACATTATTAAAACAACCATGATATAATATGACAATAGTGGTATCTTGCTAGCCCTTTCTGAGACCGCAAAACATAAATGCAGAACACCTCCAAAGTCCGAGCAGCGACTAAACATTGTAATTCATGGTAGAAAAGATCCAGTCATGATGCACCCAATATTAGTTACACACAATGCATAAGCATGACAGCAGTGCTCTCAGGTTCTGGCACTTATTTGAGAAGGTGATGACACAACATAAAAGTAAATAGATAGTCCCTTCACAGAGGGAAGCAGTGATTTGCAGAGGTGCCAGAGCTCAAGTTTTAAAAACAGAGGTAAATGAAATTTTGAGAGATGCACCCTTCTTGTTTACTTCGCAACCATCAGTTATCAATATCTTCCATGCTAAACACATTAGTGGCGGTTCCCAAGTGATAAAAGTAAAGGTTTACTCCCCCTCCACCAACATTCACACTCCACGGCTTGTCCGAAACGACGGGTGGCGTCCATACCAACAACAGTCCCGTGGGAGTTTTGTTTAATTATTTGCATTTTGAGTTCGAGACTGGGAATCCCTATTACCACCCCTCTCGTGCAAGGACGAGTGAATAAACACTCATCATGAGAATAACCCGCTTAGCATGGAAGATACCAACTACCTCCTGTCACTCAATGAACAATCCAGGCACACAAAAAGGATATTTATTTGAAGTTTTTAGAGGTGGCACATGCAAATTTACTTAGGACGGCAGGGTAATACCGCATATAGGTAGGTATGGTGGACTCATCTGGAATAACTTGGGTTCAAGGTTTTTGATATACAAGCAGAATTCCCACTTAGTACAGGCGAAGGCTAGCAAATAGGTTGAGAAGCGGCCAGCTAGAGAGCAACAACGGTCATGAACATGCATTATGCATAAGTAACATTGGATACTAGCATGAGTAGGATATGAACACCATGAACATAAATATCATAGAGGCTATGTTGGTTTTTATTCAACTACATGCATGAACATGTGCCAAGTCAAGCCACTCGAACATTCAGAGGAGGAAACCATATCATCATACTACATCACAATCATTTTAATGCAATGTTGACATCCAAGATAAATCATTATCCACTCCAAGCTACTTATGCATGGCATGAGAAACTATAATCTCTAATTGTCATTGCAAACATGTTTTATCATAATAGGCTGAATCATGGATACTAGGTTAAACATATTTACAAAAACAGAACAAGTCGAGTTCATACCCGTTTCTCCCTGCCACGGCCAGTTCATCAAATATCGTCATTATTGCCTTTCTCTTGCATGACCGAACGATTTGAAAATAATAATAGTGCAAGAGTGTCGTGGACTAAGCTGGAATCTGCAAACATTTTATTCAAAAGGAGAAGACAAGGTAAAATGTGCTCTTTATTAGATCAACAATAATGCATATGAGAGCCACTCAACATTTTCATCGTTGTCTTCTCCTCGGTACGACTCGATAAAAAGGAAAAAAGAAATTCAGAAAAACACACTGAAATATTTTTTGGAGTTTTTGGTTTTTCGTAAACAAGCAAATAAAAAGGGAAAAGCAAAAACAAGAAAAACTATTTATAGGGGAAAGCTCCCAACAAGTAAAAGAAGAACAAAGAAATCTTTTTGGGTTTTCTTTTTAGTACTACAACAATTTAAACTAGGAAGAAAAATCAAAAAGAAGCAAGAAATATATTTTTGGATTTTCTCAAAGTTTTTCAAACACACAAGAAGAAAGCGAGAAAATAAATCTAACATGGATAATACAAATGAAAAAGTGTGAACATCGACAACAGGAATGAAATGTGTGAACATGAATGTAATGTCGGTGGAAATACGTACTCCCCCAAGCTTAGGCTTTTGGCCTAACTTGGTAATCTTCAGTAGCCTGCATAATGGTCGGAGTGATAACTCATGGAGGCTCTTGGTGCGGATGCAGCCTACCGTGCAGCCACCACTGCCACGTTATGAGCTCGGGCCTCGCTCTCGAGAACATAATATCTTCCCCTACTGTGAACATTAAAGAGAGCAGGTGCAGGAAAATATGTGTCCACAACAGAATCCTTATTAAATAGCAATTTATAAGTGAAATTATGGGGTTCACCTCTAAGGATCTTATGATGTTTCATAACTTCAAAGTCTAGGTACTGCGTGGGTAAAATAGGGTCATGGAGCAAAGGTGAAACCCCCAGCTCTCTTGCTAAGAGTGTGGCATAAATTCCACAATAAAAATATCCACTACCAGCGTTGTGTTGCAACATACATGCAATAATCGCTCCAAGATTATAACTTTTGTCACCGGTGAGAGCAGTGCGAATGAGGCTCAAGTCTGGAGCACAAAGTGTACTGCAATCTTGTTTGCCTACAATGCATTTTCCATTGAATAATGCGAAATACTGGATTACGGGAAAATGAATGCTCTTTATTCTACCTTGCGTCACTCCCCTATTTTCACCATAACAAAGACTAGTCAAGAATATCTCAAACTCAGACCTTGGTGGTTCATCAAGCAAACCCCAAAATGGGATTTTACAGTGGTGAGCAAATCTCTCTAAAGAAATGGTAAATGGATTTTCATATAATTTAAATGACACCCTAGACTCACGGGGATGTAATTTAAATCCTTTGACAAATGATTCAGTGAGAGTGAGGTGTTGGTTGCACTTATCTGAAATGTAAGGACCGAGCTCGGCATTGTGAACATATTGCTCAAATTCTTCCTTAATGCCCACGCTCACCATATAATCATCGCATGGCCATAGGCATGTTTTGGTGGCGGCATCTCGTATAGAACTTTCACTTGGCTCAACATAAGATCGACGAGCGGAGCTGCTACTAGAAGATGCCTCCGAGGACCTCCGCCTCGAAGAACTCCTTCCAAAGAAGTTCATAATATTCGCGTACAATTTTCTGAAAAATTTTGTGTCACAAATTTTCGTCAACAAAACTTTGTAAGATTGAAAACAACTATTCATAGAGATGCATAGAGGCCATAACAAGCATTCAAACTACTTAGAACTCTAAGAATTCAACATGCAAGCACATCAAGAGCAGCACCAAGAGTAGCTAATTATTCAAAATATAAACCACTAAAGCAAAAACTAATTGGACTAACGGAGGAGTCACATACCAAGCAACAATCCCCCGAAACAGTTTCAGAAACGGAGCTTCGAGCAAAGAGATCGAAATCCGTGGGTTTGAGAGCAAGAACACGAGAGAGAGAGCAATGGTGAATTTTTTCTGGAGGTAGGTGATGATGTGGAATGAAGGGATAAGTGAGGGGGGCCACGTGGGGACCACAACCCACCAGGGCGCGCCTGGGGGTCCTGGCGCGCCCAGGTGGGTTGTGCCCACCTGGTGCACCTCCCTCTAATATTAATTGCACCAAAAATTCTTAAATATTCAGAAAAAAATCCTATTAAATTTTCAGAGCATTCTGAGAACTTTTATTTTTGGGTCATTTTTTTATTGCATAGAAAACTCAGAAAACAAACAAAACATGGCATTTTATTTTATTTAACTAATAAAACAGAAAACAAAAGGTAGGGACAGAAAGTAGTGCTCACTAAATTCATTAACTTCATACCTCTCAAAAATGATCCATTAATAAGGTTGATCAGGTCTTATTAACAACCACTTTCGATTAGCATGAAACCGAAGAACTTTCATAAAACACTAAGTTACCTCAATGGGGATATGAATGTCCCCGACAATAAGCATTTCATATTTCTTTTTGACAGTAGGTAGAGGTAGTTGAAAACTTCCAATAGTGATTGTCGGAGATTTTTCAATAACATTAATACCATTCACTTGGAATTGTTTCCTCGGAAAGTGCACCGTATGCTCATTACCATTGATATGAAAAGTGACCTTGCTTTTATTGCAATCAATAATAGCCCCTGTAGTATTCAAAAAGGGTCTACCAAGGATACGACATGTTGTCGTCCTCGGGCATCTCAAGTATAACAAAGTCAGTCAAAATAGTAACATTAGCAACAACAACGGGCACATCCTCACAAATACCGATAGGTATGGCAGTTGATTTGTTAGCCATTTGCAAAGATATTTCAGTAGGTGTGAGTTTATTCAAATCAAGTCTTTTATATAAAGAGAAAGGCATAACACTAACACCAGCTCCCAAATCACATAAAGCAGTTTTCACATAATTTCCCTTAATGGAGCAAGGTATAGTTGGTATTCCCGGATCTCCAAGTTTTTTAGGTACTACATCTTTAAAAGTATAATTAGCAAGCATGGTGGAGATTTCAGCCTCCGGTATTTTTCTCTTATTGGTGATGATGTCTTTCATGTACTTTGCATAAGGAGGCAATTTTAAGATATCAGTCAAGCGAGTACGCAAAAAGACTGGCCTCAGCATTTCAGCAAAGCGTTCAAATTCTTCATCATCTTTCTTTTTAGTTGACTTACGTGGAAAGGGCATAGGTTTTTTAACCCATGGCTCTCTTTCCTTACCGTGTTTACTAGCAACAAAGTCTCTTTTATCATATCTTTTATTCTTGGGTTGTGGGTTATCAAGACCAACTGTTGGTTCTATCTCAACATCATTGTCTGGTTCTTTATTATTTGTTTGAGTTTCTTCATGAACCTCATCATTATCTTTTTCATTATCAGAAGGTGAGTGTTCACTACCAGATTGAGTTTCAGCATCAGAGATAGAAACTTCATTATCATTATCAGGAGGTTTTTCTACTTCAGGTTCACTAGGGGCATGCAAAGTCCTATCATTTTTCTTCTTCTTTTTCTTTTTAGGAGGACTACATGCATCGGTGTCAACTCTTTGAGAGTCTTGTTCAATTCTTTTTGGGTGTCCCTCAGGATAAAGTGGTTCCTGAGTCATCCTACCTCCCCTAGTCATTACTCTAACAGCATGATCATTGATATTATTCATTTCATCTAACAACTCTCTTTGAGATTTAGCAACTTGTTCTAACTAAGTTTGAACCATAGAAGCATGCTTTCCTACACCTCTAACATCATTTGAGATTCTAAATAACAAGTCACTCAAGCGAGCAATCATATCAGAATTGTATTTCAACTGTTTCATAACATTTGCATTGAAGTGATCTTGCTTTCTAATGTAATTATCAAACTCATAAAGGCATTGGCTAGGATGTTTATTATAAGGAATATCACCTTCATCGAACTTTAGTAAAGAATTTACCTCTACCACCTTAGGTGGTGGTGGTGTATCAAGCCCATGTATTTCTTCAATAGGTGGTAAATTTTTAACATCCTCTGCTTTAATACCTTTTTCCTTCATAGATTTCTTTGCCTCTTGCATATCTTCGAGACTGAGATATAAGATACCCCTCTTCTTTGAAGTGGGTTTAAGAGGTGGTTCAGGAAGAGTCCAATCATCATAATTTTTCAATATGTTATTCAATAGTTCTTCAGCTTGCCCAATAGTTCGTTCCCTGAAAACACAACCAGCACAACTATCTAGGAAGTCCCTAGAAGCATCGGTTAGTCCATTATAGAAGATATCAAGTATTTCATTTTTCTTAAGAGGATGATCAGGCAAAGCATTAAGCAATTGGAGAAGCCTCCCCCAAGCTTGTGGGAGACTCTCTTCTTCAATTTGCACAAAGTTAAATATTTCCTGCAAGGCAGCTTGTTTCTTATGAGCAGGGAAATATTTTTCAGAGAAGTAGTAAATCATATCCTGGGGACTACGCACACAACCAGGAGCAAGAGTATTGTACCAAGCTTTAGCATCACCCTTTAATGAGAACAGAAACAATTTGAGGATATAATAGTAACAAATTTTCTCATCATGAGCAAAAAGGGTGGCTATATCATTCAAGTTAGTAAGATGTGCCACAATAGTTTCAGTTTCATAACCATGGAAAGGATCAGATTCAACCAGAGTAATTAACTCTGGGTCGACAAAGAATTCATAATCCTTATCATCAACACAAATAGGTGAAGTAGCAAACTTAGGATCATGTTTCATTTTAGCATTCAGAGTCTTTTCTTTATACTTGCTTAATAATTTTTCTAGATCTTCTCTATCCTTACAAGCAAGAATATCTCTAGTTGCCTCCTCACCCACAACATAACCTTGCGGTACCAGAGGCAATTCATATCTAGGAGGGCTAGCTCTAACAGGTGTTTCAAGATTTTCAGTTTCAAGCTCATCATCAGTTTCAACAATATCATGTTGTCTTACTCTAGCAATTTGTTCATCAAGAAATTCACCTAGTGGCACATTATCATCAAGCAAGGTACTAGCATCATCATGAGTAGCATTCATAGCAGAAGTAGCATCATCAATAACTTGCGACATATCAGAATTGATAGCATGTGGTGGTGTTGCAAGTCTACTTATAACAGAAGGTGAATCTAAAGCGGAGCTGGATGGCAGTTCCTTACCTCCCCTCGTCTTAGAGGGGAAAATCTTAGTCTTAGCATCCTTCAGATTCTTCATAGTGATAATTTGATAATAATCTCAAGTGACTCAACAAATATAGCTATGCTCCCCGGCAACGGCGCCAGAAAAAGGTCTTGATAACCCACAAGTATAGTGGATCGCAACAGTTTTCGAGGGTAAAGTATTCAACCCAAATTTATTGATTCGACACAAGGGGAGCCAAAGAATATTTGCAAGTATTAGCAGCTGAGTTGTCAATTCAACCACACCTGGAGATTAATTATCTGCAGCAAAGTGATCAGTAGCAAAGTAGTATGATAGTTTGATGGTAGTAGCAACAACAATAGTAACAGTAACAGTGATAGCAGTGATTTTGTAGCAAGTGCAATAGTGACAGCAGTAGTAGTAACTTAGCAAGAACAATATGTAGGAAAATCGTAGGCATTGGATCGGCAATTTGTTGGATGATATTCATCATGTGATAGTCATAACCTAGGGCGATACAGCACTAGCTCCAGTTCATAAATATAATGTAGGCATGTATTCCGTAAATAGTCATACGTGCTTATGGAAAGAACTTGCCTGACATCTTTTGTCCTACCCTCCCGTGGCAGCGGGGTCCATATTGGAAACTAAGGGATATTAAGGCCTCCTTTTAATAGAGAACCGGAACAAAGCATTAACACACGGTGAATACTTGAACTCCTCAAACTACGGTCATCACCGGGAGTGGTCCCGACTATTGTCACTCCGGGGTTGCCGGATCATAACACATAGTAGGTGACTATAACTTGCAAGATCGGATCTAGAACATGGATATAATGGTGATAACATAAACGGTTCAGATCTGAAA
This sequence comes from Thinopyrum elongatum, assembly GCA_011799875.1. Lineage (NCBI taxonomy): Eukaryota > Viridiplantae > Streptophyta > Magnoliopsida > Poales > Poaceae > Thinopyrum > Thinopyrum elongatum. Next base: position 392,994,338 of record CM022303.1, read on the forward strand.
TCATGGCACCCGGGCCCAAAGTGACAAGCATTAAGCATGGCAAAGTCATAGCAACATCAATCTCAGAAGATAATGGATACTAGGGATCAAGCCCTAACAAAACTAACTCGATTACATGATGAATCCCATCCAACTCCTCACCGACCAGCGAGCCTACAAAGGAATTACTCACTCCCGGTGGGGAGCATCATGGAATTGGCGATGGAGAAGGGTTGGTGATGACGAAGATCGAAGATCCCCCTCTCCGGAGCCCCAAACGGACTCCAGATCTAGCCTCCCGATGAAGAACAGGAGGTGGCAGCGGCTCTGTCTCGCGAAACGCGATAATTCTTTTCCCCCTATATTTTTCTGGAAAAATAGGATTTTATAGCATCGGTTTCAGGGTCTGCGGGGCCACCAGGTGGGGACAACCCACCTGGGCGCGCCTGGAGGGGGTGGCGCGCCCTGGTGGGTTGTGCCCACCCAGGTGCCCCCCTCCGGTGGTTCTTGGCTCCGGTATTTTTCTTTTATTATATAAAAATTCCTCGCAAAGTTTCGTTCCATTCCGAGAACTTTTATTTCTGCACAAAAACAACACCATGGTAGTTCTGCTGAAAACAGCGTTAGGCCGGGTTAGTTTCATTCAAATCATGCAAATTAGAGTCCAAAACAAGAGGAAAAGCGTTAGGAAAAGTAGATACGATGGAGACGTATCAGGGCACAGTAAAAGAAAAGATTATGACAGATATGGCAGTTATCTTCTGCCACGCGTGCCTGCGCATTGTATTGGGCCTAGCCCAACGACGCCTTGCATGTGTGTGTGGCCCAGGCCCGGGGGCTCCTGTTGGTGTACTAAGAATTGGGTCATTAATACCCTAGACTTATGCATAGGCAGTAGCAGCCTTCCCTGTGGCAAGGCTTGCCGCAGGATAACCAAGGCCGAACTCAAGACTGGATTATGAGAAGCAAAGAAGATCTCAAAAGACAGATTAGAAACAGTGAAGATACAACTTGGCGACCCGGCAAGACCCTTGCCGGGGGAAAGCTAGCAAAGCCCGCCAAGTCAACAAAGGCCGGTAAGCTCTGAGCCCGGCAAGAATCCCACTACCTTGCCACCGCTCCACCTCATCGATCAGGTTGTCACTTGTCGATTAGGTGTCGAGCAGGCAGGTAGTTAGGTGAGATTTGTCTGGGCACGTGGCAGCTCACCGTCGAAGATATAACTTTAAGGACACCCGTCCAAATGATGTGTCAAGGAAATAGAAGGTAGATGGGTGAACGACACAGAAGGACAGATCAACCTTGTCGGGGAGCTCCATCCACAAGACACCTCATGGAGCATTTAATGGTTTTGTCCTAACCCGTCAGAGTTAGGTATTTGGCACTGTAGCCACTATTCATAGTGCATAATTACCATTTTGCCATTGTGGTGACCCCTTAGTCTATAAAAGGAGGCCCATGGCTACCTTAAGAAAGGTCGAAAACATGTCCATTTGCACTCGTAGCTGAACCTCCGAGCACCTTGCCGGACGTGTGCTCCTTGTAACTGGACACATATACATCCAATACACAAAGCAGGAGTAGGGTTTTACGCTTCACAGCGGCCTGAACCTGGGTAAACCTCATGCGCTTTTCTGCTAGCTACGCTCTTTGTGCTCGTCGATCCCTCCATTCGACGCACGACAATCGCGTTGGCTGCAAGTATTTGCTCTTTTGTGTGTAGGTGCTGTTAACGAGGTTTCGCTTGGTTCTCCTACTGGATTGATGACCTTGGTTCTTAACTGAGGGAAATACTTATCTCTACTGTACTGCATCATCCTCTCCTCTTCAAGGAAATCCCAACGTAGCTCACAAGTAGCACGGTTTTCCATGACACACCTATCTGTGGGCCCCTGGGGTCTATATATCATCCTTTTGACAGAGAACAAGAGGGAGTTTGACCATGAACGGATTCCTTCTGGTTCGTGTTATACGGTGGGTCATGGTGACATGTTCGAGAAAAGTTCATGCTCATGCATTCTCAGGATTCCCTCCCACATGCTCGAACTGGTGGGTAGACCGACACCCTACATACGTCATCCTTAATTACCTAGCTTTCATGGGGGTTGTTAGGTTTGTGAGGTAGGCGCCACATCAAAATTGTACATTGGGTATTTAAAACACATCACCCCTTCCTACGTACATTAATTTGGGCAGAATGCAGGTGGTGCTAATCTTCTAGCCCCTCTCGTGTGGTTTTCGGTGATGGTCCCATTTGTGGGCTCACGCGGTCTATAATATCCTTTTTTTACCGACAGCAACAGTGGTTGTTTGAACAAGATAGATTCACTTGGTCCATGTTATGGTAGGTCATGGTGACATGCATGTCCGACCAAAGTATGAGTGCATGCCTCCCGCCGACAAGAAGTGGGTGTGGGGCCGGCACCCTACGACCTTAACCTGCCATTATGCATATCCAAGGGGGGTTTCTGGTTTGCGAGGCAGGTTCCACATCAAAGTTGTGCATTGTGTATTTAAACATCACACCACCCTTTTCCTACATATATTTGGCCACTTCCAGGTGGTGGTGGTTTTTTGGCCCCTCTCACCCGATCTTTGACGATGCGCCAACCAGTTGTCCCGCGCGGTCTATCCCTCGTGACCGAAATCGAGTGGGTCCGGTTTGACCAAAAGATAGATTCTCTTGGTTGTGTTATACCAGGTCATGGCTAAATGCCAGACAAAGTTTGAGCTAGGTCATGAGTTCATAGGATTCCCTCCTCTGGCACGAAGTGGAGGGGCCAAAACCCTACGTTCATGTCATGAACCCTTTTCTGTTGCACTAGACGCTTTTATGCATGCATATATATATATATGCGTGATGTGCCACATCAAAGTTGTGCATTGGGAATTTAAACTTCACACACCACCCTTTTCATACATATATATTTGGGCTACATGTGGTGTGGTTGTGTTCTGACCATCTCTTGCATTTTTGGCCTTTTTGTTGCCAAATGGTGCTATATAAAATAGCAGACAACTCAGATGAAACAAATATCTATGAATGTACATGCAATGGATACGGGTGCACCGGGCTAACCGTGTGTGACACCCGTGCCCTGTAAAATTAGCACAGTGCACTGGTGGCAACGAGCCACGACCTAGCAAGTGCCAACCAGGGTAAAGGGGTAATGCGTACAGGGAATTTAGGATGAATTCCACGTCTGCATCTAAAAATTAGGATGAACTGTGTGCGATGAACTAGCTAGCTAGAAATCTCAAAAAAAAAACCTGCCTTGCACAATGCAAAAAATTGGTGGTTCCGCGGCTTTTCCTTATTATCGTACACAATTATTATGTTTGGAGCGTATGTAATCTTGGTTGCTCCCACCTCACTTTAATTCCTTTACCCAAATTTTAGTAGCCGCGATATTTCAACCGCCGCCCTCACTCCTCCACAACGGACCTTATAGTAAAATTTCAGTAGTGGAGGCATTTCAACCATCGCCCTCCCTCGTCTACCACCATCTCCACCCACCATTACTAAAATTTTCAGTAGCCACGACATATCTTCAAAAAACAGCCAGGGCCCCTCCACAGGCCACACACACCCACCCCTCCACCCCTCCCATTTGAACCCTAGCTCGTTGTCGCCGCTGCCCTCCGCCACCAACTTGTGCCGGTCTGCCCGTGCCTCCTAGCTTATATAAGTTCAGGTTACCCACTGATCCCCATACCCTCGCCGCCCTGAGTTTTTAGATGAGGCATGTGGTGTCCCTCCCCCCAGATCCCCATCCCCTACTCTAGAGAGTCGCAGCCTAAGCCCGACCACATATCCTGGGGAGCCCTACGAGCGTATGGCCAAAAAGAGATCTACCATGGCCTCTCCGCTGGACGATGGTGAGGTGGTCGCCGTTCGTGCCGAACTGTCGATCCCGGAGGAACACCTCGCCGTGGAAGTCGGCGAGAACGTTGACTACATTGCCACGTCGAAGGCTTCAAGTTAGCGGGCTCGCGTATTCCTGTATCTCGGGACAGCCGGCTACGACATCAAACTAGCCAACAGCGACTGCTTCACGCAAGCCATGTCACAGGTTAAGTGGTCCATCCCCAATACCTCTGGTCAATCATCGTCGATCTCTTCAAAGGCCCCGCCACTGATCTCCTCTGTCTCCCGGTCAAGGATTTGCGATCCTTGTACGCCATCGAGCCCATTTTTTTTCTTCTGAAGGGCACGTTCTACGGTGGTGGCTTGGGATCCTCATTTGCCAAGTCAGGTCTTATCGACCACGACCACGAGAAGGGCACCCACTACGACTCTTACAATGTCAAACAACCCATCTGCGACATCAGGGAGCGCACCCTGGGTTTGTGCTCTTCCAAGTCGAAGGAGCCCATCCATGACAAGTGAAGCAATATCCTATCAGCAAATCTTACTTTTCTAGCTAGCCAACTCATACCCATTGTTGTAGTAGCTTTTTCCATGCGATGTTTTAACTATCATGTTTAATTATTTAAGTTATGCAAAAATGTAATGTTCAATAGGGCTATCTGATGTTTAAGTATGAATTGTCCAGTTCAATTTCATGAATGGCTATATTTGGTTGTTTACAGTGAGTAGATGCCTTGTTTATCTGTATTTGGTTGTTAGGTTCATTGTAGTGAGCATTTGTCCAGTTTTCAAGAAGATGCCTTGTTTATCTGTATTTGCTTGTTAGGTTGGTTGTAGTGAGCCTTTGTCCAGTTTTCAATGGTATTTGATTGTTATAGTGAGCATATATGCCTTGTTTATTTCAGTTATTCACAATGTGATGTTCATTATGTGCAAGTATGAACTGTGCAGTTCAATTTCATCAATGCCAGTTTGAACGACTCTATTTGGTTCTTGTTATGCCTAGTGTAGTTAACACGTGCCCTTTACTTCAGTTTTACACATTTATCTAGTGTGATGTTTAAGCACGAGCTATGTTCTATTCATTTTCAACAGTACCAGTTTGAATTACAATATTTGGTCATTGTTAAGCCTGTTGTAGTTAACATTCCCTTCCATTTTTTATCTGCTTTGACAGCATGCTAAAACCAATACATTCAAGCTATCATTTGGAGATGATGTTGTTTAGCATGACTATATTTGGTTGATGTTAAGCCTATTTTACTTATCATGCCTTTCCATGTACTTACACGGGACAACAATGAGAGTGGTCGACATTTTCCACCGAGGTTAGTTTCATCCCTCGGCCTATACTCCCTTCGTTCCATAATGTAGTGCATATAGATCCACACCTGGACACTTTTTAGCTTCTAATATTGACTTTTTGCTTGTAGGTACATATGTCCTCGGCAAAGATCCATGCCTCGACCCTTTTTTGCGTATGGGGCAATGAGATATTCATGAACCAGCATCAAGTGAGGAAACTGGTAAGGATTGTTAGCAAAAAGATACGAACGATGGCAATTAACCTATTTGTTTACGCTCTATACAACACAATAGTGAGATGTACCATGGTAACGACAAACTCTGTAGCCTTCTCTTTTTACTGCCCATAATGAGTTGTCAGACAACAATGTATGAATCTTTTTCATTTGTAGTGGTTCCCAAAGCAGTTTACTCAAGATTACATGACAAAGTGCATGATTGGTGGACATGCAATGAAGGTTAAAGTATTTCATTGAGACTACAATGAGCATCGAAAAATCCTAATGAAGACAGTGAAGGATGGGCGGGCAGCCATCACAAGGGGTTGGCCTAGAGTCGTGCGCACATTCGGCATGGAGGAGGGCATAATATGGGCATTCCGCTTCACCTTCTCTAGCAATCATAATGTCTTTCGCCTCTGTTTTTACCATCTTTACTGAAATGTGGTTCATCATTCTTTGGAGGTGCTTCTGTAGTTCTTCAGTATATGTACCTGTGCATCGATTATGCATTAGTCCTTGAATCTATATTTTTAATAAATATGATTCGATATGAAATAAGTGATTGCCTACTTTCAAATTCAAAATCTGTTTCAAATTCAAATTTTGTGAATTTTAAATCCAGGGATTAAATTAGGGATAAATTATGCTCTGCAGGCCATTACACTGCACACGGTTTGCGAAAGCAAAATGTCAATGATAAACATCAAGATCAGGCATGTTTCTCAAATCACTACGTGTGCGATGAATCTCTACTGCATACACAACAGCCAAGAAAAATGTGTGAGATTAACAATAGCAGCGCACACAATTACTTCTTACTAAATGTTTGTGATAGTCTCCTTATCACACTCACTTTGCGATCATGAACTGTTTATGATGTCCTGCGCATCATAAATGTTGTTCATAGAAGAACGCGTGCGATAGGCCTTCATCCGACACATACAATTTTATATATTGCAAACGTCTATGGACAGGTCAACGTGTGGGATATATTCAAGCTTCACATACAATTTTATAGGGACAACTGTATGCACTCTTACATCCAATTGCATATGGTGCAGGAAAAATAAATGTGTGTGATAGTCTCCTTATCATACACGCTTTATAATAGTGAACTATTTGTAATGGGGCGTGCATCATATATGTTGCACCATAGAATAGCGCGTGTGATGGTAATGCCAACCCACATGAGTAGCAAGGATGGAGCGTTTGGGAAATTTCATATATCACAAACAGTTGTGTGATGACTCGCGTTTGGGATAGATGCGGGCATCGCATATGCTTAGTTCTACAAAGCGTATGCATTCCTACTCCCTATCGCAGATGATTTCTGGGTCGTCTGGGATGGACCCCCTATCGCACACACAAGCAAGGCGACAGTTTAAAACTCTGTTGTGGAAAGGGATTAAAAACCGTTTGTATAGGACGTCGCTGCACCAGTGTATGCATGATACTTCGTTTGTGATTCCTTATGCGAAATGCGTAACAAATTTTGGGAGCGATATTATCTCAAGGATGGCTATATTATTGCGGACTAACAAACTTTGTATACCTGAGTCTTCTCTTAGTTTGTTGCTTCTGCAAGAAGCTCACGGTGGAGGACTTATGGGACACTTCGGCTGCAACAAAGACCTTCGCCATGCTCTCCAAGAACTACTTTTAGCCAAAGATGTTTTGCGACATTTCATGATACACCAACCGGTGCATCACATGTCACAAAGCTCTGTCACAAGCTCAATCTCATGGCTTACATATGCCGCTTCCAATTTGGTACCACCCATGGGAAGATATTAGTATGGACTTCGTGCTTGGTTTTCCTAGAACTCAAAATGGCAAAGATTCAGTATTTGTCGTTGTGGATTGTTTCTCTAAGATGGCACATTTTGTTCCATGCGACAAGATAGACTATGCTTCACATGTTGCAAATCTCTTTTATAGGGAAATCTTGTGTTTACATGGAGTGCCCAAGACTATTGTGTCGGACTGCGATGTCAAGTTCCTTAGCTACTTTTGGAAGACGCTATGCGCCAAGCTCAGAATCAAGCTCCTCTTCTAATCAGCGTACCATCCACAAAACGACGGCCAAACAGAGGTCACCAACCGAACCTTATCTACACTACTTCATGTCTTGATGAAGAAGAACATCAAGGAGTTGGAAGAATGCTTGCCCATCACCGAGTACGCCTACAATCGCGCACGACACTCTACAACCGCCAAGTCCCCCTTCGAGGTCGTCTATGGCTTCAACCCATTGGCACCATTAGACATCATTCCTCCAGCACTACAAGAGCGAACAACATGGACGCGAGCATAAGAGCAAGTTACCCTAAGAAGGTGCATGAAGATACATGTCAGAGGATAGAGAACCAAGTGCGCCGCCTCACTACCAAGCGCAAGATAAACAAGCACCCCATGGTGTTCAATCCCGGCGATCTTGTGTGGATGCACCTATGCGAAGAATGCTTCCCAATGAGAGCAAGTCCAAGCTACGACCTCAGCCGATGGACCATTCAAGGTGCTAGCACGCTACAACAACAATGCCTACAAGATCGACCTCCCGCGCGACAAGTACAATGTGAGCGACATCTTCAATGTCAAGGATCTAGCTCCCTTCCATGGTGATGAGGCTTTTGATCTGAGGATGGATATTTCCCAAGGGGGTAGCGAGATGATGTGGAGCATCCCATGGTCATTCCCCTGGACCACCTTCATCCCCCCAAGTGCCAAGTGGACCGATGACAAGAGCACGTGCAATAGCTATCGAGACCGAGGTGACATCTCTCCTTTATGAGATTCCATGCGAACCTTGTGAGACATGGCTACTACCTCAATCGGGAATGCTATGTGTGCTTAGGTACAAATAAGACCACCTCGGAGACGTTCGGAATGAAGAGCAAGTCCTCACGGAGGCGCACAAAGAAGCACAACGAAAAGAACAGCCGGAAGTCTACAACGGTCGGGCATCTGCCCCTGGCCTGGATGTCTAGCACCCCAGGTCAGTGATACGTCTCCGTCATATCTATAATTTTTGAATGTTTCATGCCAATATTCTACAACTTTCATATACTTTTGGCAACATTTTATATTATTTTTTGGGACTAACATATTAATCCAGTGCCCAGTGCCAGTTCCTGTTTGTTACATGTTTTGTTTCATAGAATATCCATATCAAACGAAGTCCAAATGCAATAAAAATTTACGAAGATTTATTTTGGAGTATATGTAAATTTTTGGAAGAAGAATCAATGCAAGACGATGCTCGAGGGTCCCACTAGGCATCAGGGCGCGCCCAGGGGGTAGGGCGCATTGTGGTACCTAGTGAGCACCTCGTAAGTCTGTTGACCCTCTTCTTTCGCTGCAAGAAAGATAATATCTGGAAAAAATCATGTTAAAATTTCAGCCCGATCGAAGTTACGGATCTCCGGGAATTTAAGAAACGGTGAAGAGCCAGAAAACAAGAACGCGAAACAGAAGAGAACAGAGAGAGATCCAATCTCGGAGGGGCTCTCGCCCTCCGCCGCCATGGTGGCCATGGACCAGAGGGGGAACTCTCCTCCCATCTAGGGGGAGGCCAAGGAAGAAGAATAAGGAGGAGGGCCCTCTCCCCCTCTCTCCCGGTGGCGCTGGAGTTCCGCTGAGGCTAGGAACATGACGGTGATCTACACCAACAACCTTGCTACCGTCAGCACCAACTTTCTCCCCCTCTATGCAGCAATGTAACACCTCTTCTCCCCACTGTAATCTCTACTTAAACATGGTGCTTAATGCTACATATTATTATCTAGTGATGTTGCCATCCTATGATGTTTGAGTAGATTCATTTTGTCCTATGGGTTGATTGATGATCGTGATTGGTTTGAGTTGTATGTTTTATTTTGGTGTTGTCCTATGGTGCCCTCCGTGTCGCGCAAGCGTGTGGGATTCCCGCTGTAGGGTGTTGCAATACGTTCATGATTCGCTTATGATGGGTGGCGTGAGTGACGGAAACACATACCCGAGTAAGTAGGTTATTGCGTTACGGGATAAAGAGGACTTGGTACTTAATGCTATGGTTGGGTTTTACCTTAATGATCTTTGGTAGTTGTGGATGCTTGCTAGAGTTCCAATCATAAGTGCATATGATCCAAGTACGGAAAATATGTTAGCTCATGTCTCTCCCTCATATAAAATTGCAACAATGATTACCGGTCTAGTTATCGATTGCCTAGGGACAAATAACTTTCTTGTGTGACGAAAACCTTTCTACTAAACAACTAAATTTTATTATCTTGCAAATTACTCGTATTTTTATTCTTGCTAAGTACTTCTAGTTTTGTTCTTGCAAACCTATCCCTACACCTACAAAATAGTTTCATACTTGTTCTAGGTAAAGCAAACGTTAAGTGTGTGTAGAGTTGTATCGGTGGTCGATAGAACTTGAAGGGAATATAAATTCTACCTTTAGATCCTCGTTGGGTTCGACACTCTTACTTATCGAGAAAGGCTACAATTGATCCCCTATACTTGTGGGTTATCAAGACCTTTTTCTGGCGCCATTGCCGGGGAGCAATAGCATGGAGTGAATATTCTCGTGTGTGCTTGTTTGCTTTATCACTAAGTAGATTTTATTTTGTGCTCTTGTTTTCTATCTTTAGCTATGGGTAGGAAACGTAAAACACCAAAAAAATAAGTTGTACCTGCTAAACCAATGGTTGAAGAACCATCCAAAATCTATCATGCTACTGAAGCTTTCTACTTGGATCATCTTTGATCCCTATGTGCTTGTGCTGAAAACCCAACTAGCTTAGTTGAGGGAAAATCATTAAATGAGCATGCTCATTTTGTGCGGCGCCGCTTATCTCAAAAAATGAAACTTTTATGGCATCATAATAATACTATGCATTGCTATGCTTGGAATTTATGTGTAATATATGGTTTTACTTGTTGTTCTGAAGACCCTAAGAAACACCCTCCCTACCAATGTGAGTTTAGTGATAATGGAATCGTATCTTCTTATGCTAAAGGTGTTTATAGTTACTATGATATTGAACAAATTGAAGAATTTGTTGCTTTTAAGGGTGCTTATGAAATTGCTTCTTTGATTGAAAAGTATGATGCTACTCTTTACAAATTTGAAAATTTTGCCATACTTAAATATTGCTATGAAAACTATGCTTCTAATGCTTATGTTAAACCATATATTGAGGACTCCTCCATTGTCCAAGAAGAGGCTAGTATTTTGCAGGAGTCTATGAAAGAAGAAATTGCTGAAACTATGAGCTCATTAGATGAAAAAGATGAGGAGGAGAGCGAAGAACAAAATGAGGAAGAGCGGATTGATCACCCGCGCCCACCTTCTAATGAGAGTAACTCTTCAACTCATATATTGTTTAATTTCCCTTCATGCTTACCGAAGGATGAATGCTACGATGATTGCTATGGTCCCTTGGATTCATTTGAAATATCCCTTTTTGATGAAATTGATGCTTGCTATGCTTGTGGCCATGATGCCAATATGAATTATGCTTGTGGAGATGAACTTGCTATAGTTCCTTACGTCAAACATGAAATTGTTGCTATTGCACCCACACATGATAGTCCTAATATCTTTTTGAATTCTCCAAACTACACTATATCGGAGAAGTTTGCTCTTATTAAGGATTATATTGATAGGTTGCATTTTACTATTGCACATGATGATTTTGATGAATATAATATGCATGTGCTTTCTGCTCCTACTTGCAATTATTATGAGAGAGGAACTACTTCTCAACCTCTCTATGTTTCCAACATGATAAAATTGCAAGAAATTGTTCATACTATGCATTGGCCTTTAATTGATGTGCATGAATAGTCTTTTATGGCATGCCGATGCATAGGAAGAGAGTTAGACTTCATTGTTACATGATATATGTTTCTTTGTGCTCGCTACTAAATTAGAAATCATTATTAATTAAAATTGGCTTTGATATACCTTGGGATCCGGGTGGATCAATTACTTGAGCACTTTATGCCTAGTTTAATGGCTTTAAAAAAGCGCTGCCAGGGAGACAACCCGGAAGTTTTAGAGAGTCATTTTATTCTTTTGTGTGCTTTTATAAAGTTTAAAAACAAAAAAATATAGAGGGGAACCTAAAACTTTTCAAAAAGAAAAGTGGAAGTGAGAAAGATGAACACCGTTGAAGTGGGGGAATTCCTTGAACTTTGTTCATGCCCATGGAAAATTTGTGAATCTTGAATTACAGAAACTTTTCACAAAACTAATTATCCCCCTTGTACAAATCCACTGTATTATAAAAATAATGTGCCAAGATTCGCCTTTAGGATGTTTAGATTGCTTGTTTGATGTGTGCGGTGCAAAAACAGAAACTTTTGCCGTAGTGCGTGAATTTACATTTTTTTACTGGAACATGCGAAAATTCTGAAACTTTTACATAGTACTTCCATGCAAATTTTTTATTTTATCCTAATTGTTCAGAATTTTTGGAGTTACATAAGTATAGTCAATATTCAGATTGCTACAGACTGTTCTGTTTTTGACAGATTCTGTTTTTGATGCATTGTTTTGCTTGTTTTGATGGAACTATGGATTGTATCGGGTGGTATAAACCATGAAGAAGTTATAATACAGTAGTTATAATGAAAAAATAAAATAATGAATGTGTTTGCAACAGTACTTAAATTAGTGATTTGCTTTATTATACTAATGAATCTCACGGAGGTTTTGTTAAGTTTTGTGTGGATGAAGTATTCGAAGATCGAGGAGGTCTCGATATGACAAGAAGGAGGAGAGGCAAGAGTTCAAGCTTGGGGATTCCCATGGCACCCCAATTAGATATTCATGGATACTCAAGCGTCTAAGCTTGGGGATTCCCCGGAAGGCATCTCATCTTTCTTCAACAAGTATCGGTATGTTTCGGTTTTTGTTTTGTTCACGTGATATGCGTAAATCTTGGAGCATCATGTGATTTTTATCTTTATTTTAATAATACACCATGCTGGTATGAGATAGCCCTTGGTTGATTTATAGAATTCTCTATGCACTTCACTTATATCTTTTGAGTATGGCTTTATAGAATGCTTCATGTGCTTCGCTTATATCATTTGAAGTTTGGAGTGTGTGTTTCTCTACATATAGAAAACCATTATTTGTAGGATGCTCTTTAGCTTCACTTATACTTATTAGAGCGTGGGCAAGTATTTTGTAGAAAGAATTAAACTCTCGTGCTTCACTTATATCTATTTAGAGAGTCAACAGGAATTGGTCATTCACATGGTTAGTCATAAAATCCTACATAAAACTTGTAGATCACTGAATATGATATGTTTGATTCCTTGCAATAGTTTTGCAATATAGAGATGGTAATATGTGGGAGGTACTAGTGAATGATTGTGGTTTAGTAAGAAAATTGATGTTAAGGTTTGTGATTCCCGAAGCATGCACGTATAGTCTCTCGTTATGCTAAGAAGTTGGAGCATGATTTATTATTGATTGTCTTCCTTGTGAGGGGGCGAGCGATGGTCTTTTCCTACCAATCTACCCCCCTAGGGGCATGCGTAGTAGTACTTTGCTTCGAGGGCTAATAAACTTTCGCAATAAGTATGTGAGTTCTTTATGACTAATGTGAGTCCATGGATTATACGCACTCTTACCTTTCCGCAATTTGCTCGCCTCTTCGGTACCGTGCATTGCCCTTTCTCACCTTAAGAGTCGGTGCAAACTTCGCCGGTGCATCCAAACCCCGTGATATGATATGCTCTATCACACATGCCTCATTATATCTTCCTCAAAACAGCCACCATACCTACCTATTATGGCATTTCCATAGCCATTCCGAGATATATTGACATACAACATCCATCATAATCATAAACATGACTTGAGCATTCATTGTTATATTGCTTTGCATGATCGTAAGATAGCTAGCATGATATTTTCATGGCTTGTCCATTTTTTTATGTCTTTGCCATGCTAGATCATTGCACATCTTGGTACACCGCCAGAGGCATTCATATAGAGTCATATTGTTCTAGATATTGAGTTGTAATATTGAGTTGTAAGTAAATAGAAGTGTGATGATCATCAGTATTCATTATTAGAGCATTGTCCCAGTGAGGAAAGGATGATGGAGACTATGATCCCCCCACAAGTCGGGATGAGACTCCGGACAAGATAAATAAAAAGAGGCCAAAAGAGCCCCAAAAAAGGGAAAAAGAAGAAAAAAAATAAGAAAAGGGAAAAAAGGAAAAAAAATGAGAGAAAAAGAGAGAAGGGGCATTGTTACTATCCTTTTCCACACTGGTGCTTCAGAGTAGCACCATGTTTTTCATATAGAGAGTCTCCTATGTTGTCACTTTCATATACTAGTGAGAATTTTTCATTATAGAACTTGGCTTGTATATTCCGATGACAGGCTTCCTCAAATGCCCGAGGTCTCCATGAGTAAGCAAGTTGGATGCACATCCACTTAGTTTTCATGTTGAGCTTTCATACACTTATATCTCTTAGTGCATGCATTGCATAGCAATCCCTACTCCTCGCATTGACATCGATTGATGGGCATCTCCATAGCTTGTTAATTAGCCGTGTCGATGTGAGACTTTCTTCTTTTTTGTATTCTCCATATTTACCCCTATCATCATACTCTATTCCACCCATAGTGCTATGTTCATGGCTTGTGCTCATGTATTGCGTGGGGGTTGAAAAAGCTGAAGCGCGTTAAAAAGTATGAACCAATTGCTCGGCTTGTCATCGGGATTGTGCATGATAAATACTTTGTGTTAAGAAGATGGAGCATGACAAGACTATATGATTTCGTAGGGATAGCGTTCTTTAGCATTAATATTTTGAAAGACATGATTGTTCGTTGGGATGCCTGAGTATTAATGTCTTTATGTCAAATTATAGACTATTGCTTTGAATCACTCGTGTCTTAATATTCATGCCATGATTAGATTATATGATCAAGATTATGCTAGGTAGCATTCCACATCAATAATTATCTTTTTTATCATTTACCTACTCGAGGACGAGCGGGAATTAAGCTTGGGGATGCTGATACGTCTCTGTCATATCGATAATTTTTGATTGTTTCATGCCAATATTCTACAACTTTCATATACTTTTGGCAACATTTTATATTATTTTTTGGGACTAACATATTGATCCAGTGCCCAGTGTTAGTTCCTGTTTGTTGCATGTTTTTATTTCACAGAATATCCATATCAAACAAAGTCCAAACGCGATAAAAATTTATGGAGATTTATTTGGGAATATATGTGAATTTTTGGAAGCAGAATCAATGCAAGACGGTGCTCGAGGGGCGCACTAGGCATCAGGGCGCGCCCAGGGGTAGGGCGCACCGTGGTACCTAGTGAGCACCTCGTAAGTCGGTTGACCCCCTTCTTTTGCGACAAGAAAGATAATATCCGGCAAAAAATCGTGTTCAAATTTCAGCCCTATCAGAGTTACGGATCTCCGGGAATTTAAGAAACGGTGAAGGGCCAGAAAACAGGAACGTGAAACAGAAGAGAACAGAGAGAGATCCAATCTCGGAGGGGCTCTCGCCTCTCCGCCACCATGGTGGCCATGGACTAGAGGGGGAACTATCCTCCCATCTAGGGGGTGGCCAAGGAAGAAGAAGAAGGAGGGGCTCTCTCCCCCTCTCTCCTGGTGGAGCCGGAGTTCCGCCGGGGCTAGGATCGTGAAGGCGATCTACACCAACAACCTTGCTACCGTCAACACCAACTTTCTCCCCCTCTATGCAGTGGTGTAACACCTCTTCTCCCCATTGTAATCTCTAATTAAACATGGTGCTTAATGCTACATATATCCAATGATGTGTTGCCATCCTATGATGTTTGAGTAGATTCGTTTTGTCCTATGGGTTGATCGATGATCGTGATTGGTTTGAGTTGTATGTTTTGTTTTGGTGCTGTCCTATGGTGCCCTCTGTGTCGAGCAAGCGTGTGGGATTCCCACTATAGGGTATTGCAATACGTTCATGATTCGCTTATGGTGGGTAGCGTGAGTGACAGAAACACATACCTGAGTAAGTAGGTTGTTGCGTATGGGATAAAGAGGACTTGGTGCTTAATGCTATGGTTGAGTTTTACCTTAATGATCTTTGGTAGTTGCGGATGCTTGCTAGAATTCCAATCATAAGTGCATATGATCCAAGTACAGAAAGTATGTTAGCTCATGCCTCTCCCTCATATAAAATTGCAACAATGATTACCGGTCTAGTTATCGATTGCCTAGGGACAAATAACTTTCTTGTGTGACAAAAACCTTTCTACTAAACAACTAACTTTTATTATCTTGCAAATTACTTGTAGTTTTATTCTCGCTAAGTACTTCTAGTTTTGTTCTTGCAAACCTATCCCTACACCTACAAAATAGTTTCATACTTGTTCTAGGTAAAGCAAACATTAAGTGTGTGTAGAATTGTATCGGTGCTCGATAGAACTTGAAGGGAATATAAATTCTACCTTTAGCTCCTCGTTGGGTACGATATTCTTACTTATTGAGAAAGGCTACAATTGATCCCCTATACTTGTGGGTTATCAACCCGCAATACCAATAGCAAGGCAGCGTTGCAGCGCCCCAGGAGTCGAACATCCGGCCGCACCCGGACATTCGGCCCCGCCCGGATATCCGGCCCGAGAACTCCAGAACCATACAGAAGCAGGACTAGCACAAGGCTGGACATCCGGCTCCATCCTCGGACATTTGGCATGTAGCGAAGCCCCGGACATCCGGCCCCCATCCCGGACATCTGGCACCTGTGAGTCCCTAACCGGGTAAGAGGCATGTGTATTCCCTCTCCTCCTCTCTTATCTTGTGGAACACTATATATAGACCCCCTCCTCCACCTAGCTAGGGTTAGCAAAGTATATGAGATTATCTATAGAGAACTTTTCTCATCTACCCCTCCTCTTGGAGATCAAGACCTCTTAGGAGAAGATCCCCAAGTGGATATCAAGATCTCCTTTTGGAGAAGACTATCATCAAGACCTCATCTCCTTTGGTTTTGAGAAGAACCTTACCTTTGTGATTTTCCCTAGATTGTTCATGTTATACTTGTGGATCTCATGTATGCTATTCTAGTAGATGTGTGATTTGGGTTTGTTTGAGTGATTCCTCTTTTTTTTTCTTGATTTCCGCTTTTCCCCCCTCCAAGTGTGAAAAGATCATCAAATTGGGGTTCCACCCTACATCAGCTAAGTCCATGACTCACACTCATATACTGAGTGAAGTTGAAAATGCTGAAGCAAGAAAAGGTACGATGCAATTGCTTCATTTGGCACCGAGGTGCTCATGATTTGTACTTATGTGAGGAAGATGGAGTCATGCCATGCTTACATAATTCAATGAGTAGGGGTAACATCCATTAAGCATTGTATATTTTGAAGAGTAATGATTACTTTCTAGTATTCAAGGATGTTATTATGTTGATATTAGTTACTTCAATATTTCTCAACATTCATACCGAAAGATTACATGATAAGACATGTTAGGTAGCATTCAACATCAAAAATTATGTCTTTATCATTTACCTACTCGAGAACGAGCAGGGATTAAGCTTGGGGATGCTGATACGTCTCCAACGTATCTATAATTTATGATTGTTTCATGCTATTATATTATCAATCTTGTATGCTTTATATGCAATTTTGTATCATTTTTGGGAACTAATGTATTAACCTGGTGCCCGGTGTCAGTTCCAGTTTTTTCCTATTTTATTCTTTCGTAGGAAAACCATACCAAACATAGTCCAAACACAATGACACTTTACGATGATTTATTCTTGACCAGAAGGGACCCTAGAAGCTTCGAAGGGAGAGCAGACGCTGCACGAGAGAGGCACAAGCTCACACGGCTCTCCCCCAAAGGGGGGGCGCCGCCTGAGCTTGTGGCCCCATCGCAACTCCGTTTGACAAAATTCCAGGCCCATAAATTCCCTAAAATCCAGAAACCCCCAGAGCGAGACCCGAAATAATTATTCCGCCACCGCAAGCCTCTGTTCTCCTGCAGTCCCATCTAGAGGCCTCTGTTGATACTCTGTCGGAGGGGGAATCAATCACAGAGGGCCTCTACATCAACCTTGTTGCACCTCCGATGATGCGTGAGTAGGTCCTCACCTGACCTATGGGTCCATAGCAGTAGCTAGATGGCTCTCTCTCTCTCTCTCTCTCTCTCTTTGATCTTCAATACAATGTTCTCCTTGGAGATCGATATGATGCAATCCTTTTATGCGGTGTGTTTGTTAGTGTCACATCCCTAGTCTGGTAATGACCTAGGCTAGTTATTCTTTGTGCATCATGTTTAAATTCAATCTGAGTTTGAAATGGGGATGACCAAACCCTAGCACCTCATTAATCTTCATAGGTTCAATTAAAAATATTTCAATTTACCCAAAATGCCCTTCAGAAAAGTTCATGATTTTTTATAAAGGTGAAAACCTCTGCCCAAAATGATGCACATATTTCTAGGTCATTTTTTGGATTTTTTAATTAACACAAAAGTATTTGAATTGGATCCATTTAAATGCTATATATATTTTAAATGGTCCAAATATTCTAAAATTAGTTGTGGGGCTATGGATTAATTCAGTTAATATCCACAATAATTTTTAGAATTTATTAAAATGATTTAGTGCCTAAACTAAATCAGAACAGAGAAAACAAAATAGAAAAAAGAAAACAAAAAGGAAAGGCTTACCTGGCCTTACCTGGTGGCCCAGTCAAACTGGCCCAGCCAGCTGGCCCAGCTTAGCCCCACCGTCTTCAACCTCCTGCTAGTAGGCAGGAGGGCGTGTGGCCGCGGCGCGCGCGCACGCGCTCGGCCAGCTCCTGCTTGCCGCTGCTGCTGGAGGCCGCTAAGAGCACCACGCGGACCCCCAGAGTCGTCCCGTTTGTTCTCCCCCCTGCTCGTCTCTCTCGCTCTCCCTCGCATGCTCTGCGCCATGGCCGAAGCCACCGCAAGCTTGTCCCCGTTGTTTATGTAGCCACCGCCGTCGCCTCCCTCCCTCTATGTGTCCCAGGGGTTCACCTCATCTCCCTCATCCTCTACACCAAGCCACGCATCACCAGACGCCGTGAAGCCTCACCATCGAGCTCAACCCCACCGCCTCTGCACCAAGATTGCCATCGTCGTTACACCACCGTCCGGCCTCCCCCGAGCCCGCTGAGCCTACTAAACGACGCGCTGTGAGCTCCCGCTCCGATCCCCTCTCTTCCCCGCGCCGATTTCTTGTTGTAGCCGCTGATTCCATGATCACCGAGATGCATCGCCGCCCGATCTCGTCGTCCGCGTCACTCCGGTGACTATTTGGTCACTCCATCGTGTTCAATGGCCTCAGGAGCTCACGTAGGAACCGTAGGGACTAACGGCCGTCGTTTTTGCTTGGTGTAGTGTCGTTTCCGTCGACACTCGAATGCCGGTCACCGCGGATGTGCTCACCGTCGACATTTCCGGCCATCTCAGCTCCATCCGAGCCCACCATTCGACGCGCCGCAGCATCAGCTCTCCAAAGAGCCCACTCGCGCCTCGAATGGACCATCGTGGGCGATTCCCGAGCCGGTCCGCTGCCGCTGACCTCGCCGGCGGCTCTAACTCCGATTAAATGCCGGTTACCACTAACCCTGACCACCCCCTGGGTCCCTGACAGGTGGGCCCAGGCAATGACTAATTTCGGTTTAGGGTTAAAATTAACACTAACCACACCAGCTAATTGCCTGGGTCATTGACTAGTGGGCCCCACTGGTCAAGTTTGACTGCGGTCAGCTTTGTTGACTTGCTGATGCAAGCATGACACAGTGCTAATGCAATAAACCATTTTTGGATTATTTCTATTTTGAGATAATTTGGAAATTCCAGAAATTTAGCAAAACTTCAAAAAATCATAGAAAATAAACTGTAGCTCAGAATGAAATAATTTATATATGAAAAATTATTAGAAAAATCCAATCTATCGATTGGTGATATTTTCATGCATGGCAAAACAACTTATACCTGCTGATCAGGTCAAATCAATTAAAGGGTATTTAAAATACCATATATGGAGTTTGAATTTGAATCTTTGATTCAAACCAACTTCATTCAATCTGGTTACTAGGTGCATTAGACCATCCAACTTCATTTTGCCATGTCATCTTCATGCATCATATTGTTGCATATCTTGTGTATTGATTGTCTCTGGTACTGTTCTTCTCGATAGGTCCTGCTCCTGCGAGTGGCACCGAGTATCTATCTGAGGAGCGGTGCTACCGTGTTGATATTCCAGGCAAGCAAACCCCCCTTGAGCATTCTGATACAATCCCACTCTCTCGCTCCTCCTCTCTTTTACTGCATTCAGACAACAATGTTTCAACTATTACTTGTTGCGGTAGCTGAACCCACTTCCTCTGCATGACCTGTCTTTGCCACAGTAAATAGTAAAACCTTACTAGCATGGTTAGAAGTTGCTTGAGCCCCTATTGTGATCTTTACCATGCTATGTCTGTTATGCTTGCTATGCTTAGAGTTGTCTCAGGTCTGGCTCATCTGGGTGATGGATTGGAGTGAATCGATGGTGTTCTACTGATGAGAGCTAAGTGTGTGAACATGATTTGGTAAAGGTAGCGATGAGAGGCCATGTAGGAGTACATGGTGGGTTGTCTCATTGGGACCGTCCTTAAGAATCGAGTCTTGCGTATGTTATCCAAGAACAGCTACTACCATAATGGGCCCTAGAATATGACCCTGCTCGACTTATTAATCTCCCTGATCTCTGTCCAGGAGTTGCAATTAGTTTCTGGTGTTTATAGGTTGTGCTGGGGGCCGCGCATAACGCTGACCGAAGGGGTAGGCTTTGATGCAGCAGGCACCGTGGTCGGGTGTACAAAGCGTAGTACCATCCGACGAGGTGGACTTGGGAACCATGTGCACATTGTTTGAGGCCGTAATGGAAACCTCGGCCGGACTTCCGTTGCGGGTAAGTTCTTAGATAGGCGATAAACCTAGACTAGAGTCTTGTGTGGTTAGTTAGGTCGTGGTCTACACCCACGCCGGCTTTCGCTTGAAGTCTGCCAAGCACATGTCGTGTGCAGGCGCTAAGTGGTGGAAACATGTGTGAAGAAGTACACCCCTGCAGGGTTATAAATGATCTATTCGAATAGCCGCATCCTCGGATATGGACTAATTGGAGACTTATATGGTCATAGACAACTTGAAGTGGATACTCTAAAATGTGCAAGATAAGCGTGAGTGCTATGGATGGCATTTCCGTAGGGAGACGGGAGAGGATCCATAGTAGTGTATTGTTGTGGTGATTAGTGGACTCGTGTGCGCTTTCTCACCTCAAAGAATTACTCATAGTCATAGTACACGATAGCCAGAGAGTCAAAGCTGGCTTGCTGCAGTTAAACTCCACCACCCCCTTTGTTGATACTGATGCATATATAGCTAGTACTGATGTAAGTCTTGCTGAGTACATTTGTACTCACGTTTGCTTAATTGTGTTTTTGTAGAGGAGACTCCGGTCTCACTAGTAGTTCCATGTGGACTTCAACGAGTAGCTTATATCCCAACTATGATCTTGTACCCTTGGGAGGGTCTTGTAGATAGTCAGGCTTCTCAGCCTTTTTCATTTGTAGATGTCTGTACTCAAACATGTTATGCTTCCGTTGCTTGTATGATTTGTATGATGGGATGACCCCTATTTGTAATATCATGTTATGTATGGCTCTTCGGAGCCTCTTAAATAATACTTTGAGTCGTATAGTTATGTTGTGATGCCAAGTTGTACCAACACATATCGAGCATATTGTGTGTATGTTATGAAATGCTTCGGCATGTGTGGGATCCGACACCTAGTTGTTTATTCTTGGTAGCCTTCTGTTGACACCAGATTTTGGCACGGTCAAGAACTTAATTAATATGGCCTCAAATGGAGAAGTGATCTACATGAAAAAGTTTCGTATTGTCGACATGAACATCTTTGAAGTTTGGGCCATCGCCATCCGACCTCATCTCAAGGGCCGAAACTATGCTCAAAGTATTAAGATTTTGTATTCAGAGTATTGTTCGGCTAATTAAGCTTCCAAGACGACCTCATATGAGAAAAGTTTCTACATGAATTATCTTCGTCTCGTCTAAATGGTCGATTTTGATATAAAAATTGCCTCAATCCGAGATCGTATGTAAAAGTTAGAGCCATCTGAATACGGTTCTGTCACGAGGCAAAACTGGCCCGCCCCATCAGACATGGTGTCTGATGGGTAGCGCGAGTAGCAGTCCGTTTTGCGCGACCGATTTGGCCCTGAAGATGGCCTCAAATCGAAAAACGTTCAACATGAAAGTTGTTCGTCTCGTTGAAACGGTTAAATTTCTATTTATGTGATTTTGATCTGAGGTCGTTTACTACCCCAAACATGACCCGCAAGGTGCAGCCAATTTTTAGACCGAACAGTTTTGGAAAGTTCACATCAAGCAATCCGAATTGGACCCAAATTAGGGTTTTGGACATGAATTATAACTTTTCCTTGCACGGGAAGTCCAGCCGCCTCCTATATACATGAGGGGTGATGGCCGATTGAAACACAACACACAATCGCAAAAACGCATCTATAAAATTTCATCTCCTACCCTAGTTTTCTGCTTCTCATTCATCGGTGTTCTTCGCTTCGGAGAGCTTCGATCTACGAAGTCCTAGGGGTGGGCGAACCGACCTAGGGCAGCCTATCATCGCCGTGCGTCCAGACGGGGTCTCTCCCGGCCGCGTGGGGTTTCGGGTCTTCAAAAGCGCTCGCCGGATTGTCTTGCGTATCGCGCTTCCGGTGAGCCTCCTTTGGCGACGTGTCTTGCGTATCGCGCTCGACGCCGAGGATACATGGTGATGTGTTCATGTGCGAACACACTTTTTGGTGACTCCACTGGGGAACAAAGAGCAATCATCATCGTCCATCATGGTCGATCTTCCCAAGCCATCTGAAGTGGATGCCGATAACATCATCAAGCCCAATTTTGAGGAATTATCGGCTGAACATCGCCAGGCTTATGAGGAGTACAAGAAGGCGCATGAGGAGAAGGAGATGCAGGAGTTCCTTGCTAAGTTCAAAAAGGATCACCAAGGCAACATCACTTCAATTGAAGAAATCAAGTTTCCTCCTCTTCACAATGAGCTGGTAGAGCCGGCTGTAAGCAAAATCTTCTCTCCTGAACAGTCAGCTAAAATTACTACTTTTATTGCTCAGAATAATGATCTTATTTACCAAGCTATCATAGACAATAACACTGCTCGAAAAAATACTCCTCAATCATCTAATGGTAGTGGTAATATGTCTCCTGGTGTGGAAAACTTTAGTCCAACTATACCTATTTCATCGGCGCCGCCCGTGCCGTTGAATTCTTATCCTAGTCAGACAAACCAACTTGTTGCTCCACCCTTTAATCCAGCCATGAACGTACCAAGTTCAGTGAATCCAACTGCATTGCTAGGTTACGGTTCGGCAAGTCCAAGTGGATTGCTGCCGATCTATGGTACAACATACACACCACCATCTCTTCCGACTAGCACTATACCAACTATTAGAAATCATATTCACCATGCGCCACAACCACATGCAACGCCGCTCAATACGAGTGATATTTTGGCTAATGTCAGAGAGGATATGTCTAGGGTGTTCCGAGAGCATTGTGGGATTGAACTACCAAAACCACGAATTTCCAGGAAACCATATCTAGAAATTTTTGATGTCGTGCCATGTCCTCCCCGATATAAAGTTCTAGATTTTGTTAAATTTAGCGGAGAGGGAACAAAGACTATATGGGAGCATGTTAGTCAGTACTTGGCACAATTAGGTGAGGCAAGTTCACGAGATGAGTGGAAAGTACGTTATTTTCCTTTATCTTTAACCGGTACTGCTTTCTCGTGGTTTTCTGCGTTACCACCCGGTTCTATTACTACATGGTTTCACTTGGAGCAAAAGTTTCATGACCACTTCTACAGTGGTGAAAATGAGCTTAAACTATCCCATCTTACATCGGTTAAGCAAAAGCATGATGAATCAGTCTCCGATTATGTCAAAAGATTTAGAGATACAAAAAACCGATGCTATAGTTTGGTGATAACCGAGAGAGATTTGGCTGATCTTGTGCTTAGTGGTTTGAGAACTCACATTAGAGAAAGGCTAGAAGGATATGAGTTTTTAAATATCAACCAAGTCTTACAAAGGGTTTTGGCTCAAGAAAGCCGAAGCAAAGATCTTAAAGAAGTGCATAGATATAAAACTGATCGTCCTAAGATGAATATGGTTGAGTATGATAGTGACCACTCGGACGATGAGGGTGATATTTATGCTGCTGAATTTGTTTGACCATCTAAGGCCAAACCATTTACTTGCAATGATTTAAAGCCGATTCATAAGAATTATGACGAAGAGATGAAATTTACTTTCAACATTGCTAAGTGTGATAAAATATTTGATGCTTTGTTGCAAGCCAAGATTATTAGAATATCTCATACTTTACCGCCATTCGAAGAGCTGAAACGACGTGCTTATTGCAAGTATCATAATGCTTTTTCTCATGCTAATAATGATTGTAATGTTTTTCGACGACAGATACAATCGGCCATTAATGATGAACGATTGAATTTTTCTGAGATGCAAGTTGATAAGCAGCCCTTCCCAATGAACACCATGGATTTGGAGGGGAAGAAGATGTTCATTCGGCCCAACATAGCCGAATCAGCTAATAAAAATAATGTTGTCATTGGTGAGCCCAGGAAAAGCAAGGAAGGTGACAAGATCTTGGGGAGACAAGTTGTGCTTGACAAGCAACCCAGTGGCAAGGAGATAATTAAGATCACCATCAAGAATTCTACACTCGGGGGGCAACCACAAGTGCAAGAGAACACTCATGCCAAATTTGTTAAGCCCAAGAGTCCCGAGGTTGGCAAGTGGAAGACGAATGAAGCTAAAGTGCATCGCAAGAAGATCAAGTCAACTTTTGATATGTTGTTGTCCAAATATGTCAATCAAGCAGCCGGTTCTAGCTCTAACCGGTCATCAAATTTGAAGCGCTCAAGGTCACCACCTCGGGAAGACTTTCAGCATCATGTAAGGCCATATGGGTCATGGGCACCAGGACCATGGATGGCACCACCCCCCTATGCGCCATACTACATGGGAGGCTTCAATGGAGGATGGGGGCAGCCCCCAATGGCCCCTTATGCTTTTCATCCGGGGTGGGCAGAACCAAGGAGGCCCATTCGTGAGAGGCTCGCTTATCCCACACGAGGTCGTTTAAACAACGGTGTCAATCGGCCAATGCAAGATAATCATGGAAGGGTTGGCAAGCAAGTGTGGCGTGTTAAATCACCAAGTGCTGAAATTTCAGAGCCTAGCAAGCAAAAGAAGAATACTAGTGCTGAAACTATTATGATAGGCACTAAAGAATTAACAATCAAAGAGACGATTATTGTTGATAATCCGACTGATTCTAATAAAGATGTGGCTGCTGTCCAGCAAGGTCCCATGGCTAATGATCATGAAGCTAGCACAAGCAAGGCCAAGTCGAGGGATCCAAAATATACTCAGCCTAAGTGGTGTCCTTCCGGTCTGACCAAGGCACAAAAAAGGAGATTGCAGCGCATGAGGAGCCATGAGAAGGAGGAACAAGAAGCAGAGAAGCAAAGGGATAAATTGTTCAATGAAAGTCGTCCCATGGTACCCCCAAAACAAGTGTGGAAGCCTAAGTAAAAGGAAAATGTAGCAGCTTCTGCATTGATCATAGCAACACCTACACCACCAACAGAGGACGATGCGGCTGCTATTACATCGTCCACTCTGCCTATTACTTCCTCTTCACTTGGAGATATTTCGGAGTCAGTGGACATGCTTGAGGAAGAAGATGAAATGCTTGATTATGAGTCTACACCAGCTCATAAAGGTATGGATATTAATATGGTGTATTACTTACCCATTGAATTTTGTGCTATAGATGAAGAAGGGGAAGTAGCTCAGCTAGATTTGGTCCTAAAAATGCTATATTCGAGAAGCCAAAAGAACCGGTGACGCACTTGAAGCCATTGTTCCTTAAAGGTCATATCAATGTATTGCCGGTTGCTAGAATGCTTGTCGATGGTGGTGCTGTGGTGAATCTTATGCCATATTCGGTCTTCAACAAATTGGGGCTGCGTGATGAAGAGTTAATAAAGACCAACATGGTGCTTAATGGATTTGAAGGCAAAGAGAAAATTGAAGCCAAAGGTGTAATGTATGCGGAGCTTACAATGGGAAGCAAAACTTTGGCTACCGCATTCTTTGTCACCGAGGTGCAAGGTAACTACAATGTGATATTAGGCCGCGATTGGGTTCATGCAAACCAATGTGTGCCATCTACTATGCACTAGTTTTTGATTCAATGGGTTGATGATGAAGTGGAGGTCATTCATGCGGATAATTCGGCTTATGTTGCTTTGGTCGATGCATCGGTGGATTGGCAACATCCTAATGCTACTTGCTTGACGGGGCACGACTTATCAGAATTTGATTTTCTTAGTGCTACAAAAAGTGGTTTTGTGCCCGTTTCATTAAAGCCGGTTGGTGATAATCGGCTCCAAGGTATGATGTATTTAAATGGACCCTAACTCAGAGTGGTTACAAAAGCATCTTGTAGAATATCGGTCCAGTGAGAACGATATGTATGAGTCCATAGAAGAGTTAGATGATATGGATAAATTAGGACAAGGTTTTACATCGGCTGATCCATTAGAAGAGATAGATATAGGAGATGGTTCAATTCCTAGGCCGACATTTGTAAACGAAAATTTAAGAGCCGATCATAAAGTTAAGTTGATCGAGCTGTTGAAAGAATATATTTGTTGCTTTGTGTGGGAATATCATGAGATGCCAGGTTTAAACCGAGAGCTAGTGGAGCATCGGTTACCTATAAAGGCCGGTTTTAGACCATACAAGCAATCGGCCAGAAAGTTTAATCCAAAAACGTATGACCGGATCAAGGAAGAGATCGGTCGTTTGCTTAAAGCTAATTTTATTAGACCTTGCAGGTATGCCGAGTGGATTTCTAACATTGTACCAGTAGAGAAGAAAGGCTTCGGCAAGTTGAGGGTGTGCATTGATTTCAGAGATTTGAATAGAGCTGCACCTAAAGATGAGTATCTCATGCCAATAGATGATATGCTTATTAATGATGCTTCTAAACATAAGGTCATTAGCTTTCTTGATGGTAATGCGGGGTATAACCAGATTTTTATGGCCGAAGAGGACATGTCCAAAACGGCTTTTCGATGTCCTCGTTTCCTTGGTTTATTTGAGTGGACAGTGATGACCTTTGGATTAAAAAATATCGGTGCCACGTATCAAAGGGCTATGAATTTAATTTTTTAATGATTTACTTGGTGTTATACTTGAGGTTTATATTGATGATATTGTTGTCAAATCGGATGCTTTTGAATCTCATCTAGCCGATTTACAATTAGCATTTGAGAGAATGAAAAAATATGGATTAAAGATGAATCCTTTGAAGTGTGCTTTTGGTGTATCGGCTGGAAAGTTTTGGGGTTTCATTATTCATCAAGATGGCATAGAAATTGATCCCAAAAAGATAGAAGCTATACAAAAGGTGGAGGCTCCAACATGCAAGAGAGATATGCAAAAATTCCTTGGCAAAGTCAATTATTTGAGGAGATTCATAGCCAACTTGTCAGGGAAGGTTGACGCATTCACTCCCATCCTTCGGTTAAAGAATGAAACTAATTTTACTTGGGGGGCTAAACAGCAAAAAGCATTTGATATGATCAAAAATTATTTGTGCACTCCTCCGGTGTTGAAAGCTCCCAAACATAAAGAGCCCTTTAGGCTTTTATATTGTAGTGGAAGAAGGTGTTATTGGTGTTGTTTTGACTCAAGAGACCAAAGGAAAGGAACATGCTATTACTTATTTGAGCCGACATTTATTGGACGCTGAGACGAGGTACACATTTATTGAAAAATTATGCCTTTGTTTATATTATGCTTACACAAAATTGAGATATTACCTAGTGTCGAGTGCTTGCATAGTAGTTTGTCAAACCGATGTCATTAAGTACATGTTGCATTGGCCAATTCTTAGTGGTAGAATTGGCAAGTGGGCTTATGCTTTAATTGAATATGATTTGGCTTATGAATCTCTGAAATCCATGAAAGGCCAAATCATTGCTAATTTTATTGTTGAGCATCGGATTGATGACAAGCATGATATTGATATAAACCTTGTCTCGTTAGTACGATGGAGATTATATTTTGATGGTTTAGTTTGTAGCAACGGCCAAGGCGTTGGTATTGTTTATATATCTTCTCATGGTGCTATTTTTGAAGCCTCATGCCGTTTAGAGTATTTCTGCACAAATAATTAGGCTGAATATGAAGCATTGTTATTCGGCTTAGAGATGTTGCTTGCCATAGGTGCTACACATATTGAGGCTTTTGGTGATTCGTTATTAGTAGTGCAACAAATATCCAAAGTCTTTCAATGTTTTGACGAATCACTTAATGTTTATCTTGATAAATGTCTAGATATAATTTCTACTTTGGATTATTTTAGCATTGCTCATATATCTAGACGTGACAATTGGAGAGCAAATCTGTTGGCACAACAAGCATCCGGCTATCATGTTGATCATGGCATGTTTCATATTTCTCGAAGGCCGATGTCTAGTCTTGCCAACATAGGGGAGGCCGAACCGGAGCCCACTATTTCGACCACTAATGAAATATTTAATGCAGGAGCAAATCAAGACTGGAGGAAACCCATTATTGATTATTTGCATGATCCTAGTAAAAGGGTGGACCGGACTGTTCGGCGTATGGCTTTCAAATACACAATGGGAGATGATGATCTCTATCGCCGAACGGTTGATGATGTTCTTTTAAAGTGCTTGGACGAGGACCAAGCGAGAGTTGCTATGGGAGAGGTTCATGAAGGAATTTGTGGCACTCATCAGTCGGCTCCCAAGATGAAATGGTTATTGCGACGGGCTGGGTTTTTATTGGCCGACAAGCATTAATGATTGCTTCCGGTATTATAAAGGATGTGAAGCTTGTCAAAAGTTTGGTGATATTCAGTTGGCTCCCGCTGCTATGTTACATCCTATTATTAAGCCGTGGCCTTTTAGAGGTTGCGGATTAGACTTTATTGGAGAGATCCATCCTTCTTCTTCAAAGGGGCATCGGTTCATGTTGGTGGCAACTGATTATTTCACTAAATGGTCTGAAGCAATACCACTCAAAAATATAACGCATACAGAGGTAATTCAATTCATAACTGAGCACATTATTCATAGATTCGGCATTCCTCAAACATTAACTACGGACCAAGGTTCATCCTTTATGTCACATCAAGTTAGAGAGTTTGCCGAATCATATAAGATAAAGTTGCTCAATTCCTCTCCATATTATACCCAAGCCAATGGACAAGCTGAGTCTAGCAATAAAATATTAATCAAGCTCATCAAGAAGAAGATTGATGATAATCCAAGGAGATGGCATGAGTTATTGTCCGAAGCTTTGTGGGCACACAGAATCTCAAGGCATGGTGCTACAAAGGTAACTCCATATGAGCTCGTATATGGTCAAGAGGCCGTTTTACCAGTGGAGGTGAATTTGAATGCTTTGAGAATAGCCAAACAAAATGATTTATCGATGGTGGACTTTTATAACTTGATGATGGACAATATCGATGAAGTCGCCGATAAATGTTTGGCTGCTTTGAAGGCCATAGAGAGAGATAAGTTGAGGGTGGCAAGAGCTTACAATAAGAAGGTCAAGTTGAAGAATTTCCAAGTTGGCGATCTCGTGTGGAAGGTGATTCTACCAATTGGTTCAAAAGATAGAAAATTCGGGAAGTGGTCTCCAAGTTGGGAAGGTCCTTTTAAGATTACAAGAGTAGTTCCCAGAAACTCATATTTGGTGGAATCCGTACAAGGCACATTGTTACCTCGAGCTCTTAATGGCAAGTATTTAAAGAAGTATCACCTAAGTGTGTGGCAAGAAGCCTAGATAGGCAACGGCCGATATATAACTATCGCCCTAAGCAAAGACATGGCCGATATATGACTATCGCCCTAAGAAAACACATGGCCGATATATAATTATCTCCCTAAGCACATGTAAATGGCCGATGGAGTGTTGACATCGGCCTTAGAACAAACTCTGAGCAAATTATTTTTCGGCATCCAAGTTTTGCCGAAAAACATGGGGGGCATGTGTTGATACCAGATTTTGGCGCGGTCAAGAACTTAATTAATATGGCCTCAAATGGAGAAGTGATCTACATGAAAAAGTTTCATATTGTCGACATGAACAACTTTGAAGTTTGGGCCATCGCCATCCGACCTCATCTCAAAAGCTGAAACTATGCTCAAAGTATTAAAATTTTGTATTCAGAGTATTGTTCGGCCAATTAAGCCTCCAAGACGACCTCATATGAGAAAAGTTTCTACACGGATTCGTCTCGTCTAAACGGTCGATTTTGATATAAAAATTGCCTCAATCCGAGATCATATGTAAAAGTTAGAGCCATCTGAATACGGTCCTGTCACGAGGCAAAACTGGCCCGCCCCATCAGACATGGTGTGTGATGGGTAGCACGAGTAGCAGTCTGTTTTGCGCGAGTGATTCGGCCCTGAAGATGGCCTCGAATCAAAAAACGTTCAACATGAAATTTGTTCGTCTCGTCGAAACGGTTAAATTTGCTTCGTATGTGATTTTGATCTGAGGTCGCTTACTACCCCAAACATGAGCCGCAAGGTGCAGCCAATTTTTAGATCGAAGAGTTTTGGAAAGTTCAGATCAAGCAATCCGAATTGGACCCAAATTAGGGTTTTGGACGTGAATTATAACTTTTCCTTGCACGGGAAGTCTAGCCACCTCTTATATACATGAGGGGTGACGACCGATTGAAACACAACACACAATCGCAAAAACCCATCTACAAACTTTCATCTCCTATCCTAGTTTTCTGCTTCTCGTTCATCGGTGTTCTTCGCTTCAGAGAGCTTCAATCTACGAAATCCTAGGGGTGTGCGAACCGACCTAGGGCAGCCCATCACCGTCGTGCGTCCAGACGGGGTCTCACCCGGCCGCGTGGGGTTTCGAGTCTTCAAAAGCGCTCGCCGAATTGTCTTGCGTATCACGCTTCTGGTGAGCCTCCTTCGGCGATGTGTCTTGCGTATCATGCTCGATGCCGAGGGTACACGGTGACGTGTTCGTGTGCGAACACCTTCCTTATGGGGAAATGCCTCCTAGTGCTTACACTGAGCCAAGGTAGATTGCTACTGCTCCAAAACACATGGATTGACCGACATGTGTCCTTCTTTGCTCCTGTGTCTGTCCCTACGAGGAAATGTCACGCGATGTTTACTGGAGTCCTTTGTAGCCTCGCTATGACTCGGTTACACTCGCTACTGACCGACACGTGCATTGATGGGTCATGTATGCATATCCCTGTAAGTTTGTGTCACATTGGTTTACGACTAGCCACGTCGGCCCGAGTTTTCTGTCATATGGATGCTAGCAACACAATCATATACGTGAGCCAAAAGGCGCAAATGGTCCCGGCCAAGGTAAGGCCGCATCCGTGGGGATACCGTGCGTGAGGCCGCAAAGTGATATGATGTGTTACTTGCTAGATCGGTGTGACTTAGGATCGGGTTCCTGACAGCTTTGATCCGATGAATTGTGGGTTTATGATTAGATTATTCATTAAAAGTAATTGAGTTATTTCTGAACTTTATTGTGAGGGATTGTTATAGCTATGTAATGCTTTCCAATCTATGCGTTGTCTTTGGCCAAGTTGATGATTAGATTTTTAGTGGAAGTGGTGCATAGTAGTAGATTCAATCTTGCGGTGTCCTCACCTCGTGACAGAAGGGGTAGCGAGGCACTTATTTGTATTGTTGCTACTAAGGATAAAATGATGGGGTTTGATCATATTAGTTGATCTTATTTTGTCTACATTATGTCATCATACTTAAAGCATTACTCTGTTTGTCATGAACTTAATACGTAGAGAGGCAAGCATAGAAGCGCTCTCGAAGTGGAGTAATAGTAGTAGATACAGATGGATGTCGGTCTACTTGTCACTAATTTAATGCCTATGTATTGATCATGCCAACGGCCGAGCCCCCGAAGAGGCTCATCTCCTGGACGAACAAGGGCTCGGTTGGGGAAATCCTAACGAGGTAAGGATGCTCCAAAAAAGGCTCAAAGTGGTAATTGATCAAGACATCCAGCTGGTGGACGTGGTCCATGTTATTCTTCACCGCCGCACCCTACCTCTCCAACTCAGGGCCAATCTGATGTGGCGTTACAAGCCCGAGGATGAGGCAACGGTGCACAAATTCTTTCGCACCGACCTTGACGAGATGTGGACGTCGCTTTTCAAGTCGTGCAAGAATGAATTTCCCGAAGAAGGGGAAGACCGCGGCTATGAGGCCGAGAATGGTCCATCCGAAGTATGAGCTGCTTTACTTGTGTTGCAGTTCTTTCAATATCTTTCAATCTTTTGAGAAGATAACTAGTTTAATGTTCCCTGACCAGACCTAGTGCAACAAGGCCCTGAAGATGAAGTCTCTGGTGACGCTGCCCGAGGAGGCCAGAACCCCCCCCCCCCCCCAGCTCGAAGCTCTGTTAGCCGAGGAGCCATATGTGGTCCCGGATAAGGAGAAGGGGGAGCCGAAGAAGAGGAAGGCGGGCCTACGCAGCTGATACGTCTAACATATCTATAATTTTTGACTGTTTCACGCTATTTATTATCAATCCTGGATACTTTATGTGCATTTTTATGCTATTTTATATCATTTTTGGGAACTAACCTATTAACCAAGTGCCTAGTGCCAGTTGATGTTTTCTGCTTGGTTTTGGTTTTCCAGAAAATTAGTACCAAACGCTACAAAACCTTTTGACAATTTTTCTGGACAAGAGGGACCCTAGAAGCTTCGGGAGGAGAGCAGATGACAAACGAGGAGACGACAAGGCAACAGGGCGCGCCCTGGGGGGTAGCACGCTCTATTACCTTGTGGGCCCCACGTGGCTCTGTCTGACCTAATTCCCCTTCTACAAATTCTCAAATATTGGAAAAGGGATAATTGATATTGTACCCTTAGTTGTGTCCCACTCGACTGGTTTGCCCCTAGTTTTGAAAAACCCGTGGTCCTGCCCAAGTGCGTTTGGTCCCCTTGTGTTTTTGCCCTTCCGTCCCAACTCCGTCCAGTCAAAGGCGTTTGACTGTTAGGGGGGACATTTTTTGGACCATTTTGCCCTTGTAGCTTGGCACTTCCCCAGCCAACCACCACCACTACAGCCTGCCTTGGCCCAGATCTGGCCCTCCCGACCCTGTTCCTTCCTCTCTCCCATGGGTTCTCTCTCTCTCTCTCTCTCTCTCTCTCCCATAACTCCTCTCTCTCCCTCGGATGTGCAAAGCTCTGCCGCCGCCGCCCTTGGAGTTCGCCTCCGTCGCTGGATCTTCTACCCCGCCTCGGCCACATCCACATCCCGGCAGTTCGCCGTTCCCGTTGGCAGAGCACCCACGCCTCGCCTCTCTGCCTCGCAGCCACGCCGGAGCCCTGCATCGCATGACGCCGCCAAGGTCATCGTCTAGCTAGGTGGCCGAGGTAGGAGGCCGGAGTGCCCGCGCCTACCATAGTCGAATCCGCCAGAGCCACCGAGACAAGGCGGATCCAGGGACGGCAGCATGGATCCTGGGGCATGGGGCGGTGACGCGATGCAGGGGAGGCCAGGATTGGCGCGGGGCATGGGGGCACGATAGAGATGGCGGATCCGGCCGCGGGAGGCGTCGGCTGGACTGGATCCGGCCGGATGGAGGTCAGGGAGGGACTAGCGGGCGGCGGTGCTGCGTAGGGCGCCATGGTCGGGATGGAGATCGGGGATGAGCCAGGGGAGGAAGAAGATAGGAAGAGGGGAGCCTTTTTTCTTTTGTATTTAATTGGGTCCCACATGTAGGTGTAACTTGTTTTTTTCTTTGATTTTAACTGAACTTGTAAGGAGGGGCAAATGGTCCAGAAAAATGTCTCCCTAACAGTCAAACGCCTTTGACTGGACGGAATTGGGACGGAAGGGCAAAAACACAAGGGGACCAAACGCACTTGGGCAGGACCACGGATTTTCAAAACTAGGGGCAAACCAGTCGAGTGGGACACAACTAAGGGCACAATATCAATTATCCCATTGGAAAAACCCCAAAGAGCCACCCGAAACAATTTTTCTACCGATGCAAGCGTCTGTTCTTCTGTGATCCCATTTGGAGGCCTTTTCCCGTACTCTGCCGGAGGGGGAATCAACCAAGGAGGGCCTCTACATCAACCTTGTTGCCCTTCCGATGATGCGTGAGTAGTTCACCACAGACCTACGGGTCCATAGCTAGTAGCTTGATGGCTTCTTCTCTCTCTTTGATCTTCAATACAATGTTCTCCTCGATCTTCTTGGATTTCTATCCGACGTAATATTCTTTTGCATTGTGTTTGTTGGGATCCGAAGAATTGTGGGTTTATGATCAGATTATTCATTGAAAGTAATTGAGTCTTTTCTAAACTTTAATATGCATGATTATGATAGCTTTGTATTTCTCTCCGATCTATCCATTTGGTTTGGCCAACTAGATTGATTTATCTTCAGTGAGAGAGGTGCTTCGTAATGGGTTCAATCTTGCGGTGTCCTCACCTCGTGACAGAAGGGGTAGCAAGGCACGTTGATTCGTCTCCAACGTATCTATAATTTTTTATTGTTCCATGCTATTATATTATCAACCTTGGATGTTTTATATGCATTATTATGCTATTTTATATCATTTTTTGGGACTAACCTATTAACCTAGTGCCAAGTGCCAGTTCTTGCTTTTTCCTTGTTTTTGTCTTTACAGAGAATCAATACCAAACGGAACAAAACTTTTTGACAATTTTTCTTGGACCACAAGACACTCTGGAAGCTTCGGGTGGAGGCCACAAGGGCCACGGGATGGCCACAAGCTCACAGGGTGCACCCTAGGGAGGGGCGCCCTGCAAGCTTGTGGGCCTCTCGTGGCACTTCCAACCCTAATTCTTCTTCTATAAATACCCAAATATTCCCCGCAGACCAGACGGCACACCAAAAATACTTTTCCGCTGCCGCAAGTTTCTGTCTTTGTGAGATCCCATCTGGGAACCTTTTCCGATACTCTGCCGGAGGGGGATTCGACCACGGAGAGCTTCTACATCAACCTTGCTGCCTCTTTGATGATGTGTGAGTAGTTTACCACAGACCACGGGTCCATAGCTAGTAGCTAGATGGCTTCTTCTCTCTCTTTGATCTTCAATATAATGTTCTCCTCGATGTTCTTGGAGATATCTATTCGATGTAATCTTCTTTTGCGGTGCATTTGTTGAGATCCGATGAATTGTGGGTTTATGATCAGATTATCTATGAATATTATTTGAGTCTTCTCTAAACTCTTTTATGCATGATTAAGATAGCTTTGTATTTCTCTCTGGTCTATTGATTTGGTTTGGCCAACTAGATTGATTTTTCTTGCAATGGGAGAGGTGCTTTGTAGTGGGTTCAATCTTGCGGTGCTTATTCCTAGTGACAGAAAGGGACATGAGACGTATTTGTATTGTTGCCATTAAGGATAAAAAGATGGGGTTTGTTCATATTGATTGGATCTATCCCTCTACATCATGTCATCTTGCTTAAGGCGTTACTCCATTCTTGTTAACTTAATACACTAGATGCATGCTGGATAGCGGTCGATGTGTGGAGTAATAGTAGTAGATGCAGGCAGGAGTATGTCTACTTGTCACGGACGTGATGCCTATATACATGACCATTGCCTTAGATATCGTCACAACTATTTGCTTTTCTATTAATTGCTCAACAGTAATTTGTTTACCCACCGTATGCTTTCTTTCAAGAGAGAAGCCTCTAGTGAAAACAATGGCCCCCGGGTCTATCTTTTATCATATTATTTCCAGATCTATAAAATCAAAAATACCTTGCCGCAATTTATTTAGTTTTATTTTATTTCGCACTTTTACTTATCTTTTATATCTATCACTATCAGATCTCATCCTTGCAAGTAACCATGAAGGGATTGACAACCCCTTTATCGCGTTGGGTGCAGGTATGTGTTTGTTTGTGTAGGTGCAATTATTGGAGACTTGTGTGTTCCTCCTAATGGATTGATACCTTGGTTCTCAACTGAGGGAAATATTTATCTCTACTTTGTTGCATCACCCTTTCCTTTTCAAGGGAAAAACCAACGCAAGCTCAAGAAGTAGCAGGAAGAATTTCTGGCGCCGTTGCCGGGGAGGATCTACATCAAGCCTACCAAGTACCCATCATAAACTCTCATCTCTTGCATTTACATTATTTGCCATTTTCCTCTCGTTTTCCTCTCCCCCCACTTCTAAAATGTTTTCAGAAAAAACACAAAAATATTTGCCTTCTTTCCGTTCACTTTTTGTTTGCTTGTGTGCTAGATTGCTTTGTCATCATGTCTGAATCTAGGGAGGTTATCATTGAAAAAACTAGTAATAATCTTGAGGAAAAATTTGATGATTTTGTTGATGATGATCCTCATGAGAAAGAAACTACTATCATGCACACTAAAAAACTTCGTGTAGGTAGCGGTAATATTATTGGAAAAGGTGTTATTCAAGATTTCTTTACTTCTGCCGGTACATTACCTATGCTAGGAGGGTCTATTCTTAATAAAACTTCTAGTCTTGCGGATGCAATATCTTTGCTTATAGTTGAACTTGAAAGACAATTTGTTCACATGCATCCATCCATACAAAGGATCCTTCTAGAATTCTCTAATATTCACTATTCTTCTGTTAAGCGTGTTACCACTATATTTCTAGCTTATGAATTTGGTCATATTATCAAAGAAGCACGTGAAATATTTGCTCATTACAATATAAACTATGGTTTACCTCCTATAGAGTAGATCCTTTTTAATCAAGAAGAGGTAAGGAGATTACAATCTCCAGATTATGCTGCTTGCAATGAAAATCTAAGGAAAAAGGTTCCCCATCTGTTTTGATTGATAAAATTTCTGAACATAATGATAATTTTGCTATACAAAAAATGGTCTAGGGCGTGTTCTTAAAGAGAGACTTAGAGATCATAATCAAAGGAACGTTTATAATGAAGAGATAGTAATCACATATAAAGGGCCAAAGGAGGAACCTCCTCCTCCTCCCAAACTGGATCTTATAGATCCGTACCCAACTAAATTTAGCCCTTTTGATTATTTTTGCTTGCCACAAAGAAAACTTGCTGCTGAAAGGAGGGAGTATGAGATGAGCATGGATGATCTCCCTCACTTCTATTACAATACCTAGATCTATGCAATATGCCTAGCTAGGGGCGTAAAACAATAACGCTTGTTGGGAGGCAACCCAATTTTATTTTATGTTTTTGCATTTTTTCTGTTTTTCAATAAATATACAATTATAATTATGTTATGATTGTGTTTTATAGTTTTAATTAGTGTTTGTGCCAAGTAAGACCTTTGGGGTGATTTGGAAGATCGTTGATTTGATTCTGAGAAAAAACATAAACTTTTGCGTCTAGTAGCAGAATTGTTAAAATTTGCTGGAACATGGAAAATTATGAATTTTTTACAAAAGATTTATATGCAAATTGCCTACGCCATCCTAATGTTTCAATTTTTTTGGAGTTACATAAGTATGAGCTTAATTCGGGTTTCTACACACTGTTCTGTTTTTGACAGATTCTATTTTCATTGTGTTGTTCGCTTGTTTTGATGAATCTATGGGTTGTATCGGGGGGTATGAACCATGGTGAAGTTAGAATACAGTAGATATAATGCAAATATAAAATTGGAATTAGTTTACAACAGTATCTAAAAGTGGAGATTTGTTTTGTTATACTAACGGATCTCATGAGTTTTCTGTTGAGTTTTGTGTTGTGAAGTTTTCAAGTTTTGGGTGAAGTTTCGATGGACTAAGGAATAAGGAGTGGCAAAAGCCTAAGCTTGGGGATGCACACGGCACCCCAAGGTAATATTCAAGGACAACCAAGCGTCTAAGCTTGGGGATGCCCCAGATGGCATCCCCTCTTTTGTCTACAACCCATCGGTAAATTACTTGAGGCTATATTTTTATTCACCACATGATATGTGTTTTGCTTGGAGCGTATTGTATTATATGATTGTTTGCTTTATTTGCTTTTTATTTTGCCACAATCATCCTTGCTGGACACACCTTTTGAGAGGGACACACATTAATCGTGAATGTATTAGAATACTCTATGTGCTTCACTTATATTTTTTGAGCTAGGTACTTGCTCTAGTGCTTCACTTATATCTTTTAGAGAACGGCGGTGGTTATATTTTGAAGAAATTGATGAACTCTCATGCTTCACTTATATTATTTTGAGAGTCTTATAAATAGTATGGCAATTTGCTTAGGTTATGAATTTGGTCCTAATATGATGGGTATTCGAGAGGGATATAATAAAAACTTTCATGGAGATCATTGAATATATGAGTAGTTTAATTCCTTGCATTTGTTTTGAGATATAAAGATGGTGATATTAGAGTCATGCTAGTGAGTAATTATGGTTTGGCAAGAATATTTGTGTTAAGGTTTGTGATTCCCGAAGCATGCACGTATGGTCTCTCGTTATGCTATCAAATTGGAGCATGATTTATTTTTGATTATCTTCCTTATGAGTGGCGGTCGGGGACGAGCAATGTCTTTTCCTACCAATCTATCCCCCTAGGAGCATGCATAGTAGTACTTTGCTTCGAGGGCTAATAAACTTTTGCAATAAGTATGTGAGTTCATTATGACTAATGTTGAGTCCATGGATTATACGCACTCTCACCTTTTCGCATTTTGCTAGCCTCTTCGGTACCGTGCATTGCCCTTTCTCACCTTGAGTTGTGGTGCAAACTTCGCCGGTGCATCCAAACCTTGTGATATGATACGCTCTTTCACACATAAACCTACTTATATCTTCCTCAAAACAGCCACCATACCTACCTATTATGGCATTTCCATAGCCATTCTGAGATATATTGCCATGCAACTTCCACCGTTCCATTTTATTATGACACACATCATCATTGTCATATTGCTTTGCATGATCATATAGTTGACATAGTATTTGTGGCTTGGCCACCGTTCATATTTTTTTATACATGTCACGCAAGATCATTGCACATTCCTGTACATCGCCGGAGGCATTCATATAGAGTCATATTTTTGTTCTAGTATCAAGTTGTAATTCTTGAGTTGTAAGTAAATAAAAGTGCGATGATCATCATTATTAGAGCATTGTCCCATGTGAGGAAAGGATGATGGATACTATGATTCCCCCACAAGTCGGGATGAGACTCCGGACGGAAAAAAGAGGCCAAAAAGAGCCCAAGAAAAAAAGGCCGAAGTGCCCAACAAAAGAAGAAAAAAAGGAAAAAAAGAAAAAAATGAGAGAAAAAGAGAGAAGGGACAATGTTACTGTCCTTTCCACACTTGTGCTTCAAAGTAGCACCATGTTCTTCATGATAGAGAGTCTCCTATTTTGTCACTTTCATATATTACTAGTGGGAATTTTTCATTATAGAACTTGGCTTGTATATTCCAATGATGGGCTTCCTCAAACACCCTAGGTCTTCATGAGCAAGCGAGTTGGATGCACACCCACTTAGTTCTCTTTTGAGCTTTCATACACTTATAGCTCTAGTGCATCCGTTGCATGGCAATCCATACTCCTTGCATTGACATCAATTGATGGGCATCTCCATAGCCCATTGATTAGCCTCGTCAATGTGAGACTTTCTCCCATTTTGTCTTCTCCACACAACCTCCAAACATCATATTCTATTCCACCCATACTGCTATATCCATGGCTCACGCTCATGTATTGCGTGAGAGTTGAAAAAGCTGAAGTGCGTTAAAAAGTATGAACCAATTGCTTGGCTTGTCATCGGGGTTGTGCATGATAAATACTTTGTGTTAAGAAGATAGAGCACGACAATATTATATGATTTTGTAGGGATAACTTTTTTTAGCCATAATATTTTGAGAAGACATGATTGCTTTTTAGTATGCTTGAAGTATTATTATTTTTATGTCAATATTAAACTTTTGTTTTAAATATTATGGATCTGAAAATTCATGCCACATAAAGAAAGATTACATGATAAACATGTTAGGTAGCATTCCACATCAAAAATTCTGTTTTTATCATTTACCTACTTGAGGACGAGCAGGAATTAAGCTTGGGGATGCTTGATACGTCTCCAACATATCTATAATTTTTTATTGCTCCATGCTATTATATTATCAACCTTGGATGTTTTATATGCATTATTATGCTATTTTATATCATTTTTTGGGACTAACCTATTAACCTAGTGCCTAGTGCCAGTTGCTATTTTTTCGTTGTTTTTGTATTTACAGAAAATCAATAACAAACAGAGTCCAAACAGAACGAAACTTTTTGACGATTTTTCTTGGACCACAAGACACCCTGGGAGCTTCGGGAGGAGGCCAGAAGGGCCACGAGATGGCCACAAGCTCATAGGGCGCTCCCTGCAAGCTTGTGGGCCCCCTGTGGCACTTCCAACCCTAATTCTTCTTCTATAAATACCCAAATATTCCCCGTAGACCAGAGGGCACACCAAAAATACTTTTCCGCCGCCGCAAGTTTCTGTCTTCGTGAGATCCTATCTAGGGACCTTTTTCGGTACTCTGCAGGAGGGGGATTCGACCACGAAGAGCTTCTACATCAACCTTGTTGCCTCTCCGATGATGTGTGATTAGTTTACCACAGACCTACGAGTCCATAGCTAGTAGCTAGATGGCTTCTTCTCTCTCTTTGATCTTCAATACAATGTTCTCCTCGATGTTCTTGGAGATCTATTCGATGTAATCTTCTTTTGTGGTGCGTTTATTGAGATCTGATGAATTGTGGGTTTATGATCAGATTATCTATGAATATTATTTGAGTCTTCTCTGAACTCTTTTATACATGATCAAGATAGCTTTGTATTTCTCTCCGATCTATTGATTTGGTTTGGCCAACTAGATTGATTTTTCTTGCAATGGGAGAGGTGCTTTGTTGTGGGTTCAGTCTTGCGGTGCTTATTCCCAGTGACAGAAATGGACATGACACGTATTTGTATTGTTGCCATTAAGGATAAAAAGATGGGGTTTGTTCATATTGATTGGATCTACCCCTTTACATCATGTCATCTTGCTTACGACGTTACTCCGTTCATGTTAACTTAATACACTAGATGCATGATGGATAGCGGGCGATGTGTGGGGTAATTGTAGTAGATGCAGGCAGGAGTATGTCTACTTGTCACGGACGTGATGCCTATATACATGATCATTGCCTTAGATATCATCATAACTATTCGCTTTTCTATCAATTGCTCAACAGTAATTTGTTTACCCACCGTATGCTTTCTTTCAAGAGAGAAGCCTCTAGTGAAAACTATGGCCCCCGGGTCTATCTTTTATCATATTATTTTCAGATCTATAAAATCAAAAACACAAAAATACCTTGCTACAATTTATTTACTTTTATTTTATTTCACACTTTTACTTATCTTTTATATCTATCACTATCAGATCTCATCCTTGCAAGTAACCGTGAAGGGATTGACAACCCCTTTATCGCGTTGGGTGCAAGTATTTGTTTGTTTGTGTAGGTGCAATTATTGGTGACTTGTGTGTTCCTCCTCCTGGACTGATACCTTGGTTCTCAACTGAGGGAAATACTTATCTCTACTTTGTTGCATCACCCTTTCCTCTTCAAGGGAAAAACCAACGCAAGCTCAAGAAGTAGCACACATATTCGTCTTATTGCCATTAAGGATAAAACGATGAGGTTTATTCATATTGCTTGAGTTTACTTTGTCTACATCATGTCATCTTGCTTAAAGCATTACTCTGTCTGTCATGAACTTAATACCATAGATGCATGCTGAATAGCGATCGATTGGTGGAGTAATAGTAGTAGATGCAAGCAGGAGCCGGTCTACTTGTCACGAATGTGATGCCTATATATGTGACTATTGCCATGAATAACATCATAACTATGCGCTTTTCTATCAATTGCCCAACAGTAATTTATCTACCCACTGTATGCTGAGAGAGAAGCCTCAAGTGAAAACTATGGCCCCTGAGTCTACTTTAATCATATTGCTAAAACAAAAAATACCTTGCTGCAATTCTATATTTTTTGTTTTACTTTTCTTTTTATCTATCTACCACTATCAGAATTAATGCTTGCAAGTAATGAGTTCAAGGGGATTGACAACCCTCTTGCCCACATTGGGTGCAAGAATTTGCTTTTGTCTGTGTAGGTGCTGACGATAAGAATTTGCATGGTTCCCTATCGATTCGATAACCTTGGTTCTCACTGTGGGAAATACTTCTCCGCTACTATATTGCTTCACCCTTCCTCTTCGGGGAAAATCCCAACGCAACTCACAAGTAGCAGCAGCCGAGGAGCTTCTGCTGATGCCAGGTTCGTGAACACCCAGAGTTCCTCCATCCATGAGGAGCAAGAAGAGAAGGAAGAGGATAAGGAGGCAGAGGAGGAGGAGGAGGAAGAGGAGGAGGGCGAGGAGTCCTCCCCTAAGGGAGGAGGATGGCGTCCGAAGACGCCGAGGAGGACGACCCTCCTCGGCTTTGTAAGAGGCTTCGGAAAGCCTCTGCCGCCCCTCCAAGTAGACCATCGGCCCCCATAGAGGCTACACGCTCTGGCTCCTCCAAGGACGTGCTTCCCCCACCATGAAGGGAGAAGCCGCAGCCGAGAAGGTACTCCGTTTGACATATTCACACATAATAAGTTTTAATGTGTGTGCTTTTGATTGTGAAACACTTTTTGCTTTCACAGCCCGCAACACCCCCTTCCCGAAGAGGAGTCGGATAACACCGTCCTTCCGGCCGAGCTGAGTGAGAGCTCCCCAGGTGCACGCACGCGTCCCTCCCCTGCTCATAACAAGCTTGGGGAGGTTTCTTCGCATCCGGACCCTCCTATGTTAAACACAGAGAGCGGTGTCGATGCACTCATGGCCGAGGTCCAGTCCTCGGATGTCGGGGGCCA
Organism: Thinopyrum elongatum; assembly: GCA_011799875.1. NCBI lineage: Eukaryota > Viridiplantae > Streptophyta > Magnoliopsida > Poales > Poaceae > Thinopyrum > Thinopyrum elongatum. The sequence continues at coordinate 393,036,827 of CM022303.1, forward strand.
AGGGGAAGGGACTCCCTAGCTCCGGAAGAACCGGTGCTTGACCGCCAGGAGTCCCTGGCCCTGATAGCTCCAGCGCTGCCGAGCTGCACGGGGGCGGCCGTCACCTCTCTAGCGAAGGACGGGGCCAAGGATACCAGGCCGCCCATCTTGGGGTGGCATAAGGAGATAGAGGACGCCTTACAAAGCTCCTCAATTCATCCCGAGCACCGTGCCATTCTGGGCACGGCATACAACTAGTTCCGGTCCGTAGAGGCTGGAATTACGGAGGCCTTCATAAGCCTCTCGAAAGGCTTCGAGGTATGTCAGTTCATACAACTGCAATGTTTTAAGTTTAATGCTTTATACACCCAATAGCCCTTTAAGGACAGGTTTTGAAAATAAAGTTATCCGAAGACTTATCTAACATAATCTTACCAGATGCAGCTTATGCTTTAAGAGCGCATATACAATAGCCCCCGAGCCTTGAGTTAGTTTAACAAACTGACTTGCGGGGCTGATTTGTTAGTTTTGAAAGCTATATCTGAAGTGAATATGCAGTAGCCCTCGAGGCGTTCATATGCAAATTCTTTACTTTCTCCTGCCTACTATCTAGACTTGCATGTGTAGGGTGTTGCTTGACTTGTGTGAATTGCTAAAACTTGCCAAGAACTAAAATTAGAAAAAGGTTAAGTTTTTATTTGGTTAACTAGTCTAATCACCCCCTCTAGAACTACTTACGACCCTACACCCACGCACCGCCCAGGCTGCTTATCCTTTCATGTGCATTCTTCTCCACTCGTCCTCCCTCCCGCATGAACCCAGTACCCTTTCTTTCTCTCTTTATTCTTCTCAAACCAGCAACCGCATCCATGCCTACCTCTTTGCCGAGGTCCCTCTCTTCCCCTCTATCGGGATCCCTCTCCCATAAGGCGAGTGATAGGAGTCGGTCGACTGTGTCAGGCCCGTGGGACTGGGGGTACCCAGGCCCGTCTGCCTGCGACCCAAGAAGCAGGTGGCCCACTCCAGGACATGACGAGCAAGACCCTCGCGAGGGCTTTTGCCTCGTGAGGCATGCATCATCAAGTGTCACCGTGAGCCTCGCGGGGCGGCTTCCCGAGGCTGCCTACTGAGGCCCCTTGCGGAGGCTTACAAGTCAAGGGCTTTTCAGCAGAGTCACGCGGCCCTGCATCTTCATGTGGGTGACGTGCGTGGCGATGAGCGGTGCCAGCGGGTGCGGATACGAAGGCTTCCCTCTTTCTTGCTAAGGGAGCAAGGACAACGCGCCGTTTCGCAAAGCGGCCCCGAAAGGTTACCCGTTCGGTGCAAGGAGACCAGGATGGCGGGCTCGCCAGGACGTAGGTCATCACCGAGCCCACCGGTGTGGCACGGCAGGAGGCTTTTGCAGGCGAAGACCGCCTTTAGTCAGGATAAGCTGCAGCCATGTCCCCTTTCGAATTGGCCATTGTGGCAACCCTTCCTGCCTTGTGTTTTCGGGGGAAGAGGACCAAGGCCAGTATAAGTAGGGGCAGGGTGCCACCGTAGAGGGGAGTTCGAGAGTCGTCCATCTTCCCCTTGTATCCTCAAACTCAACCTCCCTCGCGAGGAAATCCAACCACAAAGCAGGAGTAGGGTCTTACACCGCAAGGTGTCCTGAACCTGGGTAAACTACCATGTCCGCTATTATTCTTCCTTAACTCAAGCACACCAGAGCATCGCCGTGAGACAGTGAGCCACGAGATCGGACCTAGTGGAGGCAGCGTGCGCACCCCAGTGTTCGAACCTTCTTGGGTCCCCGGAACCCCGATTCTGACACTTCGCTCCGGTTTCTGCTCCACCGGCTCCATGGCTGATGCTCACCGTGTTCGTGCCGAGCGCCGGGCAGCTCGCGTCGCCCAGACGAAGCCCGCTGGCCATGGCGACCGCCGCCACTCCGCCTCAGCCGCGGCCAATGCCGCCACCGACCCTGCTGTCCATGAGTAGTAGGACTCCTCCATGCACCCTTCCTTGCAGCCCGACGGCTACACCACCACGGCCTCCTCCTTCCTAGGCCGCCGTGGGCCGCCAAACATGCAAGCCGCGCTACTCATGGCACGTGAGCTACTACGCTACCACCCGGTCAAAGCTGACTACGACGCCTGGCTTGGCCGCATCACCGAGCTCGTCAACACCGCCGGGGAAGCCCCATCGCCCTCCCACTCGCTCCATCCCCCGCTGTCTCGCGCTGGTGACATGGCGCATGGCGTGCCTCCACCTCCGCCTCCTCCCCTGTGCGGCGACAACACCGAGCCCCGGCACGATGCGCTGCCACGTGACCCACTGCGCAGAGCGCCCACGCCGGCCCGGGATGTGGCCAATTGCCAGATCATTCACCGAGCGCCGCCTGACGCGCGTGTGCTCCTTGAGAAGTAGCACCAGCACCATGACCAGATCATCCAAGAGGTCGCGGTGGCAGGGTGCCAAAACCGCGCCGCCCACGCGTGCGGTGCGCCCACGAGCACCGTCGGCTGACAGACCTTCACTCGCGAGCTGCGCCGGGTGGTGTGGCCCGTCAAGTTCAAGCCGGAGCTGCCCCCGCACTACGATGGCATCCCCGACCCCACAGAGTTCCTCCGGCTCTACGCACTGAGCATCGAGGCGACCAACGGCGACAACAAAATCATGGCGAACTGGTTCCCCATGGCCCTCAAGGATGGCGCGTGCTCCTGGCTCATGAACCTGCCCGAGGAGTCATCTCTTCGTGGAGCGAGCTCTGCGAGCAGTTCGTCACCAACTTCAAGGGCATGCACGACCACGCCCTCTCCATCAACGACCTGCGATGCGTGAAGCAGTGCCCTGGGGAGACCCTCCGCAAGTACATCCAGTGCTTCAGCCAGGTGCGCAACAAGATCCCGCGTGCCTCGGACGAAGCCATCATCATGGCATTCACCAAGGGCATTAAGGACGTCCGGATGTGCGAGAAACTCGCCATCAACGACAACCTAAGCACGGGCTGTTCAATATCGCCGACAAGTGCACCAAGGCTGAAGAGGGCCACCTGTTCTTCCACAATGACCCCAATGCGAGGCCCGAAGACGGCAAGGACAAAGGCAAGGAGGTCAAGCACAAGGGCCCTACCATGCTCGCGGCGGAGCCCGAGTAGAAGCGTGGCCACGACCGCGACGAGCCCGAGAAGGATCACCGCCCGTTTTGCGTCTACCACAATGTGCGCACCCACAACACCGAAGACTACCAAGAGCTCAAGTCACTCCGCAACGGGCGCTTTGGCTGTCGACCAGACCGCCACGACCGCGGCACCGGCCACGGAGGCGACCGTGGTGGTGGCCGATGGGACAACCGCAACGGCAACCCCCACCAGGGCTGGCGCGACCAGCTTCGTGAGGGCGGCTAGCGTGACCAGCCTCGTGAGGGTGCCTGGCGTGATCAGCCTCGCGAGGCGCGCCCTCAGGACACTGCTGCCCTTCCGCTGCTACCACCGCCGCCCAGGAGGAACGACACGAATCAGCTCGACGAGGGGGCTGAGGGCTATCGGGAGCCTCGGGTGATAGCTTGCATTCTCGGAGGAGCCCATGCCCCTGCGTCGAACCACCTCTTCAAGCAGTTTTCTCATGAGGTGAACGCCGCCCTCCCGAGGCTGGAGGCCGCGTAGCCCCTCAAGTGGTCGCAATATGCCATAACCTTCGACTCCAAGGACTACCTTAAGTCCACGGCCGCTGCGGGTGCGCTCCCATGTTGTGCACCCCCACCATTAGCAACGTCTCAGTCACCAAAACCCGCATCGACGGAGGCTCCAGCCTCAACATACTCTCTGTCGATACCTTCGAGACGCTCCAGGTGCCCTACGACCAGCTGATACCGACCAGGCCTTTCTCTGGGGTGACTGATGGCTCCACCATCCCCTTGGGGCAAGTTCACCTCCCCGTCACTTTCGGCAGGCGCAACAACTATCATACTGAGCTCATCGACTCCGACGTGGCGCACAACGGCCTCCGTACAATGCCATCCTGGGGTATCCGCCGCTCACGAAGTTCATGGCGGTGACCCACCACGGCTACACCGTCCTCAAGATGCCTGGGTGTAGTGGAGTCATCATCGTGGCCTGCGACGAAAAGGACGCGATTTTCTCCCTCGAGCGTGCCTACAAAGCGGCCGCGACCGAACACACCGACGGCGAGGATGGCGTTGGTCCTCTCGAGGCCGCGCCCGCAAGGAAGAAGCAGTTGTTGCCATCCCCAAGCCCCACCAAGGTAAAGATGGTGGCAGATGATGCCAGCGCCAAAGGCTCCGCCTTCGTCGTCGGCACCCGCCTCCCTCCCGCATAGGAAGGCGCGCCCGACGCCTCCCTCCGGACAGGCTTAGAGGGCTTCCACCTGGAGAGCGTCTGACCAGACCAGTGTGACGAGGGAGGTGCTCGGATACCACTTGGAGGCATGCTTTGGCGCGCGCCCCGCAAGCAAGGAGCACGGTGACAGGCGCCAGAGGCGCAAGAGTTCATCACCAAGGAGATTTACAAGCTGCGGGAAGCTCGGGCCATGCGCGGCGAGCGCCGCCCCGCATGTTCCGACAATTCAGCTACCGCCCTCGCGGAGGGCAGCAAGGTGCGCGTGTGCGTCGACATCGTGAGCCTCAACAAGGCCAGCTCCCAGGACCTCTTTTGGCCGTCGCGCATTGGTCTGAGCAAGGGCATCGCCACCAACTATGTCTGCATGCCTTTCAGCCTGCTGAACGCTGGTGCCGCCTACCAAAGGTTCACGCGGCTCGCGATGGCGGCTCGCGAGGCTTCAGCCCCTCGTGAGCCCCCAAGGCCTCAGGAGCCGGCCGGCCCCTGAGAGGTGGACCCCTTCGACGTGCTTCGTAAGACATCCTGACACCCCCGCAGCAGCATGATTACCAGGTGACTTTTTGGTTTATTCAATTGAGGGCGCCCCTCGGGCTACACTATCCTCAGGCTGGCCAGGGTCCGCCCCTGCAACCTCTTTGCTTTTGGTCGTGTACTAGATTTGGGTATGCTTTGATGAAATTATCTTGCTTGCTTAATTACGTAATTAGTACCGCATCGCCATTGGAGGCGCCACCTCATGGGCGCCGCGCGCCGCAACTCTACCCTCGACCGTCCCATGAGCGGGGGCTGTTGGCACGGCACCTATGGTCGGGTCCGTCCCTGCAGTGTTGATAAATCCAAGCGCCCGAGCTCTGGCTCGCGGGCCTGCCCCGTGCATGTCACCTCACTAGGTCCTTGGTGCCTTATCTCCTCACAGAATAGTCGCGAGTAAATTGGCAAGCGCGCATTGCCCCCTATACCTTGTAACCTATCAACATGCAGCGACTTCAGAAGCTTGACGCTCAGATGTCGCGTGGATAGCGCCACACATCGCCTCAGGAGGCCCAGCCTCGAGCGGGGCGTCTCGAGCGGCCATGCCACGGACGACGGCCTGATCAGCGCTACCACTCACATGAGCTAAGTACAACTAATCCAAGTGGCGTGTCCGCTGTCGTTGGAATCTCTTCTTCACGCCACCTTGGCGAAGCCGTCGCCTCTTTTTCGCGAGTCGCTTGCACGTTGAAAGGGGGGCTCCTAGAGCATCACGCCTCGGGGCCCCTCACTGGCTCTCGGTGTCCCTCACCCCTGGTCTTGTTCCAGGCATCGCGACCTGACATACCAGTGGCGGCTGAGATCCGCTCGAGGGCCGAGCCCTGAGGACGTAGAGCATCGTTTGGCGAGCAAGAAAAATAGGGGCGAACCTCGCGAGGAAGCATGGGGAGGAGATACACAGTTTAAATCACAAAGGTGTTGGTTAAAACGCAAAGGATGTCAAATATCTTCACACACCCCTCGCGGGGTTTACATTGATCCATCACAGATCGAAGACGGGATAAAGATAAAAGCTCCAGGGAGACGCGTCCTGGCATCACGTGAATTCCTCGCAAACCGCGGCCGCCTCGCACCGTGCCCCGAAAAGCTAAGTTAATAATCCCATGCGGCTCGGTGGTCTTTTATAGCGCTCCTTCCTCTCATGACCTTGTCTGGGGCGGAAGCCCCTCCTCTCACGTGAGCCACTTACGCATCAAGGGGGACCTCCTGAGCATCGCGCCCCAGGAGCTCTTACCGGACCTCGGGCCCCTCACCTCCTGGCCTTGTCCCAGGCATCGCGACCTGACATACCAGCGACGGTTGAGGCTCGCCCGGGGTTGGGTCCTAGCGACACAGAGCGTTAGGGTGATCATGAAAGGAGGGGGCAAGCTCAATGAGGAACGCTAAGGATGAACTCGATTTCAAACCGCAAAAGCATTAAAGTTAAGGCGCAAGTGACATTGTTCCTTACACGCCCCCACGGGGCCCATGTCATTCCGATGCAGGAAAAAAAGAAAAAACAAAAGGAAACATCCTCGCGAAGGCCGCTGCTCCCAGGGCACTGGCTCGGGCATCTGCCGTGCCCTAGTCGGAGTCCTCGTCCTCGCTCTTGACGCTGGGGGAGTCGCCGCTGCTTCCGCTCATGTCAGAGGAGGACGCGTCACCGTCGTCGCCGCCGGGGTTGTCGCTGTCGTTGCTCTCCATGCAGCACTGCAGGCGGCAGCCGACGACCCCGAAGATCTTCATGAAGAGCGTGGTGGCCCGTCGTACTTGAAGTAGAGGACGTGCCCCTCTTTTAAGCCGCGGGCGAGGGCGAACGACTTCCACCCCCGCTTCAGGAACATGAAGCCAGCGGAGGAGAACTCTATCGCCACCCAGGAGTGGCCGTTGCAGCAGCCGTTCGGCTGCACTCACAAGCCCAACGGTGCGCGGCCCGCCATCTCTTCCACGAAGGAGTCTGGGAGCCGGAGCTAGGTGTAGGGATCGCGGTGCATGCTCACGATGAACTCGTGGGCCGCATTGGCGGAATGGCTCCACGACTGGGGTGGAAGAGCGGCTGCGTCGCTCCGGCCGTGACGAAGGCTGCGTCACGGCCGCCTCGGCCCCAACGTCCGCACCAGCGGGCAGAGCTTTTTCCGCGGCTGCCTGAGCCGGCGTAGGCCGCCAATGGAGGACGCCCGCGTCCCCGGGGAGGTGCCCCGGGCGCGGTGGAGAACCTGCGAGGGCGGCCCCGCCCCTCGCTGGCTTCGGCGGCTCCACCTCCTCCAGCGCTACCTTTCCCTTCTCAGCGGCAGAAAACCTCCTCACGGGCGCCATGGCTGCAGCAACGGCGGGTGGAAATGGAAAAGCGTGAGCGGAGAAGATGAACCAAGGGGTCCGTCCCCTTGCCTTTATATAGCGTTCGGTTGGGGCCGATCCGTGCCCCTTTGCCTTCTGAAGGTGGGTGCTGGACAGAGGAAGAGCAATGATGGCCCCGCACCGCGCCTGACAGGTTTTATGTCAACCCAGGCGGTTGCCGAGGCGTTGTGGCGGAAATGGGGGCATTCCGCGCCCCGTCGTGCGCCACGCGTCGAGCCTGGCCCGTAGGCAGTTGGGGCCCGCGTCGTTTTGCCCTCCTTGCAGGCGGGATCGTGCTCACCGTGGGCCCGAGGGCTACTGTCGGGCCTGTGGGACTGGGGGTACCTAGGCCCGTCTGCCTGCGGCCCAGGAAGCAGGTGGCCCACTCCAAGACATCACGAGCAAGACCCTCACGAGGGCTTTGCCTCGCGAGGCGTGCGTCATCAAGTGTCATCGTGAGCCTCGCAAGGCCCTCTCACGGGGTGGCTTCCCGAGGCTGCCTCCCGAGGCCCCTTGCGGAGGCTTGCAAGTCAAGGGCTGTTCAACGGAGTCATGCGGCCCTGTGTCTTCACGTGGGTGACGTGCGTGGCGATAAGCGACGCCAGAGGCGGTGCCAGCAGGTGCGGATACGAAGGCTTCCCTCTTTTGTGCTAAGGGAGCAAGGACAGCGCGCCGTTTCGCAAAGCGGCCCCCAAAGGTTACCCGTTTGGTGCAAGGAGACCAGGACGACGGGCTCGCCAGGACGGAGGTCATCACCGAGCCCACCGCCGCGTCACGGTAGGAGGCTTTTGCAGGCGAAGACCGCCTTTAGTCAGGATAAGCTGCAGCCCTGTCCCCTTTGAATTGGCCGTTGTGGCAACCCTTCCCGCCTTGTGTTTTCGGGGGAAGAGGACCAAGACCAGTATAAGTAGGGGCAGGGCGCCACCGTAGAGGGGAGTTCGAGAGTCGTCCATCTTCCCCTTGTATCCTCATACTCAACCTCCCTCGCGAGGCAATCCAACCACAAAGTAGGAGTAAGATCTTACACCGCAAGGTGACCCGAACCTGGGTAAACTGCCGTGTCCGCTGTTCTTCTTCCTTAGCTCAAGCACACCAGAGCATCGCCGTGAGACAGTGAGCCACGAGATCGGACCTAGTGGAGGCAGCGTGCGCACCCCAGTGTTCGAACCTTCTTGGGTCCCCGGAGCCTCGATTCCGACAGACCAGCCAAAATTTCGGCCGATCGCCGCGCAGCTGCCCAATTCGGCTTTCTCAAACTGTATGATTGCTTTGTCCTCCTTCCCCACATCCAGCCCTCTTATATTTTCCCGAACAGAAATCGCTCTTGCATGGTGCCGCCGGCCTCCGCCATAACCCCGCGTGAGGCAACCGAGCTCGCTATACCACTAGTTCGCCGCCGCTCGCCGGTCTTGCAGATAACCTCCCATAACCACATCTATGACCTAGTGTTGCATCCAGCCGTCGAAGGAGCTGCATCCCCAGCTAACGATGTATGTAGCTGGGTGAGCTCCTTTCCATAGCCGCGGCAACCGGATGTGCTAGGCGCCATGGCCGAGATGCAATCGACCACGTCGATGACGTTTTTTTGTTGCAACCATGTTGTGATTTTGCTAGTACCATTCCATTTTTTTGCTACCACCACCAACCCAAAATCTTCTACCAAGGTGATTTTTGCTGGAACTGGCGAACCAGTTGGCTACAATTGTATTCATTTTTTGCTGGAAGCCAACCAAATTTGCTACCATGTTTTTTGTTTTTTGCTGGAACTAGCGCCCCCATTTTGCACTCATCGTTTCGGGTTTTGCTACTATCGGCATTTGTTGATTTTTGATACATCCATCCCCACGATGTGCCAAGAACCGTGACTGTGTTTTTTTTTATGCAACCATTGTCAGTTTTTGTTACCACGTTTGTCAATGATTGCTACATCAATTTCACGAGGTTGCTACATCACCTGTTTTCCCGTCATTTTTGCTGCAACCATTGTTTGATTTTGCTGGAACCGGCGATGATCATGGGAGCAGTTTTTTTGAGCGGGAGGGGGGAGTTTATCTACGAGAGCAGCGAGCGGCGGTAAACTGGTGGTGCGGCGAGCTGCGGTGGTGCTGCGAGCTCGGTTGCCTCGCGCGGGGGTATGGTGGAGGCCGGCGGCGCCGTGCGAGAGCGAATTTTGTTGGTGAAACTATAAGAGGGCTGGATGTGGGACAGGAGGACAAAGCAATCGTACGGTTCAAGAAAGCCGAATTGGATGGCTGCGCCACGACCGGTCGAAATTTGAGCCGGTCGACCAGCGCCCATCACTCGTGAAAGAAAAAAAGGGTATAGCTAAACTGAAAGCTCCTTCCATAAATACGCCTATATAGTTATGAAAACGTTCTTTGCTGAAGCCCGTGAACACTCACTCTCTTCCGCCTCGCTAGATGACTTGCACAGATTGGCGTCTTTGCTCTAGCTTCCCTAATCGTCCTTCCCTCTACGCGCTCGATCTTGCCGACGGAGGCGATGGCGGCGGTACCCGCGGTGAGGTTCCCGATGTTCGGCCTCGTACGGCTGCTTGGCGTGGCCGCGGCAGCGGTCATCCTCGTCTGGGCCGTCCACTTCCGCGGCGGTATGGCGCTCTCCGCCGAGAAAGACAAGCTCCTCATCTTCAACGTAATCGAGAAAAAAACATCTCTTGTTTCCCTTCTATTCTGTCGCGTATCTCGTTTCGGACCACGGATCACCTGTTGATCTTGCTGCCGCCTAGTGGGGAAAAGTTTTATTACTCGATCCTGAGATCAGGATTGAGGGGTTTAGATTCCACTATTATGCACGGACCAACCCACCAAAACCAGTCCAAAGCAGGCCTGTTCACAGTATCATACAAAACTAAATTAGTGCGATTAGCTCTTGCATCTGAACCCTGCAAAAGTAGCAATGTGAGAGTTTTTGTAGCGAATCTGTGAGATTTAGGATGGTGGGTAATTCAAGGCTTGGGGTGATCTCGTATTGATTACTGAGTATCGAGTATGTGATCAAGGGCTGTTTTAATTTCCAGCAGCAAATCACCATTGGAACTCGGTGAAAAGCTTCTCCTTTTCACCGCTTCTTTTCCGTGTGGTTTTGTGTGACATTATTCTACTTTGTGTTGTGGTGAAACTTTGTTAATTTCTTTCAATTGGGTTGAGACTTACAAAATTTTGGATTGGGAAGTAGCCTGGAACGCGGGTTGGTCCCGCTTCCGGTGACATGGGGTCGTCAACCCAAATCGAGGATCGGGATAGAGTCTGGATCGAAAAGGTTTGGTCGCCGGGACGTGACCCAAATGTAGGTGTTGCCATGTTATGATGGCGGATCAACTGTCAATCCTTCCCTGTCCTGCTGCAGCTTTCTTCAATAGTTGAGATGAGTAGTTGCTTGAGAACATGGAGGCGCGTGCGTTGAACAAGAGATAGATGAAGCAGAAGCGGCGGTGTACTGAGTCCAGTAACAGAGTTGAATTAGGGCACTGGATGACCGCTATTTGGCTTTAGTGGAGTCTAGTTTGGTACTTAGAACAAGCAAAAAAGCATGCTCTTTTTTCTCTATTTTCTTTGAAATATATTTTCTGATTGCAGCATCTATCCGGAATGACCACCAACAACACTTGAGTGAAAAGCACTAAATCAACTTGGTTTGCAGAGCTGAATTATTGCCTATCCATAATCTGCCGTTATGCTTGATCAAGCCCTCCTCCAATGAGTACCCTTGCTCATCTGGACTTGCAATAGCCAATTGTTGCAACAGTGCAGTAGCCACAACATCGGTCTAATAGGAATTCGAGACCTCCTGCACCCAAATAGGCTGACAAGTGGAAACATAATTGTATACAAGTGCCCCACTGGAGAGAGAGAATCTGCCGCAGTGTTGTCAGTCCCACGGCGATACTTGAATTGAAATTGAAGACCTACCATTTTGGACATCGCCTTGCACTGCAAATCAGATGTGAGCTGCTGATCCTGCAAGTTACAAGCTCCTGTCCATCCCATGGACAGTGTGACTTGACACGCCTGGCAGGCGGGCCTGTCTAGTTAGGGTGTGCGTCATGTGTTAAATAGGCCAGCCTGTTGGCCGAGGGAGTCATGTGGGTGTAAGCTACTTTCTGTATCCAACCTTTCCTCTGCAATCGCAACCCCCTTCTCCAAGCTCATCCCCTCTTCCTCACCTGCTCCCTCTCACCTACCTCCGATCGCCGATCCCCTCTAGATCAGGGATGTTACATTGGTATTCAGAGCCAATTTCCACCAGAATTTCGTTTCCCCTCGTCGGCCGCGGCACTCTCTGAACCTTGGGAGCAGATCGGTAACATCGACCGCGCCGGTGTGAGTCCGCTTCGGCTGGATCTCACACAAATTCCGCTGCGGGGTTCGATCCCTTTCAAGCAAGTGCAATGGCGCCCCACAAGCCTTCCGCCGCGACGCGGCAGGTTCTGGACGCCATGGAAGAAGGGAACTCCAACCTCACCAAGATGCTCGAGTCCCTCCTCTCCAAGTTCGACGAACAAGCGGCCCTGCATGACAAGCAACTCGAGCCGCAGACCGCCTTCAACAACCAGATCTCGCAGGAGCTGCGAGGCCTCTCGCGGCAGCTGGATCTGACCCAGGCCGACGTGGATGCGGCCCGCAAGGCCGTCGAGGGCTCGTCGTCTCCCGCAGGCTCCGTTACCATGATCATACCACCACCATCGCCGCCGTCGCCGACACCACCTTCACCTCATCAGCAGCCACACCACAACGATCCACTCCGCTCCACCACCGCTCACGCCCGATTGGGGGGTACGCGGCCCCCGCTCATCCCTATTCCCCCTCTCGGCGCGACCATGACCACGGTCACCGCGCCACCACGCAGCCCCACCCACCACGAGAGCAACCACCACAAGCCTCCGAAGCATGATTTTCCTCACTTTGATAGTACCGCGCCCTACCTCTGGTTGGATCGCTGTTTGGCGTGCTTCGAGCTCTACAAGGTGGGCCAACAGTTTTGGGTGCCCACTGCTGCTCTCTACATCGAGGGGCAGGCGGCGCATTGGTTGTAGGCGTTTCGCCAGAGCCACCGCAATTTGTCATGGGACATGTTCACAGCCGCCGTGCTCGAGGAGTTCGTAGTCGACGAATTTGAGCTCGTCATGCACAGGCTGCTTCAGCTTCGCCAGACCGGCAACGTCTCCGACTACCGCGCGGCCTTCGATGAACTCATGTATCACCTCTTGGCGTTGGATCCCTCCATCAACTCCCAAGTTCTTCATCACCCAATTTCTTTTGGGCCTGAAGGATGAATTGTGCGCTACCGTACGCATGCAAGCACCGTCAAGCATCACTCGCGCATCGGTTCTGGCGCGCATCTAGGAGGAGCTGGCCACGACACGCCCGCGGGCATGCCCTGTTCCTCCTGGACGACCGCCACCAGCGAACGCCGCACCACCACGGCAAGGGGCTGCACCGCGCGCTCAAGGCGATGAGTTCGCACGGGAGCGGCAACTCCGTGACTACCGGCGCGCCAACAACCTCTGCTTCGAGTGGGGCGACCGCTACTCCCGCGAGCACCGTTGCGCGCAACCGGCGCAACTACTCACGATCCACGTCGGCGAGCATGGGAAGGCCCTCTTGGATGACGCGATTCACGCCCTCGAGCTCCTCGACGACCTTGCACCCGCTGCGCCGGCGGCCCAGTGTTGCGTTCTGTCGGCGTAGGCCATCGACGGCTCCGACTCGCCAAGTACCATTCGCCTCCGCGCCCTGGTCGGCAACCAAGTCATGCTGCTCCTCCTCGACTCGAGCAGCGCCCACAGCTTCGTCAACAAGAGCTTTGTTGACCGAATTAGAGCTCACACGCAGGCACTGCCACCCGTCGAAGTCCGCGTCGCCATCGGCGATTGTCTCACCTGCGACCGCATCATCCCTGAACTTAAGTGGTGGATGCAGGGGCACATGTTTTCGACACCAATGCGCGAGCTCGACATTGGAGCCTACGACGGCATCTTGGGCATGGACTGGCTGTCGCAGTTCAGCCCCATGACGTGTCATTGGCAGGACAAGTTCGCCTCCTTCATCCACGAGGGCGAGCAAGTCACGCTGCGGGGAGTACAACCCAAGACCACCAACACGCTGGCTCCTGTGGAGCCGGACGAGCTCCGCAAGATGATCGCTGGCAACGAGGTTTGGGCAATGGCCATGGTGGACGCGTGTACGCATGCCCCCGCCAAACGCAAAACTCCCAGCCACACCCTGATCAGCGACCTCCTCGACGAGTTCGCCAACGTCTTCGCCGCGCCCCACGGCCTGCCACCGCATCGCCAGTACGACCACGCCGTCACCCTGGTGGAAGGGGCGATCCCCGCTAACACCAGACCCTACCGCTACTCGCCGCTCCAGAAAGACAAGATCGAGCGGCAGGTTCGCGAGATGCTGGACTCAGGCGTCATCACGCATAGTGTCAGCCCGTGCGCCGCGCCGGTCCTGCTCGTCAAGAAGAAGGACGGCACATGGCGGTTTTGTGTCGATTACTGCCGGCTCAATGATGCGACAATCAAGAACAAATTTCCCTTGCCGATTGTGGATGAACTCCTCGATGAACTGGCGGGCGTTGTGGTCTTCTCCAAGCTCGAGACCGACGTCCAGCGCAAGGCCATGTCCAAGCTCGTCGGCCTCCAGTTTCGCTTCCTGTACTAGCGCGGCCTCGACAACGGCGCGGCAGACGCGCTCTCAAGAGTGGGCAAGCTCATGGACATGGCCGCGCTCTCGAACTGTCAACCGGCCTGGGTGCAGGAGGTCAACTCATACGAGACAAACGCCGATGCCCAAGAGCACCTCCAGCACTTGGCCATCCACAGCCCTGACGACGAGGGCTACGAGCTCCACCGGGGCCTCATTCGCACAAGGGTGGCTCTGGATCGGCGCCAACACTGCCCTGCACACCAAGCTGATCGCGGCCCTCCACAATAGCGCCGTAGGCAGCCACTCCGGCGTCACCGCAACGTACCACCACGTCAAGAAACACTTTGAGTGGCGCGGCCTGAAGAAGGATGTGGAGGAGTTCGTGCACTAGTGCGCCGTCTGTCAGCAGGCCAAGCACGAGCACACCAAGCCGGCGGGCCTCCTCGCACCGCTGCCCATCCCCTCTGCACCATGGGAGGATCTTACCATGGACTTCGTCGAGGGCTTGCCGGCGTCGGAGGGCTACGACTTTGTGCCACTACGCCACCCCTTCAATGCCGCTCAAGTGGCCCGCGCGTTCTGGGACAACGTGGTGAAGCTGCACGGCGTACCCTCCTCCATCGTCTCGGATTGCGACAAGGTCTTCACTAGCAATCTGTGGCAGGAGCTGCTCGCGGGCGCGGGCACCAAGCTGCTGCACTCCACCGCGTACCGCCCGCAGACTGATGGCCAGAGCGAGCGCGTGAACTAGTGCATGGAGATGTACTCGCGTTGCGCCGTCCACGACTCCCCCAAGAAATGGCGCTGCTGGTTGCCGATGGCTGAATTCTGGTACAACTCCACCTTCCACGCCTCGCTGAATTGCACCCCCTTCAAGGCCCTCTACGGTAAGGAGGCCAATTTGGGCGCCATGGCGACATGGGCGGAGGCCGCGCCGGCCGGCGAAGACTTGGACTGGGCAGAGCACACCGACACCATCCGTGTTCACCTCGCACGCGCCCAGCACCGGTTCAAGAAACAAGCTGACAAGCATCGCGTCGAGCGCTCCTTCCAAGTCGGCGAACAGGAGCGCTCCTTCCAAGTCGGCGAACAGGTGCTCCTGAAGCTCCAGCCGTACGTGCAGCGTTCGGTGATCTCTCGCCCGTGCGCCAAGCTCGCCTTCAAGTTTCGGGCCGCTGGCCTACAAGCTGGATCTGCCGCCGGACAGCCGCGTGCACCCCGTCTTCCACGTCTTGCAACTCAAGCCCTTCACGCCAGACTACTCGCTGGTGTTCGCGGATCTTCCCCGTGTCCAAGACCTGTCCGCCATGGCGGCAGAACCATTCAAGATACTCAACTGGCGCATGATGAAGAACGGCGACGCGCCGGTGGTACAGCTCAAGATTCAGTGGTCACCCACAGCCGTTGACACCACAACCTGGGAAGACTACGACGTGCTTCGCCGGCCATTCCAACGGCTACCATCTGGGCAGAGGAGGCCATTGCTTAAGGAGGGGAGAATGTCACACCTGTCCATCCCATGGACAGTGTGACTTGGCACGCCTGGCAGGCGGGGCCGTCTAGCTAGCGTGTGCATCATTGGTTAAATAGGCCAGCCTGTTGGCCGAGGGAGTCATGCGTGTGTAAGCTACTTTCTGTATCCAACCTTTCCTCTGCAATCCCAACCCCCTTCTCCAAGCTCATCCCCTCTTCCTCACCTGCTCCCTCTCACCTACCTCCGATCGCCGATCCCCTCTAGATCAGGGGTGTTACACTGTGGTCTGTCAGGATAATAAATGGCCCATGCTGCAGATATTGCCGCCATTTACGAACTGCGATAATCACTGCTAAGAATTCCTTTCCATAAACTGAGAGCATGCAGTTAGCAACCCCCAATGCTTTACTTAAATACACAATAGGATGATTGTGTTGTGAAAGCACATCTCCAATGCCTGAATCGCAGGCGTCAGTTTCCACTGAAAGGCTGATGAAGTCAGGCATGCCCAGTATATGGGTTTTAGACATAGCATGCTTCAGTGTTTCAAATGCATTTGTGGCTTGAGGAGTCCAGAGAATTCTTAGTAAGTAGGGACGTCAGGGGTTTAGCTAGCATACCATAATTGTTGACAAATTTATGGCTGTAACTCGTGAGCCCAGGAAATCCTTGTAGCTCCGTCACATTTGTCGGCTGGCGCCATTTGAGCGTTGCATCCGTCTTCTCTGTGTCAGTTGCCACTCCCTCGCTAGATATGATGTGCCACAAGTAATGTATATTGGATTGGGCGAATGGACATTTGGATTTCTTTGCAAACAGTTGATTGGCGGGCACAATCTGCATCACTAACTGTAAGTGCTCCACATGCTTTGCCCAAATGCAGCTATAGATAAGTATATATATGTTATCCAGGAACATAATGACGAATTTGCAAATGTGGAGCTCGAAAATCAAACTCATTAGGAACTGAAACGTAGCCGGTGCGTTTGTGAGTCCAAACGTCATTACTGAAACTGGAAGTAGCTAGAATGGGTTTTAACTGCAGTTTTATCTTCACCAGAAGCATGCATCCGTATTTGATGATAACTAGCTCGTAAATCCAGTTTGGAGAAGAACTTAGAGCTCGCCAATTCGTCCTACAGTTCGTCAACAATTGGCAGTGGAAACTTGTTCTTAATTGTTAACTCATTAATTTCCTGTAGTCTACGCAATCTCCAACTGCCCCCCTGCTTCACAAGGAGCACAGGTGATGCATAGGGACTCATACTGTGGCTGACAATGCCTGCTACGATCATCTCTGCCACTTGATGTTCGATTTCATCCTTTTGTTGTGGTGAGTAGCGATAAGGGCGAGAGTTGGGAGGGTGATGGGCAGGTTCCAATGTTAATGCTTGATCATACAGTCGATGCGGCGTTGGTGTTTTTGGTTCAGCGAAAACATCCACATATTCAGTAAGCAGCTGTTCCATATCAGGCTCTAGTGGAGAAATGTGTACAGGAGAGTCAGGTGTCTCTTGAGCAATCACGACCATGGCTCAAATGTCATTGCCCACCAATGCATTGTTAACTTGCTAAACAGAAATCGCCTGAAGTGTGGCCAGAGTAACTGACTGAATGCCATGCAGGTGTAACAGGCACACCTGCTTGCAGGAACTGCATAGAGTTGGCTTCCCAGTCACAGGCCATAGGACTACGTAACTTCAACCAGTCCATACCCAACACAGCGGCATATACCCCAAGTCAAAGCACTCACATTGTAATACTGAAAGTAGTGCCTTGTGTCCACCAATTCAAGTTCTGCACCAGTTACACTGACTGCATCGGCTGTCGATTTGCAACCATAACCTGAACTGCAGGTGCAGGTTACAGGGACAATGCATCACGGTAAGCAAAATTTGCATCAATAAAGCTGTGGCTGCTTCTAGAATCAACTAGCATGAGCATGACTTGATCACCGGGACGAACTGTTTCTGCCGCCTCAGCTCCTGAGACTGCATTTACTGACAACTGACAACATTCTCCTCCTTAAGGTTCAGAACAGTTCTAAGGCCTGAACTGCATCTTTAGTAAGTACTTCCCTGTAACGACCCACTGATCCAGAGGATCGATGCAAGGGAGAAGGAGATGAGATCGAGATCAAACTCTGCTTGTTTGGAGGAGAAGAAGGTGAGAGACAGAGAGGGTAGGTGAGATTCAGAGAAGGAGGGAGGAGTCAGAGTTCACATACATCACGCATGCCCTCTCGGTGCACCACACGCATACTTATACAGCCACACTCACACCTGCCCTGTGGGCCCTAGCTACCAGGTCCAGCCAATCCCAGCTGTCCACCTACATCAAGAGGATGCAGGTGTGACACTCCCCTCGTCTTCAGAAAGAGCCTCCTCTTCTGCTGCTGTTTCGTCAGGTAATGCCGCTGGCTCGTCGTCCTGCCAGATGCTGGCGGCCGGAAAGCGGTGTTGAAGTGTGTCGTAGTCCTCCCAGGTGGTGTCCGTAGTGGAAGAAGACCAACGGATGCGCAGCTGAACAGGGCGCTATTGCCACGTTTGACCATGCGGCGCTCCAGGATCTCCACCGGCTCGACGTCGCCTGTCGCCAAATCTGGTGGTTTGTGCAGCTCGGCGAAGACGAGTGTATAGTTAGGCGTGAATGGCTTCAATTGCGAGACGTGGAAGACGTCGTGGATGCGACTGTCCGGCGGCAGTTCGAGCTTGTAGGCTAGGGTGCCAATCCTGTCCAGAATCTTGAAGGGGCCGAAGAACTTGTAGGCAAGCTTGGCGCAGGGCCTGTTGACGACGGAGGACTGTGCATACAGCTGGAGCTTGAGAAAGACAGTCACCCACTTGGAAACTGCGCTCCGTGCGATGGGGATTGGCTTGTTTCTTGAAGCGATGTTGCGCGCGGTGAATTTGTTCCCGCAGGCGCGCTGTGTTGGCGCCCTAGTCCCAGTGCTCGGTGTCGAGTACGAGCGCCGTCTTGTCGTCCCAGAGAGCCATGCCGCTGAGATTGGGTTCGACGTCATAGAGAGCCTTGAACGGTGTACAGTTGATGGCTGAGTGGAAGGAGGAGTTGTACCAGAATTCCGCCGTTGGAAGCCAGCGTCGCCAGCGGTGTGGCGTGTCGTGGATGGCGCACCACAGGTACATCTCCAGGCATTGATTGACGCGCTCACTCTGGCCGTCTGTCTGCGGATGGTACGCTGTCGAGTAGAGCAGCATGGTGCCCGCCGTGGTGAACAGCTCGCGCCAGAGCGTGCTGGTGAACACGCGGTCGCGGTCGGAGACGATGGACTTGGGGACGCCGTGCAGCTTGACGATGTTGTCCCAGAAGACACGCGCTACCTGCGCGGCCTTGAACGGGTGTCGAAGGGGGATGAAGTGCGCGAACTTTGTCAGGCGGTCGACGACGACCATGATCGAATCGTGCCCTTCTGACTTGGGCAGGCCTTCGACGAAATCCATCGTCAGGTCCTGCCATGGCGCCGTGGGCACTGGCAGGGGTGCGAGCAGGCCCGCTGGTCGATGGTGTTTGTGCTTGGCATGCTGGCAGACTGCGCATTGCTTGATGTAGACTTCGACGTCCCGCTTCATTCGCTTCCAGAGGAACAACCTTTTGACCCGTTGATATGTCGCCGTGGCGCCAGAGTGGCCGCCGACCGTGCTATCGTGCAGCGCGCTGATGAGCTTGGTGCGGAGCGCCGTGTTGCTCCCGATCCAGAGTCTGTTCTGTTTGCGTATGAGGCCCTTGTACAACTCGTAGCCGTCGTCGTCTGGGCTGCGGATGGCGAGGCGCGATAGGAGGTCTTGGGCATCTTCATCAGTGGCATAAGAGCTGGCCACTTCTTGCACCCATGCCGGCTGGCATAGGGACAGGGAGCTGAGGTCCATGGCCGCGCCCACCCTGGAGAGCGCGTCGACCGCGCCGTTGTCGATGCCGCGGCGATACTAGAACTTGAACTGCAAGCCAACAAGCTTGGACATGGCCTTGCGTTGCAAATCCGTTTCCAGTTGCTAATCCCCCAAATTGCACAGGCTCTTGTGATATGTGACGATGGTGAACTGGCCGCGCTGAAGGTAAGCATGCCATTTATCCACTGCCATCATGACCGCAAGGAATTCCTTCTCGTAAGCAGATAGTTTCTGGTTACGGACGCCCAGTGCCTTGCTGAAGTACGCCACTGGATGGCCCTCCTGCACGAGCACCGCGCCGATGCCCGTGTCGCACGCGTCGGTTTTGATGCTGAACGGCTTGTCGAAGTCCAGTAAGGCCAAGACAGGGGCGCTGGCCATGGCGCGCTTGAGGAGCTCGAAGGGGGCTTGAGCCTGATCGGACCAGGCGAAGCCCTTCTTGGTGAGGAGCGCCGTCAGGGGCTTGGCGATGATCCCATAGCGCACGACGAACTTGCGGTAGTAGCCCGTTAGGCCGAGGAATCTTCGCAGCTCCGTTGCCATGGAGGGCGTGGGCCAATTGAGCATGGCCTGTGTCTTCTCCGCGTCGGTGGCAACGCCGTCTTGAGAGATGACGTGCCCCAGGTAATCGATGCTCTCGGTGGCGAAGGAGCACTTGAAGAGCTTGGCGTAGAGCTGATGCTGGCGGAGCAAGTCGAAGACGGCGCGCAAGTGCTCCTCGTGCTCTTCCAGTGTTTCGCTGAACACCAAAATGTCGTCAAGAAAGATGATGAATCGACGGACGTACCTCGCGAAAATCTGGTTCATCAAGCACTAAAACGTGGCCGGCGCGTTCGTCAGCCCGAACGGCATGGCACGGAAATGGAAGTGGCCGTGGTGCGTTTTGAAAGCTGTCTTTTCCTCATCGCCTGGCCGCATACGGATCTGATGGTAGCCGACCCATAGGTCGAGCTTGGAAAAGTACTTGGCGCCGGCGAGCTCATCCAGCAGCTCATCGACGATGGGCAGAGGGAACCGGTTCTTCACTGTGAGGTCATTGAGCCGACGATAGTCGACGCAGAAGCGCCACGTGCCGTCCTTCTTCTTGACCAGGAGCACCGGCACGGCGAACGGGCTCATGCTGTGCTCGATCACTCCCGATTCCAGCATCTCTTGAACTTGGCGCTCAATCTCATCCTTCTGCAATGGCGAGTAGCGGTATGGTCTTGCATTTGATGGTTGAGCCCCCTCGACCAGCGTAATCGCGTGATCGTACTGCCTGTGCGGCGGGAGTTTCTTGGGGTCGCTGAACACGTCGCCGTAGTCGTCGAGCACTTGCTGAATGGCGGGTGGTAGCTTGTCAGGCGGTTCGGGCTGTCTTGGTTGACAATCAATGAGCGCCATGTACCAGATTTCATTTCCCGCCTGCCACTTGTTGAACTGCTCCGGCTCGATCATGTCCAGAGCGTGCACCTCATTTGGTCGAACACCTTGCAACGTCACCATTTCGCCGTTGTGCTTGAATTTCAGGGTCTTGTTGCGCCAGTGGCAAGTCATGGGGCTGAATTGCTCGAGCCAATCCATGCCCAGCACCCCATCATACGCTCCCAGGTCCAACAGGCGCATGTTGGTGGCGAACGTGTGTCCTTGCAGCCACCACTTGACTCCTTGGCCGAACTTGTCGCAGACCAGTCGCTCGCCATTGGCCACCCGGATGTCGACGACGGGCATGGGTGACGGAGATGCGCCGATGCGGTGCGCGAAGGACGAAGAGATGAAGCTGTGCGTGCTGCCGGAGTCGACCAACAGCAACATGACCTGATTGCCGACCAAGGCGCGAAGGCGGATCGTGCGTGGCCCATCGCCCCCAGAAACGGCGTGCGTCGAGATCACGCATCACTCTGGTTCTGCTGCTGCTTGTTGTGGCTCCTCCAGCAGTTCCAATACATGGATGGTGTCATCGGAGAGCACCTCACCATGGTCGCCAACTTGGATGGTGAGTAGTTGCGTTGGCTGTTTGCACCGGTGTTCACGGGAGTAGCGGTCGCCGCACTTGAAGCAGAGACCGTGGGCACGCCGGTGGTCGTGCAGTTGACGTTCACGGGTGAAGTCGTCCGCCCCAGCGGCCGGGCGAGGGGCGGCCGTCGGCCGCGCTGGTGGTGGCGTCGGATGCGGCGGCGGGCGTCCAACAGGGGGAAGGCGTGGTCGCGCCCGGTGCATATCCATCTCTTCTTGGATCCGGGCGAGCACCGATGCGCACGTGATGCTGGTGGGCGCCTGAAGGCATACTGCAGCTCGCAGATCATCCTGAAGGCCGAGGAGAAATTGCGTGACGAAGAACTTGGTGCTCAGCGTCGCGTCCAGTGCCAGCAAGTGGTACATGTGTGCCTTGAACGCGAGCCTGTAGTCCGCCACCGTGCCGGTTTGCCGTAGCTGCAACAGCTTGTGCATCTCCAATTCAAACTCCTCGGGGCCGAACTCGTCCTTGTTCGCGGTGCAGAAGGCGGGCCAAGTGAGCGCCCGATGTGCTTGACGAAATGCTTGAAGCCAGTGAGCCGCGTGCCCCTCGATGTAGAGTGAGGCTGTGGTCACCCAACTGTGGGGAGGAACGCGGTACAGCTCGAAGTAGGTCTCGCACCGATCGAGCCACAGGTACGGTGCCGTGCCGTCGAACTTGGGGAAGTCGTGCTTGGGCGGTTTGACGGTGTAGTTGTCGCCGGTTGCGTCGTGGCGCTGCTCTTGGTGATAGTGCTGCGGCGCTGCGTTTGCCGTCCCGTGGATCGGCATCAGGGGACGCGTCGCGATGAGAGGCGGCCTGACGTTGGTGAGGCGAGCAGTCGGCCCGTGAATCTCCGATCCGCGCGGCAGCTCGGGTGGCGTGATGGAGGATGCTTGCGGGTCGCCCTCTCGTGGCGTACGAGGCTGGTGGCGTGGGGACGGTGGAGCCGCTGGCCTGGGCTGCTCGCGCTGCTGGCGCACCTCGTCGACGTCGGACTGCGTCAAGTCCATCTGCTTGCGCAGGCTGGTCAAGTCGCTGGAAACTTGCTGGTTGAAGGCGAGTTGCGCCTCCACATGTTTGTCGGCGGTGATTTGGTTCGTCGCGAACCGCGTCAGGAGCGACTCGAGCAGCGATTTGATTTCGCCCGAGGTTTCCGACATGATGGCGAGGATCCGGCGGGTTTGAGCGGAAGGCTTGTAAGCTGGCGCCGTCGCCTCGCTCCAAATCAGATCAACCCTGCCGGGGATTTCGAGCAGATCACCAGAGTGAATCCGCACCCGCGGCAGTGGGTGTTACGATCCGATCGAGAGAGTAAGAGGACGAACTGGGCCGAAAAAAATTGGGGAGGGAAATCGGAGATGGCTCTGAATACCAGTTTGTAACGACCCACTGATCCAGAGGATTGATACAAGGGAGAAGGAGATGAGATCGAGATCAAACTCTGCTTGCTTGGAGGAGAAGAAGGTGAGAGACAGAGAGGGTAGGTGAGATTCAGAGAAGGAGGGAGGAGTCAGAGTTCACATACGTCACGCATGCCCTCTCGGTGCACCACACGCATACTTATACAGCCACTCACACCTGCCCTGTGGGCCCTAGCTACCAGGTCCAGCCAATCCCAGCTGTCCACCTACATCAAGGGGATGCAGGTGTGACATTCCCCATGTTCTCTCACTTGATTGTTAGAAGTTGCATTTTTGCATTGATGCTCTTTGCTGTACTTGTCACCACAATGGAAACAGAGTCCATTGGCTTGTCTGAAATCTCTTAGTTGTCGTCCCTGAGCAAAATCTGTTACAATTAATCTTATCATATACCAACGAGATGCATGCATGAGAAGGAAGAAGTCAAATTGAGTTGATCTTCAGGGACATCATGAAACCTTAGCCAAGAACAATATGATGTCATGGTATATATAGTTATTCCTAACTATATATGAGTTGTCATCTACTTGTGTATGAGTTGTGCAATAGATGAACTAGCTCCGAGCTGTGCTACTGTAGCAATGCCGACCTAAAGCCTCTCTATAAGGAGAGGCACCCGTATGTGCAATCTTGTAAAAATTGAGATATCTAATAAAGCTTCCGATATCTAATAAAGCTTCCTACCGGTAGTAGCTCTTTGTGTGTGTGTGAAGCAAGCACATCTCTTTAGAGAGAGTCCTAGGTAACATCTAGAGAAGCTTGTGATTCTAACAATTAGTATCGAAGCCATGTGTATTAGGTTGAGTGAGATATTGATGTAGGGCAAAGCCGTAGGTGGCCCAATCTTTCACACATGGAGATGGATCAAGAGGAATAAACAAGAACACAAGGGGAACAAGCACTCAAAGACAAGATCCAATCACACATGCCCTCTTTAAGCAAATCCACGCAAGTACCGCACAATCCACAATCAACTAAGAGAGAGAGTAGCTAGGTTAGTTCTTCCCAAATCCATAAGTGGAGATGAGGGCTAGATGATCTAGAGAGATCCTTCTCCAAGATGGAGGTTTTGAGATCAAGATAGATCCTTCTCCAAGATGGACTTGTTCCTCTAGGAGGAGGTACAAGGAGCAAAGCTCTCTCAATGTGTTTAATTGTACTTTGCTAACCCTAGAGAGGAGGTAGGGGACGACTATTTATAGTACAAGATGAGATAGGGGCGGACAAGAGGGATACATGACCACTTGTGTCGGGCTGCACGCAGGCAGGGTCTGGGCTCGGGCTGGACGACTGGACAGTTAGCCAGACATCCGGGCACGGTAGCTGGTCTGTGGATGGCTAGCTGGCGTCGAAGAGGTTGCTCCAGGGGCCAGATGTCCGGGTAGGTGTCCGGCTGGGGCCGGACGTGGAAAGCCGAACAAGTGTCTAGAGAGCATTTTCGTCTGGCTTCGTCCGGACTTCCGGACTGTGAGCAATGGATCCTTCCCCTTCATTCTTTCCTTGCTCCTCTTCCGCCATGGTTTGGCCTTGTTCCTTTGTTTCTCCATGGTTGATGGTACTTGGTACCTGAGTATATATAGGGTCTCCGCTTGAGGTAGTAGCCATGTCTCATATGAGAGTAAGAGTAGTTCAAAGAGGAGCGAATTAACCTCGTTTTCGATGGCGCATGCAAGATCCCAAGTGCCAACTGCATGCAAAGAAAGAAGGCAATGCAACATGTGCCGAAGATGAACCAGCGTTGTTCTGATTGATCAAGATGTTGCCGGGTAAGGTGTGTCGCCGGCAACAGGAGGTAGTGCTCCTGGTAATTCCCTGTTAGTTGTGTGTGTGGTTCTTGTGCTAGATGTGTCCACAAAATCGCGTGTGTGATCAAGATCTTGTGTCACTTGTGTCCACAAGAATACAAGATACTTCTTATGTTAGTCGTGTCCACAAGAAGCTGAATTCTCGTGTTAGCTGTGTCTACTGAGATAACTTCTAATAGATGCATCTAGCCATCTACAAGACAACATGGTTCTTGTGCTCGTTGTGTCCACAAGAACAGAGTTCTCGTGTTAGTTGTGTCCATGAGAAAATGTGTGTGAATTCGTCAAAGGGGATGTGTATGCGGTAGCTATGATCATGCAGTACGAGAAGGCGAAGACGATCCCAGGATAACATGCATGAGAAGGAAGAGGTCAAATTGAGTTGGATGTTGAGGGACATCATGAAATTTTAGCCAAGAAGAATATGATGTCATGGCATATGTCATCACTCAATAGTTATCCTAACTTTATACGAGTTTTCATCTACTTGGGTATGAGTTGTGCAGTAGATGAACTAGCTATGAGCCATACTACTGTAGCAATGGAGGTTACTGTAGGCCTATATATGAGGAGAGGCACGCCATATGAAATAGGCAGGCTTGTAGCAAATAAAGCATCCCACTAGTCTGTGTGAAGCAAAGCACATCTCTTTAGTGAGAGTCCTGGGTGACAGCTAGAGAAGCTAGCGATTCTAACAAAATCATCAGTTGTCTTGCGTTGTTACCACTGAGGAGGAGGAACAGGGGCTACAGTATTGGGAACAGCTACCTGTTGCATTTGCTTGGCCA
Organism: Thinopyrum elongatum; assembly: GCA_011799875.1. Taxonomy (NCBI): domain Eukaryota; kingdom Viridiplantae; phylum Streptophyta; class Magnoliopsida; order Poales; family Poaceae; genus Thinopyrum; species Thinopyrum elongatum. The sequence goes on from CM022303.1 coordinate 393,062,037, forward strand.
AGTGCGTGCATGAGGGCTGTGTGAGTCCAGCTATTCTTCCTGAATCCGAGCAAGCTCCACGGCACGCGTTACACTCGTAGATGTCTGAAATCAGACTGCAGCCCTGATATAATCCTTGAGGCTGAGAACAAACTGGGACACAAAAAACTTTGTGTTAAGAGTGGGATCGAAAGCGATCAGGTGGTCTATTGGTGACTCGAAAGCTGTTCTGTATTCCGCAACTGAATGTGTTTGCCTAAACTGCAGTCGCGTGACATCTAAGTGTCATATTCCTCCTGGCCAAATTCCTGTTCAATAGCAGAATTGAATTCCTCCCAAGGCCATGTTAGCAAAATTGGATTCCTCCCAAGGCCAAGCTCGGTGGCGCCGTTTGAATGCCTTCCACAACAGTGCCACATGGCCATCGAAATACAAGGTTGTGGAAGACACCCACCATCCAAATACAAGGTTGTGGTAGACACCTGTTGATGAGTAGGAACTTGACACATGTCAAAGTAAGTGTAAGCGAGATCGATCCACATACGGGGGTTGTCACCGGAGAACCGAGGAAAGTCGGGCTTCGGCAACTTGACACAGTGGTTGTGGTCGTGATCTCACGGTCGATCCTGCTCGAGCTGATGCTCCCATGGTCGCTCACGCTCTAAACTTGCCTGCGCCCCGGAACATCGACGTGGCATGTTTCGACTCCATCTTGAGGTGAGCCTGGCGCTGTGATGAACCCGGTACCTGGTGGCACTCCATCTGGCATCTCCAGTAACGGCAACCATTGATTCGCCAAACGAGGGACCACCCAACGTCACAGAGGAGCCGCTTGGGTCGCCATGAGTGTGGGAGCTGCCATGGACGTTGCCGGCGTCGCCTCGAGCATTGCTTCCTTATCACGAATCTCATCCATGCTCTCCTGGGTGGTGATGAGTTTCTTACCAAAATTGTCGAGTTTAGCAGTCATGTGGTCAAACTTGGCGAGCACTGTCGCCGTGGATGACTAAAGTTGGTCGGTGCTTTCCCCCATAGCAGCGATGGCTAACTGGTCCGAGCCATGGGAGCAGCAGCCTTCGACGGCGCTGTTGCAACGTGTCTTTACATCAAACAAACCCTGCTTGTGATTTTGGGTGGATTCACTGAAGCAATTCCACACCCTTCATCGTGGAATTTTACCGTTCTATCGAGAGGATTAGCGAGGCAGACGGAACCAATCGTGGCTGACTAATACCAATTGTGAGGCAACAGCTATGGATCTCACAGGTGAACCGCATGCAGCTAAGGGATTTTAAGTAGGGGATGAGAGTTGGTAGAGAAGAGGAGCGATTGAAGAGGGTAAGCCTCTGATGTCTGTCCACGTCAGAACGGTGGACGGGGATGTGGCACTATGATTGGGACAATAGGTCCATTTATGACTAGTGGTCGCTAAGACTTAGTTTCTAACCCTTTAGGTAGAAATTAGCAATTTTTTGGATAGTATTTGTGGTGTTTGGGATGTGCAGGGCTTACACTTGCATAATGAATGACTGAAAATTTTGAACGTCCGTGTGTAGAATGGCAAGTCGGAATTCTTTTTGAAACATTGTTTTTATCAGTTGATATTCAACTGAGAAATAGACTAGAAAACATCTGCTTGGAAAAAATTACTCTTTGTGTACTTCACTCCTCAAATTCATGCAGCCAGATCATCCATCATTTTAGGAGTGTTACATGGGAAGTGCTGCGCTGCATGCCATGTGATCTGATGGACGAGTCTCTGAGCAAAAAAAGGGGAATGTTTCCGGTTCATTCCATTTTGAAACATCAGTCTTTCCGTGAAAAAAAGATTGTGGATTTTGACATGCAATGGTGGGTGCTTGAGTGTAGGGTTTACCTCTGTGTCATATCTTTTGTGTGTCATTTGACAATTCATTTATCTCAACAATAAGCTTTAAATGACAAGATTTCAGGAAAACAGGGTGATATTTCTTTGGAGGGATTGATTTTACAAATCGTTTGGTACTAGAATTCTTTTTATATTTTTGTGCTGCTGCTTGCGTTTCACGTAGTAATTCTCCACATGGGATATTGGCTGGGAGGGAACATACATCCTATAACTGCATTTGTACACATCTATGTGTAGTTGTGCACATTATCTGTGCACTCAGAATGAAAGTTGGATTATTTCAGTCATGTTTGTCTATTAAGACCATCAGACAAGGATTCAGTGCATGCCATTTGTCAGCAACACTGCTGCGACATCCAGCCTTGTAACATGTCACTTTGTCAACCAATAACCAAACATTTTGTTTATGTGTTTGTGGTTTTGCATGCAATACCAAAGTTGGTGATTATAATTATGTTCACTAGATAATTATTATTGTGTATATTGATCTCATCTTCTTGTGATACTAATGTGCATCTTTTCAGGTACACCCTGTGCTAATGCTGATTGGATTGGTAGTCCTGAATGGTGAAGGTCAGTGATATCGATGAAAACACTTTAGTTTCAGAATGGCCTTGTTATTGTGGCATACAAGTTTTTGTATGGACTCACTCAATTTCATGCCAAATGTGTTGCTTTGGCTATTTCTGGCATGTGCATAATATTTTAGATGTATGAAATACATATCGTTCCATAGTATTCCAACTAGACTAAGCTGTCATTGTATCTTATATCTTGGTTAATTATATGTAGAGAGTATGTTATGTAGCTAATGATATGGATTCTCGGCATGCTGGAAATGATTCTAACCAAGTTTGGTTCACCCAACTCGTCACGTAGTATACTTCAGAAATATAAGGAAACAGCGCAAAGCAAAACAAATAGCATACGTTAGAGCATCTCCAGCCGTTCGGCCCCCCAGGGGCTTGAAATAGCGCCGCCTGGGGGCGAACCGGCGCTAAATTGGGCGTGGGGGCGGTAGGTTTTCCAGCCGCCGCCCCCAGGTCGCCCCCAGGCTCCGTATTTTAAAGATTTTTAAAAACATACTCGGCCAAAATTCGGCCAAACACGACACAGATTCGGTGAAATTTAGGCGTTCCGTCGTTTTTTTTACATATTGAAAACGTAATCTAAAACAAAATAAAAAAAACAACTACTGCCGTGCCGCCGCCGCCCGCCGCGCCGCCTACAGGCCGAAGAGCTTGCCGAAGGCGCTGTAGTTGCCGCTGCCGTCGTCGTCCTCCTCCTCCTTCACGCCGCCGCTGTCCCTGCTGCACCCCTGCCCTGGGTCGCCTTGGCGGACGGGCTTGGCTGGCGGCGGTGCCTCGTCGTCGCTGTCCTCGAGGACGATGACGCCGCCCTCGTCGCGGCCGCGGCGCCGAGCGGCGATCTCCTTGAGGGCGCGGCGCTGGTGCTCCATCTCCAGCCGGACGTAGTCCTCGCGCGCCCACTTGATGGCGGCCTCGTCGTCGGCGGCCATGTCCTCGTGCTCGCTCTTCACGGCGACGAGGCCCGGCTCCGTCTTCGGCTTGACGAGGCGTGAGGAAGGAGCAGAGGAGACACGGCCGCCCTCGTTGATGACGAGGGCGCCGCCGCGGGTGCGCCGTTCGAGCGGCGTCTCCACGGGCTCAGCCTTGACGTTGGCGAGCGCCGGCGAACCGGAGGAGCGGGAGAAGGAGGAGGAAGAGGACCCGCCCGCCATGCGCCTCGGCAGCCAAGGGCCGCCACTCCAGCGGGGGACCGGGGCCGGGGCCGCCGGGTACTGGAGCGGCGGCTCGTTGCCGCCCTCGAGGTGCTCGAGGACGAAGTGGAGCGGGCGGTGCGTCCACCGGCGAGGGAGGGGGCGGCAGACGTGTGTACGCGTGGCGGGAGGGGAGGGGTGCGTCGCCGCACCATCACTGCGCCGCCCGTGAGGAATCAATGGAAGGCTGACCGGCGGCAGCCTTGGCATTGATTCCCCGCGGGAAAACGAGGCGATGAGGAAGACGAGACGCGGCTGGTCCACCGCGCTTTCGCGCCAAAAACGATTCCCCCGGCGACCCCCAGCGCGCCGGGTTCGGCCTGGGTCCGCCGGCGCCAATTTCGGGCCTAACCGGTGAAAATTGGGCTTCTGGGGGTGCGACTGGGCCCTTTTTTTAGCGCCGGCGCTAAAAAAGGGCCTTGGGGGGGCCTGTGGTGGTGGGGGGGTGGGGGCCAGTGGAGATGCTCTTACCTATTTATGTCTGTGAAACCCAATGCAACTCGTAGCCAGATTTGGATAGACTGAAACTCCGAGGTAAGTAGTCTCATTTGTTTGAGTAGTAAAATCTGAATCGACACCTAGCAGATACAACCCCAAGACCAGGTTTGGGGACCAGACCATTAGTTGAATTCAGTTATTTAATTTGTATCGGGTATACATACATCCTATAAATTCTTGTTGATATGGTGCTTCATGCAGCTCTTTTGGCGTACAAGACAGTGCCAGGAACCAAGAAACTGAAGAAGTTAGTACACCTTACGTTGCAGTTCCTTGCCATGTTTTTGAGTCTAGTTGGCCTCTGGGCTGTCTGGAAGTTCCACGATGAAAAAGAAATTGACCACTTGTACACACTCCACTCCTGGTTGGGCCTTTCTTGCATCATCATCTTCAGCTTGCAGGTAGAGAAGAGATGGTATCTCATGTGCAGTCATGCTGTTTTCGTTATTAAATTGTTTAGAGATAAAGAGGTCTTCTATAATTTATTCTCCTCCTCGTCATGGAATCTCCGCAGTGGGCTGCTGGATTTTTGACCTTCTGGTACCCTGGAGGATCTAGAAGCGACAGAGCGTCCCTGCTCCCCTGGCATGTGTTCTTGGGTGTATTTCTCTATGTTCTTGCCATCGCCACAAGCGTGACTGGACTTCTGGAGAAGTCAATCTTCATGCAGAGTGCAAAAATGATCGGGCGCTTCTCCACAGAAGCGATGCTGATGAACTCACTGGGGATGATGCTGATACTACTAGGAGCTCTTGTTATTCTTGCTGTTTTTAACCCTGGAGCTGGCAAGATCGACACGTACCGAGGTTCTTCAGAGTGAGAGGGAATGGAAGGGAAATGGGAGTGTGTTGTTCTTGGGCTGCAGCTAGTCATAATCTACACCTTTCTTGCTTCAACTTAGGAAATTTTATATGTACGTGTCATTGCCCTCTTGGCTGTTATTTCTTTTTTTTTTAATCTGCGAATTGAACGATTAACCCTGTTCCTGTCAGGAACTGTTTCCCTATCCATTCTTGTGGCAAACTGATCAGTGAAGCTGACAGAAGTTACAAATGGGGATGTCTTTTGGAGGTGCCACTGCCAGGATAGCAAGATTGTTTGTTGGAATATGAGAAAGAACTAGTAGCAGTAGGCTCTAATTGTCTCCAGAGACGTCTCCCCGATCCAGATCCAGATCCAGCACCCCCTCCTCTCCCTCTTGCCTTGCATACCTTTTGGTTTAACTGAACCCTATGATATCCAGGTCCTTGACCATTATCTTATCAGTTGTTTAAGTTTAATGCTAACCCTGATTATTTAGTGGCACGACATGTGGACCCCATTGACGGTAATCATTCAACAAATGTTCAACACATCACACTCGCGTAATGCAGTGGAGGCAAAATGCGCCGGATTTCCTATGGAAAGCATTTAGAGAAAAATGTTTTTTTTTCAACCAATTTCGTTGTTGGCTCCCCCATGACACCAATTTGCAAATCTGCCATGGCACAAAAATGAGTTTCTCTTCAAAAACTTCTGGAATTCATATCACTTCAGCTATAACTACCAAAATGACGAGTTATTGATGAATCATGTTCATAAAAATGAGTAATTTTCAAAATAGTCATTAGTTTGCACTTTTGAACACTTTAAATTTCACTCACTTGATTAAAATTGATTTCATCATTTAAAGCCTGCATAAATCATAATTAATTCATTCTTAGTTAGAAAATTACAAACTTGATATCCCAATTGATTAGGGAAGTGCATAGAATCTAGTCATGGTCATGCATGTTTAACCACTTTTAATGTACTCCATGCTATTTACCCCTATTTTGCACAAGGGTGTTACAATGCTTTCAGTGCTGCTCGATGCCTATTCATGGCATGGCCCGATTTTGTTCCCTCATATATATATTCCCTTGGTTTACTTATCCCAGCATGCCTTGCTTAATTGATTTAGAATCCATGTTCAGTCTGCCTTGCAGTAGTTTATCGTGCATATGGGTAGTTGAACCTGGTTCTGATTCATTATGTTAGGCTTCTTGAGATAATTGTAGACGTTATGTAGTATAAAGGCAACGGTGAGAGGCCACGCTTATGGGGATCGATGTTTTGTTCCACTCGAGTCACCCCTGGACTGGAGTTCTTTTTATTTCAAACTAAGACTAGATGACCCATTGCGCCCTTGCCGCAAAGACCAATTGCAGCCAAAAAGTTTGATGAACTATTTGAAGTTTTTTTTTGTCCCAACCATATGCAAAACTAGAGATTATACCCGCGCATTGTGGCGGGAATATGTCTCGATTATTTCAGTGAGAATTGGGTATATGAAATATTAGTATTTAGACTAACAATATGTGAACTAAAACTAAAATAAACTTTATTGCATTTGATTATTCTATAGTTGTAGAATATTTCTTGATATGAGTAGCATGCATAGTGCATGTTGATATGGGTGTTTTTCCTTGCATGATGGCATGGCCAGGTGGCATAGATGCATGTTGAGAGAATTGAAGTTATTGGAAATTGAATATGAGTAACATGCATAGTGTATGTTAATATAAGTGTTTTCTCATGCATGTGGCATGATGAGGTGGCATAGTTGCATGTTGAGAAAATTGAAGTTAGTGAGGATCAACTATTTAGGTATATAGGATAGGATACAATGACCCTTTGTGCCCTTGGTGCAAAAACCAAATGTAACAGAGTAGCTAGGCGAACTATTTATTGTTTTTTCATTCCCATAAATAAGATTGAAGTGAATATGATTGTAGGCGAAAAATGACCACCCTACCGTTTTTTCAAGAAGATGCGCAGAGTACACTCGATCGCGTTCGATAGATACGCTGGGTTTGGCCCGCTGGTCTGCCTCAAATCTGTTGCCCTCATAAAAGTTAGGTGTTGTTCTAATAAAAGAACAATTAAGTTAGTATAACGAGTGTGGAATAGTGGTGGTAGGATTTGCGAGATTGTCCTATGAAATTGATAACAAGATCGGTAATCATTATCGCATTTTTATATGAGGGAGAGGCATGAGTAACATACTTTTCGTAATTGGATGATATGCACTTATGATTGGAACTCTAGCAAGTATCCACAACTACTAATGATCATTAAGGTAAAATCCAACCATAGCTTTAAATGTAAAGCCCCCTTTAATCCCATACGCAACAATCCCCTTACTTGGGTTTAGCCTGCTGTCACCCCCGCAACCCATCATACGCGATTGCAACACCCTACAGCGGGAATCCCCCATGTGTGCACAGCACGGAAGGCACCATAGGACAACACCAAAATAAAACATGCAACTGGAGCCAATCAAGATCATCAATCAAGCCATAGGACAAAAAGAATCTACTCAAACATCATAGGATGGCTCATCATTGGATAATAATATATAGCATAAAGCACCATGTTCAAGTAGGGGGTACAGCGGGTTGCGGGAGAGTGAACCGCTGATAATAGATGAGGGAAGGTGATAGAGGCGTTGAGGAAGATGACGGAGTTGTTGGAGTAGATCACCGTCACACAATGATTCCCCGGCGGCGTTCCGGCGCCACCGGGAGAGAGGGGGAGAGATCCCCCTCCTCCTTCTTATTTCTTAGCCTCCCCCCTGACGGTGTCCTAGACTAGGGGGTCCTAGCCCAGCTGGACTAATGTATGGGCTGGACCACCAACCCGTTAATGAGGAAGGACTCCAGAGGCCTTCAATGTGCGGCGACCAAAGACTTGGCATGTACTTCAAGCATAAATCCTTAGATGGTAACCGACCATGTGTTGACCCTGGTGCCTATATAAAAACCAAAGGGTTTAGTCCGTGGAGACCATTCATACATTCGTCGTCATCATACCCCTAGGGTTTAGACCACAACTCACAATCTTGAGGTAGATCAACTATGTACTTCGATACATCCATAATATAAGCAAGAGCAGGATGTAGGGTTTTACCTCCATAGAGAGGGCCCGAACCTGGGTAAATGCTGTGCGTTCTTTCTCTTGTTACCCATCAATCTGATCTAATAGCTCGCCCCCACTACCCGAGGTCTGCCGGTTTTGACACCGACATTGGTGCTTTTATTGAGAGCTAGTTGTTGGATCGCCAAGGATCGATGGCCTCGCCAATCGGTGATCAGAATTCCCTCGACACCATAGGCGCATCAACGACTCTTGCCAAAGATCCTGAATCGCGCCCCCCTTTGAGGTGACAAAGCGCGACCAGGAAACCTGCTTGAAGCTTTACGCTCCTTTTATGAGCTCGGTCGACGACCCTATTTAAGGGGACCTTGGATCTGAACTCTCCCGTGAGGAATAAGCACGAAACCAATCAGCTAGGTGAGGTTGGCGATTCGGATGAAAAACCAAGCCCAGAAACCTCCTCCTCCGTGCACTCTCCCTGCAGGGGACATGAGGGCGCCTTGGAGCCCCCCAATTGGATTAATTTTTTTAATCCCACCCATCGCCCACATCGAGTAATGCCCAGGTAACTCGGGGCCTCCAGACGTCTGGGCTTGATGTACATAAAAGAGTGTACCAAGGAGTCAGTTCGGTAATTCTGGTCTCAATTCTTGTTTGCTAAAAATAGGATAACCAACTGCCCCGATGCAGAAGCACTGGCCGCCTTTTGACACAACTGTCGCAACGAGGGAATGTTAAACGCCCTCGCTCAGCGCCGAGTCCAGACCTTTTCCGAGCTCTCGTAGTTGGTGTCAAAATTCTGTGCCATCGAAGATGCCTGGCTGGCCTAGAAATCAGTCAAACCAGATAGATCTGAATTACAGGACCTCGCAGAAAGGGAGCCATTTCGGCGCCCTAGGCTATTAGAATCATCACGAAAGAGAAAAAAAGGGACCTCGGACCGCCTTAGATGGACCGCTGGACCAACCGTGCCCTATACACTCTGTTTTGCTCAACGCCAATCCAACTAGCAGCCCTCGAGCCTGTTGGGTTGTAAAACAAATATCCAAGGGTGGCGAGGACCTCCTCGCAAACAGGCATTCTCTTAGTTATTCAACAAAGTCCTCGCATGAAGCCGAGATTTTGATGATTTATCAAACGTACAAGTCAAGGAATCAAAGAAAACAAGCTCTGCAGGAGCTCGGCCACGCCCACATGCACATACCTCCGGCCGCGTGGTTGGACACGCCGATCACGTTCGAGCAACACGATCAACCGACGGTCGATCTAAGCCGATGCCCAGCCACTGTAGTCCTCGATCCCATAGTGGACGGATGCTGACTTCATAAGGTATTAATGGACGACGGCAACAGCTTAAACCTCATTTATGAAGGGACATTGGAAAAATGCATTTCGATTCAACTCGTATCCAGCATAGCTTCATTACATTCAAAGGAATTATCCCCGGCAGGGAAGCGCGATGTAAAGGGAAGATTACGCTTGATGTGGTTTTCGGCACTCCCGAGAACTATCAGTCCGAGGAGCTATCCTTCCACGTCGTGCCCTTCCGAAGTGGCTACCACACCCTAATAGGGCGAGAAGCGTTCATAAAGTTCCATGCCATACCCCATTACAGGTACATGAAGCTCAAAATGCCAGGACCCAATGGAGTGATAACTATCACCAGCAACCTCGACAGGGCACTCAGGGCCGAAAAGAAAACGACCTCACTCGCCCTCGAATCACTGGCAGAGGCCTTTGTAGCCGAAGAATTGACTGCACTCTGGGTCAAGGTCAACTCGGACGACGTCATCTTAGACAAAAGATCCAAATCAACCTCGTTCAAGCCAGCTGATGAGATCGTCAAGTTTCAAGTACACCCAACGGACCCAAACAAAACAACGTCCATTGGCGCCGAGCTGAGCCCAGAAATCGACGAGGCACTATGAAATTTCCTTCGGGAAAATTGGGACATTTTTGCCTGGCATCCTTCTTACATGCCAGGGATCCCAAGGGATTTAGCCGAACACAGCCTAAACATCATTAAAGGTTCCAAACTAGTTAAACATGCACTTCGGCAATTTTTCGAGCCCAAGTGTCAAGCTATGGGCGAGGAACTGGCTAAATTACTAGAAGCCGGATTCATTCGTGACATCAAGCACCCCGACTGGTTAGCTAACCTAGTCATGGTGCCCAAAAAGGACAAATCCCGGTGCCTCTGCGTCGATTTGAAAGACGTTAATAAGGCCTCCCCTAAGGATCCCTTTCCCTTGCAGCGTATCGACCAGATAATTGACGCCACAACGGGACACTACTCTTCATGCTTCTTGGATGCATACTCAGGGTACCATCAAATCAAGATGAAGGAGTTAGAGCAGGAAGCAATAACCTTCATAACGCCCAATGGGCCATTTTGCTTCAACACAATGCCATTCGGACTAAAAAACGCCGGCGCAACCTATCAGCGCATGATTCAAACATGCCTGAATGACCATATCAGCAAAACAGCCGAGGCCTACATAGACGACGTGGTTGTCAAAACCAAGGATGTCCGCCAGCTTGTCAAAGATCTCGGCGACATATTCACCAGTCTTCGGGTATATCACATTAAGCTAAATCCGGAGAAATGTGTCTTCGGGGTACCAGCAGGTAAACTGCTCGGATTCATTATTCCCATAGAGGAATCGAAGCCAATCCAGCCAAGATCCAAGCTCTCGCAGCATAGGCAGTGCCTACCGAACTCAAACACGTTCAAAAGCTCGCCGGTTGCATAGTCGCCCTCAATCTATTCATATCGCGACTAGGAGAAAAGGCCCTGCCGCTGTAAAAACTCCTGAAACTGACCAAAAACTTCAAATGGATGATACGACTCAAAGATATCTATAATTTTTTATTGTTCCATGCTATTATATTATCAGTCTTGGATGTTTTATATTCATTTACCAGCAACTTTATATCATTTTTTGGGACTAACCTATTGACATAGTGCCCATTGCCAGTTGTTGTTTTTTTGCTTGGTTTTTACTTTCCAGAATATCAATACCAAACGAAGTTCAAATGCAACGAAACTTTTGGAGATTTTTTTCTGCCCAGAAGACACCTGGGGAGCCAAAGAAGTACACGGGAGGAGGCCCGTGGGGCCCACTAGGCACCAGGGCGTGCCAGAGGCCCCAAGCGCGCCCTAGTGGGTTGTGGAGCCCACAAGAAGCTTCTCCACCGACCTTCGCCTCTATAAATACTCCAAAATCCCAAAAACCATAGGGGAGTCGAGAGAATACAGTTTCCGCCGCCACAAGTTCCAGAACCACGAGATCCAATCTAGAGGCCTTTTCCGGCACTCTGCCGGAGGGGGCAACGATCACGGAGGGGTTCTTCATCATCCTTGTTGCCCCTCCGATGATGCGTGAGTAGTTTACCACAAACCTACGGGTCCGTAGCTAGTAGCTAGATGGCTTCTTCTCTCTTTTTGATCTTCAATACAATGTTCTCCTCGATGTTCTTGGATATCTATTTGATGTAATGACTTTTTGCGGTGTGTTTGTTGGGATCCAATGAATTGTGGGTTTATAATCAGTTCTATCCATGAATATTATTTGAGTATTTGCTGAACTCTTTTATGCATGATTGTTATAGCCTCATATTTCTTCTCCGAAATTTTGGTTTGGTTTGGCCAACTAGATTGATTTTTCTTGCCCTAGGAAGAGGTGCTTTGTGATGGGTTCGATCTTGCAGTGCTCAATCTCAGTGACAGAAAGAGACATGACACGCATGTATTGTTGCTATTAAGGATAAAAAGATGGGGTCTATTCCTACATGAATAGATCTTGTCTACATCATGTCATCGTTATATTGCATTACTCTAGTTTTCCATGAACTTAATACACTAGATGCATGCTGGATAGCGGTCGATGTGTGGAGTAATAGTAGTAGATGCAAAATCGTTTCGGTCTAATAATCTTGGATGTGATGCCTATATACATGATCATTGCCCTGGATATCGTCATGATTATTTGCTTTTCTATCAATTGCCCAACAGTAATTTGTTTACCCATCGTATGCCATTTTCTCGAGAGAAGCCTCTAGTGAAAACTACGGCCCCCGGGTCTATTTTCCTATCATATTAAACCAAAAATACCTTGCTGCAATTTTTCTTTATTTATTTTATTTTGTGTTTTAGTTAGATCTATTTATCAAATCTCATACAATTTAATCTATCTCAATACCGAGGAGGGATTGACAACCGCTCTTACACGTTGGGTTGTAAGTTTTTGTTGTTTGTGTGCAGGTGTTGTTTACATAGTGTTGCTTGGTTCTCCTACTGGATTGATAACCTTGGTTTCATAACTGAGGGAAATACTTACCTTTGCTGTGCTGCACCATCCTCTCCTCTTTGGGGAAATACCAACGTAGATTCAAGCAATCAATGGACCAACGAGGCAGGAGACGCCCTAGAGAAAATCAAAAGACTCCTTGCTACCAACCCTATACTTGCAGCACCCGAAGTAGGCGAGCCGATGTTACTATACATTTCGGCCACAAATCAAGTCGTCAACGCGACACTAGTGGTCGAACGCGACACTGAAGGACATAAGTTCTAGGTGCAAAGGACCATATACTATGTTTTTGAGGAGTTAACCCCGGGTAAAACAAGGTATCCTCACTATCAGAAAATCGCCTACGCTATGTACATGGCAACTCGGAAGCTGCGACACTACTTTCAGGAGTGCTCTATTACAGTCACATCCGAGGTCCCTCTCGGTGACATCATTAACAACAGAGACGCGACCGGCCGCATCGCTAAATGGGCAATCGAGCTACTACCCTTTAAAATTGTGTTCCGCCCGCGCCGAGCTATTAAGGCTGGCAGATTTTGTGGCCGAATAGATGAAGGCCGAACTCCCTAGGGAGTATAGTACATATTCACATTGGACAATGTACTTCGACGGTCCAAGATGCTGGCCGGGCTGGGGGCTGGAGTAGTTCTCACCTCACCCACCGGTGACTATATATGATACGTTTTGCAAATTATGTACACCGATTCAAACAATGCGACCGAATATGAGGCCTTGCTGCATGGATAGCGGATAGCAGTGTCTATGGGAGTCCAGCGAGTGGAGATCCGAGGTGACTCAAACCTAGCAATATCACAAGTCAATGGGGAATTCGACGCTAAGGATCCGAAAATGACTGCATACCAAAACGCTGTTTTAGCTATCTCCACCCGTTTCGAGGGCCTGGAGTTCCATCATGTGCCACGAGACAATAATCAAGCCTCTGATGTCCTCACTCGGATGGGCGCCAAATGCGACCCGGTCCCAGAAAATACGCTTCTAGAACGGCTCTTTAAGCCATCCGTGACTTGGCCAAACGAGAACATCGCGACGACCCCTCTGGTCTCCGGAAGGGTCAACTCTCCGGCATCTGAGGAAGACGAGGGCATAATTGGAGGCTCGACGATTGAAGAAACATCTTCGGCTCATGAAGTAATGGCAGTTATTGCACCATGGGCCGAGCCCTTCCTTGGATATTTACTCTGCAACGAGCTGCCTGATGACCAAACTTAAGCAAGAAGGATAATTCGTCGATCAAAGGCCTATCCGATCCATGAAGGCGAGTTGTATAAGACAAGCGTCACAGGCGTCATCCAGAGGTGTATAGCCGAAGAGGAAGGACGCAAGCTCCTCGTTGAAATACACTCTAGCATGAGCAGGCATCACGCCGCAGCCCGGGCATTGGTAAGTAAGGCCTTCCGAGCTGGATTTTATTGGCTTACTACCAAAGAAGACACGAAAACCCCGGTTCAGCGGTGCACCGGCTGTCAGATCTTCGCCAACCAAAGGCACATGCCCCCACGGCTCTTCAGACCATTCTGATCACCTGGCCTTTTGCGGTCTCAGGGCTTGGCATGGTAGGCCCTCTCAAAGGGGGTTCACACAAAAAGAAATCACTGGTACAATGAGCTGCTATACAAATGGTTTTTAACCCCTTTTCGCAACAGCATTTTAAACCATCGCCTTGCCAGTGTGGGCGATAGGGGGAGGGGGGGTCCCTTCCCACACGACCCAGAAACCGTCGGGGATAGGCCCTCCGGTCACACACGCTGGGCAAAATGAGCTCGTGTGCGATCGGGCTAGCCATCGCATACAATTATACATGCCCAATCGTTTCCGTTCGTAAGTACATCCCACATAGTGAACCCCAGAGAAACCTTTCCCTTCGTATGTATATCCCACACAGTGAATCCCAGACAAACGTTTCCGTTCGTCTGCACATCCCACACAGTGAATCCCAGACAAACGTTTCCGTTCGTCTGCACATCCCACACAGTGTATCCCAGACAAACGTTTTCGTTCGTATGTACATCCCACATAGTTTTATGTATAGCCTCGTGTGTGATAGGTGTAATGATCAGGCACGCTCTGCCTCCATTAACTATTTGCTTTATTCAACTATATCACACACGATTTGATGAAGAAAACTGTATGGCATTGGGCTATCCATCACACACGCTTTTACTGCTAGAACCATTTGTAAAGTTCCATGACCCATTTAGCAGGTTTATTAGTTTACAATTAATAATTCCAATATTATGAAAAATCACATTTCACATCGAACAACTGTTTGCCAATTTCATATCAGGCACATAAATATATTTTAACATCACAGTACGATAGCTACATGACAACAACACAATACAACATATAGCTAGTTCACCTTCATAAGCACAATATTAGCATAATATATGCATTTCCCCAATCGACTGATGCATGATTAGCCAAGTTTGTCTTCTCCACCTCTGTTTTCAGTTTAGTAAGAACCTGTTTTGCACTGACCAACTGGGAAAGTGCGTCCTCCTTCGCCAACACCATCTTAGCAAAGTCTAATTTAAAAAATCTGAGCTCATTCTCCATCTTCCTCTTTTTTCCCGCATCTTGAAATATTCTTCAGCATTGACAACACTTTCTCTAAGCCTATCTCTGTTCTCTTCCTCATACAAGCTCCAGAGCTTTGCTAGGCACATCTTCGAAGACTGTGGCCACTCTTGATCAACCCACTCCAGGTAAGAACACTTCCGTTCATCCTATAATATTTAAAACTAAATTAATAACAATTGTAGGGAAAATGGGTTTCTAGCAACATAGAAAATCATCACATACATATTTTGAAAAACTGAAGAAACACGATAATTATGACATATCTTCTCAAAAAGATCAATGTGCAAATGAATTAATTGCTACTGAGACAACAACCAAATTCAGAAACATCACAAGTTATAATTAACTGCAAGAACGCTACAAGTTCTTAGTCATGTACTATAAATAACAAATTGAACATTTTATGAGGAAGCTAAATATAACTGCAACAACATAGCAACGGTGTTTGGATGACATCAAATTGATACTAACAGGTGTGTACATGCACAAATTTAGTAACATAGAACTAATAGCACTAAGGCCGTCCACTATGTATACCCAAACCGGTGTCAAGACAGTTGTTGCTACATTTGGCACCAGTGCCCTGCACTGCCGAGCCGATACCGGAGGAAAAATTTAGGGAACCAGACTCCGGAGCACCTAGTTGCTTCGATGCCCAGTTCCTTTGTGCCATAAAGTTTTAGTATTTTTCTGCTTGGCTGCTCGGATGTGTGGAGCAAAGTTGGCTGCACAAACTGCTGAAGCGGTGCCAAATAATTTTCTATTGGCATCGCTGATGAGATGGCATCATTTTTTGATGCTAGGTAGAAACTGTGACACTGTCTTAATCACATCCAGCATAACATAGCACAGTGAGAGTGTCTGAATCACATCTAACAAATGATTTGTAACAATGAAAGTGGGGCTAACCTTCTCTGCACATGCCAGAAACTTCCTCCCACTGTCCATAGATTCAAACGCAACTAGCTTCACGCATGGAGATTGATGGTGACAACGAGCAGGCAGATCTTCAGCCACCCCGCTCCATTGGTTGCAAGTGATGGTCCTAGGGAGCTACAAGAGGAAGAAATGACTCAAATCGGCCGCCGGGTTAAAATCCTTAATTCCAAATCATAACCCGAGAGAGATAAGAGAGGCATACCCGGGTGGTGAAAGAGTCGTCGTCGTCGGAGGAACCACTGGAGAGGTCATTGAAGAAGACCATGGCGACCGCGGCGGTCGGATGCAAGACAGCGAGAGCGAGGAAGCGGTATAGCTTGGGAAGGAAGGAAGGAGGAAACAAGGGAAATGTGACTTGTGGTCGGGAAGAAAAGGGGAGAAAAGGGGGTGGGGAGGGAGGGGGAAGAGTTAGATATTTTGGCGGTAGGCCAAAAATTTCGAAAGGTGGAGGGAAACTTTGCGCGCGGTGCCGCCGGACACCATTTATTTTGAACGAATGTGTGCATCACAAACGGTTCTTCTGCTTTACGCGCATGCGATGAGTTTAATCATTCAAATTTTGGTTGAAATTTCCATGGGTACTACGCTCATCCACGTCATTGCATAATTTAACATCGCTTGCTAATTTGGGTACACAAAAGAGCCTACAGCACACAGACTACACTTACTGAATCGAGCAATTTTAGTAATTAAACAGAGCCAGTTGACCTAAACATTGCTCTAACAAAAGGCCAGTGTTATAAACAAAGGCTAAGTACACATAATTTTAACAAAGCCACGGGTGCGCCGCCCTATGCCTCGCCGGTGTAAGATGAGATGTCGATGACTTGTCCTGACGACAAGCCGCCGTTGGTGGACTCCGCGTCCCCCAGGCTGAAGTCGATTGCGTCGTTGTCATCGTCCTCGTCTTTGATGCCACCTTCAAGGTTGTAATACTTGTAGTAGTGGCTGCGCCAGAGCTCGCGTTGGTACTCCACCGCCGATTCCTCGACGGACAGGCTCTTCTCTACCTCCTCCTCAGCCACGCGCAACTCCTCCTCCTGGCGGTCCTCGATCTCCGCCTCCTCCTGCATCTCCAGCTCCCGCTCGGCAATCTCATGAGGAAGCAGGTGCTCCATGGCCTTCACCACCTTTTCAGATGTGGGTTGCATGCTGGATTCCGAGGAGGCCTGGAATATCTTGGCGTGGTCGTCCTCGATCTTGGCGTGGATGGCCTCGACCCAGGCCAGGGCGACATCAGTGGCACGGACGGCTGCTCGAGCGCTTTCAGTGTTTGCAGCCACCATCGTAGCAGCAGCTGCAGCCATCTTGGCTGATCCAGCTACCCTGTCGGCTGCCGCAGACGCCCTCTCAGCGGATGTGGCCACGCTCAATGCGGATGCGGCAGTGCTCTCGGCGCAGGCGGCGGCACTCGGGGAGGAGCAGCCATGGTACGGGCCCTCGTGAAGCGTCTCCACGACGTCATTCTTTGCAAGAAGGGGTTGGAGAATGGGGATCGGGGATTCGTGGATTTGGGGATGACCGGCACTAGAACAGACGAACCGGCGAAGCTTATGGAGTAAGACTTAGATAGACCCACAATTTTTTCATCGCAAACGGTTCGTACAACAAACTGTGTGTGATGTTGTTGATTTTTTGTAATAGCTGTGAAAGACGAATTTGGAGTATAGTGGCAACGGATGGTGTTTTAAATGTACAAGAAATTTTTGTACCGTTAAAATATACTAATACAACTGTCATGTTAAAATTTGGAAATTATAAGGTTCATTTGACCTTTTTAAGACATTTAAATGATTTTATAGCCATTTAATGGTCGTAATTCAAATTTGAACTACATGTACATGCAACAGCTAACCATAATGGTTTGAAAAATCATATTTGTGTACTTGTGCAAGTTAATTCCATGTGTAATAAATTGGAAGGAATTTTCAAACATATTGGTGTCACGGCTTGGACACAAGCATCGAGTGCCATGGCATTTAAATTCCAAAAAATTCAAAAATGGTAAAAAATACATGAATCCTTGCTTGACGTAAAGGCATGGCACCAAGATGCTGTGGTAAAAAAATTGGCCTGTTTGGCGAAAGTTTGGACACACACCCCTCACAAACCGGAACAAACTCACTAGAAGGCTCGTGGTTCCGAGAGGGAAGAATGCATGTTTGATGATGAACCGGCGATAGCTTCCTCTTATGGCCTTCAAACTTTTTCTACCGTTAACGTGCACTAATACAACTATCATGTTAAAATTTGAAAATTATAAGGGTTCATTTGGCCTTTTTAAGACATTTAAGTGATTTTCTAGCCATTTAATGACCGTAATTCAAATTTGAACTACATGTACATGCAACAGCTAACCATAACGGTCCGCAAAATCATATTTGTGTACTTGTGTATGAGTTAATTCCATGTAGAGTAAATTGGAAGGAATTTTCAAACATGTTGGTGTCACGGCTTGGATATAAGCATCGAGTGCCATGGCATTTAAATTCCAAAAAAATTCAAAAATGATCAGAAATACATGAAACCTTGCTTGACGTAATGGCATGGCACCAAGATGTTGTGGTAAAAAAATTGGCCTGTTTGGTGAAAGTTTGGACACACACCCCTCACAAACCGAAACAAACTCACTAGAAGGCTCGTGGTTCCGAGAGGGAAGAATGCATGTTTGATGATGAACCGGCGATAGCTTCCTCTTATGGCCTTCAAACTTTTTCTATCGTTAACGTGCACTAATACAACTATCATGTTAAAATTTGAAAATTATAAGGGTTCATTTGGCCTTTTTAAGACATTTAAGTGATTTTCTAGCCATTTAATGACCGTAATTCAAATTTGAACTACATGTACATGCAACAGCTAACCATAACAGTTTGAAAACTCATATTTTTGTACTTGTGTGCGAGTTAATTCCATGTACAGTAAATTGGAAGGAATTTTCAAACATATTGGTGTCACGGCTTGGATACAAGCATCGAGTGCCATGGCATTTAAATTCCAAAAAATTCAAAAATGACTAGAAATACATGAAACCTTGCTTGACGTAATGGCATGGCACCAAGATGCTGTGGTAAAAAAATTGGCATGTTTGGTGGAAGTTTGGACACACACCCCTCACAAACCGGAGCAAACTCACTAGAAGGCTCGTGGTTCCGAGAGGGAACAATGCCTGTTTGATTACGAACTGACGATAGCTTCCTCTTATGGCCTTCAAACTTTTTATACCGTTAACATGCACTAATACAACTGTCATGTTAAAATTTGGAAATTTTCAGGGGTCATTTGACTTTTTTAAGACATTTAAGTGATTTTCTAGACATTTAATGACCATAATTCAAATTTGAACAACATGTACATGCAAGAGCTAACCCTAATAGTTTGAAAAATCATATTTGTGTACTTGTGTGTGAGTTAATTCCATGTGCAGTAAATTGGCAGGAATTTTCAAACATATTGGTGTCACGGCTTGGACACAAGCATCGAGTGCCATGGCATTTAAATTCCAAAAAATTCAAAAATGACCAGAAATACATGAAATCTTTCTTGACGTAATGGCATGGCACCAAGATGCTGTGGTAAAAAAATTGGCCTGTTTGGCAAAAGTTTGGACACACACCCCTCACAAACCGGAACAAACTCACTAGAAGGCTCGTGGTTCCGAGAGGGAAGAATGCATGTTTGATGACGAACCGGCGATGCACTAACACAACTGTCATGTTAAAATTTGGAAATTATAAGGGTTCATTTTGCCTTTTTGAGACATTTAGGTGATTTTCTAGCCATTTAATGACCGTAATTCAAATTTGAACTACATGTACATGCAACAACTAACCATAACAGTTTGGAAAATCATATTTGTGTACTTGTGTGCGAGTTAATTCCATGTGTAGTAAATTAGAAGGAAATTTCAAACATACTGGTGTCACGGCTTGGGCACATGCATCGAGTGCCATGGCATTTAGATTCCAAAAAATTAAAAAATGATCAGAAATACATGAAACCTTACTTGACGTAATGGCATGGCACCAAGATGCTGTGGTAAAACAAAATTGGCCTATTTGGCAAAAGTTTGGACACATACCCCTCACCGGAGCAAACTCACTAGAAGGCTCGTGGTTCCGAGAGGGAACAATGCATGTGTGATGACGAACCGATGATAGCTTCCTCTTATGGCCTTCAAACTTTTTCTACCGTTAACGTGCACTAATACAACTGTCATGTTAAAATTGGGAAATTTTCAGGGGTCATTTGACCTTTTAAAGACATTTAAGTGTTTTTATAGCCTATTAATGACCGTAATTCAAATTTGAACTACATGTACATGCAACAGCTAACCATAATGGTTTGGAAAATCATATTTGTGTACTTGTGTGCGAGTTAATTCCATGTGCAGTAAATTGGAAGGAATTTTCAAACATATTGGTGTCACGGCTTGGACACAAACATTGAGTGCCATGGTAACACAAAATAAGCATTCATGCCTTATATGAGTAAAGAAAATGTAATTATCTGGCAAGACAACCGGGCCCCACACGATCAACACTCTATTTCGCGCCTCGTGGTTTGGAAGGTGAGTGGTGCGGGTTATTAATCAGACGCGGTTCTATATTGGAAACAGTCAGTGATTAAATTCACACACGGCTTTTGCTGCGGGAATCGTGTGCAATTCAAACTACAGTACTCGTAAATTCCGGCGACCGGCGTGTGTACTGTGCCCATCGATCTAGATTCCGGCCGCCAATAAATACTACCTTGCTCACGTCGTTCCGCCTGCGTTCTCATCTACATCCCCTCCTTGCTCCCCCTCCCTCTCTCTCTCAGAAATCTCTGCCATGGTGCCGCCGATCTGCCGACACGCCGATGAGGAGGCGCCTCCCCCTGAGGATGTTCAGTCGAAGAGCAGCAATGAGGAGGACCCCTACGCGCAGCCGGACAAGGTTGCACCGGACCCCCCAACTTTGGAGTGGTTTTGGGGCCAGTATAATCTTTGTCTGTGGAAGTCGTTGCCACCGGCTGAGAAAGCTAGGAAAGTGGCGTTCAAGAAGGAGATGGCAGAGGAGGAAGCTAGGTACCGGGCAGCCTGTGAAGCCCGTGAGGCCACCTAGAAAAAGGAGGCGGTGGAGCTTTGGGGGCGGGCGCGTCGACGTGCAGAGGAGGTGTACGAAGATAGGTACTGCGCTAGGAAGGCCAAAAGCGGTAGGCACCTCATCGCTGCGTGGAGGTGGGCCAATAAGCTCCAGCTTGCCAACGACGAGGAGCTCCGGAGGGTGCCCAACGAAATGGCAGGATCGTTCACGCTCGTTCACTAGCAAGAGGCAGATCGGTACGTCAAGCGTCGCGAGGCGGAGGAGGCGGAGTACTGCCTCCGCGCTGGGAAGACGCCGCACACGAGGGAGCTACTGGCGAGGGGCTGCTGGAATACTGCCCCCCTAAGGAGGGATTATTAGTTTTAGTATTGTTCATTTTCAATTTTATGGATTGTACATAGTAGTTAAGTATCATCACGTATAGTGATGATGTTATATATATTCTGTGCTGAACTAATGAACAATTAATATATATATATATTATGAATTCCATTTTTCTATCTGTTTTCGTATACTAATTTGTATCTAGCTGTTATCATCCACATATACAGAATGGAAAGCATATATATACACACATTGAAACAGAACAATATATAAGAACGAAAAACAAAGTACACACATTGAAAGTTTGAAACAGAGAAATATTATGATTGTTGTGAATACATAGCGATCCACGTCGAAACGACTCAATAAAATAAAATGCATCCATGACCAGCAGCCCTTGCCAACGGTAGCTCTTGGCTCTGCCTGAACTCGTGCAAGTGTTCGTCCAAGCGGTCGACACGCTCGCGGTACATCTGGAGCGCGATCTCGAGCTCCAAGTTGGCTATTTCATCGGAGATCACCAGCTCAAGGATGCGACGGCCATGTTCCTCTACTGCGCCTAGGTGGACACCTGGTCCAAGGAGGCGGTGAACGGCGCGTTGGCATCGAGCGGGCCACGGACAAGGTGAACGGCGCGACCAATGCGAACGGCGCGGCGGGCGTCCGTTGCAAGTACGGCGCGGCCGGCCTCTGGTGCAACTACGGCGCAAACGGCCTCTTCCCACTCCTGGCGAGGAATGGGGCTACTCACAGCCCGTGTACCCAGCTGCGACACCCTGTCGACAGCAGGCAAGCACCGATGGATCCACTCTTGCTGTGCGGTGCACCGCGCCTCTTGCTCTGCGGTGCTCGAAGGATCTCATTGTGCGGCGAGCCGCAGCCTATCGGCGCGGATGCGCCTAGCTTGCTCTGCGGTGCACCATCGATCATGTTATGCTGCGAGCTGCAGCCACTCGGCGCTGACATGCCTATCTTGATCCGCGGCGCTAAAGCGCCGTGTGCCAAGGGTCTGCTCAACCCTGGTGATTACGCGCAACACGGCGTCGTCCATCGTGTTGCCGGGGACACCCTCGGCCTCGACGGGTCGTGGCGTCTTTTTGTTTTCCTCGTCGAAGAGGTTGATGGCAGAGCGGCGCTTCGGTGGGTTGGCATGCTTGGAAAAGGTGGATGGGCTACGCTGCGCTTGTTGCCTCAGTGTGTCACGCGATGCCTAGGTTTATGCGCAATATCGCTGGGTGGCGGCGGGAAACCGAAGAGGAAATGGCAGAAACTGTGGCGTGTTCATAAAACGCCATCAATTAATGGAAACTTAGCATAGAAGGAACAACGAGCTAGCACGACGCGTGCGGGCACATTGCTCGCGTGAGGCTATGATCCATATACTTGTGTGCCCAACAGAGCATACTATTCACAGTAAAGAACACTGTTATGTACACAGAGAGCGTAGATGTTGTGCAGACAGAGCAAATCATGGCAAATGATTAAACTAAGGAACATGTCGATGATGATTTCAAGAATGGCAGACAATAATTTACTAGCAAGTGTCGTTTGCCAAGAACACACACAACTTATTAACAGGAAATGTCTTTGTTATTATCGGTCTTCCCGCACAATTAGCCGGTGCACCCCTGTCAGTTGCCCGAGTTCGCCTCACCATGCTGGCCTCTGCTCGCATTCCTCGGCGTGCTCTGCTCGCCGTTAGGCACCGCGAAGCGCTCTGCTCGTGTCCCTCGATGCGCTCGGCTTGTGGACTGCTTTTCCATGCGTGTTCAACTGCTATATGCATATGGTTGCTCACCGTTGAGGCAGTTGCGGAGCTCTCTGCTGGCATCCCTCCGCGCGCTCTGCTCTCGCGTCCCTCCGAGCGCGTCGCCAGCGGTTGGGGCTGGTGCATCAACCGATCACCTTGGGGGCCCCATATGCATGCGGTTGCGCCGTGCGCGTCACCATGATGCAGTTACATGCGGCACGATGGAGTTACGCGCTGCAAAAACTGCCATCCGAGCATGCCGATATTCCAGGCCATCCGGCTTCCCCATTAATTCCCGCGGCCATTATAACCTTAGTCTCTTCAACCTTTCAATCACGCCCCACAACACAACAAGCACACCCATGATTACACATACAGAGAGGATATCTAGCGGCACTCCAATGGAGTTCGGCGTGCATCAAGTGGAGACCCACATGAGGGAGACAGATCTCTCGGTGGTGTACACCATTGACCCGACCGTGGTGCAGGACTACATCAACACCGTGGAGCAGTTGCTTGCTCGAGACAAGTACAAAGTGGTCGGCATCGACCTCCAGTACACCGGCGGTCATCCCAGGAAAGATCAGAAGGTTGTCGTCGCCCAGTTGTGCGTGCGCCATCATGTCCTCATCTACCACTACTGCATGGCCACAGAGCCTGGCGACCATTTCACCAGGTATGTCAACAGCACCAACTACAAGTACGCTACGGTGGAAACAATCGGCGATATAAAAGTGCTCAAGGTTACGGGCTTGGCCTGCAAGAACCTTGTCGAAATCCGTGACCACTACAAGGTTTGGGGCAACATGAAGAAGGACTCCATGGTTGAAATCACCTTGGCCATCATCGACCCCTACTACGAAAAGATGAAGCAGGATGCCAACAGAACACATCCCGTATCCTGGCACGGGGCCTGGATGTGGCAACTTGATGAAGCTCACTTTAGGTTCGCGGCCAAGAACATGTACACATGCTACGAGATGCACAGGCAGATCATTGACATGAGGGAGTGCCTCCTTCCCGTAATCGACGAGGCCGGATCGAGCCACCAGCAGAGCAGTGGCGACAAGCGTCAGAAGAAGAAGAAGTAGGTGATGATCAGAGATAATTATGCATGTAATAGTTTACTTTGGTGTGTGCAAATGTCATGCGTGTACTAGACACCTATGCAATTGGATGTTTAATTTGGTTGTGCAATCATGTCCTTATAAGTATATATGTTGTTGTTCTGTATGCAATCACATCGCACACGGACCATACCGGTGACTTACCCATTCAGTGACTTTGGCACTGGACATTCCAAAAATGGGTACTATCGGATCGGGTGAATTAGAGAATAGCAGAGGTCTGTTGGCATTTCAGCCTTTCTTCTCCTTTCAGGGCCTATCCAAAAGAGAATCCAGTACCTCTTGGTCCTGAATATCAGAATAGGACGAACAAACTGGCCTAGCAATCGTCTGTGTTATTATCGGTATTCGCACACATTTTTGATTACGAACCTGTTTGCTGCGTATCACACACATCTTGTTTACACAAAACATTTATGTTCTCTTGGCTCAACACAAACAGTTCATCCGAGTGAACTATATGCCCTCTATCGCACACACCTTGATCTGGGTGACCATTTCTGTTGCGTTCCCTAATCGCAATCAGTTCATCCGAGTGAACTGTATGCCGTATATCGCACACACCTTCATCTGGCTGCCCGTTTCTGTTGTTCTAGCTCATCACAAACAGTTCATTGGAGAGAACCGTATGCCACGCATCGCACACGCAACTATAATCTGAATTGTGTTTGATGTCTCCGCCATCGCAAACGTTTCGTGTCATTTTTGATAGTTTTTTTACATCACTGTTTGTAATTAATGCATCGCACACAATTTCCTTGAAGGGTCTCTGACTGTAGTGTCGCGTTTGGATCATCCTGCAGTAGTGAATACCTACTCGTCATGGTAGACAAATTCACAAAATGGATTGAAGCAAAGCCAGTTACAACAGCTGAAGCATCACAGGTCCTAGAATTCATATCCGGCATAGTCCATCGCTATGGCGTTTCCCATAGCATAATCACAGATAATGGCACTAACTTTACAGCCAAGGAGGTCAAGGCGTGGTGTGCAAAAATGGGCATCCAGCTAGACTACGCCTCCGTTTATCATCTCCAAACCAATGGGCATGTTGAACATGCTAACGGACTCGTGCTAAGTGGCATCAAGCCATGCCTGGTCCGCTCCTTGAAGGAGGCTGAATGCCATTGGGTAGAGGATCTTGACTCCGTACTTTGGGGCTTGTGCACTACACCCAACCGATCCACATGCTACACACCCTTTTTCATGGTGTACGGAGCCGAGGCCGTCCTACCATGTGACCTCATTCACGATGCACCTAGAGTGCGCATGTACGAAGAGAAGGAGGCCGAGCTAGATTGGTAGGATGACCTCGATGCCCTTGAGGAAGAGAGGGATGTGGCTCGGGCACGTTTCACCTTTTACCAACAATAGGCATGGCCTTACCAGAGCAGGGAGGTCCGGATGAAAGCATTTAACAAGGGTGATCTAGTCATGAGATTCAATCTGGAAAAGCAGAAGCACAAGCTCCATCCCAAATGGGACGGACCATTTATGATCGACCAAGTACTCACCGGAGGTGCATATCATATCCGAGATCCCGCGGATAACAGGCTGGAGCCAAATCCTTGGAACGCTGCTCTGCTTCAGCGATTTTACGGTTGACCACAACCACCCTCACCTCACCCTTTGATTAGCATTTAAATAAACACACATTTACCCTTTTTAGTTGTTAGAAGCTTTTTTTGCTAGTTATGCTCGGTCAATCCGAAGTGATGTGATCACATCACACGCAGGTACGACATATACTACACTACAGGTTTTCTCGAAGCCGAACATATTTTTAGCACTACCGGTGCCTCCTCTCAAATATAGTCATTTTTTTGCCTTTATATGCATCAACTTGCCTTATGTTTTGGCCAAGCTGGGTTGCCTGGCTCCTGTGATTACCCCTTACGGCCCTGATTGTTTGACTAAGGGGTAAAGGGAGCACCTCTGCAATTGTTGCTACTGGGTCAACCGGATTTGCACCTTAGACGGGTGAAGCCGAAAGCTAGCATTCTTAAAAAAATAGTTGGTCGGCAGCGATGGAAGTGAGAGTACTAGTGTTTACACACAAATAATCGGGGGCTTTATGCTCACCTCAGGTGCACATATTTTTCTTGATCAAGCGGATCGTCATGATCACACATGATCACCTAAGGAAAGGAACCGATGGAGGAACTATTTTTCTCGAAAGATGTTTCTTACGCTTAAACGTAATATAACATGCTCTGGATCACTTTGTTTTTTGAGTCCCATAGCCGGATTGCCTCACTTACCGAAGTACCTGGTCTGCTAGGCTGGATCAGAAGTAGGAAGCACTCCTCGGCCAATGGCTGAGGAGGGAGAAGCCGAAGGCTGGCTAATAAAGTTTGTACAACAGATGCAATCAGAATGACATAAAATACATTGATACATAGAGTCATTATACATATCTTAAAACTTATCAAGCCCGTCTATCAAAGACTTAAGGGAACAGTCCTGCCACGGAAAGCGCGTGGTGGGCATCACAACGTCATACGCCAGGCTGGTCGGTACCTCTCTTCCGTCAGGACTAACAGGGCCGACTTTGGCAAGGGGCTCCGTCTTTACGCCCGTATATCGAGTCTTGACCATTGCCCATGCCTCTCGTGCTCCCTCCAGGCAGGCTGATATCTTCCAGGCCTGAAGGTGGTGCCGAGCCCCTTTGAGATGTTCGGCGAGCTCAGACATTCCCTCGGGCCATAGAGCTTTAAATACAACCTTCATAGCCTTCCGAGCTCTTTCATGCTCCTCGGTTAACTGAGCAAGCACGTCTTCGGGCGCAGCGCCAAGGGCCTCTTTAGGCTGACAATACTCCTTACTTGCGAAGGGCTAGAGACACTTACCAGACACAGCTTCACCAGTCTTCTGGTCTTTATCCTCGACAGCAGCCAGTTGCGCCCTCAGCCGATCAAGGTCTTGGGCTTGTTGGCCATTCTTCGCTTTTAGCGCAGTGACCTCCTTACAGCGAGTCAACACAAGATGGTCAGCCTGTCATTGCGATTCGGCATACAGTTGGTCCTCTGGGGCCTGTTTCAGGTCCTTCTCCAATTGACCAATCACTTCCGCTGCTATGGAAACATAATACTTTAACATGGACTTCGCGTCCCTTGTGAGAAATTTTCACAAATCAAGTAGACTTACCATGCGCTTCCCGGGTAAACGCCTTGACCTGTGACACCTCGGCTTCCGAAGCACCTAGTTGTGCCTTGGTTTGAGCCAGCTCCTTGGACAGTTTTCCATTCCTCTCTCGAGACGACTGCGAATTCACAACAAGTTTTATCAAGCCTCCATATGGTCACCTGTGACCTCACCGCGACTTGGGGGCTACTCACACAAGTGTTTCCGTTATCATATCTTACTAATGGAATCCACCAACCGGATATACCATCTAGCCGATGTCTTGGGGGCTACTGCCTATGCGACAGTCTGCTCTTCCCTTGAGTAAAAGCTTCAGCGCATAGATAACTACAGTCGAGCATGATTCGCTCTCGGAGAAAAGTGAATTAGAAAAAAAGGAAAATACCTGCAAACCGTTGGCCAAAATGTCCACTGCCAACTCAATAACAGTGTGGGTGGCGCCAAGGTAGGCGTCCACCGAGCTAAGGGCATTGAATTCCTGGCTGGTAAAAGTAGAGCTCCTTAGAGTGGCCTTCCGGCGTCGAGGGTTTATTAAGATTCCAACCTCGGAAGTAGTGGCCGAGGTGGTTCCCGTAGTAGCTGATTGAGGCACTTCAGGGGCATCTCCCGAAGTGATCGACTCTCCGCCGGGTTTCAGGGCCGATTTGCCGGCCCTTTCCGCTAATGGTGCCTCGGCGGACCGCTTGCACAGGAAACTAAATGGTCAGGAGTGAAAATAATTAACCTCCTGGAAAATGTAGTGCTAACAAGATTACCTGTCCAGGGGAGGAGTGTTATGCTCTGTCTCCATGGCCATCCCCTATTGGGAAGCATCCTGTGTAGCAATTGAACGGCCCCCTTGGGGGGCTGTACTGCTACGGGAGCTTTTTGAGCGCCGACCCTTAGGAATAGAGGTCAGGGTTCTTGGGGTAGAAGTTCTCTTTCTGGATGAAACATGAGTAGGTTTTACCGATGAGGATGGCCGTGTCCCCGGTAGGTCTGGAATGATGGCTACTTTAGAACTGTCAAGGCTCTCTTGGAAGAATGTCCCTTCCTCGTATATTGTGGACAACTCCTCGTCTTCATGAAAGATAGGGTCGGCATCTCGACGGTAGGTCCCCGGCTCAGGCGCAAGGCACTTTAACTCCTCGACCCAGAGTCTCCATTGTTGGTCAAATATATTGGATATTTAGAAAGAGTGAGGCGTACTGCTCGATAAATAAAAGGGTTGGAGGAGACTTACTCTGTCACCGGTATTGTAGTAAGACATGCCGTCTATGAACTTCCTCTTGGCAAAGTTTGCGGCTTCGCCTTGTATAAGCTAGCTATGGCTGTGCCAAATGCTGCATCATTATCGAAGCCTCTCCGGATTGACTGGGTGGCATCGTCAGAACCGTTGTACATACACAATGGATGCTGTTGTTGCCGAAGAGGTTGGACTGTTCGGTCGATGGCCGTTGCCATCACATCTATAATGGTGAGGCCATATTTGTCAGATACCTCACCTTCGCTATGAGACGAGCCATGTCGACATCATCCTTTTGAGCATTGCTCCATGGCCTCCAGCTATAAAGCTTCTTTGAAGGATCCGAAGAGAAGGGCAGAAGCCCGGGCTAAGCAGGCTCATGTAGTGGTACATCGGCCATGTAGAACCATTCAGACACCCATGTGTCGTCTTCTTGAGGAGTGCCGGTGGGGTAGCCGGTTCCGGCTATTCTTCACACCTCAACAGCTCCTACCTCATGTAATTTCCTGTCTCGGGAGCAGGGCATCACACAGAAGTATCATCTCCACAGTCCAAAGTGGGCCTGGCACCGGAGGTGCATCTCACAGAGGGCAATAAACCCCGCAATGTGCAAGATCGAGTTGGGGGTTAGGTGGTGGAGTTGAATCCCGTAGAACTCGAGCAAACCGCAAAGGAAAGGGTGGATGGGAAATCCTAGCCCGCAGAGGAGGAAAGGATTGAAGCATACCTGCTCATCCCCATGAGGGATGGGATAACTATTGGCGTGTGTTTGCTTGTCGACAGATATTAGGCTCGGGCGGGTTGAGGCCAAATCTGGATCCAGCAGGTACCCGTGAGTGGAGAGTCGATTCAGCTGGAGGCGGATGATGGAGCAGCTCCCCAGTCGCCCTTGAGGGGACCGTGTGGGCGCTTGGAAGAGCCAGCGTCATTTTCCATTGATAGAACTTCTCAAGCTTGACTTTGGGAATGGGGAATGCTGTTGAATGGTGAAGGGGGGGGGGGGGGGGGGGAGGTCCAAGATGCACTTGGTCATAAAATTGGGCACGTGCTACTTCTTGAGCTTGCGTTGGTTTTTTGCCTTGAAGAGGAAAGGGTGAAGCAGCAAAGTAGAGATAAGTATTTCCCTCAGTTTGAGAACCAAGGTATCAATCCAGTAGGAGGTACACGCAAGTCTCCAATCTATGCACCTGCACAAACAATCAAACACTTGCACCCAACGCGATAAAGGGGTTGTCAATCCCTTCACGGTCACTTGCAAGGATGAGATCTGATAGAGATAGATATAAAAGATTACTAAAATGTAAAACAAAATAAAAGTAAATAAATTGCAGCAAGGTATTTTTGGGTTTTTTGGTTTATAGATCTGAAAATATATGATGGAAAATAGACCCGGGGGGCATAGGTTTCACTAGAGGCTTCTCTCTTGAAAGAAAACATATGGTGGGTGAACAAATTACTGTCGAGCAATTGATAGAAAAGCGCAAAGTTATGATGATATCCAAGGCAATGATTATGAATATAAGCATGACGTCCGTGTCAAGTAGACCAACTCCTGCCTGCATCTACTACTATTACTCCACACATCGACCGCTATCCAGCATGCATCTAAGTATTAAGTTCATAAGAATGGAGTAACGCCTTAAGTAAGATGACATGATGTAGAGGGATAAACTCAAGCAATATGATGAAAACCCCATCTTTTTATCCTTGATGGCAACAATACAATACGTGCCTCGCTACCCCTACTTTGTCACTGGGTGAGGACACCGCAAGATTGAACCCAAAACTAAGCACATCTCCCATTGCAAGAAGAACCAATCTAGTTGGCCAAACCAAACCGATAATTCGAAGAGAAATACAAAGATATCAAATCATGCATATAAGAATTCAGAAAAGACTCAAATAATATTCATAGATAATCTGATCATAAATCCATAATTCATTGGATCTCGACAAACACACCGCAAAAGAATATTACATCAGATAGATCTCCAAGAACATCGAGGAGAACATTGTATTGAAGATCAAAGAGAGAAAAGAAGCCATCTAGCTACTAGCTATGGACCCGTAGGTCTGTGGTAAACTACTCACGCTTCATCAAAAGGGCAATAGGGTTGACGTAGAAGCCCTCCATGATCGAATCCCCCTCTGGCAGGATGCCGAAAAAGGCCCCAAGATGGGATCTCACGGGTACAGAAGGTTACGGTGGTGGAAAAGTATTTTAGTGGATGCTTCTGGTCGTTTGGGAATATTTGGGAACTTATAGTGCTGAGAAGGAGGTCGGTGGACTCCCGAGGGGCCCACAAGCCAGGGGCGCCCCCCTAGGGTGCGCCTTGAAGGCTTATGGAGTCCTCGGGACTCTTCTGTCCCTCTCTCCAAGTTACGTGGGTGTCTTCTGGTCCAAGAAAAATCATCGTGAAAGTTTTATGACGTTTGGACTCCGTTTGATATTCCTTTTCTGTAAAACTCAAAAACAAGGAAAAATTGGCACTGGGCTCTAGGTTAATAAGTTAGTCCCAAAAATAATATAAAATAGCATAATAATGCATATAAAACATCCAAAAGAGATAATATAATAGCATGGAACAATAAAAAATTACAGATACGTTGGAGATGTATCAGCACGATGCTGGTTAAATAAAGCCAACAAAGGCGACGCTTTGATGTCTGCCCATAAAGGCGGCGTGATTCCCCAGACGGCACAACATGCGAGATGGCCTAAGGTGGTACCTGGGCCGAAGAAGAGCTCGGTGATTTAAACTAAAGGCTCCAAAGATGAAATAGGAACTCGCCTGTCGAGTCGAAGACTCCTAGGCGATGATAGTATCAGACGAATATCATCATCCTCGGCTCC
The DNA here is from genome assembly GCA_011799875.1 of Thinopyrum elongatum. NCBI lineage: Eukaryota > Viridiplantae > Streptophyta > Magnoliopsida > Poales > Poaceae > Thinopyrum > Thinopyrum elongatum. The sequence continues at coordinate 393,093,443 of CM022303.1, forward strand.
GAAGACAAGTTTGGGTCTACTGACGGTGTCTTGGACTAGGGGGTCCTAGTCCGGCTGGACCAATGTATGGGCCGGACCACCAGCCCGTTAATGAGGAAGGACTCCGGAGCCTTTCCATGTGCGGCGACCGAAGACTTGGCGTGTACTTCAAGCATATTTGATTAGATTCGTCATGTAAATTCTTAGATGGCAAACGACCATGTGTAACCCTAGATACCCCTGGTGCCTATAGAAACCAGATGGTTTAGTCCCTGGAGAGCATTCACACATTCGTCGTTATGATACCCCTAGGGTTTAGACCACAACTCACGATCTTGAGGTAGATCAACTCTGTACTTAGATACATCCATAATATAAGAAAGAGCAGGACATAGGGTTTTACCTCCATAGAGAGGGCCCAAACCTGGGTAGACGCTGTGTGTTCTTTGTCTTGTTACCCACTGATCCGATCTAACAGCTCGGGCCCCCATAGCCGAGGTCTGTCGGTTTTGACACCGACACCCCCTAGATGGGAGGAGGGTTTCCCCTCTGGTCCTTGGCCGCCATGGCTCCCGGAGGGTAGGAGCCCCCCCTGAGATAGGATCTCTCTCTGTTTCTCTTTTGTTTCACGTCTGTTTTCGGAGCCCTTCGCCGCTTCTTATATTCCCGGAGATCCGTAACTCCGATTGGGCGGAAATTTTGAGGGAATTTTTGCCTGGAAATTATGTTTCTTGCGATGGAAGAAGGGCTCCAATCGACCTACGATGTGACCACAAGATATCAGGGTGCACCCTGTTGTCTTGTGGGGCCCTCGGCCATCGTCTTGGGTTGATTCTTTTTCCCAAAAATCACATATATTCCAAAAAAATCTCCGTAAAATTTTATTGCGTTTGGACTTTGCTTGATATGGATTTTCTGTGAAACAAAAATGTCAGGGTACGACACCTATGGAATCCCGAGGGACCCCTTTACGATTCGGCGGGGGGAGAGGTATACGCAAAGAGCAGAACCAGTGATCGACGCGGGAAGTTTTTACCCAGGTTCGGGCCGCTGATCAGCGTAAAACCCTACTCCTGCTTTGTGTTCTTATTGATGTTCTTGAGCCCAGCCTTCAGGAGCGCTCGCAATGAACAGTACGTTCAAAGAGCAGCTACGCATGCAGAATGGGCCAGAAGTTCTCCCCCCCTGTAGCAGTTGCCTTGGGCCTCCTTTTATATGATCAAAGGGGTCTCCACAGTGGCAAAATGTACATACATTGAGGTGTAAAGTAGCTACAGGGTATCATACCTAACCCCTGACGGATTAGGACAAACGTATTTAATGCACCGTGAGGTGTCCGTTTAGGTGTCCTCACTTTCTTGGGGATGGAAAAAGGGGCCATCCCATCAGCACCGCTTAAGCTCTCCTCCACTGGCGCGTTGCCACGCATCCAGAGAAGGACCTAGAATGTCAGGCTTTGTTACTGTGCCGGAGCGGTGGCATAGTGGCAGAATCTCGCCAGGCGCCGATCCTTGCCGGGCACCAATCCTTGCCGGGCGCCGAGCTTTGCTGGGAATCAAGCCTTGCCGGGCGCCGAGGCTTGCCGGGCTCCACGGGCCATCCCGGCAAGGATCTTGCCGGGGAGGCTGGCCTTCGATTTCCAGCTTTGCTTATTTGCTGATTCTCAGATCTCTGACTTGATGATTTCCTTGATGACTTAAATCGACCTCGAGCTGATCCCGGCAAGCCTTGCCGCGAGGACGGCTACAACTGCCCGTGCACAAGTAAGGGGTACTAGTGGCCCAATACTTAGTACACCGACAGGAGCCCCCGGTCCTGGGCCATACACGAGTGCGAGGCGTTGTTGGGCTAGGCCCAAATAGTGCACGGGCACGCGTGGCAGGGAATTAACTGCTCGTAAAGATCTTGTTTTACTGTGCCCCCACTACGCGCACGGAGCGCGCGATGTGGGAAGTGTGCCAAAAAGGCTGCAAATTGTTTCGCGCCCACAAAGGCGCATTCATATTGGGGGATAAACAAGGTGGTCCCGCTCCTTCCCCATAAAAAGGAGAAGTCGTGGAGGCGCAAACCCATTCACCCCCCTCTTCTTCCCAATCTGGCCATCGCCATCGCCTTCCTCTGCTCGAGCTCAGAGCGAAACCTTCCTTCCCTTCTGCTCGCCGCTCCCGCGCTCGTTCCGTCCTCCGGCTTCCATCTCCACAGTCGCCATGCCGCCCAAGGCCAGCAAAGGCAAGGGCACGGACAAGGAGTCGAAGGCTGAAGTTCCGGAAAGCGAACTGGTGAAGATGCGAAAGAGGCTCGTCGTCTTCCCTCCGACGCTCGACGCCGAAACCTTGAAGGGACGATACCAATGCATGTGGGTGAAGGGAACACAAGCTCACCCCGCCACACGCGTAATCCCAGGTGCTAGTTCCAAAGGCGGATCGGACAGATACCCCTTCTTCACTGCGTACTTTTATTGCGGGCTCTGTCCACCTTTTTCCGATTTCTTCAACGACATCATGTATACATACGGCTTCCGCCTTCTTGATTTCACGCCGAATATCGTATTTTGCATGTCGATCTTTGCCCATCTTTGTGAAAATTTTGCCGGCGTGATCCCCAATTCTGCTCTTTTCCGCCACTATTTCTATCCTCGAATCCAAAAAGGAGAGGCTCTCTCTGGATCTATTGCTTGGATTCCAAGGGCCTGGAACAAAGAGATATACCCAGATGGAGTTTACCGCGAAAAGTGGGACGAGTGGCGGGCCGAATGGTGCTGGATCCAGGAAGCAGATCCTCATCCTTTTTGCCATCCCCGGCGACAGAAGGTGGTCCGCGGCAAGGATTGGGGCGATCTCGCCGCAGAAGACGAGAAGCTCACAATCGCCACTACCAGGATCCTTCGCTTGAAGGCTGCCGGGCTGACAATGGAGATGATCGGCTTCGACTTCCTCCGCCGCCGCATCGCCCCTCTGCAGAATAGGGGGAGGCCAGCCTGGGAGTATAAGAACGCAGCGGATGTCATGAGGCTGCGCCCCGGGCTGAACAACAACTTGACTGTTATGCAGCTTGGCGCTCTCCGCCAAAAGTTATTCCAGCGCGAAGACAAGCACCGGCTACCGGCAAGGATCGTCCCCTTGTGCAACAACTCTGCACTGGGGTCGATCATTGCCTTCTTGCCGATGTTCAACGCCCACGGCCTTGACCCGACCTGGGTCGAGCCAAGCGAGGAAGAAGCGCAGAAATTCTTTGACAATCTGACGGAGAAGCCTGTCCGGCAAGAGTCAGATCTTATTCGCGCTACCACAGATCAGGAGGTAGCATACATCGCTACCAGAGTGGAGGAAGCGAATCTTGCCGCGGAGGCCGGCAGCGTTGGCTTCACAGAGTGGGAAGCCAGCGATGCAGAGGTGGTGGTGGAGGCAAAACCTGCCGAGGAGAGCAAGGTTGCCGGGAAAGAAGGCGGCGCAGTCGCTGAAAACTCATCCGGCGACGACACGGCCGAAGAGGAGACGCGAGAAGAGCCCTCGCCCCTGAAGAAGACAAAGCGTGTCCTTCGGAAAGCCGCATCGGGCGTCCCGGCAAGCCAGCCTACATCGAGCGGTGAATCCCCCGGCAAGAAAGTGGCCGGCAAGACCGGACCGCGGAAGGGGGCCCGTCAACAGCCCGCGCGGCACGCGAGACCCACACCAGCGGCCACCGCCGGAGCGGCAGGAGGGTCTCGTACAACCGTACCAGAGGCTGCCCCGGCGCCTGCCACAGCCAAGCGGCCCAGGAGCCCTCCTCCGCCTCCCCACTCAGACATCGCAACGGAGGTCGACTTCGACATCTCCGGCTTCAGTCCGGAGCGAGAGGAAGAAGAGTGAGTACCCGTCACAACTTCCACCTTCCAATCTGCATCAGTCTTACTGACTTACTTGTATTGTTTCTGCAGTGACACAGAAACCTTGCTGGAGAGGATGGCGAAGAGGTCAAGGACTTCTACGGGCGACGAGCCCCCGGCAGGCTCCACTAGCGTGCCAGAGACCGTCATCGTGAGCCCGGAGCCTAGTCCTCAACGCAGCCCCCAGCGTAAGTTCATTGTCCCTTTTTCTGTTGGCTGGTGCCGAGGCTTCTATTCTTGTCGCTGATATCTTTGGGTTCGCAGGAGAAGAACGGCAACAAGGAGAAGATTGCCCCATTGTGCCTCCTTCATCGACCGCTCCGCCCACAAGCACATCTCCGGCAAGAGATCCTGCCGACGAGCCCATCCGGATTGAGGAGGAGCCGACAAGCACGGACTCCGGCAACCCACCCCCGGCAACCGGAGTTGCCGGGAGAGGCGAAGCCACCTCTCGACAGCCCGACGCAGGTACTAGATCGCCTCAGAGTGCTAGTTATTCTTTTCCCCTTACTTCTTTATCTTTGATCACTTCAAAATTTAAAAACTCGATCTTATTCTGACCTCCTCCTTCACCCTTCAGAGTTCTCTGCGATGGAACATATGGACGTCGATGCCGTCATCGAGGAGACCGCTAGGGATGCTGCTGCCGAAGCGGACAGGATCACTGCCAGCGAGGCCACCAAGGATGATGTTGCCGGGGCCGGTGATGCTCTTGACGGGGAGGCCGCCAAGACAGCACAAAAGGAAATCGCGGAAGAACCTGCTGAAGAGGGCGACAGGGAGGCTGGGGACCATACTGACGGCATTCCTGCCGCAGGAGCGCCAGGCGCTGCATCGGCCGCGGAGCCCCCTGTCACTGGTGAGGCGGCCACTGAAGACCAGCCATCAACATCTGACGAGCCCTCATCCAGCAAGTATCTCAAAGTTGGCGAAAACCTATTCATCAACTTGCCAGGGACGGCAAGTACCGAGGCACCAGCCGAAGGAGAAATTTTCGAGGAAATTATTGCCGCTGCCGGGCTCGAAGTTGTTGACGATCCCAGCGCTAGCAGTGGCAAGTCTGAAGAGGATCGGCTCCTTCAGGCCATGGGCGAAAACTTCCGCAAACTCCAGGCTCTCCATCGTGCCCGAAAAGAGAAGGCGGACTCCAGAATGGCAGTTGTCGAGGCAGCCGAAGCGGATTTTCAAAGGCGCGTCGCACAAATGCAAATCTGGCACGCCGAGGCCCTTCAAGAGCTGGTTGCCGGTCGAGAACAAGTGAGCCAGCAATGGAATGAGGTCCTCCTGAAGCAATCAGACATGGAGAAGGCCCATGATGAAGCTGTTCAAAGGATCCCTGCCGAAGATGCTCTCCTGACGGGGCGCCGCGTTGCTCTTGACGCTTTCGAAGAAGATCTCACCGCACGTGAGCAGGCGCTCGCCGCCAAGCTTCGTAGCAAGGATGAAGATATTGAAAATCTTGTCGCGCGGCAGACCCAGGAGCTGGAGCAGAAGCACAAGGAGGCGCTCGAAGCTCTAACTGCAAGTCACGCCGGCAAGCTCAAGGAGGCCGTCGATGCTGCCGAAGTTGCAGAGGCCGCCAAGAACGAGCTGAGCGACAAAGTGAAGAGGCTGGAGACAGATCTCGACGAGCATGGCAAGGAGCTCTCGACGCTCAAGGGGGATAGGGAAAAAACCCTCCACTCCTTGGCGGAGATGCAAGTCGCCCTGTCCGACAAGACCAAGCAGCTCTCCTCTGCGGCTGATGATATTGCGGTTCTGGAGCTGAAGCTGACCACGCTGCAGAAATCCCTCAAGGCCGGCAGGGCCCGTGAGAAGGCTCTACTCAAGGATCTCCAAGGAGAGAGGAACCTGCTCAAGAGCGCCGCCGCTGCCCAAAACGAGTACGAGAAGGGAGTGGAGATCTGGACTGGTCGTCTCATCGCTGCCGCGGAGAAGCTTACCGCAGAACTGTCAATCATGGGCTTGTCGAACTTCAGATATTCTTCCGAGGAAAGAATATCCCCAAGCGCGAGATTGACGATGTTCTTTGAAAGCATCATCAACGCGTTGAGGGCGCTCCAGTCCAGCCGGGCGACCCAACTGGCGAACGAGACTCGCCGGCTTTGCCGGGCCGTCCTTCGCAAGGTGCTCCTCAAGGTGGTGCACAGCAATCCCGGCATCGACCTCTCCAGCGCACTCGGCCACCTGCCAAAGGATGCAAATGTTGAGGCGCTTGAGAAGTGCATCGCGCCGATCCTTGAGAAGGTGGACTCCATCAAAAGGATCGAAGGCCAGCGCAGGGATTGAGTGCTTCCCTTTTATTTTTGCTGCCATCATCTCATGTAAAAGACAGTTAAGTCTCGAGTTAGGACTGCGGCAACTCATGGATGTAATATAATTTAACTATGTTTAGGCTCATGCTAGCTACTTTCCTTGTCTGATTCCTTTATGTATGGAGTTCATCCTACGCTTACTGAAAAACTTGCCGGCGCACAACCTGCCGCGAGCGCTGGGTGCGGGACTTCAGCAGCCTGCTGGAGGCGCAGCGGCCGGCAAGACTCCTTGGCGTTCTCAGTGCAGCCACTTAAATCGTTGAGCGGACTCGAAACAAAATAAGGGCGCAACTGATTACAACAAGGGTTCCTTCGCGTGTAGATTTTCCATACAAGGGTCGGAATCATCCAAGGAACTAACTTGGTAATAAAAGAAAAACTTGCTCTGAGTTTTTAGGACTTAGCTTTCTGTCTTTGTCCTTCCTCCGGCAAGCAGACGATTCCGAACGTCACCAACTGGTATTCATGTCTCCCTCCCCCCCCGGCAAATGTGCACGCGAGGAATCCTTCTGTCTTTAAGAAAAAGAAAGAAGAGAAAATAAAGAGATGAAACCTTGGCGGTTCGTTAGAACTTACCGGGATCAGGTGTTATACAACATCTTAGACAAACATGCATATATGAATGTGAACATGAGAATCAATAAGGAAATGTACAACACTTAAATTTATTCATCTGTGCTCAGGGTCTGCGCCTGGCTTTGTACAAAGGATCACATGCCTTGCCGGCAAGACTTGTACAAAAAGGTGGTTGCCGGGAGCCCCCGGCAACCGCGCCTTATGGATAGAACTTGCGAAGATGTTCGATATTCCAGGAATTACTCACTGGAACGCCATCCTCGGTCTCCAGGCGGACAGCGCCAGGCCTGGTGACTCGTACTACCCGATAAGGGCCTTCCCACTTTGGCGTCAACTTGTTTGAATTCTTGGCGGACTGAATCCGTCGAAGAACAAGGTCGCCTTCCTCAAGGCTTCAGGCATGAACTTTGCGGCTATGATAGCGGCGCAAAACTTGCTGGTAGCGTGCAGCTCGCACAGCAGCCTGAAGACGATTCTCCTCAAGGAGCACAGCGTTATCTTGCCGCAGTTGCTCTTGCTCGAGCTCATCATAAGCGAGCACTCGAGGAGATCCGTATATGAGTTCCGTGGGGAGAACTGCTTCCGCTCCATACACTAGAGCGAAGGGCGTCTGGCCAGTGGCTCGATTTGGTGTCGTTCTGATTGACCAAAGAACCGCCGGCAACTCATCAATCTAGCGTCTTCCGCACTTTTTCAGCCTGTCAAAAGTTCTGGTCCAGCGACCGCGCAGCACTTCAGCATTGGCCCTCTCCGCTTGGCCGTTGCTTCTCGGGTGAGCAACAGAGGCAAAACAAATCTTGCCGCCAAGGTCTTGGACGTACTGCATGAAGGTGCGACTTGTGAACTGCGTGCCGTTGTCGGTGATGATCCTGTTAGGCACACCGAAACGGCAAACAATTCCTTTGAAGAACTTGACAGCCGACTGCGCTGTCACCTTCCTCATTGCTTCCACCTCCGGCCACTTTGTGAACTTGTCGATAGCAACGTACAAGTACACAAAGCCCCCGGCAGCACGGGGGAAGGGGCCCAGTATGTCGAGCCCCCAGACCGAAAATGGCCAGGAGAGAGGGATTGTTTGAAGAGCTTGAGCTGGCTGATGTAATTTCTTCGAATGAAACTGGCACGCTTCACACCTGGTTACTAGTGCAGTCGCATCCTGGAGGGCGGTGGGCCAAAAGAAACCTTGCCGGAATGCTTTCCCGGCAAGCGCTCTTGACCCTATGTGAGAGCCACACATGCCCCCATGTATCTCTGCCAACAGCTCTAGTCCATCCTCCCGAGGAATGCACTTCAATTTCACACCGTTTGGTCTCTTTCTGTACAGGACGTCATCGACGAACTTGTACATAACAGACCGACGGGCTACTCTCTCCGCTTCTTCTTGTTCCTCAGGGAGTTCACCTGTTTGAAGGAAATGGACAATGTGCTGCGCCCATGCTGGAGCCTGAGGCTCGACAACTAGGACTAAAGGCATCTCATCCGTCGGGGAAACATTTGTCTCGACAGCAAGGGCCTGAGACCCTGCCGGAGCCTGTTGTTCCCCGGCAAGCGCGTCGATCCCGGCAACTTCCTTGCCGGCAGCTCCGGGGAGCTCTGTCGGGAAGTACTGGCCAGAGTTCAACTTTCTTCTCTTTTCTTGCCGCATTGATGGTGCCACGGATGGTCGAGTCAATTGGAGCACAAAAGTTCCTGGTTCCACAGGCAACTTGAGGGTAGCACGCTTTGACAGGTCATCAGCAACGCTGTTCTTGGCACGAGGGACATGCTACATTTGGAGACCGTCAAAGCGCTCTTCCAATTTCCTCACTTCATCTACGTAGGCTTGCATCAACGGACTTTGATAGTTCTTGTTGACCTGCCTGACGACAAGCTGTGAATCACCTTTGATAATGAGCTTTTTGATACCAAGGTCTGCCGCGATCCTAAGACCGGCAAGCAAACCTTCGTACTCTGCAGTGTTGTTGGTTGAAATCTCCCGGGGAAAATGCATTTGGACTACATACTTGAGGTGCTCTCCGGTGGGTGCGACAAGCAGCACACCAGCACCGGCGCCTTGCAGCGAAAAAGCCCCGTCAAAGTACATAACCCATTGCTGATCAATTTCCTTGCCGGGGAGACTTGTTTCTTGAACTTCTTCGTCTGGCGTCGGGGTCCATTCTGCAATGAACTCCGCCAAGGCCCTGCTCTGAATTGTGGAAGTACTTTCAAACTTAAGACCAAAGCTGGACAGCTCCAATGCCCACTCCACGATCCTGCCGGTTGCCTCCGGATTTTGCAAAATCCGTTGCAACGGAAAGCGAGTGACGACGGTGATCTCATGTGCTTGAAAATAATGGCGCAGCTTTCTTGAGGCCATAAGGAGGCCAAAAAGCAACTTCTGCACACTAGAATATCTTGACCCAGCCCCTTGTAAGAGGGAGCTAACAAAATAAACTGGGCGCTGCACCACCTTTTTCTTCTGCACGGGCTCTTCTGTTTGCGCAGATCCTGTCTTGCCGGGATCAACCCTTGCCGGGGAAGATCTTGCCACGTCATCTGGCGGTCCTGCCACTGATGTTGCCTCCTCATCAGCTTCCCTCTGCGCCACCAGCACAGCACTAACCACTTGATTTGTCGCCGCCAGATACAGCAGCAACGGTTCTTGTGGTTTAGGTGCGACTAGCGTCAGCGGAGAAGAAAGGTATTTCTTCAAATCTTGTAGCGCCGCCTCCGCTTCCGGGGTCCATTTCATTGGACCTGCCTTCTTCAAAATTTTGAAGAAGGGCAGGGCGCGCTCAGCAGATTTGGAAATAAACCTGCTTAGAGCAGCAACACAGCCGGCAAGACGACGCACATCCTTGACGCGTCTCGGCGCTTCAATTTGCTCAATGGCTCTGATCTTGTCGGGGTTAGCTTCGATTCCCCGGCAAGATACAAAGAATCCGAGGAGCTTGCCGGAAGGAACACCGAACACGCACTTCTCAGGATTGAGCTTCAAGTTGATCTTGCGCAAGTTCGCAAATGTTTCTTCTAAGTCTTGAATGAGCGTTGCTTTATCCTTAGTTTTGACCACTATATCATCCATATACGCCTCCATATTTCTATGGAGTTGTGGCTCAAAACCAATCTGGATTGCTCTGGCAAATGTTGAACCAGCACTTTTCAACCCGAAAGGCATTCGTATAAAACAATACATACCACATGGGGTGATAAAGGCAGTCTTCTCTTCATCTTCCTTTGCCATAAAAATCTGATGATACCCTGAATAGGCATCAAGGAAGGACAGGAGATCACAACCAGCGGTGGCATCCACAATCTAGTCGATGCGCGGCAAGGGAAAAGGATCTTTTGGACAAGCTTTATTGATATCTGTATAATCGATACAAAGCCTCCATTTCCCGTTCGCTTTCCGCACTACAACCGGATTGGCCAACCAGGTTGGATGAAGCACTCCTTTGACCAGTCCTGCCGCCTCCAGCTTCTTAATTTCTTCGGCAATGAATTCTTGCCGCTCCAAAGCCTGTTTCCTCACCCTTTGCTTGACGGGCCGCGCATGAGGGCAGACATCAAGGTGGTGCTCAATTACTTTCCTGGGAACGCCGGGGATGTCAGACGGTTGCCATGCAAACACGTCGACATTCGCCCGCAGGAAAGCAACGAGCGCACTTTCCTATTTGTCATCTAGGGTGGAACTTATGGTGAAAGTTCCCCCCATCCCGTCCTCCCTGGCAGGCACCTTCTTGGTTTCTGGCGGGGAAGCCTTGGACTTCTTGTTCTTGCCGGTGGAACTCTCTGGCACGTCTTCGACGGAAGCGCAGCACTCCGAGGAGGTGCGCTTGCCGGAGTTGGCGCCAAGGTTCCTGCCGGTCTTCTTCTTCCCCCTGGGAGTTCCAGCGGCAGGAGCAGATGCCTTGATGGCAGGTGCTGCAACTGCTTCCCGGTAAAGTTGGTCGGCACAGATGAGCGCATCCTTCTTATCGGAATGGATAGTGATGACGCTCAACGGCCCAGGCATCTTCAAGACGTTGTACGCGTAGTGTGATGCCGCCATAAACTTAGCCAGCGCTGGCCGACCAAGGATCCCATTGTATGACATGGGGATCTTGGCGACATCAAACACCACCATTTCGGTCCTGAAGTTAAGCTCATTGCCAAATGTTACCGGCAGCGTGATCTTGCCCTTAGGCTGGGTTCTTCCCGGGTTGACCCCTTGAAACGTACCCGTTTCCTCGAGATCTTCGTCGGGAACCTGAAGCTTTGTGAGCACATCTGGTGAGATTAAGTTTAGGCCAGCCCCGCCATCAACTAACATCTTCGTCACCTTGAGGTTGCGAATTGTTGGGGAAACCAACAATGGCAAACACCCGACCGCAGTTGTGTGATCAGGGTGATCCTCGGCGTCAAAGATGATAGGCGTGCTGGACCACTTCAGAGGCCTACATGCATCGGGGGATGGCTCTGCCGCATTAACCTCCCGCACCCACTGTTTAAGTTGGCGGTGGGAAGAATGCAGCGAAGCACCCCCATCAATGCACATAGCCTCCGTAGCCTTCTGGAATTCCTGCTCACTGGATTCGTCATCTTCTTCATCATCATCTCCTTCTTTATCTCGGCCCCGAGCGGGCCGATCCTTCTGCTGTTTGGCCTTGCCGCGGTGACCCCCTCGGCCACCGCGTTTCTTGCCGGACCCCTCAGCACCATCTTGGGCCTTCTCCTTGTCTCGCCTCTCGTATTCAGCCTTCTGCTTCTCGGCAAGCTGCTCAACTTGCCGGCAGTTCTGGAGATCGTGGCCCTTAGTGCGATGGATCTTGCAGTACTGCTTGCCGGAGTTCTCTGATTTGTTGGCAACCGCCAAGGCCTGACAGGAAGGGCACCCGGCAAGATCCTTGCCGGGGTCGCTAACCTTGGCCTTCTTGGCGGCGCCAGGGTTGCCGGATTCCTCGACGGCAAGCACGGCCTTGCCTCCGCGCTTCCTATTCCGCCGCCGGCCTTTCCTTGACAGAGCCACGGCATCTTCTTCTGAGCCGCCTGTCGCACCAACAGCTTCACCGGGGAGTTTTCTCCCCTCTTCAGCTCGAGCACACTTGTCGGCCAAAGTGTAAAGCTCGGCAATACTCCTGACTTTGTTCATTGCCAGCTCTTCCCGCATCCTGCGGTTACGCACGTTCTGATGGAACGCGCTAATGACAGCGGCAGGATGAACATCAGGAATATTGTACTGCACCCGGCTAAATCTCTGCATAAACTTGCACAGGGACTCGCCCTCCCTCTGAGGGATGATGTTCAAATCACTTTCTTGCCCAGGGGCTTGGTGGCCTCCAACAAAGGCGCCAACAAACTGATGGCACAGATCTGACCAGCAAGAAATAGAATCCTCCGGCAGATGCATCAACCACGACCTGACGTTGGGTTTGAGCACCAACGGGAAGTAGTTGGCAAGTATCTTGTCATCTCGGCCCCCGGCAGCCTGCACCGCAATGGTGTAGATGCTGAGGAACTCCGAGGGATGAGTCTTGCCGTCGTATTTCTCCGGGACCTCTGGCTTGAAGGTTCGGAAATTGGGCCATTGGACTTGCTGCAGCTCACGGGTAAATGCCGGAGGTCCTACCTCGTAAGGCAAGTCTCCTACGTTCCCTGGCATAGGCTCGTCGACAACTGGCCCCGCGCGCTTATCAGACTGATAGCGCGCTTCCCGCCGCCGCTCGATGGTTGTTCGAGCGTCTTCCTTGCCTCTTTCCTGGAGAACCAGACGCTGATCACGGCGCATCCGCGGATCGGACGACGCCGTGGAAACTTCTTCATGGCGGTCGACTTGCTGAGTCGTCGGCCGCCGCTGATGTCGTGGAGGAGAGTGCACTGTAGTTGCACCACCTCCGGTTTTCTCTCCACCGGCTCACATCGGGTCGATAGGCCTCCGCTGAGAGGGCCCTGCCTCTTGTGGTCCATCCTTATTAGCGAAGCCGATAAGGCTCTGGATAGTAGCTCGCCACTCCTCCATCTTCTCCGGGGCGGGAGGAAAATCGAGGAGCAGCTGCGCACGTGCCAAGGCTTCCGCTGGCGTAGGTGGCGGCGACAGGTGCGAGGTGCGTGAGGTGCTCTGACTCCTAACCAAGTTAGAAGGAGCACCGCCACGGTCACGCGACCGCGCGCCACCTTCGCCGGCAGCTCGGTGTGCATGCTGGTCCCGCGCATCTTGGGATCTATGCGCAGAAACCTTTTCGTAGGGACGCCCCGAACCACCAGCGCCATGATGTCGCTCATCTCGCACGACCTGGGCAGGTTGCGAGGCTCGCGCCGGCGCGGGAGCTCCAGCAGGCGCTCTTCGATCCCTAGAGTTTGTTGTGCCACCCGTAGGCAACACAACGCCATCTCTAGATCCAGCGGCGCGCAAGTTACCACTGCCACTGCGAACGATACCGCTCGCTTGGCTTGGGTCACCAGAATGCCGCGGGGGTTCCAGTCCTCTTCCTTCTGCACCCACACCATCGCCTGACTACGAAGGCGCGGGCAAAACGGACCCGGACGGTTGTGCTGTCGCAATGTTCTTCTTCTTGGGCGGCATGATGATGAAGGTGATGAAGGAACTAGGGCGTCGACCACCAGATCAGGTTCACGCAAACCTCAATCCCCCTACCTGGCGCGCCAAAGATGTCGGGGTACGACACCTATGGAATCCCGAGGGACCCCTTTACGATTCGGCGGGGGGAGAGGTATACGCAAAGAGCAGAACCAGTGATCGACGCGGGAAGTTTTTACCCAGGTTCGGGCCGCTGATCAGCGTAAAACCCTACTCCTGCTTTGTGTTCTTATTGATGTTCTTGAGCCCAGCCTTCAGGAGCGCTCGCAATGAACAGTACGTTCAAAGAGCAGCTACGCATGCAGAATGGGCCAGAAGTTCTCCCCCCCTGTAGCAGTTGCCTTGGGCCTCCTTTTATATGATCAAAGGGGTCTCCACAGTGGCAAAATGTACATACATTGAGGTGTAAAGTAGCTACAGGGTATCATACCTAACCCCTGACGGATTAGGACAAACGTATTTAATGCACCGTGAGGTGTCCGTTTAGGTGTCCTCACTTTCTTGGGGATGGAAAAAGGGGCCATCCCATCAGCACCGCTTAAGCTCTCCTCCACTGGCGCGTTGCCACGCATCCAGAGAAGGACCCAGAATGTCAGGCTTTGTTACTGTGCCGGAGCGGTGGCATAGTGGCAGAATCTCGCCAGGCACCGATCCTTGCCGGGCACCAATCCTTGCTGGGCGCCAGGGCTTGCCGGGCGCCGAGCTTTGCTGGGAATCAAGCCTTGCCGGGCGCCGAGGCTTGCCGGGCGCCGAGGCTTGCCGGGCTCCACGGGCCATCCCGGCAAGGATCTTGCCGGGGAGGCTGGCCTTCGATTTCCAGCTTTGCTTATTTGCTGATTCTCAGATCTCTGACTTGATGATTTCCTTGATGACTTAAATCGACCTCGAGCTGATCCCGGCAAGCCTTGCCGCGAGGACGGCTACAACTGCCCGTGCACAAGTAAGGGGTACTAGTGGCCCAATACTTAGTACACCGACAAAAAAACTTGCAAAAAACAAGAACTGACACTGGGCAATGGATAAATATGTCCCAAAAATAATATAAATTGTTGCCAAAAGTATGTGAAAGTTGTAAAATAATGATATGAAACAATAAAAAATTATAGATACAACGGGGACGTATCAGCATCCTCAATCTTAATTCCTGCTCGTCCTCGAGTAGGTAAATGATAAAACAATATTCTTTTATGTGGAATGCTACCTAGCATAATCTTGATCACATAATCTAATCATGTCATGAATATTAGGATACGAGTGATTCAAGGCAATAGTCTATCATTTGATATAAAGACATCAATACTCAGGTATACTAACAAAAATCATGCCCTTCAAAATAAAGAATGTTGAAGAACATTATTCCTATGAAATCATATAGCCTAGCATGCTCAGTCTTCCTAGCATTAAGTGTCAATCATGAGCATCCCGGTGTCAAACCAAGCAATTGTATCATACTTTTTCATGTGCTTCAACATTTCAACTTCACTCAATACATTAGCGTGAGCCATGGACTTAGCACTTCGGGTGGCAAAGAGAATAATGTTGGGGAATTATGAGAAGACAAAAGATGGAGAAAGTCTCACATCAACTCGGTGGATCGTGAGGCAATGGAGTGGCCTTACAAATGATATCAATGCGAGGACTGGGGATTGCCATGGAACAGATGCACTAGAGCTATAAGTGTATGAAAGCTCCCTATGAACTAAGTGGGTGTGCGTCCAACTTGCTTGCTCATGAAGACCTCGAGCATTTGAGGAAGCTCATCATCGGAATATACAAGCCAAGTTCTATAATGTAAAATTCCCACCAGTATATGAAAGTGACAAATCATGGAGACTCTCTATATGAAGAACATGGTGCTAGTTTGAAGCACAAGTGTGGAAAAAGGATGGTAGTGTGCCCCCTCTCTCTTTTTATCTCATTTTTTGTTTTCTTTTTTCTCTTTTTTTCTCTCCTTTTTGGGCTCTTTTTGGCCTCTTTTTTTACTTTTATATCCTCACAGGTAGGGGCAACAATCTAGAATGCATCACACTTTTATTTACTTACAACTCGATAAACTGAAAGAATATGACTCTATATGCATGCCTCTGGCAATGTACCAGGATGTGCAATAATCTAGCATAGCAAAGATGTCAAAAAATGGACAAGCCATGAAAATATCACGCTAGCTATCTTACGATCATGCAAAGCAATATGACAATGAATGCTCAAGTCATGTATATGGTGATGATGGAAGTTGCATGGCAATATATCTGGGAATTTCTATGGAAATTCCATGATAGGTAGGTATGGTGGTTGTTTCGAGGAAGGATATAATGAGGCTTATGTGTGATAGAGCGTATCATATCACGGGGTTTAGATGCACTGGCAAAGTTTGCACCAAGTCTTGAGGTGAGAACGGGTAATGCGTGCTACCAAAGAGGCTAGAAAGATATGGATACTTGGGAGTGCTTAAGTCCACAAACTCACATTAGTCGTAAAGAACTGATATACTTATTTGGAAAATTTAAAAGCCCTCGAAGCAAAGTACTACTCGCATGTCCCTAGGGGGGAGGTTGGGAGGAGCTAACCATCGCGCGCCCCGATCCGAAGAACACAAAGGATTTCAATCAATTATAAATTATGCTCCACACTACTGGGAAAGGGCTTATAGGTGAACCCAAATGAGTGGCAGGCGAGGCATGGCACCCGCCACAGCTATTTTTCAAAACTAGCAATGGCGGGTGATAAAAAATGCTCGCCACTGCTATACAAGTAACATTGGTGGGCTCGACCGAGAACCCACCACAACTATATGATATATAATTCCTTCATAGCTGACAAGCAGCTGTGGCGGGTGTAGGTACATGGCCGCCACTGGTCCATTGCGTAGCTGTGGTGGGCCGCTGCTAGTGCCCACCACAACTATATTTGGGTACCCACGTGCCAAACTGTTTCAATTTTTTTCGGAGTGCGAGGTGGCGGGCTCTGACAATCGCTCACCACAACTATATTTGATCAAGTTGCCGCTTACCATGCATGTATAGTGGCGGCGGGCACTGCTCGGCGCCCGTCACTGCTATACATGACCTTATCCACTACAAACCCCCATTCGCAGCCAGTCAGATCTCATTCCAAACGCAAACATCTCATTCTCGCCTTTGTCTTGCCGTCGCCAGCGTCATGGCATCGTTCATCGTCACCTGCGAGGTCATGGTCTACCGCCTCGAACGGTGTCGAGGACCCAATCTTTCCCGTTGCCCGTGCCACCCATCCCCACCTTGAAGTTCGTCGACGTCGCCGTGCAACACTACCTTGAAATGCTTCCCCGTGACCGTCTCCCGCGCCTTCCTCCGCATCCAACCTCATCCTCATCCTCGTCTCTGTCGAACTCGCTGTCCGCCGACGCCTCCGCCATCGACCTCAGCCTCATCCAGCCCGTCGTCCGACTCCGACCCGGTAAGCACACCTCCCTTCTCTCTATTAATGGTGATTTTAGTTGTTCTCATTATTGCACTTGTAGATCAACAACATTTTAGTAGTGTAGTTAAAATTTGTTGTTTGATGTAACATTGAATCTTCGTAAGTAGATGTGGGGCCCATGGGACTGGGGGTACCCAGGCCCGTCTGCCTGCGGCCCCTCGTCTGGCATCATCAAAAGGCCCGGCGCGGCCTAGCGTCAAGACTTCACGAGCAAGATCCTCGCGAGGGCCCCCACCTCGCGAGGCGAGTGTCAGCAAGGGTCATCAAGGGCTCCCGAGGGCCTCCCGCGGGGCGGTCTCCCGAAGCCGTCTCCCGAGGCCCCTCACGGGCAGACATTCCTAGGCTCACCACCCCGCCTCGCGCTGCATGTGGGTGACGCAAGCCACGGTGGCAGACCCAGAAGGGCACCAGCGGGCGCAGACAAGGACGCTTTCCTCTTTGGTGCTAAGGGAACAAGGACGGCATGCGGGTTCTTTGAAGCAATCCCCAAAGGTTTCCACTCCGGTGCTAGAAGACCAGGACCGCGGGCTCGCCAGGACAGAGGTCATCACCGAGCCCACCTACACGTCATGTCCAGAAGCTTTAGCAGGCGGAGACTGCTTTTTTAGGATAAGCTGTAGTCGTGTTCCCCTTCAAATTGGCCGTTGTGGTATCCCTTCCCCCAGAGAGTTTTTGGGGGAAGAGGACTAGGGCTAGTATAAGTATAGGCCAGTCTCCACCATAGAAGGGGTCGGATCCTGAGCCCTCCGGAGGCAGTTCATCCTTGTACTCGTTCATACTCATCCTCCCTTGCGAGGCAATCCACCACAAAGCAGGAGTAGGGTCTTACACTGCAAGGTGGCCCGAACCTGGGTAAATCGCCATGTTGTGTCTTCCTTTCCTCTGGTTCGAGCACACCGGAGCATCGTCGTGAGGCAGTGAGCAGTGAGGCGTAGCTTAGTGGAGTTCCTCGCGCACACCCCAGAGTTTGAACCTTTCCTTGGGTCCCCAGAGCCCCGATTCTGACATTTGGCGCGCCAGGTAGTGGTGTGCCGGAGTTCTTCCACTTCGTTCCATCCCCGCTCCATCATCGCCATGGCCGACACTCTTCGTGTTAGTGATGAGCGCCGCGTAGCTCGTGTTGCCCAGACGGAGCCCGCGGGCCGCGGCGGCCGCCGCCACTCCCTGTCGGCCGCAGCCAACGCCGCCACCGACCCAGCCGCTCACGAGCAGCAGGACTCTTCCCTGGCGCCCTCTGTGCAGCACGACGGCCGCACCGCTACGCCTTTGCTCACCCCGGCTACGGCTTCGTCTTCCCATGCCCGCCGCGGGCCGGCGAACGCGCAGGCAGCATTGCTCATGGCGTGCGAGCTGCTGCGCTACCGCCCTGCCAATGAAGGCTATGACGCCTGGCTTGGCTGCATCACTGAACTCATCAACGCCGCGGGCGAGGCCCCGACGCCCTCTCACTCGCTCTGTCCTCCATCGTATCACGCAGGCGACGTGGCGCACGGCGTGCTTCCGCCTCCTCCCCTACGTGGCGACAGCGCCAAGCCCCGGCAAGACGCGCGGTCGCGTGACCCGCCACGTGGAGCACCGGTGCCGGCCTGAGACAAGGCCAATTGTCAGATCGTGCATCAGCCACCGCATGACGCGCATGCGCCTCCCTATAGGATCGAAAGTATGCCTAGAGGGGGGTGATTAGACTACTTGACCAAATAAAAAATCTAGCCTTTTCCCAATTTTAAGTCTTGGCAGATTTTAGCAACTTAGCACAAGTCAAGCAATCAACCTACACATGCAATTCTAAGAGTATAGCAGCGGAATGTAAATCATTGCATATGAAGGTAAAGGGGAGGAGTTTGGAGGGAGCAAACGCAATGTAGACATGGATAGTTTTGGCGTGGTTTCGATAGGTGGTGCTATCGTACATCCACGTTGATGGAGACTTCAACCCACGAAGGGTAACGGTCGCGCGAGTCCACGGAGGGCTCCACCCACGAAGGGTCCACGAAGAAGCAACCTTGTCTATCCCACCATGGCCATCGCCCATGAAGGACTTGCCTCACTAGGGTAGATCTTCACGAAGTAGGCGATCTCCTTGCTCGTACAAACTCCTTGGTTCAACTCCACAATCTTGACGGAGGCTCCCAAGTAACACCTAACCAATCTAGGAGACACCACTCTCCAAAAGGTAATAGATGGTGTGTTGATGATGAACTCCTTGCTCTTGTGCTTCAAATGATAGTCTCCCCAACACTCAACTCTCTCTCACAGATTTGGATTTGGTGGAAAGATGATTTGAGTGGAAAGCAACTTGGGGAAGGCTAGAGATCAAGATTCTTGTGGTTGGATTGGAATATCTTGGTCTCAACACATGAGTAGGTGGTTCTCTCTCAGAAAATGAATGCTGGAAGTGTAGGCACGTTCTGATGGCTCTCCTCACGAATGGAGGAAGGGTGGAGGGGTATATATAGCCTCCACACAAAATCTAACCGTTACACACAATTACACCAAACTCGGTGGGACCGAATAGTGAAACTCGGTCAGACCGATTTAGTTCAAAATGTGAACGTTAGGATTTTCGGTGGGACCGACATGTCAACTCGGTGGGACCGGTTTTGTTAGGGTTAGGGCATAACGTAATCTCGGTGATACCGATCACATGAACTCGGTGAGACCGATTTCTGTAATAGGCAAATAGAGAGTTGGTCAGGCAAACTCGGTGGGACCGATCGCTCATTTCGGTGAGACCGAAACATTACGAAGAGGAAACAGAGAGTTTGCATTGCGAACTCAGTGGGACCGATTGCTCATCTCGGTTAGACCGAAACGTTACGAAGGGAAACAGAGAGTTAGCAATCCCATCTCGGTGAGACCGAGATCCCTATCGGTGAGACCGAACTGATTAGGGTTTCTGGCAGTGGCTATGTCAAATGAACTCGATGGCGCCGGATAGATCAAATCGGTGGGGCCGAGTTTGACTTTAGGTTTGGGACATATGTGGATATGAGAAAGTGGTTGAGGGCTTTTGGAGCATATCACTAAGCATTTTTGAGCAAGCAAGCCATTAAGCAACACCTCATCCCCTTTTAATAGTATTGGCTTTCCTATGGACTCAATGTGATCTTGGATCACTAAAACGAAAAGAGTAGAGTCTTGAGCTTGAGCCAATATGTGTCCTTAGCATTTTGAGGGGTCCACATTCCTAGTCCATGCCATGCCAATCATTGAACTTTCTGAAATGATCATCTTGAAAGAGTATTAGTTCAATAGCTATATGTTGTTAAGAATCACCAAAACCACCCAGGGATTAGTTGCACTTTCAATCTCCCCCTTTTTGGTAATTGATGACAACATATAGATCAAAGCTTCGACACATGATAATAAGAATGAAATATATCGTCGCTTTGAGAAGTATGTGATAAGCAAGAGCTCCCCCTAAATTTGTGCATTATTTAAAATTTGCTTTTGAATGCAAATGCACAATCGATTAGGATCATGGGTTACTCTTCCATGTCACATACATCTTGGTGGAGCGTTCAAAATGATGGAATATGAAAATATGCACTCATCACCAAGGCAAAGTGAATGATCATACAAGAGAGATAAATAATATCATCGTCCAAGCACAAACATTAATGTAGGATACAATCAAACACATGACCATAAGTATCTCACACACATAAACATAGAGTATCAATCAAGCAAGCACACAAAAGTAGCAAAGAGAATGGCAAAAAGAAGCAAGCACTCTCTCTCGAAGCCTATGATCTATACACTTTCTCCCCCTTTGGCAACAAAGTTACCAAAAAGCTTGAAAATGCATAGTGCTATGCGTCTCTCTAGGATTGATCTTCGGGAGGCGGTGTAGAGAGGACTCCAAGAACAAATGCATCTGTTGAGGTTGATGGAGCTGGTGGAGTTGCAACCGGAGGGGCAACTGAAGCTGTAGCTGCAGGTGCTGACGTAGTAGCTCTTGTATCTGTCACATGCACTGCTGCAGATCTCTGTGCCCTAGGCACTCTCTGAAAAGCATATGCGGTAGATTTCTCTTTCCTCTTCTCAGCTTCTTCTCGGAGCTGCTCAACAGCTGTCTGCATCTCTGTCACCTTCAAGTCCAGATCATAAAACTTTGTTTCAATGATCCTCTCCAGGCTCTCTTGATTCTGAGTCAGGGTGGCCAAACCTTTCTCAATCCTCAAAGTAGCAACCTTAGGCAGGTTGCTAGGAGTACTTCTGCTGCCATCCTCATAGCTGTCAGAGGGACTAGTGCCCTCACTTAGATTCACTTGCTCCTCAGACTTGTTCTGGCTATCACTCTGATCAGACATTCTGGCACTGCAAACTGAAAGCTGTCCCTGTGAATAGTTATAGATGAGATAGAGTGGATGAGCATCACAAAGTGCAGAGATTTTGCAAAAAAATTGAGTCAAAAATTTAGTTTTAGTTTTCTACAGAAAGCATTTCGGAGCTACCGATTTGTTAAACTCGGTGCCACCGAAGCAATATTGGAGTCTGAACTAGTGAGATCGGTCAGACCGAGACACAGTTCGGTGAGTCCGAGATTGCTAGGGTTTCACTGAGAGTTGAACTCGGTCACACCGATTTGCAACTTTCGGTCAGACCAAAAGTTACAAGTGCAATGGCCTAAGCCAAATCGGGGAGACCGATTTCTACAACTCGGTCGGTCCGAGATGAGTTTGGCGGAAACCTAACCCTAAATTTTTGAATCAAAACTAATCTAAAGGAAGTTTTCGTTGGATAGATTGATCTCATGCGTGGTAAGAATCATGGAATTGTCTTTGTGCTAAGAATCGGAGGTAAAGATTGCACAAAGGTTTGAACTCATACCCTAACTTGGCGATGAGCTCGCTACGGCGGCAACGGCGGTGAAGATTTCCATTGACGGCGGCGGAGACCAGCGGCAGGGGGTCGCTGGCGACGAGAGGACGATCCAGAGACCCGAGTCGGCAGAGCAGGACACGCGCGGGCGAAAAGGTTTCGGAGAAATTTCCAAAATTTGACCCGTCGGTATATATATCCTGACCCTGTCGGTGTGACCGAATGGAACAACTCGGTGGCACCGAGATGCAGAATCGCAAGCGGTTACTGCAACTCAGTGTGACCGAATGGTTCTAATCGGTTGCACCGAGATTGAAAACCTAGATCAACTCAGTGAACTCGGTATGACCGAAAAGGATGAATCGGTCAGACCGAAATGCACAGAGAGGTTTTGGAAGTTTAAGTCTATGACGAATCGATGACTCCGAGTGCTCCTCACCCAGAGGGTTCGAATCTGACTTGATCAAACTTTGTGATGTAGCATGAATAGAGTTTGAGACAAGAAAAACATAGATAGCTAGAGGAAGTTCTTAGGCATTCTAGTCCATCCATTTGGCTAAAGAAAAAGAGCCAAACAACCAAAGCAACAAATGGATGTCCTCGAATGAGAAAAGTATGCAATCAACATGCTCACACAATAAAATGGCAAATGAAATATGTGACAAAGCATGCACAAACACTCTAGCATCTATCAAGCAATTGGCGATGACTAGGTCATCTATATATGAGTATATTGACTTAGGAGTCAAATGAGAACATTTGATCATAGGTCATACTCATCGTTTAAGCACAAGTGGGGTTACCACTTTTACATAAAGCATTGTTGTGTTCACACCATTAGAGTTGCTTTAGCTCAATTCTTAGAGTTAAGCTCCCCCTAGATGTGATATCCCCCCTAAGAGGGATGAACTAACCTTGGGTTTTGTCGATGATGACTTCATGTAGATGTTGAAGATGTGGATGCTCAATGTTGATGTAGATCATTTGGAGCAATCCATTGGAGTGAGTTGCACTTTCAATACCTACATGGGTTAGTCCCACAAGGAACAAATAAGGATATCCATAGACATAGAGTGAAGTACACACAAGATGATGTCCATGAAAGCATTAGGTTACCTTGTCCCTTGTCTTACCAACAAGAGGGTTTGTGACTCCTTGAACTAGTGCAAGATATGGAAGATGATTGCACGTGTTCTTGCCAAAATGATATGAGTGAAATATGTTGGCGGAGTCACCCTCAAGAATTCACTAGTTCTTTTTCGGGATCCACATCATATTGATGGGAATCCTTGGGGTTGTAGTCGTACTTGATGAAGTAGAACTTGATGTAGTTTTGGGAATCCACTTGACCAAGGCCTTCGGAGCTTCTTCAAATGCATCAATCTCCTCTTGAAGCTTGTCCTTGCCTTTTTGCTTGTAGTCTTGTGGTGGAAGATCATCTTGAGCTTGTGTCCCCTTGAAGGAAGTAGGATCATACTTCTCTTGTTGAGGAACAAACTTTGTCTTGGGGTATTGATCTTCTTCCCACTCAACTCCATTGGCATTGAACTTTCGTTCAAAACCAACACCTTGATTCTTCCGGTGCCTTCCTTGCTTGCGTACAATTTCCTGAAATTGCTTACTTCCGGCAAGGCTCTTGTAAACACCTTTCTCTATAATTCCCTTCAATAAGCTATTTTCTTGCTCAAGTGTAACTTGGCTAAGAGAATCATTAGTGGAATCAAGAGAACTACTAGAAGCAACAATATTGGATTTAGCATGATTATTGTTAGTACTAGAAGAAGAATCTTTCTTACTCTTGTTGCTAGATTTTACTTGTGGCATGTAAGTAGACAAGAGTAAATGCTTGGCAATGTAAGAAGAACTTTTCTTACAAAGATCATCATTGATTGCTTTTAAGAACCCATGCTCTTGCTCTAGGTTGAGCTTTTCAAAGCGTAGTTTCGCATGAGTCTTTAAAAGCTCTTGATGATCTTCTAAGGTAGTTTCATGAGCTAACTTAAGAGTGTTTAGTTCTTTAGTTAGACGCTCAATCTCCTTCTTATCATCGTCATTTGTTTTATCTTGTTTAGCATGATTAATAGCAAGTTCATCATAGTTTTCATCACTAGAGTTGTCAACAAGTAAATCATCATCACCTAGCAAATCATCTTCATCACTATTGAAATCAACATACTCGGGGTGTGATACCTTTGGGCCTTAAGCCATGAAGCATCTTCCAATTCCTTCATTTGGTGAGTCAAATATGTCATAGGAGTTGGTTGACACAAGTGCTAGACCGGCAACACCTTCATCTTGAGTATATTCGGAGTCGGAGTGATGGTCAGAGTCGGAGCCGGATACCCATTCACCAACATGAGCTTGATGTCTTCATTTTGTGTAGCTCCTTGATGACTTGTCCTTCCTTTCCAAATCCTTGCTTCTGCGAGAGGTTCTTCATTCATAATGATCATCTCTACTCCTTCTCTCCCTTGGAGGTGATTCTTCTCTTTTGCTTCTTCTTTTAGGTGAGTCTTCTCTTCTTTTGTAGGGCGCCGTACACTCATTGGAGTAGTGTCCGGGTCTTCCACAATTGTAGCAATTACGCTCACGACTAGAAGATCTTTTGTCATTGTAGGACCTTGACTTGGAACTTCTTTCCTTGCTTCTACTCTTGTAGAACTTGTTGAAGTTCTTCACCATTAGGCTCAATTCCTCATTGAAGGCTTGTTTCTCACTTGATGATGTAGGAGCATCACATGAGGCTTTGTAAGCACCACTAGACTTGTTGTGAAGCTCTTCTTTATCCTTGAGTGACATCTCATGAGCAACAATTCTTCCAATGACTTCAGTTGGCTTGAGATCTTTGTAATTTGGCATCATTTGGATCAATGTGCACACGGTGTCATATTTTCCATCCAAGGCTCTTAGGATCTTCTTGATGGTGAATCTGTCGGTCATCTCTTCACTTCCTAAGCCGACAATCTCATTTGTGATGAGAGCAAGCCTAGAGTACATTTCAACGACACCTTCACCATCCTTCATTTTGAACTTGTCAAGCTGACTTTGAAGCACATCCAATTTGGATTCCTTGATGGAGTCGGTACCTTCGTGCATATCAATCAAAGTATCCCAAATTTCCTTTGCATTCTCAAGACGGCTGATTTTGTTGAATTCTTCGGGGCACAATCCGTTGAAGAGGATATCGTAAGCTTGAGCATTGTATTGCAACATCTTCAATTCTTCCGCGGTAGCTTCACGATTCGGTTCTCTCCCATCGAAGAATTCACCTTGCAAGCCAATACACACAATAGCCCAAATGGTGGGGTTATGTCCAAGAATATGCATTTTCATCTTATGCTTCCAACTAGCAAAATTAGTACCATCAAAGTAAGGACCTCTGCGGTGGTAATTTCCCTCGCTAGACGCCATACTCTCCTAGGTTGTGAAACCAAGGCTATGATCACCAAAGCTATGGAAATCAAGGCAAATGGAGACCAAAGCTCTGATACCACTTGTAGGATCGAAAGTATGTCTAGAGGGGGGGGGGGGGGGTGATTAGACTACTTGACCAAATAAAAAATCTAGCCTTTTCCCAATTTCAAGTCTTGGCAGATTTTAGTACCTTAGCACAAGTCAAGCAATCAACCTACACATGCAATTCTAAGAGTATAGCAGCGGAATGTAAATCATTGCATATGAAGGTAAAGGGGAGGAGTTTGAAGGGAGCAAACGCAATGTAGACACAGAGATTTTTGGCGTGGTTCCGATAGGTGGTGCTATCGTACATCCACGTTGATGGAGACTTCAACCCACGAAGGGTAACGGTCGCGTGGGTCCATGGAGGGCTCCACCCACGAAGGGTCCACGAAGAAGCAACCTTGTCTATCCCACCATGGCCATCGCCCACGAAGGACTTGCCTCACTAGGGTAGATCTTCACGAAGTAGGCGATCTCCTTGCCCGTACAAACTCCTTGGTTCAACTCCACAATCTTGACGGAGGCTCCCAAGTAACACCTAACCAATCTAGGAGACACCACTCTCCAAAAGGTAATAGATGGTGTGTTGATGATGAACTCCTTGCTCTTGTGCTTCAAATGATAGTCTCCCCAACACTCAACTCTCTCTCACAGATTTGGATTTGGTGGAAAGATGATTTGAGTGGAAAGCAACTTGGGGAAGGCTAGAGATCAAGATTCTTGTGGTTGGATTGGAATATCTTGGTCTCAACACATGAGTAGGTGGTTCTCTCTCAGAAAATGAATGCTGGAAGTGTAGGCACGTTCTAATGGCTCTCCTCACGAATGGAGGAAGGGTGGAGGGGTATATATAGCCTCCACACAAAATCTAACCGTTACACACAATTTACCAAACTCGGTGGGACCGAATAGTGAAACTCGGTCAGACCGATTTAGTTCAAAATGTGTATGTTAGGATTTTCGGAGGGACCG
Source organism: Thinopyrum elongatum (assembly GCA_011799875.1). Lineage (NCBI taxonomy): Eukaryota > Viridiplantae > Streptophyta > Magnoliopsida > Poales > Poaceae > Thinopyrum > Thinopyrum elongatum. The sequence continues at coordinate 393,119,448 of CM022303.1, forward strand.
ACATGTCAACTCGGTGGGACCGATTTCGTTAGGTTTAGGGCATAACGTAATCTCGGTGAGACCGATCACATGAACTCGGTGAGACCGATTTCTGTAATAGGCAAACAGAGAGTTGGTCAGGCAAACTTGGTGGGACCGATCGCTCATTTCGGTGAGACCGAAACGTTACAAAGAGGAAATAGAGAGTTTGCATTGCGAACTCGGTGGGACCGATCGCTCATCTCGGTTAGACCGAAACGTTACGAAGGGAAACAGAGAGTTAGCAATCCCATCTCGGTGAGACCGAGATCCCTATCGGTGAGACCAAACTGATTAGGGTTTCTGGCAGTGGCTATGTCAAATGAACTCGGTGGCGCCGGATAGATCAAATCGGTGGGGCCGAGTTTGACTTTAGGTTTGGGACATATGTGGATATGAGAAAGTGGTTGAGGGCTTTTGGAGCATATCACTAAGCATTTTTGAGCAAGCAAGCCATTAAGCAACACCTCATCCCCTTTTAATAGTATTGGCTTTCCTATGGACTCAATGTGATCTTGGATCACTAAAACGAAAAGAGTAGAGTCTTGAGCTTGAGCCAATATGTGTCCTTAGCATTTTGAGGGGTCCACATTCCTAGTCCATGCCATGCCAATCATTGAACTTTCTGAAATGATCATCTTGAAAGAGTATTAGTTCAATGAGCTATATGTTGTTAAGATTCACCAAAACCACCCAGGGATTAGTTGCACTTTCACTCCCGCACCGCTGCGTCAGCACCAAGAGCGGGCCGTCCAAGAAGCCGCGGCGCGTGGGCGACAGGACCGCACCGCTCCCGTGCGGGGTGCGCCCGTGAGCGCCGCCGGCTACCGTGCCTTCACTCGCGAGCTATGCCGGGTGGTCTGGCCGGTCAAGTTTAAGTCGGAGCTGCCCCCGCGCTACGATGACATCCCCGACCCCACGGAGTTCCTCCAGCTCTACGCGCTGAGCATCGAGGCGGCGAACGGCAATGGCAAGGTCATGGCGAATTGGTTCCCCATGGCCCTCAAGGATGGCGCGTGCTCTTGGCTCATGAACCCGCCTGAGGGGTCAATCTCCTCGTGGGATGAGCTCTGCGAGCGGTTCATCGCTAACTTCCAAGGCACCCACAACCGCGCCCTCACCATCAACAATCTGCGGTGCATGAAGCAGCACCCTAGCGAGACCCTCCGCAAGTACATTCAGCGTTTCACCCAAGCCCGCCTTAAGACCCCGAAGGCCTCGGACGAAGCAATCATCTCAGCATTTACCGATGGCGTCACAGACGTTAGGATGAACGAAAAGCTCACCATCAACGATGACCTGTGCCTCTCCCTTCTCAACAACCCTGACGTCGAGCTCGAGGAAAAGAAGGCCAAGGCCAAGGCCAAGGAAGTAAAGCGCAAGGGCCCCACCGTGCTAGCGGCGGAGCCAGAGCTGAAGCGCGGCCGCGACCACGATGAGCCCGCCAAGGACGGCCGCTCGTTTTGCGTGTACCACAACATGCGCACCCACAACACCGACGACTATCAGGAGCTCAGGGCGCTTTGTGATGAGCGCTTGGGCCACCACCCTGACCGCAACAAACGTGGCTTCGGCTGCGGAGGAGGCCTGGGTGGAGGCCGATGGGACAGCCGCAACCCCTATCAGGGCTGGTGAGACCAGCCTCGCGAGGATGGCTGGCGCGATCAGCCTCGTGATGGTGCCTGGCGCGATCAGCCTCGTGAGGCCCGTCCTCAGTGTAACGCGGGCCTCCCGCCACTGCCGCCACCGCCCAGGAGGAATGACAACAACCAGCAGGACGAGGGGGCTGGGGGCTACCAGGAGCCTCGCGCGGTAGCCTGCATCCTCGGAGGAGCACAGGCCCCTGCATCCAACCGCATCTTCAAGGAGTTCTCTCATGAGGTGAAGGCTGCCCTCCCGAGGCTCGAGACTGTTCGTCCCCTCAAGTGGTCACAGTATGCCATCACGTTCGACTCCAAGGACCACATCAGGTGTTTAGCCACCGCCGGTGCGCTCCCCATGCTGTGCACGCCCACCATCAGCAACGTCTCTGTCACCAAGACCCTCATTGACGGCGGCGCCGGCCTCAACGTCCTGTCTGTCGAAACCTTCAAGACGCTCCAAGTGCCTTATGATCAGCTCATGCCCACCAGGCCATTCTCTGGGGTAACCGACGGTTCCACCACTCCCCTGGGGCAGGTGCACCTCCCAGTCACCTTTGGTACCTGCGACAACTACCACATCGAGCTCATCGACTTTGACGTGGCCCACATTGGCCTACCGTACAACGCCATCCTGGGGTACCCTGCCCTTGCCAAGTTCATGGCGGCGACCCACCATGGCTACAATGTCCTCAAGATGCCAGGGTGCAGCAGCATCATCACTGTCACCTGCGATGAAAAGGATGCGGTCTGCTCTCTCGAGCATGCCTACCAAGCTGCGGTAGCCAAGAATTCTGACGGCGAGGGTGACGTCGTGCCTCCTGAAGCTGCCCCCGCGAAGAAGAAACGATTCCTCCCCAAGGGCCGTCCTGAGGCGAAGAAAACACCCGCCTACGACACCTCGGGTGCCGTGCCTGTCACCGGGGCATGCCTTCCTCCCACATACGAAGGCGCTCATGGCACCTCCCTTAGGGCAGGCTCGGGGGCTTCCACCTGGAAAGCGTCTGACCTGACCGGTGTGATGAGGGAGGTGCTCGGGCACCACTTGGAGGTATTCTTCGAAGCGCGCCCCCGCAAGCAAGGAACACGGCGCGAGGCGCCAAGAGCACGAGAGTTCATCACCAGGGAGATCGACGAGCTTCAGAAAGCGTGGGCCATGCGCGGCGAGCATAGCCCCGGACGCCCCACCAGCTTGGCTGCCGCTCCCGATGTGGGTGGCGAGTTGCGCGTGTGCGTCAACGTCTCGAGCCTCAACAGGGCTGCTTCTCAGGACCTCTTCTGGCTGTCATGTGTCGGCCGGAGCGGGGGTGTCCCCTGCAACTATATCCGCATGCCCTCCGGCCTGCTGAATGTGGGCGCCACATACCAGCGGCTCGTGCAGCTCACGCTGGCGTCTCACGAGGCCTGGCACTTGACGTTGGTGTCTCATGAGGCCCCGGTTCCTCGCGAGCCTCAGGAGCCGCTCGACTCTTGAGGGGCAAACCTTCGCGCCGCGTTTCCCCAGCTACCTCGATGCTTTTGCAACAACATTGCCAGGTGACTTTTTGGTTTGTTCAATTAAGGGCGCCCCGTGGGCTGCATCATCCTCATGCTGGTCAGGGTTCGCCCGTGCAGCCGTGTTGTTTTTGCTCATGTATCGTATTTAGCTGTGCATTGATAAAATCTTCCCGATGGTTTAAATTGGGTGATCGGTGCTTCGTCACCATGAAAGTCACTGCGCCCTCACGACCCTGATCGCCTCATGACCAAGGACAGGCACGACGTCTGTGCTCGGGTCCGTCCCTGCAGCGTTGTTAAATCCAAGCGACCGAGCTCTATCTCACGGGCCAGCTCCAGTGCACGTCACCTCCTAGGGTCCTTGGTGTCTCATCCTCTCATGAGCCCATCGCGAGTAGGCAATTAAGGGCGCAGCCCAGTTTGTGTAACCGCGATTGTCGTGCTTCGCCATCGTGGGTACCGTGCGTCGAGTGTTCCTCCTCGGATTGTTACATGAGAAGGCATGGCACGGCGTCTGTGCTCGGGTCCGTCCCTGCAGCGCCGCTAAACCCAAGTGATCGAGCTCTGTCTGGCGGGCCAGACCCGTACACGTCACCTCCTATGGGTTCTCGGTGGCTAACCTTCTCATGCAATGGCCTCTAGACAATCATTCGGCACATGTCACCCCCATAATTCAGGTTACACGAGCGCACAACCGCGCGAGGAGGCAGGCGCAAGCCGCCTGAAGACAGAGGTAGGACATCCTGAGCCCCGCACTGGCACACAAGCATCTAAACACCTCCGTAAGTTCTGCCGTGCCTGCCACGCGCACGAACGAGATAGGGCTGTACACGCCCTAGAGACTCTTGAACAGAGCTCTTTCCCATGCCCCGTGGAAGCCCCATGCCCTGCGCTGGCGGAACGATCCAACAATGATCATGCCCATGCCCGGTGGAAGCCCCATGCTCTGTGCTGGTGGAACGGTCACGGTACGACCATGCCCACGCCCACTGGAATGCTCTGCGCTGGTGGATAAACAACTGAGGGTGTCCCACGGGCCGTGTCAACCTCAGGATGGCCCGTGGCTGTCACGGCTGCCGCTCAACCCTTCAGCGGCATCGGTCGCGGCTTCCCCCTGATCCCCACACGAGCGGGGGCTAGACACAGTGCCTGTGCTCGGGTCAGTCCCAGCAGCGCTAAAAAAACCAAAGGACCGGGCTCTGGAACGCGGGCCTGCTCCCGTGCGCGTCACCCGACCAAGGCTCTTGGTGTTTAGTCCCCTCGCATGGCACCCAGGTGCAAGCCGACAAGAGCTAGGTATGAGAAACTCTCGGGGTAGCCTCTCCATCGCCGACGTCTTCGTCCATGCAGGCCGCTTATGCGTCAAGGGGGGACCCCTGAGCATCACGACTGAGGAGCCTTCATTAGTTCCGAAGCCCCTCACCTCCTGGCCTTATCCAAGCATCGCGACCTGACATCCCAGGGGCGGCTGAGGTATGCACGGGTGTCACACCCTGATTTTCATGCAACAACACTTAAGCTAATAAATCATGATAAAATGTGGTTTGACAAAAACTTTTGAGTGTTTTGAACTTTGCTTGATTGGATTTTTGTCTGCTGTTTGCAAGTGCTCTAAAAATGAAATAAATCCTCCAACTCTTATACTCCTTCTCCTTGATCCAAAACTTTGCCCAATGATCATGCCATGTGTATAGGACAGAATAGCATTTTCTTGCAAAAATAATTTGGCCAAAAAGTATTTTCTAAATTAGGTTTTCCAGAAAACCCTGAGTTAAGGCTTGAACTACAAGTACTTAATTTAGGGTATGAAAAATCTTTCAAAAATTATATTTGACTCCAATTAGATATAGGACTCCCAGAAACCACAAAAATATTATTTTTAAAGTTGTTTTACTATTTTATTTAAAGGCTTTTTCTTAAGACCAGAAATGGTCTTTAATAGGTTGAAATTATTTTAATGTCTCAAAAATATTTGAGAAAATTTAGGGAGACTAAGTGGACATATATTGTCCATATATATGAGTTTCAGCACATGGTCATGACCAAAATATTGGTCAAATCCCTCAAAACCCCCTTTTTGGATATTTCAAGCTTTTGAAATATTTACAAAGGAAATATTCTCCATTAAATCCAAGAAAATTCCACCTTGTCACAAATGTCCTACTTGATGATCTTGACATGTCTAATGTCATGGAGAATAGTATAACACCATGAAACCCTCTCAAAATCATTTCTGTCCTTTTCCAAGTTTGAACAACTTTGCACTACCAAACCTGTCCAAGTGACCTCCAACTTGGTACACATGCTAAAATGGTCTAATAATTCATCTAGACCAAGTGGCACAAGTTGGAGAACAAGTTAACTTGATCAAAGCTTGTCAAAACCATCTCTGTCCAGAATCAAATTTGAGCAACTCTACATTGCCAAATGCCTCCTTTTGATCTCAAATTTTGTGGAAATGCTAAAACCTCCAAATGATGACACTACACCAAGAGGTGCATCAAGGAGAATATATTTGCATGACTAAATCTTGGAAAATCCATTTCTGTTGATTTCTAGGGTTTGCCAAAGTTACATTGTAAAGTTTCTTCAAATGAGCTCAAACTTGGTGATCAACCTCATTGCTATATGCCATTTGATCCTGTTAAATATCATGTCAATGAGAATCTTGTTGCTTGCCCAAACTTTCATCAAACACCTTATGACATTTTACCAAAACCACTGTTTTGACACCTTCCACTATTATCCATGAGCTCAAGTTTTTACCACAGCTGACCCTGATCATCTTCTACCTCCAGTAATTCTTGCAAGTTCATGGACCAATAATTGGTGGGTGGAAACCCCACTTTCTCTCTCTGGACAGCACTGTTTTCTCTCTCTCTCTCTCTACCCCTCTCTCACCCTAGTGGTTCTCCAGAGCATCCAATTCCACATACACTTTGTTTACTCACCTCCAAAAGCCCCAGACACAAGTGGACGCGCCCATGGCACATAAAAAATGCCATGGCGTGCTGAGCTCGCGCTCTGGAGCACGCTACAGTGCACCACCGCACTGTAGCTTGCCCATTCCAAGGCACCCGACGGCCTTGGGCTTCGGAATCATGTCCCCCGATGCTGCCTCGATGTCCTCGGCATGCCACGATGTCGGGCCCCTCCTACCTCAGCATCATTTACCCTCTGTCGGGCTCGCCCGAGAGCCGCCCGAGCTCGCCAGTCGCTGCACTCGCATGAGACCGCCTCGAGCTCGTCCTGCTCTCTCTATCCCTTCCCTGACCACTACACTACCCCCACCAACGCCTTTGAGTGCCCTAGGCCTCCTCCCTCGACCACCACGACTATTCCCACGGGCACCCGTGAGCTGGGCTCACGGTGCGGCATGGCCTTGCCATATAGGGCTTCCCCGAGCCCCTCTTTGGACTCCACTCGCTCTCTCTCTCCCATACACCCCCAGGCCAGTCCTCTCTCTCTCTCCCAAGCCCCCAATCCACCTCCATGGCCAGAGCAGTGCCGCCGGCCTTCGCCTAAATTCGTGCCCCCCGGCCTTCCTCTCTCCCTCCTACCCGCAGCAGAGGACCCTGACGGCCTCCACCACCCTCCCCGCAGCCCCATTGCCTCCTATCCTCGGCCATGCCGTGCGCCCAAACTTGCTGGCACCGCCGTCCGCCGCGGGTGAAGCCCCGCTCCCCTCTGATGACGTGGACAACCGTGGTGTGGTCTCCCCGATGCGGCTCACCTTCCTGAGCACACCGGTGGTCGGATCGCCGGAAACGATGGCCGGTAGCGCCGACAGCCTCCCGCCGACGAGGCCTCTGCCTCCTCTGTTGCGGGCGGGAGGAGGGAGACAATCCTGTGGGTGGGCCCCGCAGGTCAGTGACCCCGCCAACGGGCCTCACCCATTTAAGTGCAAACGCACCCGCATTCTCTGCCTCCCCGCAGCGAAGGCGCACCCAGCGAAAGACGTTTCGACGTTGCCCGAGCGCCCCGCGCGGCTGAGCCACTGGGCCGGCCCAGTGGCTATTCTGCGCCCTGTGCACACGTTAGGTATATCCTAAATTTCTTTTGCTTTTTCAGTGAGATCCTAAAATTCATAATTAATTCATTTGTAGTCCAAATTTGGTGATTCAAATTCCTAGTGACTCTATAAATCATGATCTATCTCATGGTGCAATTTTCACATTTTTATAGATACTTTCTCCTCAAAAATATTTATCAAATCCTATTTTTCCATCTCTGTGATGAACTTTAGGAAATCACAGAGAGCACAAAATTGATTCAAATTCCTGCATACTTCTAAGTTCAAAACTTAGTTTTTGAACATTTTTCCCTGTACTTTCTACGCAACATAAAATATTGGTCTATTTCTCTATGAATAGCCAACTTTGCAAATCCCTAGGAAAATAATTTAAACTCAAAATCCAGTGAAACCAACTCCTAGGTGCTTCTAAAATCATTCCTTGTTAAATGGGTGCCATTGCTCATTTTTCAAAAATATGTTTCTGTACACTTGTTGCAAATCCATAAATCCCTTGATTCCATCATATTGAAATGTTCAGAAATATCTACTGATCCAATCCCAATGAAATCACTTTGGTCATTTTTCATATGACCAAGGGTATCCTAGAAAAGTCCAATTCACATTTTTAGAGCACTTTTATTTTTGCCTTGTTGTGTTGCTTATTGTGATTGTTTCCGATGCTAGTTGACGAAGTAGACGGAATACTCGGAGATGGACCAGAAGGATTGAAGACCTTGCTGAGCCAGGCAAGCAGCCCTTTGACCATGATACACCTTTCTTGTTCATCGATAAATTTTCCGTATGCATGATGACGTTGTTGATTATGAGCTTGATATAATCGTTGCATTGATGCATGCCCGTTGGTACTTGCATGTTTGTAGCTCTACCTTGTGCTAGAGATGCGATGAAAAATACTTGATATTGACGCACGATGTTGCATCTATGCCACGATCATTTCTTGGTTACAATCCTTTAGAAACCCCATCAGGTGCCAGTAATGCCCGTAGGTAATATTGAACTAGGTCACCACTTGATGTAGAAGTGGTGCACCGAAGCAAGTGAATATGTGTTGTTTACAGAGATGGATTAGATTTAAGATTTGTTGACCGACCAACCAAACATGCGCAACCACTCTACCCTTATATGGGAAAGGGCATTATTGATTACCTAGTTCGTGCTAGCATGGATGCCCGCATTACTAGTGACGGGAGTGGCGTGGTCACTCTCGGGACGGGGTCGTGCCTGGATAGGCGGCCATGACTGTTTTTACAGGGCACCGGACACACCGTTGGTACCCCCATGCTTGTGTTATGTGATGAATATGGGAGCGTGGCTCCACAAAATTTATTATGTGACAATGTTTGGCATGGGGGCTGTTACCAATCAAGTGGACTCTATGTTAGTCACGACTAGGGAAAGGTAGTGATCGGGTGCTTACCCCGGGTACTTGAGGTACCGCGGGTCATGGATGACACGAAAGTTCCCCGGATCTTGTGGGTAAAGTGTGCAACCTCTGCAGAGTGTCAAACTATTCGAATAGCCGTGTCCACGGTCAAGGACAGTTGGGTGGTGCTGCTTAGACTATGTCCATATGTTTCTGAAAAACAACATGGTTTGGTAGTATGGTTGATATGTTTCGTGAGGAAGTCACGATGAGCTTGAGCATGAGTTGTTCATTACTCTTTCTCGATGTTGATGTCTATAACCTCCTGATACTTGTTGCAGACGCATTCATGTCCTTGATAAATGTTGGTCATACTTGCATGAGAAAAACTAGCTTTTCGCAAAAATGCCAATTTAGTTGTAGAAGCCTTGCATAATTATTCTATTATCGCTCTTGTGTTGCTTGCGAGTACATTCAAAGTACTCATTGGCTTGCCACTGGTTATTTTATTGGCCAGGCATGAAAGAACATGATATAATGAAGAGTACCTTGGTGACGAACATGCGATCTAGGACACTTCCCAGTCAGAATGCCTGTAGGGTTAAGGAAGATGGCATGGGTTCACACTATCATTGAAGATTTCTGCTGCGAGTTTATGAAGACTTGACCATAATGGTCATAATTTGTGTAAGACAGTATGTATGGATGTAAGACTCTTGTTATCCAGCTTCTGTGTGTTCAGTGAGCATTGATCTCTGGGATCACTGTACACGTGCATTCGGTGATCACGACTTATGAGTCAGGGTCCCCACAGAGTTGGTATCAGAGCCATCCTAACTGTAGGAAGCCTTAGTTAGCATGGTCGTTAGTTAGGGTAAAACTATTTTCAAAACTATCACTAATTTTCAAAAACTATCTATACTTCTCTTCCCTTCTGAGTTTTTCAAAAACTAAGATATATTTTCCTTATTGATCTCTTCCCCTTCAAATTTTTTGTAAATGGTCGCTAGAACCCTTATGCCCCTGACCACGGGATTCCTTGTAATCCTCATGGATAATCTAGAAGGAAGACACCTTACCAAACATTCACCCACATCTTCTAAACACAAGTTTGGCGACACCACGACAAGACAGAAGACACCTTCTCAATGATTGAGGAAACCAAGACTCGGAAGATGGTGACACCCTTGACGTTACCCCAGGATGATGCAACCTTGTCCTACGACGATCAGGGTGTAAGATATGCAAGATCATGATATGCATCGCTAATAGAGCAACCATGTCCTTACCGTTGTTGTATCGACAACCACCGGTGGATGAGAACCTCGCCATTTGGTCTGCCTCACTATAGTGAGCAGGAAAATGGTTCTCTTCATCCCCCGCTCTTGGTGTCGATGTTGTCTTCAATGTAACCGACATGTTGGACCTCTACTATGCCTTGTTAATGTCATTGCATAAAGGATTGCCTACCTGGTACCCTTGACGCCTTAGAAGGCAACATGGATCATCATGATTAAGAAGACAACAAAAGACCGAGTCAATGCCAGCTACGAGGAACCACCTTCACCCCATCAGCTCATTAGACAAGAAGTTGTTGAAGATTCTTCAGGCCCAACCCGGATCATTTCATCGAACAACTACAAGAGACGTAGCGACACCTGAAGAAAACCTAGAAGACTGCATGAGACACAAAGCAAGCACGACTACTGAGTCCGAGAACCCCTAGGGTAGGATGAGTCGTGTACCCCCTATGCCCAGTCAAGTCCGTGTGATAGTTTGAATGGAACCATGTTCTGTGTTGCTTGTTTTTATTTGTTTGTGTTTTGATATAAGTCGCCCTTTCGCCCTAGGCAATAAGTACGTGACTATATCACCTGCCTTATCTTGTTGTTTGTGTTTGGCCCTTTCGGCAGTTGTTTGTTTGCACTTGCACTATAGAACCCCCTCTAGGCACCTCCTTTATGCTACTTTTCCCTCTCATCTCTCTCATCAACTGAAGACCAACAAGACAGGATGCACCAAGGATTCCACCTCGGCAACCAACTAGCACTGAAGACTTTTGCTACAACCTCCTCGACCAAGTGCAACCCCGTAGAGTTATGTTACCCCTCAAGACTGGAAACCCATCCCTAGACCCTTCAAGACTTCACGAGAGACCCCAGCTCGAATCCATACCCATGTGCTTAACCCACAGAATTGCAAGAGGACCAGTTGAGCCTCAACAACCTTTGCTTAGTACATGGTTCATTATGGAACTAGTGGACATAGCGAACTAGCACATTATCATCCTAAGATAGCACCAGAACTGACGATGCCATAGGGAAGATCAAGTTGAGGATATAGGAATAGAGGAAAAATGACTTGACCAGTTTATATCAGTGACCTTGAGGAATTATCTGAGACTCTTTGGTGGATTATAAGGCTTTCATATTGGTAGATGAACTTGGTGGGATCGTGTTCATAGAGTAGCGTAGCTTTCATCACCCTGAGTAAATTGAATTTAGTAGGACAATTATGATCACAAGCTGAAATTCTTGGAGGTATAAGGATTTGACTTAGCCAGGGGATATTGATAGAAGATAGTTGACATTACGATAATGACTTGGGGGAACATGTAGGAATTCTCATTGGACATGAGATACGAATTAAACAGGTGATCCTAGTGGAGTATAGGCGTTGAGTAAGTCTACATGGTTCGGAGTAAATTGGATTTAGACTGACGATCTCGACCATGATACCATGTTTCTCGGTGGACGATAAACTAGGAGATTGGATTAATTGTCGAAGTTGATTTAGGGATCCATATAAGCTTGACATAGGAGTTTATCAGATCACGATAATGGAAATTGGTGGAATGACTATAGTAGAGATAGCCCTTTCAAGTATTTGGGGATTATAGGACATTAGAAGGTCATGTGGAACTCCATAGACATTGGATTTGTAGAATTAATGAATTACGTAGTGACTGATGGAAGTTAATGGGCTGTTGGAGTTGATACATAGGAAGGAAACAGGATCTTGGATTGGAATACGACGTGTTTCCTTAGGATAGAGATGCACTATCATGGACCTTGGATGAATAGGTTGAGCACTTGGATTGTCATGTTTAATTCAAGCTTAGCAGCTATATGTTCTACCCACGGATTTTTACATGAGGATAACCATAAATATGAGTTTGGGGATAGCTGCCATGTATGATTTTGCTATACCTCCCCTTGGGAGTCATGAGGATATGAATAGCATGGGTGATGATTGGATTTGCCCTATACAAAATGATGCTTCCGGTGGTATAAGGTGATTTGTTTAGAGGACTAGATAGAACAATTGGCATCTCAGAAATTGTGCTCAAGGATAAGATGATAAACGTTCACTCGCACCCTAGAATCCTTGAAACCCTTAAGCCCTACCAAGCCACAACATGGTCGGATCATGACCTTGGGCCTTGACTCTAGATCGAGAAGACCTTGGCCAACACTCAACCGTGACCACCACCAATGCCCCAGCCTACTTTATGTACCCCATGAACAAGTCCTCCTAGAGTACTTGGACAAGTTGGTTGTCATCTTTAATTGGTGACCTACTCGTCTACCCGAAGACGGAAGAAGAGCCATTCAGCTGGTTAGGGAACATTTGAAGACCGCCATGTCAAGGAGGAAGAACTATACCAACCGTCGTTGTCAAGAAGTAAACTTCCGCGTTGAAGACCATGTGTATCTGCAAGCCACTCCTCTCAAAGGAACCAAGAATTTCCATGTCAAAGTAAAGCTCACACCAAGCCTTATCGACCTCCTCCAAGATCGCTATGAGACGAAGGGAAGATGGTTACCAGCTGGAGTTGCCACCTGAGTTACCCGATGTGCACAACGTTTTCCACGCGTCACAACTCTGGAAAAAATTCTAACTTCCTAACTAGCCCGATATCTACAAGGACATCGATCACCGAGCCATCAACCCCCAACCCGACCTGACCTACGTGAGAGAACCCTTTTTGCAACCTAGATCAAGTGGAATGTTATACACGAAGCGACACCACCAAGTACTTCAAGGTTCAATGGATCACCACACGGAAGCAAAAGCAGTATGAGGACGTGAAGACTACCCGGATCTAAGTTTCCGTATTCCTTTCCGCGCCTAGTTTGGGAATCTCGGGGATGAGATTCTTGTAAGGGGGGGTAGGTCTGTCACACCCTGATTTTCATGCCACAACACTTAAGCTAATAAATCATGATAAAATGTGGTTTGACAAAAACTTTTGAGTGTTTTGGACTTTGCTTGATTGGATTTTTGTCTGCTGTTTGCAAGTGCTCTAAAAATCAAATAAAACCTCCAACTCTTATACTCCTTCTCCTTGATCCAAAACTTTGCCCAATGATCATGCCATGTGTATAGGATAGAATAGTATTTTCTTGCAAAAATAATTTTGCCAAAACGTATTTTATAAATTAGGTTTTCCGAAAACCCCTGAGTTAAGGCTTGAACTACAAGTACTTAATTTAGGGTATGAAAAATCTTTCAAAAATTATATTTGACTCCTACTAGATATAGGACTCCCAGAAACCACAAAAAAATTATTTTTAAAGTTGTTTAACTATTTTATTTAAAGGCTTTTTCTTAAGCCCAGAAATGGTCTTTAATAGGTTGAAATTATTTTAATGTCTCAAAAATATTTGAGAAAATTTAGGGAGACTAAGTGGACATATATTGTCCATATATATGAGTTTCAACACATGGTCATGACCAAAATATTGGTCAAATCCCTCAAAAACCCTTTTTGGATATTTCAAACATTTGAAATATTTACAAAGGAAATATTCTCCATTAAATCCAAGAAAATTCCACCTTATCACAAATGTCCTACTTGATGATCTTGACAAGTCTAATGTCATGGAGAATAGTATAACACCATGAAACCCTCTCAAAACCATTTCTGTCCTTTTCCAAGTTTGAACAACTTTATACTACCAAACCTGTCCAAGTGGCCTCCAACTTGGTACACATGCAAAATGGTCTGATAATTAATCTAGACCAAGTGGCATATGTTGGAGAACACGTTAACTTCATCAAAGCTCGTCAAAACCATCTTTGTCCAGAACCAAATTTGAGCAACTCTACATTGCCAACTGTCTCCTTTTGATCTCAAATTTTGTGGAAATGCTAAAACATCCAAATGATGACACTACACCAAGAGGTGCATCAAGGAGAATAGATTTGCATGACTAAATCTTGGAAAATCCATTTCTGTTGATTTCTAGGGTTTGCCAAAGTTACATTGTAAACTTTGTTCAAATGAGCTCAAACTTGGTGATCAACCTCATTGCTATATGCCATTTGATCCTGTTAAATATCATGTCAATGAGAATCTTGTTGCTTGCCCCAACTTTCATCAAACACCTTCTGACATTTTACCAAAACCACTGTTTTGACTCCTTCCACTATTATCCATGAGCTCAAATTTTTACCACAGCTGACCCTGATCATCTTCTACCTCCAGTAATTCTTGCAAGTTCATGGACCAATAATTGGTGGGTGGAAACCCCACTTTCTCCCTCTGGACAACACTGTTTTCTCTCTCTCTCTCTACCCCTCTCTCACTCCAGTGGTTCTCCAGAGCATCCAATTCCACATACACTTTGTTTACTCACCTCCAAAACCCCCAGACACTAGTGGACGCACCCATGGCACATAAACAATGCCATGGCATGCTGAGCTCGCGCTCTGGACTGTGCTACAGTGCACCACCACACTGTAGCTTGCCCATTCCAAGGCACCCGACGGCCTTGGGCTTCGGAACCATGTCCCCCGAGGCCGCCTCGACGTCCTCGGCAAGCCACGATGTCAAGCCCCTCCTACCTCACTGCCGTTTACCCTCTGTCGGGCTCGCCCGAGCGCCGCCCGAGCTCGCCAGTCGCTGCACTCGCGCGTGACCGCCTCGAGCTCGCCCTGCTCTCTCTATCCCTTCCCTGACCCCTACACTACCCCCACCAACACCTTTGAGTGCCCTAGGCCTCTTCCCTCGAGCACCACGACAATTCCCGCGGGCACCCGTGAGCTGGGCTCACGGTGCGCCATGGCCTTACCATATAGGGCTTCCCCGAGCCCCTCTTTGGGCTCCACTCGCTCTCTCTCTCCCATACACCCCCAGGCCAGTCCTCTCTCTCTCCCGAGCCCCCAATCCACCTCCATGGTTGGAGCAGTGCCGCCGGCCTTCGCCTAAATTCGTGCCCCCCGGCCTCCCTCTCTCCCTCCTACCCGCAGGAAAGGACCCTGACGGCCTCCACCACCCTTCACGCGGCCCCATTACCTCCTATCCTCGGCCATGCCGCGTGCCCGAACTTGCTGGCACCGCCGTCCGCTGCGGGTGAAGATCCGCTCCCCTCTGATGACGTGGGCAACCGTGGTGTGGTCTCCCCGATGCGGCTCACCTTCCCGAGCACACCGGTGGTCGGATCGCCGGAAACAGTGGCCGGTATCCCCGGCAGCCTCCTGCCGATGAGGCCCCTGCCTCCTCTATCGCGGGCGGGAGGAGGGAGACGATCCTGTGGGTGGGCCCCGCAGGTCAGTGACCCCGCCAACGGGCCCCGCCCGTTTAAGTGCAGACGCACCCGCATTCTCTGCCTCCCCGCAGCGAAGGCGCACCCAGCGAAAGACGTTTCGACGTCGCCCGAGCGCCCCGCGCGGCTGAGCCACTGGGCTAGCCCAGTGGCTATTCTGCGCCCTGTGCACACTTTAGGTATATCCTAAATTTCTTTTTCTTTTCCAGTGAGATCCTAAAATCCATAATTAATTCATTTGTAGTCCAAATTTGGTCATTCAAATTCCTAGTGACTCTATAAATCATGATCTATCTCTTGGTGCAATTTTCACATTTTTATAGATACTTTCTCCTCAAAAATATTTATCAAATCCTATTTTTCCATTTCTGTGATGAACTTTAGGAAATCACAGAGAGCACAAAATTGATCCAAATGACATGATTCAAATTCCTCATACTTCTAAGTTCATAACTTAGTTTTTGAACATTTTTCTGTACACTTCTTGCAAATCCGTAAATCCCTTGATTCCATCATATTGAAATGTTCAGAAATATCTATTGATCCAATCCCAATGAAATCACTTTGGTCATTTTTCATATGACCAAGGGTATCCTAGAAAAGTCCAATTCACATTTTTAGAGCACTTTTATTTTTGCCTTGTTGTGTTGCTTATTGTGATTGTTTCTGACGCTAGTTGACGAAGTAGATGGAATACTCGGAGATGGACCAGAAGGATTGAAGACCTTGTTGAGCAAGGCAAGCAGCCCTTTGACCATGATAGACCTCTCTTGTTCATTGATAAATTTTCCGTATGCATGATGACATTGTTGATTATGAGCTTGATATAATCGTCGCATTGATGCATGCCCGTTGGTACTTGCATGTTCGTAGCTCTACCTTGTGCTAGAGATGCGATGAAAAATACTTGATATTGACGCATGATGTTGCATCTATGCCATGATCATTTCTTGGTTACAATCCTTTAGAAACCCCATCGAGTGCCCCTAATGCTCGTAGGTAAGATTGAACTAGGTCACCACTTGATGAAAAAGTGGTGCACCGAAGCAAGTGAATATGTGTTTTTTATAGAGACAGATTAGATTTAAGATTTGTTGACCGTCCCAACCAAACATGCGCAACCACTCTACCCTTATATGGGAAAGGGCATTATTGATTACCTAGTTCGTGCTAGCATGGATGCCCGCATTACTAGTGACGAGAGTGGCGTGGTCACTCTTGGGACGGGGTCGTGCCTGGATAGGCGGCCATGACTGTTTTTACAGGGCACCGGACACACCGTTGGTACCCCCATGCTTGTGTTATGTGATGAATATGGGAGCGTGGCTCCACAAAATTTATTATGTGACAATGTTTGGCATGGGGGCTGTTACCAATCGAGTGGACTCTATGTTAGTCACGACTAGGGAAAGGTAGTGATCGGGTGCTTACCCCGGGTACTTGAGGTACCGTGGGTCATGGATGACACAAAAGTTCCTCGGATCTTGTGGGTAAAGTGTGCAACCTCTGCAGAGTGTCAAACTATTCGAATAGCTGTGTCCACGGTCAAGGACAGTTGGGTGGTGCTGCTTAGACTATGTCCATATGTTTCTGAAAAACAACATGGTTTGGTAGTATGGTTGATATGTTTCATGAGGAAGTCACGATGAGCTTGAGCATGAGTTGTTCATAACTCTTTCTCGATGTTGATGTCTATAACCTCCTGATACTTGTTGCAGACGCATTCATGTCCTTGATAAATGTTGATCATACTTGCATGAGAAAAACTAGCTTTTCGCAAAAATGCCAATTTAGTTGTAGAAGCCTTGCATAATTATTCTGTTATTGCTCTTGGGTTGCTTGCGAGTACATTCAAAGTACTCATTGGCTTGCCACTGGTTATTTTATTGGCCAGGAATGAAAGAATAGGATATAATGAAGAGTACCTTGGTGACGAACATGCGAGCTAGGACACTTCCTAGTCAGAATGCCTGTAGGGTTAAGGAAGATGGCATGGGTTCATGCTATCATTGAAGATTTCCGCTGCGAGTTTATGAAGACTTGACCATAATGGTCATAATTTGTGTAAGACGGTATGTATGGATGTAAGACTCTTGTTATCCAGCTTCTGTGTGTTCAGTGAGCATTGATCTCTGGGATCACTGTACACGTGCATTCGGTGATCACGACTTATGAGTTGGGGTCCCCACAACGGGGAAGGGCCCTGCCGACGCAGAGCACAAAGGCAAGCAAGGAAGAAACCGAGCACGGAAAGGAAACTACGGATTACAAACGATTATTACAAGCATCAATTGTATCTCAAATTAAACCATTGTAGTACGCCTCCGCGAGGTAGGGTCGGTCTGTTGTAGGGTAACAAAAGAAGTTTCAGGAAGAAGGGCCATCGCCGCCATTGCCGTCGCCTACCTCGGCTTCAACAGGCCCCCATCTCCGCTGCAGGTGAACTTCCCAAGAAGTGCACTCACTTGGCTATCGACGGCTTCCGCCAGGTCGTCGCGAGACTCCGCAGGAACAGGGGTTATCATCTCGCCGAAGTCGAAGCCAGGGTCATGGAGAAGAAGGTGGCTGAATACGCGCGTCGCCACCACGAAGAAGAGGTCGGGGCATTCCTCCTCCAGGATACCGTCCACCTTCTGGGCTGCGCCTTCGAGCTCTACAACGAGCTTGGAGGAAAGATTGGTGTAACTAGTGTTGGGGGCTGCGAGCGGGGCCTCGAACCCCTCCCTGCATATGGAGCCCAGCGCCTTGCGGGCCCTGATGCGAGCGAAGAGAACGTGGGGCGGTCCTTCGTTGCCTTCGCATTTGCGTCCTCCTGGAGCTTCTTCTCCTAGGCATCGATCTTGGTGTCAGTCTCGGAGACGTGCTTGGCATGAGCCTTTTGGCATCGGCTGCTTGATGTTGCAACTCCTCCAGGTGCTTCCGCTCCGTGGCCTGCTCAGTCGCCGCCCTCTCCAGCTCGGAGTCGCGATACGCAAGCTTCGCCTTGCAAGTCTTGAGGTCCTCCTCCCGCAGCTGGAGCTGCTGCGCACGCGGCCTGTTCTTCTGGAGTGCCTTCAGACTGGCCTCCGCCTCACCACATCGCTTGACAGCTGCCTCTGCCTCAGCAAGCACGCTATCACGAGCCGCCCTTGCCTCGGCGGCTTCCTTCCCGTTCTCCGCAGCGGTGGCCTAGGCTGGGCCCTAGGCCTCTTTGGTACCCGCCTCAAGCTGGTGCCACCCTGAGGCGAGCCTCAGGCGTTCCTTGGTGAGGCGCTTATCAGCGTCCTGAAGGTCTGCCCCGAGCCGGTCGAGCGCGGCCCGGGCGTCGGCCAAAGCTTCGTGCCTGATCAGGGCATCGCAGTTCGCAAGCACGAGCACCTGGCCAGGGAACAGTGCTGCTGCGCTTGTCACCACAGTGGCCGAGGAGGCCTTGACACCCTCCGCTTGGGACGCGGAGGGGTCCGGATCCTCCCCCACGGTTGGATTCTGCGGCGCGCCTGGGGAAATTGTTGCGCCAGTCCGCTAGGCCCCAGGAGTGGTCACTGCTTGAGGCTGCGCCATGGCGTGCCCTATGTCATTTTCGACGGTAGGGGCTGAGGCGCCGATTCCCTGTCCACGGCCGGAGCTGTCATGCCCTTGGCGGACGGCGCCGCAGGCTGAGCCGTCGCGACATCGGCAATCGACCCTTCCGGCGGAGCTGGCGAAGCGTTGGGCGGAACAAGGGCACCCGCACGCCCAGGTGCAACGGTGCCCGTGTGCCCAAGCCTGACGCCAGGGCAGCGCGGGGCACCCCCGCGCCCGCCAAAGTTGCGGCCAAGCGTCGATGCCGCCTTCAAGACAGAGGGCACCTTCGCCACAGTGATCACCTTCTTCTTCTTCTCTGTGCCACCGCCCCTGATTCGATGCAGCAGGGAGTCAGCATGAATATATGGACTACATGCGCACAATCAAAGGGCGAGCAGGGGTACTTACTCGTCCTGCGCGGTCCACTTCCTCTTCTTTTCGTCCGCTGAGGCCTATGTGCCGCCGCCCTCGCCAGGTGGCATTCCCGCGCCGCCTCGGGGACCCTCAGGGCGGCCCACAGCAAGACTCGCTGTGGCGTCACCCTCTGGGGAGGCATGAGGGCCCCCCTGGAGGGTTGCGGTCGACGGGGGCTCAACCGCCCCCACGCCTGGAGCCGCCTCACCGGGAGCTTGTGCAGCCGGGGGAGCTGACTCTGCCCTCCTGGATGCCCTGGCGGGGTATGAGGAAGTCGCATGTGTAGGCTCGTCGGCGTCGGCGTCGTCGTCCGTGAGGTCAAGGAGGACCTGGCGGCGCGATGGTGGTGACTCCCTCCTGAGGCCGTCCTCCTCCGTTTCCTCTGAGTCCTTGTTGCGGTCGCTTTCGCCGTAGGACAACACCACCGGTGGGCTGCCATGGTCACCCGGCACGAGCCCCCAGTCGTTGAAGGCGGGCATCCCCGCGACCAGGCCCGCCGTGCCCTCGTAGACGTACAGCAGGGACGCGACCTCAGGACGGTCCACGAGGAGGTAGCCGAGCAGGATTCCTAGGGTTGTGTCTAGCTCCTCGGCCGTCAGGCCGGCGGTGTGTAGCCTCATCACGTCCCCAGTGCTAGAGTACTCCCACGCAGGCCGCGAGCGTGCTTGGAGAGGCACAATGCGCAGCCCCAGGAACTCTTTGATGATCAACGCCCCCGTCAGCTTCGCGTCCTCGTGCGAAGCTATCACCTCCAAGACGGGTTTCGCCCTCGGATCAACAAGCCTCTCGTGGCCCCACCCGGGACTTTGCTCTGGAAGGGGCTGCCTGGGTCATCAAGAGCGGGTTGACCTGGCCTGCGTCCATGAAGACCTAGTGCTGCCGATATCCCTCCGCCTTCTTCCCGGCCTTTAGGTTGCCGCCCCCGCTCTTAACATCGACAAAGGAGACGCACGCGTTGCATTGGCCCTGGGCGGAGAACCTCAAGCTAAAGAAGTGGCAAAAGAGCGCCACCGAGGGCCTCACGCCCACGAAGGCCTCGCAGTAGAAGGCAAAGATAGCTAGGAGAAGTATGGAGTTGGGTTGGAGATGCAGAGCGTGGATCCAGTAGTGGGCGAGGATGGCGTAGAAGAAGCTGGAGAATGGCGGGACCAGCCCCGCGTAGATGCTATGAAGGAAGAAGGGGTAGACGGACTCCCCTAGGTTGCACCGTGTCACCGAGCGGGCCAGATCTGGGTCATGCGCCCTTCATTCTGGTCACCGGATATCAGCGGAAGCGCCAGATCAAGGTCCTTCTCCTCGGCGATGGAGGAGGTCAGGAGCGCCGGCCCGGCAGCGGAGGGACTTGTGGCCAGAACAACAGATTTCGTCTTCCCGACGGGCGCCATTCGCGAGTCGCGGACTCCGACGAAGAAGGGGAAAAGCTATGCTCAGATTGGATCTGGAGAAGCCTTGCACAAGAGAAAGGGGGGCGCAGCAAGACAGGAGCAAGCAGGAGAAGGGAGCAATGATGACCCTGCAGCGCCCGCTAGGCTTTATGTCAGTCTGGGCGGTTGCCAAGGCATCGTGGAGAAGTGGAGGCGTCCCGAGCCCCGTCGTGCACCACACATCAAGCCTGGCCCGCACACGGTTGGGGCCCGTGTCGCTTCACCCCCTCTCTTGTCCTCCGCCGCGAGCGGAGTCGTGCACACCACGGGCCCGAGGGCTACTATCGGGCCCATGGGACTGGGGGTACCTAGGCCCGTCTGCCCACGACCCGTCACATGGCGTCATCAGAAGGCCCGACGCGGCCCAGTGTCAAGAATTCACGAGCAAGACCCTCGCGAGGGCCCCCACCTTGCGAGGCGAGCGTTAGCAAGGGTCATTAAGGGCTCCCAAGGGCCTCCCGCGGGGCGGTCTCCCGAGGCCCCTTGTGGGGCGAACATTCCTAGGCTGGCCACCCCGCCTTGCGCTGCACATGGGTGATGCGAGCCACGGCGGCGGAGCCAGAAGGGCGCCAGCGGGCGCAGACAAGGACACTTTCCTCTTTGGTTCTAAGGGAACAAGGACGACACACGGGTTCCCGAAGCAATCCCCAAAGGTTGCCACTCCGGTGCTAGAAGACCAGGACCGTGGGCTTGCGAGGATGGAGGTCATCGTCGAGCCCACCTACGCATCATGTCCAGAAGCTTTAGCAGGCGGAGACTGCTTTTGTCAGGATAAGCTGTACTCATGTTCCCCTTCAAATTGGCCGTTGTGGTATCCCTCCCCGCAGAGAGTTTTTGGGGGAAGACGATTAGGGCCAGTATAAGTATAGGCCAGTCTCCACCATAGAAGGGGTCAGATCCTGAGCCCTCACGAGGCAATTCATCCTTGTACTTGTTCGTACTCATCCTCCCTCGTGAGGCAATCCACCACAAAGCAGGAGTAGGGTCTTACACCGCAAGGTGGCCTGAACCTGGGTAAATCGCCGTCTTGTGTCTTCCTTTCCTCTAGTTCGAGCATGCCGGAGCATCGTCATGAGGCAGTGAGTAGCGAGGCATAGCTTACTGGAGTTCCTCGCGCACACCCCAGAGTTTGAACCTTTCCTTGGGTCCCCGGAGCCCCGATTCCGATAGTAGATGTCTTAAATGTGAATGCATGTGCTAGATAAAATGTACTACATATGGATGAACATATAGTACAACATTTTATTAGTGTAGTTAAAATTTGTTCTATGATGTACCACTAAATCTTCATAAGTAGATGATACGTCTCCAATGTATCTATAATTTTTGATTGTTCCATGCTATTATAGTATCAATCTTGGATGTTTTATATGCATTTATATGCTATTTTATACCATTTTTTGGGACTAACCTATTAACCTACTGCCCAGTGCCAGTTACTATTTTTTTTTCCTATTTTTGCTTTTCCAGAAAATCAGTACCAAACGGAGTCCAAACGCCACAAAACTTTTTAACGATTTTTTTCTGGACATAAGAGACCCTGGAAGCTTTGGGAGAAGACCAGAGGATGTACAAGGAGACGGGAAGGCAACAGGGCGCGCCCATGGGGGTCGCGCCCTGATGCCTTGTGGGCCCCTCGAGGCTTTGTCTGACCTAATTCCACTTCCATAAATTCTCAAATATTGGG
The DNA here is from genome assembly GCA_011799875.1 of Thinopyrum elongatum. NCBI lineage: Eukaryota > Viridiplantae > Streptophyta > Magnoliopsida > Poales > Poaceae > Thinopyrum > Thinopyrum elongatum. The sequence continues at coordinate 393,141,621 of CM022303.1, forward strand.
AAACCAACAGAGAGCCACCCGGAACACCTTTTCCACTGCCGCAAGTTTTTGTTCTTCCGCGATCCTATCTGGAGGCCTTTCTGATACTCTGCCGAAGGGGGAATCAATCTCGAAGGGCTTCTACATCATCCTTGCTACCTTCCGATGATGTGTGAGTAGTTAACCATAGACCTATGGGTCCATAGCTAGTAGCTAGATGGCTTCTTCCCTCTCTTTGATCTTCAATACAATGTTGTCCTCGATATTCTTGGAGTTCTATCCGATGTAAGGATTCGATGAATTGTGGGTTTATGATCTGAATATTTAGAATAAGTAATGGAGTCTTTTCTGAAATTTATTATGCATGATTGTTATAGCTTTGTATTTCTCTCTGATCTATCCGTTTGGTTTGGCTAACTAGATTGATTTATGTCAGTGGGAGAGGTGCTTTGTAATGGGTTCAATCTTGCGGTGCTTTATATCCAAGTTACAGAAGGGGACAAGACACATATTTGTATTGTTGCCATTAAGGGTAAGATGATGGGGTTTATTCATATTGATTGGGTTTACTTTGTGTACATCATGCCATCTTACTTAAGACGTTACTATGCTTTTTCATGAACTTAATACCCTAGATGCATGCTGGATAGCGGTCGATGGGTAGAGTAATAGTAGTAGATGCAGGCAGGATTCGGTCTACTTGTTTCGGACATGATGCCTATATACATGATCATTGCCTTGAATATCATCATAACTATGCGCTTTTCTATTAATTGCCCAATAGTAATTTTTTCACCCACCGTATGCTATGTGCTCGAGAGAGAAGCCTCTAGTGAAAACTATGGCCCTGGGTATACTTTTATCATATATAAAATCCAAAAATACCTTGCTGCAATTTTATTTTATTTTGCAATTTACTTTATCTATCACTCACTATCAAAATTAATCCTTGCAAGTAACGAGTTCAAGGGGATTGACAACCCTCTTGCCCGCGTTGGGTGCAAGTATTTGCTTTTGTGTGTGTAGGTGCTGTTCATGAGGCTTTGTGTGATTCTACTACTGGATTGGTACCTTGGTTCTCACTGAGGGAAATACTTATCTCTACTGTGCTGCATCTCCTATCCTCTTCGTGGAAAATCCCAACACAGCTCACAAGTAGCAGGAAGAATTTCTGGCGCTGTTGCCGGGGAGACATCATCAAAACCTATCAAGTACGTTCGCACAAAGTATCATCTACTTGCTCTACTCTTTATTTGCCTTTGCCTCTCGTTTTCATCTCCCCTACTTCTATTTTTTTACAAAAACAAAAAAATATTTTTGTTTGCCTGTTTGCTTGCTTTGCCGCTATGACTAGTGTTACTATCCCTCCTTTGTCTCTGGACTTTGAAGTTCTTTACTTCAAATAGAAACAAGGAGAAAACCTCAAAGATGCTTGGTATAGAATTATGGAATATTATCGTATTTGCACCATAAAAGGTGACATTAAAATCTTGCTTCGAAACTTTTATGTGGGGCTTACTATGCCTAATATACTAATGAGGAACAAAGCATGAAAATCAAAAAAAAATCTACGAACATTCAAGATCTAATCTAGGAGATACATAGCAACAAGAGGGGAGTGTGTCTACGTACCCTTGTAGACTGAAAGTGGAAGCGTATAAAACGCAGTTGATGTAGTCGTAAACTTCGCGATGCCATCATGATCTTGCACTGAACGGACGACACCTTCAAGTTTAGCACACGTGCGGCTCGGTGACTTCTCCTCCTCCTTGATCCAGCAAGCGAAGGGGATAAATAGATGGGATCACAACCAGTACACCGGTGTGGTGGTGATGATGGTCATGGTAAGTCGGCAGGGTTTCGCCAAGACAAGACGGGACGAGGTGGAGCGAGAGACGGGGTGAGGCCAAGGGAAGGGTTTGGTGTGTCTCCCCCTACGCCCCTCCCATCTTTATATAGGGGTGTGGGGGTGGATTACCCCCTCCAAGTTAGGGGGCCGCGCCCCCTTTCCAAGTTAGGGGGCGAATGCCCCCCTCACTCAAGCCAAGGGGGCGAATGGCTCCCCTTTGGCTGCAGGGGTGATGTCTACTACACAACTTTATTCCTGTAGACTCGTGTTGGGCCTCCAAGCGCATAGTTTAGTAGGACAGTAGCAATTTTCCCTCAAGTGGATGACCTAAGGTTTATCAATCCGTGGGAGGCGTAGGATGAAGATGGTCTCTCTCAAACAACCCTGCAACCAAATAACAAAGAGTCTCTTGTGTTCCCAACACCAAGTACAATGGTAATTTGTATAGGTGCACTAGTTCAGCGAAGAGATGGTAATAAAAGCATAGTAATGATAGTAGATATTGATTTCTGTAATAGGAACAATAAAAAACAGCAATGTAGCAATTGATAAAACAGAGCACAAAAGGTATTGCAATGCTTGAAAATGAGGCCTAGGGTCCATACTTTCGCTAGTGGAATCTCTCAACAATGCTAATACAATTGGATCATATAACCTTCCCTCAACGTGCGATGAAGAATCACCCCAAAGTTCCTATCTAGCGGAGAACATAAGAAGAAATTGTTTGTAGGGTACGAAACCACCTCAAAGCTATTCTTTTCGATCAATCTATCCTTGAGTTCGTACTAACATAACACCAAGCTATTCTTTCTGATCGATCTAACCAAGAGTTCATACTAAAATAACACCATATGATACACATCAACCAACTCTAATGTCACCTAGATACTCCAATGTCACCACAAGTATCCGTGAGTTGATTATGCGATGTGCATCAAACAATTTCAGATTCATAATACTCAATCCAACACAAAGAATCTCAAAGACTGCCCCAAGATTTCTACCAGAGAAACAAGGACAAAAATGTGCATCAACCCCTATGCATAGATTACCCTAATGTCACCTCAGGAATCCGCAAGTTGAGTGTCAAGACATAGATCAAGTGCTCTCAAATCCATAAAAGTATTCAATCCGATAAAAACAAAATCTCAAAGGGAAAACTCAATTCATCACAACAAGATAGAGAGGGGGAAACACCATATGATCCAACTATATTAACAAAGCCCGCGATACATCAAGATCGTGCCATCTCAAGAACATGAGAGAGAGAGAGAGAGATTAAACACATAGCTACTGGTACAAACCCTCAACCCCGAGGGTGGACTACTCCCCCTCATCATGGTGGCCGCCGGGATGATGAAGATGGCCACCGATGATGATTTCCCCCTCCGACAGGGTGCCGGAACGGGGTCTAGATTGGTTTTTCGTGGGTACAGAGGCTTGCAGTGGCGGAGCTTCCCATCTAGGGTTATTTCTGATGGTTTCTCTATTTATAGGATTTTTTGGCGTTGGAATCACGCGAAGATGGGCCTCGAGGTGGGCACAACCCACCTGGGGCACGCTTGGGCCTCCTGGCGTGCCCAGGTGTCTTGTGCTCACCTGCTTCACCTTCTGGTCCTCCCACAAAGCTTCTAGTGCCTCTTTTGTTCCAAAAAAATCGTCAAAAAGTTTCGTTGCATTTGGAGAACTTTTATTTCTGCACAAAAAACAACACCATGGTAGTTCTGCTGAAAACAGCGTCAGTCCGGGTTAGTTCCATCCAAATCATACCAAAACCATATAAAATTGTTGTAAACATGGCATGAATACTTCATAAATTATAGATACGTTGGAGACGTATCAATGGGCCAGGTGGGGTGCGGCCATCCTGGCCCATGTAGGTCTAGGGCACCCATTAAGGGTCCATGTGGCCCTCTGGGGCAGATTGGCCCCTCCGGTGAACCCGTGGAACCCTTCGGTGCCCCCCGGTACGCTTCCGGTGGACTCCCGAACTTCTCCAAAACCCGAACAAAACTTTCCCATATATAAATCCTTACCTCCGAACCATTCCGGAACTCCTCGTGACGTCCGGGATCTCATCCGGGACTCTGAACAACATTTGGTCACCAATGTAAATATCCCAATACTACTGTAGCGTCATCGAACATTAAGCGTGCGACCCTACTGGTTCGAGAATCATGTAGACATGAACGAGACACCTCTCTGGTAAATAACCAATACCGGGACCTGGATGCCCATATTGATTCCACGAAGATCTTTATCGGTTGAACCATGATATCAAGGATTAAGTTAATCACGTATGCAATTCCCTTTGTCCGGCGATATGTTGCTTGCCCGAGATTTGATCATTGGTATCTCTATACCTAGTTCAATCTCGTTAATGGCAAGTCTCTTTACTCGTTCTGTAATACAAGATCCTGTGACTAAACTCATTAGTCACATGAAGCTTCTTGTGATGTTGTATTACCGAGAGGGCCCAGAGATATCTCTCCGTCACACGGAGTGACAAATCCCAGTCTCGATCCATGCAACCCAACAGACACCGTCGGAGATACATGTAGAGCACCTTTATGATCACCCAGTTATGATGTGATGTTTGAGAGCACAGAAGGTATTCCTCCGGTATCTGGGAGTGGCATGATCTCATGGTCTGGGGAACTGATACTTGACATGAATAAAGTTGTAGCAAATAACTAAACAATCTGATGCTAAGCTTATGGTTGGGTCTGTCCATCACATCATTATCCTAATGATGCAATCCCATTATCAAATGACAACTCATGTCTATGGTCAGGAAACCATAACCATCTTTGATCAACGAGCTAGCCTAGTAGAGGCATACTAGGGACACGATGTAGTTTATGTATTCACACATGTATTTAAGTTTCCGGACAATACAATTCTAGCATGAATAATAAACATTTATCATTAATGGGAAATATGATAATAAGCATTTTAATATTTCCTCTAGGGCATATTTCCAACAGTCTCCCACTTGCACTAGAGTCAATAATCTAGTTTACATCATAATGAATCTAACACCCATGGAGTCCTCGTGCTGATCATGTTTTGCTCGTGAAAGAGGTTTAGTCAACGGGTGTGCTACTTTCATATCCATATGTACTTTGAAAAGTTCTATGTCTCCATCCTTAATGTAATTACGAATGGAGTTGAAGCGGCGTTACATGTGCTTGGTCTTCTTGTGAAACCTGGGCTCCTTGGCAATGGCAATGGAATCCGTTTTGTCACAAAAGATAGTCATTGGATCCGATGCACTAGGTATCACCCCTAGGTCGGATATGAACTCCTGAATCCACACTCCTTATTGTGCTGCTTCTGAAGCAGCTATATATTCCGCTTCACATGTAGATCCCGCAATGGCGCTTTGCTTGGAACTGCACCAACTGACTGCTCCACAATTTAAAATAAATACGTATCCAGTTTGTGACTTTGTTAGGACCGAGAATATATCGACCAGAGGGGGATGAATGGGAGATTCAAAAATTCTTGTGAATGTTTTGAACTAATCCCAAACAGCAGCGCAAATAAGGTTCGGTAGATACGAACTCAATCAAGCTTACTATTGAGGAACAAAACCTTCGATGTAGGATGCAATAATGGTTTGAGCATAGGATACAACAGGCTTGATGATAACGATGGTAATGCAATATGCCAACATAGATAATATCATGACAGAGAGCTAGAATTGAACTGCGATGGACAACTACAAAGAAAAGCTACAATGAGGTAAATGATCACATCACAAAAAATAACAAGGACTAAGATAGCATAACAGAATGATGGGAGTGCAACAATGTGGGCAACAAAAGATAACTGACACAGTAAGAGTGGAGCTGAAAGATGTGCTACAGAGAATAACTGATCTGATTAACTATCGTCGCAGAGCACAAATGAGAACTGCCGAAAGTAATGCAGTGAAGTAAATTGAACCAGTGGTGCTCGATGGTTATAGAGAGATTTGGTAGACCAGTTCACCCTTCTGCCAAAGGGCTACGTCTGGTTGGAGGGGTTGTGACTTAACACGGAAGATAAACTCCCTTCACCTTATTCTCCTTCAACTCGAAGCTGATCAGACTCCAGTTGATTTCACTCGTGGTAGATACTTGTCGGCGATCTCCAAACCTTCAGTCGACCTTCACGGACCACAATCACTCTTGGTTGATGAAGATCTAGCTCGGTGAAGACAACAACTCTTCAATACTCGAGTTGAAACCTATCCGTCTAGAGAGTGCGCAGCTCTCAAGAGTAATAGGTACAAGAACTCTAACTCAGAACTACTGTGATGCTCAACCACTGTCTAAGTTTGGGCTCTTGATTTTTCTCTCAGTGGATCTTAAACTCAAATCACTCAGAGAGGGGGTGCTCAAATCTATCTTCCCAGAAATCTTAAGCGGAGCAGCCACCGGACAAAGCTGGCGCGGGGTGGCTATTTATAGCCACAGCCTTCCCTGGTGGGAAATGACCATTTTGGACACGCGGTCCAGCCAATGGCCAACCGACATGTTTACAACGGTCGGATTTTGGAGCAACAGTAACATTGCTTGAGGAACAAGCAATGCTAACTCCTTGGTCTGAGACAAATCTCTCGCAGCGAAGAATATCACAATCTCTTGCTGGCAAGTATTTGCTCGAAACACAAAGAGATTTCTCTCGCAACTTTCATAGGCTTTGGGCTAAGCATCACAGCGGATCTAAGCTTCGAGAACCTATACCCCTCTTAATAGTATGGAGGTCCTATGACTCGAATGAACGAAAGAAGAACAACAAAAAGAATACTACGTCTTCACTTTGTCTTCGACTTCTGTTTGCTGCAGTCAATTGCTTCAGACAACAACACCAAACCAAATGCTTCGCTTCAGTAGTAAAATTTCGAGGGGATAATTCCTTCACATCAATCTTCTCGTCTACATGACTTCAACAGATGTAGCTCATTCTTCTCTGCAACGCAGATATACATCGGTGAAGTTCCTCGAACTTGGCATCGAAGACAACCTTCTCTTTGATTTCCGTATGGACTATTTCTCTATGTATGCACTAGCAAACAAATCAGTCCATACCTGTTTCTGTCAACAATCTCCAAAACACAGGAAGGCAGATATTGCACCAACAATCTCCCCCTTTTTAGACGATTGTTGACAAAACAGAACACATCGAAGGATAGACAATGAATGGAATGTAATGCGAAGGATAAAGAAAGACGAGAGATAATTACGAAGATAAAGCATGCTCCCCCTCAAGATATGCATCATTTGAGTGCGTAGTTAAAATGGAAGGAAGCGAGGTGAATCTTCGTATGAGTGTCACTGACATAAGATCTCTTCGTGATCTTTTTCAATGCACTCGAAAGTGTCTGAGATGATTCCTGTCACACAATCTTTGAAAAGAATTAGATATAATGAATACTTTGAAATGATTTGTCACGAAGGATATGTCGTGAAGGTTTTCTCAGAACACGATTTGAATCCACACGAGATGTAAATTCCCAACAAGATAGATACTCGAGAGTTTTCAGAGCAGGGGAAATAAAGGATATTGCTCAGAGGAGTTAAGTTTCAGACGAGGTTTTCCTACAACATAGTCGATACGAGGAATATATGTGAGGAAAAACACTTTGTTCGTCATATAGATAAATCTCAAGAGATTTTAAACTGAAGCCGACTTTCTTCGCTTGCAAGGTTAGATAACGAGAGATAATAATCATAGCATATCCAATCATAACACACATAGTTTCAAGGAGTAAAAATGTCTCTGTTTAGAGAAGCATTAATTCCTGTCCTCCTTGGCAAACTTTTACTTTCCCTGCGTGAAAGGTAATTATCGAGGATAATCATTGCATAGGAGTAAACTTTTGATAGCACCTACAAACAGATAGTGGGAAGAATGTAGCATTGTAGGGAGGTTATTAATAGTACATGGCAATCGAGTATTTCAACACCACAGGCGGTGCGTTAAGTTCAACCAGCAAATTGTTCGAGAAACACCAAAAAGTTTGACTGCGAAAAGCAACTGGCGAAAGAAAACACCCTGCAAATACCCCGTTCATCTATCACTCGATGTACTTCTCCCCCTTTTTTCAACAAGTGTTAAAAAGGAAAGAGAATGCATATGAGGAACTACATGTCCGAAGAATCCTCAAAATCAGAATTAGCACTGTTTGACGAATCAGAATTTGCAGAGCGAGGAATAGTTGAGGCCGAAGCAGGTGTTGTAGCATGGGCTTCGGGAACTCCTTCGGAAGAAATGGTGCAAGGTGCATCGGGCTTGTAGATGAGTGTACCAGCTGTGTCTTCGATTTCATCATCTGATTCTACAAATAGTAGGTTAGTTTATGCAGAACACTGAGGGAGCGCAGGGGTTTGCCTTCGGATACAAGGAACAACAAATAATTCCAGGTAGTCATATTCTTTCTTGATGCCCTTGGCAACCAACTGTTTGTGAGAATAATGCTGCCTCAGAAGAGTCCAAGAGCGCTTGTTTTGCTCCTTCTCACGCAGAAGGGTTTGGCGGGCATAATTATGAAGCGAATTCAATTCAGAGATCAATTCCGGCTTTTCTTTCCTATCGAGCTTGATGTGACTTTCTAGAGCTTGATGTGTGCGAATGCAAATCTCATACAGAGATGGATTTTCCTCATGAGGAATTTCAACCTTTGCTTTCTTAACTTTTGGAGCAGTCTCAGAAGCAGAAGCAGCTCCAACAACATCAACAGGTGCCTTTCCTTTGCCAATATCCTTCACCATACGGAGAGTGTCACAAACTGGTGGCATGAAAACCTTCAGAACATGAGGGCAGAAGAAGTTTTCATGAATGAGCTGCTCAATTGCAAACATGATCCAAGGGGCATATGGCTTCAATGATTGGGGGCTATCAGCAGCACAAGCCAAGTTGCGAGTGAATAGATCTAGAACATCAAAACGAATTCCTTGAGAAACGGCTAGAAGAGCATTTCCCATGATGCCATTGATAGTTTCTGGTCTGTTGGTTGGCGTGAGAGAATTGCAGAAGATGTAGAACATCACTTTGTTCTCATAGGCCAACTTCTTAGTATCTATATCAATGCATTCATCTCCAACAAGCTTGGGGTCCATTAGCAAGTGAAGTTGTGCTTCCGAGACTTCCCAGTAGTGCAGCCTGTGTTCTCGTTCCTTATCAAATTCATGCCAAGCACTTTATCTTTTCTTCTCCAGTGATCCATTCGAGGATCCAAGTAGAGCTATCTCCAAGTTCTCCTGAGATGTACAGAGTGGCATAGAACTAAAGGATAACTTCTCGATTCCATCCATGGTTGAAGCAAAGAAAACCCTTAAGGAAGGCATGTTCAATATGTTCGATGGCGTGATGAAAGCAAGGTATTTCTTCGAGCTCAGCAAAGTTCAGAAACTTGTGATTGAAAATTCGATTCTTGCCGAATAGGATCCGAGCATAATATATAGCCTGTTCTTTTGTTTAGAACCTGGGTGACAGCGAAGTCCTTTCTCCTTCATACGGGCTGGTCCCAAAGAATGCTAGCTTCGAAAGATGATGTTGCTCATTGAATGCAGGACCATTTGGGCCATCTTCATCTGGGAACAAAGGAAATGTTTCTTGGGGGTTTCTCAAATTTTCTTCATTACTCACTGCCTTGGGCCGAGCATCATCAGATGTTGGTATATCTTCATCAATGGGCTTGAGTGGAGCAAGGGGCCTTTTCAACTTCTCTGGTGTAGACGACATTATGGCACATGACGGACTGTCAGTCTTGCTCGCTGGAACTCCTTCAACGGCTTTCTGACTATCAGGCACTAGGGCCTTTTCTTTTGGTGCATTCTCATCGGTGGGAGGCACAACAACCTCTTTAGATGCCTGGGTCACAACAGCTTCTTTCACGGTTTCCTGGGGTACAACGGGTGCAACAATTCCATCGTGAGCCATGGGCTCTTCAGATTTCTTTTCTTCCTCTTCTAACTGTGAAGCAGTAGGAGCAGGAGCAGGAGCAGGATCAACCTCCATCTGGGTAGGGGCACCAGATGAGGTGACCGGGGTGGTATTCTCTTGGGAAGCATTTAGCTCCCCCTCAATCTTCTAATTCTCCTCCTTGTTGGATCCGGGGGGCTCAACTTCCATTTTCTTCAGAGGCGATGAAACTGCCTTCTCAACCTCAATCTCTTCATCAGTTTTATCATCTGTGGCTTGATGTTCAGACTGAGCATTTTTTTGTCAGATTTGTTCAGAAAGATATCCACAACATCTGGTTCCTCATGGGCAGCAGCAGTAGGAATGTGAACTTGCACAGGGCTGGCTTGTTGCATGGGTTCATCCACATGAGGTGGGGATGGTGGAACTTGCTGCAGAGGAGTGCTTGAATCAATCGGAGCATCAGCGGCAGCATGAGGGCGAGGAGGCTTGATTCCTTTCGGCTTGCTAGCCCTAGACTTAGCTTTTTGATGTTTCTCTTCCTTTATTCTTCGTTGAGCAAGTTCAGCCTGGCGATCAATTTCATCGTTCCTTTGGTCACACAGCTGAGAAACTTCCATTTTCAGACACGACTGCCATTCAATTTTGTCATTCCTCATGACACTAAGAGCTTTTGTGAGATCAAGAATCTCTTTATTCAGACCTTTCCTTTCGGATTCAGTACTGGCATCTTTCCTCATTTGCTCGAGTGTTTTCTTGTCCTCGACAGCTTGATTTAGCTTCTTGGTCATTTTTTCCAGCCCAGCAAAATGTTTTGTTACCAGCTTGGTAACATTATCTGGAAGACCCAAACTACTCAAATAAACTAATTTTGCATCATAGGCAGCACTTTCAATAACATCAATCATGAGATTGAAGTCATATTTCTGTTCCTCTATGGAAGCAGGAACACTGGTTTTGGCTTTCTTGACAGAAGCAACAGCTTTCTCTTTGCAGAAGGGGCGGCAGAACCTGAAGGTTTGTCAGAGACTGGAGCTGGTGCAAGTCTTGGTGACATCCTTAATGGGGGTGAAACTTTCACTGGTGTGGGAGTTTGGTATGGCTTGTTTAGAAGAGCTTGTTGATCATACATGGGTATTTCTTCGAGAGCATCTTCATCGGAGGATTCATCACATGAGGCAGAAGCTGCCTTCTTGGATTTTCTGGCAACAGATTTCTTTCGTGGAGCTCGAGGGGAAACTGGCTTTCTTGCCTTGCTGTCCTTACGGGCAGAGGCACGATCCTTTTTCTCTTGTACGTCTTGCTGGGTCAGCGTGACGTTTCTTTCTTTGACTTGATTCTTCTTCGCAGACCTTGCTTCACGCTTAGCTTTGGCCTTTGCTCTCTTTTCCACTTCCTCGAGAAAATCAGCAATTGTATTGAGGGAGTCAGGATGAGAATTTTCAGTTGGAGGTGGCCTGACTTTTTCATCATCAGGGCCGAGGCAGTTCTCAGCAATACAATCATTCCAAGGTGGAGTGAATGCAAACAGAATTTGATATTTCCTTCGAACATTCTCATGACTGAACCATTTCTTCGCCCAGTGACGACGAATCCTTTGCAGCCTGTTATTTCTTTTAGTTGTGGTTTCAACTCCAGGTGGAGTTTTATAGCTTTCGGGGTCAGACATTTCTGCCGTTGTATTCTTCTCTCTGCCATGACCACCTTTCTTAGGATTTCCATCAGAGAATAGAGTCATAGCATCTATGACCAGTTCATCCTCGGGCTGACTGTGAGCTGAGGGAATATCATCATCTTCTTCTTTAGATTCGGACTCTAATTTCTTCTCCAGTATCTTTGGTGGCTTTGATGCTTTTACTCCACCAGTCAACCTCAATCGTTCAGACAATGGAGGCAACTAAGGCATTTCTTCTTCAGAACTAGACTGCTCTTCTGAACTGTGAGCCATGACCAACCTGTGAAGCAGAATAGATGCGAGGAAAAAATAGGATAGAGTCACAAACATGCACAGAAGCAATTTTGACTGAACACAGAAATTTTTCGGAAGCAACAAAGGAATCCATGGTATACTAGAAAAGATATCATCGACAGAATTGCAACATGCCATATGAGGCAGAGTAACAACTATCTAATCTTTTGAGAGGAATACACATGAACCCTAGATCCAGGATAACTAGTACGAGGGAAAAACTACAAACTGTACCAGTCATAACCTAGTTAACCCTAAGGATCTACCGCAAGAAAAAAAATTAAAAAAATGTGTCGGTATGAACTGCCCTAGAACAGAGAAGGGATAGGACCAGTTCTTGATACAGGCGCCCTAACTTGGCTGCTAGGATCGACTATGGCAATGCGGAGGAGAGGATTTACCGCACTGGCGCGACCAACGACGGTGAGACTCCACCAAGTTTCACGGCGAGGCGCTTCGACAGTGTTGCTTCGAGCTCGGGCTCAGGAGGAGGTGGATGAGGAAATGGCATACTAGAGAGGAAGAAGACACGGGGAGGTGTATATATAACAGGAAAGCAGAACCACCTCTCCGAGATCTACGACCAACAACCGCAGGAGGTTCCACATTCAACGGACACGATAACGATCGTGGGGATCGTGGGCATGTGGCAACCATTTCCTGCGAAAATCTCGGAAACTGAACGGGGAACCAAAAGGTTTGAAGAAGGGCAAACGCCAAAAACAGATAAAGATTCGAAGTTGATTTCATTCGCGACCAAGGACGTCGGACTGAAATCTTCTTCAGATCAAATTGCATGTTTATGATGGACAACATTGATTGGATGAGAAAGAATAGAGGGATAACAGGGTCCGAATCAAAACACTCTGCCAAACGAGAGAAAACACAGAACATAGAAGCACGGAGCTCTGAGTGAGTTGATATACGGACAGAACACAAACACAACAAAAAGCAAAGAAAACAAATGAAAACACAAGGAACTAGCACCAACAATATAGATATCAGGATAAAGAATAAGCGAATGGAATTCCTGAGATAATATTTGCAAGAGAGGATTAGTTCTTTTTCGCAACCCACACTTGCGGGGGCAACGAGGATCTCATTTTCTTCGTCTGAGCAGGAGCATTCTTTCAGCGAGATCTGCAAGACACCTGTGCACTTTGAGAGATCATATGAATATGCATTGAAGTTATTTCTAGAGACATGAGTATAATGATTTGAGGAGATACGCATGTATTCCTTCTGTCGAGGGTTTGATCGATACCCATTCAAAAGTTTTCCTGTGCCATTCTGCGAATGATAATCATTGTCTTGAAGAGAATTACTCTGCATATTCAAGTTAGCAGTGACAGATAGATTTTCAATAATGCTCTTCTTCACCCAGATTTGCTTCTTGGGTGAACCAGACCTGCAGTTAGTACCAACATATCGAACGAAAGCCTTACCATTCTGTTGTTTGAAGAATTTGTAGTTCGAGTCATCAGACTCATCAGAAACAACAATAATGGGATTACCATATCCTGACAGAATTGCAGGTTCGAGTGTTTTTCTTTTAGCAAGAACCCAACTCGTTCGAGGATACTGTTCGAGAGTCTAGTAGGTTCCATCAATGTTGAGTTTTCTTTCAAAACCCAATCCTTCCTTTTGAGGATTTTTGTGCAATATTGACTTCTTGAGCACATCACAGAGAGTTTGATGCCCTTTTAGGCTCCTGAGCATTCATGTCTCAAGCAAGTCCTTTAGCCTACAATTTTCCTCAGTAACAACAACGAATTCCCCGGAAAAGGGGTTAGTGATACCAGTCATAGTAGTTGCAATATTCTCGATGACAGCATTAGAAGTTTCAGCATCAGAATCAGCATTACTATGTTCTCGGCATTTTAAGCAAGGAGGCACAAAATCATCAGGAAGTTGAACAGATTGCTCGGTGAAGAGAGAAGCTTTTTCTTTCGTAAGTGTGTTATGAGATTCTTTCAGAGACCCGAGTTCTTGATTCCTATTAAGGAGTTCATCAGATAAACTCTCGAAGTCAACTGAAAGAGAATCATATTTGTTGGAAAGATCATCAATAGTTGAGAAAAAAGCGTCATGCTCTTCCATCAACTTTTGATTCTTCTCCATCTCTTCGACCAGTAATCCTTCAGTTTTCCTAAGATTCTTCTCAAGCACTTCAAGTTCATCATGTTGAGATTTTGCAATCTTGACCAATTTAGCATAGGCAATATATTAAAGAGAATATCCATTCATGGACTTTTGGTGTTTTGCTGATACCTGATCCTTAGATGATTTTGCCATGAGACAAAATGCGATTGGTTCATCATCACTTGAGGCATCATCATCGGAGTCTGATTCGAGTGAATTTTCTAATGATTCATAGGCAATGCAGGCATTGCTCCTTCCTACCCTTCTCTGAAATTCTTCATCATTTGATTCAGAGTCTGTCACCTCCTCTTCAGAATCCAGGGTCATATCAGCACATGCTCTATTCAGCTGTGATATTCTCTTCATATTTGACTCGATGGTTGCTTTGGCTTTCACGTCAGTGGCTGGTCTCATCAAAGAAGATGAGGAAGATTCATTTTTCTTCGAGAGCTTAGTATGATGATCCATTCGTGTGAATCCACTGCAGTGAAGATATTTCCATCTGTTGCTAGGTTTTCCTTCCCAGCAGGGATAGTCTACAATGAGATGACCAAATTTTTTGCACTTGAAGCACTTCATTTCTTTCGGAGGTAACCTTCTTGATGATTCAGGCAAATTAAACTCGTCATCATTCATGAGGCATAAATTTTGTCTTCTGAGATCACTCAGCCTTTCTGTTAGCATTTCTAGTTCTCAGGTAATGGTGTGTTGATTCTCAACATCTTCTTCTTCGTGTGAACTACCATAGTTTGAAAGAATTTCTCCTTCACCTTCTGAAGAAGATTCTCGATCTGAATTTTCTAGTTCCATCTTTTCCTCATGAATTGACAGTAGCGTCATGCCCTCCACATAGTGAAGTTCTTCATAGTCTGGTCTTTGCTTGATTTCTGCTATGATGGGATCGAAGGTTGCATCAGGAGCACTCAGTAGCTTGTTGACCACATCTCTATCAGTGATATCAGTTACTCCTCGCTGATGAAGTCTTCCGACAATGTTTGTAAATCAATCAGTGAGTTCCATAGCACTTACCTTACAATGGCTTCTGAAACCAGCAAACATAGCATGAAGCATTTGAGTGTGGGGATCCGTTCTGGCGATGAATTCTTCATGAGCATTTTTTATGGCATCCCAGAGTTGCTTTGCAGTGTCAAGCATTCAGAATCGAATGAAAATGTCCTTTGAGATACTTGCATAGATAATATCCTTCGCTTGTGCATTCAACCGCAGCATAGCTTTGCCATCAGAAGTTGGAGCATCAGGGTGCTGAATAGTGTATCCATTTTCCACAATCTGCCATAGTTCTAGATGGATGGCTTGAATTCTGATTCTCATTCTTTTTTCCAGTAGAGATAATCATTTCCATCGAAGATAGGAAATCTTTCAGAGTGCAAGGATCTACCTGCATACAACATACTCAAAACTCCAAGGACGTTAGACCTTTAATAAACAGAGACGAGGAGAACCTGCTCTGATACCAATTGTTAGGACCGAGAGTATATCGACCAGAGGGGGGTGAATGGGAGATTCAAAAATTCTTGCGAATGTTTTGAACTGATCCCAAACATATCAGCGGAAATACGGTTTAGTAGATACGAACTCAATCAAGCTTACTATTGAGGAACAAAACCTTCAATGTAGGATGCAATAATGGTTCGAGCATAGGATACAACGGGCTTGATGATAACGATGGTAATGCAATATGCTAACATAGATAATATCATGACAGAGAGCTAGAATTGAACTATGAAGAAAAGCTACAATGAGGTAAATGATCACAACACAGAAAATAACAAGGACTAAGATAGTATAATAGAATGATGGGAGTGCAACAATGTGGGCACGAAAGATAACTAACATAATTAGAGTGGAGCCGAAAGATGTGCTACAGAGAATAACTGATCTAATTAACTATCGTCACAGAGCACAAATGAGAACTGCCGAAAGTAATGCAGTGAAGTAAATTGAACCAGTGGTGCTCGATGGCGACAAAGAGATTTGGTAGACCAGTTCACCCTTCTGCCAAAGGGCTACATCTGGTTGGAGGGGCTGTGACTGAACACGGAAGATAAACTCCCTTCACCTTATTCTCCTTCAACTCGAATCTGATCAGACTCCAGTTGATTTCACTCGTGGTAGATACTTGTCGGCGATCTCCAAACCTTCGGTCGACCTTCGCGAACCACAATTACTCTTGGTTACTGAAGATCTAGCTCGGTGAAGACAACAACTCTTCAACACTCGAGCTGAAACCTATCCATCTAGAGAGTGCGCAGCTCTCAAGAGTAATAGGTATAAGAACTCTAACTCAGAACTACTGTGATGCTCAACCATTGTCTAAGTTTAGGCTCTTGATTTTTCTCTCGGTGGATCTTTAACTCAAATCACTCAGAGAGGGGGTGCTCAAATCAATCTTCTCAGAAATCTTAAGCGGAGCAGCCATCGAACAAAGCCGGCACAGGGTGGCTATTTATAGCCGGAGCCTTCCCTGGTGGGAAATGACCATTTTGGACATGCGGTCCAGCCAATGGCCAATCGACACATTTACAATGGTCGGATTTTGGAGCAACGGTAACATTGCTTGAGGAAAAAGCAATGCTAACTCCCCTGTCTGAGAAAAATCTCTCGCAGCAAAGAAGATCACAGTCTCTTGCTGGCAAGTATTTGCTTGGAACACAGAGATTTCTCTCGCAACTTTCATAGGCTTTGGGCTAAGCATCATAGCGGATCTAAGATTCGAGAATCTATACCGCTATTAATAGTACAGAGGTCCTATGACTCAAATGAACGAAAGAAGAACAATGAAAAGAATACTACGTCTTCACTTTGTCTTTGACTTCCGTTCGCTGCAGTTAATTTCTTCGGACAACAACACTGAACCAAATGCTTCGCTTCAGCAGTAAAATTTCGAGGGGATAATTCCTTCACATCAATCTTCTTGTCTACATGACTTTAACAGATGTTGCTCATTCTTCTCTGCAACGCAGATATACTTCAGTGAAGTTCCTCGAACTTGGCATCGGAGACAACATTCTCTTTGGTTTCTGTATGGATTATTTCTCTCTATATGCACGAGCAAACAAATCAGTCCATACCTATTTTTGTCAACAATCTCCAAAACACAGGAAGGCAGATATTGCACCAACAGACTTCGAGTCATCCGGATCAATGTCAAAACTAGCATCGACATAACCCTTTACGATGAGCTCTTCGTCACCTCCATACAAGAGAAACATTTCCTTAGTCCTCTTTACGTACTTAAGGATATTTTTGACTGCTACCCAGTGATCTACTCCTGGATCACTATGGTACCTACCTGCCAAACTTATGGCGAGGCACACATCAGGTCTAGTACACAACATGGCATACATTATAGAGCCTATATATGGTTGAGGCATAGGGGATGACGTTCATCCTTTCTCTTTTTTCTGCCGTGGTCAGACTTTGAGTCTGACTCAACTTTATACCTTGCAACACAGGCAAGAACCCCTTCTTTGACTGGTCCATTTTGAACTTCTTCAAAATATTGTCATCAAATCTATGTGCTTTGTGAAATTCATATCAAGCATCTTGATCTATCTCTATAGATCTTGATGCCCAATATGTAAGCAGCTTCACCCAGGTCTTTGATTGAAAAACTCTTGTTCAAATAACCCTTTATGCTTTCCAGAAATTCTATATCATTTCCTACCAATAATATGTCATCCACATATAGTATTAGAAATGTTGTAGATCTCCCACTCACTTTCTTGTAAATACAAGCTTCTCCGTAAGTTTGTATAAATCCAAAAGCTTTGATCACCTCATCAAAGTGTATATTCCAATTCTGAGATGCTTGCACCAGTCCATAGATGGATCGTTGGAGCTTGCACACTTTGTTACCTTCCTTAGGATCGACGAAACCTTCCGGTTGCATCATATACAACTCTTCCTTAAGGAAATCGTTAAGGAACATTGTTTTGACGTCCATGTGCCAGATTTCATAGTCGTAATATGTGGCAATTGCTAACATAATTCTAACAGACGTCAGCATAGCTACGGGTGAGAAAGTTTCATCGTAGTCAACTCCTTAAACTTGTCGAAAACCCTTTCCAACAAGTCGAGCTTTATAGACGGTGACATACCATCAATGTCTGTGTTCTTCTTAAGGATCCATTTGTTCTCAATGGCATGCCGGTCATCGAGCAAGTCCACCAAAGACCATAGTTTGTTTTCATACATGGATCCTATGTCGGATTTCATGGCCTCAAACCATTTGTTGGAATCCAGGCTCATTATTTCTTCTTCATAGTTCGTAGGTTCGCCGTTGTCTAACAACATGACTTCCAGGACAGGATTACCATACCACTCTGGTGTGGAATATGTCCTAGTCGACCTATGAAGTTCAGTAGTAACTTGATCTAAAGTTTCATGATCATCATCATTAGCTTCCTCTCCGGTTGGTATAGGCATCACGGGAACTGCTTTCTGTAATGTGCTACTTTCCAATTCGAGAGAAGGTACGATTACCTCATCAAGTTCTACTTTCCTCCCACTCACTCTTTTGAGAGAAACTCCTCCTATAGAAAGGACCCATTCTTGGCAACAAAGATCTTGCCCTCGGATCTGGGGTAGAAGGTGTACCCAATGGTCTCTTTAGGGTATCCTATGAAGACGCACTTCTCTGCTACGATAGCTTAGGTTTCTTGCCAAACCATAATTCATACGGTGTCGTCTCAACGGATTTAGAAGGTTCCCTATTTAAAGTGAATGCTGCTATCTCTAATGCATAACCCCAAAATGATAGTGGCAAATTGGTAAGAGACATCATAGAATGCACCATATCCATTAAAGTATGATTACGACATTCGGACACACCATTACGCCGTGGTGTTCCAGGTGGCGTGGGTTGTGAAACAATTCCACATTGTCTTAAATGCGTGCCAAACTCATAAGTCAAATATTCACCTCCACGATCAGATCGTAGAAACTTTATTTTCTTGTTACGATGATTCTCCACCTCATTATGAAATTCCTTGAACTTTTTGAATGTTTCAGACTTGTGTTTCATTAAGTAAATATACCCATGTCTACTCAAATCATCCGTGAAGGTAAGAAAATAACAATATCCACCGCGTGCTTCAACACTCATCAGACCACATACATCGGTATGTATTATCTCCAATAAGTCACTTGCCCACTCCGTTGTTTCGAGAAACAGGGTTTTAGTCATCTTGCCCATAAGGCATGGTTCACATGTGTCAAATGATTCATAATAAAGTGATTCCAAAAGTCTATCGACATGGAGTTTCTTCATGCACTTTACACCAATATGACCTAAGCGGCAGTGCCACAAGTATGTGGTACTATCATCATTAACTTTGCATATTTTGGCATCGATATTATGAATATGTTTATTATTACGACCGAGATTCAACAAGAATAAACCATTCACAAGGGGTGCATGGCCATAAAAGATATTATTCATATAAATAGAACAACCATTATTCTCCGACTTAAATGAATAACCGTCTCGCAATAAAAAAGATCTAGATATAATGTTCATGGTTAACTTAGGCACCAAATAACAATTATTTAGGTTTAAAACTAATCCCGAACGTAGACGTAGAGGGAGCGTGCCGACGGCGATCGCATCAACCTTGGAGCCATTTCCAATGCGCATCGTCACCTCGTCCTTAGCTAGTCTCCGTTTATTCTGCAGCTCCTGTTTCAAGTTACAAAAATTAGCAACCGAACCAGTATCAAATACCTAGGAGCTACTACGAGCACTAGTAAGATACACATAAATAACATGTATATCAAATATACCTTTTTTGACCTTGCCAGCCATCTTATCTGCCAAGTACTTGGGCAGTTCTGCTTCCAGTGACCATTCCCCTTGCAATAGAAGCACTCAGTCTCAGGTTTGGGTCCAGCCTAGGGTTTCTTCACGGGAGCGGCAGCTGGCTTGCCATTCTTCTCGAAGTTCCCTTTCTTTCCCTTGCCTTTCTTGAAACTAGTGGTCTTGTTAACCATCAACACTTGATACTCCTTCTTGATTTCTACTTCCGTGGCCTTAAGCATCACGAAGAGCTCAGGGATCATATTCTCCATCCCTTGCATATTATAGTTTATCACAAAGCCTTTGTAGCTCGGTGGGAGTGACTGGAGAACTCTGTCAATCGCTGCTTCATCCGAAAGATTAATTCCCAACTGATTCAAGCGGTTGTAGTACCCAGACATTTTGAGTACGTGCTCACTAGCAGAGTTGTTCTCCTCCATCTTGCAGCTAAAGAACTTGTCAGAGGTGTCATACCTCTCAACCCGGGCATGAGCCTGAAATACCAATTTTAGCTCCTGGAACATCGCATATGCTCCGTGGTGCTCAAAACATCTTTGGAACCCCGGTTCCAAGCCATAAAGCATGGCGCACTTAACTATCTGTAGTCATCATTTCTTGTCTACCAGACGTTCATAGCGTCCAGGTTTGCGGGAGAGGGTGGTTCACCTAGCGGTGCATTAAGGACGTAAACTTTCTGTGCAACAGTAAGGATAATCCTCAAATTACGGACCTAGTCCGTATAGTTGCTTCCATCATCTTTCAACTTAGCTTTCTCTAGTTACGCATTTAAATTCAGGTAGCTATAGAGTGAGCCATTGATCTACAACATAATTTGCAAAGAAATTAAGACTATGTCATGATAATTGGTTCAGTTGTGAACTCCCACTTAAATCAACATCCCTCAAGTTGTCAAAGTAATACACGATCCAAATCAACTAACCTATGTCTGATTATCACGTGAGATGGGGTGGTCATCAATGGTGAACATCTCCATGTTCATCATATCTACTAATGACTCATGTTCGACCTTTCAGTCCTCCGTGTTCTGAGGCCATGTTTGTACATGCTAGGCTCATCAAGTTTAACCCAAGTATTCCGCATGTGTAAAACTGGCTTACACTCGTTGTATGCGAACGTAGAGTCTATGACACCCGATCATCACGAGGTGCTTCGAGACAAAGAATTTTCGCAATGGTGCATACTTAGGGAGAACACTTTTTATCTTGAAATTCAGTGAAGGGATCATCTTGTAATGCTACTATCGTCCTAAGAAACATAAGATGCATAAAAGGATAAACATCACATGCAATCAATATGTGACATGTATGGCCAACATCATCTTGTGCTTTTGATCTCCATCTCCAAAGTACCAACATGATCTCCATCGTCACCGGCATGACACCATGATCTCCATCATCATGCCGTCGTATGGTTGTCTCCGCTAACTATTGCTTCTATGACTATTGCTAACTCATAGAGATAAAGTAAAGCAATTACATGGCGTTTAATGATTGACACGCAGGTCATACAATAAATTAAAGACAACCCTATGGCTCCTGCCGGTTGCCATACTCATCGACATGCAAGTCGTGAACCTATTACAAAACATGATCATCTCATACATCAACATATATCACATCACGTTTTAGCCATGCCACATCACAACATGCCCTGCAAAAACAAGTTAGACGTCTTCTACATTGTTGTTGCAATTTTACGTGGCTACTAGAGCAAAATATAATAACCGTTCTTATCTACGCAAAACCACAACTGTGATATACAAGCTGCCTTTTAACCTTCTACAAGGATCGCCGTTGTCAAATGAGATTGAACTAAGGTCGGAGAGACAGACACCCACAAAGCCACTTTTATGCAATACAAGTTGCATGTTAGTCAGTGGAACCGGCCTCTTGCGTGGGGACAAGTAAGGTTGGTCCGAGCCGCTTCATCGACAATACCGTCGAATCAAAATAAGACAAAGAGGGTAAGAAATTTGAACATCAATGCCCACAATTTCTTTGTGTTCTACTCATGCATATACATCTACACATAGACCTAGCTCATGATGCCACTGATGGGGAACGAAGAATGAAAATCAAAAAAATTCCTACAAACACCCAAGATCTAATTTAGGAGATGCATAACAACGAGAGGGGAGTGTGTCTACATACCCTTGTAGACCAAAAGTGGAAGCGTATAAAACACGGTTGATGTAGTTGTACTCTTCGCGATCCAATCGCAATCCAACCAATCTAGCACCAAATGGACGACACCTCCTAGTTTAGCACACGTGCGGCTCGGTGACATCTCCTCCTCCTTAATCCAGCAAGCGAAGGGGAGAAGTAGATGGGATCACAACCAGCACGCCGGCGTGGTGGTGATGGTACGCCAGCAGGACTTTGCCAAGCCAAGATGGGACGAGGTGGTGGGAGAGACGGGGAGAGGCCAAGGGAAGAGTTTGGTGTGTCTGCCCCCCTGCGCCCCTCCCCTCTTTTTATAGGTGTGGGGGGGGGATGCCACCCTCCAAGCAAGGGGGCCGCCCCCCCTTTCCAAGTCAGGGGGTGGATGCCCCCCTCAAGCCAGGCCCCTTTGGCCGCATGGGCCTGGTGGGGTGCGGCCATCCTGGCCCATGTAGGCCTAGGGCACCCACTAAAGGTCCATGTGGACCTCTAGGGCTAGTTGGTCCCTTCGATGGACCTCCGTGTAATGACCCCAGACCGACGCTCCAGACGCCTTCTATTTATTTTCATTGTTCCCGTGTGTTTCATTTGTTTGTTGCATTCATCATCTCATCATTTGCATTGCATCGGCATTCCGTTGCTGTCATTTTTCAAAACTTGCATCCGTTCGTAGTTGTCGCTTTTTCCTCACCTCCGTTGACCTTTCTCAGACCAACCGTTCTTTTGTTGTCCAACCCTTTAACCCTCTCTGCATAGAACTCAGACCCCTCGCGCGTGTCCGAAAGCTTCCCCGAACCCGAACCGCTTGATCGTCACCGGCGAATCCAGATCAACCCCGAACATCCCCAAAAAAAATCGGTTTATTCATTGGACTCCCCTAGCCTATTTTTTCAATCGTACGATCTAGATCGAAGAGACACTAAACCTACTCCTTTCTCTATATATAGACCACCTACTTGCCTATCCCTAGATCTTAATCTGTCCCATCCACCCATTCCCTTCGGCCGCCGCCACTCCTCTCCCTCGGGATCCATCCCCAACCAACCAGCCTCCACCTTCCCCGATCCAACGCGCCCGAGCTCCACCTCGCGTGCCCGCCTCCTCGTCCTCCTGCCCGCAGCAGCCTCTGCCACAAGCCCTCATAGCCACCTTGCCTCCTCCTCCCGTCCTCTTCTTCGTCTTCCCCTCTCTCTCTCTCTCTCTCTCTCTCTCTCTCTCTCTCTCTCTCTAATCCCTCTCTCTCTTTCTCTCTCAATCTGTGTGTTCAGGAGCTCCGCCTGACACCATGGCCGACGGCCTCCTCAAGTTCGGTCCGCCCTGCCCCGCCTCCCTTCATGGGAGGTCCTATGTGACGCAGAACGCGTCAAGTTGCTGGGGTATCGCACAGGGAACCTAGTTGGCGGGCTTAGTGGGCCACACGCGCGATTCTTGTGTTTGAACACAGCCGACAGGGGACAGCTGATCTGGGCCGGCCCATTTGTGGCTGCGCGCGATGAAAAATGAACAAAAATGTGCATCCCAGGTGGGTATCGAAACAGAGACCTGCAGCATGCAAGCTAAAGCTGCTCGCCAATGCAGCACACTTAGGGTGTGTTTGGTATCTGTCATCAAGTGGAATGGAATGGGTCCAACCCGTGCTCAGCCCGCATTCTCGTGTTCGGTACACACGCGGAACGAGAACCCACTCGTTTCCTCAGAAGGAATATTCGGCCTAGATCCGTAACCAAGTCATTCCTCCAAATCGACCGGACGACACGGAACCGCTCGCTCTCGTCTAGTGTCTCCCTCTCAGTGCAACTATTAAAGAAAAAATAGAAGCGGCAAAACTTGAAGAACAGCTCCCAAAAAAGTGTGCATAAGTAGGATCAAGCACACGACCTAACATGAGTCAAGCACGTCCCTACACACTTCAGTACATAAATTTTGTTGTCGAAATCAGATTATATAAACTACTTTTGAAATTTTGAACATAATTTTTCTTTTTCACAAAAGTAAATGCTTTTGACAATCAAACAACTTTGTAAATACTAGAACATTTTTGGGAATCTAAAAAAAAATCAAAAAATGCAACAAAATTTAAATCTAATAAATTTTTCGAAACTACGAACAACTTTTTGATAATGCGAACATTTTTCAAAAAACAGAAACAAAAATGGAAAACACGAACAATTTCCGAAATTATGAAGAAGTATTTCAAAATGCAGACATTTTATGAAATTCCACAAACATTTCTAAAATTTATGAACATTTTTTAATTTGATAATAAATTTTGAGAACCTGAACATTTTTTAGATTGAGAACAAATTTTGAAAACCTGAACATTTTTTAATTTGAGAACTAATTTTGAAAACATGAACACTTTTTAATTCGAGAACAAATTTTGAAAACATGAATATTTTGTGAAAAACACAAATGTTTTATGAAATTGCCCAAACATTTTTAATTTATGAACAAATTTTGAAAACATCATTATTTTTTAATTTGCGAACAAATTTTAAAAACAGGAACATTTTTTGGAAAACGTGAATATTTTATGAAATTCCACAAAGTTTTTCTAAATCTTCAAACAAATATTGAAAACACGAACATTTTGAAACTTTTCAACTAAATTTGAAAACTGGATTAATGCGCGAACATTTTTTTAATTTGTGAACAAAACCTGAAATTTTGATTTTTGTTGGAATATTTTAAATTTCTTTGAATATTCAAACATTTTTATAAATAAGTGAACAAATTTGGGGTTAGCAAACGCTTTTGAAATTTCTAAACAAAATTTGAAAACAGAAACATTTTTTGGAAAATGAACAATTGTTGAAAATTGCAAACATTTTTGAAATTTATGAATATTTGTTGAAAAAGGAAAAATAAACTCAAAAATAAAAATGAGAAATGAAAGAAAATAAAAAAAGGAAAGAAAAGAAACCAAAAAAAGGAGAGAAAAGAAAGGAAAAGAAACAGGAAAAAACTAAAAATAAAAAACAAAAAAGAAATAAGAAAAAAGGGCTTGGGAACCTCCTAGAAAGTTGCAAAACTGAAGAAAAGAAAATTGCGAACGACCTAGATGGTTCCCAGAACAGTAAATCGCTCAAAGGATTAACGGGCCGGCCCATCCCGAGCGATCTTCGATCTTTCCCTGTGCGTCCCCCCGACAGCTTGCCGCAGCGAGCGGCAAATAGGGATTTCCTCCCTTCATTCCCGACCGCCCCACGACCCTGCGTCCCTGCCGAAGCCCGCGCCAAGTCCCTCGCAAGCCGCCGCCCTGGATCTCATTTCCGGCCCGAGAGCCCGCGACTCCCGCCGGACCTCCGCCTCACCCCGCTTGTCCGCTGACGCCGCCTGCTGTTGTCCCCGGCGCTGACAGCCGCCGTCGCTGCTCTGCTTCTTGTCGAGCAGAGGAGCTCGCTCGTCCCGTGCCAATGCCTCCCAGTGCGTGTGGGTCGCATCTCACCCCGGCCTAGCGTCGTCCTACCTCATGCTGCTCAAGGCCCAGCCTGCTTCCCCTCGACCTGCTCTGCCTCGGCCCAGCCCAATGTGAGCGCTCCTCTACTGCAATGCCTCGCTCGGTGCGCGAGATAGTTGTCCAGCGCTCACTCTGTTCCAGCAGTTTCGGCCCGATACATATTTTTTTCAGTTGGACGAATTTAGCTAATTTCCACGGATTTACTATTTTATAGAAAAGTCCCTCTAGATCATGCAAATAATAACTTCATAACCGTGCATCGGATTAAAACGAACTATATATGTAAAATGCTTAGAGTTTCACGTAGTTTAATAATATCCAATTTGCATCCATGATAAAAATGTTTAAAATTGTTGTTTGCATTTATTTGCATGATGACATGTTAAAATGGTTTATTTCATAACTGATTAACCGTAGCTCCGAATTAAATAAACTTTATATGTAAATGGGGTGAAAAAAATGCATAGATTAACATGGTGCACTTATTTTGCATGTTTAACAAATCTAAAATATGGTTTTAGGCAGAACAGTACCAAATTCAAAAATTGCATATGAGGGTTTTTTGGAATTGTTGTTTGTTGTTCCGACCTCATTTAAACTTGCCTCGGTAGTTTTATTATGCCTCACCTCTTGCCATGTTAACCAACATTTAATATTGTTGGGTACATAAATGAGAGAGAACTAAATAACTGAATGTGGTGTTTCGTCAATATGCAACTCGTTGCATATTGAGCTTCACTTAATTTGTAGTATTTGATTGTTGCACTTTGCCATGACATGAATTATTAAAATGGATATGCATCATACTTGATTGTGCATCATGCCATGATTATACTTGTGTGTTTACCATGTTGTTTTGCTTCTTTTCGGTTGTGTCTCTTCTCGATAGTTCCGGTTACATTGCGATCATGAGGATTCATTCAACTACGTTGGTTTGTCTACTTCATGGATTCGATCTTCTTCCTAGCGAGATTTCAGGCAAGATGACCATTACCTTGGATACCACTACTATCTTTGCTTGCTAGTTGTCTCGATGCTATCGCTATGTCGCGCTACCTACCACTTGTTTATCAAGCCTCCGAAATTTCCATGATAAGCCTCTAACCTTTTCCACCTTCCTAGCAAACCGTTGTTTGGCTATGTTACCGCTTGCTCAGCCCGTCTTATAGCTTTGCTAGTTACAGGTGCAGTGTAGGTTGTTCTATGTTGGGACATGCATATCATGGGATATCATAATATCTCTTATTTAATTAATGCATCTATGTACTTGGTAAAGGGTGGAAGGCTCGCCCTTTTGCCTGGTGTTTTGTTCCACTCTTGCCTCCCTAGTTTCTGTCTTACCGGTGTTATGTTTCTTGATTTGCGTTCCTTACACGGTTGGGGTTTATGGGCCCCCTTGACAGTTCGCTTTGAATAAAACTCTTCCAGCAAGGCCAAACTTTGGTTTTACCATTTGCCTAATAACAACTAAAACTTGCATAGGGACGGGCTAGCACCCGAGGATAATTAATCAACAACCCGGGCCAGTGCTCCTCATGAGTGTTGGTCCAAACTAGAGCACTATGCGGGGCCGCCCCTGGGCAACTTGGGGTCTTTTGGCACCTATACGCATAGCTCATCCGTCGTGGCCTGAGACGAGAGACGCGGCGGCTCCTATCGGGGCTTCGACACGTCGGGTGGTCTTGCTGGTTTTGTTTTATCATTGTCGAAATGTCTTGTGCACCGGGATTCCGAGCTTGACCGGGTTGTCTCGAGATTGAGGTTTTTCCTCATCGGATCGTGAGAGTTTATGATGGACTAAGTTGGGACACCCCTGCAGGGTTAAATCTTTTCGAGAGCCGTGCCCGCGGTTATGGGTGACTTGGAAATTTATAATATCCGGTTGTAGAGAACTTGACACTAAACTTCAAATAAAATACACCAACCGCGTGTGTAACCGTGGCTGTCTCTTTTCGAGCAAGTTCGGGAAGAGAACACGGTGGGGTTACATTTGACTCATAAGTAGTTCAGGATCACTTATTGATCATTACTAGTTTGCGACTGTTATGCGTAGTTACTCTTCTCATTATTGCACTCGTAAGTTAGCCACCATACAATGCTTTGTGCTTGCTTCAACCTCACCACTTATCCATTCCATACCCATTAAGCTTTGCTAGTCTTGATACCCATGGTAATGGGATTGCTGAGTCCTCATGGCTCACAGATTACTACAACAACAGTTGCAGGTACAGGTAAAGTGATGCTTTGACGTGAGAGCGATGCATGTTTGCTTTGGGAGTTCTTCTTCTGCTTCTTCTTCTTCATCGATCATAGGATAGGTTCTGGGTTGGGAGCCTGGGATTAGCAGGGTGGATGTCGTTCTTCTTTTTCGTTTGATTTCATCCATAGTCGGATCCTGCTCTTCTGTATGATGGTTGCTATGTATTGATGTATTGATGTATTCATTATGTAGCTTGTGGTGAGTGTAAGCCTTTATCTGGTATTCTAATATATTCAGTACATGGTATGTTGTAATGATATCCACCTTGCGATGCGCTCAAAATGCGGTTGTGCCTCAATCATGAATTCATCACATGATTGGGATATAATTGCATCTTGGGCGCTGCAAGTTGGTATCAGAGCCTTACCGACTGCAGGAGCCCCCTTGATTGATCGAACCATTGCCATTGTTGAGTCTAGAAAAAAACCATTTTGAGTCTAGCTATAGATATCGGAGAGTAGGAGTTCTTTTTACTCCTTATCCCCTTCGTCACTCTGGTGAGGATTTGTGACGTAGGTGTTTTGATTGCACTACTCTTCCCACTCAATTTTTTTTAGGATCACGCGGGTATTGTTGGAATCGTTGCGATATCGATGTGACGGGAATTCTGTTCTTGGTGCCTCCTGACATTTAGGGGTTGTGGCAGTGTCCCGGGGAGTTGAGCTGCAAGGTGTTTTCGTCACAGTGGTTATCGTTTCAGTTCCGGAATACCAGAGGACGCCGACATCGAAAACCCTTCTATACTCTTTGTGGTGAGAGTAGTTTGGCGCCACCTAGTACTGGGAAGAGCAATCAGATGTATTGCCACAGTTAGTATAGCTGCTGTCTTTCGAAGGTCTGAGGTACATAGTTTCCGAGATTCTTGGTTATGTGTTGAGGAGGCAGTACATTTGGAGCGTAGAATTCTGCTAGGAGTTATGTGATGATATTTTGCTCCTTGTACTTGTTGTACCAGATTCCATAACTGAAAGTTTCGGGAGTTCATAGGTGGGAATTCAAGTAGTTACCCATGATATCTTCCTGACAGATGTATGATATGAGATTGGGGTTCGACGTCTATTTGTCCGCCTGTTGATGGTCATTTTTACAGTGGTCTCGTTGTGTCTTAATGAGCCCTGTGTAGCTTTGCTATGGCTCGGGGACGCTTCGTATGTCATGTGCACTGCCTTGTACATGATGGTGCTGTATGATCGAGCCCGTGTGGGCCCCACCATGAAAATTTCAGACAAAATCTCTATCATATGTTTGTTCCGGTTTATTCTGCAAGCCAAATCTTTTGTTTTGTTCTATTTGTGGTATTCGAGTTGCTTCGATGTCAAGTGCTGATTCCATACCTTTTCCTAAGCAGTGTGCTCATATTTCTATGGGAGTGCTAATCCTTATTGACAATCGATATTGTCGAGTCAATTCTTTTCCAACCGGTGCACTTCTCTTCAAGATGATCCTATCATTTTCCCCATTTGCAAGATCAATTCTCAGTTTTCTCAACAGTGTTTGTTTCATCCATCCCAAGTTGTCTTTGTTTTCGCACCATCCCACCCTTTTTCTTCAAGGACTCAAATTTCTTAATCAAGTATCCATTTTATCGAAATGAAGTCTCTTCATTCTTTTCTTCAATGTTCTTATCCGATGATTCTCATGAAGATGCTTAGGAGCTACAAGTTCATCATTCTTCATTCTCGTATTCTTTTCCAGTGGAGTCAATTCAAGCTTCGGTGTTAATCATATATCTTCCTTTTACTTCACATGTTTTTCCATGTCGAAATTTCTTATCCAAGGCTCTCTTATTTATTCACCTCTCTCTATTCATACCCGGAGTGCTGAAGATACCTCATAAGTTTCGTGTTTCCATTCTTATTCCGTTCAAGCTATTTCGAGGTTGTTATCTCATTCAAGCCATTTAAATCTTCCCGGTACATAATCTCTTTCTAAGCATTCGTTCCAATGGTGTTTCTTTTGAGTGGGCCCTAACCCACATGTCTTTTCCCAGAATCTTACCTGACTCTTCTAATTTCTCCCAAAGTTATTCACAAATTCGTTTCAAAGTTTGACGTAAGAATGAATTTTCATCAGTCAGATGCCTTCTCTGAGATCGCTTTCAAATTCTTTTCATCTTTGGCTCAACCTCTCTATTCTTCATTGTCCCAGAGCGTATCATTAATTTATGGTTGTGTTCCTCATCGTCGTTCTCAGTGTGAAGACCGAAGAAGAGTTTTTCTTCAATCCTTGTTCATTCTCTTGGAAGATTCAGGGTTCAAGCTTGTTGTTATCCTCTCAAATTGTTGTGAGAAATTATTTTCATGCCCATCCGAAGCATTTCATGAGTGCTTTCCATTTTATTCCTCCGAAGGCCATCATTTCAGAATTCTTCATTCTCAACTTTCAGCCCTCGTTCTCCAATTCTTTCGGTGCTTCGTTCACGTATTCTCAAGTCAGCTCATGATCTCTTCGTTTTCCTGTATATAAATTCTCTCAAGTATCTTCATTCATTTTCTATTTTTTCCCGGTGATGCTTTCCTTTTCTTTGTTCGTTCTTTTTAATTCTTACGGTGGTTCGTTCAAGACTTATGTTTCATTGTTATCATATCAATTCATTCGTTGTTTCTCCAATCCTACCGGTGAGTCATTCAAGATTTTCCCAAGTTTGCACTATATCTCTCCTCAATCCTTTTTCAATGAGAATAAGGAGTATGCCAAATCCTTTGCTTGTCATCAATTTAATTTGGTGAAGGATAAGCATAACGTAATTCTTATTCTTGTTTCCTCAAGGAGATTTAATTCCTTCTTCCAGAGATTGTTCATGATGAATGAATTCGTGACTCCAAGTGTTCTCATTCTTCTCTTTGCCGGAGTTCCAAGCTCTCTCAATTATCTCATCGCGAAGCTCCATCTAAAATCATTGCAAGCTTACAATTCTTGTTCTTTCAATCGGTGCTTCTTTTCCATCATCCTTTTATATCCGAAGTATTCCAAGAGGCTCAACATGGTGGTTCGTCAAGGAGTCCTTCATTCTCGAATCGTTCTTCAAGATTTTTCTTGAAGTTAAGATCCGCCAACCTATACTCTGAAATAAACATGGTGTTCGACACATGTTTTGTTTTGAGGAGTTCAAGCATATTTCATATTCCATTCCGACGTGCAAATCTTTTCTACCTTGTCTTTGAGGTGCTGCTTCTCATCTTTCATTCCTCTCAAGCAACTAATTGTTTCCGTTAGTGGCAGGATTTCACCTCAAGTTTTGTGATGTTTACATAAGCCCACGGGAAGCATATCTTTTCATTGTTGATCATCCAAGAACTCCGTTCGACCGTCCGTCCTTCATAAGGTTGCTCTTTCAAGTTTATCCTTGTGGTGCACGGTGTTGTTTTCTTCTCTGTTCTTTTCATTCCATTCTTTCATTTATCCCAGAGGCATTGTCTTGTTGCTCTCGGCAAGTATCGTCCCATCTTGTCAAGTTCATGCCCAAATCCTTCCATTTTCAACCGGAGTGTTGTCCAAATTCTTCTCTCCCTTGTTTATCCTGTTTCAACCGGAGTGGTTCCAAATTCTTTCTTGTCCATTGTGCTCGTCATTCATATCTTTGCAACCTCCATGTTTTTCATGGTGTTTTTTGTTCCCTATTTTCTAACGAAGTGTTTTCAACTCCTTTCATCTCAACGATCTTCTTTCCTTCAAGTTGTTCAACCGCCAAGGTTCTTTGGTTTCACTCGATTGTCAAGAAGCAACTTAGTATTACCTCTTCTCTCTGTTTTCATCCCTAGATCTCGGGGCGAGATCTCTTGTAAGTGGGGGAGAGTTGTAACAACCCGAGACCGACGCTCCAGACGCCTTCCATTTCTTTTCATTATTGCCGTGTGTTTCATTTGTTTGTTGTATTCATCATCACATCATTCGCATTGCATCAGCACTCCATTGCTGTCATTTTTCAAAACTTTGCATCCATTCGTAGTTGCCGCTTTTTCCTCACCTCTGTTGACCTTTCTCAGACCAACCGTTCTTTTGTTGTCCGACCCTTTAACCCTCTCTGCACAGAACTTAGACCCCTCGCACGTGTCCAAAAGCTGCCCCGAACCCGAACCGCTTGGTCGTCACCGGTGGATCCAGATCAACCCTGAACATCCCCAAACATTTTTGGTTTATTCATTGGACTCCCCTAGCCTATTTTTTTGATCGTACGATTTAGATCGAAGACACACTAAACCTCCTCCTTTCTCTATATATAGACCACGTACTTGCCTAACCCTAGATCCTAGTCTGTCCCATCCACCCATTCCCTTCGGCCGCCGCCACTCCTCTCCCTCGGGATCCATCCCCAACCAACCAGCCTCCACCTTCCCTGATCCAACGCGCCCGAGCTCCACCTCGCGTGCCCGCCTCCTTGTCCTCCATCCTCATGCCCGCAGCAGCCTCTGCCACGAGCCCTCACAACCACCTTGCCTCCTCCTCCTGTCCTCTTCTTCGTCTTCCCCCCCTCTCTCTCTAATCCCTCTCTCTCTCTCAATCTGTGTGTTCAGGAGCTCCGCCTGACGCCATGGTTGACGGCCTCCTCAAGTCCGGTCCACCCCGCACCGCCTCCCTTCATTCCCGACCGCCCCACGACCCTGCGTGCCTGTCGAAGCCCGCGCCAAGTCCCTCGCAAGCCACCACCCTGGATCTCATCTCCGGCCCGAGAGCCCGCGACTCCCGCCGGACCTCCACCTCGCCTCGCTTGTCCGCTGCCGCCGCTCGCTGTTATTCCCAGTGCTGACAGCCGCCATCGCTGCTCTGCTTCCTGTCGAGCAGAGGAGCTCGCTCGTCTCGCACCAGCACCTCCCAGTGCATGTGGGCCGCATCTCGCCCCGGCCCAGCGTCGTCCCGCCTCATGCTGCTCAAGGCCCAACCTGCTTCCCCTCGACCTGCTCTAGATCTGCCTCGGCCCAGCCCAATGTGAGCACTCCTCTACTGCAATTCCTCGCTCGGTGCGCAAGATAGTTATCCAACGCTCACTCTGTTCCAGTAGTTTTGGCCCGATACATATTTTTTCGGTTGGACGAATTTAGGTAATTTCTAGGTATTTATTATTTTACAGAAAAGTCCCTCTAGATCATGCATATAATAACTTCATAACCGTGCATCAGATTAAAACAAACTATATATGTAAAATGCTTAGAATTTCACATAGTTTAATAATATCCAACTTTCATCCATGATTAAAATGTTTAAAATTGTCATTTGCATTTATTTGCATGATGACATGCTAAAATGGTTTATTTCATAACTAATTAACGTAGCTCCGAATTAAATAAACTTTATATGTAAATGGGGGTGAAAAAAATGCATAGATTAACATGGTGCACTTGTTTTGCATGTTTAACAAATCTAGAAATATGGTTTTAGGCTGAACAGTACCAAATTCAAAAATTGCATATGAGGATTTTTTGGAATTGTTGTTTGTTGTTCCGGCCTCATTTAAACTTGCCTAGGTAGTTTTATTATGCCTCACCTCTTGCCATGTTAACCAACATTTAATATTGTTGGGTACATAAACGAGAGCAAACTAAATAATTGAATGTGGTGTTTCATCAATATGCAACACGTTGCATATTGAGCTTCACTTAATTTGTAGTTTTTGATTGTTGCACTTTGCCATGCCATGAATTATTAAAATGGACATGCATCATACTTGATTGTGCATCATGCCATGATTATGCTTGTGTGTTTACCATGTTGTTTTGCTTCTTTCCGGTTGTGCCTCTTCTCGATAGTTCCAGTTATGTTACGATCGTGAGGATTCGTTCGACTACGTTGGTTCATCTACTTCATGGATTCGATCTTCTTCCTAGCGAGATTTCAGGCAAGATGACCATTATCTTGGATACCACTACTATCTTTGCTTGCTAGTTGTCTCGATGCTATCGCTATGTCGCGCTACCTACCACTTGTTTATCAAGCCTCCCAAATTTCCATGATAAGCCTCTAACCTTTTCCACCTTCCTAGCAAACCGTTGTTTGGCTATGTTACCGCTTGCTCAGCCCCTCTTATAGCTTTGCTAGTTGCAGGTGCAGTGCAGGTTGTTCCATGTTGGGACATGGATATCATGGGATATCACAATATCTCTTATTTAATTCATGCATCTATATACTTAGTAAAGGGTGGAAGGCTCGGCCTTTTGCCTGGTGTTTTGCTTCACTCTTGCCGCCCTAGTTTCCGTCATACCGGTGTTATTTTCCTTGATTTGCGTTCCTTACATTGTTGGTGTTTATGGGCCCCCATTGATAGTTCGCTTTGAATAAAATTCTTCTAGCAAGGCCCAACTTTGGTTTTACCATTTGCCTAATAACAACTAAAACTTGCATAGGGACCGGTTAGCACCCGAGGATAATTAATCAACAACCCGGGCCAGTTTTCCTCATGAGTGTTGGTCCAAACTAGAGCACTGTGCAGGGCCACCCCAGGGCAAGTTGCGTCTTTTGGCACCTGTACACGTAGCTCATCTGTCATGGGCTGAGACAAGATACGTGTGGCTCCTATCGGGGTGCCGGCACATCGGGTGGTCTTGCTGGTTTTGTTTTACCATTGTCGAAATGTCTTGTGCACCGGGATTCCGAGCTTGATCGGGTTGTCACAAGATTGAGGTTTTTCCTCAGTGGATCGTGAGAGTTTATGATGGACTAAGTTGGGACACCCTTGCAGGGTTAAATCTTTTCGAGAGCTGTGCCCGCGGTTATGGGTGACTTGGAAATTTATAATATCCGGTTTTAGAGAACTTGCCACTAAACTTCAAATAAAATACACCAACCACGTGTGTAACCGTGACCGACTCTTTTCGAGCAAGTTCGGGAAGAGAACACGATGGGGTTATGTTTGACTCGTAAGTAGTTCAGGATCACTTATTGATCATTACTAGTTTGCGACCGTTATGCGTAGTTACTCTTCTCATTATTGCACTCGTAAGTTAGCCACCATACAATGCTTAGTGCTTGCTGTAACCTCACCACTTATCCATTCCATACCCATTAAGCTTTGCTAGTCTTGATACCCATGGTAATGGGATTGCTGAGTCCTCGTGGCTCATAGATTACTACAACAACAGTTGCAGGTACAGGTAAAGCGATGCTTTGACGTGAGAGCGATGCATGTTTGCTTTGGGAGTTCTTCTTCTGCTTCTTCTTCTTCATTGATCATAGGATAGGTTCCGGGTTGGGAGCCTGGGATTAGCAGGGTGGATGTCATTCTTCTTTTTTGTTTGATTTCATCCGTAGTCGGATCCTGCTCTTCTGTATGATGGTTGCTATGTATTGATGTTTTCATATATTCATGATGTAGCATGTGGCGAGTGTAAGCCTTTATCTGGTATTCTCATCTATTCAGTACATGGTGTGTAGTAATGATATCCACCTTGCTATGCGCTCGAAATGCGGTTGTGCCCCAATCATGAATTCATCACGTGATTGGGATAGAATCGCATCTTGGGCACTACACTCCGGAACCATTGGGTGCCCCCCGGTACGCTCTCGGTGGACCCCCGAACTTTTCTGGAACCCGAACAAAACATTCCCATATATAAATCTTTACCTCAGGACCATTCCGGAACTCCTTGTGACATCCAGTATCTCATCCGGGACTCCGAACAACCTTTGGTCACTGCTACTTGTGAGCTGCGTTGGGATTTCCTCGAAGAGGAGAGGACAATGCAGTACAGTAGAGATAAGTATTTCCCTCAGTTAAGAACCAAGTTTATCAATCCAGTAGGAGAACCACGCAACACCTTGTTAGCAGCACCTACACACAAAATAACAAATACTTGCGCCCAACGTGAACAAGGGGTTGTCAATCCCTCGGCGGTTAATTGCAAGGATTAAATCTCGTATTTATAGATAGATAGCACTAAAATACAAAAAAAAATAAAGTAAATAAAATTGCAGCAAGGTATTTTTAGGATTTTAATATAGGATAAAAGTAGACCCGGGGGCCATAGTTTTCACTAGAGGCTTCTCTCTTGAAAATAGCAGACGGTGGGTAAACAAATTATTGTTGGGCAATTGATAGAAAAGTAAATAATCATGAAGATATCCAAGGCAATGATCATGTATATAGGCATCATGTCTGAGTCAAGTAAACCGAGTCCTGCCTGCATCTACTACTATTACTCCACACACTGACCGCTATCGAGCATGCATCTAGAGATTAAGTTCATAAAGAACGGAGTAACGCCTTAAGCAAGATGACATGATGTAGACAAAGTAAACTCACACATGAATAAACCCCATCTTTTTATCCTTAATGGCAATGATACAATACGTGTCATGTCCCTTTCTGTCACCAGGATTGAGCACCGCAAGATCGAATCCATCACAAAGCACCTCTCCCATTGCAAGAAAAATCAATCTAATTGGCCAAACCAAATCAATAGATCGGAGAGAAATACAAAGCCATAATAATCATGCATAAAAGAGTTCATAGAAGACTCAAATAATATTCATAGATAATCTGATCATAAACTCACAATTTATCGGATCCCAACAAACATACCGCAAAAATTGATTTCATCGAATAGAACTCCAAGAACATCGATGTGAACATTGTATTGAAGATCAAAGAGAGAGAAGAAGCCATCTAGCTACTAGTTATGGACCCGTAGGTCTATGGTAAACTACTCACACATCATCGAAAGGGACGCAAGGTTGATGTAGAGCCCCTCCGTGATCGATTCCCCCTTCGACAGAGTACCGGAGAAGGCCTCCAGATGGGATCTCATGGGACAGAAACTTGCGGCGGCGGAAAAAGTATTTCGGGTGGCTCTCTGATGTCAGAGAAATATTTGAGTATTTATAGAGGTGGAATTAGGTCAAGAGGTTCCATGAGGGCCCCACAAGCCTGGGGGCCCACCCCCTAGGGCGCGCCTCTCGAGCTTATCGCTCCCTCGTGGCTCGTCATGTCTTCTCCCGAACCTTCCAGGGCCTCTTCTAGTCCAGAAAAAATTAATCCAAAGTTTTTTCTCCGTTTGGACTATGTTTGATATTGGTTTCCTGAAAAGCCAAAAACAAGCAAAAAACAGCAACTGGCACTTGGCACTAAGTTAATAGGTTAGTCTCAAAAAATGATATATAATTGCATAAAGTTGCATATAAAACATCCAAGATTGATAATATAATAGCATGGAACAATAAAAAATTATAGATACATTGGAGACGTATCTGTCACCAATGTAAATATCCTAATACTACTGTAGCGTCATCGAACATTAAGCATGCGACCCTACGGGTTCAAGGATCATGTAGACATGACCGAGACACCTCTCGGGTCAATAACCAATAGCGGGACCTGGATGCCCATATTGATTCCTACATATTCCATGAAGATCTTTATCGGTTGAACCATGATGTCAAGGATTCAGTTAATCCCATATGCAATTCCCTTTGTCCGGCGATATGTTACTTGCCTGAGATTCGATCATTAGTATCTCCATACCTAGTTCAATCTCGTTACCGGAAAGTCTCTTTACTCGTTCCGTAATACAAGATCCCATGACTAAACTCATTAGTCACATGAATCTTCTTGTGATGTTGTATTACCGATAGGGCCCAGAGATATCTCTTTTTCACACAGAGTGACAAATCCCAGTCTCGATCCATGCGACCCAACAGACACCATCTGTTGTGACCCAACACATAGCAATACACATCATACCTACGCACAACATGCAAGTATGTGTTGGTACAACATGACATCACAACATAACTCTGTGACTCAAAGTACTTATTTAAGAGGCTCCGAAGAGCCATACATAACATGATATTACAAACATGGGTCTCATGGCCCAACATACAAAGTCATACAAGCAACGGAAGCATAAAGCTGTCTGAGTACAAACAGCTGAAAAGAAAGAAGGCTAGAAAGCCTGTCTATCTACAAGAACCTCCATAGGAATCAGACCTCTGTCTGGGATTCCCAAGCTACTCATCAAAGCCAACATGGAACTACTAGTGAGACTGAAGTCTCCTCTACAAAACATAAATTAGGAAAACGTAAGTAAAATTGTACAAAGCAAGAATTACATCATAACTAACTATTTATGCATCAGTATCAACAAGGGGGTTGTGGAGTTTAACTGCAGCAAAGCCGGCTTTGACTCGGTGGCTATCCTGTACTATGACCACCAGTAACTTCTTTGAGGTGAGAAGGCGCACACGAGTCCACATATTCACCATATCAATACACTACTATGGATCCTCTCCCGTCTCCCTATGAGAAGGCCATCCATAGCACTCACGCTTACCTTGCACATTTTAGAGTATCCACTTCAAGTTATCTATGAACCATATAAGTCTCCAAGTAGTCCATATCCGAGGACACGGCTATTCGAATAGATCATATTACCCTGCAGGGGTGTACTTCCTCACACATGCTCTCACCACTTACCACCATATACACATCATGTATCTCAGCAACCTTCAAGCGAAAGCCTCGCGAGGGTGTCGTCCACAACTTGACTAACCATGCAAGACTCTAGTCCAGGTTTATTGCCTATCTGAGGCTGAACCCGCAAGGGAAGTCCGGCCGAAGTTTCCATCATGGCCCCAAATGATGTGTGCAGGGTTTCCAAGTCCACCATCCGGGTGACACTTGGTATACCGGGCCACGATGCCTAGTCTGTCCCAAGCCCACATGTATCGGGTGCCACTTGGTAGACTACTAACACAACCTACAAACACCAGAAATTAGTTGCAACTCTTGGACACAGATCAAGGCGATTAATAAGCCGAGAGGGGTCGAGTTACCGGAACCCAATGTGTGGTAGTAGCTAGTCTTGGATAACATACATAGAACTCAGTTCTTAAGGACAGTCTTAATGAGACAACCCACCATGTACTCCTACATGGCCTCTCATCGCTACCTTTACCAAATCGTGTTCACACACTTAGCTCTCAACATCAGGACATGATCATAACACTCCAAGTCATCCCCGATGAATCAGACCCGACATAACTCCAAGCAATACCAAGCATGACAAACAAGCATGGATGAGTAGTCACATCATGGCTCAAGCAAGTCCTACTCATGCTAGTGGGTTTTAACAATTTACTGTGGCAAAGATAGGTAATGTAGAGGAATGGGTTCAACTACCGCAACATGTAGCAGTTGCATTGTTGTTGTTGTCCTAATGCAATAACAGAGAGCAGGAGTGACAGAGTGGGATTGTATCGAGATGAACAAGGGGGGTTTGCTTGCCTGGCACTTATGAAGATAACACTGTTCTTCATCGGTGTCAACGATCACTGCGTTGGAACCATCTTCTACCGAGAAGGAACAACACCGGCAAACAGGAAAAGGAAACACATTCAATGCAATGCACAACCCAATGGATGACATGACAAGTTAAGGTACTGAATTGACCTAATGTAATAGTTAGTCATTTTAATTGAAGTGGAATTGAAACATATAGCAAATTCCAACTCCAAAACTAATTACCACATATTCCATAATCATGAATTGTCCTGGTTGGTGATTTTAACTTGCTCAAACATGGATGAGCATGGCATAAACAGATTCTTCATATTTTCTAATCATTTTTCATATATTAATTATTTTCATTGGAGTTACAATTTTTTTCTATGATTTTTAGAAGTTTTAAACATTTTTTGAAATTAATAAATCATTTTTGATTTATTTAAAATCCAGAAAATGTTTATGACGTCAGCCTGGTCAAGTGACGTTAGCAGGTCAACTGAGTCAAACCTGACCAGGGGGACCCACCTGTCAGGGACTCAGCACTAACTGGGGTCTTAATCTCGCGTTGACTGTGTTTTGACTGCTGTGGGGCCCGGCTGTCAGTGACTATGCGGGGTGGTTAATTAGTGCTAACAGTGAGGTTTAATCGGCGGCTAACCACCGGCATTAATCCAGCGTGACGGCAATCGCTGGCTGGCCATTTTTGGCTACGGATGGTCGCACGGGTAGGTCTGCTGGAACCAGCGCAACGAGGCGCGTCTGGTGGTGGTAGTAGCAGGTGCAGAGGAAGACAGTAGCGTCGCCGGTGTCAAGCTGGGCAGCGGTGGTGCTCAGGCTTGTGCAGCTGCATGGGTTTTAGCGTGAACTAGATCAAAAGGTGAGGTGCAACGGCTTTCTGGGAGCGCGACGAGCACTCTGGTGCGGCTGGAGCAAGCGGCAATGCTCGGGAGCATGGAGCTCGTTGGCCATGGCGGAAGCCAGAGCTCGAGGCTCGCGGGAATGGTAGCTATGGCACGAGCGTGAGAAAGGGGACATGGGGAAAATGGTCAGTGGATCACAGCGATGTGGATGGTGTATACGGAGGGGCCAGCGAGGCTTGGGATGGCGCAAATCAACCGAAGGCGTGCAACGGTGCAGAGGGGCGAGGCCGACCTCAATGACGTCTATAAAGAACGTCTGGGGACATGATCTTCAGCGTGGTGATGTGCTAGTCAATCACGAAGCTCCTGGGCATGCTCGAACAATGCATAGACGATGTTCGCTACAGAACAAAACACGGCGGCCGTCGGCTAGTCTCGGGTGGTACTCGAGATCGAGGCTAGAGGAGAGGGAGAAAGGTCAAGAGTGAGGTAGAAGGTAGAGGG
This sequence comes from Thinopyrum elongatum, assembly GCA_011799875.1. NCBI lineage: Eukaryota > Viridiplantae > Streptophyta > Magnoliopsida > Poales > Poaceae > Thinopyrum > Thinopyrum elongatum. The sequence goes on from CM022303.1 coordinate 393,181,768, forward strand.
GGTTCAGGGGCATCTCCAAGCACAGGGGATGGCATGGTGGGGCAAAGTAGGAGGTGGCACAGGACGTGGCTACGGCTGCGTGCGCGGGCGACATGCACCAGTGCCTACTGGCGCGGGGAAGAAGATGGTCCAGCCCCTGGTGGGCTGGGCTGTCCTGTTGGGCCGCCAGGTAAGTCAGGTAATTTCCTTTTCTCTTTTTCTTTCTGTTTTCTATTTTTCCGTTATTTAATCTTTTGCCACTATTTTTTGAATTCAAACAAAATTCAAACAATGCCAAAAATCCTTGAGTATTTTTATGTTGCTTCATGGACTTTTCCAAAAGCACATAAATTACTACATGGTTATTTGAAAATATATCCTATATATTATGAATATACATCCAAATTCAAATACAATAATGATTTGAATTCAAAGTACCAAAATATTCCTGAAAAATGTTCCTAAATTTTTGTTTGACATATAACTCTTGAGAAAATTCTCAGAATTATTTTAAAGGCATTTTGGAAACATTGAATGCAATTTTTGGGGTTCTTTGCCCTTTAATTAAATTTTGAGGCTTTGGATTTTTCCTCAATTCAAATTTCTTTGAATTTAAATATGCATGATGATGCTCACTAATGCAATTATTTACAAGAAATATTCTAGGGTTGTGAAAACTCAACCCCACTAAACAAGTCCCGAGATTCAAGCGTAGGTTAAGAGGACGGGGGGACACCAAACTAACGCAATCTTCATGATCCAATTGCCTTTCTCGAGGAGGTTGATTCATCACTTCATATTGACCCTTGACAACTTTGCTTTGAGAATGCCATCCAACACAACAACGAGAAGGAAGGGAAACTTTAAATGAATAGATCTTCTCAAAGATCGAGCAACTTACGATCAACTCATGGAATGAGATGTTGGAAAATCTCTTGAGCTGAGAAACAAAACACACATCAGGGGACATGGAAAGAAACAAATGATGAAGGTTCAATTTGGTAGGCAACAATTCCACGCTTGAGTAAGATGGTGCATGGGTTTCAAAGTAGCGAGGAGATATATTGCCCTTAATACCACAATGGGGTACCTTAGGGAAGGTGACTCGTAGAATTATTCCCTTAAGTGGCAAAAAGAATTACTTTTGATATGGGGATCATTGGAACTCTTTATACCAGACTAAGGCAATTCACAAACGATCTTTTGAAGGAGTTCAAAGAAATGGCATACTCAGAATGAAATGGAAACTATGGTTATAGAACAATCGGCAAGTTGAAGGCATATTCCATTTGATACCAAGGATATAACCCAGTGACTGAGCGTGGTTTCAAGAACTTGAGCATTCCCATAATCATCATAGTTTTACCAACATCTATGCGAAGGATGTTGATAGAACTACAAACTACTATGATGAATAATGACGAAGGATGCAGGTGCAAAAGAAGACAACACTTTCTCAGAGTTTACCTTGACTGGGCCAAGGAAAACAAAATCTGGATGATCGGCCGAGAGACATTTAGCACTCCGCTTCTAATGTTCTCCTTGATGTACTAGCGTAACCTAATTATAGGTATTGTTTGGTATCTATAACATCAAGTAAAGGTCGGACTTCGGAGGCACAAAGGAATCCATAAGGAACAACTTCTAGAATAAATCATACAAAATCCTCATGGAGAAGATGGTCAAATTGCTCAATCAAGATACTATGATAGTAGATCTGCCAGCTAGGTGCGTCCACTTTACCGGAACATGCATCATAGTTCTTGGAAGAAGTTCCAACCATCATATCTCCCTGAGATTCAGATCTAGTTGGTAACAAGAAACTTCAGACTTAGCATGTCTGGAAAAGAAAGTCTGCAACACAAATCAACGAGATGGCATTGCGAGATTCTCGGGAAATGAACTATGGCAGCAAGCTCCAAAACATGAGCTACATTGCAAGATACATGTCAACAGAATGTCCAGGACAATCGTGTCCACATAGAAATCTTACAACAAAACACTAACGATTTCTAGTTCGGAACTATCATCATGGATAAGAAGTCCTTGCATAAGTCATATGATTAGCTCTTATGAAGGAACTTCTTTTCCTTGAACAATTCAATGAGTGGCTTGGTGTGCTAGGGAATACATATGGAGTGGAGGTAATTGATATACCAAACCATAGAATACATTCACACATGCATAACTGACTTGGGATGATTCAAGAGAAAACAAAACAAACCTTTCTCAAATTCACGATGTCAACTTGCATCAGATGCACATGAACTAGAGAAAGTCACTTCTTACACCAAACATATACTTCATGAACGGGACATGAAGATAATGCTTAAAAAAGTTTCCAACACTAGCTTTAATGTTCAGACGAATCATGGAGAAGATAAAATGTTGTTGATGGGCTCAATAACAAACCATTGAGATTTCCATGAAGAGGAATTCCACAACTATGTGAACAAGGTGATAACATTGGTCAGACCAAAAGATATAATGATGTATGCTCAAGGAAACAACCATGAGTAAACCAACATTACAAAAATCGTTGGTTCTAATTGATTTGACAATAGACCACATTCAAAGCAAAGATTGGATAAGACAATATATCAACAACTGATCACAAAGATCAACCGATGAAGATATTACCTTTCTTCGACACACATACAAAAGATATCCCATTGGAATGAACTAAGTAAGGCAATGCTTTTATCTTCCAACTCTCCAAATTATTGTTTAGCTTAACCAACTAGTTCAGGGTATCCAACATGGATCCTTGGAGAAGGGGTGGTTTATTGGGAAAACCAACTTGATCACGAACTCAACATAACGGTCAGGGGACAACCTGGTAATACTTCCAAGAAGATATGCAGAAAATCACGAACCACCGGTATGTTATTAAGCTCAAGAACAATCTTGCTTTTCACGGAAAGACGATATGATCAACAGAGCGAGGGATTGACACAATCCTAACTCATTGATCGAAAAGTGCACCAGGAGAAATGGACTAGGTAGCACGATCAATCTTAGAATGATGATTCAATAACCAACATGTTAAGAATGAAATTATTGTCCATTAACTACCAAGCAACTAGGTTGCTAGGAGTATTGATTTCACACATCACAGTTCATTTGTCGGCATTCCGGTTACAACCAACACGAAGACCAAGGAATGAATAATGATGGTGAGAAGTATCACTGTATCAAGAGTTCATAGGAAGTGGTGCAATTCCCATGACATGCTTGATATGAAAGATGGTGACACTCCAAGGTGGAACAGACCAGAAGCTGGATTGGCATTTTCTCCACGGAATACAACTGCTTTGACCCAATCTAGGATATGGATGAGGTACTGGAGTTTGTTTCTCCTAGTCATTCTGAGATAGAATGACTTGACGGACTATAAGAATAATAGGCATCGATGAACACGGAGGCACAACTACTCCGACTATCAACTGATACACTAGGGTTGGAATATAACTGAAAAGAAACAACTCAAAGGAATACATGATTTTCTGAGTTGTGGATGCATAGATTACCATGTCGAACAAAGCTCAATATATTTCTTTCAGGTAACCCATGCAGAAAGGTAGGACTGATAAAGTCACAATTATGGATTGGAGAACTCATCAAGAGCACTCTTGTTGGGATCTTTTGGTTCAGAGGAAGTTCTGCCAATGATGGTTCATGGTATTTGGAAGAATGATATACCACGGACCTCGAAGACTAGAAAAACTTACTAAACATCCTAAAGGAGCTACAATCACTATCGACAGAGATAAGCAGAAAGAATCATGGGTTTTAGGAACCCATGGATAGAATACCTACTAACTAAATGGCATCACAGTGTCGGTGCAGCAAACATTCACGTTTACTACCCGAACTCATGCACATGCGTACTGGCGATCATACATCAAGTACCAATGCATGACACAAAGATAGGCCAGAGAAACCGCTCTTTGTGAGATCAAGGAGAGCATTAAAAAGATTAAGTCAGCAAGCGATCACCTCAAGGAAGCCTCCCTTGCCGAGCAGGAGAGCCTGGCCGGGTAGAGGCAGCACCTGAGGAACGAGACCAATTGGCCCTGACAAGGTTTCCGGGACCGCCAAGACCAGAGCCCGCCAGGCTCCTTGCCGGCAGGTTTTCACCAAGACGCCACCGTCCCACCTCATCGCACCCAAGTCATTAATCAGTACGGTGTCAAGCTATCAAGCAACCAGGTGGATCCTATGAAGCACGTGGCAACGTGGTAAGGAAGAGATTAGCTTTATCGACACCCGTCCAGGGGACGTGTCACACTAATAAGAAGAGGCAGATAAGCGACGCGGCAGGCTTGCCGGGCTTCAACACCAGCTTGACACCTAGCAGTGCATTTAATGCACTTTGTCGTAACTGCCAGAGTTAGATATGATAGCACTGTTAGCTATCTAATCACCCTGAAATGACTGTTTTGCCACTGTGGTCGCCCCTTAACCTATAAAAGGAGGCCCGAGGCAACCTAGCAAAGGGTTCGAACATTTGATCCCCCAACACTTGTACGCACACGCTGCTCTCCCGGAGGCAACCTTGCCGGGCTAGAGCATGTCATGCCTTCGTGTTCCTCTAGATCAATCCACCACAGCAGAAGTAGGGTTTTACGCTGCAAAGCGGCCCGAACCTGGGTAAAAGAGAGTTGTCATCGCCGTGCTGCTCCCTGCTGCTTCTGCTCTTTGTGCAATGTGACTGTCCCCTTGTCGAACCACAAAGGGGCACCCCTTCCCCAAAGGTGATCGTGCTCCCACGCCGACATCCTTGGCGCGCCAGGTAGGGGGCGTCGCTTGTGCGAACCTGAAGCAGTAGAAAGTGCGTCGATCTTCATCATCCCTCTGCATCGTCCATGCCCCCCAAGAAGAGAACTGGTGCGGCGTCGCATCCTTCCACTTCGAAGGCTTCGCCGCCTGCAGCCGTGGGTGCTATAGATACAGCGGCCGCGGTGGGTGGAGCTGGCACCACGGGCGATGCTGCTCATGCTCCCTCCACGACCAGAGCGGTGACCGGGGCCACGGGAGCGGCCCAACTTCATCAACATGCTGATGAGCATGCTCTCACCGGTGCGGGTCATGGAGACGCCCAACTCCCTCCTCCCCATCGCATCAGCGAGCTCAACCAACACGACATCGACGCCCGCTCCGGTGCAAGCCAAGGCCCACTGGCCGCGCCGATTGGAGGGGCGGCTACGGGATGCATGCTTCGCCCTGCACAAGGCAAGCGAGACAAGACCCCGAGTGGCATCGTCGATCCTTCACGGCCGCGTCCACACGGGGAGGGACCAACTGATCAAGCTGCTGGCCATCAAGAACAACTTCGACCACGCCAGACCGCTTTGGTGATCGGTCAGAGACAGCAAGGGCACGACAACGTTCCTTCTGGTTCGTCCAGAAGTCAAGCGGTGTTGCATTCCGCCTCTCGCACCATGCCAGAGACCGTGGACGAAGCGATGGCGAGAGCTCAGCTATTGCTGAACTTTCCCCCAGCGGCGGACAAGATGGATGAATGGAGAGCTACCATTTAGAGCCTCATCGATTTTGCTGAAGCCAACAAGTCGCGGCGTACGGAGCCCTCACGGCACCCGCAGATGACACCGGCGGTACCAGATGGTGGCCAAGTTGATAGGACTCAACCTACGGTGCAGTCCCCTCTGCGGCAGCCCATCCAAAGGCCGCCACAGTGGGATCAGCAAACCCAAGACGTCGGCGATCCTGACGAAGCGTCAATGGCTTCGTCCGACCAATGGCTCTAGCAAGATCAATGCCAAGTGTTGTGAGACAGGAGAAGGGAGAACGTCCGCGTCACTATCGAGAAGCGTGCTACTTCTTGAGCTTGCATTGATTTTTCCCTTGAAGAGGAAAGGGTGATGCAGCAAAGTAGAGATAAGTATTTCCCTCAGTTGAGAACCAAGGTATCAATCCAGTAGGAGGCACAAGCAAGTCTCCAATCTATGCACCTGCACAAACTAACAAACACTTGCACTCAACGCGAAAAAGGGGTTGTCAATCCCTTCATGGTCTCGAACAAGAATGAGATCTAATAGAGATAGGTATAAAAGATAAATAAAAAGGCAAACTAAAATAAATCTAAATAAATTGCAGCAAGGTATTTTTGGGTTTTTTGGTTTATAGATCTGAAAATATATGATGGAAAATAGACCCGGGGGCCATAGGTTTCACTAGAGGCTTCTCTCTTGAAGATAGCATACGGTGGGTGAACAAATTATTGTTGAGCAATTGATAGAAAAGCGCATAGTTATGACGATATCTAAGGCAATGATCATGAATATAGGCATCACGTCTGTGACAAGTAGACCGACTCCTGCCTGCATCTACTACTATTACTCCACACATCGACCTCTATCCAGCATGCATCTAGAGTATTAAATTCATAAGAACGGAGTAACGCCTTAAGCAAGATGACATGATGTAGAGGGACAAACTCAAGCAATATGATGAAAACCCCATCTTTTTATCCTCGATGGCAACAATACAATACGTGCCTCGCTACCCCTTCTGTCACTGGGTGAGGACACCACAAGATTGAACCCAAAACTAAGCACCTCTCCCATTGCAAGAAAAACCAATCTAGTTGGCGAAACCAAACTGATAGTTCGAAGAGAAATACAAAGATATATTAATCATGCATAAAAGAGTTCAGAGAAGACTCAAATAATATTCATAGATAATCTGATCATAAATCCACAATTCATCGGATCTCAACAAACACACAGCAAAAAAAGTATTACATCGAATAGATCTCCAAGAACATCGAGGAGAACATTGTATTGAAGATCAAAGAGAGAGAGAGAAGAAGCCATCTAGCTACTAGCTATGGACCCGTAGGTCTGTGGTAAACTACTCACACATCATCGGAAGGGCAGCAAGGTTGATGTAGAGGCCCTTCGTGATCGAATGCCCCTCCGGCAGATCGCCGGAAAAGGCCCCAAGATAGGATCTCAAGGGAACAGAGGCTTGCGGCGGCGGAAAAGTATTTTGGTGGACGCTTCTGGTGGTTTGGGAATATTTGGGAATTTATAGTGCAAAGATTAGGGTTAGGAGACCTCCGAGGGGCCCACAAGCCCTCAGGGCGCGCCCCCCATGGGGCGCGCCAAGCAGGCTTGTGGCCTCGTCGGGAACCTTCTGGGCCCCTCTCCAAGTCCTCTGGATGTCTTCTGGTCCAGGAAAAATCATCGCAAAAGTTTTATTCCGTTTGGTATTCCTTTTCTGTAAAACTCAAAGACAAGGAAAAACAGTAACTGGCACTAGGCTCTAGGTTAATAGGTTAGTCCCAAAAATAATATAAAATAGCATATTAATGCATATAAAACATCCAAAACAGACAATATAATAGCATGTAACAATCAAAAATTATAGATACGTTGGAGACGTATCAAGCATCCCCAAGCTTAATTCCTGCTCGTCCTCGAGTAGGTAAATGATAAAAATAGAATTTTTGATGTGGAATGCTACCTAACATATTTATCAATGTAATCTTCTTTATTGTGGCATGAATATTCAGATCCATAAGAAAGAGTTTAATATTGACATAGAAACAATAATACTTCAAGCATACTAATAAAGCAATCATGTCTTCTCAATATAACATGGCCAAAGAAAGTTATCCCTACAAAATCATATAGTCTGGCTATGCTCCATCTTCATCACACAAAGTATTTCATCATGCACAACCCCGATGACAAGCCAAGCAATTGTTTCATACTTTTGGTGTTCTCAAACTTTTTCCACTTTCATGCAATACATGAGCGTGAGCCATGGATATAACACTATAGGTGGAATAGAATATGGTGGTTGTGGAGAAGACAAAAAGAAGGAGAAAATCTCACATCAACTGGGCAAATTAATGCGCTATGGAGATGCCCATCAATTGATATCGATGCAAGTGAGTAGGGATTGCCATGCAACGGATGCACTAGAGCTATAAGTGTATGAAAGCTCAAAAAGAAACTAAGTGGGTGTGCATCCAACTTGCTTGCTCACGAAGACCTAGGAAAATTTGAGGAAGCCCATCATTGGAATATACAAGCCAAGTTCTATAATGAAAAATTCCCACTAGTATATGAAAGTGACAAAATAGGAGACTCTCTATCATGAAGATCATGGTGCTACTTTGAAGCACAAGTGTGGAAAAAGGATAGTAACACTGTCCCTTCTCTCTTTTCTCTCATTTTTTTGTTTGGGCTTCTTTGGCCTCTCTTTTTTTATTTGGGCTTCTTTGGCCTCTTTTATTTTTTATAAAGTCCAGAGACTCATCCCAACTTGTGAGGGAATCATAGCTTCCATCATCCTTTCCTCACATGGGACAATGTTCTAATAATGATGATCATCGCACTTTTATTTACTTACAACTCGATACTAGAACAAGATATGACTCTATATGAATACCTCTGGCGGTGTACCAGGATGTGCTATGATCAAGAGTGACCTGTATAAAAAATATGAACGGTGGCCTTGCCACAAATACTATGCCAACTACATGATCATGCAAAGCAATATGACAATGATGGTGCGTGTCATAATAAACGAAACGGTGGAAGTTGCATGGCAATATATCTTGGAATGGCTATGGAAATGCCATAATAGGTAGGTATGGTGGCTGTTTTGAGGAAAGGTATATGGTGGGTTTAATGCACCGGCGAAAGTTGCGCGGTACTAGAGAGGCTAGCAATGGTGGAAGGGTGAGAGTGCGTATAGTCCATGGACTCAACATTAGTCATAAAGAACTCACATACTTATTGGAAAAATTTATTAGCTATCGAAACAAAGTACTACACGCATGCTCCGAGGGGGATAGATTGGTAGGAAAAGACCATCGCTCATCCCCGACCGCCACTCATAAGGAACACAATCAAAAAAATAAATCATGCTCCGACTTCATCACATAACGGTTCACCATACGTGCATGCTACGGGAATCACAAACTTTAACACAAGTATTTCTACCAATCCACAATTACTCACTAGCATGACTCTAATATCACCATCTTTATATCTGAAAACAAATGCAAGGAGTCAAACTTCTCATCTATTCAATGCTCTTTATATGAAAGTTTTTATTATATCCCTCTTGGATGCCCATCATATTAGGACTAAATTTTCATAACCTAAGCAAATTACCATTCTGTTTAAGACTCAAAATAATATAAGTGAAGCATGATAGTTCAAAAATTTCTATAAAATAAAGACACCGCCGTGCTCTAAAAAGATATAAGTGAAGCACTAGAGCAAACTGCCTAGCTCAAAAGATATAAGTGAAGCACATGGAGTATTCTAATAAATTCACGATTAATGTGTGTCCCTCTCAAAAGGTGTGTACAGCAAGGATTATTGTGGAAAACCAAAAATCAAAGACTCATATCATACAAGGTGCTCCAAGCAAAACACATATCATGTGGTGAATAAAAATATAGCCTCAAGTAAATTTACCGGTGGATTGATGACAAAAGAGGGGATGCCATCCGGGGCATCCCCAAGCTTAGATGCTTGGTTGTCCTTGAATATTACCTTGGGGTTCCTTGGGCATCCCCTAGCTTAGGCTCTTGCCACTCCTTATTCCGTTGTCCATCAAATCTTTACCCAAAATTTGAAAACTTCACAACACAAAACTCAATACAAAACTCATAAGATCTGTTAGTATAATAAAATAAACCACCACTTTAGATACTGTTTTGAAATCATTCTTAATTTATATTGGTGTTATATGTACTGTATTCCAACTTCTCCATGGTTCATACCCCCCGATACTACCCATAGATTCATCAAAATAAGCAAACAACACATAGAAAACAGAATCTGTCAAAAACAGAACCGTCTATAGTAATCTGGAAATTTCGTATACTTCTGTCACTCAAAAAATTCTGAAAAATTAGAAAAATTTAGGAAATTTGTATATAAATCTTGTGTAGAAAATTCAGATCAAAATCACATTTCTGTGATGTTTTAAATTTCTAGCAATGAGCGCAAAAGTTTCTGTTTTTCAGCAAGATCAAATCAACTATCACCTTAGACCATCCCAAAGGTCTTACTTGGCTCAAACACTAATTAAAACACCAAAACACAATTACTACAGAGGTAATAATGTGTATTTATTGAAAAACAGAACCAAAAGCAAAAAAACATAAAAATAAAATTGGGTTGCCTCCCAACAAGCGCTATTGTTTAACGCCCCTAGCTAGGCATAAAGCATAGATCTAGGTATTGTCATCTTTGGTATGCAAACCATAAGTATCCCTCATAATAGATTCATATGGCAACTTAATTTTCTTTCTTGGAAATTTTTCCATGCCCTTCCTTAACGAAAATTGAAATCTAATGTTTCCTTCTTTCATATCAATAATTGCACCAATCGTTCTAAGGAAAGGTCTACCAAGAATAATAGGACATGTAGGGTTGCAATCTATATCAAGCACAATAAAATCTACGGGCACATAATTCCTAACAATAAGAACATCATTAATTCTTCCCATAGGTTTCTTAATAGTGGAATCCACTAGATGCAAATTCAAAGAACAATCATCAAATTCACGGAAACCTAGCACATCACATAAAGTTTTTGGAATCATGGAAACGCTAGCACCCAAATCACACAAAGCATTGCACTCATAATATTTAATTTTAATATTAACAGTGGGTTCCCATTCATCATAAAGCTTTCTAGGGATAGAAACTTCCAACTCAAGTTTTTCTTCAAAAGATTTCATCATAGCATCAACGATATGTTTAGTAAAAGCTTTATTTTGATTGTAAGCATGAGATGAATTTAACATGGATTGCAACAAGGAAATATAATCTATCAAAGAGCAATTATCATAATTAAAGTCCTTGAAATCCAAAAGAGTGGGTTCATCGCTACTTAAAGTTTTGACCAATCCAATCCCACTTTTATCAATTTTTTCATTAAGATCTTTAAACTCCAAATTATTGGGACGCCTTCTAGCTAAAGTTGACTCATCTCCAGTCCCATCTTTATCAAGATTTATAATATAAAACAAAGATTCAATAGGAGACACACCAATCACTTTAAGATCTTCATCATTATTTTCAGAAAATCTAGAAGAACACGCTTTTACAAACCAATCTCGCTTAGCACGCATCCTAGCGGTTCTTTCTTTACATTCATCCATAGAAATCTTAATAGCTTTGAGAGATTCATTAATATCATGCTTGGGTGGCATATATCTAATCTTCAAATAATCAATCTCAAGAGACATTCTATCAACATTCCTAGCCAAATCATCAATCTTAAGCAATTTTTCTTTTACCATAGCATTGAAATTCTTTTGAGAATTAATGAAATCTTTAATATTATTCTCAAGATCAGAGGGTATTTTATTATAATTTCCATAAGAATTGTTGTAGGAATTACCATAATTATTAGAGGAATTACTAGGAAACGGCCTAGGGTTGAAATTACCTCTATACGCGTTATTACCAAAATTGTTCCTACCAACAAAATTCACATCCATAGATTCATTATTATTCTCAATCAAAGTGGACAAAGGCATATCATTAGGATCAATAGGAGCACTCTTACTAGCAAACAATTTCATAAGTTCATCCATCTTTCCACTCAAAGTATTAATTTCTTCAATCGCATGCACTTTTTTACTAGTGGAAGATCTTTCGGCATGCCATTGAGAGTAATTTGCCATAATATTATCTAGGAGTTTAGTAGCTTCTCGTAATGTAATTTCCATAAAAGTACCTCCCGCGGCGGAATCTAAAAGATTTCTAGATGCAAAATTCAATTCGGCATAATTTTTTTTGTATGATTATCCATAAACTTAAACCATGAGTAGGGCAATTTCTTATCATCAATTTCATCCTCTCCCAAGATTGTGCAACATGTTCATGATCAAGTTGCTTAAAATTCATTACATCATTCCTAAGGGAGATGATCTTAGCGGGAGGAAAATGAGAGGCAAATGGCAAATAATGTAATGCAAGAGATGAGAGTTTATGATGGGTACTTGGTAGGCTTGATGTAGAACCTCCCCGGCAACGGCGCTAGAAATTCTTCCTGCTACTTCTTGAGCTTGCGTTGATTTTTCCCTTGAAGAGGAAAGGGTGATGCAGCAAAGTAGAGATAAGTATTTCCCTCAGTTAAGAACCAAGGTATCAATCCAGTAGGAGGCACAAGCAAGTCTCCAATCTATGCACCTGCACAAACTAACAAACACTTGCGCTCAACGCGAAAAAGGGCTTGTCAATCCCTTCACGGTCTCGAACAAGAATGAGATCTAATAGAGATAGGTATAAAATATAAATAAAAAGGCAAACTAAAATAAATCTAAATAAATTGCAGCAAGGTATTTTTGGTTTATAGATATGAAAATATATGATGGAAAATAGACGCGGGGGCCATAGGTTTCACTAGAAGCTTCTCTCTTGAAGATAGCATACGGTGGGTGAACAAATTACTGTTGAGTAATTGATAGAAAAGCGCAAAGTTATGATGATATCTAAGGCAATGATCATGAATATAGGCATCACGTTCATGACAAGTAGACCGACTCCTGCCTGCATCTACTACTATTACTCCACACATCGACCGCTATCTAGCATGCATCTAGAGTATTAAGTTCATAAGAACAGAGTAACGCCTTAAGCAAGATGACATGATGTAGAGGGATAAACTCAAGAAATATGATCAAAACCCCATCTTTTTATCCTCGATGGCAACAATACAATACGTGCCTCGCTACCCCTTCTGTCACTGGGTGAGGACACCACAAGATTGAACCCAAAACTAAGCACCTCTCCCATTGCAAGAAAAACCAATCTAGTTGGCCAAACCAAATCGATAGTTCGAAGAAAAACACAAAGATATCTTAATCATGCATAAAAGAGTTCAGAGAAGACTCAAATAATATTCATAGATAATCTGATCATAAATCCACAATTCATCGGATCTCAACAAACACACCGCAAAAAAGTATTACATTGAATAGATCCCCAAGAACATCGAGGAGAACATTGTATTGAAGATCAAAGAGAGAGAAGAAGCCATCTAGCTACTAGCTATGGACCCGTAGGTCTGTGGTAAACTACTCACACATCATCAGAAGGGCAGCAAGGTTGATGTAGAGGCCCTCCGTGATCGAACCTCCCTCTGGCAGATCGCCGGAAAAGGCCCCAAGATGGGATCTCACGGGAACAAAGGCTTGCGGCGGCGGAAAAGTATTTTGGTGGATGCTTCTGGTGGTTTGGGAATATTTGGGAATTTATAGTGCAAAGATTAGGGTTAGGAGACCTCCGAGGGGCCCACAAGCCCTCAGGGCGCCCCCCTGGGGCGCGCCTAGCAGGCTTGTGGCCTCCTCGGGAACCTTCTGGCCCCCTCTCCAAGTCCTCTTGTTGTCTTTTGGTCCAAGAAAAATCATCACGAAAGTTTTATTCCGTTTGGACTTCGTTTGGTATTCCTTTTCTGTAAAACTCAAAAACAAGGAAAAAACAGAAACTGCCACTGGGCTCTAGGTTAATAGGTTAGTCCCAAAAAATAATATAAAATAGCATATTAATGCATATAAAACATCCAAAACAGATAATATAATAGCATGGAACAATAAAAAATTATAGATACATTGGAGACGTATCACGGCGTCACGAGACACGTCGTCAATTAGACAGACGCAATGGACCCAACATTGATGAACCCATGCCCAGTGTTGGTGGGTACTTGCCTTACAAGGTGGGGTGCCCTGCCTTTACTCTTGAGCTGCAGCAAGTCCGTTGGCCATCCTCTCGCTCCTTCAAGCCTGACGTAAGGTCCTGGCTGTTGCACCTGCCAGCGGATTCCATTTCTTCATGGGCAGACCTGTGCAATGAGTTCGTTGGCACCTTCACTGGCGGCCACCAAGAACCAGGGCAGCCCAGTGACCTGCAGGCCCTCCCACAAAAATAAGGGGAGAGTTTACGCAAATATCTGCAGAGATTCAGCCGAGTACACCACAACATTCCTCAGATACACCCGACAGCTGTGATTGCCACATTCCACACAAATGTGTGCAATCGAAGGATGTGTGCAAAGATGAATGTTCGCCTGCCGAAGACTGTCAATGAGCTATACACATTGGCGGATAAGTGTGCTCGGGTTGAGGAAGGCAGAAGGCTCCCGGGCGAGGAGGTGGGTGTTGAAGCCGATTCAGAAGACGACGACGACACTGCCACCCCTGGGAAGAAAAACAGGAAGCGTAACAAGAAGTGTAAAGGAAAAGCTATGATGGCAGTTGAGAGCTCTGGTGACCTTGCCGCAGGCAAGAAAGCTAAGGCTGAGATGTCCGGCAAAGAAGCGGCTACTTGCGCTGATTGCCGGGCGGCGGCGGCGGCTGAGAAAACCGGCAAGTCCGATGGGTCATACTGCAAGATCCATAGGACCAAGGGCCATGATCTCCAAGATTGCAAGCAAGTCGAACAACTAGTTGAGAAGCAGAAGGCCGAGTATGAGAGGCGTGATAAGGAGAAAGGCCAGGATAAGGCTGGTGGGAAGGGCCGCGGAGGCCGCAATGGCCCCGCGGCAAGGTTGATCAGCAGAAAAAAAAACCCGCCAGGGGCCGTGAGAAGAAGGAAAATGAAGATGACAGTGATGAAGAGGATGACGAGACCAGTGAACATGAGTTTAAGAAAGCTACTAAGGCAATGTGGGGTGCATCCTTGCACTCCTCTCACCGCCAGCTCAAGCAGTGGGCGTGTGAGGTTAATGCTGCAGAACCGTTAGCAAGCGCTCGAGAACCACTTAAGTGGTCCCGCACGCCCATCATCTTTGACATTGAGGACCATCTAGTTCACACTACTGCGGTTGGGTGTTTGCCGTTGTTGGTTTCGCCAACAATCCGCAACCTCAAGGTCACTAAGATGTTGGTTGACGGCGGGGCAGGGTTGAATTTAATTTCCCCCGAGGTGCTAAAGAAACTCCAAATTCCTGATGAGGATCTGAAGAGGACTGGCACTTTCCAGGGGATCAACCAAGGGAGGAGCCAGCCGAAGGGAAAGATTACCTTGCCGGTAATGTTTGGCGGGGAAATAAACTTCAGGACTGAGAAGATTGTGTTTGATGTTGTTGAGCTTCCCCTGCCATTCAACGGGATCCTTGGCTGTCCCGCGCTAGCCAAGTTCATGGCGGCGTCCCATTACGCATATAACACTCTGAAGATGCCTGGCCCTATGGGGGTCATTTCCATCCCATCAGACAAGAGAGATGCGGTCATCTGTGTGGATAAGATGTATAGAGATGCGGTAGCAGTAGAGGCCGTCAAGGCCTCGGCTCTCGCCAAGGAAGAGAAGAAAATTAAAAAGAACGACAAGGACCCCGAGAAGCGCCTCTCTTTGGAGTGCGCTGCGCCCTGCAGCGACTTGCCGGAGAGTTCTGCTGGCAAAATATCCAAGGCTGCCCCTCCAGCGACCAAGAAGGTTCCGGCAAGGTAGGATGGCGCTGATGGTACTTTTACCATCAGTGCCACTCTTGATGACAAATAGGAAAGTGCGCTCGTTGCCTTCCTGCGGGCGAATGTCGATGTGTTTTCCTCGCAACCGTCTGACATCCCCAGTGTTCCCAGGGAGGTAATCGAGCACCACCTTGCTGTCTGTCCGCATGCCCGTCCTGTCAAGCAGAAAGTCAGGAAATAGCCCCCGGAGCGGCAACAGTTCATCGCTGAGGAGATTAAGAAGCTTGAGGTAGCAGGTTTGGTCCGAGGAGTACTGCATCCAACTTGGTTAGCAAATCCAGTGGTGGTGCGCAGCGCAAACGGGAAGTGGAGACTTTGTATCGACTTCACTGACTTGAACAAAGCTTGTCCAAAGGATCCCTTCCCCTTGCCGTGCATTGATCAAATTGTTGATTCCACCTCAGGATGTGATTTGCTCTCCTTCTTTGATGCGTACTCTGGTTACCACCAGATCTTCATGGCCAAGGAAGACGAAGAAAAGACCGCCTTTATTACCCCATGTGGCACGTACTGCTTTGTACGTATGCCTTTTGGGCTAAAAGCGTTGGTTCCACATTCGCAAGGGCCGTGCAGATTGGTTTTGAACCTCAGCTGCACAGGAACATTAAAGCATATATGGATGACATAGTGGTGAAGACCAAGGACAAATCTACACTCATTGAAGATTTAGAAGAAACCTTTGCAAATTTGCGGAAGATCAACTTAAACCCAGAGAAGTGTGTATTTGGCGTTCCAGCCGGCAAGCTCCTTGGATTCTTTGTGTCTCAGCGAGGGATAGAAGCCAACCCCGACAAGATCAAGACAATAGAACAGATTCAAGCTCCGAAGACCGTTAAGGATGTGAGGCGTCTGGCTGGCTGTGTTGCCGCATTAAGTAGGTTCATCTCAAAATCTGCCAAGCGTGCCTTGCCGTTCTTTAAAATATTAAAGAAGGCTGGTCCAATGAAATGGACTCCAGAGGCTGAGGCTGCACTACGGGAGTTAAAAGCTTACCTTTCCTCTGCTCCAACCCTCGTCGCACCCAAATCACAAGAGCCGTTGCTGCTGTATCTGGCGGCAACAAATCAAGTGGTTAGTGCTGCCTTGGTGGCGCAGAGAGAAGTGGAAAGCGAAGAAATTACCACGGCAGAACTGTCCAGAGATGAACCAACTTTATCCCCGGTAAGGCCTGATGACAACAATGAAGGGGAGCCACAAAGCGGTGCTGATAAGCGGAAAGGATTAGCAAGAAAGAAGATGGTGCAGCAACCAGTTTACTTTGTCAGTTCCCTCTTGCAGGGGGCTAGGTCAAGGTACTCTGGGGCCCAAAAGTTAATCTTCGGCCTCCTTATGGCCTCGAGAAAACTGCGCCATTACTTTCAAGCTCACGAAATCACAGTTGTGACCCGCCTTCCGCTGCACCGATCTTGAGGAACCCCGAAGCCACTGGCAGGATAGTAGAATGGGCCTTAGAACTGTCAAGCTTTGCTTTGAAATTTGAGAGCACATCAACTATCCAAAGTAGGGCATTGGCAGAATTCATTGCAGAATGGACGCCAACAACCGATGAAGAGATTATGGAAACTGCCCTCCCCGGCAAGGAGGCCCCCAAGGAATGGATCATGTACTTTGACGGTGCCTTCTCGCTCCAAGGTGCTGGAGCAAGAGTTTTACTCATTACCCCCACCGGAGGACACCTCAAATACATCATCCAAATGCACTTCCCCAGGGAAGATGCTACCAATAACACCGCAGAGTATGAAGGACTCCTTGCTGGGCTCAGGATTGCTGTGGAGTTGGGAATAAAGAAGTTGATCATACGCGGCGACTCTTAGCTTGTTGTGAAGCAGGTGAACAAGGATTATCAGAGCCCATTGATGGAAGCATACATGGAAGAGGTGAGGAAGCTAGAGGAACACTTCAATGGGCTGCAAACAGAGCACGTACCCCATGCGGAAAACAACATCGCTGATCACCTGTCAAAGTGCACTGTGCAAAAGCTTCCTATGGAACCAGGAACTTTTGTACTCCACCTCACCCAACCATCAATTTCTCCATCAACTTTGGCCAAGAAAAGAAGAAAGCTCAACACCGACAAGCATTTCCCGGCAGAACTCCCCGAAGCCGCTGGTGAGAAGCTTGCCGGAGGGGATCCTATGTTGACTGGTGAGCCGCGCTCTCCGGCAAAACCCTGGGTTTTTGCTGTCGAGACAAGCGCTCCCTCAGCAGAAGAAATGCCTTTAGTCCTTGTCGTCAAGCCTCAAGCTCTGGCATGGGCACATCACATAGTCCAATTCTTGCAAACTGGAGAGCTTCCTAATGATCCAGAAGAGTCTGAAAAAGTGGCCCGGTAATCAAGTATGTATCAGTTTGTGGACAACATTCTGTACAGAAAGAGGCCTAATGGCATGAAGCTGGAGTGTATCAATCAAGAAGATGGACTAATGCTGTTGGTAGAGATACATGGAGGTGTGTGTGGTTCGCATTTGGGATCAAGAGCACTTGTTGGGAAAGCTTTCTGGCAAGGATTCTATTGGCCCACCGCCCTCCGAGATGCAACTGAGCTCGTCACCAAGTGTGAAGCATGCCAGTTCCACTCCAAGAATATTCATCAGCCAGCTCAAGCCTTGCAGACCATCCCTTTATCCTGGCCCTTCGCGGTCTAGGAGCTCGACATCTTGGGCCCCTTCCCCCATGCTACCGGGGGCTTTGAATTCTTGTACATGGCAATCAACAAGTTTACAAAGTGGCCTGAAGTGGAACCAGTGAGAAAGGTGACGATGCAGTCGGCTATCCAGTTCTTCAAAGGACTGGTGTGTCGTTTTGGAGTGCCCAACAGGGTAATTATCGACAACGGCACCCAGTTTATGAGCCGTGCCTTCATGCAGTACATCCAGAGCCTTGGAAGCAAGGTATCTTTCACCTCTGTTTCCCACCCAAGAAGCAACAGACAGGCCGAAAGGATGAATGCTGAAGTGCTGTGAGGACTGAAGACAAGAACCTTTGATAGACTGCAAAAATGCAACAAGCGCTGGATTGATGAGTTGCCTGTAGTTGTTTGGTCAATCAGGACGACACCAAATCGAGCTACCGGCCAGACTCCCTTCTCCCTGATATATGGTGCAGAAGTAGTGCTCCCCATGGAACTCATATACGGGTCACCTCGGGTACTTGCCTACGATGAAGTAGAGCAAGAGCAGCTACGGCATGACAATGCCATGCTCCTCGAGGAGGATCGTCTCTGGGCCGTTGTACGTGCTGCACAATACCAGCAAGTCCTGCGCCGCTACCATAGCCGCGGGGTTCGTGCCCGGAGCCTTGAGGAAGGTGACCTTGTCCTTAGGCGTGTTCAGTCCACCAAGGGTTCAAACAAGTTGACACCAAAGTGGGAAGGCCCTTACCGGGTAGTACGTGTCACCAGACCTGGCGCAGTCCGTCTGGAGACCGAAGATGGCATCCCTATGCAAAACTCATGGAATATTGAGCATCTTCACAAGTTCTACCCATAAGGCGAGGTTGCTGGGCCTTGCCCCGGCAACATGTTTTGTACAAGCATAGTTCCCGGTACTTGTAACCCTTTGTACAAAGCCAGGCGCAGACCCTGTGCAAAGCTAATAAAACAAAGCGCGCTTTCATAAAAACTTGCATGCATGCATTCATATTTACTTGAGCACAATCTTATCATGATAGTTCTTGACTAAGGTAATCAACATGCAACAAAGAGCTATGTGTTATCCCCTCTCCTTGATGATGACAACGAAGTTTTCTTCACGGTGATTCCCGGAGAAGAAGATGAGTACAAGGCCCTGCACTGATTCCCGACAACCTTTCCCTTATCTAAAATGATAAGGACATCAAACAAAGATAAGTTCATCCTAACACTCTGTGTTGTGTTCACGTATGAAGAACTTGTACGTAGGGGAACCTTGTTGCCTCCGTCATTTGTGCTCCCATATCTTGATTCGAGCCCCTTCGATCAGGCTGGTTGCAGCAACATTTGAAGGGAGGTTGACAGGGGGCCAACCTTCATCTACGCTCCTAACCCGTTTTGAGTTTATCGAACGAGGTTTAGTAGCAGCTGTAATGAGGGCCGGGAGGATGCATTGCCGGGGGTCCTTGTTGACTTGGAAGTATTGAAGGATCATCCCTCAGCATGTTTGACACATGCACAAGTACCCAGCAAGTGTTTTTTTTTCATTAATACATAGATAACAAGTACAAATCATGCGGAGTACAAACATGGAGGAAGGATTACATGATTTAAACTAAAATTTGGCAAATGCCTACATCTTTTGATATGAAAAAAGATAAGTGCCCCGTAATGCCTTTCTTGTCACTCTCCTCCTAGGAGGTGGATCGAGACAAAAAGAGGGCAAAAGGAGCGCCTGGGCAGAAGTCCAGCCTGACCCCGTCAGGGCCCGCGGGACGCAGCCTGACAAGATCGGGAGGGCGCCTCCATGGCAAGGAAGAAAAGGCCGGAGACAGAGGGTGCGGCTAGGCGATGCCCTGGCCACCCCCGCCAGGACTAGAGGAACACGGCAAGACGGGAACACCGACAGGGAAGACGAAGCCGGAGTCCATGAGGAAGCCTGCCGGGGTCCAGCTGGAGGTGGCGGTGACGTCCAGGCCAGGCACCCCCGGCAAATCGCTCAGCCGGGGCCAGGCTACAGATGATGGTTCTGCCGGCTCGTAGCTGACGGTGACAGTGCGACCGGTGTTCAACTAAAGTCCGGTTCGTCGCCTTTGTGCTTGACGACCGGGGACTCGTTGTCGTCGTCCTCCCCACCGGTGCCCCCTGCATCGCTATCGCTCAAGGAGGAGCTTTTGTCATCAGTCGAGCTTTCCACGCAGCACCCTAAGCGAGCACCTGAGCGACCAAAGACCTTGATGGAGAGCAGATCAGCCTCCACCAGCTTGAAGCGGAGGACGTGCCCTTCTATGTAACACCCCATTTGTAACACTTCCCTTTTGGGCAATATATCCAACTTAATCTTCATCTGATTCCATTTGGGCTCCATCATTTTGGCCTCTTTTGTTTTTATGTGTTGTTTCATGTATTGCTTTTGCCATGCTTAACTTGTCATATTGTATTTGCTCATTCATGTTGTCATCATGTGGTGCTTCATGTTCCTTGCTATGTTGCATTGTTTGCCATTCTCATGTGCATCATGGTCATATCTAGTGTTGCATTGTGCTCATTTCATATTGCACATCCATCCTCATCATGTCAAGTGCTTCATCATACCATGCCATCTTCATCATCTATCCCCCCCCCCCCCTCATCTCTCCACCTCTCCCTTTTCTTATTTTGGCAAGCAACATTATTTAGCCTCAAATAATGTTCATTTTCTCCCCAATATTCATGCACCATGCCTTATACCTCTCTGTAAAGTTTCATCCTTTTTGGAGTTGTTTTGGTTAGGTTCAAAATGCCTCAAGTTTGAATTATATTCAAACTTGTTTTATTTTTCTACCTCTAAAATTGTCCAAACCAATTTATTTAAATAGAGCACAATTCCAAAATCATGGGGATATTTTCACATTTCCCTAATTCCTCTCCTACTCCCCTGTGCTTTTCTCTTTGTTTTCTTCTTGAAGAAAATAAAAGTATAAAAGAAAAGGCAAGGGAGAGAGAGAGCCCAGTTTCCAGCAGCAGCAGCAGCCCGACGCAGTAGAGAGCAACCCAGCAGCAGCCCACTTAGCCCCTCCGGATCTTTTTCTCACTCTCAAACCCACCTACCCTCTCTCTCACCCGTCCTACATGGCTAAGCGGGACCCAAACGTCAGCGGGTGCAACTGTAGCTTTAACCCACCTTTCTCCTACCTCCCACTCGCCTTTACACGCAGGCCGTGGCCACGGTGGCCGAGCCAGCCATGCCCGCAACCCTATAAGACCCCCTCGGCGTCCGCACCTACTCCTTAGGGTTTCCCCATCGCCGCCGCCACCCAGGAGTCTTCCCCTTCCCTTCTTCTCCTTCCCGTGAGCACCCAAGCGCGGCTGAGAGCACGCACGTCATCGTCGCCGTCCCTCCGGTCACCTCTAGCCGCCTACTCCAAGTCCGTCGGCCTCCCCGTCGTCCCCGTCGTCCACTCCTTCGTCGAGGGATACGCCAAGCCCCGCGCCCGGCTCCTCCTCTGCTTCCGTCTTCTTCTTGGCCAGGAGCCGCGTCGAAGTTCAGAGCTCGACCACGTCGCCGCCAGCTCGTCTCCGTCGACGTCGCCGTGTCCTAGGGTGAGTTAGGTATACCTGCTCCCCCTATCTCTTCTCCTGCCGCATGTCGATCGCCATAGACGTCGCCAGGGTCGGGTTCTCATCGCGCTCTCGTCGCTCCGGCATTAACTGAATTTTTCTCAGGTTCAGTAGTCTGCTCTCTGCATCTCGTGCATCCCGAGGGCTAGTTGGCTCCATAGACGACCCACTGGCCTCACGCCTTCCCCCGCTTCATCAGCAGCTTAGCGCCGACTCGCCGTGCCCTGCTGCCGTCGCCGCCGCACCTTGTCGTGCCCCGGATCGAGCACGTGCTCGGGTTCGAGCGCCCCGGCAAGCCCGCACCCTCTGCTCCCTTGCACACCCCGACTCCGCCTCCTGTTTCCGCACACCCGCCACCGCCTCCTGAGCCCCGCCGTGGCCGCCGTTGCTCGCCGGTGCCGTCGGCGTTTTCTCTTCTGCCCAGGAGAGGAAACCCGTACCAGGCGAGCTTGCCTCAAAAGGAGCGAGCTCCCCTCCTATCACGTACACACGCATAGCCCGACTGGTCGTCGAGCCGCGCCTCCACCCGAGCGGCCCGGGTTCGATCCCCCGCGGGCGCGATTAAACCCCCCCCCCCTTTTTTATTATTTGTCTCTGACCCTATGACGCGTGGCCCCAGCTTGTCATACTCACTTCCCCCAGGACCCACTTGCCATACTCAGCAGTTTTTCCTTTTTTTTATTTCTTTAATCCGGCGAATATTCTATTTCTTGAAAATGCCATATTCCATTTCGGGCAAGTCCATTTCTGGACGTTTCCAAATAAGGAAAATGCCTTTTCTGTCTTATTCCAATTTAGGCAGGTTTCAACTTAATGCATTTGTGGTGATTTTTTCTATAAGCACCCCACATATTATATATGTTTTTGGGCTAGAAAAATCCCACCAATCCAGTGGTGGCATCCATTTCTTCATTTGAGCAAGTTTGCACACATGCCATTTTACATCATGTTGCTGTTTTGTCATTTTTGTGTGGTTAAATTCAAACATGCTACATGGTAGTTTTACATATGTATAGCTTCTTTTTCATGTCTACTTCATGCTAGAATTTATTCAATGCCATAAAGTGCACTGTGATGAGTGCCACCAGCTTGCAAACATTGCTATCTGAATCTGTTTTTGCCATGTTCTACGAGTCCTACTGTCTGTAAAACTGTTATCATTTGCATTTTTGCCATGATGTTTTGAGCTTGTTCTATTGATTTTTAGCAGTAGCTCAGTAATCATGTTTTGTAGTGCTCTACGTGTACTTCACTGCCATGCCTTTTGTTTTCATGTTGGACTGTTGTAGCATACCTACATGTTGCATCCAAATGGCCATGTTGCTGTTTTAAACAGATTGCATTGCATTTTGTTTTGCTTGTCATTTTCAAACCGTGCATCCGATTCCGATGATCTTTATATCGATTTCAACCGAAATCTTCCAATCAATCCAGTGGCATGCTTGGATTACTAAGATAGTGCCATGTTCATCGTTTCCCCTTTTCGTCTCGATTGCACCCCTTCCGGAGCGCCCATATGCATTGCACATCATGTCTTGTATTCCATGACATATCTTGCATCATGTTGCTTGCGCATTGCATCGTGATTGATTGTTGTTCTGTTGCTTGTATTTTTGCTTTGGGTAGAGCCGAGAGACGAGTTCGTGAACGAGGACCCTGTCGAGTATGTTCATGAGGAGCAAGCTTTCGTTCCCTCTGAGGATAATTCAGGCAAGATGATCATTACCCCCGATATCACTTCTACCTTTGCTTGATAGTTGCTCGTTCTACCACTATGTCGTGCTACCTACCACTTGTTTATATAGCCTCCCAAATTGCCATGTCAAGCCTCTAACCCACCTTCCTAGCAAACCATTGTTTGGCTATGTTACCGCTTTTGCTCAGCCCCTCTTATAGCGTTGCTAGTTGCAGGTGCAGTGCAAGTTGTTCCATGTTGGGACATGGATATCTTGGGATATCACAATATCTCTGATTTAATTAATGCATCTATATACTTGGTAAAGAGTGGAAGGCTTGGCCTTTTGCTCGGTGTTTTGTTCCACTCTTGCCGCCTTAGTTTCCGTCATACCGGTGTAATGTTCCTTGATTTTTTGTGTTCCTTACACGGTTGGGGTTTATGGGCCCCCCTTGACAGTTCGCTTTGAATAAAACTCTTCCAGCAAGGCCCAACTTTGGTTTTACCATTTGCCTAATAACAACTGAAACTTGCATAGGGAGTAATTAACCCGAGGATTCTTAATCAACAACCTGGGCCAGTGCTCCTCATGAGTGTTGGTCCAAACCTGTCAACCGCCGGTGGCCGCCAGGGGCAACTCTGGATTGGTCTACCGGAAGTTTGGACAATCCGATCGTGGCCTGAGATGAGATACGCGCGGCTACTATCAGGGTGTCGGCATGTCGGGAGGTCTTGCTGGTTTTGTTTTACCATTGTCGAAATGTCTTGTGAACCGGGATTTCGAGCTTGATCGGGTTGTTCCGGGAGGAGGATTTTCCTCCATTGATCATGAGAGCTTGTCATGGGCTAAGTTGGGACACCCCTGCAGGGTTTGATCTTTCGAAAGCCGTGCCCGCGGTTATGTGGCAGATGGGAGTTTTTAATATCCGGTTGTAGAGAAATTGACACTAAACTCTTTAAAATACACCAACCGCGTGTGTAACCGTGATGGTCTCTTTTCGACGAGGTTCGGGAAGAGAACACGATCGGGTTATGTTTGAACGTCAGTAGTTCAGGGTCACTTCTTGATCATTACTAGTTTGCGACCGTTGCGTAGTTTCTCATCTTATTCTTGTAATCATAAGTTAGCCACCATACATATGCTTAGTGCTTGCTGCAACTCCACCACTTATCCATGCCTTACCCCTTTTAAGCTTTGTTAGTCTTGATACCGTGGGTGATATGATTGTTGAGTCCCCATGGCTCACAGAATACTTCAAACACAGTTGCAGGTACCGTTGAGTCTGATGCAGGAGATGCCACTGAGCTCCAGTGGGAGTTTGACGAGGATCGTGGTCGTTTCTATGTTACTTATCCGGACGATCAGTAGAGGACCTAGTCAGAGTATCCGTGGGCTTAGTAGCAGGGTGGATTTTCCTTTTCTATGTCCAACCTCTTGCTATTCCAGAATGGAAGTTCGACCATATCGAAATGGACTTTGTCACCGGTTTTCCCAAGTCCAAGCGAGGGAATGATGTTATCTTCGTCGTCATTGACAAGCTCACAAAAGTGGCTCATTTTCTTCCGGTCAAAGAATCTATCACTGCAGCTCAGTTGGCAGAGCTATACACCTCCAGAATTGTCTCGTTGCATGGGATTCCTCAATTGATCTCCTTAGACCGTGGAAGCATTTTCACTTCCAAGTTCTGGGACTCCTTCCAGAAGGCCATGGGCACCAACATTCGTTTCAGCACGGCCTTTCATCCTCAAACAAGTGGCCAAGTTGAGAGAGTCAATCAAATCCTTGAAGACATGCTCAGAGCTTGTGTCATCTCTTTCGGTATGAAGTGGGAAGATTGCCTCCCGTATGCCGAGTTCTCCTACAATAACAGCTTCCAAGCAAGTTCGGGCAAGGCCCCTTTCGAAATTCTATATGGCAGAAAGTGCCGTACTCCTCTCAATTGGTCCGAAACTGGTGAACGCCAACTTCTTGGCAATGACTTGATCACAGAAACTGAAGAAATGTGTAAAGTCATCCGTGAAAATCTCAAAGCCGCGCAATCGCGCCAGAAGTGTTACTATGATAGCAAGCACCATGACTTGGCTTTCGAGATTGGAGACCATGTCTATCTCCGAGTCTCTCTAATGAAAGGCACTCAACGCTTCGGTATCAAAGGGAAGCTTGCCCCAAGATATGTGGGTCCTTTCAAGATTGTTGGCAAAAGAGGCGACCTCGCCTATCAACTTGAGCTCCCTTCCAACTTCTCAAATGTGCACGATGTGTTTCACGTGTCTCAACTCCGCAAGTGCTTCAAGATGCCCGAGCGCACTATCAACTTCAAAGAGATTGACCTCCAAGAGGACTTGTCTTATCATGAGCATCCCGTTGCCATTCTTGAAGAAACCGAGCGCAAAACTCGCAACAAGTCGATCAAGTTCCTCAAAGTCAAGTGGTCTCACCATTCCGACTGAGAAGCTACTTGGGAGCGCGAGGATCACCTCCGTTCCGAATATCCGGAGTTCTTTCAGTCCTAGATCTCGGGACGAGATCTTCTTGTAGTGGAGGAGAGTTGTAACACCCCATTTGTAACACTTCCCTTTTGGGAAATATATCCAACTTAATCTTCATCTAATTCCATTTGGGCTCCATCATTTTGGCCTCTTTTGTTTTTATGTGTTGTTTCATGTATTGCTTTTGCCATGCTTAACTTGTCATATTGTATTTGCTCATTCATGTTGTCATCATGTGGTGCTTCATGTTCCTTGCTATGTTGCATTGTTTGCCATTCTCATGTGCATCATGGTCATATCTAGTGTTGCATTGTGCTCATGTCATATTGCACATCCATCCTCATCATGTCAAGTGCTTCATCATACCATGCCATCTTCATCATCTATCCCCCCCTCATCTCTCCACCTCTCCCTTTTCTTATTTTGGCAAGCAACATTATTTAGCCTCAAATAATGTTCATTTTTCTCCCCAATATTCATGCACCATGCCTTATACCTCTCTGTAAAGTTTCATCCTTTTTGGAGTTGTTTTGGTTAGGTTCAAAATGCCTCAAGTTTGAATTATATTCAAACTTGTTTTATTTTTCTACCTCTAAAATTGTCCAAACCAATTTATTTAAATAGAGCACAATTCCAGAATCATGGGGATATTTTCACATTTCCCTAATTCCTCTCCTACTCCCCTGTGCTTTTCTCTTTGTTTTCTTCTTGAAGAAAATAAAAGTATAAAAGAAAAGGCAAGGGAGAGAGAGAGCCCAGTTTCCAGCAGCAGCAGTAGCCCGGCGCTGTAGAGAGTAGCCCAGCAGCAGCCCACTTAGCCCCTTCGGATCCTTTTCTCACTCTCAAACCCACCTACCCTCTCTCTCACCCGTCCTACGTGGCTAAACGGGACCCAAACATCAGCGAGTGCAACTGTAGCTTTAACGCACCTTTCTCCTACCTCCCACTCGCCTTTACACGCAGGTCGTGGCCACGGTGGCCGAGCCAGCCATGCCCGCATCCCTATAAGACCCCCTCGGCGTCCGCACCTACTCCTTAGGGTTTCCCCATCGCCGCCGCCACCCAGGGGTCTTCCCCTTCCCTCCTTCTCCTTCCCCGTGAGCACCCAAGCGTGGCTGAGAGCACGCATGTCGTCGTCACCGTCCCTCCGGTCACCTCCAGCTGCCTACTCCAAGTCCGTCGGCCTCCCCGTCGTCCGCTGCGTCCACTCCTTCGTCGAGGGATACGCCAAGCCTCGCGCCCGGCTCCTCCTCTGCTTCCGTCTTCTTCTCGGCCAGGAGCCGCGTCGAAGTTCAGAGCTCGACCACGTCGCCGCCAGCTCGTCTCCATCGACGTCGTCGTGTCCTAGGGTGAGTTAGGTATACCTGCTCCCCCTATCTCTTCTCCTGCCACATGTTGATTGCCATAGACGTCGCCAGGGTCGGGTTCGCGTCGCGCTCTCGTCGCTCCGGCGTTAACTGAATTTTTCTCAGGTTCAGTAGTCTGCTCTCTGCATCCCGTGCATCCCGAGGGCTAGTTGGCTCCATAGACGACCCACTGGCCTCGCGCCTTCCCCCGCTTTGTCCGCAGCTTAGCGCCGACTCATCGTGCCCTGCTGTCGTCGCCGCCGCAACTTGCCGTGCCCCGGATCGAGCACGTGCTCGGGTTCGAGCGCCCCGGCAAGCCCGCACCCTCTGCTCCCTTGCACACCCCGACTCCGCCTCCTGTTTCTGCACACCCGTCGCCGCCTCCTGAGCCCCGCTGTGGCCGCCGTTGCTCGCCGGCGCCGTCGGCGTTTTCTCTTCTGCCCAGGAGAGGAAACCCGTACCAGGCGAGCTTGCCTCAAAAGGAGCGAGCTCCCCTCCTATCACATACACACACATAGCCCGACTGGTCGTCGAGCCGCGCCTCCACCTGAGCGGCCCGAGTTCGATCCCCCGCTGGCGCGATTAAACTCCCCCCTTTTTTATTATTTGTCTCTGACCCTATGAAGCGTGGCCCCAGCTTGTCATACTCACTTCCCCTAGGACCCACTTGCCATACTCAGCAGTTTTTCCTTTTTTTTAATTTCTTTAATCCGGCAAATATTCTATTTCTAGAAGATGCCATATTCCATTTCGGGCAAGTCCATTTCTGGACATTTCCAAATAAGGAAAATGCCTTTTCTGTCTTATTCCAATTTAGGCAGGTTTCAACTTAATGCATTTTTGGTGATTTTTTCTATAAGCACGCCACATATTATATATATTTTTGGGCTAGAAAAATCCCACCAATCCAGTGGTGGCATCCATTTCTTCATTTGAGCAAGTATGCACACATTCCATTTTACATCATGTTGCTGTTTTGTCATTTTTGTGTGGTTAAATTCAAACATGCTACATGGTAGTTTTACATATGTATAGCTTATTTTTCATGTCTACTTCATGCTAGAATTTATTCCATGCCATAAAGTGCACTATGATGAGTGCCACAAGCTTGCAAACATTGCTACCTGAATCTGTTTTTGCCATTTTCTGTGAATCCTACTGTCTGTAAAACTGTTATCATTTGCATTTTTGCCATGATGTTTTGAGCATGTTCTAATGATTTTTAGAAGTAGCTCAGTAATCATGTTTTGTAGTGCTCTACCTATACTTCACTACCATGCCTTTTGTTTTCATGTTGGAGTGCTGTAGCATACCTACATGTTGCATCCAAGTGGCCATGTTGCTGTTTTAAACAGATTGCATTGCATTTTGTTTTGCTTGTCATTTTCAAACTGTGCATCCGATTCCGGTGATCTTTCTATCAATTTCAACCGAAATCTTCCAATCTATCCAGTGGAATGCTTGGATTACCAAGATAGTGCCATGTTCATCATTTCCCCTTTTCGTCTCGATTGCACCCCTTCCGGAGCGCCCATATGCATTGCACATCATGTCTTGCATTCCATGACATATCTTGCATCATGTTGCTTGTGCATTGCACCGTGATTGATTGTTGTTCCGTTGCTTGTATTTTTGCTTTGGGTAGAGCCGGGAGACGAGTTCGTGAACGAGGATCCTGTCGAGTACGTTCACGAGGAGCAAGCTTTTGTTCCCTTTGAGGATAATTCAGGCAAGATGATCATTACCCCCGATATCACTTCTACCTTTGCTTGCTAGTTGTTCGTTCTACCGCTATGTCGCGCTACCTACCACTTATTTATATAGCCTCCCAAATTGCCATGTCAAGCCTCTAACCACACCTTCCTAGTAAACCGTTGTTTGGCTATGTTACCGCTTTTGCTCAGCCCCTCTTATAGCGTTGCTAGTTGCAGGTGCAGTGCAGGTTGTTTTATGTTGGGACATGGATATCTTGGGATATCATAATATCTCTAATTTAATTAATGCATCTATATACTTGGTAAAGGGTGGAAGGCTTGGCCTTTTGCTCGGTGTTTTGTTCCACTCTTGCCGCCTTAGTTTCCGTCATACCGATGTTATGTTCCTTGATTTTTTGCGTTCCTTACATGGTTGGGGTTTATTGGCCCCCCTTGACAGTTTGCTTTGAATAAAACTCTTCCAGTAAGGCCCAACTTTGGTTTTACCATTTGCCTAATAACAACTAAAACTTGCATAGGGAGTAATTAACCCGAGGATTCTTAATCAACAACCTGGGCCAGTGCTCCTCATGAGTGTTGGTCCAAACCTGTCAACCGCCAGTGGCCGCCAGGGGTAACTCTGGATTGGTCTACCGGAAGTTTGGACAATCCGATCATGGCCTGAGACGAGATACGCGCGGCTACTATCAGGGTGTCGGCACGTCGGGAGGTCTTGCTGGTTTTGTTTTACCATTGTCGAAATGTCTTGTGAACCGGGATTCCGAGCTTGATCGGGTTGTTCCAGGAGGAGGATTTTCCTCCGTTGATCGTGAGAGCTTGTCATGGGCTAAGTTGGGACACCCCTGCAGGGTTTGATCTTTCAAAAGCCATGCCCGCGGTTATGTGGCAGATGGGAGTTTTTAATATCCGGTTGTAGAGAACTTGACACTAAACTCTTTAAAATACACCAACCACGTGTGTAACCATGATGGTCTCTTTTCAACGAGGTTCGGGAAGAGAACACGGTGGGGTTATGTTTGAACATAAGTAGTTCAGGGTCACATCTTGATCATTAATAGTTTGCGACCATTGCGTAGTTTCTCATCTTATTCTTGTAATCGTAAGTTAGCCACCATCCATATGCTTAGTGCTTGCTGCAACTCCACCACTTATCCATGCCTTACCCCTTTTAAGCTTTGTTAGTCTTGATACCATGGGTGATATGATTGCTGAGTCCCCATGGCTCACAGAATACTTCAAACATAGTTGCAGGTACCGTTGAGTCTGATGTAGGAGATGCCACTGAGCTCCAGTGGGAGTTTGACGAGGATCGTGGTCGTTTCTATGTTACTTATCCGGACGATCAGTAGAGGACCTAGTCGGAGTATCCGTGGGCTTAGTAGCAGGGTGGATTTTCCTTTTCTATCTAGTCCGTAGTCGGACACTACTTATGTATGGATGATTGTATGATGATTGTCATATTTATGCTATTCTGGGGCAAGTGTTGCCTGGATCTCGTATTCTATCTATTCACTTGGTTGTATGAATTCTTATGCCACCTTGCTACACGTCCGAAATGCGATTGTGCCCCAATCATGAGTTCATCACGTGATTGGGATAGAATTGCATCTTGGGTGTTACATTCTACCAGACAGTGGGCACGGGCGAAGGTTTTCCAGCCACGCCTAAGAAGCATGACGTTCGGTGCAGAAAACTCAACGTTCGCCCACGCCGCACCATTGCAGCAGCCGCTCATGCGCAACCCCAGCATGAGCGGCTGCTCAATCTCCATCATCCTGGCGAAGGGGCGAGGCAGCCACAGGCAGCTGCGTGGGGGCTCACGCAATCTGGCGATGAACTCCAGCGGCGTGTCTCCTACATGGCCCGCCATCGGGCTCGGAGCGGCTGGGGGAGGCGCGGCCGATGCACCACGACGTCCGCCTTTGCCAAAAATCCTTGAGTATTTTTATGTTGCTTCATGGACTTTTTCGAAAGCACATAAATTACTATAGGGTTATTTGAAAATATATCCTATATATTTTGAATATACATCCAAATTCAAATAAAATAATGATTTAAATTCAAATCCCAAAATATTCCTAAAAATGTTCCTAAATTTTGGTTTGATATATAACTCTTGCGAAAATTCTCAAAATTATTTTAAAGCCATTTTGGAAACATTGAATGCAATTTTTGGGGTTCTTTGCCCTTTAATTAAATTTTGAGGCTTTGGATATTTCCTCAATTCAATTTTCTTTGAATTTAAATATGCATGATGATGCTCTCTAATGCAATTATTTACTAGCAATATTCTATGGTTGTGACACCGTCGGAGATACTTGTAGAGCACCTTTCTGATAACCCGGTTATGATGTGATATTTGATAGCACACAATGTATTCCTCGGGTATTCGGGAGTGGCATGATCTCATGGTTTGAGGAACTGATACTTGACATGAAGAAAGCTGTAGCAAATAATTAAATGATCTGATGCTAAGCTTATGATTGGGTATGTCCATCACATCATGCTCCTAATGATGTGATCCCGTTATCAAATGACAACTCATGTCTATGGTCAGAAAATGATAACCATCTTTGATCAACGAGCTAGTCTAGTAGAGGCTTACTAGGGACAAAGTGTATTTTATGTATTCACACATGTATTTAAGTTTTCGGTCAATACCATTCTAGCATGAATAATAAACATTTATCATGAACGGAAAATATGATAATAACCATTTTATTATTGCCTCTAGAGCATATTTCCATCATAGACAACTACTTGATTTTGCTAGTAAAGGAAACTTATTACAAGTGATGCTGATGCTGCCTATGAAATAATAGAGGAGATAGTAGGAACTCCACCCCCACAAAAAGGATTTAATTATACTCAGGAAGGAACTCAAATCTTAGAAAAATTGGGGGATATACAGAAAAATTTGGTGGAATTACAAAAGACTAATGAACCACTAAAAGCTCTTAATTCCAATGTTAATCGTATGATCTCCCTTCTTATCGTTTGTAACAGGAGACTTGATACCCTAGATAATAAAATTGCTTCATTCTCTGAGATGAATGGAAAACGCAAAGAACCTTCCGGCTTTGAGAAAAGCCCCACTAGGGTCGTCAAAAGTAAGGATCACAATACTTGAAACTATGCCTTACTCCTAGCAAGGGGCATAAAACAATAGTGCTTGTTGTGAGGCAACCCAATAGTTATCTTATTTTTATTGTTTTCTTTTTTGTTTTTGAGTGTTCACACAATTATGCTACTGTTATGATTGTGTTTTTATGTTTTAATTAGGGTTTGTGCCAAGTAAAGCCTTTGGGATGATTTGGTTGATAGTTGACTTGATTCTATGAAAAATAGAAACTTTTGCGCCAAGTACTGGAATATTTAAAATTCACGGGAACGTGATAAAATTCTAAATTTTTTTTTACACATTATTGATATACAAATTGCCCACATTTTGCTAATTTTTAGCAGTTTTTAAGTTACAAATGTATTGCGTTTGTTCCGATCATTACAGACTGTTCTGTTTTTTGACAGATTATGTTTTTGTTGCATATTTTGCTTGTTTTAATGATGCTATGGATTATATCGGGGGGTATAAGTCATGGAGAAGTTAGAATACATTAGGTATTATGCAATAATAAAATATTAATGGGTTATAATAGT
This sequence comes from Thinopyrum elongatum, assembly GCA_011799875.1. NCBI lineage: Eukaryota > Viridiplantae > Streptophyta > Magnoliopsida > Poales > Poaceae > Thinopyrum > Thinopyrum elongatum. Next base: position 393,214,337 of record CM022303.1, read on the forward strand.
ACCTGAAGTTTATGATTTGCTTGTTATACTAATGGATCTCACGAGGTTTCTGTTGAATTTTGTGTGCTAAAGTTTTCAAGTTTTGGGTGAGATCACGATGGATGAAGGAATAAGGAGCAGCAAGACCCTAAGCTTGGGGATGCCCAAGGCACCCAAGGTAATATTCAAGGAGAACTAAGCATCTAAGCTTGGGGATACCCTGGAAGGCATCCCCTCTTTCGTCTACAATCCATCGGTATACTACTTGGAGCTATATTTTTATTCATCACATGACATGAGTTTTGCTTGGAGTGTCTTGTATTATAGTAGTCTTTGCTTTGTTCGCTTTTTAGTTTGGCATAATCATTGTTTGCTGCACACACCTTTTGAGAGGGACACACATTTATTCATGATTTGTTAGAATATTCTATGTGCTTCACTTATATCTTTTGAGTTAGGGAGTTGCTCTAGTGATTCACTTGTATCTTTTAGAGCATGGCGGTGGTTATGTTTTAAAGAAATAGTTGCACTGTCATGATTCATTTATATCTTTTTGAGAGTCTAATAAATAGTAATGGCAATATGCACGTGTTATGAATTTGGTCCTGATATGCTAGGTATTCAAGAGGGATATAATAAAAACTTTCATGTAGATCACTGAATATGATAAGTTTGATTCCTTGCAATAGTTTTGTGATATTGAGATGGTAATATGTGGGGGGTCCTAGTGAATGATTGTGGTTTAGTAAGAATATTGGCATTAAGGTTTGTGATTCCCGAAGCATGCACATATAGTCTCCCGTTAAGCGATGAAGTTGGAGCATGATTTATTATTGAGTGTCTTCCTTATGAGTGGCGGTCGGGGACGAGCAATGGTATTTTCCTACCATTCTACCCCTAGGGGCATGCATAGTAGTACTTTGCTTCAAGGGCTAATATACTTTTGCAATAAGTATGTGAGTTCTTTATGACTAATGTGAGTCCATGGATTACACGCACTCCTATCTTTCCGCCATTTGCTAGTCTCTTCGGTACCGTGCATTGCCCTTTCTCACCTCGAGAGTTGGTGCATGCAAACCCCGTGATATGATACGCTCTATCACACATAAGCCTCCTTATATCTTCCTCAAAACAGCCACCATACCTACCTATCATGGCATTTCCATAGCCACTCCGAGATATATTGCCATGCAACTTCCACTATTCCGTTATTATGACACCTTCATTGTCATATTGCTTTGCATCATCATATAGCTGACATAGTATTTGTGGCTCAGCCACTGTTCATCATTTTTTATACATGTTATGCTAGATCATTGCACATCCTGGTACACTACCAGAGGCATTCATATAGAGTCATATTGTTCTAGTATCGAGTTGTAATGTTGAGTTGTAAGTAAATAGAAGTGTGATGACCATCATTATTACAGCATTGTCCCAGTGAGGAAAGGATGATGGGGCCGATGATTCCCACACAAGTCGGGATGAGGAACCGGACGAAAAATAAAAACAAGGAGAAAAAAGAGCCCAACCAAAAATAATGAAATGGTAGAAAAAGAGAGAAGGGGCAATGTTACTATCCTTCTCCACACTTGTGCTTCAAAGTAGCGCCATGTTTTTCATATAGAGAGTCTCCTATGTTGTCACTTTGATATACTAGTGAGAATTTCTCATTATAGAACTTGGCTTGTATATTCCGATGATGGGCTTCCTCAAATGCCCGAGGTCTTCATGAGCAAGAAAGTTGGATGCACATCCACTTAGTTTTCAGTTGAGCTTTCACACACTTATAGCTCTTCGTGCATCCGTTGCATGTCAATCCCTACTCCTCGCATTTACATCAATTGATGGGCATCTCCATAGCCCGTTGAATAGCCGCGTCAATTTGAGACTATCTTCCTTCTTGACTTCCCCTTATTAATCTCTATCACGGCATTCTATTCCACCCATAGTGCTATGTCTATGGCTCACGCTCATGTATTGCATGTGAATTCAAAAAATTTGAAGCGCGTTAATAAGTATGAACCATTTGCTTAGCTTGTCATCGGGGTTGTACATGATTAATACTTTGTGTTAGGAAGACCGAGCATGACAAGATTATATGATTTTATAGGGACAGCGTTCTTTAGCATTTTTATTTTGAAAGGCATGATTGTTTGTTGGTATGCCTGAGTATTGATGTCTTTATATCAATTTATAGATTATTGCTTTGAATCATTCAAATCTTAATATTCATACCCTAAAAGAAAGATTACATGATGAACATGTTAAGTAGTTTCCACATCAAAAATTCTGTTTTTATCATTTACCTACTTGAGATGAGTGGGAATTAAGCTTGGGGATGTTGATACGTCTCTAACGTATCTATAATTTTTGATTCTTCCATGCTATTATAGTATCAATCTTGGAAGTTTTATATGCATTTATATGCTATTTCATATCATTTTTTGGGACTAACCTATTAACCTAGTACCCTGTGCCATTTGCTATTTTTGCCTATTTTTGGTTTTCCAAAAAATCAGTACGAAACGGAGTCCAAACGCTACGAAACTTCTTGATGATTTTTTCTGGACATAATAGACCCTGGAAGCTTCGAGAGGAGACCAGAGGATGTACGAGGAGACAACAAGGCAATAGGGCGTGCCAAGAGGGTGCCCTGATGCCTTGTGGGCCCCTCGAGGCTCTGTCTAACCTAATTCCACTTCAATAAATTTTCAAATAATTGGAAACCAACAGAGAGCCACCCAAAATACTTTTTCCACAGCCGCAAGTTTCTGTTCTTCTGTGATCCCATCTGGAGGCCTTTTCCGGTACTCTGTCGGAGGGGGAATTGATCACGGAGGTCTTCTCCATCATCCTTGCTGCCTTCCGATGATGCGTGAGTAGTTCACCACATACCTACGGGTCCATAGCTAGTAGCTAGATGGCTTCTTCTCTCTCTTTGATCTTCAATACAATGTTCTCCTCGATGTTCTTAGAGTTCTATCCGATGTAATCTTCTTTTGTGGTGTGTTTGTTGGGATCTGATGAATTGTGGGTTTATGATCTAAATATTTATGATAAGTAATGGAGTCTTTTCTGAACTTTATTATGCATGATTATTATAGCTCTGTATTTCTCTTTGATCTATCCATTTGGTTTGGCCAACTAGATTGATTTATCTTCAGTGGGAGAGGTGCTTTGCAATGGGTTCAATCTTGTGGTGCTCTATATCCTAGTGATAGAAGGGGACAAGCCACGTATTTGTATTGTTGTCATTAAGGGTAAAATGATGGGGTTTATTCATATTGATTGGGTTTACTTTGTCTACATCATGTCATCTTGCTTAAGGCGTTACTTTGTTTTTCATGAACTTAATACCCTAGATGCATGCTGGATAATGATCGATGGGTGGAGTAATAGTAGTAGATGCATGCAGGAGTCGGCCTACTTGTCTCAGACATGATGCCTATATACATGATCATTGCCTTGAATATTGTCATAACTATGCGCTTTTCTATTAATTGCCCAACAGTAATTTGTTTACCCACCGTATGCTATGTGCTCGATAGAGAAGCCTCTAGTGGAAACTATGGCCCTGGGTCTACTTTTATCATATATAAAATCCAAAAATACCTTGCTGCAATTTTTTTTTTGCAATTTACTTTATCTATCTATCACTATCAGAATTAATCCTTGCAAGTAACGAGTTCAAGGGGATTGACAACCCTCTTGCCCGTGTTGGGTGAACGAATTTACTTTTGTGTGTGTAGGTGCTATTCACGAGGCTTGTGTGATTCTCCTACTAGATTGATACCTTGGTTCTCACTGAGGGAAATACTTATCTCCATTGTGCTGCATCTCCTCTCCTCTTCGGTGAAAATCCCAACGCAGCTCACAAGTAGGAGTAAATTTCTTAAATCTGAATGCACATGCTAGACAAAATGTACTACGTATGGATGAACATATACTACAATATTTTTTTCATGATGCAAGTATTCTTAGCGAGTGCTAATGTTTTAGCGAAGCATGGATTAAGCTCCATTTTGCTTAATTTCTGGCACTCAATATGTCCAATTTCTATCAAAGGTCAAGTGTTTTTCCCCGTAAATTTATTACTTTTTATGGACGAGCTACTTACGAAGACATCTAAATGTCAACTTGTTTAATGTGATTTAGATGGAGAAGCCGAGTGTTGGTGCAATATTTGCCCTCCTGTGTTTTGGAGATTGTTGACAGAAACAGGCATGGTCACTGAAGAATATCTGCGTTGCAGAGAAGAATGAGCTATATCTATTCAAATCATGTAGACGAGAAGATTGATGTGAAGGAGTTAACCCCTCGAAAATTTATTGTCGATGTGAAGCAATTGGTTCGGAGATTCTGTCCGAAAAAATTGACTGCAGCGAATGGAAGTCGAAGACAAAGTGAAGATGTAGTATTCATTTCGTTGTTATTCTTTCATTTATTTGAGTCATAGGACCTCCGTACAATTAAGAGGGGTATAGGTTCTCGAAGCTTAGATCCGCTGTGATGCTTAGATGAAAACCTATGCGAGACTGAGAGAAATCTCTTTATGTTTCAAAGGATTAACTGCCAGCAGTAGACGTTGTTCTTCGTGTTGCAGGAGATATCTTTCGAACTGAGGAGTTAGCATTACTTGCTCCACAAGGAATGTTACCGTTGTGCTCAATTTCTGACCATTGGACTTGTGTCGTTCGGACATTTGCTGCTCCACATGTACAATTTGGTATTTTCCTTTCAGGGAAGGCTGCAGCTATAAATAGCCATCCCGCTCCAACATTGCCCGTCAGTTGCTCCGCTTAAGATTTCTGAGAAGATTGACTGAGCATCCCCTCTCCGAGTGATTTGAGTTTAAGATCCACCTAGAGAAAAATCAAGAGCCAAAACTGTCTAGTGGTTGAGCATCACAGTAGTTCTGAGTTTAGAGTTCTTGTACCTATTACTCTTGAGAGCTGCGCACTCTCTAGACGGATAGGTGTCGGCTCGAGTGTTTAAGAGTTGTTGGCTGCACCAAGCAAGATCTTCAGCAACCAAGAGTCATTGTGGTTAGCGAAGAGGTCTGTCGAAGGTTTGGAGATCGCCTACAAGTATCTACCACGAGTGAAATCAACTGGAGTCTGATCAGCTCTGAGTTGAAGGAGAATAGGGCGAAGAGAGTTTATCTTCCGTGTTAAATCACAACCCCTTCAACCAGACGTAGTCCTTTGGCAGAAGGGCGAACTGGTCTACCAAATCCATCTGTCACTATCGAGCACCACTGGTTCATTCCACCTTACTGCATTACCTTCACCAGTTTACTTTCGTGCTTTGTGATGATAGTTTATCTGATCAATCATTGACTGTTGCATTTCATTCGTTTTTATCATCTCTGTCATTCCCATCTGTTATCGTTTGTTGCTCACCTTGTTGCATTCTCACCATTCAGTATAGTCATTCCAGTCGTATACATCTATATTCGCACTTATTAAGTCTGGCGTGTTTTCCCCGTGTCGCTTTCTTTCACCTCGTCATTGTTCTTACTCGTGCTTTTCCTTCATAATTCTTACCTTGTTTTCTCTCATGCTACTACATCTGTTAGTATATTGCTTTACCATCGTCATTGTCAAACCTGTGATATCCTATGCTCGAACCACTATTTCTTCCTACCTCGATAGATATGTTCCTCAATAACATGCTTGATTAAGTTCTTTTCTACCGATCCTTATTTCCGCTGCGGTGTTTGGGATCCATTCATAACATTCGCAAGAATTTTTTAATCTCCCATTCACCCCCCTCTGGTCGATATACTCTCGGTCCTAATAATTGGTATCAGAGCAGGTACTCCTTGTCTATGCTTATTAAAGATTTAACCACCTTGGAATTTTGAGTATGTCGTATGCAGGTAGATCCTTGCACTCTAAAAGGTTTCCTATCTTTGATGGAAATGACTATGTCTACTAGAAAGAGAGAATGAGAATCAGACTTCAAGCCATCAACATAGACCTTTGGTAGTTTGGGGAAAATGGATACACCATTCAGCACCCTGATGCTCCAAATTCTGATGACAAAGCTATACCGCGGTTGAATGCACAAGAAAAAGATATTATCTGTGAAAGTATCTCGAAAGACATTTTCATTCGGTTTCGAAAGCTTGACACTACAAAGCAACTCTGGGATGCCATAAAAATGCTCATGAAGAATTCATTACCAGAACAGATTCTCACACTGAAATGCTTCGTGCCATGTTTGCTGGTTTCAGAAGTCTTCGTAAGGAAAGTGCTATGGAACTCACTTATCGGTTGACCAATATTGTTGAAAGACTTCATCAACAAGGAGTAACAGATAACACTGATAGAGATGTGGTCAACAAGCTACTGAGTGCTCTTGATGCAACCTTCGATCCTATCATAGCTGAAATCAAGCAAAGACCTGACTATGTAGAACTTCACTACGTCGAGGTCATGACGCTGCTATCTCTTCGCGAAGAAAGATGGAACTTGAAAATGGAGATCAAGAATCTTCTTCGGAAAGTGAAGGGGAAATTCTCTCACACTATGGCAGTTCACAAGAAGAAGATGTCGAAAATCAACACACTATAACAAGGGAACTAGAAATGCTCACAGAAAGGCTAAGTGATCTCAGAAGACATAATCTGTGTCTCATAAATGATGACGATTTTGACTTGCCTGAATCTTCAAGAAAGTTGCCTCCAAAAGAAATGAAGTGCTTCAAGTGCAAACAATTCGGTCACCTCATAGCAGATTGTCCTTGTTGGGATAGAAAACCTAGCAACAGATTGATGTATCTTCATGGAAATGGATTCACTCGAATGGATCGCCACACTAAACTCTCGAAGAAAATTGAATCGTCCTCATCCTCTTCGACGAGACCAGTCACTGATGTGAAAGCCAGAGCAACCATCAAATGTAATATGAAGAGAACATCACAGCTGAATAGAGCATGCGCTGATATGAACTTGGAATCTGAAGATGAGACATCCGAATCAGAATCAGAAGATGAAGATCTTCACAGAAGGCTAGGGAGAAGCAATGTTGTCGTTGCCTATGAATCATCTAAGAAACCACTCGAATCAGACACTGATGACAATGCTTCAAGTGATGATTAACCTCTCTCATGGCAAAGACCTCTAAGGATCAGGTATCAGCAAAACATCAAAAATCTATGACTGAATATTCCCCTGAATACATTTCCTATGCTAAACTGGTTAAGATTGCAAAATCTCAACAAGATGAGCTTGAAAAACTTGAGAACAATCTTAGGAAAACTGAAGGATTACTGGTCGAAGAGATGGAGAAGAATCAAAAATTGATCGAAAAGCATGATGCTTTTTCTTCAACTATTGATGATCTTTCCAACTGATATCATTCCCTTACAGTCGACTACGAGAGTTTATCAGATGAACTCTTTAACAGGAATCAAGAACTCGAGTCACTGAAAGAGTCTCATAACGTGCTTCCAAAAGAAAAAGCTTCTCTCTTCGTCGAGCAATCTAAATGACTTCCTGATGATTTTGTGCCTCCTTGCTTACAATGCCTAGAACGTAGCATTGCTGATTCAAATGCTGAAACATCTAATGCTGTCATCGAGAACATTGCAACAACTACGAATGGTATTTCTAATCCTTCTTCCGAAGAATTTGTTGCTATCTCTGATGAAAATGCAGATTAAAGAACTTGCTTGGGAGAGGAATGCTAAAGAGCCTCAAAGGGCATCAAACTCTCTGTGAGGTGCTCAAGAAGTCAATACTGCACAAAAAAACCCCGAAAGGAAGGTTTGGGTTTCGAAAGAAAACTCAACGTTGACGGAACCTACTGGACTCCCGAGCAATATCCTTGAACGAGTTGGGTTCTTGCTAGAAGTAAAACTCTCGAACATGCAATTCTATCTGGATATGACTCTCCCATTTCTGTTGTTTTTGACGAGTCTGATAACTCAAACTACAAATTCTTCAAAAAACAGAATGGTAAGGTTTTCGCTCGGTATGTTGGAACTAACTGCAGGTCTAGTTCACCCAAGAAGCAAATCTGGGTGAAGAAGAGAATCATTGAAAATTTATCTATCACTGCTAACTTGAATATGCAGAGTGATTCCCTTCAAGGAAATGATTATCATTCGCAGATTGGTGCTGTCAAACCTTCGACAGAAGGAGTACATGCGTACCTCCTCAAATCATTATACTCATGTCTCTGGAAACAATTTCAATGCATATTCATATGATTACTCTCGAAATGCATAGGCAAACTATAGATCTCACCAAAGGAATGTCCCTGCTCAGACTAAGCAAATGGGATGCTTGTCGGCGTTCTGGGAACCAGGTGTCGGTGTCAAAACCGGCAGATCTCGGGTAGGGTGTCCCAAGTTGTGTGTCTGAGGATCGATGGTAACAATGGACAATGGGGACACGATGTTTACCCAGGTTCGGGCCCTCTTAATGGAGGTAAAACCCTACGTCCTGCTTGATTGTATTCGATGAGTATAGGGGTTACAAGAGTTGATCTACCTCGAGATCGTAATGGCCAAACCCTAGTTGTCTAGCCTATGATTATTCTGATTGCCTCTACGGACTAAACCCTCCGATTTATATACACACCGGAGGAGCCTAGGGTTGTACAGAGTCAGTTTACAGAAGAAGGAAATAATACACCCGGACACCAAACTTGCCGTCCACGCATATAGGAGTCCTACCCGGACACGGGGGATGGTCTTCTGCTTTATCTTCACGTCCCATCAGTCCGGCCCATATCGAATAGACCGGACACCCGAGGACCCCCTAATCCAGGACTCCCTTAGTAGCCCCTGAACCAGTCTTCGATGACGATGAGTTCGGCACGCGGATTATCTTCGGCATTGCAAGGAGGGTTCCTTCCCCCGAAAATTTTAAGTTAGCTCCATGCATAAAGAAACTGTATCCGGCTCTGCACAATCAATACAACCCTTAGCCGCAAAGGCAAGATGTCAAAATAGGAACAGTGTCTTTTACTGACAACTTTTTCATCGAAGCGTCACACTTGACTCTTTAACATTTTGAACTGTTTTCATGCCTCCTGTTTCATGTTTCGAGGTCTAGCCTTCATTGGCACGTCTTGTCAAAACAGAGATCATGCCCGCCCATTACGGGATTCTCATCAGTATGGTTTGGGTAATCCAACCGCACCTTACGCACGATTTCGTTGGGAACAGGCGAGGTTTATGGCTTGAGAAGGGGACGTTTGGTATTTTTACCGTCTATAAGAGGATAAAGATCCCTCCTTTTTCCCCACGCCTTCCTCGAGCATCTGTCTCCTAATCTCCAAGCTCCAGCGCCCATAGCTCCAATCTCCTCCACCGCTGCCACCCACCCCAGCAATGGCCGGGTCCGGCTCCAAGGGCAAGTGGGATGCCTCCATCGTCACTGAAAAGGACGTCAAGGAGCTCCGGAGCGCGGGCTATTTTTCCGCGGATATCGCGCATAGGATCCCTGACAAAGATCAGGTAATTCCTACTCCGGAGCCCGGTGAGAGGGTCGTCTTCATCCCCCATTTCCTCCGGGGGCTAGGGTTTCCCCTCCACCCCTTCGTCCGGGGTCTTATGTTCTACTACGGGCTAGATTTCCATGATCTAGCCCCAAATTCCTTCCTTCACATATCGGCGTTTATCGTCGTGTGTGAGGCTCTTCTCCGCATCCCCCCACACTTCGGCCTATGGCTCAAGGTCTTCAATCTGAAGCGGAAGGTGGTCGACGGACAGCATGCGGACTGCGGCGGGGCTATGGTGAGCAAGCTCCCCAATGCCGTTTGGCCCAAAGGAGCATTTGTGGAGACGGTCAAGGTGTGGCAGCAGGAGTGGTTCTACATCACCGAACCCCGCGACGCCAACTGGGCGGCCACGCCAGACTTTAGATCCGGACCCCCCACGAGACTCACCTCATGGACCGCCAAGGATCTTGATTGGGGGTCCAAACCGGAGGTGAAGGTGCTCCAAAAATGCATCTCCGACATGTCGGGTGAGAACACTGGTCTCACAAACATGATTCAAGTGATGCTTTTCTGCCGCATCCTTCCTTGCCAGCTCCGGGCCTCCCCCATGTGGGAGTTCGATCCGGAGAAGCCACGGACCCTGAAGCGCTTCTTCGGCACCACGCACGAAGATATATGGAAGCGGCTCTTCAAGGCTCAGAAAAAGTGGCCGAAGAAGAATGAAGACATCGGGCTCGACATCAAGAACCCAGCCACGGTGGTAAGCATAGCCTATCCGATCAATATTTCAGATATGATAGAAATTATATCGCCCACTTTCTTTACAGGTCTGGACGGCAAAGGCGGAGCGGATCAACTGTCCGGCACCGCTGCCTGAGGATCCGGCCATACCCCAGCTAACAGAGATGCTGGTCCCGGCGCCCTATCAAGCGTCAGAGAGGAAGACCAAGAAGAAGGAAGGCAAGGAGGCCAAGGGCGGCCCCCGCCATAAAGGTCCTTCAGAAACAGTGTCCGGAGAGACCGAAGCCCTCTCTTCCCATGAAGGAGATGAGGAAGAAGAGGAGGAGGAGGTGGAGAGCGACTCCCCCTGTAAGGGAAGGAAGAAGAAGAGGGCGTCCTCCGAAGACCCGGAGGAGGAGGCGCCCAAGAGAGGGAAGCTGGCCCTTCCGGACAGTTCGGACTCAGAGACCAAACTAGTCCCCAAGAAGCCACCCAGGGTGAAGCCCCTGGCCGAATCGTAAGTATCCGGAAACTTACTGTTTATCTTCGGTCTACCTGCTTCCATTATATAAGTTATTTTGTTATTTGCCTTTCTGCCCTCCCCGCGAGCTCCCGCAAACCCCATCATCGGAGGGGAACTCTCTGCCACCTGAAATGGCAGAGAGTGACACGCCGACGCGTGCCACCTCGCCTATCATCATGGAGGACACCGAGGTGTCGTCCCAAAGGACCTCTCTTGGCAGAGGGGGGGCGAACAAAGCCGCCGAGAAAGCACCCGAGGTTAATACCTCCAGAAGCCGCCAAAAACCTAGGGGAGGCGACCCCTATGACAACCGACAGTGGGGACCCCCAACCATCCGAGCCCCAACCGGACACCATTTCGGAGACCAACACGGCTCCTGGATTGGATAAGCAGCCCTCTTTGAAAGAGGGGGGAGGAGCATCAGCTCCATCAGCGACCTCCACTAATCCGGAGGCGCCCAACACTCTGGAGGAAGCACTGCAGCGTGCTTCCATCATGGCGGAGCACTGCACCCTGATGGGTGTGGTGGTGGAGAAGGTTCAGTCTGCTAAAAGCGGAGTGAACGAAGCCTTCACCAGCCTACTGACAGGCTTTGAGGTATGCGACGTAATGTTCTAAAAAACTTTTCATATAGAGGAATATACCTGTGTATAGACAGTAGCCCCTGAGGCTCTGTTCGGTTAAAAGAAACCGGACAGAGGATCCATATAGCATTCGGGAGAGTTAACCTATTGTGCTGTTATTGTAACAGGCTTCCCTGTTGGCGGTGACCGCCTAGGCCGCAGAAGTTTCCGAACTCAATCAGAAGCTTCAGGTGGCCAATGAGGAGATCGACCGCATTAATAAGCGGTTCGATGAGACGGAAGGTATGCGTATAATGTTAAAAGTTTATTTCGATATCAGAAGTGATATGTATATTTAGAGATTAACTTATGGAATGCTTTGATTATAATCACAGCTGGCGCAGCCGAGGTCGAGACCCTCAAAAGCGCCCTTGCCCAGGCCAAAAAGGAGGCGGAGGCGAATAAGGCAGCCGCTGACAAGGCGGCTGCCGTACTGAAGACCGAGCAAGATGCCCGCCGCCAACACGAAGCTCGGGTGGCCGAAGTAGAGCAGGAGCTGAAGGATGCCATCAGCAAATGCGAAGCTTTAGAGTAGAAGACTTCGGACCAGTCGACCGAACTCGCCAAGGCTCTCCATGATGCCAAAGAGACACAGATCGAGTCCCGGAGTGCTCATGAAGAGATCCATTAGGCGAGGCAGATAGCGGCTGGTAAGGCCTTTCTTTTGCAGAGTGTCTTTGGAGGTCAGAGGTATCCTTTGCTGACCCGAGTGTGGAGTTCTCCAGGCGCGTTTGCGGATCTTCCGAAGAGTGCCGCTGATGCCGCACAGTACTTCCGAGCCCAGGAGGGGAACTCGACCGAGAAACTGTTCTGGTCGCAATTTGTCGCGCCGGAACACTCGACGCCTCTCCTGGGTGACCAACTAAAGCAGATGTCTGAGCTGCATAGGGTGGCAGGTTTGGCCATGAAGGACTTGACAGTCCAGCTCTGGCCGGCCGAGCCAATCCCTAGTAGCTACTTCAGTTTGGTGAAGCGGCTTATCGACGCGTGGCTTCAGATTGATGCATTGAAGTGCTCGGCCTGCATAGAGGGTGCCCGGATGGCCTTCGCCCACGTCAAGATGCAATGGGCAAAGATGAAGGACACCGAAGTGGCAACCGCAGGCCCGCCCGAAGGCAAGGATCAGCGGAAGCCAGAGAGGTACTTTGATGACGTCCTAGAAGGAGCCCGAGTGATCGAGGGCCAATGCTCGAAGGATGTAATATTTGATTGAGTGTGTTCGGGTTGTACAAACAATGCGATGAACCCATGCTGTTTATATAGCTATGTTTGCGCCTTTTCTTTCTAGCGATTTTTCCTCCTGTGCGGCCGTTTCTTGTTTTATTTATGAAAGTTGCCAGTCATCGGCTTCAACCCCCATGTAGATGCTACAGGGGTGTTCGGCGTAACACGTGAACACACTTTATCCAACGTCTTGGTCCGTAAAGGAGGTGTCAGTGTGGTGAACCAGGCAATTAGACTATGCGGCTTTATTACTTTCACTTAGCCATAGGAATTTGACTGTGGGGCTAAATACTAGCCCCTGGTGCGTGTGCGGCTATTCGGACTACGGTGCCTTTTCCACGCGGCTGGATGAAGACCAGCCCCTCGTATAACATGGAGTAAATCGCTAATGATTGTAGTATAAGACTAAGTCACCGAATCGCCGACCAGCTCTCGCTTTATCATGACAGTCAGTTTTCGGCTTTCTCTACTGAGGTATTTGACCGAACGAACCAGAAATACAATCGCAGTAGTTCTCCCTTTACTACCTTAGCCGAACGAGCAAAACATAAGGTGGTAAGCACAGGAGCCAGGCAACCCAACTATAGACCAAAGACATGATTCGGAGCCGATGCATATAATATAATATTCGGGACGCCGAAGAGTACCCCATGGTAGTTCGGACTTTAAAATGTGCCGGGCCGAATACAGCCCCCGGTGTTTAAGACCGGACTAAGGCACGTGTGGTAGTCGGGCATAGGGAGGGAAGACAGATGATAATATAAAATAGATGAGTACCAAACAAAAGTCTGTGGCGATAGTTTATCTGATCAATCATTGACTATTGCATTTCATTCGTTTCTATCATCTCTGTCATTCCCATTTGTTATCGTTCGTTGCTCACCTTGTTGCATTCTCGTAATTCAGTATAGTCATTCCAGTCGTATACATCTATATTCGCACTTATTAAGTCTGGCGTGTTTTCCCTGTGTCGCTTTCTTTCACCTCATCATTGTTCTCACTCATGCTTTTCCTTAGTAATTCTTACCTCGTTTTCTCTCATGCTACTGCATCTGTTAGTATATTGCTTTACCATCATCATTGTCAAACCTGTGATATCCTATGCTCGAACCACTATTTCTTCCTACCTCGATAGATATGTTCCTCAATAACGTGCTTGATTAAGTTCTTTTCTATCGAACCTTATTTCCACTGCTGTGTTTGGGATCCATTCATAACATTCGCAAGAATTTTTTAATCTCCCATTCACCCCACTCCGGTCGATATAATCTCGGTCCTAACACTGAGACGCCTCGTTAGGACTCCTACACCCATAGACGGAATTCCTACTATCGTAGACATCATCATGAGGGTGGCTCAATACACGGAGATCATGCTGACCTATGTCGAGAGTGCTCGAGCAGCCACTTAGAGCGCTCAGGCATATTCCACGAGTGCTAGAGAGCCGCCGGGAGTGCACAAGCAGCCACCGAGAGTGCGCGAACAGCCATCGAAGCTGTGAGGACCACCCAGGACGAGATCACGAAGAGGATGGAAGGCGAGGATAGCTCATGATGGAGCTAAACTTTTGCTTCTGAACAACTAGTGCACCGCCTTCATGTGATCTATATGATCGATGCGTGTGAACTTTAGTTCTAATTTGCTATGATGGAGCTAAACTTTTGCTTCCGAACTACTAGTGGACTACAACGTGGTAATTTGTATCTTCTATCATGCTATCAAGATTGTGATGTAACTTTTCTTTATGTGATTGGATAACTATGAAATTGACTTGTTAGCTTGTTTATTTATCTTCGTAGATGAAGTGGAACTAGTATGTGGTGTACACCGGGTGGAATCCATGAGTTTATGATTCATGGGAGATATGCAAGGAAAAAGTGGACGGTTACAAGAACAACTTCTATAAAGGATATAAGACTATAAAAGTAGTTGAGTATCATTATGCCAACTATGTCCGCAAAGATAAAATCAACTATGAAGTTTGCATGACCATGTAGACAAGTGGATCATGACGTCTTTTATGTATGTGTACTAATGATGAGGCATGAGTTGTTGTACTCTAATGCGTACATCTATTTGTATAAAGTTTAGATTATTGTTATGTTAAATGTAATGTGTATGACCACTTACGTAATTTGTATGATGTAATGTGTAATGGCTATTGTTTGTTGGCAATTGGCAGGACTGGCGGCTGAACAAGTAGTTGTGCGGGTGCCATAGAATGCCCGCCACAACTAACAAAATAAGCCAGTGGCGGGCAACGTAGCCTGTCCGCCACTGCAGAGACTGTAACAGTAGCGGGCGTGCACCCGCCACTGATGCCATTATAGCAGTGGTGGAAGGTCAGTGGCGGGCACCCCTAGGAGCCTAGCACACCACTCTGGGCTTTTTTTCTCCCTCCACTGCTAGGCATTCCTGTAGTAGTGCCAACTTCATCAGAAAGCTAGAGGGTATACGTGCATGCTTCGGGAATCACAAACTTTATCATTGATATCTTTATTAAACCATGATTAGTAAACCCACATATTACCATCTTAATGTCGTAAAACTATTTCAGGGAATCAAACATATCATATTCAGTGATCTACAAGTTTTATGTAGGATTTCATGACTAACCTTGTGAATGACCAATTCCTATTAACTCTCTAAATAGACATAAGTGAAGCATGAAAGTTTAATTATTTCTACAAAATACTCGGCCACACTCTAATAAATATAAGTGAAGCAAAAGAGCATTCTACAAATAGTGGTTTTCCAAATGTAGAGAAACGAGCATCCAAACTTCAAATGATATAAGTGGAGCACATGAAGCATTCTATAAAGCCGTACTCAAAAGATATAAGTGAAGTGTAAAGAGCATTCTATAAATCAACCAAGGACTATCTCATACCAACATGGTGTATACAATAAAAGGGAAAAATAAACACAAAAGACGCTCCAAGAATTTACGCATATCATCTGAACAAAACAAAAACCGAGACATACCGATAATTGTCGAGGAAGAAAGATGGTATGCCTTCTGGGGCATCCTCAAGCTTAGACGTCTGAGTCTCCTTGAATATTTACTTGGGGTGCCTTGGGAATCCCCAAGCTTGAACTATTACCTCTCCTTATTATTCTCATATCGATACCTGCTTGATCTTCGAACACTTCATCCACACAAAACTTAACCAGACTTTTTATTAGAGGGGTAACTACATATAACATCAAATCCCATCATGTCTTGCTATAACATTATTGTATAATTATAATAAAACACTAACCACTGTATGCTATCACAATTCTATGGATCCTAAATCAAATTGGCTCAACAAGATTTCAAACAAAAGGAGATAAAGAAACTATAACAGCAATCTGTGAAAATGGGATAGTCGGTAAAGATGCAGATGGTAAATATACTTGTGTAAATCCAAAAATTAGGAAAAATTAGGAAGTAATAAACAATTTTCGTATCAGTACTATGTAAAAATTTCAGAATTTTTGCACGTTCTAGTAAAATATCAAAAATTCAAACACTACAGTAATAGTTTTTGTTTTTGCACAACACACACCAAGCAAGCAATTTAAACACCCTAAAGGTAAATCTTGGCACATTATCAATGGATTTGTACAAGGGGATAATTATTTTTGGTGAAAAGTTTCTTTAATTCAAGATTCACAAAGTTTCCATGGGAATGAACAAAGTTCAAAGCATGCTCCCACTTCAACGATGCTCGTCTTTCTCACTTTCACTTTTCTTTTTGAAAAGTTTAGGGTTCCCCTCCATAATTTTTTTGTTTTTAATTTTTTTAAAGCACACAACAGAGTAAAATGACTCTCTAAAACTTCTGGGTTGTCTCCCAGGCATCTCTTTCTTTAAAGCCATTAAGCTAGGCATAACGTGCTCAAGTAATTGATCCACCCGGACCCCAAGGTATATCAAAGCCTATTTTAATTAACAATGATTAGTAATTTAGTAGTGAGCACAAAACAACATATATGATGCAACAACGAAGTTTAACTCTCTTCCTATGCATCAACATGTCATAAAAGAACAATTCATGCATACAAAGTAAAGGCCAATGCATAGTATGAACATTTTCTTGCAATTCTATCGTATTGGAGACATATAAGAGGCGTAGATTACTACAAAAAAAGACACATCCGTGACATTATGGCCCAAATGATAACTTTTTCTGTCATGGATATGACACTTCCATGAGAATAATTGTGACAAAACACGTATCATCATAGATGTGGTGGGCTCCTACTTCTATGATAAAAAACTATGGCAGAAAATGGGCTTTTTGTCCTGGGCGGGACGGAGACACACCTGCATGATTGGCCATCCATGATGTAAAAAATTATGGTAGAAGTGAGGGTGAGGAAATTTTTGGGGAGTTCCCGGTTACATTGGGCAATCGATGGGTGGTCGGGGCCGAGCGATGCAGTGTGGTTTGCACATTTCTGTCGTATGCGCGTGTGTGTGAGGCGTTTGCTAACTAAACTCGAGCGAGGAGTTCGCTTACTGAACCCGAGCGATCGATCGATCCCTCACACTAGTGACATACTGAACACGAGCTATCCATCCCACTACATAATGAAGTCGATTGATCCCTTCGCTGCTAACTGAACACGAGCGATTCCTTCGCTGCTAATGGAACCCGGGTGATTCCTTGGCTGCTAACTGAACCCGAGCGATCGATCGTTGCTGCTGCTTACTGAAGCCGATCGGTCGATGTGTGATACGACTCTGGCGTATCTGCTTTTCCTAATGCTTTTGCTCTTGTTTTGGACTCTAATTCGCATGATTTGAATGAAACTAAGCCGGACTGACGCTGTTTTTAGCAGAACTACCATGGTGTTGTTTTTGTGCAGAAATAAAAGTTCTCGGAATGGAACGAAACTTTTTGGAGAATTTTTATGGAATAAAAGAAAAATACTGGAGCCAAGAACCATCGGAGGGGGGCCCTGATGTCGCTTGAACTACATCGGTATTTCACCAAAGAGGAAGGGATGATGCAGCACAACTACGGTAGGTATTTCCCTCAATTATGAAACCAAGGTATCAATCCAGTAGGAGAACTAGGCAACACTATGTAAATGGTACCTACAAAGAAATAACAAATACTTGCAACCCGAAGATTGGGAGGGGTTGTCAATCCGTCTATGGGTAATGGAGCCAGAAATTTGTCATGTGGACGGGATAAAATTGTGATAGATTGGATAAATAGATCTTGATAAAACGCGAAGTAAAATAAATAGCAAAAAAGTGCAGCAAGGTATTTTTGGGCTTTTTGGAATAATAGATCTAAAAATAAAAGTGAATAAAAATAGATCTCAAAGCAAATATGATAAAGAATAGACCCGGGGGCCGTAGATTTCACCAGTGGCTTCTCTCAAGAAAATAGCATACGGTGGGTAAACAAATTACTGTTGGGCAATTGATAGAACATCAAATAATTATGACGATATCCAGGCAATGATCATTATATAGGCATCACGTCCAAGATTAGTAGACCGACTCCTGCCTGCATCTACTACTATTACTCCACACATCGACCGCTATCCAGCATGCATCTAGTGTATTAAGTTCATGGAGAAACGGAGTAATGCAATAAGAGCGGTGACATGATGTAGACGAGATCTATTCATGTAGGAATAGCCCCCATCTTGTTATCCTTAATAGCAATGATACATTGTGTCTTGCTACCCCTTCTGTCACTGGGAAAGAACACCGCACGATCGAACCCATCACAAAGCACCTCTTCCCATGGCAAGAAAAATCGATCTAGTCGGCCTAACTAAACCAAAGATTTGAAGAAGAAATACGAGGCTATAAGTAATCATGCATAAAAGAGAGCAAAGAACTCAAATAACTTTCATGGATATAGATCTGATTGTAAACTCAAAGTTCATCGGATCCCAACAAACACACCGCAAAAAGAGTTACATCAAATAGATCTCCAAGAGACCATTGTATTGAGAATCAAAAACAGAGAAGAAGCCATCTAGCTACTGCCTACGGACCCATAGGTCTACAATGAACTACTCACGCATCACCGGAGAGGCACCAATGAGGATGATGAACCCCTCCGTGATGATGTCTAGATTGGATCTCGTGGTTCTGGAACTTGCGGCGGCTGGAATTGTGTTTCGTCGAATCCCCTAGGGTTTTTGGAATATTTGCGTATTTATAGGGAGAAGAGGCAGTGCGGGAGGCCACCGAGGTGGGCACAACCCACCTGGGCGCGCCTGGGCCCCCAGGTGTGCCCTGGTGGGTTGTGCTCCCCTCGGAGCCCCCCTCTGGTACTTCTTCGGCCCAACAGGTGTCTTCTGGTCCAGAAAAATTCTCCAAAAAATTTCGCTGCATTTGGACTTTGTTTGGTATTGATTTTCTACGAAGTAAAAAACAAGCAAAAAATAGCAACTAGCACTGGGCACTATGCTAATAGGTTAGTCCCAAAAAATGATATAAAGTTGCTATAAAATGATTGTAAAACATCCAAGAATGATACTATAACAACATGGAACAAGCTAAAATTATAGATACGTTGGAGACGTATCAGGCCCCTAGGTGAGCACAACCCACCAGGGCGCCCTCCCTCCAGGCGCGCCCAGGTGGGTTGTGCCAACCTGGTGGCCCGCAGACACTGACTCCGACTCTATAAAATCCTATTTTTGGAGAAAAAAAATTAGGGAGAAAGAATTATCGCGTTTCACGATACGGAGCCGCCGCCACCTCGTGTTCTTCGTTGGGAGGCCAGATCTGGGCCCGTTTGGGGCTCCGGAGAGGGGGATATTCGATCTTCGTCATCACCAACCCTTCTCCATCGCCAATTCCATGATGCTCCCCACCGGGAGTGAGTAATTCCTTCGTAGGCTCGCTGGTCAGTGAGGAGTTGGATGAGATTCATCATGTAATCGAGTTAGTTTTGTAGAGCTTGATCCCTAGTATCCATTATGTTCTGAGATTGATGTTGTTATGACTTTGCCATGCTTAGTGCTTGTCACTTTGGGCCCGGGTGCCATGATTTTAGATCTGAACTATTTATGTTATCACCATTATATCTATGTTCTAGATCCGATCTTGCAAGTCATATTCACCTATTACGTGTTATGATCCATAAACCCCGGTGTGACAGTAATCGGGATACTTTCCGGTGATGACCGTAGTTTGAGGAGTTCATGTATTCACTATGTGTTAATGCTTTGTTCTGGTTCTCTATTAAAATGAGGCCTTAATATCCCTTAGTTTCCTTATGGACCCCGCTGCCACGGGAGGGTAGGACAAAAGATGTCATGCAAGTTCTTTCCATAAGCACGTATGACTATTTACGGAATACATGCCTACATTATATTTATGAAATGGAGCTAGTGCCGTATCGCCCTAGGTTATGACTGTTATATGATGAATATCATCCAACGAATTCACCGATCCAATGCCTACGAATTTTCCATATGTTGTTCTTGCTAAGTTACTACTGTTGCTGCTACTGTTACACTTGCTATAAAATCATTGCTATCACTGTTACCGTTACTGCTACTATTATCACTGCTATCAAAACTATCATATTACTGTGCTACTGATCATATTGCTGTAGATAATTAATGTCCAGGTGTGGTTGAATTGACAGCTCAGCTACTAATACTTACAAGTATTCTTTTGCTCCCCTTGTGTCAAATCTATAAATTTGGGTTGAATACTCCAGCCTCGAAAACTGTTGCGATCCCCTATACTTGTGGGTTATCAATGTGTTGCATCGAGCCCCCCATGTGAGACGTAGCTGGTTGGGTTACCTCTCAATGAATAGTGCTCGTTACTGCCGCACACGCGGTACACAAGGACACGAGTAGAGACACATCGATTGAGCCCCTTGCGTGAGACGTGGTGACTTGACCTAGCGGGTTGGTTGGCTGTCGATGAATGCTACTTCTCCAACATATCTATAATTTTTTATTGTTCCATGCTATTATAGTATCAATCTTGGATGTTTATTATGCAACTATATATCATTTTTTTGGGACTAACATATTAACCTAGTGCCTAGTGCCATTTGCTGTTTTTTTGCTTGTTTTTGGCTTTTCAAAAAATTAGTACCAAACGAAGTCCAAACGCTAGAAAACTTTTCGATGATTTTTTCTAGACCAGAAGGGACCCTAGAACCTTCGGGAGAAGACCTGAAGAGTCACGAGGGAGCGACAAGCCTACCAGGTGCGGCCCAGGAGAGGCACCCCCAGGCTTGTGATCCCCCATGGCACCTCTTGACCTAATTCCACTTCTATAAGTTCGCAATACATCAAAAATCCACCCAAAACACTTATTCTGCTGCTGCAAGTTTCTGTTCTTCGGAGATCCCATCTGGAGACCTTTTACAGTACTCTGCCTGAGGGCCTCTACACCAACCTTGCTGCCCTTCTGATGATGTGTGAGTAGTTTACCACAAATCTACATGTCCATAGATAGTAGCTTGATGGATTCTTCTCTCTCTTTGATCTTCAATACAATGTTCTCCTCGATGTTCTTGGAGATCTATTTGATGTAATCCTTTTTTGCGGTGTGTTTGTTGGGATTCGATGAATTGTGGGTTTATGATCAGATTATTCATGAATATTATTTGAGTCTTCTCTGAACTCTTTTATGCATGATTGTTATAGATTTGTATTTCTCTCTGATCTAACAGTTTGGTTTGGCGAACTAGATTGATTTATCTTGCAATGGGAGAGATGCTTTGTGATGGGTTCGATCTTGCGTTGCTCAATCCCAGCTACAGAAAGGAACATGAGACATACTTGTATAGTTGCCATTAAGGATAAAAATATGGGGTTTGTTCATATTA
Source organism: Thinopyrum elongatum (assembly GCA_011799875.1). Taxonomy (NCBI): domain Eukaryota; kingdom Viridiplantae; phylum Streptophyta; class Magnoliopsida; order Poales; family Poaceae; genus Thinopyrum; species Thinopyrum elongatum. Next base: position 393,235,683 of record CM022303.1, read on the forward strand.
ATTGAGTTTACTTTGTCTACATCATGTCATCTTGCTTAAGGTGTTACTCTATTCTTTATGAAATTAATACTCTAGTTGCATGCTAGATAGCGGTTGATGTGTGGAGTAATAGTAGTAGATGCAGGCAGGAGTCGGTCTACTTGTCTCGGACGTGATGCCTATATACATGATCATTGCCTTCAATATCGTCAGAACTATGCGCTTTTCTATCAATTGCCCAACAGTAATTTGTTTACCCATCGTATGCTATGTTTAAGACAGAAGCCTCTAGTGAAAACTATGGACCCAGGGTCTATCTTTATCATATATTAAAATCCAAAAATACCTCTCTGCAATTTATTTACTTTTATTTTATTTTGTGTTTTTGTTTATCTATCTATCACCACAAGATTTGATCCTTGCAATTAACCGCCAAGGGATTGACAACCCCTTGTTTGCATTGGGTGCAAGTATTTGTTATTTTGTGTGTAGGTGCAATTCACGAGGTCTTGCGTGGTTCTCCTACTAGATTGATAACCTTGGTTCTTAACTAAGGGAAATACTTATTGTCGGTGTACACAAACAGGGGTATTTGTTTCCCCTGACCTGTGCACAGACTTGCAAAGCCTCTAGGCTAACTGCCCTTGCTGGGCGTGCCAAGGCCCAAGAAGTGAAGGAAATATGCCCTAGAGGCAATAATAAAGTTGTTATTTATATTTCCTTATATCATGATAAATTTTTATTATTCATGCTAGAATTGTATTAACCGGAAACTTAGTACATGTGTGAATACATAGACAAACAGAGTGTCACTAGTATGCCTCTACTTGACTAGCTTGTTTATCAAAGATGGTTATGTTTCCTGACCATAGACATGTGTTGTCATTTGATAAACAGGATCACATCATTAGAGAATGATGTGATGGACGAGACCCATCCGTTAGCTTAGCATAATGATCGTTAAGTTTTATTGCTATTGCTTTCTTCATGACTTATACATATTCCTCTGACTATGAGATTATGCAACTCCCGAATACTAGAGGAACACTTTGTGTGCTATCAAATGTCACAACGTAACTAAGTGATTATAAAGATTCTCTACAGGTGTCTCCGAAGGTGTTTGTTGGGTTGGCATAGATCGAGATTAGGATTTGTCACTCCGAGTATCGGAGAGGTATCTCTGGGCCCTCTCGGTAATGCACATCATATGAAGCCTTGCAAGCAATGTGACTAATGAGTTAGTAAAGGGATGATGCATTATGGAATGAGTAAAGAGACTTGCCGGTAATGAGATTGAACTAGGTATGATGATACCGACGATCGAATCTCGGGCAAGTAACATACCGATGACAAAGGGAATGACGTATGTTGTTATGCGGTTTGACCGATAAAGATCTTGGTAGAATATGTAGGAGCTAATATGAGCATCCAGGTTCCGCTATTGGTTATTGACCGGAGATGTGTCTCGGTCATGTCTACATAGTTCTTGAACCTGTAGGGTCCGCATGCTTAACGTTCGATGACGATTTGTATTATGAGTTATGTGTTTTGGTGACCGAAGTTTGTTCGGACTCCCGGATGAGATCGCGGACATGACGAGGAGTCTCGAAATGGTCGAGAGGTAAAGATTCATATATTGGAGGTTGTATTCGGACATCGGAATGGTTCCGAGTGATTCGGGTATTTTTCCGGAGTACCGGGAGGTTACTGGAACCCCCCGGGAGAGGTAATGGGCCTCATGGGCCATAGGGAAGAGGGGAGGCAGCCCACAAGGGGTGGTTGCGCCCCCCTCCCATGGGGAGTCTGAATTGGACTAGGGGAGGGGGCGCGCCCCCCTTTCCTTCTCCTCTTCTCTCTCCCTTTCCCCTTTCCCACTCCGGAAAAAGGAAAGGGGGGCCGAATTGGACATGAAGTCCAAGTAGGACTCCTCCCCTTGGGGGCGCACCTAGGCCGGCCCTCTCCCCTCTCCTCCTTTATATACGTGGGCAGGGGGCACCCCAAAGGCACATCAGATATTCTCTTAGCCGTGTGCGGTGCCCCCTCCACAGTTTACTCCTCCGGTCATAGTGTCGTAGTGCTTAGGCGAAGCCCTGCGCGGATCACATCACCAACACCGTCTCCACACCATCGTGCTGACGGAACTCTCCCTCGACCTTCTGCTAGATCAAGAGTTCGAGGGACGTCATCGAGCTGAACGTGTGCTGAACTCGGAGGTGCCGTACGTTCGGTACTTGATCTGTTGGATCGCGAAGACGTTCGACTACATCAACCGCGTTAAGCTAACGCTTCCGCTTTCGGTCTATGAGGGTACATGGACACACTCTTCCCCTCTCGTTGCTATGCATCTCCTAGATAGATCTTGCGTGAGCGTAGGAATTTTTTTGAAATTGCACGTTCCCCTTCAAGAAGGACAAGCTAGTAGAAGGCCACCTTGGGAAGGCCTCCCTTGCCAGGCAGGAGAGCCTGGCCAGGTCGAGGCCGCACCCAAGGTCATGTCCAGATTCGCCCCGACAGGGTTGCCGGGGCCGCCAAGACCAAAACCCGCCAGGTTTCTTATCAGTAGGTTTACATGAAGACGCCACCGCTCCACCTCATCGCACTCAAGTCATTTATCAGTGCGGTGTCAAGGTACCAAGCAACCAGGTGGATCATATCAGGCACGTGGCAGCACAGAAGAGAAGAGATTAGCTTTATTGACACCTGTCTAGGAGGCGTGTCAAGTTAATAAGAAGAGGCAGATAAGCGGCACGACAAGCTTGCCGGGCTTCAACCTCAGCAGGACACCTAGCAGTGCATTTAATGCACTTTGTCCTAACTGACACAGTTAGGTATGACAGCACTGTTAGCTATCTAATCACATTCGAATGACTGTTTTGCCATTGTGGTCTCCCCTTGAGCTATAAAAGGAGGCCCGAGGCAACCTAGCAAAGGGTTCGAACTCCTCGACCCCCATACACTTGTACACACGTAGTTGCATCCCCCCAAGCACCCTTGCCTGGCTAGTGCACCTCATGTCTTCGCATTCCTCAAGTTCAATCCATCATAGCAAGAGTAGGGTTTTACACTGCAAAGCGGCCCGAACCTGGGTAAAGAGAGAGCTGTCCATCGCCGTGATGCCCCCTGCTGCTTCTGCTCTTTGTGCAACATGGTTGTCCCCCTGCCAAACCACAAAGGGGCACCCATGCCCCATAGGTGATTGTGCTTCCACGCCGACATCTTTGGTGCTCCAGGTAGGGGGCCTCATTTGTGCGAACCTGAAGCAGTAGTCAGCGCGTCGATATTCGTCAATCTACATCGTGCATGGCTCCCGAGAGGAGAAGAGCGGAGCAGCAGCGCTGTTACCTGTTTTGTCAGTCCCTCCGCCTGCGGCTACGAGTGCTACAGACGCCACGTCCGGGGCGGATAAGTTGGGTGCCATGGGCGGCGCATCCATCATAAGCAGTGCTGTTATCGCTCCTGCCACGGTTTCTCTCGTGTGTAGGATGCGGCGGCGGCGGTGCGGAGACAGAGGATCCGGTCGTTGATAAGCTGCACCCGGCGATGCCAATGTTCTTTCCGCAGGAAATGATCGTTCGGTTAAGCCATGGGCTACGGCGAGTCCATCGGGTCTCCACCCCCAGCCCACGAAGCAGCATTGCTACGAAAGGGAATTGCGGTAGGGCTTATTTTTGTCCTACCCTGGCAAGTCTCGCCACACATGGTGGTGCGTTGCAACACTGTTGCAGTTGAGCATCACCTTCCGTGTGTGGGGCTTCCGGGGAAAAGCGGGTCTCACGCCCCCGCGACAGCTATCACCATATTAAGAAAAGATAAGTTGCAGAACCCACTTCCGGTTTCGAGGATCTTTTTGTGTATCCTTTGGGACTCTTTTGGTTTAAACCCTAGCGTTCTGTATGGGATATCTGTAACCTGAAGGGACTCTTCCATTGTCTCTTGCGTCCTCGTTTGTTTTGAGTCCGCTCAACAGACCAGGCAGCCGCATCGATAACATCGAAGGGTAACTTGCCGGTGGCGTCTATGCCTGCAAGAATGCTAAGGGCCCGTCCCCATAGCAGCATAGCTAGTGCTTGCCCCGGCAGGCTCCCAGCATGCGCATGATTTGCAATCATACAAGAACGATAGGCGGGATAAACTTAAAAGATAGCATGGGTCCGCACAACTACTTAAGAATACTATTACATCACAAGAAGTAGCAAGATCTGACATAAAGCTGAAATATGTCTTTTTGATTGGCAGCATCCTAGTGAGCGAAGCAAGAGAAGCTAGTCCCGGCAGCCTCCCTGGACCTGGGGCATTCGAAGAACTTTGTCGGCCAAGGGCCCGACAAGTTGAGTGGCAGCAGAGGTGTCCGTCCCAGCCGACAGTCTCTTGAAAGCGTCGGAGAGGTCGACGTCAAGATGGCGCTGCACATAATTAACAAGAAGAGTGAAGATGGCGTCCCGGGCAAATTTCCGAGATTCGCTGGCGAAGCAAGCTGATCTGTCGTCTTCATACGTCTTCAGCCCTTCAATGAGACCCTCAAAGAAATGTGTCATCTTGATGCTCGGGGCCTCATGCTCATTGACGGAGAAAGTGTAGCTTTTCATGTTCATCTTGGCAATCTGGGAGGAGATACACTCAACTATGTCCACCAGACTCTTCGACCAGAGGATGTACAGTTTGACCCGCTCCTTGAGCTTGTGCACTGCATCCTTACGAAGAGTTCCGGCAGTATTTACTTCTTCCACCAGGGCCCTCTCGCGGTCTTTGGCCTGTTCAAGATCCTTCTCAAGGGTGGCAAGCTTGGTGTTCAAATCCTCGATGGTGTTGGAGGCAGTATTCAGATCCTGGTCCTTGGATGAAAGCTGTGATTGCAGCCCCTCCAGCGTGGAGGTTGTTTTTCGCGCTTCTTCCCAGAGGGCCTCGATCTCTTTCTTGTTCCCGGCAAGCTCTTCCTCCAGTTTCCCCATTTGGGCCTCAAGCTCTGTCTTGGCACTGGAGATTGCGGCAAGGCTGTCAGAGACCTCTTTGAGTTTGGCTGCTGCATCTTGAGCCTGCGAGTCGATGGCCTTTTTACGGATGTCCTCCAGGTCCTTGGTGCGCTGCTGAACAAGGTTTTCCAACTCATCATCTTTGGCACGGAGGGCATCGGCCAGGGCCTGCTCATGAGTGGCAATATCTCTAGCTTGGGCGTTGAGCTGCGTCTCGCGCTCTGTCAGCCTGGCATCATGAGTCTTTGCTCTCTCTGCGGCGGCCGCCATCTTCTCCTCTTGAGCCCTGAGCTCGCTGGATCGTGCATTGTACCAAGAGCGCAGTTCTTCTGCCTTATCTTTCAGCTGTTGGGTGGCTGTGTCCTGGGCCCTATGCTCTTCTTGGATTGCCTGCCGCCTCCGACCATACCTCTCCTGCACCTCCTTAAGCCCGGCAGCCACCATCTCTAGAAAGACCAAGTCCTTGGAGCTGTCACCGGGGTCACTCACTTCCTTGGCCCTCTAGGTCAAGGGGCCAGTATGCGGCTGATTTCCTCATCAAAGTTTACCCCCGGCAAGGACTTACGAGCTGGGGGCTGTCGGCGTGGGATGATCCACTATCATGGCCAAGCTGCTTGTGGGGAAAGTCACACGCAAACCCAAAGGGTCACTCTAAAGGGGCATTTTTTTCCTCAACTTCCATGATGGGGCCGATCGTGCTGCCAAGGATTTCCTCCTCTTCCTCTGGGATTTCTTGGACGTCCTTGGGGGCCTCGGCATGGTCTTCTTCAGTGGCAATCCTGAGGGCTTCTGTGGAAGCATCTTTCCCTATGTTAGCCACCTCTTCCAAAAGCTCCTTCTCTTTGAGCCCGGGGGCTGCTGGAGGATAGAGGCAAGAACGGTGCAAAGATCAGGAACAAGAGCCAAGAGCCAAGGAAGTAGAAAGTTCTCAATGTGAATTAAAAAATGAATGGGTTACATGTCGGCAATTGCTGAGAAGAAACTTCTCCTTCCCCGGCTGTATCTGTTGCTGGCAGGCGTCTGGCGTCATCTTCCTCCATGGGGGTGGCCTCAATGTGGGCAGACCCGGCAGATGGAGCCCTTATCGGGGATCCCCCCCTCCTTGGGTGTCGCTTGCGGAAGGAGCTGAAGTGGTCACCGCTTGCTGCCGGGCTTCCCTCTGGGGACTCCCGCAAGTTTCCTTGGCTGGTGACAGAAGAACTTCAGCATGGCCACCGGTGGACGCGGTCCGACCCATGCCTTCTCACACGGGGTTGGCCGGGGGCTGGGTACGGGGTCACCTCCGGCATTCCTTGCCGGTTCAGCGCCTGACACCGATCCCAGCTCCTTCGTCGTCTTTGTCCATTTAGCCCGTTGAGCCAGGGTCTCTTCGTCCCTGTCAAGGCCAACATCACACGATCAGCTAAGAATCAAGAGAAAAGCAATTGGAATCGAGGAAAGCAAATGATCGTCCTCACTCTGGGTCATCGAGCATGGTGTCCATCTCATATACATGAGGCGGGGGTGATTCCCTGGCCCTCTTAAGTGGTGGTGGGGTCCTGCTCGCTGATGGTGCCGGGCTTCATGGTGGCATGGGGTCAACACCCTTCACCACCCGCTGCCGGGAAGACAGAGTCCGGACCGGAATGAGGCGGGCCGAATGATTGTGCACTATGTCCTCCTTGCTGCTCTTGGTGGTCATCTTCTTCGTCTTGGGCCCAGCCCGAGATGAAGACACCACCACCGGCTCTCGGCTCCCTCTCCTGCGAAGCCGACGCTTCTGCTCTGGGGCTTGAGGGCCTGATTCAAGTCCCTCCTCGTCTTCGGGCACTTCGGCCCCCTCTGTCTCGGCGGCTTCCACTTCGGCAGCCTCGGTCCCGACAGTCTCAGACCCGACAGCCCTTGTCCCGGCAACCGCGGCCCCTAACACCTTAAGTTCGGCGATCTCTTCATCAACACGCTCCTCCTCCGAGGAGTTTCCTTCATCATCATCACCAGCTGCCGCAGCGGCCTTGAGCCTTCGGGCTTCCTCAAGCCTGCTACGGATGTACTTCTGCTCCTCCTTAGTGGTACCCTTGGTGAAATCTGTCTCCTTCCTGGTGGCTCTCTCCTCCAAGCTAGAGGCCCAGTTCATCTCATCCTCCAAGCTGGGTAGCTCCCAGTCTTCCTTGACTCCATCGGCATTATAGTCTGGCATCCATTTGAGGATCTGGTCCAATGCGGAGTTGATGTGCAATGGAGCAATCCTTGCCGGCAAATGGAAGCTGCCAGCCTTGCGGAAGAGTTGCTCGCATGGCCAAGCATGGCTCATGACTGTTAGATTAGTGGCAACACCAAGGATACAGCCGCATCCAGTCCGCGGCGTTCTTGTACTCCCAAGCGAAGCGATCCCGTTGCTACAACGGAGCAATGCGACGCCGGAGGAAATCTGCCCCCACCTGTTCAATGGTGAGCCCGGCAGCCTTGAGGCGGGCAACCCTATTCAGCGCGGTGCGAAGTCTTTCATCAGTTTCTCCCGGGTCACTCCAATCCTTGCCGCGCACCACGCATTTGGTCCGCGGCTGACAGAATGAAGGGGCTTCTGGGTCCTTGATCCAACACCAATCCCCTCTTCACTCCTCCCACATGCCGTGCAGTTGCCGTCCAAGGTAATCCCAATCTTCTCTCTTCCCCCGTGGAATCCATGATATGTTTCCCGAAAGGGATTTATCCTTGATGCGGGGGATGTAGAAGTGGCGGAACATATCCACATTGGGGTCGACTCCAACAAAATTCTCGTAGAAATGGGCAAACACTACCATGCACGTCATTGCATTAGGCGTAAAATCCAGCAAGCGAAATCCAAAAGCATACATCATTGCGCTGAAGAAATCAGAGAAAGGGGAGAAAGCCCGCAGTAAAAATAGGCGCAGAAGAATGGATATGAGTCACTTGGAGCCTTGGATCCATCTGGAATAACAACTGGTTCTCCATGGCCCTTGGTTCGCCTCCCCCACATATAGGCATACCTATAGATCAGGGTGTTACTGCCCAAGTTTGACGGCGAGAACACCACGTTCTCTTGCCGCCGCCGGACCAAAGCTTCCGCCTCCTTCTTCTTCTCCTCTACCCTCGGGTCTTCCGGCTTGGCCGTTTGCTTCCCCTTCACGGCGCTCTTCCTACGCCCCATTTCCTGTGGGCGGCGAGGAGGGAAAGATCTGGAGGTGGGAGAAGAGTTAATGGCGGCGGAGGCATTTTCCGTCGAGAGGAAGAAGACGAAGCGAGAGGGGCGGAAGGTGTGAATGAGCAGCACTCCTTCACGCCTGCCCTGTTTTATTGGGACCATGCAGGAGGGGGTTGGCACTCCACTATTCCCCTGCAAAACCGCCTCTTTATAGGAACACTCCCCCAATAACCACTACAAAACCATGGTTGCACGACCCACAGTAACTACGCGGATCGGACGTGTGATTGACAAGACAATAAAATCATTACGGGTGGGCAGATGATTTCTGCCACGTGTCTGCGCACTGCTTGGGGCTTAACCCAACGCACCCACAACGCGTTTGGCTCAGGCCCGGGGGCTACTATCGGTGTACACAAACAGGGGTATTTGTTTCCCCTGACCTGTGCGTAGATTTGCAAAGCCTCTAGGCTAACTGCCCTTGCCGGGCATGCCAAGGCCCAAGAAGGACAAGCTAGAAGAAGGCCACCTTGGGAAGGCCTCCCTTGCCGGGCAAGAGAGCCTGGCCAGGTTGAGGCCGCACCCAAGGTCATGTCCAGATTCGCCCCGGCAGGGTTGCCGGGGCCGCCAAGACCAAAACCCGCCAGGTTTCTTATCGGTAGGTTTACACCAAGATGCCACCGCTCCACCTCATCACACTCAAGTCATTTATCAGTGCAGTGTCAAGGTACCAAGCAACCAGGTGGATCATATAAGGCATGTGGCAGCACAGAAGAGAAGAGATTAGCTTTATTGACACCCATCCAGGAGGCGTCACTACAGCAGGATGCTGCTAACGCGACACTACGATCAGAGACCCATTGACGAAACTGTGTGTGATGCATTAATTGCAAACGGGGATGTAAAAAACCATAAAAAAAGATGCAAAACGTTTGTGATGGCGGAAACATCAAACATGGTTCAAATTTTAGTTACGTGTGCGATGCGGGGCATACAGTTGATCCATACGAACTGTTTGCGATTAGACAGAAAACAGAAACGGGCAGCCATATCAATGTGTGTGTGATATACGGCATACAGTTCGCTCTGATGAACTATTTGCTATTAGGGAATGCAACAGAAATGGTCAGCCAGATCAAGGTGTGTGTGATATATGGCATATGGTTCACTCGGACGAACTGTTTTCGATTAGGGAAGAGAATAGAAACGGTTCAACTTAACAAGATGTGTGTGATATGCGGCATACAGTTCACATAGATGAACTATTTGCGATGAGCCAAAAGAACACAAATGTTTCGTGTAAACAAGATGTGTGTGATACGCAGCAAACAGCCTACTCGGATGAACTGTTTGCGATGAGAAATTATAACACAGACGGTTACTATAGTTAGTTTGTGTGCGATTCTGTTTGTACAAAAAACTTTGAAAAATGCAAACTAGTTGCATGCGGTGGCTAGGAGTATCGCACACAATGCGTCTGCGAGTACTTGTGTGTGATGATTAGTAAGTTACGCATACGTTTCCTTATGTTAACACGTCTGTGATAAATAACACGTGGCACCGCATACGGTATTCGGGTCGTGTGTGTGCTCCACTTAGTCTTCCCATGCTCCAGCAAATGCTTCCCATGTTCCACATGGGTGAATTGTAAAATCCACGCCTCTTCCCTCATCGGTTTCCCTTCACCAGCTAATGGCTTGCTGCATATAACCCAGGCGTCAACGCACCGTCGCGACACTCTGCGCAGATCTAGTCCTCACCCATCTACCATTAGTTATTCCAAGCATGCGAGGCAACGACCAAAGCTTCAACGTCGACCCCTACCTGCATTACATCTTCGGCGAGGAGAACGAGCCAGAGCAAGTCGGGGAGCAAGAACTTCATCGGCCGGTGCAGGCACCATGGCCCATCATCAGCGATATCGGCATGACAGTCATTGGGCGCACAATCAACATATTGTAGAGGAAGTGTGATGAGTAGTTTGACATCCACCGTGCAAAAGATCCAGAGCTGCTCAGCAGCATGATCGACGACCCACCCAAAGAGCCGCAGTCACCAGTGCTCATCGAGAGCCTGATGCCCCGCAAAGAATGGACAGAGGACCTTTGCGATTCAGTCAAGACACAGCCAGCCTGCGGCTTCATCATTGCCGGCGGCGCCCGTGTCAACCTCGATCCTGACAATGTGGTGGCCAGGCTCAAGCGCATCCTTGGCGGAGTTGACGTCCCCGACAAAGTAGAACATCGCGAACGTGATATCTTGAGGATGCAGGTGATGGACGGAATTTGCTACTAGGCCAGAGACATGGAAATTGAGCGGTTCCACGGAGATATCATGTGCGCGATTGCACGCTGTCAAGCTCTTCTGGAAGAGGCCCAGCAGCCACAAGAGCCTCCCAGCGCCAGCAGCTCCGTAGGCGGAGGCGGGTCAGGACACTTGGAATGAACGGCCGCAAGGGTGCTATGCTGATCATGGAGTCCGAGAAGACCGTCGTCGGAAGGCCGCCAGCTCAACCTTTTAGCCTATATTTTATTATAATTGTATGCATATGTAGGTCGTGAGTGTTTTGGGCATTGCCGCATGTGGCATTTTAAATTATCCTGAATATGTAAGACAATTATTAACCGTTGCCATTGTAAATTTGCCTCAACGGCGAGCAGAGCACGAGCAGGGACGCCAGAGCGGAGCGCGCCGCGGCCGCCTCAATGGCGAGCAAAACGCGCAGACGGACGCGAGCAGAGCACGCCGCGGCTGCCTCAACGATGAGCAGAGCACGCCGCGGCCGCCTCAACGGCGAGCAAACATGTGGTCAACCTTCTGGCACCTCGTGGGAGGCGCGACAGTGCATCCATTGGACACGATGGTGATATCTTGACCATGTGTGATAGTGGGCAGACACGTACACGTACATCCAAGAACGCGGGCCCACGTTTCGGCCTTCTGATGCGTGGCATACGGTTGATCCATAAGAAATGTTTGCGATGAGCCAGAACAACAGAAACGGGCTTTGTAGGCCCAGAACCATCAATAAATTTTGACCTGGTTTCTCATCACATTGCAGATTACAACGCAATAAGTAATTGCAAATATGTTCACACCGATTAAACCAATATGTGTTCACACTTAGCACCGGGCTATAAAAACTACCCACTCGAAAATTACTTCACAGTTCCTCTCCTCATCACCCACAAACTGGTCTTTCCTGACAAGTCGTTCCGCCATGACCAGTAGGAGGAGTTTCGGGTGGACATATAACTAGGGAGCAAAGACCAAGGCCGCGAAAGCACTAGAGAGGTCCTGTCGCCACATGGCAGCCGCAGCAGAGATGTCCCGGCGCGCCGCGGAGCCCTCGAACGAGCTCTCACCGGCACGCGAGGGCTCTCACAAGCGCACTCGCCGCGTCGGCGATCACGACAAGCTGGCATTGCTGAAGTACTTGGCCGGCGACGACAGCATTCTCGCTGGCCTCATTAAGTAGCAAGAGCTGGTCGACGGCTTGATGAAGCTGCTTGAGATCAGCGATGCCTTGGTTGAGAAGGCGACCGGCCTCGTCGAGCAACTCATGGGTGACAATGCGAAGCTCCTCAAGGCGCTCGCCGAGAAGGAGGAGGAGGCCACCAGCTGGAAGATACTGCATGAGCAGAGCAGTGCCTCGGGGATGACGCTGACAGCGGTCGTCGAGGAACTGATGGGTGACTTGAGGAAGCTCCGGATCGAGCGTGAGCAGGAGGTGGAGGAATCCTTGGCTGCTTTCAAGCAAAGTCATGAGGAATTGAAGAAGGAGCTGGAGGATGTCGTCGCCCAGTGATCCATCAAGGAGTAGAGATAGTAGCGACCCAGATCGTTGTCTGTGATTTCCTTCTTCTCTTGCCCTCGTGTCTTTCGGGCTTTGCCGCATGTGGCATTTTAAATTATCCGGAATATGTAAGACAATTATTATCCACACCATTGTAAATTTATCGTCGTATTATCCATTGCCATTTTATTTTTCGTCGTATTATCCGTTGCCCTATGTGGCATTTTAAATTAGGCTGGAATACGAGTTGAAAACACGAACAAAGCAAATGCTAACGTTGAGCGGGGCCATGGGATCACAAGCAAACACCCTCCGTCCAGGTGCTTTAATTAACCGCGTGTTAAACAGCGGTTCGACCGCCATTAATGGAGAAGTTGTGAGCGAGGCGGGCGGCTGGTGGATGGAGGTCAAAGAGCTCGCTTCTCGGTGAGCATGGGCGGCCTTGCTGCTCGCACGTGTCCCGTCGAGCCTACGAGGTAGACAGGATGCACGTGTCCCGTCGAGCCTGTGCGGTGGACTGCTCGCACGCACCCCGTCGAGCTTGCACGGCAGACTTCTCACGCTCATCCCGTCTAATCAAACAGCTACACGCACGCCACCGAGTATGGTTAAAATTTAGCACAAAATACAAAGATGACCAATGAACGAGGACGTTGGTAGTACTATCCCATAAGAAAAGAGGGACGCGTGGCCGCACTTAAATGGTTACGGGAACACACGGTTCATATAATACAACTGTTTGCGATATTAACGTGTCAGCTATTTGTTTCAAAAGGACTTCATTGGCTATTAATGTGTGCGCCTTGTCTCAAACTGGATGATTTTTTTACCACGGCATATATGTGCCATGTCATGAAACCATGCCAAGTTTCATGTTTTTTTGGTGAGTTTTCGATTTACTGGGATTTAAAAACCGAGATTCTCAATGTTTCAGGACGACGAGAAGTTTGTAATTCATTCCCATTCCTTCAATGAGACCTAAACATGCACCCAATGACACATGTACGATTTTCCACCCATTTTGCTTCACTGGAGCATGTGCTTATAGTTCAAATTTGAATTATGGACTACATTAAATGCCTAGAAAACTCAATTAATATATAAAATGGCCAAACGAACCCTGAACAGTTTCAATTTCAGCACGACACTCCTGTTATTCTATGTTGCATGTAGAAAACAAAGTTCAAGGCGAGAAGAGGCAGCGCTTATCGTTTCGCCCACAAGAGGGGCATGTTTCCCTACCGGAACCACGAGGGTTGCGAGAGGCTTCGGTTTGTAAGAGGCTTGTAATATAGCTTGGCCCAAATTGGACAATTATTTTACCACGACATATATGTGCCATGTAGTGACACCATGCCAAGTTTCATGATTTTCTGGTGAGTTTTGGATTTACGGAGATTTAAAAACCGAGATTCACAATGTTTGTGGCTGAGCCAGGACGCCGAGATGGTTGAATTCATTCCCATTCCTTCCATGGGACCTAAACATGCACCCCAAGGACACATGTACATTTTTTCTAGCCATTTTGGTGCACTGGAGCATGTATTTGTAGTTCGGATTTGAATTATGGACATTAAATGCCTAGAAAACTTAATTAATGAATAAAAAAGGTCAAACGAACCCTGAATAATTTCAAAGTTCAGCGTGAATCTCCCGTTGCTCCATGTTGCGTGTAGAAGAAAATACAAGGCTAGAAGAGGGAGTGATTATCGTTTCGCCCAAAAGGGGACATGTTTCCCTATCGAAACCATGAGGGTTCTTGCGACATGCTCCGGTTTGTAAGAGGTTTGTAATAAAGCTTGGCCCAAATTGGACAATGTTTTTACCATAACATATATGTGCCATGACGTGACACCATGCCAACTTTCATGACTTTCTGGAGAGTTTTGGATTTACGGGGATTTAAAAACCGAGATTCCAAATGTTTGAGGACAAGCCAGGACGCCGGTACGGTTGTAATTCATTCCCATTCCTTGCATGGGACCTAAACATGCACCCAAGGACACGTGTATAATTTTTCTAGCCATTTTGGTGAACTGGAGCATGTATTTGTAGTTCAGATTTGAATTATGGACATTAAATGCCTAGGAAACTCAATTAGTGTATAAAAAGGCCAAACGAATCCTGAATAATTTTAAATTTCAGCATGGATATCTTGTCGTTCCATGTTGCATGTACAAGAAAATACAAGGCGAAAAGAGGCAGTGATTATTGTTTCGCCCACAAGGGGGACACGTTTCCCTATCGGAACCACAAGGCTTCTTGAGAGAAGCTCCGGTTTGTAAGAGGCTTGTAATAAAACTTGCGCCAAAATGGACAAAAAAAATTCCTCGACATATATGTGCCATGTCATCACACCATGCCAAGTTTCACGATTTTCGGATGAGTTTTGGATTTACGGGGATTTAAAAACCGAGATTCTTCTCACGAAATGTTTTTAAATAGCACACGGTTCACTCACGAAAGCCGTGTGCCTACCAAACCGTGGCCGATGCCCCCCTGCTGCGCGCGTGATCTGAGTCGTGCATTCTGATTGGCCAGAACCCAAACCCCACGGATCGTACGTCTGCACCGTTGGATGCTCCCAGATTGAACGACAATCCTCATCCCTTTCGACAGCACATGCAGTTCCGGTTGTGATTTTATTTATATGGGTAAGCACTGTGCGCATGCGTCGTGCTAGCTCACGCTTCCTTCTCTACTATTTTTTCTATATTAATGTTGTTATATATCCAAACACGCTACCGTTTCCCGCCACTCCTCCCATCGGTTTCCCGCCTCTTCTCCCATCGTTTTCCCGCTGCCAGTGTCAGTGCTCATTGAAGGCTAGGCGGTGACACACCGGCCATGTAAATATCGCACACAGTTTCTAAAAGCACAAATGTGTGTGATAGTAGGGAGTAGGTCCCATAGGGTGATCAGCATGAAACACCTTAAAGGCAAGGAGGCAATTCCTATCAGCAAGGGGCGACTTCCCATCCACTAGCCTAGTCGAATAGAACGCAGAAGTTAAGCATGCTCGGGCTGGAGTAGTCTAAGGATGGGTAACCCGGTGGGAAGTTGCATATCTCAAGCTTCATTTAAACGCTATGATACGGTCATTATAGAGATAAATGTCTCTATATTGACCTGTCATGGCGATTATATAAACCTTGGGATCCTTGTTTTGCTAATTTGTAGACTATGTTTTTATTGGTTATTTTTTGTTCTAAAAAATCAAAGAATGATCGACTCTATAGTGACCTGTCATGGCGATTATATAAACCTTGGGATCCTTGTTTTGCTAATTTGTAGACTATGTTTTTATTGGTTATTTTTTGTTCTCAAAAATCAAAGAATGATCGACATCTATAGGCCCACACAAATTATCCCTTTGACTCAACGCACGAGAAGGGTTTACTCTTTGCTGCGTGTGCTATGTTAGAGCAAATCAAGTTTCAGCACATGCGTTGGACGGCACCCGGCCCCTACCCCCCCCCCCCCACCCGCGTCGAAGTTGCGTTCCCGACATCGTACATCTTTAACCTGGCCACGGGGGTACGATGTTCAGTTTGTAATGTTACTGATGTAGTTGGTGCCCCATCGAACTTGTGCTTTTGGGATTTGAACAAATCACACACCAGACCCATACATTTTTTTGGGTCGCATGCAGGGTATAGGGGGGCGGGTGTTCTGATCGAGCATGTCTCCCTTGTGCGGTTATAGACGCCGAAATATTGTGGGCTCCCGAGGTATATATATTATCCTTGACCGATAACGAGGGGGCCCCACACAATCTATCCCTTTGACCCAACATACGAGGAGGGTTTGACCATGATGGTTTCCTATTGCTATGTGTGCCATGTTAGACCCAATAATATTTGAGCGCATGCGTTGGATGACATCCCCCCCCCCCCCCCCCGCCGCCTCGAAGTTTGGAAACTGACATCGTACGTATTGAACCTGGCTTGAGGTCGGGTACGGTGTTCGGTTTGTAATGTAGTTGGTGGCCCATCGAAGTTGTGCATTCAGGATTTAAGCACATCACACACCACCGTACCCATACATATTTTCGGGCCGCATGCAGTGTATACGGGGTCTTCTGATCGACCACGTCTCCCTTGTGCGGTTTTTTGTGATGAAACGCATATCTGTGGGCTCCCTGAGTGTATATATATCATCCCTTTGACCGATAATGAGGGGTATGTGTTGGCCATGAATGGATTCCTCCTAGTTCGTGTTAGGGCCGGTCACCGTCACATGTCGTTCAACCAAAGCTCGAGCTCATGCGTTGTCAGTATTCCCTCCCACATGCTCGGATTGCTGGGTTCGACCGACACCGTACCCTGTGTATCTCGTCCTTAACTACCTGGCTTTCATGGTTGTTGTCTGTATCGAGAGGCAGGTGCCACATCTAAATTGTACATTATTCTATATTGAAAACACACATCACCCCTTCCAACGTACATCATTTTGGGCCGCGTGCAAGTGGTGCTGGTTTTGTGGTCCCTCTTGTGCGATTTTTTATGATGGTTCAATCTATTGGCCCAAGCGGTTTATCGACAACAACAGTTGTCGTTTGACCAAACGATAGATTCACTGGTCCGTCTTATGGTAGGTCATGGCGACATGCATGTATGACCAAAGTATCATTACGTGCATCCGCCCCGCTGACACAAAGTGAGAGGTGGGTCAAGCACCCTAGCTAGCTACGACATTATGTCATTATAGATATATCCAAGGGTGCTTTCGGGTTTGCGAGGCAGGTGCCACAAAAGTTGTGCATTGTGTATTTAAAGTTTTAAACATCACACCCTATATTCCTACATATATTTGGCCACTTCCAGGTGGTTCTTGACTTCTGGCCCCTCTCATCGATCTTCGATGACGCGCCCAACCGTGGGCCCGCGCGCTCAAAGTTGTGCATTGGAATTTTGAACATCATAGACCACCCTTTTCACTCATATATATTTGGGCCACATGCTGATGTGGCTGTCTTCTGACCCTGTCTAACATTTTTTTTGCTGCAAAGACTCTGATGACGCTCAACGGACACGGGTATAATGTCTTAACTGTGTGCAATGCAAGTGCGTTGTGAATCACCACGACTGCGCAAGCGCGAGCAAAGGTGGAGGTACTGGCTTAACCGTGTGCGATGCAAGTGCGCTATAAAATCACCATCTGCGCAAGCTAAAGGTGGGTAGTTTATTTAGATTGAATTTGTCACACCCTGATTTTTGGCCCTTTCTTTTTCTTTTGATTTTCGGAGGATTTTGCTTGAGTTTTCCTTTTTTGTGGCTATGTGGTCTGGAAACTGAAGAAGATGACCTCTTCTTTCTTTCCAGAGTGGCTTGTCATCCTCATATCCATCCCAAGACCTTGCCATTTTCATCTTGGCCCAACCCCAATATTATTTTCTTGGGAATATTCCTTTTTCTATTAAAGGAATAATCCTTTTAGCCCTAGGTTGTGAAGCAACCTATATTTCTATCACTCCCAAAATTCAAAAATAATTCTCATAAATTGTTTGGGTCATATCTTCCTCAAATATGGCAAAATGTTTCATTTGCCATGTTCCTCATCATGCTCAATTAATTCCTTTTCTATTCTGTCCTAAATGGCAGTTTGTGAAGCAAGTGCCATTTACCTTTGCCCAATTGACCCCGAACTTTTTGGAAACCTTTTCATGTCCATATAATTGCCTCATGCCAAAATTCAACTTAATTTGCCTAGTGAATATTCCTGAGCAATTTTTCAAAGTTCCTGTCTGAGGGAATTGTTTGTGAAGGAAGTACTAGCTAGGATGGTCCAAATAAGTTGAAATTTTGCATGGTCCTTCATATGATCAAATAATCACCCTCCTCAATATTTGAGCTCATGCAATGCATCCATGTGAGCTTAGCATCAATTCTTTGTTTCTGTCCAAATTTTCAGTTAGTGAAGCAAGTATATTTTATCTTGCTCCATTACTGCTGAAAATTTTCCTAAGCCTTCTCCTATCCATATAACCTATCTCCACAAGATTTGGGATCATTTCATATAGCCATTTTCCCTCAGGATTTTTCCTAAGTTTTTGTCCAAAGATGTGTTGTATGAAGGAAGTACCATTTTGGCTTGGCCAAATGGCATGAAATTTTTATGGCACTCTCATATGACCAAATAACCCTGCCATGTTCATTTTCAGCCCAAGTCATCACTCCTAGTGAGTGCTTCTTCCTGTTCTTGTTTCTGGACCAATTTATGTAGTTGTAAAGCAACTACATTAAATACTGGTCCAAATCACCTCATAATTGACAGGATTATGGTCCTTCTTAATCTAAACCTCCCAGACATGAGCTTTGTCCCTTATCTCTTCTCTGCTCACCACAGCATCATGCAACAGTTTGCAATAGCAAACTTTCAAAGATGAATCCCATCGATCCAGAGCTCCTTTCTTTGACCCATCACCTCTCTCAGACTCAGTGATGCAGGGACTCATCACCAGACATATCATGGCAGCCCCTCTTGTCCTTGTCATGCCAGTCTGCGCGGTGACCACCGCTTTGGCATGCAGTGGGCGCGAGCTGGCCATCGTTTTGCTCGGGCCCCTCCTCTGCTCGGCGTCTCAGCGAGCACGGGCATGTCTAGCAGCTCCCCCTCGCTGTCTTCTTCTCCCCAGACCCCTCTCCCCCTCCAGCAGCTCGCTCGCTGGCGCTCGTCGCCGCGCGCCCACAGGAAATCTGTAGATGGTCGTCGTCTTCCTCCTCTGTCCACTTCCTCCCCGTGTCCCCTTGGCTTGCTCTGCTACGTGACCGCTGCGCCGCTGCCTCGTCGTGTTCTCGTCCCTCCCCGTGATCGCTGAGCGTCGCCAGAGCCTTGGCCGAGCTCGTGCGGCGGTGACCGGCTCGGGCACCTCGCCCCGCCTATAAATAGCCAGCCCCGCGGCACTCCCGAGCATCTCATCGACATTCCCTCACTCCTAGCAACCTCCCCAGCCTCTCCATTGAGCTTGAGCTGCTCCCATGCCCTTCCGTCGCCGCCCCAGCTACCGCCTCGGGTCCCTCCGATTCCAGCGACCCTGGCCATCTCCCTCCGCTCCACCACCTCCAGAGGCCTCCACCACCACTACCGAACCACCCCATCACCTCTCCTCCTCCTCCAGTGGCTTGTAGCCGCGAGCTCACCGGTGGCCGACGGCATGCTCCGCCGCGGTCGATGTCCCGCTCTTCCCCAAGCTCCACGACGGTCGAGACCTACATGGGCGTGCGCGCCTCGGTCTCCTGAACCCGCCGGTAGGCCGGGCGCCGTCTGAGGTGACCTGTGCCGCCGGCAATCACCGTCGGGGCGAGCTTCTCCCTCGGCCAGGCGCGCATACGCGGGAGGAAGAAGAAAGGAGCCAGGAGAGAGAGAGCCCGCGGGACCCACCAGTCAGCCCCTCAAGTGCCCGGCCCCGCCTCTGCCAGCGTGGCAAGTGGAAACGGCATCCCCAGAGTACGTTTTCTCTTGTAGAAAGCGTATCCCCTTCAAATACGTTTTTGGTTTTTCTGTTTAGGTCCAGTCTGATATTTTTTTATCACATATAGGTCCCTGGCAGAAAAACTATTATAACTTTTTGCTCGTAACTCCGATTAAGGTGAATCCAACGCCCACGTCTTCGTCTCGTCGAGCCCGTTCTGTTCATATCATTTTCACTATGGTTTGACATACTGGAAATGACCTTATTGCCCTTGCCCCTAATCAGCACCCTCCGAGGGAGAACCTTTTTCCAGCGATTCCTTCCGCACTTCTTCCCGGTGTATTCTTCATCCCCAGGCAAGCCACAACACCCACTTGCATGATGGCCATGCAGTAGCCATGGTTTTCAACTTGAATATTTAATAAATGTCTTCTTGTTTTGATACGGTTATCATTGTTTCGGTGATGCTTATGGATTTGTGTTCACTTTCATGCTATGTTTTTATGCACCTATTTATCATGTACTAGTTGCTAGTATTTCTGTCGTATGTCATGCTGAGTAGTAGTACAGGTTGGTGTTAGTAATGTTCTTCGTTGCATGACTATGGTCGGTTACCAAGTACTGTTGATATGCTTGTTTCTTTGCATCCAGCTGATTATATGCTTACTTGGTAGTATTCTTGATATGTATTGCTTAGTATTTATTGTTAATGCTAGTGGTCATGTTATGCTATGAGTAGTGTTATACCTGTGATGTTCATGCTAGTCAGTATGCCATGCTCATTTGGATATATGCTTTATTGTTGTTGATATGCTTGATGATTATTTTGTACCCCCATGTTTATGTTGATATCATGCATGATAGTTGCATCATGTTATTTTGTATGACTCAGCATCATTTGCATTCAAGTTTAACCAGACTTAAATGAACTTGAACAACTGTTGGCTGAGTCATGGTGCCACCAAATCGAGCTAACCAGTGCAACCACATTTGCCTTTTATGGGAGGGTCCTAACTGGGTCTATTGTCATGCCTCTCGCCGGTGCCTCCAAAGAGGGAAGGTTATGTGCGGGCACTACCTTGGCCGGGTAGGACGGCATAAGCCTTGTGTGCCCGTGGTTGGTTTTGAGCTCATGTCCCCGTTTGGGACCGTTTATTGTTTTACCACGACGGTGGCCGTTGAATGTCTTTGGTAGACATCGGGGCCACCCAAGACTTAGCCCAGAGGGGAGTTGGTCGGAGTGGCTGGGAGAGTGCGATGGCAGTAGATCGGTTTTGTCGGAACGCCGTTGGTCCACCCGAATGGGAGTGCGAGGCCATGGGTTCCGTGATGTGGGTACAGTGTGCTAACCTCTGCAGAGTGTGTATTCAATCTATCGATAGCCGCGCCTATGGATAAGGGCCCAGTTCATAATCGGTCACACTATGAGTCAACAGTAATAATAATAATGTGCTTAATAACAACCTTGGTTCGATGATGAGAAAGAGATTGGTTGTAATCGAGAGAGGATCACCGTGGTATCGAGGATACCGAATTGTTGGAAAATTGTGGTGTTATGCGAGAGTCAAGGGTAAAGGTCAAGCTCCTTGTGGTCATGTAATGATTACTACGATATTGTAATACCAAGCTTGATTGGATCCTAAGATGATCGTGTGATGTCCGTGATGGTAAGCTTATGCATGTGATGGTTACGAGGTAACCCGAGTAGAGTAAGTTGGTGCATGATAGCGTCATCATGTTGCATGCTAGTATCATCATGTTCATATGTTCATGCCATGTTGTTCTAGCTGTATCATGTTCATCTTGTTCATGCTATGATTGATCTGATAGTATCATGTTAATCCTTGTTAACCTGTAATTGCCATGTTGTTGTCTATCTTGATTGCTTTTGGTTGTTGTGAGCTTGCAAGTACATTCAATGTACTGACCTGGCGTGTCATGCCAGTTTGCAGGGCATGCCGGATTTGATTGCTTGTTTGCCGTGGATTCCTTGTTTGCGAGCTAGGATAAGCATTCCAGCCAGAGTCCCTGCGGAGTGGAGTTCATCACCGTCGTCGCTGTTCCGCTGCTAGAGTTATTCCGCTACTTCGTGTTGTTCTGCTGCTTGCATGGAGCAATCGTGGCAGGCGTAGTGTCGCCGTGCCAATGTAATCCCCTTGTATCCATATAGCTTGTAATAAAGAGCTGATTTGTTCTATGCTAAGCAGTGCCATATTCCAGAAGACTTCTCCTCGATCTCTGGGCTGGAATACGGGGCGTTCCGGTTTCTCTGAGCCGGGGTGCCACAGAATTCCACGTTTGCGTCTGAAAATTAGGACGAACCGTGTGCGATAGACTAGCTAGCTAGAAATCTAAAAACAAACTACCCGCCTTGAGCGTTGCAAAAATCGGCGGTTCCGCCACTTTTCCTTATTATCATACATGCATATTCTTATTGGACCGTGCGCGATCTTGGGTACTCCCGCCCCGCATCAATTCCTTTACCCAAATTTTAGTAGTCATCGTACTTCAACCGTCGCCCACACTCCTCCAGCACCGACCTTATAGTAAAATTGCAGTAGCCGAGGCATTTGAACCGTCGCCCTCCCTCGTCCACCACCATCTCCACCCACCATTACTAAAATTTTCAGTAGCCGCGGCGTATCCTCAAACATCACCCCCCTCCACAGTCCCCCACCCGGCCCCCTCCCTCCCCTCAAACCCTAGCTCACCGCCGCCAGCGCCGGCACCGCCAACCCCTGCTGGTCTGCCCGTTCCTCCTAGCTTAGATAATAAAGTTCAGGTTACCCAGCGATTCCCATACTGTCGCCCCACTCCCCTGAGATTTTAGATGAGGCCTGTGGTGTCCCTCCCCGCCAAATCCACATCCCCTGCTCCAGAATGTCGCAGCCTAAGCTCGACCACGTATCCCGGGGAGCCCGACGAGCATTCGGCCAAGAAGAGGTTTATCATGGCCTCTTTGGCGGACGTTGGTGAGGTGGCCGCCGTTCGCCCCGACCTATCGATCCCAGAGCAACAACTCGCCGTGGAAGCCGGCATAGACGTTGACTATGTTGCCATGGCAAAGGCTTCACGTCAGCGGGCTAGCGTATTACTATATCTCGGGAAAGCTGGCTACAACATCAAGCTCGTCGACAGCGACGGCTTCACGCGGGCCCTGTCACAGGTTAAGTGGTCCATCCCCAACCCCTATGGTTCAACCACCGTCGATCTCTTCGACGGCCCTGTCGCTGATCTCCTCTACCACGCGGTCAAGGATTTGCGATCCTTGTACCCCATCGAGCCCATTTTTTCATTTCTGAAGGACACGTTCTACGGCGGCGGCTTGGGATCCTCAATTGCCAAGTCAGATCTCATCGAGCACGACCACGAGGAGGGCACCCACAAAGGTTCTTCCAAGGTGAAACAGCCCATCTGTGGCATCAGAGAGTGCACCATGGGTCTGTGCTCTTCCAACTGGAAGGATCCTGTCCATGACATATGAGGCAACATCCTATCAGCAAATCTTACCTTTTCTAGCTTGTCAACCCGTACCCTTTGTTGTAGTAGCATTTGCCATGCGGTGTTTTAACTGTGCCATGTTTAATTATTTCAGTTATGCAAAAATGTATTGTTCAATAGGGCTATGTGATGTTTAAGTATGAATTATCCACTTCAGTTTCACGAATGGCTATATTTGGTTAGTGAGTAGATGCCTTGTTTATCTGTATTTGGTTGTTAGGTTGGTTGCAGTGAGCATTTTTTCAGTTATCGAGCAGATGCCTTGTTTATACGTATTTGGTTCTTAGGTTGGTTGAAGTGAGCATTTGTCCAGTTATCAAGCAGATGCCAGGTTTATCTGTATTTGGTTGTTAGGGTTGGTTGCAGTGAGCATTTGTCTAGTTTTCAAGCAGATGCCTTGTTTATCTGCATTTGCTTGCTAGGTTGGTTGCAATGAGCATTTGTCCAGTTTTCAAGCATATGCCCTGTTTATCTATATTTGCTTGTTAGGTTGGTTGCAGTGAGACTCTGTCCAGTTTTCAATGGCTATATTTGCTTGTTATACTGATCATTTATGCCTTGTTTATTTCAGTCATTCACAATGTGATGTTCATTATGTGCAAGTCAGAACTGTGCCGCTCGATTGCATCAATACCAGTTTGAACGGCTATATTTGGTTCTAGTTATGCCTGGTGTAGTTAACACATGCCCTTTATTTCATTTTTACACATTTATCCAGTATGATGTTTAAGCATTACCTACGTTCTATTCATTTTCAACAATACCAGTTTGAATTGCAATATTTGATGGTTGTTAAGCCTGTTGTAGGTAACATTGCCTTCCATTTTATATCTGCTTTAACAGCATGCTGAAACCAACACATTCAAGCTATCATTTGGAGATGATGTTGTTTACCTTTGCTATATTTGTTTGATGTTAAGGTTGTTGTACTTATCATGCCTTTCCACCACTTATGCAGGACAACAACGGGAGCGGTCACCATTTTCCGCCGAGGTTAGTTTCATCCCTCGGCTTGTACTCCCCCCGTCGTTCCATAATGTAGTGCATATAGATCCAGGCCTGGACACTTGTTAGCTTCTAATATTGACTTGTTGCTTGTAGGTATATATGCCCTTGGCAAGGATCCACGAATCGACCCTTTTTGCGTATGGGGCAATGAGATATTCATGAACAGGCATCAAGTGAGGAAACTGATAAGGATTATTAGCAAAAAGATACGAACGGTGGCAAGCAAATTACTTCTTTATGCTCTATCCAACACAAAAGTGAGCTGTAGGATGGTAACTACAAACTCTGCAGCCTTCTCTTTTTACTGCCCATAATGAGTTGTTAGACAACAATGTCTGAATCTTTTTCGTTCGCAGTGGTTCCCAAAGTAGTTCACTCAAGATTACCTCGCAAAGTACATGATTGGTGGACACGCAATGAAGGTTAAAGTATTTCATCCAGACTACAATGAGCATCAAGAAGTCCGAGAAGTCCTAATGAAGACAGTGAAGGATGGACGGGCAGCCATCACAAGGGGTTGGCCTAGAGTCGTGCGCGCATTACGCATGGAGGAGGGCACAATATGGGCATTCCGTTTCACCTTCTCCAGCAACCAGAATGTCTTTCGCCTCTCTCTTTACAGTCATTAGTACAACTGCGGTTCATCATTCTTTACTTGGTGCTTCTGTAGTTCTTCAGTATATTACCTATGCATCAAATTATGCATTCGTGGTTGAACCTATATTTGTAATAAACATGGTTGGATATGAAATAAGTGATTGCCTACTTTCAAATTCAAAACATGTGATTTTTAAATTAGGGATTACACTGCACACGGTTTGCGAAAGCGAAACATCTGCGATAGACGTGGAGATCAGACACATTTCTAGGATCAACTACGTGTGCGATCAATCTCTACTGCACACACGATCAGCCAAGAAAAAACGTGTGTGATTAACAACAGCATCGCACATAGTTCTTTCTTATTAAATGTTTGCGATAGTCACCTTATCGCACACGCTTCGCAATTATGGACTGTTTATGATGTTGTGCGCATCACAAACGTTTGGTCATAGAAGAATGCGTGCGATAGGTCTTCATCTAATGCGGGTACGATGGATGAATTGTGTGGGATGTATTCAAGCTTCGCATACAGTTTTATAGTGATAACTGTGTGCGCTCTTACATCGAATCGCATACAGTCGAGAAAAAGTAAATGTGTGTGATTGTCTGCTTCTATAATCGTGAACTGTTTGTGATGGGTCGCACATCGTAAACGTAGCACCACAGAATACCGACTGCGATGGCAATGCGAGCACAAACGAGTTGCAAGGATGGAGCGTTTCGGATATTGGAGATATCAGAAACAATTTTATAGGGACAACTGTATGCATCAAGGCTCCCTATCCCCGATGGTTTCTGGGTCGTGTGGGAAGGACCCCCCTATCACAGTCACTCACTTGGCGACGGTTCCAAACGGATTCGTGGAAAGGGGTTAAAAACTGTTTGTATAGCACCTCGCTGTACCAGTGCGTGTTAAGTTAATAAGAAGAGGTAGATAAGAGGCGCGGCAAGCTTGCCGGGCTTCAACCTCAGCACAACACCTAGCAGTGCATTTAATGCACTTTGTCCTAACTGCCAGAGTTAGGTATGATAGCACTGTTAGCTATCTAATCACATTCGAATGACTGTTTTGCCATTGTGGTCACCCCTTGAGCTATAAAAGGAGGCCCGAGGCAACCTAGCAAAGGGTTCGAACTCCTCGACCCCCACACACTTGCACGCACATAGTTGCATCCCCCCAGGCACCCTTGTCGGGCTAGTGCACCTCGTGTCTTCGCATTCCTCAAGTTCAATCCACCATAGCAGGAGTAGGGGTTTATGCTGCAAAGCGGCCCGAACCTGGGTAAAGAGAGAGTTGTCCATCACCGTGCTGTCCCCTGCTGCTTCTGCTCTTTGTGCAACATGGCTGTCCCCCTGCCAAACCACAAAGGGGCACCCATGCCCCATAGGTGATCGTGCTTCCACGCCGACACTTATCTCTACTGTACTGCATCATCCTCTCCTCTTCGGGGAAATCCCAACGCAGCTCACAAGTAGCAGGAAGAATTTCTGGCACTGTTGCCGGGGAGGGGACATCACCAACACCTATCAAGTACCATCACATAAACTTTCATCTGCTTACATTTACTTTCATTTTCCATTTGCCTATCATTTTCATCTCCCCCACTTCTAAAACATTTTCACAAAAACATAAAACCATTTTTTGTTTGTCCTTTTGCTTGTTTGCTTGCCTTGTCGTGATGTTGCAAGAAAATTCAAACTTGTGTGATTTTTCCAACACTAATAATAATGATTCTATTAGTACTCCGATTGCTCCTCCCGCCACTAGTGCGGAGTCGTGTGATATTAATGCCGCTTTGCTAAATCTTGTTATGAAAGAACAATTTTTTGGTAGTCCTAATGAAGATGCTGCATCCCATCTTAACACTTCCATTGAATTGTGTGATATGCAAAAAAAGAGATGTGGATAATGATATTGTCAAATTAAAATTATTTCCGTTCTCAGTACGAGATTGTGCTAAAACTTGGTTTTCAACCTTGTCACGAAATAGTATTGATTCTTGGGATAAGTGTAAGGATGCTTTTATTGCCAAGTATTTTTCTCCGACCAAAATTATTTCTCTTAGAAATCAAATCATGAATTTTAAGCAACTTGAGCATGAACATGTTTCCCAATCTTGGGAGAGGATGAAATTAATGATAAGAAATTACCCTACTCATGGTTTAAGCTTATGGATGATCATACAATTTTTTTATGTGGGATTGAACTTTGTTTCAAGAAATCTTTTAGATTCCGCTGCGGGTGGTACTTTTATGGAAATCACAATAGGAGAAACTACAAAACTGCTTGATAATATTATGGCAAATTACTCACAATGGCATACTGAAAGAACCCCTACTAGTAAAAAGTGAATTCTGTTGAAGAAATTAATACTTTGAGTGATAAAGTAGATGTGCTTATGAAAATGGTTGCTAGTAAGAGTGCTCATATTGATCCTAATGATGTTCCATTGTCTACTTTGATTGAGCAAGATGATGATCCCGTAGATGTGAATTTTGTCTCGCGAAACAATTTCAATAGTAATGCTTATAGAGGTAATCTTAATCCTAGGCCGTTTCCTGGAAATTCCTCTAATAATTATGGCAATTCCTATAGCAATTCTTATAATAATAATAGGATGCCCTCTGATCTTGAAAGTATTATTCAAGAATTTATTAATTCCCAAAATATGTTCAATACTACGATAGAGGAAAAATTGAGTAAAATTGATGATATGTCTAGGAACATGGATAGAATAGCTCTTGATGTGGAAAATCTCAAAAATAAAATTTTGCCACCCAAGCTTGATACTAGTGAGTCTATTAAAGCTCTTTATGTTTCCATGGATGAAAGTAAAGAAAGAACCGCTAGGTTGAGGGCTAAGCGAGAATTCTTAGAAAAAGCGATTCCGCCTGGTTTTTATCGTTGTAATGATGAAGATAGTAAAATGATTGGTGTATCACCCATTGAATCTTTGTTTAACAATATAAAACATGATGAAAAGGGGACTGAATATGAGTCAACTTTAGCTAAAAGGCGTAACCATTGTTCGGAGGGTGAAAATCTTAATGAAAAAATTGGTAAAAGTGGGTTTGGAGAGGTCAAAACATTAAATAGTGATGTGCCCACTACTTTGGATTTCAAGGATTTTAATTATGATAGTTGTTCTTCAATTGACTGTATTTCCTTGTTGCAATCCATGCTAAATTCACCCAATGTTTATGAACAAAATAAGGCTTTTACTAAACATATTGTAGAAGCTATGATGAAGGCTTTAGAAGAAAAGCTAGAATTGGAGGTTTTAATACCTAGGAAATTATATGATGAGTGGGAACCTACTATTAAAGTTAAAATTAAAAATTATGAGTGAAATTCTTTTTGTGATTTGGGTGCTAGCATTTCCACAATACCAACATCTTTATGTGACGTGCTAGGTTTTACCAATATGGATGAATGTTCTCTTTATTTGCACTTAGCAGATTCCACTATTAAGAAACCTTTGGGTAGAATAAATGATGTCCTTATTCTTGCAAACAGAAATTATGTGCCCGTTGATTTCATTGTGCTTGATATTGATTTCAATCCATCTTGTCCCATAATACTTGGTAGGCCTTTCCTACGAACCATAGGTGCTATTATTGATATGAAAGAAGGCAATATAGGGTTTTAATTTCCATTAAAGAAAGGAATGGAACACTTCCCTAGAAAGAGAATTAAGCCACCATATGAATCTGTTATGAGGGCTACCTATGGAATTAATTTGAAAGATGACAACACTTGAAACTATGCATTAGACCTAGCTAGGGGCGTAAAGCAATAGCGCTTGTTGGGAGGCAACCCAACAGTTTTTCTTGTTTCTTTTCTGTTTTTTGGTGTGCACAAAATTATGCTACTGTTATGTTGTGTTTTTGTGCTTAAATTAGTGTTTGTGCCAAGTAAAGCCTTTGGGATGATTTGGTTGATAGTTGACTTGATTCTGTGAGAAAACAGAAACTTTTGCGCCCAGTAGCAGAATTGTTTAGATTCACTGGAACGTGATAAATTTATGATTTTTTACACATGATTGATATACAAATTGCCCATGTTTTCCTATTTTTTTAGAATGTTTGGAGTTACATAAGTATTGCGCTTAGCCAGATCATTATGGACTGTTCTGTTTTTGATAGATTCTGTTTTTGTTGCATTGTTTGCTTGTTTTAATGAATCTATGGATTGTATTAGGGGATATGCATTAATAAAATATGAATGGGTTTACAATATTACCTAAAGTTTATGATTTGCTTGTTATACTAACGGATCTCACGAGTTTTCTGTTGAGTTTTGTGTGCTAAAGTTTTCAAGTTTTGAGTGAGATCGCGATGGATGAAGGAATTGAGAGTGGCAAGAGCCAAAGCTTGGGGATGCCCAAGTCACCCAAGGTAATATTTGAGGATACCCAAGCGTCTAAGCTTGGGGATGCCCCGGATGGCATCCCCTCTTTTGTCTACCAACCATCGGTAAATTACTTGGAGCTATATTTTTATTCGTCACATGATATGAGTTTTGCTTGGAGCGTCGTGTATTATATGAATACTCTATGTGCTTTTTAGTTTGCCACAATCATCTTTGCTTAACACACCTTTTGGAGAGGGACACACATTGTTCGTGATTTGTTAGAATACTCTATGTGCTTCACTTATATCTTTTGACCTAGGCAGTTGTTCTAGTGCTTCACTTATATTTTTTAGAGCACAGTGGTGGTTATATTTTAAAGAAATAGTTGCACTCTCATGCTTCACTTATATTATTTTGAGAGTTTGATAAATATTAATGGCAATTTGCACGGGTTATAAATTTGGTCCTAATATGATAGGTATTCAAGACGGATATAATAAAAACTTTCATGTAGATCACTGAATATGATAAGTTTGATTCCTTGCAATAGTTTTGAGATATAAAGATGGTAATATGTGGGAGGTACTAGTGAATGATTGTGGTTTAGTAAGAATATTGGTGTTAAGGTTTGTGATTCCCGAAGCATGCACGTATGGTCTCTCGTTATGCTAAGAAGTTGGAGCATGATTTATTATTGAGTGTCTTCCTTTGCGTGAAGGTCGAGGCGCACGCGATGGTTAACTCCTACCAACCTCCCCCCTAGGAGCATGCATAGTAGTATTTTGCTTCGAGGGCTAATAAACTTTTGCAATAAGTATGTGAGTTCTTTATGACTAATGTGAGTCCATGGATTATATGCACTCTCACCTTTCCGCCATTTGCTAGCCTCTTCGGTACCGTGCATTGCCCTTTCTCACCTCGAGATGTGGTGCAAACTTCGCAGGTGCATCCAAACCCCGTGATATTATATGCTCTATCACACATAAGCCTACCTATATCTTCCTCAAAACAGCCACCATACCTACCTATTATGACATTTCCATAGCCATTCCGAGATATATTGCCATGCAACTTCCACCATTCCATTTTTTTATGACACACATCATTACTGTCATATTGATTTGCATGATCATATAGCTGACATAGTATTTGTGGCTCAGCCACCGTTCATCATTTTTTATATATGTTATGCTAGATCATTGCACAACCTGGTACACCGCCAAAGTCATTAATATAGAGTCATATTTTGTTCTAGTATCGAGTTGTAATTTTGAGTTGTAAGTAAATAGAAGTGTGATGATCATCATTATTCATTATTAGAGCATTGTCCCAAGTGAGGAAATAAAAAAAGAAGCCAAAAAAGAGCCCATAAAAATGAGAGGCCAAAAAGAGCCCAACAAAAAAAGAAAAACAATAAATGAGAGAAAAAAAGAGAAGGGGCAATGTTACTATCCTTTTCCACACTTGTGCTTCAAAGTAGCACCATGTTTTTCATATAGAGAGTCTCTTATGCTTTCACTTTCATATAACTAGTGGGAATTTTTCATTATAGAACTTAGCTTGTATATTCCAATGATGGGCTTCATCAAATGCCCGAGGCCTTCATGAGCAAGCAAGTTGGATGCACACCCACTTAGTTTTATTTTTGAGCATTCATACACTTATAGATCTTAGTTGTGACACCCTGATTTTTGGCCCTTTCTTTTTCTCTTGGATTTATTTGGATTTCCTGTTCTGTGGCTCTGTGGTCTCAAAACCTGGGAAGATCATCTCTTCTTCCCCTCCCAAGTGGCTTGTCACTCTCAAATCCATCCCAAGACCATTTCAATTCCATCTTAGCCCAACCCCAATATTTATTTGTTGGGAATATTCCTTTTTCTATTAAAGGAACAATCCTTTTTGCCCTAGGTTGTGAAGCAACCTATATTTCTGCCTTATCATTAATTCCCACAAAATTCTCAAAATTCCTTTCAACCATGTGGACCTTGGATACGTAAAAATATTCAAGATTCCATGATCATGGTGAGCACACCATCCAATCTTTCCTTCTGGTCATATTTTTAGTTTGTGAAGCAACTATGTTTTATATTGCTCCATAAATTCTAAAATTTTGCCAGGACATTCTCCTACCAATATAACCTCCCTCCACCGAATTTGAGCTCATTTCATCTAGCCAATAATTCTCAAGAATTCTCTCAAGTTTCTATCCAGTGGAGAACACCGTGAAGGAAGTACCATTTTGGTATGTCCAAATGGTATGCAATTTTTACAGTGCATTCGTATGCCAAAATGATCATCCTACCACAAATTGCAGCTCAATCCATTCATCCATGTGAGCACAACTTCAACTTTCATGTTTATGTCCAGTGGGGTACTTTGCAAAGCAAGTACTAGCTAGACCCCTCCATTTGAGCTGAAAATTTGCACAGACAGTCAGCTTAGTGATTGATCTAGCTCACACAAAACTCAGGTCCATTGGACTGGTGCAGTGCCCACACCACTGATCAAACACCTTCCTGTGGCTTAGTGCATGAGCCTAGTCCAGCCACCCCTTGAGCCACTGTTCTTGTTTCTTTGCATCTATCATCTTCTGGGGGAGTGAAAAACCCACCAGACATGCCAGGGCCTCCAAGAACATGTGGCAACACCACGGTCATGCGGTGACCACACGGTTGGCATGCCCAAATGCGTGCTTTGGAATTGGGACCCTCGGCCACTACTCATTCAGCGTGCTCTCGCCACCGGAGCATGTCTAGCAGCTTTGCCATGGCCACGTGCTCGATCCCCAGCCCTCGCCCCCTCCTCTTTCTTCTTCCTCACTCCGCGGCAGCTGCATACGCATGCTGTCTGCGTCCCGACCACCATGGCTTGTCGACCATGCCCTCCTCGAGCTCTCTCCCTGTGTCCCCGAGCCTCTCCATGTTGCGGGCAATCTCTGGTGCACCCCTCACCTCTGTTACGCATGTCCCCCCGAGCTCTGGCGTGCGGTGCACAAATCGCCGTGGCCGTGGCCATCCGTCGAGCTTCGCCCCGGCTATTTGAGCCATCCCCGAGGCCTTTCGAGACCACAAGTAGCCCCATCTCTCTTCCATAGCCCTCCCCGATTGCTCAAACGAGCTCAAGGAGCCCCCATGCCCCCCATTGCCGCCATGGCCACCGTCGGTCCCCGCTAAAATTGGAGCTATCCGAGCCTCTCCCTCCCTCCAAACCTCACGACCAAGCTCCCCTAACCACCCCGAATCTCTCCCTCACCCCTGGCCCATCTCTCCTTGACTGTTCCATGCCACCAGAGTTCACCGTGGCTGCCGTCCGCCCGGCCGACGTACCAGTCGTTTTCGGCAACCCTCGCGGCCAAGGAGACCACCTTCGGGCGCGGCGTGGAGCGGGGCGTCTGTCTCGGCCTCCAGTGCGGCGAGGCGGCCGGAACCACGCTGACGCGTGCTGCTCTGCCTCTCCCATCGGGAGGTAGAAGACGAGGTGAGGAGGACAGAGAGAGAGAGAGATGGCGGGACCCAGTTGTAAGTGACCGAGAGGACGGGCCCCACTGTTTAAGTGGAAACGTACTTCAGACTTCTACGCTTTCCTTTCAATGAAGGCGTACTCTAGTGTGGCTCCGTTCTGAAATGCGCTTTCACTAGTTGAAAGCGTATTATACCAAAATACGCCTTCTGTTTCAGCCCTGCCGGCTGAAACCTTTAAATTGCGGGCGTTCATCAGTTAAGCGGAGAAATGAACATATTTTTATTTGATTTCTGCCTAACGAATGAACGGCCGTATCTCCGAACCATAACTCCGAATTAGGTGATTCAAAAGCCCACGTTCTCTCTTCGTCGAGCCCATTCTGTTGGTATCATTTTCATGATGTTGTCACATACTGAAAATGACCATTTTGTCCTTGTCTCTAATCAGCTCTGCCAGTGAGAAACTTTTCTGGAAATCTTTTCGCGAGTTCATCGCACTTCTTCCCGGTGATTTCTTCATCCCCAGGCAAGCCACAACAGCCACTTGCATGATGGCCTTGCAATAGCCATGGTTTTCACTTGAATGATTAAATAATTGTTTGTTTGTGTAATTATTTTGTTAATGCTATATATGTATATGCTTGTAAATCCATGTTTATTCTTATGCCCTGTTCATTTGTATCTAGTAAGATAAATGATTATTTGTTAGAGGTAGTATTCACATGTTCCATTCTTGTATTCATTTCATATGCAGTGATCATGATATGCTCACCTGAATAGCTATGGTTTGCTATGGAAATACTTGTGATATTCATTATCATCTCTATGCCATGCTCTTTTGCATTCAATAAATTAGTGATGTATTGTGTTGATGTTCATATTCATATGTTAAATGGCTATGTTGCCCATCCATGCTTATGTTGATATCATGCTCATCTGCATTGTCATTTCATCATGTTATTCTGCTATGGCTCAGCTCATCACCATTCAAGTTTAACCTGACATTACTTGAACTTGAACAATCTGTTGGCTGAATCATGGTGCCACCGAATCGAGCTCACCAGTGCAACCACACTTGCCTGGATTGGGAGGCCCTAATTCAGTCTATTGTCATGCCTCCCGCCGGTGCCTCCAACTAGGGAAGGTTATGCGCACACACTACCCTGATTAGGTAGGTGTCCATAAGCCTTGTGCGCCCAAGTTGTATGGTATACCATTATCCCTATTTGGGACCGTTTTGTTTTAGTTTTGCCATGACGATGGCCAGCCATGAAGGTGGCGGATGTCATGCGGTGACATCAGGGCCACCCATGACATAGACCAAAGGGGAGTTTGTCGGAGTGGCCGGAAGAGTGTCATGCAATAGATTGGTTTTGTCGGAATGTCGTTAGTCCACCCGGATGGGAGCATGAGGCCATGGGTTCCGTGGTGTGGGTACAGTGTACTAACCTTTACAGAGTGCATAATCTATCGATAACCGCGTCCTCGGTCATGGACACAGTTCGTAGTAGGTCACACTATGGGTCAACAGTAATAATAACCTAAATAATAAACAACCCTAGTTCCATGAGGAAAGAAGATGGTTGATCTTTATGTGGTCATGCAATGATCACGGGTAAATATCGAGCTCTGTGTGGTCATGTGATGATCACGATGGTATTGTTGATATCAAGCTTGGTTGATCCTGAGGTGATCGTGTGATGTTCCCGATGGTAAGTTTGATATCTATGGTGGTTACGAGGTAACCTCCGAGAAGAGTAAGTTGGTCCCTGAGACCTTAAAAATCGACCCCCTCTCATGCTAGTGCTAGTATCATCATATTCATATCATGAGTAACCTGTTCATGCCATGCTCATCTCATATTGTTCTAGTTGTATCATGTTCATCAATAATAGTTAACCTGTAATTGCCATGCTGTTGTTCATCTTGATTGCTTTGGTTGCTGTGAGCTTGCAATTACATTCAAAGTACTCACCTGGTGTGTCATGCCAGATTGTGGGTCATGCCGTGATTACTTGCTTGTCGAGGACCCCGAGTTTCGAGCTAGGATTGTGTCCTGGCCAGAGTCCCTGCAGAGTGCGGTCCATCACTATCGTCGTTGTTCCGCTGCTAGAAGTTATTCCGCTTCCCCGAGTTGTTCCGCTGCTACCATAGAGCTACCTTAGCAGGAGTAATGTCGCCGTGCCAATGTAATCCTTTGTAAGACCCGAACCCTTGTACCCATATTATTTTAATAAGAGTTGATTTGTTCTATGCCAAGCAGTGCCGTCTTCCAGAAGATTTGATCTCTTGGCTGGAATATGGGGTGTTCCGGTTCCTCTGAGCCAGGGTGCCACATTCACTACAAAAAAAGGCACATGCGTGACATTTTGGCCTGAACGAAATTTCTTTCTGTCATGGTTATGACACTTCTATGACGATAATTGTGACAAAACCACGTATCGTCATAGATGTGGTGGGCTCCTACTTCTATGACAAAAAATCATGACAGAAAATGGGCTTTTCGTACTGGGCGGGCCGGGGACGCACCTGCATGACATTCTTTGGCCGTCCATGACGGAAAAAATCATGGTAGAAGCGAGGGCGAGGAAAATTTCGGGGAGTTCCCGGTTACGGTGGGTGGTCGGGGCCGAGTGATGCACGGAGGTTGGCATGTTTCTCTCGTACATGTACGCGCGTGTGTGCGAGGCGTTGGGCTCTAACTGAACCCGAGTGAGGTGTTCACTTACTGAACCCGAGTGATTGCACTAGCTACGTTACTGAACCCGGGCGATCAACTCTTGGATGTTAACTGAACCCAAGCGATTCCTTTGCTACTGCTGCTAACTGAAGTCGATTGAACATGCCTCTTGATGAACAGTGACCACGGTTGGGGGTTGGATGAACAATTCCCGATGGGGGTTGGATGAACAGGACCCCGTGGTAGTAGGCCGTTGCCGCTGGATGAACAGGACCTTGAGGAGGCCGCCACACCCGAGCCAGTTGGGGGTGGATGAACAAGACCCCGTGGAGGGCTGGTTGAACAGTAGCCGATGGAGGCTGGATGAACAGTAACCCGTGGATGAACAGTACCTGGTGGAGGCAGGAGGAAGACTCTGTGGATGAACAGTAGCAGGTGGAGGCCGGAGGAAGCCGATGGCGGATGAACAGTAGCCCGTGAAGGCTGGAGCGAGGCAGTAGATGGTGGATGAATAGTAGCCCGTGGAGTCCTGTTTTGCGGTTGCCACACCCCTCCTGATGAATAGGACCCCGTTTCGACCGTAGGAGCTCAAACAGAAGTCCGTTTCCTCCGTTTCGCGGTACGCCAGACGCCTCCCTATGAACAGGATCCCATTTCGACCATAGCCGGTCGAACAAAAGGACGTTTCCTCCGTATTGCGGTACGCTAGAACCCGTTTCAGCTGTTTCGTCCAAGCCGGTTGGCTCTCGTTGAACAGGACGCATTCCGACCCAGTCTGTTGCCTCCCGATGAACATGACGCTGTTTCTCTGTTTCGATCAAGCCGGTTGGCTGCCCGATGAACATGACGCCGTCACTGTGCGCGTTCGAGACCACGCCCATATGTACGTACGTGGCCGTCTTTTTTGCAGCGTGGTTGCCTATGTGTACACGATTTAGACGGGACTGCCTGAACAGCTACCGCTCCGACCATGGTTCATCATGGCGGAAAGACCGATGGACCAGTATGTACGTACATGTTTGCGACCAGAATGACAACGCTACGTACGCTTCGACTGGGTGGGTCCCGGTTGTCAGGGTGGATAAGGAGGCACTTCCTTGCATGCGAAGATATTAATGGTGGGTCCGAGCTGTCAGGGGGAGGATTCATTTTTTTGCGCGTAATAAGGAGGCACTTCCTTGCGTGCGAAGATGTAGCTGGTGAGTCCAGCTGTCAGCCTCACCGCGTACAATCCTTTTCCGATAGCTGTCGTTCGTTGACCACGTTGATCACGCCGCGCGGATAGCACCCAGGCGGTGAATGACGGTGAGGCAGGGAACGACACGGAGCCTGGGAACACGCGGAGGGTAGTACGAGGGTTGACTGGTTCGGCTGCGGTGTGAGGCTGCCATCGCTGCAAAATAACAGGGGATGTGGGTGAGTAGAGGGATGGCCTGACCAGCGGCGAAAGTAAGTACAAAGGAAGGAGTAACTAGTTACACATAAATATATTTTTGATAGAGAGATACTCCCTCTGTAAAGAAATATAAAAATCTTTTATATCACAACTTTATACATAAGAAAAATCAGGGGAATATATATAACATAATATGGGATTCGGATGAAAATAAAATACTCAGATAAGCTGACAGTTCTGGAGTTTGGGCCACAGGCCGGTGGGCCTGCATGTTTGGGGGGCCATGTGTTCTAACTCAGCGCATTTCATCCGTTAAATATTGCAAGCGATCGGTACGACGCTGGTTTTAGATGCTGACGCAAGGCGAATACAGAAAATTAAATAAAGTACGACAGCTGTTAGAATGAAATCGAACGACAGTTCCTAACCAGCAATCAGAGTTGCAATTCTTTCACGATATCCTATGTAATAAATAATATTGTCATACTACTTATACACACAGGACACTTGTTTCACCATGCCATATTATTACATCAAAAGCTGTCGGAGGATAGATCAGTTCGGCAGTTGCGTGCTGCTACTGAAGAATTTCAAAGTTGATTAGGACCAGCTCTCCTTGCCGAGAAAGTTTGATTTTGACATCATCCCCAACTACAAGATTTGATAGAGTTTTGAACCTTAACCATCCTTTAGCATCAATCATCATGCGACCATCCTTTGTACTTACGGTATATTGAGCAGGTTCATTCACACTAAGACTGCGCATGATAAGAGAAACTTGGCCACGGTCGCCCGAATTATTGAATGACTCTCGTTGCACTAGGAATTCTCTGTTTGCAAACAAGAAGACATACACAAACAGTTAGATCAACACAGTGAATCATGTGAACACAACATGGAAAGAAAAAAGAACAAAGCACTTGGGCTGCCAATGCTTACCAAGAAGGTGGAGATGTCAGTTTTGTAACGACTTTGGTATATGTTGTGCGAACTCCAGCCCAGTCTGTTGCCGGTGCAAGTGTTGGTTCCATTGCTGCTGCACGGGGCGGAGCAGATGCAAGTGCAACTTCAAGTGTTGGTGCAGGTGCCGGAGCCGTTGCTGGAGCCCGTGCCGGTGCGATTGGTGGTGCCGCCGCTGCTGCCGGAGATGGTGCTCCTTGTGGAGCTGGTGCCGGTGTCAGAGCAGGTGCCCGTGTCGGTGCCCGATCCTCCGGTAGATCAACCTGATCCGCTGACACGGTCGGTGCCCAATCCTCTGGTGGATTAGACTGAGCTGCTGCCACTGTTAGTGCTAGAGCCAGTGCTGTCGGAGCAGGTGCTGGTACTCGATCCGATGCTGAAGGTGGTACCAATGTGCGAGACAACAACGATCGTCTCTGGTCTGCTATGATTTCATACTTCAGCTCTCTAACTTCGCTAGGCTCCGTGACCTGGATCCAGTCTTTTTCTTCACTTCTTTTAAACGCGAGAATGACTAATTGTGACGTGTTTGTTAAAACAAACTGCAGTTCATCACAGGGTTTCAGATTGTACTTAGACAACAGACTGATCCAATTGTGTCCAGTAATATAAGTGATGGACAGTGCCTTTGTTACTGACACGTCATAAGAAGTGAAACCTGCTAAAATAACCATCATAGAGCAAACCAAACGGTTTATTCTGTAAGGAATGTGACATGGCAAAACCTGCATCGTAAAATTGCAGCAAAAGTAAGAAAACATGACAGTAAATCAATAAGATTAACTTGATGTGACACGAGTGAATCCTTACCAGGCTATCACTATGTTCAAGTTCTAAATAGAAGGTTGATCGTCCAATTACGGGTGGCATGCAGGGCCCCCACTTAATCCCACAAGCAGGACAGTCCAAAGGTCATGACAACTCGTTTGGAGTGAACATCCATGGGACTGGAAATCCTGGTGGGTGCGATAAACCCTGCAATGCATACATATATTGGAGTGTAACCATAATTGATAAACCGTCGTCACAAAAAAGATGATCTCGATACTTCAAAATATACAGACTGAATTGAGTGGACAAACATTAACATTGACTGTTCTCAGGACTCACCACACAACAAAAACGGTAGTACTAAACAATACATGGTTCACACACACAAATCAAGTATTGAACAATAATACTTACTACAAACAAGCAAAGTTGCACTAATTAAACTCTGCAGACTATTTCTTGCCACCGGCCTATGGGATGTACCCCACATAACTGACTAGGCCATGGACTTCATGAGAGATGTCTACCGGCACCTTCGCCATCTCGTCAACCTTGGAGAACCTAACAGAGTGGTCTTTCCACTCATAAACATGACGATGAAGACAGTCCGCATCAGATTTGTCGGGAAGCTTTACAAGAACCACAACCTTCATAATCTAAGGCACAACTAGGAAATTATTGTGGTGAAGTACACCCTCGAGAACGCGCCTGACAACAATGCTACAGGAAAACACTTGTTCACGACACATGGCGACAAGGACACATCAGCTGGATAGTTTAGTAGTAGAACACATCCTCAGGTCTTCCAGTTCACACGACATGACTTTGAGAACTTCATATCCACGGGGGACCTGGTTCTAATTCAAATAGAAACCAAACATTTTATTACTACCTTCGTTCAGAAATATAAGATGATTTTTGATATTTTACTCCATATAAGACTACATATACACACAAAAATGAGTGAACAAAGACAATAGAACATGTCTACATGAGATGCGCAAAAAAGTTAGAACATCTTATATTTGTGAAGAGAGGGATTACTTGCAATATTCATAACACAAGTTACTGAGGCTACTATACTCTCTTCCAAGGCATGAGAGCTAAAATTGTGTATTTCCTATAGCTAGCATTTATGTTCATAAAGTAGTTGAAAGTAATCTATAAGAAATCAGTGTTATGTGCAAAAATCTTATGTATGTCAACGTCTCGCATGTTTTGGTCAAAAGAGCCATTTAGAATCGTCATTTGGCACACAAAAATCATATGCAAGATCGCCAAGAAAGTTGTACTACTATTTCTAGTACTAGTATTGTGTATTAGATGAAAAACACAATCAAGATCGCCAAAAAGATTGTCAAGAAGAGATATTATCAGGACTGGCTTAATGAGGGATCCCGAAGAAGGGGGCTTGGACAGGGCGATGGCCTTGAGTTTGTCTGCGGTAGTCTCGGCGGGGTGCTTGCGCTTCTTCGTACCCTGAGCCACGACGGTTTTGGCCAGAGCCATAGACATCATTCCAATGCAGGGCGCCTGTGTGGGTGCTTGTGTAAAAAATAAAACTAAATTATGATGGAGCACCGGTGTAAAAGTCTGGGCTTCCAACGCAGGAGTGCTAGATTGGGCGCTTATCTATATTTTTTTCCTTCCGGACGACATTCTCAAGCGCCGGCCTCTCCAACGCAGGAAACAAGCATCGGTGCCCACCGATCCAACCGAACACGAACCGGCCAGCTGCGCCAGTCCTCACTCAGCTCACTCTGCCTTCACTCAGCTCACTCTGTCTCTTCTCTCGAACTCTCCACATCCTTGACAACACCATCGACCCTCGTCAGATCCAGCGAGCCGGAGGAGCACTCCAGGCCGAACTCCCACACCCTCAGATGCCGGCCACGGCGAACGGCGGCGCGCGGGCGGAGTAGGCAGCAGCCCGCATCTTCCTTCCCATGGAGACGAGGCCGGCGCAGCTGGCGGCGAGGCCGACGGACATGAAGAGGGCGGTGCGCGAGCGGATGAGGCAGCAGCAGCCGGGCCTTCCCACATGGAGACGAAGCCGGAGGAGCTCCCGTGGCGCTGACGGACGGGAGGGGGAGGGAGCCGTGGAGCAGAGGAGGCAGCAGCCGCGCCTTCCCCCATGGGAACGAGGCCGGAGGAGCTCTTGGCGAGGCTGGCCGACAGGAAGGTTGGGAGGAGGCATCGGCGCGCGAGTGCGAGGCGTACAAGATGAACAAGCTTACCCGACATCGCGAGACCAGGTATGGGGTCGAGGTAATTCCCTACCGATTGCTGTACCAATCGCTGGTAAATTGAGTTGACTGCTGTCGAGATGCACACATGTGTGTATGGTGATCTGAGTCCGTCATGTTCTTCCTGAGGGAAATTTTAATTATCGTAGGAGGATAATATGTGCTGATATACAGTTTTGACTGGTTCCAAACTGGCTGATCCTGAATTCACATAGTCCTAAAAAGAAATTTAGGGAGTAGAGCTTCGAATAAGAACAGCAATTTCTTATATAAATCATGGCTGTTTGACTTGAGAGTACATCGCATTCCACTGGGGATAGTTCCGTATGAACATCCACATCTTAAGAAATTTGAATGGTTGAGTCTGTTGTAACCTATACAAAACCTGATACATAGCTTTGGGAGAACTTTGGACATCATTTGGAATCAGTAATGAAAAAATATGTTATTCGAAATAAACCCTAGGTGAATGAGCTGAGATTACATTATGAAGAAACTAGAATATAAAATCTCGAGAAAAATAAATAGCGCGCACACTAAAATAGCTCTAAATGGTACATCTAATTGTTCCCTTGACCATCTCCAAATCGACGCCATATATGCTCCACCAAGTCTTTCTTCAGCCGGATGTGACGTCGTCTGTCACGAAGAGCAGCATTTCTATCCAGGAGATCGGTGAAGCCATCAATTGATCCATGCTCTGGTTGTACTGGCGGAATTGGATTACACCCTTGGTCGTACGAATTAAAGTCATAGCGGACCCTATATGTATCTCTCTCGTCCTCGACTATCATGTTATGTATTATGATGCATGCATACATGATTTTACTAAGTAAGGATCTCTCCCAGAACCGTGCTGGGATTCGCAGAATGGCGAATCGAGCTTGTAGAACTCCGAATGCGAATCGAGCTTGTAGAACTCCGAATGCTCGTTCCACGTCTTTCCTTGCCCCCTCTTGACGTCGTGCAAAACATTTGTCCCTCTCATTCTGAGGGAGTGGAATTGTTTTCACAAACGCAGCCCATTCTGGGTATATTCCGTCCACCAGATAATATCCCATATTATATTCGCTTTCACAAACTGTAAATTGAACTGGAGGAGCTCGGCCTTGTAAGACGTTGGTGAACAAAGTAGATTGATTCAACACATTGAGGTCGTTGTTTGATCCAGCAACACCAAAAAATGCATGCCATATCCACAAGTCTTGAGACGCCACCGCTTCAAGCATCATTGTGGAGACTCCGTGATCACCGCGTGTGAACTGTCCCTTCCATGCAGTGGGACAATTTTTTCATTCCCAGTGCATACAATCAAGGCTTCCCAACATGCCCGGAAAGCCACGCGCTTCGTTTATTTGAAGTATTCGACGAAGGTATTGAGGTCCAAATATCTCGTTGATGCCTTCAACAAACTTTTGCAAGCACTTTAGTGTTGTGCTATTTCCAATCCGTAGATGGTCATCAATAAAATCGGCAGAGCACCCATATGCCAACATCCTCATGACTGTTGTGCACTTCTGCAAAGGTGTGAATCCGCTTCTGTTTAGCGCATCTCTTCTATGGCGAAATTCTGGCGACCAGTCTTCAAGAGCTTGAACAATGCGATGAAATAGGGGCTTCCGCATCCGATACCTGCGACGGAACTGAGCATCGGTGTACACCATATTGGCAGAAAAGTAATCCGCCACAAGAAGTTCATTGCCCGCCTCACGATTTCTATCTAGATATCTTCTCTTTCCACCGCTGCGGCGACGTCGGCGCCCACTGCGACGGCAACGATCAGTACCAAATAATTGAGCTTCAATCTGAGAATCCATTGTGGCGGCGAAACGCTGATCAAATTCCTCGTCACTTTGCTCGGCAGTGAGATCATGGAAGATGATGCCAGTATCATCATCATCTGATGTATCAGACTTGGAGCTCGAGGATTGGGACATTGCAGAGGAGGAATTTTTTGGGGAGCAGCTGGAGGAATTCGTTGAGTACCAGGTAAGTGGTGGTAGGTTGAAAGATAAGATCTACTATCCATTCCAACAATTCAGCAATGACCCCCTACTAAATAGAAAGGGATGACTCGTGGTCATCTGTTTTCCATATTTTTTTTGCGTCTCCCACAGCCCAAACATACAAAAAAAAATTGCTCATATGTACACAAGGTCACCATTAAGAAAAATAAAAAAAGACAATCCAACCATGGCTAAAAAAGAGAGAGTTTTATTCCTTAGAAATAGAGTTACAAAACATTGGCTGGTACAGAACTTGTATTATTGAATAAAAAAAAATCTCAAATTACATGATACATTGGTATTCTACTAGTACCAATGTATGCAACAAAGTAAACAATTTTTTTGACATAATAAAGTAAATGGAAAGATAATTAAAGTGCTATATTAAAAATGAAAATAATATGCTAAAATTGATTTATGATTGTTTTATATT
Organism: Thinopyrum elongatum; assembly: GCA_011799875.1. Taxonomy (NCBI): domain Eukaryota; kingdom Viridiplantae; phylum Streptophyta; class Magnoliopsida; order Poales; family Poaceae; genus Thinopyrum; species Thinopyrum elongatum. The sequence goes on from CM022303.1 coordinate 393,278,403, forward strand.
AGTTTTCTCCAAATAGTTGGTCACTGAAAAATTTTAGTGCCCGTTGGTGTTCACTCTTTTGATACTCATCCATGTGAGAGGTATCGGCCATTATGAGTTCCTTGTAGGTACTAGACATTTTGATCCTTTCTCTTGTCTTGCCAATCTCAAGCTTCTCTTTGGAGAGTCGAAGGTGCACCTCTGCCATCTTTTCTTGCGACGATGCTCGTAATGCTTGTGTGTCATGGTATAATTGAACATCATCGTGTGTTAGTGTTGCAAAAGAGTTGTCATCTTCGACTTTTCCTTTCTTCTTTCCTTTCGCCAGTTTGGTTCCATCGGGGCGAGTTTCTTTTTCCATCTGGGTTTGTATCGTACCATTACCTTTGCCTTTACCCTCCTCGAAGTGCCTACTCCACTTCTGGTGGACCCTAACCTTCTCCCACGAGTACAATAGTGTGAAGTTTTGATTCTTCTCCTTCTTGTACATGGCCAGGGCTTTCTGGACAAGCTGTAAGTCGCATTGCCCACTTGCATAGGCATCTTTTAGCCTGCAGTAAACTCCATGAAAAGCTACGACTTTCCTATTAGTTTTACCCCAATGGTCCTTGCAGTTTTTGCTGTTTCTGCTCCGGGTGGGCAGACTGTTTTTATTGTAGTCCTCCGTGACATTCTTCCAATACACCTCTCCCTTTTTGTTGTTTCCATCAATGGAGTCTATGGAGTTATTCAACCAAGCACTTATCTGCAACCAAAAAATTATATGCCTAAATGTTACTTCAAGAAATAAATTAGAATTTTTTTAAGTATGGAAATAATGGAATTATTCTACCAAGCGTTAATGTGCGTGAAAATTGATTATATTACTACAAGTACGTTCAAAAAATATGTGTGTAGAAGGTACTAGAAGGAAAAAAAATATGTCTACTGGTTGCTTGAAGGAAAAAATAAAATGTTTTCAATATTGAACCGGTGGAATTATTTAATCAAGTGCCAATGAGTAATATGCATTCATTGTATTTCTACTTGTTCCTAAAATAAAAAAATGTGGAATAGATGGATTTTTCCTAATGAAACGGTAATATTAATAAGATTTTATTATCAACGGCTTAGTGATAAATAAAAATTTATTTAGATATTTTAATAAAACTACAACAATAAAAATACTTGTTGACTCCTCACCAGTCTAATGTTGTCATCCTCGGTCCAAGCTAGACGCCGGCCTCGGGTATCTTCTGCATTGTCGTTGTCGTCGTCGCCCTGGCCATTGGTAGCATTGTGCTGCATACTCGGAGTAGAACCATAGCCATAATATCCACTTGAATCAAATTGTTGGGACATATGTGGTTGGGAAGACAAATTTACTGGATAATTAGGAGGTGGATACATCTCCGGATATTCATACTGGGAGCTAGCGGAAGTGAACAAATCGTTCTGAAACGGATTCATCGAAAAATCGTGAACAAAAACTTGTGTGAGATATGAGCAGGATTGTCTTGCGTGTGACCTGATAATTTTGAGATGTGCGTTCAACTGGAACCTGCAAGTAGGACTATATATAATGAGATAGCTTGACTGCATGCATGATTTAGTCAGCACTGCATGCATGATTTAGTTAGTCCGTATGGCTGAATGAATGGTTGTAGTTAATTGATTTTTTTTCTTGCTAACTCACCGTGCTTTAAGGTTTGAAGATCAGAATTTTTCCCCTGTTGAACCAGCTTCACATTCACATGCATTTCATTTTTGGCATTTTTTTATTGTAAGTATTCAGGTCTCATGGAGAATTATTATAGATATAAACGACCTCTATATTTTATTGTAGATTATTTTTGTGCGTGAAGAGAAAGAAAATATATATTTTTTTGAACCAAGAAATATATTTTTTGTGTAGCTGCAAAAGAAAATCCTTTTGTTTGGGCTACAGATTCCTGAGAATGTTTGTCAGCTTTAGGTGTTGTGGGTGTTGTGAAATGTCAGTAACGTCCTCGACTGCTGACTATGTTGTTTATATGCAGATTAAATGACATGTTATCTGTTTTGACTCGATAAAGTAATAATTAGCACAAAAACACAATATATAGAATATATTTTTCTTGAAATGTCATGATGGTACGAATATATCATCCGAAATATGAAACAAACATTAAAAAAAACCATGAACCCTCATAGTCTTCCATACGAAATATGTCATCCATATATGGACCAACCATCACAGTCTTACATACAAGCATATATCGTCCAAAATATGCACTAACCATCAGAGTCTTACATACGGCCAGAGATGGTACCGGTGCTGAAATTAGATTCAGGTCTGTCTTTTACAAGAACAGCATCAACAGAATGTACACTAGGTGGGAAATTTTCATATTTCCCAAGCTCATCAGATGAACATGGGCATGGATCCACTGTCACTGGAATAGCCGATGAATCTGCAGAACTGGAGCTAGATTTATCTTCAGGCTTCTCTTCTTCAACAATCTTATCAGCAACCAATGTCAAATCTGTTTCTGCATATTTCACTTTTTCCGTAATGTCAGCTAAAGCCTTGCAAGGCATGTCATCTTCACTTATATGCAAATTAACATCAGCTATTGAAACTGGAGAAATAGTTTCTTTAGTTTTTTCTTCAGAAACAGGAAGAAGGTTAGATGCCAAGCCTGAAGAGCCCTCAATCAAAGCACAAGTGTCATGATCCGTTACATATCCGAAATCCGAAATCTTATAGGAGTTCTAGCTAATATTTAGCAGTTCATACGCCATAACAAAAACACACCAGAAATCTGAATACGCCATCAACCAAAGAATTTATTTTTTGGGAGAGATCAGCTGAGGTAGTTGAGCCGTTGCAGATTTGTAGCGCTCCAAGGAGCGCCCGGTGCCAAATTGGTACGAAGAAAAAGGATCGCGTAGAAGAAAAAAAAGGGGGAAGCGCCCGGCGACGGATCGGGGGGGGGGGGGGGGGGGGGGGGGGGATTTGACCAAATCGGGAGGGAATTGAACCCTGGCGCCCGTCGTAAGCGGCCCCGTTGTACATGCCCTTATGGCCGGTGCTCCAGGGTCTATCAAGAAACTGTAAAATATTTATCTAATATTAAAGGACGGAAGATTTCATAGTTCTCTATACGTCAATTACGTGTTAAAAAAAGCCCGTGCGGTCCGCCTCACGTTATTTTTAGGCCCAAACCTTTGGTGGTGGATTCCGGTCTGATCAGGGAACCTTCGAAATCACTAGTTGAGAGCATCTTCAGCCGCGCCCTCAACAGGCCCTCCCCAGGCGTTTTTTCGTGCCGGCGTCCAAAAATCGGCCCAGCCGCGCCCCCAGGAGCCCGTTTTTCGCCGGTTTGGGCCGAAACTGGCGCCGGCGGACCCAGGCCGAACCCGACGCGCTGGGGGGCGCCCGGGGTCGCCGGGGCGAGCGGTTTTGGCGCGAAAGAGCCGCGGGCCCGCCGAGTCAGCGACACACGCCTCGTCTTCCCACAGAACGCCTCGGTTTCCCGCGGGGAATCAATGGCAAGGCTGCTGCCGGTCAGCCTTGCCATTGATTCCTCACGAGCAGCGCGTCACGGGCGGCGCGGCGACGCCTCCCCTCCCGCCACGCGTACACACGGCGCGGCGGGGCTATAAAACCAGCGCCTCCCCCTCGCCGCTGGCCCAAACCAGCCGCCGAGCTCTGCCTTCCTCCCCGTCCGCCGGCGTTCCTCCCCTTCCCTTCCCTCTCAGCGATGGCCGAACGCTTCCCCGGCGAGGCGGCGGCGGCCAATGGCTTCGGCCGTCGCTCGCTCCACGAGTGGGAGGCGTACCTATTGTTTGAGGCCAACATCCTGGCGCCGCCGGACATGCGCGCCGGGCCGACGGGATGGAGGCTCAGCAACGGGGGCGTTCCCATCCCCCGGTACCCGACGTCGACGCGCGCCCCGACATCTTCGCCGCCGAGGTGGACCGCGTGCGGGCGTCCCTAACGGAGGAGCAGCTCGCCCTCCCCCAGTACGCCGCCGACAACCACGCGTCGTGGGCGGCGTACTTCCAGCGCCGACAGGCGCAGCGGCTGGCGTCCACCAACGGGGCGCCGGTGGTGGGCGGCGTCAAGAATAGCGATGGGCGCCGCGTATGGTGGGGCATCCCCGGCCGCACGCTCCACGAGGTGCTCGAACACCTCGAGGGCGGCAACGACCCGCCGCTGGCATACCCTGCCGCGGCGGCCGCCCCGGTCCCCCGTCGGAGCACCGGGCAATGGATGCCCAGGAGGTTCGGCTCCTCCTCGTCTTCCTCCTCTCAGTCCTCCTCCCGCTCATCCTCCCATTCCTCCGGCTCGCCGGCGCTGTTCGGCGTGAAGGCCGAGCCTGCCGCGGAGACGCCGCTCGACCGACGCACCCGCAGCGCCGGCATCGTCAACAACGAGGGCGGCAGGCGCGCCTCCTCCTCGGCTCCTCCGCGCTACGTCAAGCCAAAGACGGAGCCGGGGCTCGCCGCCGTCAAGACGGAGCCGGGGCTCCCCGTCGTGAAGACGGAGCTCGGGCTCGCCGGCGTCATCAAGGAGGAGGAGCTCGACGACGCGGCGGCCCTCAAATGGGCGCGTGAAGACTGGGCGCGCACGGAGCTGGAGCGCCAGCGGCTCGCCTATGCGCGGTTCGAAGCTCGGCGCCATGGCCGGGACGAGGGAGGCGTCGTCGTCCTCGACGACAGCGACGACGACGCGCCGCCGCCATCGGTCCGCCAGGGCGACGCCGGGCAGGGGTCCAGCAGGGGCGGCCGCGTCAAGAAGGAGAAGGCCGACGACGACGACGATGATGGCGGCGACGTCGGCGACTTCGCCCCGCTCATTGACTTCTTCGCCCCTTAGTTGGTTTTTCTTAATAACTTATGTAACGTTGAACATGTCGAATATATGTCAAGTTTGCTGAATTTTAGCCGAACGTTTTGTCCAATTTGCCGAACTTTGCCCAATTCCAATTTTTTTTTAAAAACCCGCGTCTGGGGGCGACCCTGGGGCGAGCGGCTGGGAACCCGCTCGCCCCCAGGCGGCGATTTTACGCGCCCCCTTGGGGGCCAACGGCTGGAGATGCTCTGAGGAGTACTCGTTGCAAAGATCACTCCAACTCCCCTGGTTGCGACAAATGGCGCACATGCAGCGCGCCATTTGTCGCAACCTGAGAGTTTTCCCTTTTTTTCATAGATCCGTTAATTCAAAACGTTTTATCTCTCAAACCGTGCGTCCAAATCTCGAACCGCTTTCACCGTTGGATTCCTCGCGTCGAGATCTTCAAAACTAGATCCCATATTGATAGGTTTTGACGAACTTTTTTTTCACGAAAAAAACCGGACGAAAAAACCGAACCGAGAGCACGGGTTTTTTCCCTTTCCAAAAGAGGCACGCCCGTGCCTCTCACGAAATCACAACCGTGCCTCTCGCGGAAACAAAACCGTGACTCTCGCGGAAGAAAAAGAAAAGAGAAAATGCATTTTTTTTTGTTTCCGAGGAGGCACGTCCGTGACTCTCGCGAAAGCACAACCGTGTCTCTCGCGGAAGCAAAACCGTGACTCTCGTGAAAGGAAAAAAAACAGAAAACGCATTTTTTTTCCGTTTCCGAGAGGCGCGGCCGTGACTCGCGAAAGCACAACCGTGCCTCTCGCGGAAGCAAAACCGTGACTCTCGCGAAAGAAAAAAAAACAGAAAACGTGTTTTTTTTTCATTTCTGAGAGGCACGCCCGTGACTCTCGCTAAAGCACAACTGTGCCTCTCGCGGAAGCAAAATCGTGACTCTCGCGAAAGGAAAAAAAACAGAAAATGTGTTTTTTTCCGTTTTCGAGAGGCACGGCCGTGACTCTCGCGAAAGCACACCTGTGCCTCTCGCGGAAGCAAAACCGTGACTCTCACAGAAGAAAAAAAAGAGAAAACGCGTTTTTTTTTTCCATTTCCGAGAGGCACGGCCGTGACTCTCGTGAAAGCAAAACCGTGCCTCTCGCGGAAGCAAAACCGTGACTCTCGCGAAAGAAAAAAAAACGTATTTTTTCGCGCAAAAAAATTTTTTTTCAAATTTTTTTTTTGTCGAAAAGCTAAGGAAGACCGGTGGAAAACCAAAACGTCGAAAAAAAAGGAAAAAAAACCGTTTAAAAAGCCGAAAACGCGTGCGGAAAAATAAAAAGCAAAATCCGGAGGGAGCGCCCAGAGCGCGACACGTGACGAATGACTGAGAGCGCGCCAAGTGGCGCTGATCGTTGCGAGGCTCCCGAAGGAGCACTCGTTAACTAGTTGCTCCCGGGAACCTTTCTGTGTCCAGACCGAACACGCAGGGGGCAGAGCTAGGAGAGATTCATTATATATATTGATCACACCTGGAAAAGGTTAGGCATCAAAGGCTTGATCTGGAAAAGAGAAAAAAGTCTTTCCCGTCAAAAATAGGCATCGATCTCGAACGAAGTTGCGCGCACGTGAGCCCTTCGCCTTCCTCTTTCGTCACGAGACAGAGGCCCTGTTTGTTTCAGCTTTGGGAGCAGTTTTTGGACTGGAAAAAGCTGAAACTGAAACAAACAGCTATTTTAGAACAGTTGTGGAACCACAACACAAAACTGTTTCGGGCTATTTTCAGTGTAACAGCCCAAAGCACGTCTCGGGGTACTTCACAGCCAAAGCTGTTTCCCTAGCCCCTCTGCTTTTGGCGTTTGATCGTAATTATGTCATAAATGTCACCGCAGGCATGACCTATCTCTCCCTTCGCCCCTCCTCGTGAAACATAGCGTTTTCACCAGCCCACAGTCATTTCCACAGCTACGTTGCCAAACAGCTAACCTTCAGCTAACCTTCACTGCAGCTGTTTCCTCAGCACAGCAGTTTTGCCAACACAACAAGTTCACAGTTGAATCTGTCGAAACTGAAGCCCAAACAAACACAACCAGAGCCTCCCACGCACTTGTTGTTCGCCTTCCTGTCTTAGCGTCGAGTGAATCCTCGCCCAGCTCTGGAACACCGGCGGGCTTCCAGCGAATCCTCACTTAGATAAAAAAAAAGCCGACGACTTCGGCGCAGTACGCCTCAGTGATTTCCTCGGCGCCCGTGCTCCTCTCTTGTATGCATCATCTCTTAGCCATCGATTCAACGCCGCCGTCGCCGCCGCCGCTTGGGAGAGGTCATCCCAGAGAGGGGATCCCCTCCAATCCTTCTCTTCCCCACTCTTCCATGGCCGTCGCTCCGGCCGCCACCGGCGCCCTACGGGATGTTAGCGGGCCAGCCCATAAGGCACCCTATGAACCCCAGCCCTGCTGACGAACTAGCACATATCAAGGATGAGAGAGAGAGGACGTCGAGCAAGTGGGTGGATGGATCCACGGGATGCGCATGCGCTCATAGGGATGAACTCCAGTTTCGGCCGCCAGTGCTGAGGCGCGAGCAGGGAGGGGATCATGCGTAGTGCGGGCGCGTGTGGTGGGGCTGGGCTTCTAGCGGGGCTACTGGAGCTGGGCTGGCCGCTTGCGAGGATGTGATGAGGAGAGAGGCTGGGCAGAGGAGATGCGTCTGGTGGTGAGATGCGGTGGAGGAGGTGTCTGGCGTCGCGGATGAGCACGTGCGTGTGGTCTGTGCTGGGAGGGCTACAGAGGAGAGATTGAGAACTGAGGAGAGAGACAGAGAGTACATGGCTGAGAGAGAGATCGGTAGTTGGGCAGCACACCACCGGGGTCTTCTCCTATTCCATGCTAGGATCTTGCTATAATGTGTCTGCTCTATTTCCTGCTCTCTTGACTGAAGCTTGCACATGTAATCAGTGGCACATAGTTGGCTCAATGGGTGCTGACCCAGATCAGTTTGCAAGAACACAAGGAGTTCTTGACGAATTGTGGATTGCCTGAGCATCCACCACAGGACTGCCGCCGTCCGCCCTTCCGCCATCTGTCACTCACCTATCGGCGGCTGGCCGTCAAGCTCTCCGCTGCCATATGTGCTTCTCCCATGCCACTTCCATATGACGATATGGCGTACACGAGCTCCTTGGTCCTGGAGACGGATCCATGGGGGACTGGTCCACTCGAGAGATTTGGGATACTTCTTTTCTAATTTGAGATGAATTGGGATACTTCCTGGAGCAGAAATGCTTGGTGAAAGAAAAAGGCAGATGAGAACAGCACGGCATAGTCATTTTTGTTAGGGATAAGTATATTTTTCGTCCCTCAACTATATCGAAAGTGTAGAAATCGTCCCTCAACTTCAAAACCAGCAAATCTTAGTCCCTCAACTTCTCAAACCGGATAACTTTAGTCCTTGATACCGCTTTGGATAGTTTTACTGTTGACGTGGCATTGTTTTGGCTGATTCGGATGGTTTCGTTGATGAAGTGGAGGCTGCCAGTCACGGAACGCTGGAAACCATGTTCGCTAGCTGCGGTCTGCTACTACTCTGGCCGAACTCCCTTTGACCACACCGAGCTGCCATGCCCAACTGGCTGTAGCCGTCGCACCACCATTACCACCCAAGTGTACCTGCGTCCGTGCTTGCTGATCGAGCTGCAATCCGCCTAGTTGCCGCATCTACCGAGCTCGCGTCGTGCTGCCCGGACAACCATCGAACGCGATATTCACTCAGACGCCGCCATCGCCGTCATGCCTGCTGTACTACTGCTGCAGCCCCAGCGTCAGCGACACACCGCCTGCGTCGTCGCCCAAGGCCTGCCCGTCGTATATGTTGAAGTCGAGGTGTGGTGGTGGTCAATGATGCCAATGCTCTCCATCCGCGCCGGGGTGCCGAAGACGTTGACAAGAAGGCGAGCGAGCTGGCGTCATGCACATGCAGCTGCGCCCGTGTCGGCTTCCGGTCATCCGCCCCAGCATGCTTGCCCGTCTACAGCAGTACAATCACCTTGGCATGGCGCAGGTGACGCACCACCACATGTTGTTCGCAGGTAGAGTACATGCATGGTGCTGGCATTTTCGCCATGGACGTGGTCAAGGGTGGCAGCCCACGGAGTTGGCACCTTCGTCGGCGTCGAAGGCAGCAGGGAGCCGAACGCCAAGTCACCTTGGTGGCGCAGCAGGAGAAGCACGTCGCCAGCCTATCACGCGAGCCATGCGCATGCTGCAGTAGAGGGTGGACTGCCGATATTAACGAAACCATCCGAATCAGTTAAAACCATGCCATGTCATCAGTAAAACCATCTAAAGCGGTATTATGGACTAAAATTATCCGGTTTGAAAAGTTGAGGGACTATGTTTTACTGGTTTTGAAGTTGAGGGACCATTTCTATACTTTCGATATAGTTGAGGGACGAAAAATATATTTATCCCTTTTTGTTATAGTTGCTGAGATGGATGACAATTTAATCTAAAAATTTAGACGTAAAATTTTGTGGCGGGATTCCCTCCCTCCAATATTGGGAACTATATCAGCACAGATTGTATTTTTGGAGGGAATGTCTAGATTTTTCGATCGCATACCACGACCCAAATGTATCGTATCGGGGTCATCGACCAAAAATTCTTTGGATCGCCATCCACGTCCCTACTTAGCATCCCGAAGAAGTGTACTCATCGCACCTTGTTCCGGAGGGGTGGCGACCCGCGACCCGGTCGACCCGGATGTCTGGCAACTATAAAGTAGCCTTCTTTGAAACAGTGTATTAGGAAAATCAGCAGGCTTTATCTTGCTACTGCACCATGCCGAAGCAGATCAACTTGCCATGTTATCAAGTTAAAGTTAGTTCAGCTTGCTGAAAAAATCACTGTGCTTCAAGAATTTGGCACTTGGCAGCAGGTCCACTGGTATCTCAACTATGTATAGAAACTTCTATCTAAATGCACAATTGGTTCATGGAGTTTGCACAACATTTTTCTTTCCGGAGCTGCTTGAATTAGCTAGGAAAAAAAGGTGTAGTGGTTATGTTATTTCAAACAAGAATGCCAGCAACCGGATGCAACACATCAGGTTCAGTCAGTTCAGTATTGATTGGGAGAGTTATAAAATAAGCAGAAATTGGTTTCATTTTCTTGTAGATTCCCTACATACAAGCAGTTTTACAACACCATTAGGTTTAACTAATGGCCAGAAATTGAACAGTTGAATTAGATATAATCAGGGATGTGATGTACCTGCTCATTGCGCATGCTACTCTTGCAAGCTGCGACTGTCCGTTTGCGCAAGCTCGATGCCATGCCTGTGCTGCCGCTGCTGCGTCCCACGCAGGCTACACCCAGGGTTGGATCTTCATCTTCTTTTCCTTCCATTCGCTTGAAGCCCGGCGATCGGCGTCCAACGAGGGCGCGAGGAAGAGCTCTGACGGTCTGTCCAGCGGCGGCTAGGTTAGGAGCGAACCAGACTGGAGGCTGGAGCGAACGAATTGGAGATTTTTCCTGCTGTCGATCGATATTGGAGGCGCTCGTTTGGGCCGCGGGCCTGCTGTAGGGCCTGCCTTGCACTTACGTTATTGGCCCATCCAAATTGAAATATTTTTCTTCATTTTTTTACATTACCTGCTCGTGCGCTGGGACGAACAAAACTAGCCTGGGCTAACCTGGACGACTCAAACTAGGTGCACACTTTTCAGCCACCCGAGGCGGCCGCCCATACCAGCCCCTACGGTGGCGTCGCCCCTTTTTGCGTGTATGATTGGGGTAGTGAAAATATTCCAGTGGCGCTTTTGATTTACCCACAGAATGGTTGAATTGCTTGTTTTTATGAACTGAGTTCGCCAATAATGTGAAGGATGCCAGTCTTTTCATCCTATTGTAGATTGATTAGATCTCGATATGCCAAATGTAATCGCATGAAATATACAGTAAAAGCTTGCTACAACTAGTTTGACAACCCGTCCTCGTATAACATATCAAGGACGCACCATCTTATCAGATTAACCATTCGACTTACCAATGCAGTGTGGGAAGAAAGAAGTATTGGGACTGCGTATACAAGCAATCGATGCCATGGACTCCTTCATAGAACCTTGTAAGCGAAAAAGAAGTTGCAGTGTGCCTGTACAAAGAGCTAGCATATAAGTTTCACTACAAGAAATATGTCAACTTGTGACCTTCTGGCTGTGACCCTGAAAGAAATGGTCGTAAATCTATGACCATTTGAGAGCAATTGGTCGCAAGCTATCCGAGGGGCTCGAAACCCTAAACCCTTACGACCATTTTGGTCTGGAAGGTCGTAATTCCATTAGAGGAAATGGTCATAAAGCGGACAACACTGTCCACTACCTCACTCCTAGCTGATAACGACCAATATAAATGGTCACTACACTTGAGTTCAAATGCATTAGGATGATTAGGCAGCCACCTCAGCAACCTCGCTTATGTGTCATTGTCTAGGTGTCATTTTTTGCTTACATGTCTATATTCAATAGATAGGCGGGGCCCATTTGACAGCAGGTGGGCACACACTGACAGGCGGGGCCGAGCGCTTAATTCGCCCAAAAAAGATGCGCGAGCGGGGACTCAAACCCACGACCGAGCGCTTTACTCGCTTGTTCGCTACCGCTGGGCTAGAGAGGGACTATCGATTCGTTATCGTAACGTTTCCTTATATCAAAGAAAACAGCGGCCGTCTCGTATCAAACATAATGCACAGACAGACGGGACGGAGCCAACACTTAGCAGAAAATTCCCCATCTCATTTTCTAGGTCGTCGGCGGGCGGCGGACGGCGGGCGGAAGCAACCGGCGGGGGCAGCGGACGAGGGCGGGGCCGATGGCCGAAGCGACCAGCAGGGGCCGCTGGCCTTGCCCACGATAGGAACGGCGACCTCGCCGCCGGTAACCTCACCCACGGCCTCGCCGCTCGCCTTGTCCACGACAGGAGCGGCTCGCCGAGCATGGGGGACTCCTCTCCCCCTCCCCGCCGCAATCACACCTCCCAGTATGCACCCCTCTCCCCCCTCTCCTCTCCTTGCCTCAGATTTGCCTCGGATTTGCCTGTGTTGCGCCTGCTGATGAACACTAGCTAGTTTGTCAACACTAGCTGAGGGGCAGGGGAGAAATAGAGAGATAATTAGAGTTTTTTATCTTACCATGTGATGAACACTAGCTAGTATTGTTATTTCCTTTTGAAATGGAAAGGAAAGGGGAAGGAGGAGATTCAATATGTTGAGGAGCTTAATTTGAAATACAGTCTAGTGTAGCTTAATTTGAGTGAGAATCCATCAGTTGCAGCTGGAGCTTAATCTGATGGATGGATGCTATAGCTTGCTTCATAAGATGGATGCAGTTGGAGCCTAATCTCTCTGTGGATCTCCTCTTTATAGGAACCACATATGTTTCTTAGTGCAGCTCTGCCTGATCTATGTTAGGTTTTACAATTTTTGTTAGCTTTTCTTTTCTCCCATGTGAAATCTGTATTTCCTATGAACTGGTTTTTATTGCTCCCATGTGAAATCAGTAAACCATGTGAACTGGACTAAAGTAGTGAGAAATTGGAAATAGCTCAATGTTGGGTGCCTATCTTATTTTCTGGCAGTTAGCATATAAAGTTAGGCAGTTAGCATATAAAGTTAGGCAGTTAGCATACAAAGTTGGGTGCCTACCTTATTTTTTGGATTTTTAGCTGCGATTACTGCCATCCATTTTGTTTAATTAATGTTGATGGACTTAGATTGATTTGCTAAGTTGCAACAATTGCTGTCTTTGGCAGATGGACAAAAGTTGGATTAGAAAAGGAGTTAGAAGGTTTTCGAAAGAACATATGAAAGGAGTTGATGAATTCATGCAATTTGTTCGGGCAAATTTTGCCAAGGATGCTGTCATTCTTTGCCCATGCTCCGAATGCCTCAACCGTTCAAGAATAGCTCAAGGAAGAGTGGAAGATCATCTGCTTCTTAATGGGATGGCCAGCACATATGATAGATGGATATATCATGGAGAACCTTTAGACGGACAACCTCAACATATTGAAGCTGATACACAGGCCCCTCATATGATGGGTGGTGGTGATGCTGGCATTGATTTTATGGAAAAGATTTTGCGAGAGAATGCTGGTTTGGAGGAAAAGGATGGGCATGAAGATGATAGGATTCCTGACCTATTGAAGGATCTGTATGATGCTGAAGATCGTGTTGATGGACAGAAGTCGATGTTTGTTGAGGTGTTAGAGGAGGCGAAGCGCGCAGCTCATGAAGTGGTAAACTTTCAAGATTTACCTTCACCGTGAAGTTACTCCACATCAAGTCTTTCTACCGGATTAGCAATGCTGCATTCAACGTAATACTCCGTCTTTTGACCTTGCAATTCCATGATAGTTGTGTTCCCAGGTCTTATGATGAAGCATTGAGCATAATCCGCAGGCTGGGGCTAGGTTATGTTTCAATACATGTGTGCCCAAATAACCGTGTCTTGTTTTCGGAAGGGTTATGCCAAGCATGACAACTGTCCAAAATGCAATGCCTCTAGGTGGAAAGATGCTGATGGGAAGAAGTCAATACCGAAGGTACCGAGGCACTTTCCATTGATACCAAGGCTGCATCGGATGTTTATCTCGAAGAAATCATCGCTGGAGGTACAATGGCACAAGCTGAAGCGGCAACTTGTGGACAATGAGCTGAGCCATCTAGCGGACGGAGAGGCATGGAAAGAATTTGACAGTAAACATGGAGATTTTGCTGCAGATCCAAGGAACATAAAACTCGGCATTGCCACAGATGGCTTTAATCCGTCTGGGAACATGAGCACGTCTTATAGCATGTGGCCCATTTTTGTGGTGCCGTACAACCTGCCACCATGGGCATGCATGGATCAGTCCAACTTCATGATGTCGTTGCTTATCCCGGGTCCAGAGTCTCCAGGAAAGGATTTTGATGTCTTTATGGAGCCCCTCGTAGAAGAACTGCTCCAGCTCTGGACTGGTGTACCTACATACGATGCCTTGAGTCTGGAAGAAAAGTTTAATCTACGTGCTGCAATCATATGGTCCATCCATGATTTCCCGACGCTGCACACTCTGTCTGGGAGGATCACAGTGGGTTATCAGGCCTGTGTCCATTGTGACAAAGACCCTTGCTCAACGAGAATAAGGAGCAAGATCTGCTTTATTGGGCACCGCCGCTTTCTTCCCCGAAACCATCGCTGGCGAAGAAGCAAAGATTTTAATGGTGAGACTGAAACCCGTGACAAGCCAGCTGAATTCACTAAAGAAGAGCTGGAGCATCAACTTAAAAAGGTGAAAGATGTGAGACCAGGAAAGCTTGCAAAGAAAAGAAAGCGTGAGAAAGGTCAATGTTGGGACCGGAGGTCTTATTTGTGGGACCTGCCATACCGGGCTGATCTGAAATTAAGGCATAATCTTGATGTAATGCACATTGAGAAAAACATACGCGAGAATCTGCTAGGGACGTTTCTGAACATTGAAGGGAAGGACACAGTTAGTTCTAGGCTTGATTTGGAGGACATGGGCATAAGAGCAGATTTGCATCTACAGCATGATGAAGATGAAGATTCATTTGAAATGCAACGAGCATGGTATACAATGAGTAAAGAATAAAAGCTTGCATTCTGTGAATTCATAAGAGCAGTGAGATTTCCAGATGGTTATGCTGCTAACCTAGCAAAGTGTGTTACTTCTGATGGATTCAAGCTTTCAGTACTGAAACCCATGATTGTCACATCCTCCTCCAAAGGATTTTACCGGCGGGCCTTCGAGGAATCATGGACAAGGATATATATGAAGCAGTTGCTGAGCTGGGAAATTTCTTTAGAGAACTGTGCCGCAAAACACTCAAGTTAACTGTTCTGGAAAGACTTGAAAAAGAAATCCCAATTATTCTTTGCAAGCTCGAGAAGATTTTCCCTCCAGCTTTCTTCACCGTGATGGTCCATTTGGCGGTGCACTTACCAAAAGAGGCAATGCTTATAGGCCCTGTGTAATACGGTTGGATGTACCCAATTGAAAGAAGGCTGCTTACATGTAAGCGTTATGTGCGAAAGACGGCAAGACCTGAAGGTTCGATTGCTGAAGCATATGTCGTTGACGAGTGCTTGACTTTTTGCTTTAGATACTTTGGCGATGTGGAAACAAGATGGAACCGGCCGGGCAGAAATAGAGAGCAGTCTGATTCGCAAAGTGGTGATGTCTCGGTTTTCAACCATGGTGTGAACTTTCTTGGAGCCTCACAATACTTGGAGGCTGGTGATGAGTATGACAAGATGGTTTGGTATGTGCTCAGCAATTCCGCCGAGGTTCTAACATATATCGAGTACGTTATATCTTGTGCGCTCGTTATATTTTTTTGCTTGGGTTGGCACCAGCCTAATGTTTTAATTCACATGTTTTGTTGGCATTGCAGGAAATGCAAGGAATAGTTAAATCAGGAAGAAAGCCAGATCCATGTTGATAAAAGGGTTGCCAAGGGATTTGCTAAATGGTTTAAGAATCATGTGAGATCTTTAGCCACATGTTTTATGTTTTCTGTGTTATTCACCAACTATTAAATACCATTGTTGCTAAATGGTTTATTTGTGCAGATTGAAAAGTTGCATGGGAAGAAGGTCAGTGATGATCTATTTGCTTTGGCATTCTTACCGGATAAGCGAGTGAGACTGTATTCAGCATGCATTGCTGACGGTGTTTGGTACCACACCGTTGACCGCGAGGAAAAAAAGGAAGACATAGAATAGTGGAATCGTCACTAAGGGGTCAAATGATGGTGAGAACATTGACTTCTATGGTCAACTGAGAAGCATCGTAGAGTTGCAGTACAACTCTAGCGAAGGCATCCATCGTTCGGTTGTCTTATTTTGCTGTGACTGGTTTGATCTTGGTAGCAAGAAGAAGAGACACTCTTTTGTCAAATATGATGGCCACTTCAAAAGCATCAACACTGCAAGGTGCTGGTATAAAAATGATCACTTTATTCTAACAGCACAAGCAACAATGGTGTTTTATCTGCCAGACACTCTTTTGCATGGAAAATGGCGAGTTCTGCAAAACTTTGAGCACAGACACTTGTGGAGTGTGACTGAAACTAAAATGGAAAAGGGCCCCGGTGGTAGTGGACTAACATACCAGGATGATGACTCTACTGAAGTTCCGGTGCAAGCTGATGATGACTCTATGGAAGTTCCGGTGTAAAGCAGAGTGCGAAGGGACCGGGAACATGTGCTCGTTGATGCTGCAACAGTTGAAGGCATTAAGAAAAGAAGAAAGGTGGTAGCAGATGGACATGAGACGAGGATGAGGAAAACAGGACTGATCATACTATGCTGCAATATTGTAGTGACGATGAGGAAAACAGGAGTGGGCATAGAGTTCCTTGTTTTGGTATCGACGACGATGAGTAGCAAATGGACATGAAGGTAAACTTTGTCTCCTTGGTGATCCTTCTTACTCTCTGTAGTTTTCCTTGCAATTCTCTATAGTTTTCCTTCTTGTGCATATGCATGGTAATCCTGATGTACTACAATTCTCTCCAGGTAGCAAAATGCTTGAAGATCCTGATGGCTGTAGTGATGTGATCCTGATGGCTGTAGTGACAAAATGCTGGTTGTAGTATTTGATGCAAAATGCAGAACATTTGATGTCCTTCTGTAAGCATTTGATGTGATCCTGATGGTTGTAGTATTTTATAAGCATCAACATTTTGGATGCAAAACACTTGTTGTGATTGTTATGATGCTGGTGCATTTTGGATGCTTATTGTTATGATATCTGGGCAGAAATGACAAAAAATTCTTCACTGAATTAGGTCTGAAATGACAAAATGCATGAGACTTATGGTTGTAGCAGATGGTGAAGATACAATGCCAAATGATGTTTTGGTGCAAAATGATGTGATGAAGATACAATGCAGATAGTGATGTAGTTTTAGTGCCATTTTCTTAGTTTTGGTCAGAACTGTTGTTTTTGGTTGTGATGTGATGAAGATTACAGGAGCAAAATGTTGTCTTGTAATGCTTGAAGATTGCAAAATATTTTTCATGAAGTTTTTTGAACTGAATTGAGACGTTGTTGCTTTAACTGTATTTTGTACTTTATAGAAACTAAATTATGTCTGAATATAAAAAAATTGCATGAGTGGGGACTCAAACCCACGACCGAGCGCATGTTTCACCCTGTCCAGAACCACTGAGCTAGGAAGAGAATGTTGATTATGTGTCTAGTTGTTTCACTATATACTCGAACCCACGACCGAGCACTCCATCACACACATATGGGCGCGCTCCATCAGACAGCCGTCTGATCCCACGCGCGGCCAAAAAATAATGCCTGAGCGGGGGCTCGAACCCACGACCTGTCGCTTATTTCACTGTGTTTCTACCACTGGGCTAGGAAGAGGCTGTTGGTTTTGTACTCTATGCCCACCCTTTTCAATATATCAAACTAGTCACGTATCAAAGACAGAACTCGCTAACAAGTGGACCCACTCTTTTCCCCACTCCTCCTTTCCACTCGACTCGCTCCTCCTCTCCACTCGACCCACTCCTCCTCTCCGCCGCCGGCTCCTTCCTCTCCCACCGCCGTCGACTCCTTCCTCTCTCTCTCCGTCGTCGACTCCTTCCTCTCTCCTAAGGTATGAATCCTCCGACTCCTTCCTCTTCCTATAACTTAGTTTTCTGCTACTGTTTAGATTAGGGTTCTTGCCGCCGCCTAGATTGGATTAGATTAGATAAGGATTGGATTAGGTTAGGGTTTGATTAGGATTTGATTAGATTAGATAAGGATTGGATTAGATTAGGGTTTGATTAGGATTGGTTTAGGTTTCTTGCCACCGTTGTTTGGAAATTAGGGTTAGCTTTGGTTGTAGAAGAATATGATATGGTTCAAATTAGGTAAAGTAGATAGATTAGGTTTCTTATCTACTGTTGAGGCCCTGTTGATGTTGATGTTTTTGGTAGTAGCAAAATATGGAATGGGTAAAAGAAGAAAACGGAGTGCTGTTGATGTTTTTGCCATCAGAAATGTCCTTGTTTTCTTACTACTGTTCAAGGGTAGTGTTGATGTTCTTCTTCTACTCATTGCCCCTTTGCCAAGATAGAGTAGTAGCAAATTGAGGCCATTGCCATTTATAGTAGTATTCCAAATTGAGGCGCTGGCAAACACATGTAGTAAATATTCTACTGTTTTGAAGTGCTTATTTCCTATGTTGTTTCATTTCATGGGGAATGATTAGAAGAAGAAAACAGAGGTGTTCTCGCCATCATAAATGTCCACAAGTGCATTGCTTTTTTTCTCAGTTTTGCCATCATAAACTTGGCTCTGTTCCAACTATGTCCAGTCCTATTTATAGTAACTTGTTGTTTAATTACAATGCTACTTTTCAGAGAGGAGGGGAGGCTGCCACCGCCGGCTGTGCTCTGCCACGCCAAGAAGTGAGATGGTCGGCTTGGAAGGTTTCGAGTTCTTCGAGATCATAATTGAGAAATCTTGCAGCAGGCAGGTATATTCAAGACAAGATCTCCCCTTCACCCATCTCTTTATCATCACTTTGCTGTCTAGTGCTTGATCGGCACAATTAACCACTTCTTGACCCTCGCTGCAGAGGCTGCCTGACAAGTTTGCGAAGATGCTCGACGGTCATGAGCCCCAGAAAGTGAAGCCGCGGGAGGCCGGCAGCGGGCGTCGCAGGCTGTGGGACGTGCTGGTGGTGTTTGACGCCGACGGCCACATGTACTTAGGGCCCGGCTGGAAGCATTTCGCCCGCGCCCATGACCTACAGCTCGGGCACTTCCTTGTCTTCCGCTACGACGACGACGATGCTCACCGTGAAGGTGTTCGACAACACCATGTGCCGCAGGTACTACCAGCATGACGACAATGCCAGTAAGCTCTCTGCCTCTCCTTCCTGTCCTTTTGGCTTCGTCTCACACCGATTGCTAAAAAAACTTTGTTGCATTTGGCCAGGCAATGGGAGCAGCAGCGGGGATGACGAGGAGCAGAGTGGGGAAGAAGAGGAGCAGAGCGGGGAAGAAGAGGAGCAGAGCGGGGAGGTGCAACCTATTCTGGCTGACGACGACCTTGCTATGGTGGTGGCTGACGACGACCTTGCTATGGTGGTGGCTGACGACGACCTCGCGATTGTGGTGCTTGACAATGACCTCGCGATGGTGGTGCCTGACGATGACCTCGCGATGGTGGTGCCTGACGATGACCTCGCGATGGTGGTGGCGCCGACGATCCCACAGCTGGGCGACAGGACCAGGCCAATTGTGGTAGAGGAGTACATCCGCGTCGGCATTCGCCACTCTAAGCGCATCAGGATGATGAAGGAGAAGGAGGAGAAGAAGGAGTGAAGATGTTAAGAAATCAAGTGGCAATGTTAAGCATGTTAATCTGAACATGTCAATGTTAAGTATGTCGGGTTTAAGCTTGTTACTGTAAACCTCTCAAGTATGACAGTATCAGCCAAGCTTAGTTTGAAATTGATGAGAATTGAAATTTTGTGCATGCCCATGGATGCTCAAGTATGACAGTGTCATCTGAACATGTTAGTTTCTTAATTATGAATATTCAGTTTGGTAATTGATGGGAATTGAAATTTTGTGGATGCTCATGGATGAAAGATAAAATTATGGGGTTTTGTGCATGCTCATGTATGAAACAATATAAGTTTCATTTTGTGATTGTTAAAAACATGGTTTTTTGTTAAGATTTGAACCGGCTGAAATTTGAACTGTGGGTCCTCCATAGCTTGCCCGTTATTTTTTTACTAAAAATAATTTTTAGCTTCACAGGTAGGCATTTCATCAAAGAATCGACAACAACTTTGCATGATTCAACCCCTAGCCACGGACGGCCGCCGCGACGAAATCGGCCAAATTTTGAAAACACCGTAAAAAATCAAAAAAATGGGAGACCTCCGCGTCACATCATCAAATGTGGCCTACCAACTAGAAAAAATATTAAACTTGGAATACCGATGTTTTCTTGAAAAAGTGTTCTAAAAAACGACCTATCATGAACGAAGATTCATGGCTTTCAAGCCAAACGAGCAATGATATGGCCGCATTCGTTGAATAGTTTGTGATAATATGCCCAAATTTGGCACATGCCTGCATCTTGGGATGGCAAACAATGTTGCCAAAGCGAGGTTCCAACTTGTTTCACAAAAAAAACTATTTTCCATTTTTTGAATGCTAAAAACATGTGTTTTTCATGAAGCGCCTACAAAGAGAGACATTCCAAATGGCGCCATTCCATGTCTATCTCAAAGTAGACCCTATTTTATAGACGGTCGCCAAAAATCATGCATTTCCGACCCTCATAGATACTCCCGGCCATTCAGACAACCTTCGGCCGATTCAGCTGGAACCGGCTGAAATTTGAATTGCGGGACCTCCATAGCTTGCCCGTTATTTTTGCTAAAAATCATTTTTAGCTTCACAGGTAGGCATTTCATCAAAGAATCGACAACAGCTTTAAATGATTCAACACCTAGCCACGGACGGCCGCCGCGACGAAATCGGCCGGATTTTGAAAACACAGTAAAAAAAAGGGAGACCTCCGCGTCACATCATCAAATGTGGCCTACCAACTAGCAAAAATATTAAACTTGGAATACCGATGTTTTCTTGAAAAGGTGTTCTCAAAAACAACCTACCATGAACGAAGATTCATGGCTTTCAAGCCAAACGAGCAATGATATGGCCGCATTCGTTGAATAGTTTGTGATAATATGCCCAAATTTGGCACATGCCTGCATCTTGGGATGGCAAACAATATTGCCAAAGCGAGGTTCCAACTTGTTTCACAAAAAAAAACATTTTCTATTTTTTGAATGCTAAAAACATGTGTTTTTCGTGAAGCGGCTACAAAGAGGGTCATTCCAAATGGCGCCATTCCATGTCTATCTCAAAGTAGACCCTATTTTACGGACAGTCGCCAAAAATCATGCATTTATGACCCTCGTAGCTACTCCCGGCCATTCAGACAATCTTCGGCCGATTCAGCTAGAACCGGCTGAAGTTTGAACTGCGGGTCCTCCATAGCTTGCCCGTTATTTTGCTAAAAATCATTTTTAGCTTCACAGGTAGGCATTTCATCAAAGAATTGACAACCGCTTTACATGATTCAACCCCTAGCCACGGACGGTCGCCGCGACGAAATCGGTCGGATTTTGAAAACACCGTAAAAAATTAAAAAAAATCAAAAAAATGAGAAACCTCCACGTCACATCATCAAATGTGGCCTACCAACTAGCAAAAATATTAAACTTGGAATACCGATGTTTTCTTGAGCTATTCGGTATGATTTTAACCATTATTTCTACAAAGTTTACAAAAAAATCCCTAAAAATTTCTGCCTCCAAACTCAAAAGAATTCCCCTCCCACACCAAAATTTTCCCTCCATGAAAATTTCCCTCCACTCCGTCTCCCAAAATTTCCCTCCACTCCCTCCACTCCCTCTCCCACTACCAGGCGGGACCCACCACTCCCTCTCCCACTAACACGCGGGATCCCCTCCCCACTCCCCAAAATTTCCCCATTCCCCTTCCCACTCCCCGATGAACCCTAGCTTCTCCCTCCCCTCTCGCCGCTGCCCCGCTGACGACGACTCCCCACCCCCACTCCCTCCCCTGCTCCGCGCCGCCCCGCCGCCCCTCTCCCCTCTCCCCGACGATGAATCCCCCCTCCCCTCTCCCCTCGACAATGGCAGCTACATCGATGACAGTGGCTACATCGACGACATGGACGGCTACATCGACCGCCCCGGCTATGACTACATCGACGACGGCGGCTACATCATCCACATCATCGACGATCGATGATGGCAGGTACTTCTCCCCTCAATCCATCTCCCCTCGATCTTCTAGGGTTCGGTAGATCACCCTCCTGGTCGATCTAGGGTTAGGATTCGATCGATCTAGGAGCTCCTAGTGGTTCTTGTTCATGTTCATCTAGGAGCTCCTGCTGATTCTAGGGTTAGGACCTCCTGGTGGTTCATTCGATCCCCCTCTGGTAGTCTGCTTCATGGGGTTAGGGTTCATGTGGATGGAGAGGAAGTGCATGATGTTAGGGGATGGATCTACGGGGATGGGGATGGATGAGGAAGTGGATGATGTTAGGGGATGACCTCTCTCTGGTTCATGTTGCTTGCTAGCATACATGGTTAATTAGGGTTTCCATCACCAGTACTTGCTTGTATCAGTAGCACTTGGAGAAGAAGCTACTAGGGTTTGTATCAACAGTACTTGCTTGCTGCTCTTCAATTTCCTTCCTTGCTTGCTTCTTTCTATCAGTAGCACTTTGCTTGCTTGCTTGTATTAGTAGCACTTATGCACTTTGCTTGCTTGCTACTAGGGTTTGTATCAACATGTACTTGATTGCTTGTAGCACTTTGCTTCATTATTCTTTATGTTGTTACATCTTACAGGCTTGTTGATGCATTGACTACTCGGGTGCAGTCATCATTTGATTTTCTGTTGCATTAATGTTGGCAATGATGTGTTGGGCCCTGCATTCAGGGAGTAATCTTCTAAATTGCCTGCATAAGCATGATTTCAAGGCCCAGTATTATTGTTAACACTGCTTGCTTCTTTATTCATCAACTGTTGGGCAATTAGTTGCTATGAATGCATAAGTTTGCCTCCATTAGGGAAAACAACTGAGTAATTCATTTGCTTATAGATGATTGCAGGTACATGGATAAAATTGCAAGTTAAAACATAAAAGTAATTGTTGTAAATAGTTGTTTTTGCTTATCCAGCTTGCTGAAGTATAATTTGTGTGCACTGTATTTGTATCCAACTATGTATACTTGTAATACATGTGAGTTGTGTTCTTGTCTCTGGTACCACAACCTTAATTCACTTAGCTTGATGTAGTTTGCTTCACATATATTACTGTTAATGCATTGCTTCAAATATATAGTTTGCTTCAATTTAGTTGCTTGCTAGCTAGGGTTAGGGTTTGCATCAGCAGTACTACTAGCACTTTGCTTGCTTGCTTGTGTACTTTATATGAGGCACTAGGCAGATTTCTTGATGTACATTACTACCTCCTGCTTGATTTAGTGAAGATATTAAGAGATGCTTCATATCTTTCCAGCGTACATGCATGCTTGTTTCGTGCACTTACATGTTTGCTTAATTAATAACACTACATCACTATATTGTTGATCCATCAAGTTTGCTTCACATGTATTACATGTATGTGCATGCTGGTCCAAATATTTTCCTTTATTGATACAAGTGCATCATTTTACTTTATCCCTGTTGTATCTGATTGTTGTTTATTCTATTTTGCAAGCACCACCTCAAGATCATCCATGACAATGATGACAAGGTCAAATATGAGGCCAACCGTTGGTATGCAACTTGCTCCTTGTGGTTATACTGTCAGTTTTATAAAAGACGTGTCTTAATATGCTAAGTGAAATGTATTGCTGCAATCTGAATAAGCTGGCTTAATTGTGCCTGTGTGCTGTTAGTCTTCCTTACCCGAATAACTAGGATTAAATGATAATAAAATCTCATAAGATATGTTTGGCTGTCTGTCCATGCATTCCAACCATTCACCTAATAGTTATGTTTCCTTTATCATGCAAAGAAGAGCCTCTCACCGAGTACGAGAAGGTTAGGGCTAGAAATATGATGAGGAACAATCGGATATTCCAGTCCCTTGGCATCGTTGCAATAGCGTCAATGATTAGGAGAACAAATGATGTACAAGAAGGTAGAACTAATGAGGTTCAAGAAGGTAGTGGAGTTATCAATGATGACCCAAAGTACAATCCTAAGGAGGATGAAGTTATTGATGGAGAGGAAGTGGATGATGTTGTACTGCAGAAGACTGTTAAGGTGCAAACTCTGTCTTGCTTGGAGGGTTGGGGTTCTTGTATGCTTTGTGTTTCCTTGTGCTCACAAATTTGTCTTGTGATCTAATGCTTTTTTCCGTGCTATTTATATGAGGCACTAAAGGAATCTAGGACGAAGAGGCCTGGTGTTAAGAAGACAGTCAACAAGAAGACAGTCAGCAAGAAGAGGAAGAGCTCAGAAACATCTGCTGCAATGCCTCCAGGAAGGGTGATGGCCCCACCTCCAGGACAAACAAAGAGGATCCTGGAACCTGATGAACCTGCCCCAGATAGAGTCACAAGGCAGAAATCAAAGATGGCGGCTGCGACGGAACATCAGGAAAGTCCACTGCGCATGGACACTGAGAGCTCGGTGCAAATGGGTGATGAGTTTCCGCCCATGGATGAAGAAACCACTCTCTGCATGGATGAAAGAGGCACTGTCTGCCTAGATGAAGGAGGAACTATCTGCATAGATGAAGCAGGCACTGTCCACACACACCTCAGCCCTGTTGCACCTTCTGTGGACAGGAATGCTGTCATCAGTGAAGAAGAACAGCAGCTTGTGCTTCAATCAGGCAAGTTCACCTTTGCAATGCTCTCTTTTACTAGTGCATTTTCCAAATGGAAGTGATCATGTATGCTTACCTGTGTAGCAGAACCATTCTTGCATTTGTCGATTTCTCTTCTAATTTATGAGTTCAATTTCATTTTCAGATGCAATGACTACCAAGCCTAGACATAGAAAGGGCAAAGGGCTAGAGAGAATCACCAAGTCGCTTGGTACCAAGGTGCCTATCCAAATTGCCGAAGGGATGAAGCGTCCAGAGAAGCCTTTGTAGGCAGCAAAGCTTGCTTCTGAGTGTGGACTCATTGCAAGAGGCCATCTGCCGGTTCTTCCTCACTTCAAGGAATACAAAACAAACACTAATCTATTGGAGAACTACATTGGGAAAGTTGCTGTAAGCTACTTGTTTCGTAGTTAATGTGCTATCTATTTTCTGTTACACCTACGTATGATCACTAATATTGTTCCTACCTTATTTACTGTCTTGGTAGGCAAATTTTGAGATGAACGCGGACTCGGAGACCATCAAGACCGCGTGCAAAGATATTCGACAGAAAAGTTCAAAGAACAGACGCCATCAGATCAAGAAGTATTTTGATACCGTAGCAGCAAACATAGTCAGCATCAAGTCTCCGGTGCCAGATCTGACGGATGGTGAATGGCAAGCTCTGGTGGAGATGTGGTCTACCCCAAGACACAAGGTTTGTCTCTGCTTTATTTGCTGCTTTATGTTCTGCACATGATATGCTAGTGCTAGATCATGCTGACAGTATGCTTTTCTGTAGGAAACCTATGTGTCGAACAAGATGAATCGAGAAAATGTCATGTACCAACAGAGAACTGGTTCCAGGCACTACACAACACACATTTTTGCCATTGTGAGAACTTTTGTCTAGAGACCTTACCGTTTGATCCTCGTTGAATAACATTTCTGATTCTTGGTTAATAACATTTTGATTTTTGTTGTGGTTTTGTCACGGCAGATGTCCTAGTGTGAGGACTTAGTCATGAGGCCAACGCAACTAGGTAGTAGCTTGAACAGGGTTGGTTGGAATCGAGAGACGCGAGGTTTTACCTAGGTTCGGCCCCTCACGGTGGAGGTAAAAGCCTACATCCTACTTCATTGATATTGATGATGATGATGCTCACGATTACAAGGGTGCTCTTTCGCTACCTCTACCTCGAGAGCTATTGACTTGTCTGTCTTAACCTGTCCCTCTTGGGGTGCCCTGCCCCTCCTTATATAAGTTGGAGGGGCGGGTTACATATGGAGTTCTAGTAGGATTAGGACTATCTTATTACAAGTGGAATCCTAGTCTTGCTTCTCTTGTAAGGGAAATATTCCTTATGCCCTTCCTTCTCAAGCCGGCCCACCGGACACCGTACCTTGAGAGCCGGTCTTCTCACGAGCCGCCTTCTGGGCCTTCGGCCTTATCTTTTGTCTAACCCACCCTCCGGGTCACCAGTGAGTCGCCAGACTCAGGAGGGTCACCAGTGAGTCGCCAAGCGTCAGCCGGGTCACTAGTGAGTCGCCAAGTTCCGGCTGGGTCATACATCAGGCCGGGTCACACCGCGGGGTATATCCCCGACATTAGCCCCAGTTTAATTTGGATTTATCCATGTTAAACTTATCCCGCAAAAATAAAAACAAGAACAAATTTGATAGGTTGTGTGCCGGGTCAAAGGTTCTTCTGAGCCGGCATCTTTTCATCCTTAAGTCCTTGTCATTTCCTTCTCGACCGAGTCAATGATCTCAAAGCAAATCTTCTTTAGCAGATATGTTTAAAATTTGCCAACGCAAAAAATCCAGGCACTTCTTCTGAAAAGTCCGGGTCAATAGGCCAGCTTAAAATCAATTTGCTGATATTAGTTTCTTGCAGAAAAATATTATAAAGAATAATCCATTTGATTCGGCTTCCAATGCTCTAGCTTGACAAAAATATTAGTCTTGAAATACTTATCTGATTTTCAGCTGGCTTGAAGATGTAGAGCTTGCCGAGTTATGATTTCCAAAATTGCCGGGTTATAAAAACTGATGATTCCGGGTCATGACTGTTATAGACGCCGGGTCATGATTGTTGCCAACACCGGGTTATGTAATTTGTCTTCCTGAGTTTTTCAGGCCAAATCCTTATAAGATGAGTCCTCACAGTCCAGGTTTTCTCAGCCCGGGTCAATCTTGTGATGACTTGGTGCTCGCTTTCTGTAAATATAGCTTCCAATCATTGAGTCGGCTCTCCGTGCCCTTCTATGAATAGCTCAGAGGGGATAAACTTTGCAAATGTCTCCACTATGAATATGATACCTGGTCTGCTCAAAGCTGAGAACTTGAAAGTGTACCTCCCTTATATCCATATTACCTGTAGCCCCCAAGTCTTGAGTAGAACAAAGTGACAGCTTAAGACTTGCTTCAATACTGCAACTTTGGAGAAATCCGAGTTGTTCATCTAAGTCGCCAGTCATAAATTGAATATTTTGTACTTCACATGTGTAGCCCCCAAGTGCCGGGCCATTATGCAATAATGAGCAGGGACTTTGTAGATATGATCATGTAGACTTGAGCAGTAACGTGTAGCCCCCAAGGGCCGTCTCAGTAAGATAATACTGAGCTGGGACTTTACATATACTTCATTGAAAATAACATCATATGATGTAGCCCAAGTTTCGGGTTACCTTTGATAGGAGCAATTAGTAGCCCCCAAAGGGCCGGCTCATCACTATGTAATGGGTCGGGTCTTCAATGAGGTAAGTTAAAAATGACTTTGCATTAGCCCCCAAGTGCCATGGTGCATGCTTGCAGCGACATGGAACTTGCATAAATGATGTAATCTTAATTTGAAAAATGTAGCCCCCAAGTGATGGGTCGTATGCCTGCAGCGACTCGGGGCTATTCCTTCCATTGTAGAATAAATCATATCCACTGTCTGGATGATGTTGCTGAATGCCTTGCATATCAATATTGAACCATGCTCTCTGTTGTGAACTGGTATTCTTGGATGAAGAAATAATAGCCATTGCTCTGAAGCGGCTTTGAAAACCTCAATCATAATACTGGTTATTGATAACCATAAAAAAAATCCAGCCATGTTGGCTATTAAAGATTTGAATAATATAACCCGGTTGGAAAACCTCAATCATTCAATACTGGTTATGACAACCATAATGAAAAATCCAGCCATGTTTGGCTATTAAAGATTGGAATAATATAATCTGGTATGAAAACAATCACAAGATGTTGTCTGTTGACAAGTAAATCCAGAGTTAAATACTCAGTGGTTCTTGGCCGATGGCGACTTAATGCGCATTCATTGTAATCCGGGATTTTTGTAACCCGGTGGCTTATAGCCTTTGTAAAAATCAAGAACTGATAACCCTTTTGAAACACCAATTTTAATCTTTGATGATGGGCTTGAACTTAATCATTTATGTAAGCCATAGCTCTGCATGTCCTGCACAAAGTTTAAACAACATATGCCCTGGCGACTTAACGTCAAAAGCCAGGGCGGGTAACAACCCAAACATAATATAGTCTTATGCAATTATGGAAAAGACTAGAATTAAGGTCATCGAAGCCAAAATATACTGGCGACTTAAAGTCAAAAGCCAGGGCGGGTTATCAAACCTCGCATATTCGTATAACAATTAAAAACATACCTGTAAAATTGGCTCATACTGCCGGCTTACATCGCCATATCCAGTGAGGGTGACAACCCAAAGATTTGTAAGCGCATGACCCCAATTGCACAAACCAAAGCATGTTGGCGACTTAAATTCCATAGCCAGGGCGGGTTACCAAACCCAAAATGCTCAAATATGAGTCATACAATCAAGGTTGCATGACCCGGATTGTCAAAAAAATGCATTTAGCAGAAAAAAAATCTTTAGGAGACACAAATCCAAAAGACTCAGAAGAAAGATTAAAAAAATCTCAAATAATTGCTTGGCCGGCTTACCAAAGCACGGCTAGATAAATTGGCTAGCAAAGCCATGTACTTTCAAAGGCCGCACAGCCTTTGAGTTAATCCTAGCTCATTGTAAGCCGGCCCTCACGTGACACAAACCGCCGTTTTAACCTTAACAAGTTCAGGGTCTTAAAAAAGATTGACTGTTAAGAGTTCGGCGGGTCACTCAGGATTACCTGGCGGAGTAGCAAGTTGCAAACAGGCAGGATAACTCAGGATTCGGCGTCCACGCCTGGTCAAGAGGGTATGAAAGCTAAACCCGGTGGGTTGAAAACCCCCAAGTGACCTTATGACCAATTAACAAAGACTCATATGCACAGAGATGAAACGACAGAGGCCCCGAATTTCAGGGATGCCGGCTTTGTTAACTTGATCATAATATGATAAGCCCATAAGGCAGGATACCCATGTTTGAACCACGCATCATGGTAGCAAGTTCTCTTTGGCAACCTTTAATTTTTTTGAGAACTCAAACTTGCGAGAGATAGATTTCTCTTGAACCGGATGTTGAGCCGGATATTGAGAGCTCAAAATTTTGCGAGAGACAGATTTCCCTTGAGCCGGATTTTAAACCGGAATCTTTCTTTCTAAGCCGGAAATTTTCTAACGGCCTTTAAATTTTCATCAATATGGCAGTAGCCTCTAGGACCGGGTTATTTTCCCTCCAATGGCCCGGAGTTCTTAAATTCATTGAAACTGGCCAATTTTGCCGAGTCATGTCTGTGTAGCCCCGAATCTTAAGACGACTCAAGGAGTTGGCTTGAGATTCTCCATACTTGACCGTGATATAATCCATCATAAAATTGAACAGCGGAATGCTGGAATGTGCTGAAGCTGGAGGCAAAGTAGCGAGTTTGATGATCTTCGCAACACTCATTGCATATCCTTGGCGTTGATAATGCGATGTGAATCCACGGAAGGTTGAAGTCAACCGTGGCGGGTTATGAATGATCTCGTATGAGCTGTGTCAGTAACTCAGCCAATGGTTCATCCCAGATGGTTTGTTGAAGTTAACCCAACTGCAGTGGCGGCGACTGATGTGCCTGTCCAT
Source organism: Thinopyrum elongatum (assembly GCA_011799875.1). NCBI lineage: Eukaryota > Viridiplantae > Streptophyta > Magnoliopsida > Poales > Poaceae > Thinopyrum > Thinopyrum elongatum. Next base: position 393,307,661 of record CM022303.1, read on the forward strand.
TGGGCCATCCGGCGCAGACGGAGGCTGATAATATATTATGATTTGTTCCAGAGATGTTGGAAGAAAACCGGGCCACCGGAGCCGTGACTTGCTTCCACTCATTAAGCAGCTCGTGCAGACGGGTGCAACTCTGGTGTGTTGATGTAGACTAGACTGCAGGGGGGCGGCTTGCGCATGTCCATTCAGCAGCGAGCAGGCGCTGGTGCAGGATGATGCTCACTCCGTATCCATGGCACGGCACCACCTTTATAATGAATAATTGTCCTGCGAAAAAATATATCACATGCGAGAGTAATTGTTCTTGGAAGGAAAAATGTATCTTATAAAAATAGACCGGATGGATTTCACCTGATTCGTCCGGTCGACTGATGATTCATATATAATGTCTGTTTCTTAGGGGAATTCTTGAATCCTTGAAGAATACCAGAGTAGGCCTCCAAGATGCCATTTCTCAGTTGATTGGTGCAGTTAACCATTTCCTCATCGGTTGTAGATGTGTGCGCCGATAAACCTGCCGCTGCTAGATAGATCCTTCAGGAGTTGGGTCATGATGCCATCATAGTGGGGCAAAATCTGTCCTCCAGCGCCCGGCTGTATATGTGAGTGCACTGATAGCAAGCATAGCCTCATGTACTATAGGCACAGGAGGCCCTGCAGATCGCTCTTCTGCTCCGTCTCATCAGCTGACAACTTCCCCGCCTCAAGTGTATTATGGAGTTCCATCATAATCACAGGTACTAGCTGCAAAACAATATAAGCTGCCTCCCCAGACCCAGTGGAGCACCTGACAACTTCATTTAAAGTCTCATAAATTGTAGTACGCAGCCTGGATTCGCCAGCATCCTCTCCATATCTCCATTCAGGTTATATTCTCCTCAACGAAAGGCATCACAAAATGAAAAAATATCATCGCAGCAGTCCTCGCCACCAGGCCAAAACAAGTACTTCCAGCCGTTGCAAGATTCCAAGCACCTTCATCCAAGTCTTGGTCATCCTCCTGTTTGATGAGAGTCTCCAGCAATATTGGCACTAGGGCAGGAAGAGCATGTTTGATAAAATAGTAGCAAGGAACATCAGAATCAGCTGTAAATTCACTACTTTACTCGTCCAAAATGTCGATTTCCTCATCACATATGGAACCCCAGGATTTCATGGCCTGAAGTGCAACCGACTCCTCATCTCCCCTCACATTGCAGTGATATTAAATATATCTTCAGAGTTCCCTGATGTATGTTTTATAGCAATGATCCTATTAGCTGAAGTGTGGCGACCCAAGGCTGAGCCTGCGGAGGCGACGGAGGAGAGCCGGCGGAGGTGCGGGAGCGGGGCAGTCTGCTAGAGCCAGCTGGAGCAGCGAGCTGGCGGGCGGCAGCAGCGGCTTGGAGGCAGCCACAAGGGCGGACGCGGCGCCGGGCGGCTCGAAGGTGGCCTGAGGCAGGGCCACGGTTGCAGCAGCGGAGGCCAGCAGCGGCTCACCACAGTAGAAGCAACGGGGAGGCGCGGCTCGAGGCGCAGCCCCGGCGGCTCGACGTGCGGCGGCGGTGGCGGCCCTCGGACGACGGCGGCTCAAGGCGTGGTGGGGGTCGCAGGGCGGCTTGGAGGCGAGGCGGGTCCACGTGGGAGGCTCGATGAGGGCAGCCCGGTGGCAGGGCCACGGCGGACACGGACTGAGACGGCCGGCGGCTCGACGAGGACAGACCACGGTGGTAGCGGCTCGGCGGCTCGACACAAACGCGGAGGTGACGGCTCGCGGCAGAAGTGAGCCGGCAAGGCGGCTCGTGATAGAGGCACGTTGACAGAGGCGTGCCACGGCAGCGGCTCGATGAGGAGCGAGGTGCTCGGGGGTGACTCGGAGATGGCGTCAGGTGGCGACTCGAAGGCGGAGACGGACGGCGATGCGGAGACCAGGTGGCTTGGGAGGCCGGTTCGTGGCACGGCCACGACAAGCGGCCGGAAGCGAAGCCGCGGAAGTAGCCTATCCGTTCATGAGTCATGGCCATATCCAATTCCGGGTCGTGGCCCCTTTTCCTCTTTTTTTTGGATCTAGTGGACCACTTGATGCCCTCGATTGATGGATCTTGGCTTGATGGATGGCTAGATACTGCGAACCTCAATCGTTGAAAAAAGTTGATCGCGTGCCCTCGATTGCACGGTCGTACGTGGATAAATCTCCTGTTGGTTTTGATGGATCGCCGGACGAGGGCGGCGGATCAATTCCAACCCATGGTTGTCTTTGCGCCGGGTTCTCCTGCACGAGCCCACTTTTCTTCATCTGATCAACCGTGATTTTCTCGATCCCTGAAAAGAGATCCCTTCAAGAACTTAACATCATTGTGCGTGGCCCCACGGTGGGCGCCAACTATCGTGATTTTGTCACAGCAAATGTCCTAGTGTGAGGACTTAGTCATGAGGCCAACGCAACTAGGTAGTAGCTTGAGCGGGGTTGATTGGAATCGAGAGACGCGAGGTTTTACCTAGGTTCGGCCCCCTCACAGTGGAGGTAAAAGCCTACATCCTGCTTCATTGATATTGATGATGATGATGCTCACGATTACAAGGGTGCTCTTTCGCTACCTCTACCTCAAGAGCTATTGACTTGTCTGTCTTAACCCGTCCCTCTTGGGGTGCCCTGTCCCTCCTTATATAAGTTGGAGGGGCGGGTTACATATGGAGTCCTAGTAGGATTAGAACTATCTTATTACAAGTGGAATCCTAGTCTTGCTTCTCTTGTAAGGGAAATATTCCTTATGTCTTCCTTCTCAAGCCGGCCCACCGGACACCGTACCTTGAGAGCCAATCTTCTCACGAGCCGCCTTCTGAGCCTTGGGCCTTGTCTTTCGTCTAACCCGCCCTCCGGATCACCAGTGAGTCGCCAGACTCAGGCGGGTCACCAGTGAGTCGCCAAGCATCATACGGGTCACTAGTGAGTCGCCAAGTTCCGGCTGGGTCATACATCAGGCCGGGTCACACCGCGGGGTATATCCCCGGCAATTTTTGTTGAAAAATATTTTAGAAAGAAGAGCATAAGGGTGATGAGCTGCCTGTGATTGACTTGTTCAAGGCCACCCACAACAGCAAGAAGCACGGGTTTTCGGAGCCAGTTAAGATTGGTATAGTAAGTCACTTCATGCTTTGTCCAGCCAGTTCAGAGCCTGAGGTTTTACGATTTGCTGATGCTGCTGTATGTCTCATGCTTTGATGCTGTTTGCTAGAGCCTAAGATAGGTTTGGTATCTCAACAAAGATATCATAATTTGTTGTATAGTTCTCAACAAAGATATTAGAATTTGCTGTAGCTATTTGTTGCATTTTTTATGATATGATGAAAATTGATCTGAATGTCATTGCCTTTGATGATCGGATCACTCGGGAAGCCATCTTATATATAACCACAATTCTAGGCTTAATGAAGCCATCATATTGTTCCAATTGCATGTCTCCAGATCACATAAGTGTGTACACTTGCTATAATCACTACTGCAGGATGCTGCTAACGCGACACTACGATCAGAGACCCTTCGACAAAACTGTGTGCGATGCATTAGTCGCAAACGGTGATGTAAAAAACCCCGTCAAAAAAGATGCAAAACGTTTGCGATGGCGGATACATCAAACACGGTTCAGATTTTAGTTGCGTGTGTGATGAGGGGCATACGGTTCAGTTCAATGAACTGTTTGCGATGAGGAAGAAGAACAAAAACAGGCAGCCAAATGAAGGCGTGTGCGATATACGGCATATAGTTCAGTCGGATTAACTATTTGTGATGAGACGGAACAACAGAAACGGGCAGCCAGATGAAGGTGTGTGCGATTGAGGGCATACACTTCAGACGGATGAACTGTTTGCGATTAGGCAACACAACAGAAACGGTCAGCCAGATCAACATGTCTGCGATTGATGGCATACACTTCACACGGATGAACTGTTTGTGATTAGCCACAAAAAACAGAAACAGTTAGACAGATCAACGTGTGTGCGCTAGACGGGCACACATTCTAATTAAAAGAAGCGTGCGCGATGGTAATAACGAGCGCGCACGGTTGTTGGAACAAGACGTGTGCTGACATCGCCTATTGCGGTGCACCCTATGGTGCAAACACCACGTACGCGGCCGAGAAAGCGTGCCCACGTTACGCCGTCCAGGAATAGTGCCGCGCTTAGAAATTATAGAACCGTCAATAAATTTTGAGCCTGCGTCTCGTCACATTCCAAATTACTACCACGCTATATTTAATTGTAAACCTGTTCACACCGATCAAAACCTAAACGGTTTCCCACTTAGGAGCGTATTAGTACTCGGTTATAAATACTACTACTTCAAGATGACTGCACATTCCTCCTCAACTCGATCCTCATCCACAAAAACAAACAAGTCATTCATCGTCGTTCCCTTGCGTCTGCCATGGCCAGCGTGAGTTCTGGGTCGAGAGATTACTACCAGGGAGAGGCGAGCATGGAAGCGGAAGCACGAGAGATGTCCCGCCTCACCGCGAAAGCAGCCGACATATCCCGCTGCGCTGCCGTAGCAGCACAGAGGTCCCGCCGCACTGCCGAAGCAGCACAGAGGTCCCGCTGCGCCGTCGGTGCAGCAGACTGGTCCGGCCGCGCTACGGAAGCAACAGAGATGTCCCGCCGTGCCGTGAATGCAGCAGAGATGTCCTCCCGCGCCGCGGCAGCATGGGAAAATGTCTCGCGGGCAGGCGAGGACTCTCACAGGCGCATGCGCGCTATGCTCGATGACCTGATGGGTCAGATCTCCGACTTGATGAAGCAGCAGGACGAGATGAATGCCTCATTTGAAAGTGCTACCAGCGTCATCTGGGGACTAGGGGAGGACAAGGCAAAGCTCCGCACTGAGCGCGACCTGCTGAGGGCGAAGATTGCCGGAACGACGAAGCAGCATGAGGAGACCACTGCCTTATTGCACAGGACCGGCGTCATCATCAAGAAACTTGTGGACGGGAATGCCATGCTCCGCATCGAGCGCCAAAGGCTGGTGGAGGAATCCGTGGATGCTCTCAAGCAGCGTCTTGAGGACACGAAAGAGCTCATCACTGCTCGCCGCGGAGACTACTAGTTTCGCGGCCTGCAGCAACGCATCAAGAAAGTAGAGATCAGCGAGCCAGATCGTTGTCTTCCTTCTTATTTTGCCCTTGTGTATTTCGGGCGTTGCCGCATGTGGCTTTTTTAATTATCTTCCTAAATCTGTAAGACAATTATTATCCACTATCATCGTCCTTATATTCATCAGTCTTGCTATAAGTCGCAGTGGATGCTATATAGGTCCGTCAGATCTTACATCAAGATCCATGCAAAACTTTCTTTTCAGATTTTATTTTTTCTCTCTTAAATCTCAGTCGAGTGAGACATAGTCATTTTGGAACAAGTGATGTAACGTTACAAATCGGAAACACAAGTATTATTGAAACCGTGGGTGTTCTACTTACCATTTACGTGCCGCCACGCGTCCCCTTTTTTATTGGCTAGGAGGTGCCGTGTGGGGTAGCTATTTGAGTACGGGAGGCGTGCAATCAGACCCCTGCGCGTGCTCATCGGGAGGAGAGCCCTTTGACCTCTATCCGCGGCCCACCTCCCTCCCAACTTCTCCATTAATGGTGCCCGAGCCCCTGTTTGTTGATTGTTAATGTGTGCGCCTTCGCAAATCGGACAAATAATTTACCACAGCATGTTGGTGCCATGTCATGACACCATGCCAAGTTTCATGATTTTCAGGTGAGTTTTGGATTTACGGGAATTTTAAAACCAAGTTACTCGATGTTTCCGGCCGAGCCAAGATGCCCAGATGTTTCAATTCCATTCCCACTTCTTCCATGGGACCTAGAAATTCGCCCAAGTACACATAAATGATTTTCCAACTAACTTTTGCGCACTGGAGCATGTGCTTGTACTTCAAATTTGAATTATGTGCATTAAATGCCTGGAAAATCAATTAATGTATAAAAAGGCCAAAAGAACCCGGAATAATTCCAAAATTTATCACGAAACCCCTATTTGGTCTAAGCTGCCTGTGTAAAAAAATCAAGGCGGGAGAAGGCAGTGTATGTTGTTTCGCACACAGAGGTGACACGTTCCCTCTCGGAACCACGAGCCTTCTTGAGAGAAGCTTCGGTTTGCAAGAAGCTTATACCAAAGCTTGTCGCAATTCAGCCAAAAAATTTACCACAGCATGTTGGTGCCATGTCATGACACCATGCCAAGTTTCATGATTTTCAGGCGTGTTTTGGATTTACAGGAATTAAAAAACTAATTTTCTTAATATTTCCAGCCGAGCCACGACGCCCAGATGTTTGAATTCCATTCCCATTTCTTGCATGGGACCTAGAAACTCACCCAAGGACACACATGTGATTTTTCAACCAACTTTGGTGCACTGGAGCATGTGCTTGTAGTTCAAATTTGAATTATGCACATTAAATGCCCAGAAATTCAATTAATGTATAAAAAAGGTCAAACGAACCCGGAATATTTCCAAAATTTAGCACGAAACTCCTATTTGGTCTAAGCTACCAGTGTGAAAAAATTAAGGCGGGAGAAGGCAGTGTATGTCGTTTCGCACACGGAGGTGACACTTTCCCTCTCGGAACCAGGAGCCTTCTTGAGAGAAGCTCCGGTTTGCAAGAAGCTTATACCAAAGCTTGTCCCAATTCGGCCAAAAAATTTACCACGGCATGTTGGTGCCATGTCATGACACCATGCCAAGTTTCATGACTTTCAGGAGTGTTTTGGATTTACAGGAATTAAAAAACCAAGTTTCTCAATATTTCCGGCGGAGCCACGACGCCCAGATGTTTGAATTTCATTCCCATTTCTTGCATGGGACCTAGAAATTCACCCAAGGACACACATGTGATTTTTCAACCAACTTTGGTGCACTGGAGCATGTGCTTGTAGTTCAAATTTGAATTATGCACATTAAATGCCCAGAAATTCAATTAATGTATAAAAAAGGCCAAACGAACCCAGAATAATTCCAAATTTTAACACGGCACTCATATAGTTCTATGTTGCCTCTATAAAAAATCAAGGGGGGGGGGCAGCGTATATCATTTCGCACAAAAGGTGACACGTCCCCCCTCGGGAACCACGAGTCTTCTCGAGAGAAGCTCCGGTTTGCAAGAAGCTTATACCAAAACTTGTCCAAATGCGGCCAATTTTTTTACCATAGCATGTTGGTGCCATGAAATGACACCATGCCAAGTTTCATGATTTTCAGGTGAGTTTTGAATTTATAGGAATTTAAAAACTAAGTTTCTCAATGTTCCCGGCCGAGCCACGACGCCCAGATGTTTGAATTTCATTCCCATTCTTGCATGGGACCTATAAATTCACCCAAAGACACACATGTGATTTTTCAACAAACTTTGGTGCCCTGGAGCATGTGCTTGTAGTTCAAATTTGAATTATGCACATTAAATGCCTAGAAACTCAATTAATGCATGAAAATGCCAAACGAACCCGGAATAATTCCAAATTTAAACACGACACTCATGTAGTTGCATGTTCATTGTACATAAATGTTCTAGCAATTCAAACACCATCCTTTCCCTCCGCAACACCATTTTGTCTTTCAAAACATAATGAAAAAATCAGGTATACCACAAACAGTTTACTAGCAAGAATCGTGTGGGATGTGATATAAAATATATTGGTGCATCGTCTTGTCTGGCTTACGCAGGAAGCTTCGTCGTCTACAGTCCACCACCCGCGCTTGAACCACACTTGCGCGCCAGTTTCTCGCGACACCGAGCGAAATTTTTCTGCCACTGCGGAAATATCTATCTCCCTGCCCCTCCCTCCCACCAAAAGCCACATTTCCAATATTCCTCCTTGCTTTCCAAGTTCAAAAGACCTTCACTGCTGCTTACTGGCAGCTCAGCCTCCTCGCTGGTGACCCTTCTTCTTGCAGCGCCGCCTCCTCGCCGACGACCCTTCTTCTTGCAGCGCCGCCTCCTCGCCGGCGACCCTTCTTCTTGCAGAGCCGCCTCCTCGCCGCTGACCCTTCTTCTTGCTGCGCGGCCTCCTCGACGCCGACCCTTCTTCTTGATGCGCTGCCTCATCGATATGGTTAGGTAATCCACACCCCACTCACACCATCCTCCTCCTTCTCCATCCCACATGCCTCGACCGACGGCGCGACACCTTCCGCCGAAATCACTGGCCCCGTCCACCAATTAAGCACCGCCCACAGCCATTTTGCACACAGTATAACATGGACCTCAGTAGCATCTGGCAGCGGAGAAGCAAATCGCAGCCGCACGCGTGCACGAGGTCACTATGGCTGCCATGCGTGCTGACTGCCAGATCTTGGAGGAGCACCTCATCTTCGAGGCCACCGTCGACACCGCCACGCGGTTGTCTACTTTAAAATACAGTTCGTGCTATTTTCTCGAGGCCACCGCCAGTGCCTTCTAGTGATTTGTCCTCTGTAATGTTAATATGCAATCTGATGTTCAGTTAACAGTTTGGTCCTCTGAAATGTAATGTTCAGTTAACAGTTTGTCCAACAATTGCTACATTTCGTAGTACTGTTCTCAAGCATTCTTTGTTTTGTTAACTTTCTTATCTTCTAGTACATGTTTCTATTCTGCAATGTCATGCTCAGTTAACTATTTTGGTTCATTTGGTCTGCTGTCCATTTAACTGTTTGGTTCAATTCTGCAATTTGATTTTCATTTGCTATGGGTACAATTTTGTATTGTTATGCATGTGAGAAATAAATCAAATTTGATTGTGCTCAATACATATTTTACTGATAGTATGGCAACTCTCAGTTAACCTGATCAAGATCTTCCTTATGTGTGTTGCAGGGAAACAATGGGAGACACTGCGGTTTACCATCGAGGTTTGCTCATGCATGGTCCTTTCGCTAATAGCACTTTATTGTGCAGTTGCAGGAATCATTCTAATATTTAGGTTTCTTACAATTTGGTCTTGCACATGTAGGTCCTGCTGTCAGAGGCTTAGACCCACTGTTCTACGCATTTTGCATATGGGGAAATGAGATGTCCATGAATATCAGTCAAGTCAAGAAACTCAGAAAGATTGTTAGGATGAAGAAACTTGCGACGAATAACAGCAAGATCTTTGTTTGCACAATGAAGAAGACATCAGTCAACTATAGGATGGTACTAACACTTTTACCTTGTTTTTACCCCTTGCGCCATTTTAAAATTTATAACATCGATTTATGCATATCTTTGTTTTTAGTACTTTTCAAAGCAGTTCACCGATGATTACCTCTCAAACCACCTGCATGGTCAAGAGGCGAGGAAGGTATTCATTCAACACCCACAGTACAATATTGAATTCTTCCTGAAGAGGACGAAGGCTGGGCGGGCAATTATCCATAGCCACTGGCCTAAAGTTGCAAGGACATTCAACATCACTGAAGGCTCAATATTTGCCTTCCGCTTCTGCAGTTTCCTAGATTAGATTCATCTGTCTATTTACCGTGTATGATGCTACTTTCCAAAAAAAATCGATGTTGCATGTGAAACTTGGTGCTGTTGGGTAATGGCGTAACTGAGTGCTGAAGCTATCTGATGTAATTCGATTATGAAATCTTGGTTGCCGTTATACGGATATGAAATATCTGGTGTGTTTTATAAGAAATGCCAATTTGATTACTACATGGATTATCAATAATAGGCTAATTACCCTGCTTATTGGGGTTTTCTATTGCAGAGGGTTACTCAAACAGCACCGTGGGCGATGAACTCAAACAACCCACATGGTTTCTAGAAAGTAGGCGTTGTCGGATTCAAGGCTCCGCAGACCCAAGAAGGTTCGAACTCTGGGGCGTGTGTGAAGAACTCAACCAATCCAACCAACTAAACGCGCCGTCCTATAGCCTAGCTCGAAGAACTGGGAAGAAGATGGACACAGCAGTTTACCCAGGTTTGGGCCACCTTGCGGTGTAATACCCTACTCCTGCTTTGTGGTGGATTAGCCTCACGAGGGGCAGGGGATGAACTAGTACAGAGGATGAACAAGCTCGTGGGGCTTGCTCTGGTGAGAGTGAGTTGTTCTAGGTCCGATCCCTCTCCTATGGTGGTGGCTAACCTATATATAGTGGCCTCGGTGCTCTTCCCCAAAAATGAAAGCGGGAAGGGACTCCACAACGGCAAATTTGAAAGGGGACAAGTAGTACATCTTATCCTGACGAAAGGTGGTCTTCGCCTACAAAGCCTTTGGCTGTGACGTTGCGGTGGGCTCGGTGATGACATCCGTCCTGCCGTCCTGGCGGTCTTGGTCTTGTTGCATGGGAATGGAAACCTTTGGGTGATTCCATGGGACCCCGCGCCTGCGCTTGCCTCCTTAGCACCAAAGAGGAAACCTGCTGCTCTGCGCCCGCTGGCGCCCGCCTGGCCTTGGTCGTCATGGCTTGCGTCACCTCAACCTCATGAGGTGGGCACCTCCATAGAAATCTCCGCTCCTCAGGAGCCAGCCTAAGGAGTCCGCTCCCTTCGAAGGTCTTGATGTCGCCCACCTTGCGAGGCTTGGCCCCTCGCGAGGGTCTTGTCTTGAAGGTGTTGTAGATGGGCCATACCAGGCCATCGATGGAGCCATGCCGTGGGCTCCAGGCAGGCAAGTCTGGGTACCCTGGTTCCCAGAACGCCGACAGTAGCCCCCGGGCCCAAGGCACGCTCGGATTTGGCTTCGAGGCGAAGCCAAAGGGCAAGGGCGAAGCACCGCGGGCCCCAATTGCTTGCGGAACAGGCTGACGCATGGCGCTTTGACGGGACGTGGGCGTCTCCACTTCCCACACCGCCTCGGCAACTGTCCAGGCTAACAAAAGACTGGCGCCCGCACCGCACCATCATTGCCTTCTCTTCGCATTGCTCCAGATCCCCTTTCTCCCTGCCGAGAGCACCTCCAGATCTAGCCGAATTCCTCCTCCCTTTTGCATCTCTTCCCCGAGCTCTTCGCAGATGGCGTCTGGGAAGGCGAAGCCGGCCGCATAGGCCGCGAGTTCCTCTTCTTCTCCCGCGCTGGCCCTCGGCGCGTCTTCCATTACTGAGGAGAGGCATCTCACTACCACGCTCCCACTGACGGCTAGCAATGATAATGAGTTGAAGGAGACGATGCTCCTGGCAGGCTCCGCTGACCAGAGGACCCTGGCGGGGACGTTCTATCCCTTCTTCTTTCACAACATCTTCGTGGGGCTCATCCCGCCTTTCTCCGAGTTCTTCACCGCCGTCCTCGACCATTACCAAATTCAGGCTTTGCATCTTCAGCCCAATTCCATCCTTCTCCTGTCGATCTTCACCTTTTACTGCGAGGCATTCATGGGCGCGAGGCCTTCCGTCGCGCTCCTCCGCCACTTCTACTTTTGGATACATTACCCAACCCAGCGTTCGGGCTGCGCCTCCTTTGCTGCAGCCCACAGCGGCAACGTGCTCATGAAGGCCAGGAAGAAGGTGGAGAACTTCCAGCGCAAGTGGGTCTTCATGGACGCCAGGGGCCTCCATGCGTGGCTGGAGCTGCCAACCGAGCTGCCGGAGAAGCTTGACCGGTGGGGTCACGAGAAGCTCACCGACCCCCGAGCGACACCAGTCTTGAAGAAGATGATGGCGGACATGGAGGCCGGGGTGCTGACGGGGGCCATGCTTGTCAAGGAGTTCCTGATGTAGCAAGGCCCCGCTTCAGGCACACTCGCGCCCCATGTGGGAGTTCAAGGGCGCAGAGGACGACATCCGGCTATGCCCAAGGAGCTTGATGGGCGAGGAGCTGGACAAGGCCATGCATACCTTGCTTGAGAGGGATCCGGGCAACCTCCCGGCGGCCTACATCCCGCTGTACCGCCGTGCCGACGGGGCAGCGCTGGCCGCCGCCATGCCCGTCTTCAACGAGCTGGGGCTAGTGCCGCCCAAGCTCCCGAACCCCCCGGTGCTGGTGTCTTCCGGTGACGACACCGAGGAAGAGGGGGAGGAGGATTTGGAGGCAACCGTGGATGACGCGGCGGAGACCTCTACTCCGTCCCAGGGCGAGCTTCTCCGCGGCCTCCCAGATGATGATGATGCCGCCGAGCCCCCGATCACGGAATCCCCGTGCCCCACCCGGGTCGTCACGAGGTTCGGAGTCACTCCCCCGGCCTTGCGGAGGCAGGGACGAGCGGTTCCGAAGAAGGACAGGGTAGCACCCCCTCCTCGAGGCGGCGCCCTCGCATTGCCGCCTGCCGGTGCCACACCGAAATCGGCCATCGTGCGCCCTATCAATCTCCAGGGCGCGGCCAAGACCGCGCTCAAGAAGGTCAAAGGTGCCCCGGTCTTAGTCAGGAAGAGGGCGTACCTCACCTTTGATGAGTAAGCGCCTTGCCTTGTTTTCGTTGGCTGCCTCTTGATACCATACCCACAGCACCTCCCTCCTGGTGACCAGGGTGGGCACCGTGGTGAAGAAGAAGAAAGAGGACGCCGGGATCCCCGGGGCACCACCGCTTGCCAGGGCCGTGGTGGCCCCAACGCAAGCTGAGGAGGTCGCCTCGCACTCCCCTGCGATGGAGTGGGCCCCCAAAGGTATGATGGTGGTGCCTCAGGAGGAGCCTGCTTCCGCAGGCCAGCAGGCTCCGGAGCCGCCCGTCCCAGTCGTGCCCGCGGGGGGTTCGGGGGCTCCAGAGCCTCAAGCTGGCCCTGCAGCTATGGCGATGCCAGTTCCCATGCCGCCGCCGCCTCCTCCACAGGCCCTTGTGCTAGCGGACCGCAGCCCCCTTGTCGGGCCCGGGGCTCTGGAGGAGGCCTTCAACGTGCTGGGCCAGCTTTGGACCGACCTTCAGGACGCCGACAAGCACGGGGCGAGGGAGCGCATGGGGCTGATCTCAGGATGGCTCCAGGCCGACGCGTCTGGCAGGGCAGCCTGGAGCTGGGCCGAGGCCGCCGCCACGGAGAGCAGGAAGAAGGTCGACGAGGCCGCGAGGGCTCGCGACGCAGTGCTGGCCGACGCATCGTCCGCCGAGGGGCGCTGCAGCAAGGCGGAGACTAAGCTGAAAGCTCTCCATGATGCGCAGGCCACCCACACCCAATGGCTCCATCAGCAGGAGGAGGAGCTCAAGGCCCGCGAGGCGACGCTCGCCGACCGCGACGCCAAGCTGGCCCAGGCAGCTAAGGACCAAGCCGCGGAGCGGGACCGCCTGGGCAAGCTGAAGGAGGAGGTGGACAACGCGCGGGCGTCCCATGCCTAGCTTGTCTCTGAGGCGATGACCCTGCTGGAGGCCAGGGAGAAGACCCTTGCCACCGCTGAGAAAATGGCGGCCGCAGGACGTGAAGCCTTGGTCTCCTCTGAACTCAGGTCTCGCAAAGCACCGCGCTCCATTTACGGAGGGGGGTTCGAGGAGCTGCTGGCAAATCCGGAGGATGGCCCTGCTGGGTTTCTCCCTAGGCTTGCGGAGGCGCTTGAGGGCATCGCCGCTGGGATGGGTTCCGCGGTGGAGGGAGAGTGCCGCGTGCTCTTTACCTCGGCCGCAACGCGCGTCTTCAGCCACCTCCACCTCCGGAACCCAAGCTTTGACCTCAGCGCATTGATCGAGCCGGTGGCCCTTGAATCCCGTGCCGCTGCTGTCAAGGCCGTGAAAGAGTAGGTGGAGGCCTTGTTGGGGAAGTTCCTCTGCGTCCCCGACCCCGCAGGTGCGGCGACAGAAGCCGGCGGCGAAGGTGGTGGGGGTGTCATTGACGACGGGCTTCCCAAGGCGAGCGATGGTGGCCACCAAGGCGATGGCGGTGCTTCTTCCTAGTTGACCCTGCAACATTGATGGTGCCTCGCGGAGGCGTGAGAACTTCTGTTTGAACTCATAGAACATTATGTTTTGTAATAGCTTGTTAGAACTCCACGATTTCTCTTTCGTGCTTGGTCTCCTTTGTGTTTGCCTCAGCGTTCTACGTCGGCAGGGCCCAGCCCCGCGCGTACCTCGACCGCCGTTGGGGCGTCTGGATCACCAGGACGAGACCAAGGGGTGAGGGGCTATGTGACTACTGAGGCCCCTGAGGCACGATGCTCAGGGGTCCCCCTTGACGTATGAACAACCTCGATGTTCTGCATCGGCAGGGCCCAGCCCCGCGCGTACCTCGACCGCCGTTGGGGCGTCTGGATCACTAGGACGAGACCAAGGGGCGAGGGGCTACGTGACTAGTGAGGCCGCTGAGGTGCAATGCTCAGGGGTCCCCCTTGACGTACGAATGGCCCTCATGAAGGAGAAACAAGCAGCTGCACAAGGTAACTCGGAGTCCTTCATACCTTCGCTCACCCGCTTTTGCCTAGGAGGGACGCGAGAAAATAGGTAAGGTGGCGTGCGTCAGGCATGGCCTGGGCGTAGCCCTCGTGCCTAGCCCCCTCGCGCGGGCCTCTCTAGGGGATAACCGTGAGGTGTTGCCGGCCGAAGAGCCGAAAGGCTATCCTGAGGTTGATGCGGCCACGGGGGCCACCCTCAGTTGTTTATTCACCAGCGCGGAGCATGGTGCTTCCAATTTAGCATGGGCATAGCCTCTCCTCGACCGTGTCGTCCGCCAGCGCGGAGCATGGGGCTTCCACTGGTACATGGGCATAGCCGCTCCTCGATCGTGTCGTCCACCAGCGTGGAGCATGGGGCTTCCACTTGTGCGTGGGTGGGAGTTCCCTCTGAGGGGAGACTCCGGGGCGTGTACAACCCCGTCCGGACACGTGGCTTGCATGGCCGGACTGGAGGAGGTGTATATGGGCAACCGTGAGCCAGCGCGGGACTCTCGGGGCCCTACCTCAAGGCGGGTTGCGCCTGAATTTTGTTACGGGGGGCCTGCAAAAATCACGAGAGATGTTGGGGTGGCCTGTGCCGAGTGAATCTCTGGAGGACATCGCATGAGAAGGCCAAGCACCAACGACCCCGGGAGGTGACGTGAACGGGACCGGCCCGCCAGACAGAGCTCAACCATTGGGTTTATCGACGCTACAGGGACGGACCCGACCACAGACGTCGTGCCCAGTCTTCTCATGTAACAGCCCCAAAGAAAAACAACCGGCGCGCGGCTCCCATGGCGGCGAGGCACCGGGTCGCGTGCCCTAACTCATCCGCTCTTGATTAGCTCATGCGAGAACAAGGCACCAAGGACCATGGGAGGTGATGTGCACGGGAGCTAGCCCGCGAGACAGAGCTCATCCACTTGGGTTTAGCGACACTGCAGGGACGGACCCGAGCACAGACTCCGTGCCAGTCCTTAATCATGAGGCGGTCGCGGGTGGCCTCGTGAGGGCACACAACATTCATGGTGGCGAAGCACCAGACATGCAGGTGATAATATTAAGCAATTCATGGAAGGGCGACGCCAGTTCTGATACGTGCGCAAAATGATACACGCCGCAGGTGCGGGCCCTGGCAGCTTGAGGATAATGCAGCCCGAGGGGCACACTCAATTGAACAAACCCAAAAAGTCACCTGGCACGGTTGTTGTAGAAGCGTTGGAGTAGCTAAAGACGTGTGCTGCGATGGTCGCTCCTCATGAGCCGGCTGGCTCCTGAGGCTCGGGAGGCTCTGGAGGCCCTGGAGGCTTGTGAGGGTCCGGCACCTCCTCTGCCAGGACCACCTGTCGCCGGGCCTCGTGAGCCGCCAGGACGCCCCGTATGTAGCGCTGGTGCGAGGCGGCCATGTTTAGCAGGCCGAACGTCATGCGGATGTAGCTGTAGGGGCAGCCCCCACTCCGTCCAATGCGGGACGGCCAGTAGAGCTCCTGAGAAGCGACCCTGTTGAGACATGGGATGTTGACACAGATGCGCAGCTCGCCACCCATGTCAGGGGCGGCAACTAAACTGGACGATGTGGGGCGACGCTCGCCACGCATGGCTCATGCCTCCTGGAGCTCCTTGATTGCCTTGGTGATGAACTCCTGAGCGCCTGGCACCTGGCACATTGCGCCTTGCTCATGGAGGCACGCATTGAAGCACTCCTCCACGTGGTGCCCGAACGCCTCCCTCATGACGCTGGTCAGGTCAGAGGCCCTCCATAGGAGAGCCCCCGAGCCCGTCCTAAGAGGGGCGCCGGGCGCGCCTTCCTATGCGAGGGGGAAGGGCGCCCCAGCAGCGGGCGCGGGGCCTGAGGCATGATCGTCGGACGCACCAGCCTCCTGGCGGCCCTCGGGGAGGAGCTGCTTCTTCTTCTTGGGGGTGGCCTCAGGAGGCCGAACTGCACCCTCGTCGTCAGAGTTCTCGACTGCCGCAGCCTGGTAGGCACGCTCAAGGGAGCACACCGCTGCCTTCTTGTCGCAGGCGACCGTGATGATACTGCCGCTTCCTGGCATCTTGAGGACATTGTAGCCGTGGTGAGTCGCCGCCATGAACTTGGCGAGGGCTGGATACCCGAGGATGGCATTGTACGGGAGGTGAATGTGGGCGACATCGAAGTTGATGAGCTCAGTGTGGTAGTTGTCTCGCTGGCCAAAGGTGACAGGGAGGCGAATCTGCTCTATGGGGGTGGTGGAGCCATCGGTCACCCCTAAGAAAGGCTTGGTAGGGAGGAGCTGGTCATATGGCACCTGGAGCATCTCGAACATCTCGACGGAGAGAACATTGAACCCCGTGCCGCCATCGACGAGTGTCTTGGTGACGAGGACGTTGCTGATGGTTGGTGAGCAGAGCATTGGGAGCACGCCAGCGGCAGCTGAGCACCTGAGCTGGTCTGTAGAGTCAAAGGTGATGGCGTACTTGGACCACCTGAGGGGGTGCGACGCCTCGAGCTTGGGGAGGGCCGCGTTCACCTCACGAGCGAACTACTTGAAGATGCGATGGGAAGCAGGGGCCTGAGCGCCACCCAGGATGCAGGCAATGGCACGAGGCTCTTGGAAGCCCCTGGCCCCATCGTCTTGGCGGTGGTCATCGTTCCTCCTTGGCGGCGGTGGTAGTGGAGGGAGACCGGCGTTGCCCTGAGGACGATCCTCACGAGGCTGGTCCCTCCAGGGGCCGTCGCGAGGTTGGCCCTGCCAGCGGTCCTCACAAGGCTGATCGCGCCATTCCTGGCGGGGGTCGCGGTTATCCCAGCGGCCACCCCCACGGCCTCCTCCGCGGCCGTAGCCACGGTTGTTGCGCTCAGTACGGTGGCTAAAGCGCCCGTCGTGGATTGCCCTGAGCTCTTGGCAGTCGTTGGTGTTGTGGCTGTGGACATTATGGAAGACGCAAAACGGACGGCTGCCCTTGGAGGACTCGGGGTGGTCGCAGCCGCGCTTCATCTTAGGTTCAGCCACGAGCATGGATGGGCCCTTGCGCTTCACGTCCTTAGCCTTGGACTTCTTGTCTTTAGGATCGACCTCCGGAAGCTCCAGGAGGGAGAGGCAACCTTCCTCTGCCCTCGCGCACTTGGTGGCCATGTTAAACATCTCCAGAGCCGACCACAAATCCTCGTGCATGGCAAGCTCTTCCTTCATCATGACGTCCCGGACACCCTCAAAGAATGCCGTAATGATGGCCTCATCCGACACCTTCGGGATCTTGAGGCAAACATTGGTGAAGCGCTATATGTACTTGTGCAAGGTTTCGCCTGGCTGCTGCTTGATGCGTCGCAGGTCGCCTGCCCCGGGAGCGCAGTCACGAGTGCCCTGGAAGTTGGCGATGAAGCGCTCGCGTAGCTCATCCCAGGAGGAGATCGACCCCACCGGAAGGTTCAGGAGCCAGGAGCGCGCGCCGTCCTCGAGGGCCATGGGGAACCAGTTTGCCATGACCTTCTTGTTGCCATTCACCGCCCCGATGCTCAGCTCATAGAGCTGGAGGAACCCGGCAGGGTCAGGGCTGCCATCGTAGGATGGAGGCAGATCGAGCTTGAACTTGCCGGGCCAGACGACGCGGCGCAGCTCCGGGGTGAAAGCACGGCACCCTACCGCATTCACCGGGGCCACCCGCCGGGGAGGAGCCTGATCTTGATGCCCATGCACGGCCGCCTATGGCGGTACGCGGTCTTGACGTGGCGGTGCTGGGAGCGCACACGCCTCTCCTTGGGGCCGCTGCACCACCTGGTAGCTTTCTTCATCGCGCGCTAGCGCTCTATGCGGCGGATCGCGCTGGGGAGCTTCACGCCTCGGCTCGGGGCCCTCGCCGTGCAGCGAAGGGGGAGGAGGTGCGTCGTGGGCCACATCGCCCGCCTGGGACAGCGGAGGGCGAAGCGATCGAGACGGTGCAGGGGCTTCGCCAGCGACGTTGATGAGCTCAGCGATTCGGGCGAGCCAGTCGTCGTAGAGGTCGTTGGCCGGACGATAGCGCAGAAGCTCGCACGCCATGAGCAGTGCAGACTGCGCATTCGCCGACCCACGACGGCCGTGAGAAGACGACGCCGTGCCTGCAGTGGGTGGCAGAATCGTGGTGCGGCCGTCGCGCTGCACGGCCGGCGGCAGCGACGAGTCCTGCTGCTCGCGGGCAGCAGGGTCGGTGGCAGCGTTAGCCACTGAGGAGGCAGAGCGACGAGGGACGCCATTGCCCGCGGGTGCCGTCTGGGCGACATGGGCGGCCCGGCACTCGGCACGAACACAGCGAGCGTCAGCCATAGGAACGGCGGAACGGTGGTGGAACGAGCGGTGGGAGAGAGGGTTCGACACGCCCCTACCTGGTGCGCCAAATGTTGGATTCAGGGCTCTGCAGACCCAAGAAGGTTCGAACTCTGGGGCGTGTGTGAAGAACTCAACCAATCCAGCCAACCAAACGGGCCGTCCTACAGCCTAGCTCGAAGAATTGGGAAGAAGATGGACACGGCAGTTTACCCAGGTTCGGGCCACCTTGCAGTGTAATACCCTACTCCTGCTTTGTGGTGGATTAGCCTCACGAGGGGCTGGGATGAACTAGTACAGAGGATGAACAAGCTCATGAGGCTTGCTCTGGTGAGAGTGAGTTGTTCTGGGTCCGATCCCCCTCCTATGGTGGTGGCTAAACTATATATAGTGGCCTCGGTCCTCTTCCCTAAAAACGAAGGCGGGAAGGGATTCCACAACGGCCAATTTGAAAGGGGACAAGTAGTACATCTTATCCTGACGAAAGGTGGTCTTCGCCTGCAAAGCCTCTGGCCGTGACACTGCAGTGGGCTCGGCGATGACATCCGTCTTGCCATCCTGGCGGTCTTGGTCTCGTTGCATGGGAATGGAAACTTTTGGGTGATTCCACGGGACCCCACGCTTGCGCTTGCCTCCTTAGCACCAAAGAGGAAACCTGCTGCTCTGCGCACGCTGGCGCCCGCCTGGCCTTGGTCGTCATGGCTTGCGTCACCTCAACCTCATGAGGTGGGCACCTGCATAGAAATCTCCGCTCCTCAGGAGCCAGCCTAAGGAGGCCGCTCCCTCCAGAGGTCTTGATGTCGCCCACCTCGCAAGGCTTGGCCCCTCGCGAGGGTCTTGTCTTCAGGGTGTTGTAGATGGGCCGTACCAGGCCGTCGATGGAGCCACGCTGTGGGCCGCAGGCAGGCAAGTCTGGGTACCCTAGTTCCCAGAATGCCGACAGGCGTGTTCGATCAACTAACAATCACACACGGCTTTCGGCAGAGAACTGTTTGCGTTAGGCCACCTTGCGCAAACGTTCCACACAAAAACTGCGTGTGATATACATACGAACGGAAATGTTTTTCTGGGATTCACCGTGTGGGATGTACATATGAACAGAAATGATTGGGTTTCGATGGCTCGCCCGATCGCACACGAGCTCATTTTGCCCCCGCCTGTGTGCCAGGAGGGCCTATCCCCGACGGTTTCTGGGTCGTGTGGGAAGGACCCCCCTATCGCAGTCACTCACTTGGCGACGGTTCGAAACGCCATCACAGAAAGGGGTTAAAAACCGTTCGTATAGCACGTCTCTACACCAGTGAATGAATCTGTTATTGATAATATCTACGTGGAGATTCAAATAATGCTTTCAGGTTACTAGTCATCATCTTCTTCTGTTTGAGTTTGAGTAAAATATCTATGTATAGATTTTGTGTGCTGGTTTGCTTACTTCAAGTAATTCATTTTGTGTGCTGGTTTGGTGGCATTCTTGTTTGGTTTCTCTTGCTTGGTTCAGTTTGCAAAATGTGAAATAGATCTGCCACTAATGTCTACCATTTTCCTCCATATGCTAGCTTGAGATGAAAAAAAAGCAAGGACGCGCCGGTACCAGAAGGTGAAGAGCCAAAGTCTGCTATTGAAATTGTTGACGAAGTGCTCAAGACCGAAGTCAAGCAAAGCACATTCCTCAGGAATGTTGGGCTCCAGTCATCTAGGAACAACTCTAGCAAAGCAACTGCTACTGTGGCTGCTCATGTGCGTGATCTAGAGCAGAAGCTGGAGAGGTCGGAGCTTCAAGCTGAAGTGATGCAAGAAGAATTGGCATCAATCAAGATGAAGGCGGAAGAAGCTAAAGCTGCACGCGACAAGGAACTTGAGCTGCTGCGCAAGAAGTCTCAAGAATATGATGAGAAGTTAGCCCACATGATGGCTCTCTTTGGAGCTAAAGCATCGTAGAAGCTCTATGCGATGGCTCATTTTAGTTTCTCTTACTCTCTTTGAACCTATGAAGTTGAACCTGTCGTAGAACCTGTCGTAGAACCTAAGATGGCTCATTTTGGTGATGTTAAACCTGTGAAGTCATGTAGTTTGTGAAGCTGTGCACCTGTGAAGTTATGCACTTTACGAAGTTGTGAACCTGTGAATTATTTGAGTTTTGTTTGGACCATTTTGTGAAGCTGAGCACCTGGTTCACAGGATATTTATTGAATTGGGCTCTAAACTTAGTTGGACCGCAAAAAGGCCGAGGCCCAAATAAGAATTAGACTAAAATGGCTTGGACCTAAAAAAGAGTTGACTATAAAAAATATAGTTTGTAAAAGGCTGCATCCCAGAAAATAAAAGGCCAAGGCCCAAACAAGAACTAGACTAAAAAGGCTGTGGCCCAAAACAAGAGTGGACTATAAAAAAAAACTAGTCAGTAAAAGGCTCCATCCCAGAAAATAAAAGGCCAAATTATTGGGCTAGGCCCATGCAGCTAAGCAAAATAAGGAGAAAAAAAATATTAAATGGGCTGAATTAGTGGGCTTGGCCCATGTAGATGGCCGAAATGGACCGGGTTGATTCTAAACTACGACCTTTTCATTTGGTCATAATTCTACCATGTCAGCTTGCCACGGTGGATCTGACGTGGTGTGGGTGGATTGCTAGTGACCAAAATAATTGGTCATAGAATCTACGACCTTTTTTTGGTCGTAAATGTCTACGACCATTTCAGAAGAAAGGTCGTTAAGTTTCATTAAAGGCGGTCAGCTTTTGACCAACTGTTTTTGGTCACAAATGGAAATCAATGACCATTCAGTGACTAATATTGATGGTCACAAGTTGACATATTTCTTTTAGTGTTCAGTTACCTGCTTATCGGAATTTTTGTTAGCCACTGATTGCAATATTGTTCAATTACCTTGCTTGGCTTAATTTAGTTTGCTACCGATTACATAATGCCATAGCCTGTTAATCCTATTATAGACTGCGCCTATCTATGTGTTTGATACTTACTGTTTATAGAATTACATGTTTGCCTGAACTTAAATAGCTACTTAAGCACGTACATAGCTGGTCATCTCTACTTCTAGGGTGCAACAAAATTCATGTGTAATTTAGCTTCTGATACCCATTTTGTTTAAATGGTTTGCTGTTATGACTTGTAGCACTAGTAATCTTTGCATGTTCATAGGCAGACAAACGTCAGGTTTATATGAGGGACAACGTCTTTTTAACTTATATATATGTGTCAGAATCATTCTGCTTACATCAAAGAAATGTACAGATGTCTGTGTTGCTGGTAAACGGTACTGACTTGTTACTTTAATACGTTGCCAAGAACTTGTTAGTTTTACTAGTTCATGTGTAATTAAATACGTTGCCAAAACTGGTTAGTTTTACTAGTTTAATGTTAGTTTCTTATGGCTCTTGCAACACTTTATTTATGATTGCTAACATTCAAGTTTGCAGGATCCAACTGAAACTCTGGTGGCACAACAGGTATGTTTTCAAAAACTTGTTTACCTGGTTTGCTGCTGTAACTTGTTGTTGTAATCATCTTACCAACTTTAACTTTTCAGGATCTAATTGGAAGTCCAATTGCACAACAGGTACATTTTCAAAATTTTATTTCTGTAACAGGTTTGCTGCTGTAACTTGTTGCCCTAATCAAGTTACTGACTACGCAACTTTTCAGGATCCAAGAGAAACTCCAATGCCACAATAGGTGCCTTTTGCAAAACTTGTTTCTTAACCTGCTTTGCCGCTGCAACTGGTTGCTCTAATCAAGTTACTGGCTACTCAACTTTTCAGTATCCAAGAGAAACTCTAATGCCACAGTAGGTACCTTTTGCAAAACTTGTTTGTTTAACTGCTTTGCTGCTGCAACCGGTTGCAATGATGTTAATAACTACTTTTTCGCACCCAATCGAAACTCTTTAATTCCTTGTTTGTTTAACTGGGTTGCTGTTCTAACTCCCGGTTGAGATGTTTTGCTAACTTCAACTTTTTCGAATCCAATCAAAACTTTAATGGCAAAACAGGTTAGCCCAAAATCAAAGGGCGAGGTCCCCATGGACATTGTATCATCCCAGAGCAGTTGCACCAGCCCAATCATGCATCATGAATTGCCAACTGCTGATGCTCTAGAGGCTAAACTATTGGTAGAAAGAGATTCTGCTTCTGCACTTAGAGATGAAGTTGACATGTTGAGGAAGCAAATAGCACAATCACAAGCAGTACTAAAGACAACCATTAAATAGTTGGTGGATTTCAAAATTAAGCAAGCTGAGACTGACCGCATTGTTAAGGTCCTGAAGGAAAAAGGAAATTAAAATCCCACTTGGTAAATCATAGGTGAAATATTTTTTCCATCATTGAATAACCTTTGTGTTGTTTGTTCATGTAATCGATCAAACCATTTGTTTTAGAGATCATGTAATAATTGTTTTTTGTTTTTTGGTCTTTATTTTCTTTGAGCACGAGTGTGTATTAATTGATAAGACTGTGAGACACTTTTTTGTTGAGGCAAAGATATTTCATTTTGTTTGCTATGCCAAACCTACAAATATGCCAATCGGGTTGAATGTGCATTCAGCAATAATAGTAGTATAGATGGTCCTTAAGTGGCACACATCTGAAAAGGCCAAGATGCTGTACTAGCCTTGCTAAAAAAATGATGCTCTTCTAGCAAAAAAAGTACAGCGGCCTGGCTTATGTATGTTAGTTGATATTATTGATCCATATACTCTATAGTGTTTATATGTCTGTTAGTTTTGTACATTATTGGTTGATTGACTCAGTATTTTGAATCTTGAGAAATTGCTTGTGTACATATATAAATGGGAGTACACTATATGCTGCGTGTGTCATACATGTTACACTTGAGTTGGACATAAATTGGTTTCACATATTCGAATTCACTTTAAATTGGATTATACCTTCTGAATTCGAGTATTGGCATTTGTAAATCATATTCATATATGATAGTGGAATAGATCTTTGTTGTGCTTTTGAAGATTTATAAGACAACATAGATTGATTTATAAAGATTCGTATAAGAATACAAAATGGATTCGAATTTATTTGCCAGGGTAAACATGAATGCTTATTGTCCCAAAATTTGAAAGAAACGGCAAAACATCCACTCCCACGTCTGCTGCCCAAAGCCATTGTTCGTGAGATGGAAATTATTGTCTACCTCTTACACAGACAACCCATCGGCCCGATTTCCACTACTATCAATAGGTGTAGGTTAGTAACTTCAATCAGACGTGACACGACCACCTCTGAGCCCATTCAGACACGGTGGGCGCCAAACGTGGGAGGCAAAACACATTTGATTGAAGCTCATCTGAAAGACCTCTCTTTCTCCCTCCATTTCCCCATTCATACATGGTGGGCGGCAAAACAAACTCGACTCGGCCGAAATCGACGTAGGCAAATATTTTTAATAGGGGCAGGTTTGTAACTTCACTCATACGTGACACAACCGCCCTACCTGTCAGCACCGTTCATACACCGTGGGCGCCAACCGTGGGCGCCAAAACACCCTCTCCTCGCCCGAAATTGCTCTGGGCAAATATTGGGCAGGTGCGAGATTACCGTCCTATCCCCAACCTACGAGACGTCCAAATTTTAAACGGGGGCTAAGTTCGTAACCTTCCCATATTTCAGATAGGCGCGTCCCAAAGACATGGTTCCCCGTACCTCTCCCTCCAATGTACCATGCATACACCATCCATGCTAGACCACCATCCCCACACCAGCCTCCTCCGTCCGCCACCCCATCCATCACCGCCGTCCTCCACCATGCCGGAGCGCCTACCAAGACCACATCATCCACTGCTAGAGATGGACGTTTCTCATCCACGGCGATAGACCAGGAGCCTAGCATCACGTCCTCTTGCTTCATCAGCGCCGTCATCCTCCTTGTCGGGGCCGCTCCGACGACCTTCTCGTTCACCACAACGGGACTTATCCCCCGATGCATCTGTCAACCATCGCAGATCTGCTTGCACGCCACCGACAGCCATCGCACCCCAGATGACTACACGGCACCACAAGAGAGGTGGTACTACTTCATATCTACTCAACTTTCGATCTCAACCAGAAAATAGATCGTAACTTGGTTACTGTACTTTCTTTTCAGCTCTTAGAATTTAGTTCTTAGTTCGAAGCAAACAATGGTTGCTAGGTAGCATTTATGCGGTTTGCAACTTCAAATCTGCCATGGCACAGCCATAATAGGGTTTAATTGATCATGATTAGGGTTTCCCCCCTTTTATGATCACTATACGATCAGCCTACGTGCTTCGTGTCACTAGCACTGCTCCACCCATCAAGCTAAACAAGCTTAATTGTTCAAATATGAAGATGATATTATTAAAACAGAGTCATTTAATTGGTCAGCTAAATGTTCCTAATTTAGTTTCAAAAATGCATGTACGCCGCAGGGGGTGTGAATCTACAAGGTGGCCACGGTGGCCACGGCCCACCCTGGGATTTTGGGTCAGCCCAGACCCCGATTCCCCTCTGTTCTGTTGCACTTCTGATCTCTACTCGCCCCCAGCCGCCCGCCTCGCCGGTGACTTGCCGTCCTCGGACGGCATGACTTTAGGAGGAGACACCGGACTAACAGGAGGTCAGGAGCCGCTCGCCCAACAACGTCACTGCTGCCCGGGCACGCCGCCGTGCCTACCTCCCCAGTCTGTTAAGGGCTCAGGTGTGCAACACCCACTAAGCCAACCCGATTTATCCTGAGATACGTCCTCAACACTCAGCAGCCACTCCCCATCACCCATTTTCTAATTGATTCATTACTCATTAGGCAGGACTGTCATTAGGGTTTGTTGTGTATTGAGTGCTACCTGCACATAATGGTTCAGATATTTCAGTAATCTTTAGTACCTGTAAAGTTTACAGGGTTTCAAAATTCCGGCCCCAGGAACAGACACTAGTCATGTTGGATTGTTGGTCATAGTGACATTGACCCAGATTACTACTGCAGGCCAGGTTTGTTGACAATTTTACTTGTCTTTCTTACTCATTTGATATGATATCCAATTATTCACTTCGATTAGTTGCAAACAATAATTTCTAGACCAACTTCTTGATTTAAATTTTGGACAGTCTCTTACTGCAGTTACAATTGTGCATACTTGTCCTCGTAAGCTCACAAGTAATGATTGATTCACTACCTCTATGCTTGCCTTGTCATATTTGTTGTCAATATTCTTTTAGGGTGGACCACCCTGTTTCAAAATACTGGAACCGCAGACATCAGTGAATAGTATTTCTATATGTGATCTCTTCCATCATGTGTAGGCAACGAACACTGCATTGTATAGAAAGGGAAGTGTCATATCTACCTTTTACATAGACTATGATCTTTTACATGGAATACAATCTGCCTACCTGCTTTGTGTCGCACTACCAGCACTCCACCCTTGAAGCTAAATATTATGCCACTCATAATTCCTTAGTTTATTTGTTCAAATACGAATTTGATATGATTATAATGTTCCTACTTCAGTTTTGAAATGTGTGTCCGCCCATTATAGAGACATGAGAGGTTTGTATTTCTATGTGTGGTCTGGTCAGCATGGTTGGGGGATGAACTTTGTATACGCAGGGGTTTGTAGGGAGACACTCTTCGAGTTAAATCCGCAATGCATTCCATAGATAATCTGACTACTTTTTATGTTTTCATGAATCTCAGATACTAAACAACATCATAATGATTACGAGCTTGCGCGCATGAAAAGAATAAAGTAGAACAATGCCATGGCTATCAAACTTGGCATTAAGGGACTGAGATCCAGTCTGGATGCAATGCAATGCAAAAGCTCTGCACCTAGAGATTCGTGTTCAGAATATGATCCTAACAATGATTCTGAGCTAGAGGGAGACCTAAGTCAATGTAGCTCCCTAGTGGAGGAGTCAGAGGCAGATGCCCTATCTTATTCACCCATCAAGGTGCTTGCTCTAACTTTGCAAGGTTATATTGGTCGCACATATCTTGCAACTGATGCTTTGCATTGCTTCTACTTTGTTGCACTATCATTTGCTTAGTTTACACATCGTGTATGTGAATACGCCCTGCCTATCCATTTTTAGAACATATTCCATCATTCATCATACCATATTTATCCATTCAAATGTTGTTCTTGTGTATCAGACGTTCAAAAGGAAGAGGACGATTGCTGATCGCGAAGGAGCACGAACAAAGTATTTGAAAAGGTAGTGACACCTGATAAATCAAATAGCCCATTAGGTGTAGTTGCAATATCACCAGACCCAGAAAACATGGCTACAACTCTAGCAGACTCTAGCCCTACTACACTGGCCATCTCTGATGCCCCAACTCAGCAGACCTCAACTGCAGCAAACAGTATGATGATGCCAGTTGACATAGCACCAGCTCTACAACGCAAAACCCCCATTCCAGTAAAGAGTACACCAAATCCAATTGCCAAATCCCTTTTCAAATGAGAGAGAGCCCCAATTGAAGCAAATAGGACCCCTGTTCCACTTCTTCCCACTTTAGAAGACGAAGCTTATATTGTTGTTAGGAACTTTGTGCGCATCTTTACTTCATGGAAAAAATAGCACAGACAAAGAACAATTTCCAATCTTCCTCCGCAACTTACGCGTAAGTAATGTACTAATGTTATTCATGCTAATTACTGCATATGTTTCTGCTGATAGAAGACACAAGATTTCGTTCTTTTAAATAGGCGAGGATCAAATTGGATAGTCATGACAAGCAAGGCTTGGTTGCGCTTTTCAAGCACTCGTTGATGAAGTATCGTTCCTACCTTAGGCAAGCACACTTCGATGGCAAGCCTCTAAATGAAATTTCTGTGAAGTCTCCAGTGCTACATTTAGTAGATAGTGACTGGAATAATCTTGTTACACATTAGTCTCGTCTGCAGCGTAAGGTACTGTCTATGATATCACATCACAATTTGAACTACATTTCTGCATGTGCCTTACCGTCTCACTTGGACGAAAACTGTTTGCAGCAGAATATTCATTCTCAAGGGACCACAGAATCTCACAACTATACTGCACACTGCATTGCTCTTGTGAGTACCTCTTGCCCTGTATGACCATACTTACTTTCATAGCTGGTTGATTATGTAGCATCACTGCACATGTTAGCCTCCTTATCCTCCATTTGGTGGACATTATAAGATAGGTATCAACTCTTACATAAATTTAGAATCAACCCAATGCTTTTGAAGAGGTTTAGCTCTGCAGTCCTCTTGTAAGGACCGAACGTCTTCTATCACTGTACTTACATTAACAGCTATTCCCTCGTCCCATAATATAAGAGCATTTTGTATAGTACACCAGTGTACAAACACACTCTTATATTATGGGAAGGAGGGATTGGTTCATTGTGTAGCATTCTGCATCTTATCTCCCTCGCCCACCATTTACTAAAAATATCAGATCTATATTTAATCTTACCAAAAAGTTGAATACACAGACAATGCCAGTGCAGAAGTGTAGCCCATTGCTCTTGTCAGTACATTTTGTCCTGTAATGCTTGTACTTACAGGGATAGGTAGTTGATTATGTAGCATCAATCTGCATCTTATCTTCATTATCCTCTATCCCTTCCACTATTATCATTTCTATAATTACTCTCTATAAAATGTAGAGTACAGGCAATGCTTATGAAGAATATTATGTGTTGAAATTCTTGAGTTATCCTTCCCTTGACATCGAGAAGGGCATTATAGAGCCGATGTTAACTGTTAATGTAAGTCAGTCCTTCTAAAGCCTTTATCCTCAACTGCTGTTTAATTTGCTCATACTCCCTATTGTCAACTACTGTTTAGTTTGCTGTTTCTATCAAAATGCATGTTCGCAACAACTGTAAGTTCCGAGTATTAGTTGTAAAACCAAATTCCTTATTCATACCATGCACATTAGTTAGTACAGATCCAATTATTTTCTTTAGCCCTGCATGTATGCTTGTTTTTGTTGATCTATAATCCAGTGTGTGGTGAAGCAGCCCACATTTGCACCTTGTCATTTCCTGCTTTATCTTATTGATGTGGCTGATGATATGAACAACATGGCATTCACATAACCAAAATAGATACAATGATTGTCTTTTGCCCTTCATCTATGCTTGTTTTGTTGATATGGTAATCCAGTAGTGTGGTGAAGCTCCCCGCATTATGAACAATGCCAAATTATGATATTGACATTTTGAACTATTTTCTAATTTGAAATTGGATGGAATTGACAGCACAGTTACCATCTTTGTTTATATATGTGCAAAACCTGTCATCTCTCTGCTTGTTTCAGGGTGATATGCCTGATGGCATGCACAAGTCTGCTGAAGGATGTGAGACAAACCCAACATATATTGCAGCAAAGAAGGCAACACATCTTGAAGATAGCGAGACAACCCCAAAGTCATGTCTTGATGCAGTGTTCAAGTTACTTGAGACTAGCAGTCACACAAGCTCATAGAATTCGCTGCCTGAATCAGTTCGACTTCTTCAGTCTCAAGTTCAAGCAGAAAGGCATTCTGCAACTCAACTTCGACTTGAAGTCCAATCTCTAAGGAAGATCGCGGAGAACACCAATGAGAACCTCACTACTAAACAGCTACACCTAGAAGCTATGAACGACATGCTAGGCTAGTCTCACAGCCTTGCTTAGCTGCTTGCGCAGCAGCTCCCGCGCAAGGCTAACCTTTCTTGAACTGTCTTGGAAGTGGTCTTGGTTCAGTATTATTTTGTTACACTGCAATGGCGCCCAGTTTTTGTAATCTTCTTCTTCGTTGCGCTTTATGATCACTAGTGGCGAACTTTGATTCCCAGTGGACGTAATATACCATAAATCCTTTATTGTATAGTGTAGGTTTATTCTAAGTTACTATGCCATAATTTCTTTATTGTATAGAGTAGGTTTGTTCTTAATTCCTACTAGTAACCGTAGATGCCATCATTCACTATATGAAAAAAACAGCGAAAATCTGATGTAGTCGACCGGGCCGAAACATTCGCCTGCATTTTAGCGGGCACAACTGGGCCAGCACACAACTTTCTTGGGCCTGCACTGACTAGCCATTGGGGCCCTTCGTGGACACCGTGGGCCAGGCCCACAACTTACATGGGCCTTCATTGGGCCAAAAGTTTAGTTGGGCCTTTAGTGGACCCAGCGCTTAGTTGGGCCCATGTAGCTTCGGGCCATTAACAGGCTGAATATTCTGCTGGCCTGTTATGGCCCAGAAGATACCATGGGCCTTTAGCAAGCTGAAATGCATGTTGGGCCTCAATTTTCAATAGTCGTCCACGGGCCTTTTGCAGGCTGAAATGTAGACCGGGCCATTGTTGGCCCAGTTATAGGATGGGCCATTACCAGGCCAAAACATATCTTAGGCCTTAGTTGGTCCACTAATATAATGGGTCTTTAAGAGGCCGAAAGCTTAGTAGAGGCATTAACAGGCCGAATTATACGACAGGCCTTTAACAGGCCCAAAGTCAAGTTGGGCTGAACTGTTGCCACCTTGATCATAGGCCGTTAGTGGGCCGGATGTCGCGTTAGACCATATATGGCCCATGGGCAGCACGGGCCATTCCCAGGCCGAAAGACACACCGGGCTGAAATGGGCCCATGTCTACATCGGGCTTCTAACAGGCAGAAATCTCACTGGGCCGTAATTGGGCCCAAGTACTCGGCGAACAATTAACAGGCCAGATCTGGCGGTGGGCCGTAAATGGGCCATGTTTAAGCAGGCCGTTAGTGGGCCGGCCCACTAGTATCTGAGTAAATCATACGGGCTTTTGACTGGGCTAGCCTTTTTAACCTATATGGGCCTCTGTTGGGCCCTGCCATGTGTCGACGTATCATAAGCAAGTCTCCTCCATTGGATGGATGACATCTGGCCCACCACGGAGCCGACATGTGTTTCGTCCGGCCAATGGTAGTTTTACACGTGGAAAATCCCCATTGGTCCGGGCTGTTAAAGGGTTGTCGGATCCAAACAGGAACCCGATAGCTTAACGGCGACCCGTTACGGTGGATGCCACGTGTCGGTTACCCTTGACGAAAGCACTTCCATGACCCGCCATTTATCGTCATGGAAGTGGACACTTCCGTGATGATAATTTTGGTATTGTCATGGAACACTTTTACGACAGCACATGTATGACTATCTTGATTCTGTCATAAAATCGTCATGGATGTACATGCATGACAGAAAACGTGACCTACTGTGACAAACACGTATAATCACAGAAGTGTTTTTTTATAGTGATTAGTGCATCCGTTGCATGGCAATCCCTACTCCTTGCATTAACATCAATTGATGGGCATCTTCATAGCACGTTGATTTGCCTCATCAATGTGAGACTTTCTCCATTTTTGTCTTCTCCTATTAATCTCTACCACTGTATTCTATTCCACCCATAATGCTATATCCATGGCTTGCGCTAATGTATTGCGTGGGGGTTGAAAAAGCTGAAGCATGTTAAAAAGTATGAACCAATTGCTTGGCTGACACTGGGGTAGTGCATGATTTATATTTTGTGTTAAGAAGATGGAACATGACAAGGCTATATGATTTTGTAGGGATAGCATTCTTTAGCATTGACATTTTGAAAGACATGATTGTTTGTTGGTATGCCTAAGTATTGATGTCTTTATGTCAAATTATAGACTATTGCTTTGAATCATTCGGATCTCAATATTCATACCACAAAAGAGATTACATGATGAATATGATAGGTAGCATTCCACATCAAAAACTCTATTTTTATCATTTACCTACTCGAGGACGAGCAGGAATTAAGCTTGGGGATGCTGATACGTCTCCAACGTATCTATAATTTTTGATTGTTCCATGCTATTATAGTATCAATCTTAGATGTTTATTATGCAATTATATATCTTTTTTTGGACTAACCTATTAACCTAGTGCCCAGTACCAGTTGCTATTTTTTTTGCTTGTTTTGGCATTTCAGAAAATTAGTACCAAATAGAGTCCAAACGCTATGAAACTTTTTGACAATTTTTTCTGGACAAGAAGGGACCCTAGAAGGTTCGGGAGAGGACCTGAAGAGTCACGAGGGAGCGACAAGCCTGCCTGGCGCGCCCCCCAGGCTTGTGGGCCACTCGTGGCACCTCTTGACCTAATTCTACTTCCATAAATTCCAAAATATTCCCAATACATCAGAGAGCCACCCAAAATATTTTTTCCGCCGCCGCAAGTTTCTGTTCTTCGGAGATCCCATTTGGAGACCTTTTCTGGTACTATGCCGGAGGGGGAATCGATCACGGAGGGCCTCTACATGTACCTTGCTGCCCTTCCGATGATGCGTGAGTAGTTTACCATACACCTACGGGTCCATAGCTAGTAGCTAGATGGCTTCTTCTCTCTCTTTGATCTTCAATATAATGTTCTCCTCGATGTTCTTGGAGATCTATTCGATGTAATCCTTTTTTGTGCTGTGTTTGTTCGGATCCGATGAATTGTGGGTTGATGATCAGATTATTCATGAATATTATTTGAGTCTTCTCTGAACTATTTTATGCATGATTATTATAGCTTTGTATTTCTCTCTGATCTATTCGTTTGATTTGGCCAACTAGATTGATTTATCTTGCAATGGGAGAGGTGCTTTGTGATGGGTTCAATCTTGCGTTGCTCAATCCCAGTGACAGAAAGGGACATGACACGTACTTGTATTGTTGTCATTAAGGATAAAAAGATGGGGTTTATTCTTATTAATTGGGTTTACTTTGTCTACATCATGTCATCTTGCTTAAGGCGTTACTTCGATCTTTATGAACTTAATACTCTAGATGCATGATGGATAGCGGTCGATGTGTGGAGTAATAGTAGTAGATGCAGGCAGGAGTCGGTCTACTTTTATCGGACGTGATGCCTATATACATGATCATTGCCTTGAATATCGTCATAACTATGCGCTTTTCTATGAATTTCCCAACAGTAATTTGTTTACCCACCGTATGCTATGTTCAAGAGAGAAGCCTCTGGTAAAAACTATGGCCCCCCGAGTCTATCTTTATCATATATTAAAATCCAAAAAATACATTGCTGCAATTTAATTACTTTACTTTTATTTTGTGTTTTTGTTTATCTATCTATCACTACGAGATTTGATCCTTGCAACTAACCGCAAAGGGATTGAGAACCCCTTGTTTGCGCTGGGTGCGAGTATTTGTTATTTTGTGTGTAGGTGCTGTTCATGAGGTCTTGCATGGTTCTCCTACTGGATTGATAACCTTTGTTCTTAACTAACGGAAATACTTATCTCTAATTTACTGCATCATCCTCTCCTCTTCGGGGAAATCCCAACGCAGCTCACAAGTAGCAATGAACAGTTCCCATTGCTGCCGCCCGCTTGTACGCCCCACCCCAGTCGGTGGGGGTTAGATGAACAGGACCCAGTGGTAGTAGGCGGTTGCTCCTGGCTGAACAGGATGCCGAGGAGGCTGTGCCGTGGTACACCACACCCCAACCGGTTGGGGGTGGATGAACATGGCCACATGGAGGCCGTGGAGGCTGGAGGATGTCGACGGTGATGAACAGTAGCTGATGGAGGCTGGAGAAAGTCAACGGTGGATGAACGGTAGCCCGTGGTCCCGTTTTGGGTATGCCAAACCCTTCCCGATGAAAAAGACCCTGTTTCGACCATAGGCGGTAGGAAAGAAGTCCATTTCCTCTGTTTTATGGTACGCCAAACCCCTCACGATGAATAGGACCCCGTTTCGACCGTAGGTGGTTGAACAGAAGTCTGTTCATCCGCTTTGCTGTATGGCAGACCCATCTCGATGAACAGGACCCTATTTCGACTATAGGCAGTCGAAGAGAACTCCATTTTGTCCATTTTAAGGTACATTAGACCCCGAGCCGGTGGCCGGGGGCGGGGGTCGATGAACAGGACCCTATTTTGGCTGTTCCGTCCAAGCCGGTTGACTCTCGATGAACAAGACGCATTCCGACCCAGTCACTTGGCTCCCAATGAACACAAAGCAGTTTCCTCCGATCCGACTCAGTCGGTTGGTTGCCGATGAATAGGACGCTGTTGTTGTACGCGTTCAAGACCACTCCCGTATGTACGTACATGGCCGTCCTTTTTGCAGCGTTGTTGTACGTACATGTACACGATTTAAATGGGACTTCCTAAATTGCTACATCGCAGGCTCTACTACGACACGTGCCAGTCCGTAGATGGCTATGATTCATCATTGTAGAGAGACCGATCAACCAGTATGTTCGTACACATCCGCGACTAGACAAACAACACTACGTACGCTTCAACCGGGTGGGTCCCAGCTGTTAGTGAGGATAATGAGGCACTTCCTTGCGTGCGAAGATGTAGCTGGTGGATCCCAGTTGTCAGGGGGAGGAATCAATTTTTTTGCACGTAATAAGGATGCACTTCCTTGCATGCGCAGATATCTAGTGGGTCCCAGCTGTCAGGGGGAGGAAGCATTTTTTTCTGCGTAATAAGGAGGCACTTCCTTGCGTGCGAAGATATAGCTGGTGCGTCCTAGCTGTCAGGGGGAGGAATCATTTTTTTGTGCGTAATAAGGAGGCACTTCCTTGCGTGCGAAGATGTAGGTGGTGGGTCCCATATGTCAGGGTGAGGAAACTTTTTTCCCGCATAATATGGAGTCACTTCCTTGCATGTGAAGATGTAGGTGGTGGGTCCCAGCTGTCAGGGGGGAATCATTTTTTTTGCATAATAAGACACTTGCTTGCGTGCGGCCATGGACCATGTAGGTCCCTACTGTTAGCCTCTCCATGTACATATCTCTTTCGATGGCTATCATTTGTTGACCACATTGACCACGTCGCGCCGAGAGCACCAACGCGGTGGACGATGGTGAGGCCAGGAATGGAACGACCCCGAGCTGGCGAAGACCCATAAGTGGATGTCCACGCTGAGGGGATTACAATGGTTGACTGGTTCGGCTATGGTGTGAGGCTGCCATCGCCGAAGAACAACAGGAGGTGTGGTTGAGTAGAGGGATGGCATGGCCAGTGGTAGGAGTAGGGGTGAGGCCTACACGATACCACAGCCGGCCACGGGAGGCGGGAGCAGGCGGTTCCGTCGGCGCTAGATTAGACGGCTGGAGCAAGAAGATCAGAGATTGAAGAAGCATGACGGCTGTTGGATTGACATCCAACAGTCAATTCTGCTAGAATTGTTTGTTGACTAATATAATAAGTAAAAAAAACCTTGCGTATGCGTCAACTTAATAGGCCCACAAGTCAGCCTCCCAATGTGTGGCGGAAAACATACAACCCATATGCTATTATTTTCAATAATTTACAGCCGATTTGCTAATTCTTCAGGAATTTATTGCAGCCCATATTCTTTTTGTTAGCATTACAGCCCATATTCTGGCCACGGTTAAAAATTTCAACGAAATTTTGCATATTTCGGTGGGATCTAAACTGTTTTTAATTCCAAAATTTTGAGTCAGATTGAAAATAATTTCAAAAATGATTTTATATTAATTTAAAATCCAATGAAATTTTTTGCGCAATAAATTTCAATGGAATTTAAAATCTCAAAATCCAAAAAACCAAAATTTGAAACTAATTTCCGGTTTCCTGTATTTTTAAAAATTGACAGCCCATTTCGTATTAATTATAGCCCATTTTCTCGGAAAGCCGAATGTATCCCTCCTCATCTTGAAAGATTTGCGGCCCAACAGGTCAAAGAAAAGTAAGTTGGCACCGGTCATGTATTCCTATAAAAAATAAAGCAATTTCTCATTAAAAAAAAGCAGGGCTAGCCATTTTCACAAAGAAAAAAAAATAGTTGGGCTGGTCATGTGGTAAATATCAAATAAAAGCCTGGGCTAGATGGGCAACAACCCCTGCACAACCCAGTTGATAGCCAGCTCCGTCCCCCCAAAAAACTGCGCGAGCTGCTTGGATCCTGGTGTGAGCCGCTCCTTGTGCAATTCTCTCATTTATTGACTATTTTGACAATGGAGTGGAACCACATGTCAGGAAATCATTAGTAGGAACCATTTTTGCTTGTAATAAGGAGACACTTGCTTGCGTACGACCATGGCCCTGGTGGGTCCCCCTTGTCATCCTCCCCACGTATAGTGATCTCCTGATTCCTCTCGTTTGTTGACCATGTTGACAACGCTAGACGGCGGCGCCGCGGCGAGCACAACAAGGTGGAGGACGACGGAGAGGGCCTCACAGGCACTACAGATGGTGTGCTACAATACCCCCTGCTCATCCAGGAAGCCAAGATCATTGGCCCCCATGTCTCATACGACATTGTTATTCGCTTGCTCGCCACCGATTTGTCCCTCCGCGAGCAGGTGCTCATTGAGGAGATGGAGGTTGTAGCACTGGTCCTCCTGTGCTTGCCAGAACACTGACACCTGCGGCGCTGGTTGCTCTTCTGCCACTATGGCCTCGAAGTGTGGCAACACCTACTCATACGGTGGGCCTGCCAGTCGCCAGCAATGCCGACCAACTCCTGCTTCTGCTCCGTTGAGAGGCTCTCCCACATCGCTATATAGCTCGCGGTCATGGCGGCTGGCTATGTGAATGCGGGTGCTAGAGTGGGTTTCTCGGCCATCGTGCTTGTTAAATGGTGGAAGGTGGACGGACGGGTAGCTGGTTTAATGCGTAAAGAGCCGTCCGGGGCCATCAGGTGAAGTCTCTCCGGCATTGAACGATGCGGAGACCAGGACGCGGTGTGTGACCTAGGAAGGGCTTCAGGCGAGCGATGTCGGAGATGGGCGCACAACAGTGCTGCCTGCCCAGGGGTGGAAGCAGGTGGTCCCGACGGAGCTGGTTTGGGTGGCCGGAGGAAGAAGACGGGATTAGAATGCAAGCCGTGTTGCGTATAGCAACTAAAAAAGAACAAGATGAACTCGAACCCGGGCAGGCAACAAAAAGATTTGTGTTGTCCACCACTCCACCCGGAATAGCGCCTCATAACTTAACACTGCAATGACGGAGAATTTTTCTTGTGCATTTGTCCTCTATTAATATTTGGACATGTTGACTATGTTGACCACGAGTTGCTTAGGCTTGATCCTGGTGGGTACGAGATGACAAGCATGGAATAACAGGTTAGTAGAGAAGTCTAAAAAATGAGAATGGACTAATATTTGAGCAGAGCGCATAATCAACAATGAAAGTTGTAATTGAATGAGGAGTATATGATGATACTATACTACACACGTAGGATCCCGTTTAAAAAAACTGCACAAGTAGGAAATTTTGAGTGGGTCCACCACGTGAACATCAGCCACTGGGCCGCCATGTGAGCGCTTCTCTCCTAGTAAATATGAGTTCTCTTGCATTGAGCTTCAATAAATGAGCGGGCCATGTTTCATACTCTTCGGTCGTAAGATGTGCATAAGTCTGTGGTATTAAGGAACCCATTCTTAATACACCGACAGGAGCCCCCGGGCCTAGGCCACACACGCATGCGAGGCATCATTGGGCTAGGCCCAAATAATGCACAGGCACGCGTTGCAAGGAATAACTTCCAAGTTTATCATAATCTTCTCTTTTACTATGCCCGCCTACCACGCATACTGCATGCAAGACGCGGGATTGGTGAAACTGGGCGGCCGCTGGCCTAGTGCATCTGACCCTGAATTGTCGTTTCAAATAGTAAAGAGGCAGCTCCCACTTCTTCCACATAAAGAGAGGACCACGGAGGGTGTTGCTCATTTGCCTCTTCCTATTCCAGACGACATGTCTCCTTCTTCCTTTCATCTTCACTCCCCCTCTATGTGTTTCCTAGAAGCAGAAGCACTATCACGATGGGAAGGGGAAAGGGTCGATCTCGAGCATCTACCGTTGTTGCGAGAGCTTCTCCTCGGCACCACGCATGCGCCCTGGCCACGGCCGCAGAGTGTCGGTGTATTAAACATGGATGTTTTATGCCCTGACCTATGCCCAGACAAGTAGCAGCTCCCGTGCCAAACTAAAGTTTCGATGAAGATTCCCAAGCCAAGGAAGCCGCTCTTTGAGAGATCAAGGAGCAGATCAAGAAGACCAAGTTGATCACCTAGCCAAGGAGAAGAACGAGACAGAGCACTAGAAGCAGCCCTCGCCGGCAAGGCGAAGGCCCGACAAGCTCCATGGCCAGCAGGCCCCCGCCAGCTGCCAACGCTCCATCTCACTGAGCAACTAGTCGCTGCTCAGTGAGGTGTCGAGCCCGCAAGCGGTTAGGTGGGGCTTGCGGGACACGTCTCAGCACACTGGAATGATTATTACCTTTATTGACACCCGTCCAAATGGCGTGTCAAGCTAATAGGAGTTAGCTAGGCAAGCGGTGCGGCATCCTTTCCGGGGCTTCTGCTCCTCATGACACCTAGCAATGAATTTAGTGCTTTTTGTCCTAACTAGTAGAGTTAGGTATGATAGCACCATTTGCTATCTAATCAACATGTAATTACCTTTTGCCACTGTGGTAACCCCTTGAGCTTTAAAAGGAGGGCCATGGCAACCTTTATAAGGGTTTGAAACCGTTCAAAACCCACGCACTCTTGCATGTGTAGCTGCCTCTTCCTTGCACCTTGCCGGGGGAAAGCGCTCCTTGTACTTGTGCATCCACACTTCCAATACATCCAAGCACGAGTAGGGTGTTACACCTTAAAGGTGACCCGAACCTGGGTAAAGATTGATGCGCC
Source organism: Thinopyrum elongatum (assembly GCA_011799875.1). Taxonomy (NCBI): domain Eukaryota; kingdom Viridiplantae; phylum Streptophyta; class Magnoliopsida; order Poales; family Poaceae; genus Thinopyrum; species Thinopyrum elongatum. Next base: position 393,345,817 of record CM022303.1, read on the forward strand.
CTCTATTAATCTTGCTCTTTGCGTTCTGTGCAATCTCCTAGCCGAACCACAAAGGTGCTAGATGGCCCCATAGATGGTCGCACACACCGACATCTTTGGTGCGCCAGGTAGGGGATACACTAGCATGGACCTGGCTTAGCAGACGGCACGTGATATCATCGCACTTCATCGTCATTTTCTTCATCCATGGCGCCCAGGAAGAAGGGCTCCATGGCTGCGAAACCTTCCACATCCAAGCTTCCTTCACACGCGTCCGTGGGCGGCGCAGGCAGGACCACCACTACGGGCGGCGTGAACGCCGTGGTAGGCATGACTAGCGCAGACGGCGCGGTCGCTGTGCCCACTGCGGCAAGAACGGGCAGTGGAGGCGCTGGAGGAGGTCACCTTCTACGACCCTCCGGCGAAGATAGCAACAATGGTGCGGGCAGTGCGGGCACGCAGCTCCCGCCTCCTCAGCGCACCAGCGAGTGCAGCCATCAGAGCAACACTGTCTGGTTAGGCGCAAGCCGGGATGCCCCCACTGCGACGATTCCAGTGGTGGCAAGGGAGATGACATCGAAGCACACGCCGCGTCCGTTGCGAGATGGGCGTGACGTGACGCTAAGCGGCATTGTCGATCATACATAGCAATGCCCGCACGGCAAGATGACTGTCGATCAAGCTCAAGATCTTTAGGTGCCACCTCCGCCATGCCAACCTGTTGTCACGCCCGCACGGGAAGAAGCCTGTCGATCAGGCTCAAGATCTTTAGGTGCCACCTCTGCCACGCCAACCTGCTGTCACACCGGTCGGCTCTACCAGGAATTGAGCAACGTCGCATTCTTTGCTCTCCAACATGCCTTCAATGGCAATGGAGGCGATGGTGCGAGCCCAAATGTTGTTGAACTTTCCTCCAACAACAGATAAGATGGATGAGTGGAGGACCACCATTCAGAGTTTGATAGGATTTGCGGAGGCTAACAAATCCCAGCCGGTGGAACCCTCACGACACCCACAAACAACACCAGTAGCTCAGATTGATGGCCGTGTCATAGGTGGGGCACCGACGGTGTAGGCGTCTCCACGACATCAACCCCGGCAGCAGTATCTGCAGTTGCAGCGAACCCAACGAGCTGCCGAGCCTGATAATATGTTGACGGCCTCCTCAGATCCGCAGACACAGCAAGATGAACAATAGATACTGCTGGATAGGTGAGCGGAGGATGCTCGTACCACCATTCAGCGACGCTGGGAGGCGCGTCGTCAATCTGACGAATGCAACAGTCCAGCCATCGATGAGCCAACGCCCATTGTTGGCGGGTACCTACCTTGCGAGGTTGGGTGCCCTACCTTCACACGCGAGTTGCAGCAATTCCGCTAGCCATCTATCTGAGCATTCAAGCCAGAAGTACCAGAGAAGTATGATGGCAAGTTGAACCCAGCAGAATTCCTAGGGATTTACACAATTGTTGTGCAAGCTGCCGGAGGAAGGGATGAAAAGATCTTCACCAATTATTTCCCATTGGTACTCAAACCCAATGTGAGATCTTGGTTGATGAACTTGCCAGAGAACTCCATTTCTTCGTGGTCAGACCTATGCAAAGAGTTTGTTGGTGCCTTCACTGGGGGCCAGAAGGGCCCTGGACAGCCCAGTGACTTGCAAGTGATCCCGCAAAGAGATGGAGAAGATCTGCGCAAGTATATCCAAAGATTCAGCCGTGTATACCGTAGTATCCCAGATGTGCACCCTACAGCTGTGATTTCCGTGTTCCACACGAACGTGCGCAATCACAAGATGCGGGAGAAGATGAACATACGGCTACCGAAGACTGTCAACGAGCTCTACACGTTGGCAGACAAATGTGCATGTGCTAAGGAGGGGAGAAGGCTCCCTGGGGAAGACGCTGGCGCTGAAGTTGATTCCGAGAATGGGGACGCCGTCTCCCCGAAGAAGAAAGGCCGGAAGCACAATAGAAAGTGCAAGGGAAAGTCAGTTATGGCCGTGGAAGAGTCCGACAACTCTAGTTCCGCCAAGAAAACCAAGACAGAGAGCTCCGGCAAGGAAGCTGCCGCGTGCGCTGATTTTTAGGTAGCTGCAGCGGGCGAGAAGGCGGGCAAGTCTGATGGGCCATACTGTAAGATTCACCGTACCAAGGGTCACGACCTCCAGGAGTGCAGGGAAGTGAAATAGCTGGTTGAAAAGCAAAAGTATGAGTACGAGAAGCGCGACAAGGAGAAGGGCCAAGATGGTACTAGCGGATCCGGTAAAAAGGGTTACAGTTGCCGAGGAGGGCGCCGTAGTAAGGCCAATCAGCAGAAAGAGAAGCCTACCATGGGCAGGGAAAAGTAAGAAGAAGATGATGAGAGTGAAGAGGAAGATGACGATGAATCCAGTGAGCATGCATTCCAGAATGCAACAGAAGCCATGTGCATTGACTAGGGTGCATCTTTGCATTCCTCTCACCGCCAGGTTAAACAGTGGATGCGTGAAGTCAATGTAGCGGAGCCGACAACAGATGCTTAGAAGACCCTCAAGTGGTCCCACACGCCTATCATTTTTTATGCCGAGGAGCACCCTGATCGCACAACTGTGGTTGGGTGCTTGCTGTTGTTGGTGTCACCAACAATACGCAACCTCAAGGTCACGAAAGTGCTAGTTGACAGTGGGGTCGGCTTCAACTTGATCTCTCCCAAAGTGATCCAGAGGATGCAAATTCCTGACAAAGAGCTCGAGAAAACGGGGACATTCCAAGGAATTAACCAAGGAAGGAGCCAGCCCAAGGGAAAGATCACGCTGCCGGTAACGTTTGGCGGGGAACTGAACTACAGAACAGAGAAAATAGTGTTTGATGTTGTTTAGATCCCCTTGCCATTCAATGGGATTCTTGGTCGTCCGACACTAGCTAAATTTATGGCAGCGTCTCATTATGCCTATAACACGCTGAAGATGCTAGGGCCAATGGGTGTCATTTCCATTAATTCTGATAAGAAGGTTGCAGTCATATGTGTTGACAAACTCTATAGAGATGCAGTTGCAGCAGAGACCGGCAAGGTGGCGACTCCCACCAAGAAAAAGAAGGGAAAGAAGCCCGACAAGGCATCTAGTGAGAACTCTGGGAAGCGCGCCTCTTCGGAGTGCTACACACCCATTGAGGACTTGCCGGAGAGCTCTACCGACAAGAGATCCAAAGCTTCTCCACCTGCGACAAAGAAGGTGGCAGCGAAAGAGGATGGCACTGGCGGTACTTTCACCGTCAGTGCCACTCTTGACAGTAAATAGGAAGCGCACTCATTGCCTTCCTACGGGCACATGTAGATGTGTTTGCAGGGCAACTATCTTACATCCCCAGTGTTCTCATGGATGTAATTGAGCACCACCTTGATGTCTGTCTCCATGCTCGGCCTGTCAAGCAGAAGGTCAGGAAGCAAGCTTTGGAACAGCAATAGTTTATTGCAGAAGAAATCAAGAAACTTGAAGCAGCAGGTCTGGTTAGAGGAGTGCTACATCCAACTTGGTTGGCAAATCTAGTTGTTGTGCGCAAAGAAAACGGGAAGTGGAGACTTTGTATTGACTACACTAATCTAAATAAATCATGTCCAAAGGATCCTTTCCCCTTGCCGCATATTGATCAGATTGTAGATTCCACTACTGGCTATGAGTTGCTCTCATTCCAAGATGCATATTATAAATACCATCAGATATTCATGGATAAGGAGGATGAGGAGAAAACCGCATTCATTACTCCATGTGGCATGTACTGCTTCGTGCGTATGCCTTTCGGACTAAAGAGTGTCGGCTCAACATTTGCGAGAGCAGTCCAGATTGGTTTTGAGCTAGAGTTACATAGGAATATAGAGGCCTATATGGATGACATAGTGGTCAAGTCCAAGGACAAATCAACCCTCATTCAGGACTTAGAAGAAACATTCATGAATTTGCGCAGAATCAACATGAAGCTCAACCCTGAGAAGTGTGTGTTTGGTGTTTGTCGGGCCCGTGGGACTGGGGGTACCCAGGCCCGTCTGCCTGCAGCCCATTGCACGGCGCCACCAGAAGGCCCAAGGCTGGCCCACTGACAGTGCTTCATGAGGAGGACCCTCGCGAGGGCCTCACTTCGCGAGGTGTGCGTCATTAGGTGTGATCGAGGGCATCGCGAGGCCCTCTCACCAGGCGGCTTCCCGAGGACGTCTCCCGAGGCTCTTCACAGAGGTGCACGAATAAAGGACCAGGCAGCAGAGCTGTGCGGCCCAGCGTCTGCACGTGGGTGACACGTGTGGCGACGAGCGGAGCCAGAAGGGCACCAGCGGGCGCGGGTACAGACGCTTTCCTCTTTTGTGCTAAGGGAGCACGGACGGCATGACGGTTCCCAAAGCAATCCCCAAAGGTTGCCATTGTGGTGTAAAAAGACCAGGACGGTGGGCTCGCCAGGATGGAGATCACCACCGAGCCCATCGGCGAGTCATGGCAGGAGGCTTTTGCAGGCAAAGACCACCTTTAGTCAGGATAGGCTGCAACCTTGTCCCCCTTTGAATTGGCTGTTGTGGCAACCCTTCCCGCCTTGTGTTTTCGGGGGAAGAGGACCAAGGCCAGTATAAGTAGAGATTGGGCGGCACCATAGCGGGGATAAATTCTTGAACCCCCCGAGGTCGCTCACTTTCCCTAGTAATCTGATACTCTCCCTCCCTCGCGAGGCAATCCAACCACAAAGGAGGAGTAGGGTCTTACACCGCGAGGTGGCCCGAACCTGGGTAAACTATCGTGTCCATTGTTCTTCTCTAGCGCGAGCACGCCGGAGCATTGCCGTGAGTTAGTGGGTTGCGATACAGGGCTTAGCGAAGGCAGCACGCACACCCAGAGTTTGAACCTTTCTTGGGTCCTCGGAGCCCCGATTCCGACATTTAGCGCACCAGGTAGGGGTGTGCCACAGTTCTTCTGCTTCGCTCCGGTTCCTGCTCCACCATCGCCATGGCCGATGCCCGTTGCCTTCATGCCGAGCGTCGGATGGCTCGCGTCACCCAGAGGGAGCCTGTTGGGCGCGGTAGCCATCGCCGCTCCGCCGAGCCCACGGCCGTTGCCACCAACCCCGCCGCTTTCCTGAGCGCCATGGGTTTCCCGGCCTTCACCGCCAAGCTTCGCCACGTGGACTGGCCGATAAGGTTTAGGCAGAAGCTGCCCCCGCGCTATGATGGTGCCACCGACCCCGCGGAGTTTCTTGGGCTCTATACCCAGAGCATCTTGGAGGCGGGTGGCGATGACAAGGCCATGGCGAAGTGGTTCTCCCTGGCCCTCGCGGGCGCCCCATGCTCCTGGCTCTTCAACCTTCCGGGGGCTTCAGTCTCCTCCTGGGGCGAGCTCCGCGACCGATTTGTTGCGTGCTTCGTGCCCAAGGGGCCCCACACCGTTGCATGCATCCTTGGTGGATCTCAGGCGCCTGCGTCCAGCCACCACTCCAGGCAGCTCTTTCGTGGGGCAAACGCCGCACAACCCAAGCCAGAGGTTCGGTGACCTCGCGCGCGGCCTGAGTGCACCATCTCCTTCGATTCTCGAGACCACCCGAAATCCGCAGCCGCCACCGGCGCGCTTCCCAAGCTATGCACCCCCACCATCAGCAACGCCGCGGTTACCAAGACCCTCATCGACGGAGGTGGTGGCCTTAGTGTGATGTCTATCGAGACCTTCGGGACGCTCCAGGTGCCCTATGATCAGCTGACGCCGTCCCAACCCTTCTCCGGGGTAATCGATGGCTCCACCACTCCCTTGGGGCAGGTGCACCTCCCGGTCACCTTCAGCACCCGTGACAACTACCGCACCGAGCTCATTGACTTTGACATGGCCCCCATCGGCCTCCCGTACAATGCCATCCTAGGGTACCCCGCACTCACAAAGTTCATGGCGGTGACCCATCCTGGCTACAATGTCATCAAGATGCCCGGCAGCAGCGGCGTCATCACTATAGTCGGGAGCAAGGAGGACACTGCCCGAGCCCTCAAGCGCGCCTACAGGGCCATAGCAGCTTCGTGCCCAGGTGCCGAGGACAGGGCCGAGTCTCCGGAGGCCGCGCCCGCAAGCAAGAAACAACTGTTCTCTCAGGACCGTGCCGAAACAAAGAAGGTGCCAATCGATGGTAGCGGCTCAGGTCCTACCTTCATCATCGGCGCCAGTCTTCCCCCCGAGCAGGAAGGCGCACTCGTCACTTTCCTCCGGGCGAACAAGGATGTGTTCGCTTGGAAGGCATCTGACTTGTCCGGCGTCTAGAGGGAAGTGATCGAGCACCATTTGGTGGTGTATCCCAACACTCGTCCCGTCAAGCAGAAGGCGCGGTGCCAAGCGCCAGAGAAGCAGGCGTTCATCGTCCAAGAGGTGCACAAGTTGCAAGAAGCTGGGTCATTCGGGAGGTGCGTCATCCCGAGTGGCTCGCCAACCCAGTCGTCATCCCCAAGAAAGGCGGGAAGGAGCGCATGTGTGTTGACTTCACAAGCCTCAACAAGGCCTGCCCCCAGGATCCTTTCCCGCTCCCGCGCATTGATCAAATCATGGACTCCACCGCTAAGTGCAACCCACTGTGTTTCCTGGATGCCTTTTCCGGCTACCATCGGATCAAGATGGCGACGCAAGATGTCGAAAATACGGCTTCATCTTCCTGGGTGGAGTGTTCTGCTACACCTGCATGCCTTTTGGCTTGAGGAGCGCGGGAGCCACCTTCCAGCAGTTAATGCGCATCACGCTGGGGCCGCAGCTGGGAAGGAATGAGAAGGCCTATGTCGATGACATTGTGGACAAGTCGCGCGAGGCCAGAACATTGATCTAAGACCTAGAAGAAACATTCACCAACCCGCGCAAGGTTATCCTGAAGCTCAACCCCAACAAGCGCGTCTTCAGAATTCCCTCCTACAAGCTCCTCGGCTTCCTCGTCTCTCACCGAGGGATCGAGGCCAACTCCGAAAAGGTCAAGGCCATCGAGAAGATGCGTCCCCCCAGACCCTCAAGGAAATGCAACAGCTGGCAGGGTGCATGGCCTCCCTGGGGCGTTTCATCTCCAAGTTCAGCGAGCGTGCCTTGCCATTCTTCAAGCTCATGAAGAGAACCGGCTTTTCAAGTGGACCCCGAAAGCGGATGCAGCCTTCGAAGACATCAAGAGATATCTAACGAGTCCGCACTTCATGGTAGCGCCACGCTTTCGCGAGCCCCTGGTGCTCTACCTGGCGGCTACCCCGCAAACGGCCAGCACAGCGCTCGTGGCGATTCGGGAGGAGTGCGTCAATGCCAAAGGAAGGCTTTCCGAGGCTCGCGAGCCCATTGAGCACTCCAGATCTTCAGGGCCTTGCGAGCCGTCGGAGCCTCACGAGCCCCCTGAGCCCTATGGACCTCCCGCGCTCCAAGACGACGCTCTCGGGCTTCCCTCACCCCCTGCTCTCCGTGAGGCTCCCGGGCCCCACGCACCTCCTCAGGATCAAACCGCCGCTGAAACCACGTGCCTCATTGAGCACCACATGTATTTCGTCAACATAGTGCTAAGGGATGCACGTGCGCTACCCTATGCAACAAAAGCTCCTTCTTGTGATCCTGGTTGCCTCCAGGAAGCTGCGCCATTACTTCCAAGGCCACCCCATCAAGGTCGTTTCCGCGTATCCCCTAGAGAAGGTGCTGTGTAGCCCTAATGCCATCGACCGAGTCGCCGAGTGGAACATTGAGATACAGGCCTTCCAGCTGGAGTTCTGTACCACCAGGGTCATCAAGGGGGCGGCCCTCGCCAATTTCGTGGTAGAATGGACGGATGCCTACGAGGAAGAACCCCACGAGGACAAGTCCCTCTTGCCTGGAGATGAGGCGCCCGTTGGTTGGGTTATGCACTTTGATGGCGCCTTCTCCAGGCAGGGTGCGAGGGTGGGTGTCATTCTCGTTTCCCCAGCTAGAGACAAGCTATACTACGGCGTCCAGCTTTGTTTCAGGCACGACGACAAGGTTTCTAACAACATCACGGAGTACGAGGGCCTCATTGCTGGCCTCAAGGCCGCCTCCACCTTGGGGATAAAATGCCTCACCATTAAGGGCGATTCTCAGCTCCTTGTCAACTTCTCCAATAAGAAGTATAAGCCGAAGGACGAGCACATGGTAGCCTACCTGGAGGAGGTACGTAAGCTCGAGAAACGCTTCCTAGGCTTAGAGTTGCAACACATCCCGTGCGGCGTCAACAAGGAGGCCTACGACATCGCCAAGCAAGCGTCCCGCCATGAGCCCCAGAGCCCTGGTGTCTTTGAAGTGAGGATTGTCGGGCCGTCGGTTGCGGGCCCCGCTGCAGGCACGGCGCTACTCCTCGAGGAACTCCCACCCGCACCACCCACGGGTGCGCCAGACTGTGGCCCGACCTCAGGAGCCCGTCTGCTGCTGGCGCTGGAGCCTCAGGTGGACTGTTGGGCGGCAGAGTTCAAGGCCTACCTGCTCCCGGCACCCTTCCAGAAGAGGACGCAAAAGCAGAGTGTGTGGCCTGACAGGCCACTGCTTATTGCCTACGAGATGGCGAGTTGTACCACAAGCGCCCCAATGGTGTCTCGCTGCGATGCATTTCTGAAGAGCAAGGGCGCGATTTACTGGCTGACATCCATGGGGGAGACCGCGGGCACCCCTCCTCGTCGCGCATGCTCGCGGGTAAGGTGTTCCCCAGTGGTTTCTATTGGCCCACGGTGCTCCACGACACCGCCGAGCTGGTCCAGTCTTGTGAAGCCTGCCAGTTCCACGCCAAGCAAATCCACCAGCCCGCGCAGGGGCTTCAGAAAATCCCACTCTCATGGCCCTTCGCGGTGTGGGGGCTGGACATACTGGGCCCCTTCCCCCGCACGGCTGGCGGCTACCGCTACCTCTACGTTGCCATCAACAAATTCACCAAGTGGATGGAGGTCGAGCCAGTGCGCACCATTCTGGCAGGCTCAGCTGTCAAGTTCATCAATGGTCTCGTGAGCCGATTCAGCGTCGCCAACCGTATCATCACCAACAAGGGCTCCAACGCCAAAGTCCTAAAGGGCCTCAAGACCAGAAGCTTCAACTAAAAGTTTGAAGCCTGCGGCAAGGGCTAGCTAGACGAGCTACAGTCCTTGTCGTGGTCCATCCGCACAACTGCGACTAAGCCCAGTGGAGAAACCCCCTTCTTCCTCGTCTACGAGGCTGAGGCGGTCCTTCCTGTGGAGCTTAAGCATGGTTCCCCGCGAGTCCTGGTGTTCGATGAAGCACGTCAGGACGGTTTGCGGGAGGCCGATCTTTTGCTCCTCGAGGAGGCCCACTGCCAGGCCACCCTTTGCGTCGTGAGATACCAGCAGGCCCTACGGCGCTACCACAGTCACAATATCCGCCTTGGCACCCTCAATGTCGGGGATCTCGTCCTGTGTCGGATCCTCTCCAGGGAGGGCCTCCGCAAACTCTCGCCCATGTGGGAAGGCCCTTTCAGGGTCGCCCACGTCTCCAGGCCAGGCGCTGCCTGCTTGGAGACGAAGGAGGGAGTTCCTGTGCAGAACACCTAGAACATCCAGCACCTCCACAAGTTCTACTTGTGACCCTCTCATGTAAGAATGAGGTGGGGCTGTACACGCCCTAGAGCCTCCTGGTGCACCGCCCCACGGCCTCGCGGGAGCTCCCACCCACGCCCAAGTGTAAGCCCCATGCTCTGTGCTGGCGGAACGGTTGAATCGCGACCATGCCCATGCATAAGTGGAAGCCCCATGGTCCGTGCTGGCGGAATGATCGAACCTGGATCATTCCCACGCCCAAGTGGAAGCCCCATGCTCCGCGCTGGCGGAACGATCGATAAGGGCACCGGACGCGGTAGCCATTTTTCTTTCTACTTGTAAACAAATTTGTTGTCTTCTCTAGTAAAAACCTTAGCTTTTGAGTCTTGCGGTGTTCTATTGGATTCTTTCTCTTTCACGAGCCGTGAGTGCTTGGTTTCTCCCTCTTGAGCCTCATGCGAATGGGGGCTAGACACAGTGCCTATGCTTGGATCAGTCCCAGCAGCATTGAGAACCCAAGTAGCCAGGCTCTGGGCCGTGGGCCTGCTCCCGTGCGCGCCACCCCACCAAGGCCCTTGGTGTCTAATCTCCTCGCGCGATGCACATGAGCGAGCCGACAAGCGTGCGCCGCTCCCCCGAGGCAGAATCCTGTATACGAGGCTCACATATGCGCGAGCTATTTGCGATCAAAGGGTGGCCTCCCGAGCATTTCACCTCAGGAGAACTCGCTAGCCCCTGACGCTCTCGCCTCCTGGCCTTGCTCAGGCATCACGACCTGCATACCAACGATGGCTGAGTCCTGCATGGGGGCTGTGTCTTAATGACATAGAATGTGAAAGCAAGTGTAAAGGAGAAAGAAGCATCAAAGGAAGCCCCACAACAACACAATCGCTCATTACAGAAGTGAAGGGTTTAAACAAGAGTCACTGGCTTCACACCCTTGGAGGGCCACGAATAAGCATTAACAAAAAGATAAAAAGGTGACCTAAGGAGACGCGTCACTTCCACCGCCATCGTCCCCTTCGTGTTCCTTGGCCCCGCCCTGGTTCTCGTAGCTGCCATGGGCAAACTATGCGCTCAACACATCCACATGGTCTTCCACCACTTTCTCTAGGGCGCGGCGGATCACTTCGGGAATGGGGGCTATCATGGCCTCAAAGTCGAAGTAGGGGTTGGCACGAAGGATATGGCTGAAGACGCGTGTTAGTGCCTGGGCAAGAAGGTCGCAACATTCCTCCTCAATGATTGTGCCCACCTTCTTGACGCCCCCTTCGAGTCGCTCCACGACCTTGGTGAAAAAGTCGAGGTAGCCGGCGTCGTCAGGCATGAATGGGCTGGAGATGTCCTCCTTGCAGATGGAGCATAGGGCATGGTGAGCCCATAGCTCGAGGTCGTGGAACATTTTGGAACACGTATGCTGCATCCCTTGAGCCCGGTTTGCTGCGTTTGCCGCCCGTTCCATGAGGGACGTAGCGCTCCCCACCTGCTCCTGAAGCGATGCCAGCTCAGCATCGGCGGTAGCTTGGGCTTTCAGCGCAGCCTTTTGCCGCCCTTCTCTTTGGTCAATACTTCCTTGAGGCCATCAATCTCAAGCTACAGCTTCTTGCGCCGCGCCTTGAAGCGGTCCTCCTGCAACGTCAGCTTGTCACTATAATCTTTGGCGAGGGCCTTGCAGGTCTGCTCGATCTTTGAGTCAGCATCTTCCTGGATCTTCTTCTCCTTGCCACCAGGTTGGCGTTGGCCTTCTCCATGCGCTGGGCATAAGAGGCAAGGGCAGCGGTTACATCGCAGTCCAACACCTGCAGACGCTCGCGCTCCAGGCTCTGCTCGGACGATATCTGAGTGAGTCCTTGTTCAAGAGCCTCGAGATCCGCCTCGCTCATTGCCAGCCCTTCATCACATACGGAGAGGGCATTTCTCTGTGCCTGAAGTTGCTGCTCTAGGACGGCATTCAAAGCCAGGAGCTCCCGCTCGTGGGCCTCTGCTGCCTCACGCCACCGGTCCGCTGCCTCAACCTCCTGGAGGGCGCGCTCGCGAGCTTCCTTCGCCTTGGCGATGGATTTCTCACCCTCCGAGCAGGTGGCCTTGCGCTGATGCCGGCCTAGCTTGACGACGACCTCAAGTTGATGCCACCCGGGCGCCAAGCGCAACCACTCTTCAGCGAAACGCGCTTCGACGTCCTGAAGTTCCGCCCCGAGCTGGCTCAGCACGCCCATGGCGTTCTGCAAGAGGCCATGCCAGACCACGGTCCGGTAGTTCACGAGTGCAAGAGCCCAGTCTGGGATGAGCCTCTCGCCCTCATCCATCGTCGAGGCCTGGGGAGCTCCGGTGTCGCCCGTTGGGGGCTGGGGGCTGGCCGATGCCAGCTCCGCCCTACCTAGGCAAGGCGATGCACCCCGCGAGCTCGGGGCCCTTCCTGAGGCAGCTGGGCCCCCAAGGCCGCCCCCGGCGTTAGCTTGAACGGCCTCGGCGGCCAATGATTCCGGCTTCGTCGGCTCGGCGTCCGCCTTGACCGAAGGCACTCCGGAGGCCGAAGAGTGCCCCCCTGAGGGCGCCTCCGAAGGATCTACTGGCGTGCACCCGCGCATGGGCCCTTCCTCGATGGCAGAGGAGTGAATGATTATTCCGTGCCCCACGCTCCTTGTAGGTGGTGGCGAAGCTACCCCTTGCCCAGGCATGGTTTCTATGCCACAGAGCACGTCCTTCCTGCATTTCCCGGCCCCGGCAAGCGCCGAGGGAGCATTCACCGGGCCTAGGGCTCCCTTGTCTTTTTGCTTGAAGAGGACATGTGAGGAGGAAAGGATCAGACACCCCAAGTGCCGTGGAATGATTTGGGTGAGGGCGCTGCACTTACTCGTCCCTCGTGATCCACTTCCTTTTCTTTAGCACCCTTGGCAGTGTCCTGGCGCTGCTTTCCGGCTGAGTTTCCCTCTCGCGGCCGGCCCCGGGAGTCGGTCGCGCGGCCTCGGCATCCACTCCCGCCCCTCTCGCGAGGGGAGCCTGGGGTTCGCTCAAGGCGCCCCCATCGGCGGCATACGACCGGGGAGTCGTCTCCCCGGGATTCCTCACGCCACTCGCGGCACCAAGAGCGGTGGCTGTGCCCTCGGGTGGGGCGGCGCTGCCGGCGCCTGCATGCGCGGGGGTGTGTTGGCAGTTGGCCCGTCAGGGCAGGTCGCCACCGCCTCCCGCTACTTCAACTGGAGGCTCCCCGCCCCAGGGCCCCCAGCCTCAGGGGTCACCAGGAAGGGGTTGTATCGAGGCCCCTCGTGGCCCTCCGGGAGTAGTCCCCATTGATCGAAGCGGGGCATTCCTCGACGAAGGCCTCCTTGCTCGTATAGTTATACAAGGGGAGCCCCTTTCCGGGAAGCTCGCTTGCCTCCTCGCTAGTCAAGATTTGGAGCACCCCGCTCAACATGTGGGGCGGCAGGCGACCCGTGCGGAGCCACATAGCATCCCCCAGGCCGGTGAAGGACCACATCGGGTAGGAGTGGCACTGAAGGGGGGCAATCCGCCGGTTGAGGAACTCCCTCATGACCATCGACGCTGTCACTCCCGCTGCCCTTAGGCCGGCCAGTCTCTTCATCACTTGCGACAGCCTTGGGTCGTCGAGCCTCGCATGCCCCCATCTAGAGCTCGGCACCGCCGGGGACGTCGGAGTCAACAGTAGGGGGCTGAACTGGGACGTGTCCACGTACACCCATTGCTGCCTGAAGCCCTCCGCCTCTTGGTTTATGTCCATGTAATTGCATTCGCCCGCTGTCACGCCCACGGCGTGGAGCGACACACACCCAGAGTGCTGGTTAGTTGCGGTTAACCGAAGGTAGAAGAAATGATGGAGCAGCGCCACCGAGGGGGCTATGCCTAAGAAGGCCTCACACAGGAAGGCGAAAGCTGAGAGAGGGGAACGGATTTTGGCTCGAAGTGCAACGCATGAACCTGGTAATGCGAGAGCACGACGTTGAAGAAGTCCGAGAATGGGGGCAGTAAGCCAGAGAAAAGCGTGGGAAGGTGGATGGCGATGGTGGTGGCGTCCAGCTCGGCGAGAGATTTCGAAGCAGGCCAGATCCTTGTCGCTCCCCACTCATTGGAGTCAGTCGCGGTCATCGGGAGGACCTTATTGAGCCCTTCGAGGTTGAGCACCGTGGACCTTCCCAGGGCTGGCTCCAGCCCTGCTCGACTGTCCATCGCCGGCGGCGCCTTGCTTCTCTTGCCCCGGGGCGGCATGGCAATGTTGCGAACAAGGGCGGCGAAGGTCCGGCGGATAAGAGGCAGCCTTGCACGAGAAGGAAGGCGTAGGAGGACGGGTGCACAAAAAGGTAATGATGGCTGTGCAACCCACGTGGGCCGGCTTTATGTCAGCCCGGGCGGTTACCGAGGCGCCGAAGGGAGCGGGGGCATCCCACGACCCATCTTGCACCACGCGTTGAGCCTGGCCCGGAGGTGGTTGGGGCCCGCACCGTTTCGCCCCTCCCCTCACAGGCGGTGTCGTGCGCGCCGCAGGCCCGGGGGCTACTGTCGGGCCTGTCGGATTTAGGGCTCTGCAGACCCAAGAAGGTTCAAACTCTGGGGCATGTGTGAAGATCTCAACCTCTCAAGCCTTGAGCTCATCGCCCTAAAGCCTAGCCTCACCAGATACACGCTCGAGCGGGGAAGAAGATGTACGCGGCAGTTTACCCAGGTTCAGGCCACCTTGTGGTGTAAAACACTACTCCTGCTTTGTGGTGGATTGGCCTCACGAGGAGGTTGAGGATGAACTAGTATAGTGGATGAGCTGCCTCGTGAGGGCTCGGGGTGAGAATGAGTCGACCCCTTCTACGGTGGGGGTTAACCTATATTTATAGTGGCCTCGGTCCTCTTCCCTAGAAACTTACGCGGGAAGGGATTCCATAATGGCCAATTCGAAAGGGAACAAGAGGTACATCCTATCCTGACAAAAGGTGGTCTTCTCCTACAAAGCTTTTGGTCGTGATGCAGCAGTGGGCTCGGCGATGACATATGTCCTGCCGAGCTCATGGTCTTGGTCTTATTGCACCGGAATAGAAACCTTTGGGGGATTCCTTGGGAACCCACGTCTGTCCTTGCTCCCTTAGCACTGAAAGGGAAACTGTCTTCTCTGCGCCCGCTGGTGCTCGCCTGGCCTTGGTCATCATGGCTCACGTCATCGCAGCCTCGTGAGGCTGGGTACATGCATAGAAATCTCTGCTCCTCAGGAGGCCGCCTGGGGAGGCCGCTCCCTCTGGAGGTCTTGGTCTCGTCTGCCCCGCGAGGCCGGGGGACCCTCGCGAGGGTCTTGTCTTGAAGGTCTTGCCGCTGGGCCGTACCAGGCCGTCGAGGAAGCCACGCTGTGGGCCGCAGGCAGGCAAGTCTGGGTACCCTGGTTCCCAGAACGCCGACAGTAGCCCCTGAGCCCAAGGCGCGCTCGAGCTGGCTTCGAGGCGAATGCAAGGGGCAAGGGCGGAGCGTCGCAGGCCCCAACCGCCTATGGGCTAGGCTAACGCATGGCGCTTGAGGGGACTTGGACGCCTCCGCTTCCCCATGTCACCTCGGCAACTACCCCGACTTGACAACTGTCTGGCGCATGCAGCAGCGCCATCATCGCTCGGAACGTGGAAGGGCGCCGGTTACCCTTTGACCGCCTATAAGAGTGCGAGGGAGGCAGAGCCCCCAGCCCGTCTTCATCCTTTCGCCTGCAGTCTCCTCTTCTCCTGTCTCCACCGCGCCGTTACCTCGCCGAAGCAACCATGGCGCCAACGAGGAGGTTCTCGGCCGAAGAGAAAGGCAAGGCCCCAAAGGAGGTGCCGGGCTTGCTGCCACCCAAGAGGGGACGCGGTCGTCCCCGCAAATGCGCGGCCACATCAACGGCACCATCGCGGGGACGCGGGCGGCCACCCCTGCCAGCCCACGTTAGCTCCAGCAACCGGGGGAGAGGCGTCTCCCGCGGAGGCGGTTGCAGGGCCCCCAGCAGCCACGGCGAAGGGGGAAGGCCCGTCGCGGCCGTCCGGCCACCACGCCCGCGTACCCGCTCGGGCGACGCGGGACACGAGTTCGTCGTACGAGTGGAGGACCCTCCGGGCACCTGGTTTCTGCTTCCTAGCTTCTTCGCGGAGGACCTGCCGGCAGCAGGGCCTGTTGGCCTGCGGCTGCAGCCGGACGGCAGCTGCAGCAGGTCTTCATGGGTGGAGGTCGAGGTATCCTCCATTGGGCACATGTTCCTGACCCGCGGGTGGCAGTCGTTTGCCCGTGCCCACGGTCTGGAAGGGAGGCGCACCCTCCATTTTAAGTATGACGGAGCGGCAACACTCTTTGTCAGGGTCTTTGGGGAGGACGGCAGCCACCTGGGGTGCTGCCCGGAGGGCAACGACAATGGCAGTGACCATGCCTCTGACGACGATGGTCAACGCGGCGGCGGTGTCCTCCTCGGTGAACTTGCCCTTGGCAATGACCGCTGCTCCTCCAGCTGTGGCGCTTCCTCCGGGGAAGGCTCGAGCGACGACGACTACGATGAGCCGCCTTGTCGCCGTGCGCAGAACAAAGAGGACGGCATGCCGCCTCGCCGCCGCGTCCCCGCTCCGGAGGACACCGAGCCGCCTCGTCATCATGCCCCCATCAAGTAGGAGGAGCACTCTGGCTGAGCGCGGGCAGCGGTGAAGCTGGGCCTCAAGAGCAGCGGTCCTCTAGAGGCCGCCTCTTCAGTTTTTCCTTCTTTTGCTTCCTGCATCATAACTTATGAAAAAGCCCCCTGGGGGCGTGTAATGAACCGCGGCGCATGCACCTTTATGTCAGTATCTCCCATTGCGTTCTAATACTGATGTTGCTATTAATTGCAAGTTCCCGCTTGGCGTGATTAGGAAAACTTAGCTTGGTGCGCTAGTGACTCTTGGCGGGTTCCTTCGGCATGGTGGCGCACTCCTCCGGAGCTTCTCCTGGAGACGGTGTAATTAGAGTACCAGAGCGACCTAGGAAGGCCCCTCGTCGAGCTCCGGAGCGTTGAATGGCATGCCCCTGCGAGGCCTCCGGGGGGCAATTTGCGTAGGGTTCCTCGGCGAAGAGGCCTTGCGTAGGCCTCTGGAGCCCCCAAGCGAGGGCTGGCCGTCGTTAGCGCGTCAGGGCGCGATGCGCGGCAGGGCCAGGAGGGGCGTGATGCCCAGCAGGGCCAGGAGGCGAGCACTCCTGAGGCCGCGGGGCCAATGGCTCGCTCAAGAGTGTCGCACGAGAGTTTTGCCGTGGTCTTGACGAGGTGTATGTATGAGCAGGCCTGCTACTAGCGCAGCCTAGGCTGGTTCATGCGTATACACCGTGCCCAGCGCCCGCTCGCGGGACACGATAGAGAGAGCCACGGCGGCCGCCGCACCTCTCAAAGACGAAACTCAAGAGAGGAAACACTGCTGGAAGAAGAAAGAAAAGGAAACTCCCCCCTTTTTCGAATAAAGATGCAAGAACTGAAAGTTCATTCCAAGAAGTAGCAAATGGGTTACAAGAGCAAAAGCAAAGGAACAAGCACGTTCGGCACCTATGCTAGTCTTCTAGACTTCTCTCCAACGCGGAGCATGGGGCTTCCACTAGGCATGGGCATAGTCACTGATTGACCGTGTCGTCCGCCAGCGCGGAGCATGGGGCTTCCACTTGGGCGTGGGTGGGCGCCCCCGTGAGGCCCAGGGGCGGCACTCAGGAGAATTAGGGGCGTGTACAACCCCACTCATTATTACGTGAGAGTGTCATGGGTAGAACTTGTGGAGGTGCTGGATGTTCCAGGCATTCTGGATGGGGACCCCGTCCGGCGTCTCCAGGCGTGCGGCGCTAGGCCTGGAGATGCAGGTAACCCCGAACGGGCCCTTCCACATGGGTGAGAGCTTGTGGAGCCCCTCCCTGGAGAGCACCCGCCTCAGGACGAGGTCTCCCACCTCAAGGGTCCTAGAGCGGACGCTGAAGCAGTGGTACCGCCGTAGCACCTGCTGGTACCTCGCTGCACGGAGCGAGGCTTGGCGGCGGGCCTCCTCCCCGAGCTTGAGATCTGTCCCCCGTGAGGCATCCTGGTGTGCCTCATCAAACGCCAAGACCTGCGGGGAGCGATGCTTGACCTCGTGCAGGAGGACCGCCTCCGCCTCGTAGACGAGGAAGAACAGGGTCTCACCGGTGGGCTTAGTCGCAGTGGTGCGGATGAACCACAACACGGACTGAAGCTCACCGAGCCAACCCCTGCCGCAGGCCTCGAGTTTCTTCTTGAAGCTCCTCGTCTTGAGGCCCCTCAGGACCTCCGCGCTAGCGCGTTCAGCCTGGCCATTGCTCCGTGGGTGTGCCACCGAAGCGTAGCATATCTGTGTTCCAAGGTTAGCACAATATGTCCTGAAGAGATTGCTCGTGAATTGGGAGCCATTGTCGCTAATGATACGGTTGGGGACCTCGAAACGGCTCACGAGGCCCCTGATGAACTTCACGGTCGAGCCAACGGGGATGGTGCGCACGGGCTCCACCTCTGGCCACTTGGTGAACTTGTCGATGGCGACGTAGAGGTAGCAATATCCCCCGGCCGCCCGAGGGAACAGGCCCAGGATATCCAGTCCCCAGACCGCGAATGGCCACGAGAGCAGGATGGTCTGGAGACCTTGCGTGGGCTGGTGAATCTGCTTGGCATGGAACTGGCAGGCCTCGCAGTACTGCACCAGCTCAGTGGCGTCGTTGAGCGCTGTGGGCCAGTAGAACCCACTACGGAACACCTTGCCCACGAGGGTGCGTGATGAAGAATGGTGTCCGCAATCTCCGCCGTGGATGTCGGCCAACAACTCGCGCCCTTGCTCCTTGGATATGCATTGCAGCGAGACATCGTTGGGGCGCCTTCGGTAAAGCTCGCCATCCTGCAGGCAATAAGCGGTGGCCTGGCGAGCCACACGTTCTGCATCTTCCTCCTTCTCCGGTAGAGTGCCGTGGAGCAGGTATGCCTTGAACTCCTCAGTCCAGTAGCCTTCCTGAGGTTCTAGCGCCAGGAGTAGGTGGGCTCCTGAAGTCAGACCGCAGGCCGGGGCACCCGAGGTGGCTCCTACCGAAGCCATGCTGGGCCCGAGGCGGGCGGTGCTGTCGACGGCTTGAAGAGCCTTTCCTCGAAGATGCCAAGCTTCTGGGGCTCGCGGCAGGATGCCCTCTTGGCGATGTCATCCGCCTCCTTGTTCGTGCCGTGCGGGACATTCTGCAATTCCAAGCCCAAGAAGCGTTTTTTAATTTTGCGTACCTCTTCCAAGTATGCCTCCATGTGCTCGTCTCTGGGCTTGTATTCCTTGTTGGAGAAGTTGACAAGGAGCTGAGAGTCGCCCTTGATGGTGAGGCGCTTAACCCCCAGGGTGGCCGCGGCCCTGAGGCTAGCGATCAGGCTCTCGTATTCCACAATGTTGTTGGAGACCTTCTCGCCATGCTGCAAGCAGAGCTGCACAACGTAGTATAGCTTGTCCTTGGTCGGCGAGATGAGTACGACTCCAGCCCCCGCGCCCTGCCACGCGAAGGCTCCATTGAAGTACATGACCCGGCCATTGGGCGCCTCATCGCTGAGAGTGAGGAATTGGCCTTCGCCCATCCCCCGGTCGGGGGCATCCATCCATTCCGCTACGAAATCAGCGAGGGCCGCGCCTTTGATGACCCTGGTGGTGCTGAATTCTAGCTGGAAGGCCTGCAGCTCGATGTTCCACTCCACAACCCTCCCCGCAGCGTTGGGGCTGCGGAGCACCTTCTCCAGGGGGTATGCGGAGACGACCTTGATGGGGTGGCCTTGGAAATGGTGGCGCAGCTTCCTGGAGGCGACGAGGAGTGCGAGCAGGAGTTTCTCTGGCATGGGGTAACGCGTGCGCGCATCTTATAGCAACGTGCTGACGAAGTATACTGGGTGCTCGACAAGGGATGAGGCGTCGACGACCTCCAGCTCTGCTCGGGACGAGGGGGCCTTGGGAGCCTCGCTGCCCGGCAGAGTGGCGGAGGCCTCAGGAGTACCATCCTGAGGCGGCGACGACACGACCTTACGCGGGATGCCTCGTCACGCACCCGCGCCTGTGCTCTCCTCCCTGACCACCACAAGTGCTGCGCTGGCCGAGTGGGGTGTGGCGGCCAAGTAGAGCACTAGAGGCTCAAGAGGATGGGGCGCCACCATCACGGGTGGGCTCGTGAGGTACCTCTTGAGGTCTTGGAAAGCCGCCTCAGCTTTCAGAGTCCACTCGAAGGGGCCCTTCCTCTTCATCATCTTGAAGAATGGGAGGGCGTGCTCGCCAAGCTTGGAGATGAAGCGCCCCAAGGAGGTTACGCAGCCCACGAGCTTCTGCATCTCCTTGAGGGTCTGCGGTGGGCTCATCCTTTCTATTGCCTTGACCTTCTCGGGGTTAGCCTTGATCCCTCTGTGTGACACCACGAAGCCCAACAGCTTGCTGGATGGGACACTGAACACGCATTTCTCTGGGTTGAGCCTCAGGTTCACCTTGCGCAGGTTGGCGAACATTTCCTCCAGGTCTTCGACAACGGTCCTTGCCTCCTGCAATTTGACCACTATGTCATCGACTTATGCCTCGGCATTCCTCCCGAGCTGCTGGCCCAGAGCGATGTGCATCAATCGCTGGAAAGTCGCACCAGCATTCCGCAGTCCAAAGGGAATGTAGGTATAGCAGTACACACCGCACGGGGAGAGGAAGGCCGTCTTCTCGACATCCTGCACCGCCATCTTGATTTGGTGGTAGCCTGAGAAGGTGTCCAAAAAGCACAGCAGATTGCACTCGGCGGTGGAGTCCATGATTTGATCGATGCGCGGAAGAGGGAACGGGTCCTGAGGGCAAGCCTTGTTAAGGTTCGTGAAGTCGACGCACATCCACTCTTTCCCGCCCTTCTTGGGGACGATGACTGGGTTAGCCAGCCAATCCGGGTGTCGCACTTCCCGAATGACGCCAGCTTCTTGCAGCTTGCAGACCTCCTGGACGATGAACGATTGCTTTTCTTGGGCCTGCCGCCGTGCCTTCTGCTTCACCGGGCGTGCACTGGGGCACACCATTAAGTGGTGTTCGATCACATCTCGCGGGACACTGACCAAGTCCGTTGCCTCCCATGCAAACACATCCTTGTTTGCGTGGAGGAAGCTAACTAATGCCTCCTCCTGATCCGGGGGGAGGTCAGCGCCTATGGTGAAGGTGGGGCCTGGCCCTCCGTCGTCAATGGGCACCTGCTTCGTCTCGGCTTGGTCTTGAGAGAACAATTGTTTCTTCTTTGCTGGCGCGGTCTCCGGGGCTTCCGGAGAGTCCCCGGTGCCTGGCCGCGAGGCTGCCACGGCCTTGAAGGCAAGCTTGAGGGCCAGGAGCGCATCCTTGGTGTCTCCCGCCACGGTGATGATGCCG
The DNA here is from genome assembly GCA_011799875.1 of Thinopyrum elongatum. Classification (NCBI taxonomy): domain Eukaryota; kingdom Viridiplantae; phylum Streptophyta; class Magnoliopsida; order Poales; family Poaceae; genus Thinopyrum; species Thinopyrum elongatum. The sequence goes on from CM022303.1 coordinate 393,366,648, forward strand.
CTACTCCCAAGCATCTTGACGACGTTGTAGCCTAGGTGCGTTGCCGCCATGAACTTGGCGAGGGCCGGATACCCCAGGATGGCGTTGTACGGGAGGCCGATGTGGGCGACGTCGAAGTCGATGAGCTCAGTGCGTTAGTTGTCGTGCTTGCCGAAGGTGATGGGGAGGCGTATCTGCCCCAGGGGGTGGCCGAGCCCTTGACCACCCCCGAGAAAGGCTTGGTGGGGAGGAGCTGGTCATATGGTACTTGGAGTAGGTCAAAAGTCTCCACCGAGAGGACGTTCAGACCGGCGCCCCCGTCGATGAGGGTCTTGGTCACCATGATGATGCTGATGGTGGGCGTGCATAGCATGGGGAGGGCTCATGCCACTGCCGTGGTTTTGGGGTGGTCTCTGGAATCGAAGGTGATGTCGGTTTCTGGCTGGGCGCGGCCCCGCACAGCCTCGCGCTGCGGCCGGGAAGCGCCTTTCCGATGGAGATAATGCTTGATATGGTGTCGGTGCAACAAACCCTGGGTCTGTTGCCCTAACTGTGCACAGGCACGAGAACAAGATTACAACACCAAGGTCGTGTCAAGATACAAGAGACCAAGATCTTCGAAGAACCATCAGGCAGATTAAGAAGGCCAAGACCAAGACAGAGAAGCGAGACACCGCCAGGAGAAAAGCCTCCCTTGCCGGGCAGGCAGACCTGGCAAGGACAAGGGCTCCCCCAGAAGAAAGCATTCAAGACGTCCCGGCATGGCCTGCCGGGACTCACGAGGGCGAAGAGACCTCACCAAGCCATCTCACCACGACCCACGTCGTTGATCAATGTGGTGTCAAGCCGCAAAGTGACTAAGTGGCAGCCATTCGCCACATGGCGGCCTCTTTCTACAGGAAATACCTACAGATGACACCCGTCCTACGACGTGTCAAGCAAGCAGGCATGGAGTTGGCAAGACAAGCCCGGCAAGGCTTGCCGGGCAAGCAACGATGTGACGTTGAGCGGTGCATTTAATGCACTCTGTCAGCCTGCAGAATTAGGTATGATAGCACTGTTGGCTAGCTTATCAGTGCATAATGACTGTTTTGCCAGTGTGGTGACCCCTTAACCTATAAAAGGAGGCCCATGGCAACCGTAGCAGGGGTTGGAAAGTTGAACACCCCCACGCTCGTACGCACCTAGTCACTGCCTTCCCAGGGCGAGCCTGCCGGGCAAGTGTACTACGCTCCACCACCACTTTTCCACCATTAATCCACCAAAGCAGGAGTAGGGTTTTTACGCCTCGCGGTGGCCCAAACCTGGGTAAAATTGCCCGTGTGATCTCTGCCGTGCTGCCCCACGTTCTTCTGCTCTTTGTGCAACGCGACATCCCCCTGCCGAACCAGCAAGGGGCCCCTTGGCCCCATAGGTGGCCGCGGTTTCCCGCGACATCTTTGGCACGCCAGGTAGGGGATCGCTTTCGCGAACCTGAAAGCATGTACAACACGTCATCTTCATCCCCATCTTCGTCTTCGACGGCGCCGTTGGCAATGGCGCCCAAGAAGAAGCCCGGTGCTGCTGCTCACCCATCCACCTCGAAGGCGCCGCCGCCCGCAGCCACCAATGCTGCGGGGGACGCAGAGGTGCACGAGAGTGTGGACGCCGCTGGGGCTATGGTCGGGGCAGGCGGCACCGTCACCACTTCCCCTGCAGTCGAAGCAGGAGCAGGAGACGCCGAAGGAGAGCAACATCAGCAACACCCCGATGGCCACGCTCCGCGAGGTACGGGTGAAGGGGCTACTCTATCCACACTCCTTCCCCTCGCCGACGGGCACAGCCGCAGCAATGACGCTCGGTCCGGAGCGAATCGCCGCCCTCCGGCCGCCCCTTCATCCTTTTCTTCCAAGGATTTCATAATTGGATGTTGAACCCATTTCATATGATGGGAGTTGCCGGAGTATTAGGCGCGGCTCTACTATGCGCTATTCATGGAGCGACCGTAGAAAACACTCTATTTGAGGATGGTGATGGTGCAAATACCTTCCATGCTCACAGGGGCGGCTGCAGCGCGTGCACCTCCCCCGGGACGAGTCAACCAGGCTGCTGCGCCTAGTGGAGCTGCTGACCCTCAAGCACTATCACCGCGCCACCATGCCATCCAGGTGGCCGCCCCGCAACAACGGGGACATGATACGGTCACTGCTCGCCCCGTCAGGAGCCGAGCGACGGCGCGATCTGTGTCATCATCGCCCATACCAAGTACTGCTACGGAGGCCATGGCGCGGGCTCAACTGCTGCTGAGGTTTCCGCCAGCGTCCAAGCAGATGGATGAATGATGTGCCACCATCCAGAGACTGCTCGGCTTCGCCGAGGCTGGGGGCTTGCAGCGAGCTGGCTCGCCATGGCCTTCCCAAGCGACGACAACGGCCCGTGCTGCTGGTCGTACAGAAGGGGCCACCCCCATGGTACAATCCCCGCCACGGCAGCTAGCGCGGGCGCAGCGGAATCAAGAACCTGATGGCATCTCGACGGCCTCTTCTGACCCTCGAGCGCATCCAGGCCGACAGCGTGCCCCGGAGGACAGGCGGAGGGGAGACGCGCGCATTGTCATTGAGCAACGCCGCAACGCCCACTGCCGAGCCAATGGGTGTGACGGTCCCGACGTCGATGAGCCTGCACTCAATACTGGCGGGTACCTACCTTTCGAGGTTGGGTGCCCTGCCTTTACTCGTGAGCTGCGGCAAGTCCGTTGGCCGTCCGTCCGCACGTTCAAGCCAGAGATACCCGAGAAGTACGATGGGAGGCTGAACCCGGCAGAGTTTCTGAGCATCTACACCATCGCTGGTCAAGCTGCCGGGGGAAGAGATGAGAAGGTATTCGCCAACTACTTCCCTTTGGCTCTCAAGTCCAATGTGAGGTCTTGGCTGATGCACCTGCCAGAGAACTCCATTTCGTCATGGGCTAATTTGTGCCATGAGTTCATTGGTGCCTTCACTGGCGGCCATCAAGAACCAGGTTGGCCCAGTGATCTGAAGCTTCTTCAGCAGAAAGAAGGAGAGACTCTCCGAAAGTATTTGCAGAGATTTAGCAGAGTCCACAGAAACATCCCAAATATCCATCTAGCAGCTGTGATAGCCGCCTTCCAGTCCAATGTGCGCAACCGGAAGATTCATTCCAAGATGAATGTACGGTTGCCCAAGACTGTGAAGGAACTTTACACCTTGGTGGATAAGTGTGCTCGGATGGAGGAGGGAAGAAAACTGCCCAGAGAGGAGGATTGCATTAATGTTGATTCAGAAGAAGAGCAAGAAGCGCAATAAGAAGCGCAAGGATAAGACGGTAATGTCTGTTAAAGGGTCGTGTATCCCTAGTACCGGCAAGAAGGTTAAGGCCGAAACCCCCGGCAAGGAAGCTACCGTGTGCTCTGACTGCCGGGAGGCCGCGGCCACCGAAAAGGCCGGGAAAGGTGATCGACCGTATTGCAAGATCCATCGGACCAAGGGCCACGACCTTCAAGAGTGTTAGTAGGTTGAGCAGCTTGTCAAGAGACAGAAAGCAGAATATGAGAAGTGTGACAAGGAAAAGGGACAGAATGTTGCTGGCGGTAAGGGTCGTGGCAGTGAAGCAAATCGCCCCGGCAGACCTCTTCGGAAGAAAGGAAAACCCGCCAGGGATCGAGAGAAGGAAGCCTACGGTGATGAGAGTGATGAAGGGGATGAAGAGGAAACCAGTGAGCAGGAGTTCCAGAAGGCCACTGATGCCCTGTGCATTGATGGGGGTGCGTCCCTACACGCCTCTCACCACCAACTCAAGCGGTGGGCGTGTGAGGTTAATGCCGTGGAACCAGCGCCAGGGGCCCGGGAACCACTCAAATGGTCACGCACGCCCATCATTTTTTACGAAGAGGATCATCCTGATCGCACCACCGCGGTAGGATGTTTGCCGTTGTTGGTCTCTCCAACAATCTGCAACCTCAAGGTCACGAAGATGTTGGTGGACGGCGGGGCCGGGTTGAAACTGATTTCCCCAAAGGTTATCAGCAAGCTTCAGATAGCAGAGGATGAGATAAAAGTCATCGGCACATTTCAAGGAGTTAATCCCGGCAGGAGTCATCCTAAGGGAAAGATCACGTTGCCTGTGACGTTTGGGGGAGAGCTGAACTACCAGGCTGAAAAGATTGTGTTTGATGTGGTTGACCTCCCCTTGCCGTATAATGAAATCCTTGGACGCCCAGCCCTGGCTAAGTTCATGGCGGCATCCCACTATGCCTACAAAGTCTTGAAGATGCCAGGGTCAGTTGGAGTCATTTCCGTCCCATCAGATGAGAAAGACGCAATCATTTGTGTGGACAAGATGTACCGGGACGCAGTAGCGGCAGAGGCAGCGGCAGCGGCAGTTCCCGCCAAGGAGAACAGAGGGAAGAAGAAGGATAGTAAGGGCTCCGACAAGGAATTCGGGAAGCGCGCCTCTCCGGAGTGCGCTGCACCTGTTGATGACTTGCCGGAGAGTTCCAACAGCAAGAGATCCAAGGTTGCTGCTCCACAAGTGAAGAAGGTCCCGGCAGGGCTGGCTGGCGTTGATGGTACTTTCACCATCAGCTCCACCCTCGATGACAAATAAGAAAGCGCGCTCTTTGCCTTCCTGCGGGCGAATATCGATGTGTTTGCCTGGCAACCATCTGATATCCCCGGTGTTCCCAGGGAGGTAATCGAGCACCACCTTGCTGTCTGCCCACATGCCAGACCTGTCAAGCAGAAAGTCCGGAAGCAGGCCTTGGAGAGGCAGCAGTTCATTACAGAGGAGATCAAGAAACTTGAGGCAGCTGGTTTGGTCAGAGGAGTGCTGCATCCAACGTGGTTAGCAAATCCAGTGGTTGTCCGGAAGGCCAATGGGAAATGGAGACTTTGCATAGACTTCACAAATCTCAACAAGGCTTGCCCGAAATACCAATTTCCCTTGCCGCGCATCGACCAGATCGTAGACTCCACTTTAGGCTGCGATTGCTCTCCTTTTTGGATGCATATTCTAGGTATCATCAAATCTTCATGTCCAAGGAAGACGAAGAGAAGACCTTGTTCATCACCCCGTGTGGTATGTACTGTTTTATCCGTATGCCTTTCAGATTAAAGAGTGTCGGGTCTACTTTTGCAAAGGCAGTCCAGATTGGTTTTGGGCCACAGCTGCATAGAAACATTGAGGCTTATATGGATGATATTGTGGTCAAAACCAAGGACAGATCAACCCTTATCCAGGATTTGGAGGAGACATTTGCCAATTTGTGCAAGATCAACTTGAAGCTCAACCCGGAGAAGTGTGTATTTGGTGTTCCCTCTGGTAAGCTACTCGGGTACTTTGTATCACATCGGGGGATCGAAGCCAACCCCGATAAGATCCAAGCCATTGAACAGATCCAAGCACCAAAGATGGTCAAAGATGTAAGGCGTCTGACAGGGTGTGTTGCTGCGCTAAGCAGATTCATTTCCAAGTCTGTCGAGCGCGCCTTGCCGTTCTTCAAAATCTTGAAGAAGGCAGGGCCCATGAAGTGGACTCCAGAAGCAGATGCGGCTTTGCAAGAGTTGAAGGCCTACCTATCTTCTGTGCCCACCTTGGTTGCTCCCAAACCGCAAGAGCCGTTGCTGTTATACTTGGCGGCAACCAATCAAGTGGTTAGTGCAGCCTTGGTGGTGCAGCGGGAAGTTGATGAAATAGAGAGTGAGCAAAGACCGGCAGAGTCAGATAGGGATCAGGACAGAGATAAGCACGGCAGTGAAGACAACCCCACGGACACGACAAGGAAGAAAGTGGTGCAGCGCCCAGTGTACTTCGTCAGTTCCCTGCTACAAGGGGCTAGATCGAGGTACTCTAGCGTGCAAAAATTGATCTTTGGCCTCATCATGGCCTCAAGGAAACTGCGCCACTACTTCCAAGCCCATGAGATCACGGTTGTCACTCGCTTCCCGTTGCAAAGGATAGTCCGGAACCCTGAGGCTACTGGCAGAATAGTGGAGCGGGCTTTGGAGTTATCCAGTTTTGGTTTGAAGTTTGAGAGCACATCAACAATCGAGAGCAGGGCATTGGCAGAGTTTATTGCAGAATGGACACCAACCCCTGACGAGGAAGTGCCAGAAATAGTTATCCCTGGCAAGGAGGCGCCCCAAGAATGGATCATGTATTTTGATGGTTCTTTTTCCCTACGAGGTGCAGGGGCTGGCGTGCTTCTCGTCGCTCCCTCCAGGGAACACTTGAAGTATGTCGTCCAGATGCATTTTGCCTGGGAAGAGGCAACCAAAAATACAGCAGAGTATGAAGGGCTCCTTGCCGGGCTCAGGATTGCCGCAGAATTGGAAATCAAGAAGCTGATCATTCGAGGAGACTCACAACTTGTGGTGAGACAAGTCAACAAGGATTACCAAAGTCCATTGATGGAGGCATACATTGAGGAAGTGAGAAGATTGGAGGAGCACTTTGACGGGTTGCAAACAGAGCACATACCTCGTGCGGAAAACAGCATAGCTGATCACCTGTCAAAGTGTGCTGCCCAAAAGCTTCCTCTGGAACCAGGAACTTTTGTTCTCCATCTTACTTAGCCCTCCGTATCCCCAGCAACAATGGCCCGGAAAAGGAGAAAGCTGGACTCCGGTAAGCCTCTCCTGGTAGAGCCATCCGCTCCTGGCAGGGACCCTGCCGGAAACAACTCCTCACAACCTGCCGGACCGCACCGTCCAGCCGGACCCATGGTCCCTGCGAATGAGGAATGTGCCCCCACGGTTGAGGTGGTGCCGCTAGTCCTTGTTGCCGAGCCCCAGGCTCCAACTTGGGCAAGCCACATAGTCCACTTTCTCCAAACCGGAGAACTCCCCAATGAGCAAGATGAGGCCGAAAGAGTAGCCCGGAGGGTAAGTATGTACTAGTTTGTCGATGACACTCTGTACAGAAGGAGGCCCAACGGTGTGAAATTGAAGTGCATCTGCCGGGAAGAAGGGAAGGAACTGCTGGCTGAGATACACAAAGGCATGTGCGGCTCCCACATTGGATCAAGGGCGCTGGTTGGGAAAGCATTCCGGCAAGGATTCTATTGGCCCACAGCCCTCCAAGATGCGGTTGAGCTAGTCACCAAATGTGAAGCCTGTCAGTTCCATTCCAAGAAAATCCACCTGCCTGGCCAAGCTCTTCAGACAATCCCTTTATCATGCTCATTTTCGGTCTGGGGGCTCGATATCCTCGGCCCTTTCCCCCGAGCGATCGGGGGCTTTGAATTCTTGTTCGTTGCTATCGACAAGTTTACAAAGTGGCCGGAAGTTGCTGCCGTGAGAAATGTGACTGCTCAATCAGCTATCAAGTTCTTGAAAGATTTGGTGTGTCCTTTTGGAATCCCGGCAAGGATCATTACCGACAACGGCACCCAATTCATGAGCCGCGCCTTCATGCAATATGTTCATGCCCTCGGAAGCAAGATCTCATTTGCTTCTGTCGCACATCCCAGAAGCAACGGGCAAGCTAAGAGGGCGAACACTGAAGTGTTGCGAGGACTCAAAACAAGAACCTTTGATACGCTATAGAAGCACGGTAGGCGGTGGATCGATGAGCTGCCGGTAGTTCTATGGTCCCTCAGAACGACACCAAATCGAGCTACCGGGCAAACTCTTTTTCCCTGGTCTATGGGGTGGAAGCAGTTATCCCCACGGAACTCATTTACGGGTTGCCTCGAGTGCTTGCCTACGATGAAGTAGCGCAAGATCAGCACCGGTGTGACGACACTGTGCTACTCGAGGAGAACCGTCTCCGGGCTGCTACGCGTGCTGCACGCTATCAGCAAGCCCTGCGTTGCTATCATAGCTGCAGGGTTCATGCCAAGGGTACAAACAAGTTGACGCCGAAGTGGGAAGGCCCTTACCGGGTAGTAGGAGTCACCAGGCCTGGCGCAGTCCGTCTGGAGACCGGAGAAGGCATTCAATTGCAAAACTCATGGAATATTAAGCATCTCCGCAAGTTCTACCCGTAAGGCACGACTGTCGGGCCCTGCCTGGCAGCCAGCCTTTTGTACAGGCCTTGCCTCAGTTGCATGTAACCCCTTGTACAAAGCCAGGCGATGACCCTGAGCACCAGAGAAATAAACGAAGCACCGGGGGGGCCCCGACCAAGTTGCATGCATGCATAAGCATTCCAAGAGCATTTGCATAAGCATTTCATGAGCATTTGCATATGCATATAGATAGGATCACATCCTGCATCATTCTCATCTGCATAAAGCTGCAGGTTCCTGCCGAGAACTCGGTTTCTGCAAGAAGATGGGGAGATGAACCAGTGCTGCAATCCCCGGCGAACCAAACAGATAAGTTCTACCTCCTGTCCATAAGTGTTATGTAAGCTAAAACTTGTGCATAAGAAAACCCCGCCACTCTTCGAAACTTAGGTGCTCCCATCCCTGGCTCGAACGTTGCTTCGGCCTGGATGGTCATAGTGGCCTTTGATGAAAAGAAGTTGGCGGGGGGCTGGTCCCTCTATTTCTTGCCGGTAGGCTCAGTTCCCCGGCAACGAAGAAAGGGTACCGGTAGGATAGCCTGCCGGGGAAAACTCATTTATTTAAAATAAAGAGGCATTTCACCTCTGCGTGGACAAATACATGCACGAGTTCCCGGCAAGGTTCATCTTTTTCATTAATATGCTGGTCATACAAGTACAAACCTTACAGAACACAGATATGGATTCGAGAGATTACATTATTTGAACTAAAATTTGGCAAGTGCCTACGAGTTTAAGATTGAAAAAAGATAAGTGCCCCATGATGCCCTTTCTTGTCCCTCTCCTCATAGCCACAACAGTTGAAGGCGAGGAGGGCAAAAGGAGTGCCTGAGCAGAAGCCCGACCCGTTCCCATCGGGCTCCAGGAGAGGTAGCCTGACGGGGACGGGGTAGCACTAGGGAATGCATCGATGGAGAGCATGACGGAGGCAACCCGCCAACCACCACCACCAAGGCCAGCAGGACACGGCAAGGCTAATGGAGCTGCAGTCCGAGAGGAAGCCTGCCGGGTCCAGCTAGAAGACTGCAGGAGGAAGCCGGGCGGCACCATCCCCACCCCTACATCCAACTCCCCGGCAAATCACCTTGCTGGGAAGTAGAGGTAGATGCAGATGATGGTGCTGCCGCCTGATGAAGATGGTGCGGGCGACGCTCAGCCGGAGCTAGAGTCGTCGCCCTCCCGAGCGCTGCCGTCGTCATCGCCGTCACTGTCCTCCTTGTCGCTTTCGCTCGAGGAGGAGCTTTCATCGTCGGCCGAGCTCTCCGCGCAGCACCCTAAGCGAGCTCCTGAACGCCTGAAGATCTTGACGGAGAGCAGACCGCTCTCCATTAATTTGAACTGGAGAACATGCCCTTTTGAGAAACCGTGGGCACGAGCAAAGGTCTTCCAACCATGATGGAGGTACATCACATGAGGAGCAGGGAAGTCAACATCAACCCACATGCCACCGCTCCCACAACCCCTCATGTGCAACCTCAGAGCGCGTGGCTGTTCGAGCTCCATTTCCCATGCAAATGGAGTAGGGAGGCGAAGATGGCCGCATGGGGGTTTGTACAGCCTAATAATGAACTCTCGAGGCTGATCCCCGACGTGGCCGTCCATTTGAGGGAGGACCGCCGGCGGGCGCGCGGCTAAGGCATCGCCCCGTCCCCCTCTTCCTCGAGCACCGCGGCGACCTCGGCCTCGCCCCCTCCCTCCTCCTCTTGCGGTGGGCTCCTCTATCACGGGATCAGGAGAAGGAGGGATGCGCTGTCGAGTAGAAGCCCTCGTCGCCGCTGCTGGAGTGCCGCTGCGCCTTCGTCCTCTCACCATGGCGAGTGGAGGGAGATTGCAAGACGGGAGAAGAGGTGCGAGTGAAAATGCACTGCTCTTCCCCCCTTTTTATAGAAGGACGGAGCGGGGGGCTAGCCTTTCGCGCAGGAAATGGCCGCCCCGTTCCCCCAATGCGGCCTCCCTGCACCTTCTGCAGCACAAAGAATCAAGGCCGACCTTCTGTCCCAACCATCGACGCATGGTTCTCAACCGTGGCTGTCATCCCCGCGCTCTCTGCATCCACCACCTACCACGACCAATGCATGCGGAACACGTGGCAGGTGCGTGCGAGGCGGGGAGCAAGTGGGATGGCAGTTTTCGCCCCGTGATCATGGGGTGTGGGCAATCCACGGGCCACAGTCCAAGTTTTCCGCAGCATTAGGCACGACAAGCGAGAAAACCGGAAACTGGCCCAGAGTCAAGATTAATGAAGAAGCAAAGTAGACTCCAAGAGATCAGCCTCTTCAGCGCCCCTGCCTGTGCACTTATTAGGACCTACCCCGATGACGCCCGGCAGCACGATCGAGGCAGGCCCGGGGGCTTCTGTCGGTGCAACAAACCCTGGGTCTGTTGCCCTGACTATGCACAGGCACGAGAACAAGAATACAACACCAAGGCCGTGTCAAGATACAAGAGACCAAGATCTTCGAAGAACCAGCAGGCAGATTAAGAAGACCAAGACCAAGACAGAGAAGCGAGACACCACCAGGAGAAAAGCCTCCCTTGCCGGGCAGGCGGACCTGGCAAGGACAAGGGCTCCCCCAGAAGAAAGCATTCAAGACGTCCCGGCTGAGCCTGCTGGGACTCACGAGGACGAAGACACCTCACCAAGCCATCTCACCATGACCCACGTCGTTGATCAATGCGGTGTCAAGCCGCAAAGTGACTATGTGGCAGCCATTCACCACATGGCGGCCTCTTTCTATAGGAAATACCTACAGATGACACCCATTCTGCGACGTGTCAAGCAAGCAGGCATGGAGCTGGCAAGACGAGCCCGGCAAGGCTTGCCGGGCAAACAACGATGTGACGTTGAGCGGTGCATTTAATGCACTCTGTCAGCCTGCAGAATTAGGTATGATAGCATTGTAGGCTATCTTATCAGTGCATAAGGACCGTCGGCGTCCTGTGACCGGGGGTGCCCAGACTTGCATGCCTGCGGCCCATGGTGTGGCTCCATCGACGGCCTGGTATGGCCTAGCTTCAGCAACAACAACTCAAGACCCTCGCGAGGGGACAAGCCTCGCGAGGTGGAGGACACCAAGACCTCCACGAGGGGCGGCCTCCCCAGGCTGGCTCCCGAGGAGCGGAGATATCAATGCAAGCTGCACCTCGCGAGGTTCACCTGACGTGAGCCATGACGACCAAGACTAGGCGGGCGCCAGCGGGCGCAGTGTACCATTTTCCTCTTTGGTGCCAAGGAGGCAATCGCAGGCGCGGAGTCCCGAGGAATCAAGCAAAGGTTTCCATATCGGTGCAACAAGACCAGGACCGCCAGGACGGCAGGACGGAGGTCATCGCGGAGCCCACTACAGTGTCACCGCCAGAGGCTTTTGCAGGCGAGACTACTTTTGTCAGGATAACTTGTACTAGTTGTCTCCCTTCGAGTTTGGCCGTTGTGGGATCCCTTCCCGCCTATATTTGGGAAGAGGACCAAGGCCACTATAAATAGGACTTAGCCACCCCCATAGGGGGCACCTTCACCTTCACCTTAACCTTAACCTGGACCTTGACCTTAAGCTAGAGTGGGATCAGATCCATTCCACCCTCACCACCTCACCAGCTCATCGAGCTCAAGAACACCTCACCTCCTGAGGTTGTTCCACCTCTATACTAGTTCATCCTCAGCCCTCCGAGGCAATCCACCACAAAGCTGGAGTAGGGTATTACACCGCAAGGTGGCTCGAACTAGGATAAACTGTTGTGTCTCTTGTCCCTTGGGTTCATCGAGCTAGGCCGTGGAATCATTGAGAAGGTAGCCTGGGGAGGGAGAGTTCTTGCACGCACCCTAGAGTTCGAACCTCTCAAGAGTCTACGGAACCCCGAATCCGACATTTGGCGCGCCAGGTAGGGGTGCGTCGGAGCCTTTCTCCCATCGGTCGACCCGTCGCTGCTCCACCGCTTCCATGGCTGACGCCCGTCGAGCCCGTGCTGAGCATCAGGCCGCCCTCGCCGCTAGCGTCGCCCAAACAGCGCCCGTCGGCGGGCCTCCCTGCCGTTCTCCATCGCCTGCTGCTAACGTCGCCATCGGCCCGGCGGGGCACGAGCAGCATGCTTCGTCACTACACCCCTCCGTGCGGCATGATGGGCGCATGGCCACTCCGTCGCTGACTCTGGCTGGTTCGTCGTCTCACGCTCGTCACGGGCCGGCGGATGCGCAAGCTGCGTTGCTCATGACGCGCGAGCTCTTGCGCTACCACCCCGCCGATGACTTCTACGAGGACTGGCTCGAGCGCATCGCCGAGCTTGTCAGTGCTGCAGGGGGCTTGCCTACGCCTTCTCTCTCGCTGCCTCGCCCGCCACCTGCCGCGGGCGACGTAGCCCATGGAGCGCCTCCACCACCTCCCCGTCAAGATGTCGCCCTCGCACCAAGGCGCATGGCCCCACGGCGTGACCCGCTGCGCAGGGCGCCCGCGCGTGAAGAAGCAAGCTGCCAGGAGGTCCAGCGGCCGCAAGAAGATGCTCCTGGACTCCCAGCACCCCCATGCCAAGACCGCACGCCGCCTTTGGTGGTGGCGCGTGAGCGCCAAGATCAAGCTCCACCTCCACGTCGGGCTCCCGTAACCACCGCGGGCTGCCGAGCCTTCACTCCCGAGCTACGCAGCGTCGTCCGGCCAGGAAAGTTCAAGCCCGACCTGCCTCCACGCTACGACGGCACCCCCGACCCTGCTGAGTTCCTGCAACTCTACGAGCTGAGCATCGAGGCGGCCAACGGCGACGAGAAGGTCATGGCGAACTGGTTCCCCATGGCTCTCAAGGATGGCGCGCGCTCATGGCTCCTGAACCTACCCGCAGGATCGATCTCCTCCTGGGGCGAGATGCGTGAGCGTTTCATCGCCAACTTCCAGGGCACCCGCGACCGCCCACCTGCCGCGGGCGACCTGCGACGCATCAAGCAGCAGCTAGGGGAAACCCTGCAGAAGTACATCCAGCGCTTCAACAGCGTCCGTCTCAAGATCCCCAAGGTGTCGGACGAGGCCATCATCTCAGCATTCTCTGATGGCGTCCGCGATGTCAAGATGAAGGAGGAGCTCGCCATACACGAAGACCTGTGCATGGCTCTGGAGATGTTCAACATGGCGACCAAGTGCGCGAGAGCTGAGGAGGGATGCCTCTCCCTCCTCGAGCTCCCAGCGGCCGACCCAGAAGACAAGAAGGCCAAGGCCAAGGACGTGAAACGCAAGGGGGCGGCCGTGCTTGCGGCTGAACCAGAGATGAAGCGCGGCAGCGACCACCCAGAGTCATCCAAGGGCAGCCGTCCGTTCTGCGTCTTCCACAATGTACACAACCACAACACCAAAGACTGCCATGAGCTCAGGGCCATCCGCGACGGGCACCTCGGTCGACGCCCCGAGCGCAATGATCGAGGCTATGGCCACGGAGGAGGCCAAGGCGGAGGACGCTGGGACGACCGCGGGCCTCGCCAGGAGTGGCGTGACCAGCCTCGTGAGGACCGCTGGCAGGGCCAGCCTCGCGAGGGCGCCTGGAGAGATCAGCCTCGTGAGGACCATCCTCAGGGCAACGCCGGCCTCCCTCCACTGCCACCGCCACCAAGAAGGAACGACGACCACCACCAGGATGAGGGGGCTGGGAGCTTCCAGGAGCCTCACGCCGTCGCTTGCATCCTGGGCGGTGCTCAGGCCCCAGCCTCCCAGCGCATCTTCAAGCAGTTCGCCAGTGAGGTGAACGCGGCTCTCCCCAGGCTCGAGGCCACACGCCCGCTCAGATGGTCCAAGTGCATCATCACCTTCAGCTCGTCAGACCAGCTCAAGTGCGCGGCAACCGCCGGCGCCCTCCCGATGCTTTGCTCTCCCGTCATCAGCAATGTCCTCGTCACCAAGACCCTCATTGATGGCAGTGCGGGGCTCAATGTCCTTTCCATCGAAACGTTCGATCGCCTCCAAGTGCCCTATGATCAGCTGCAGCCCACCAAGCCCTTCTCAGGAGTGACCGACGGCTCCACCACCCTGATAGGGCAGATCCGCCTCCCTGTCACCTTCGGCCAGTGCGACAACTACCGCACCGAGCTCGTCGACTTCGACGTCGCCCACATCCGTCTTCTGTACAATGCCATCCTTGGGTACCCAGCCTTGGCCAAGTTCATGGTGGTGACTCATCATGGCTACAATGTCCTCAAGATGCCAGGGAACCGCGACATCATCATGATCGCCTGCGAGGAAAAGGACGCGGTGTGCTCTCTCGAGCGCGTCTACCAGGCCGCGGCGGTTGAGGACCCAGACAACGAAGGCACAATCTACCCTCCTGAGGCTATCCCCAAGAAGAAGAAACAGTTGCTCCGCCAAGAGCCTTAGGAGAACAGTGTCTCCACTGGCACCACCTCAGTACCAGCGCCCTCGGATGGGGCGCCCCCCTCTCTCGCATAGGAAGGCGCGCTCGGCGCCCCTCTCAGGCTGGGCTCGGAGACTCTCCTCTGGAAGGCCTCTAAACTAGCCAATGTCACAAGGGAGGCGCTCGGGCACCACGTGGAGGCGTGCTTCAGCGCGCGCTTCCGCCAAGAGGGCACAAGGCACAAGGTGCCTGGTGCTCAGGAGTTCGTCATCAAGGCAACCGAGGAGCTTCAAGAGGCAAGAGCCATGCGCGGCGACCGCCGCCCGCCACCTGGCTCGGCTCCTTGTCCTGGCGAGGACAGTGAGCTGCGCGTCTGCATCGACTACCTCGGGCTCAACAGGGTTGCGTCTCAGGAGCATTTCTGGCCATTGCATGTTGGTCGGTGCGAGGGCCCCCCTCATAGCTACGTTCGCATGCCATACGGCCTGCCGAATGCGGCTGTCACCTTCTAGTGCCACCTGCGGCTCGTCCTGGCGGCTCAGGAGACCAGGCACCAGGCCGTCCTGGTGGAAATTTCGATGGTTCTCCGCGAGCCCCCTGAGCCTCTAGAGCCTCCCGAGGTTCAGGACCCAGGCGACTCATGAGGAGCGACTTCTTCAGCACACATCTTCAGCTACTCTAACATCTCTTCAGCAACGGTACCAGGTGACATTTTCCAGTTTATTCAGTTGGGGCGCCCCTCGGGCAGCATTATTCCCAGATCGCGTGGGCATGTCCCTGCGACATGTATCCTTTTGCATCTTGATTCACTCCGTTGGAGGCGCCCCTCGGGCTGCATCATCCCCAACCCGCGTGGGTCCATCCCTGTGGCATGTATCACTTTGCATCTATCAGAACTAGCCTTATTCTTGCCATCAGTCACTTTATGATTATCATCTGCCTGTCTAGTACTTCGTTGCCATGAACGTCGTACGCCCTTGCAAGCCCACCCACGACCGCCTCACAATTAAGGGCTGGCACGGCGTCTGTGCTTGGGTCCGTCCCTGCAGCGTCGCTAAACCCAAGAGACTGAGCTCTGGCTCACGGGCCAGCTCCCGTGTACGTCACCTCCCTTGGTCCTTGGTGCCTTGTCCTCGCATGAGCTAATCGCAGGCGGATGAGTGAGGGCGCGCGACACGGTGCCTCGTCACCACGGGAGCCGTGCGCCGGTTGTCTTTCTTCAGGACATCCGCATGAGAAGACTGGGCACGGCGTTTGTGCTTGGGTCCGTCCATGCAGCGTCGATAAACCCAACGGTTGAGCTGTATCTGGCGGGCCGGCCCCGTTCACGTCACCTCCTAGGGCCGTTGGTACTTGGCCTTCTCATGTGGTAACCTCAGGAGATTCACTCGGCGCAGGTTGCCTAACCATCTCGCAGGATCATTACAAGTGCTCTCAATCAAGACCAGGTGCAACCCGCCTTGAGGTAGGGCCCCGTGAGTCCCGCGCTAGCTCACGGGTGCCCAGACACACCTCCTCTAGCCCTGCTGTGCAAGCCACGTGTCAGGGCGGGGCTATACACGCCCGGGGGGCTCTCCTCAGAGGGAGCCCCCTCCCACGTACCAGTGGAAGCACCATGCTCCGCGCTGGCAGTTGACACGATCGAGGAGCGGCTATGCCCGTGCAAGAACGGTAGCGCCATGCTCCGCGCTGGTGATAAAGAACTGAGGGTGGCCTCACGGCCGCAGTAACCTCAGGAGCCACCAGGCTCGGTGCTTAACCTCACCGCGCTGCTTTCCCCTGGGAGAGTAGCGCGAGGGGGCTGGGCACGGGGGCTATGCTCAGGTCACGCCTGGCGTAAGCCACCTCGCCAGGTCCCTCGGACCTGGTCTTCGTGCAACCCTCCCGAGCGAGCGCCCGGCGAGGACAGGTACGAGGTCTGTTTGTACGTCAAGGGGGACCCTTGGGCATCGCGACCCAAGGGCCCAACTGGTCACGTTGCCCCTCACCCCTTGGTCTCGTCCTGGTGATCCGGACGACCCAATGGTGGCTGAGGTACGCGCGGGGCTGGGCCCGGCCGACGCGGAACGCTAAGGCCTAATCTCACGTCTCCTTCCCGAGGGCTGTTTGTACGTCAAGGGGGACCCTTGGGTATCACGACCCAAGGGCCTAACTGGTCACGTAGCCCCTCACCCCTTTGTCTCATCCTGGCGATCCAGACGACCCAATGGTGGCTGAGGTATGCGTGGGGCCGGGCCCTGCCGACGCAGAACACTAAAGCAAACGGGAAGGAAATCACAAAATCCTAGCAAATTATTACAAGACATATTGTTTCTCCAAAATACCAAACATGAGTTCTTACGCCTCCGCGAGGCACGGTTCATATTGCAGGAAATAAAATGGAGCGAGCACCACCATCCGGCAAGGAACTTCTGCAGCAGGGCCTCCACCTGGCCCTTCACGGCTTCGGCAATGGCGATGTAGCGATCTGGGTCCACAGGCTCAAGCATGGCACCGAGGTCGAAGTTGGGGTTGCGAAGACGGAGGTGGTAGAAGACGCGTGTCACGGCCGAGGTGGAAAGCACGCGGGCCTCCCCTTCCACCACGGGGCCAAATCCAACGACAACGCCCTCGAGCGCCGTGACAAGCTTGGGAAGCAGCTCAGCGGGGCCCTCCTCTGAGGTCACCAGCGGCTCCTTCAACTCGCTCCCGTAGAGGTCCTGCAGTGCCTTGCGGGACCTCTATTCGAGGGAGTCGAAGGCAGCGCGCCCCACGACGGCTGCCTCCTCAGCCTTGGCAAGGAGCCTCTCCCTGGCCTCCAGCTGGGCCTTCTCCGCCTCCACCTCCTCCTTCAACTTCTCCAGGCGGCCGCGCTCTATGGCCTGTTCCCGGGCCGCCCGCTCCAGCTCGGCATCACGATCAGCAACTGCAGCTTTCTGGGCCTTCAGCCCCTCCTCCTGCACCTTGTGCTAACGGGCCTCGGTGGCCTGCTCATCGCGGAGAGTACTCAGCTCGGCCTCCGCCGCTCGGCAGCGCTCCTCGGCGGCCTTGGCGTCCTTCACCGCCGTGTCGCAGGCGGCCGCTGCCAAGCCGGCTGCCTTCTCACCTTCCTCCGAGGCCGTCACGGCTTGGTGCCAGGCCGTCCTGATGGATGCGTCGGCTCGAAGCCACCACGAGACCAGCTCCAGGTGCCCTGATGCCAGGCGCCGGTCGGCACCTTGAAGGTCGACGCGAAGCTGGTTCAGCGCGGAAAGAGCCTCCTCCAGAGCACCGCGGCAAGACGGCGAGGCAAGAAGGACCGCCATATCGGTTTCCATATCGGTGCAACAAGACCAGGATCGCTAGGACGGCAGGACGGAGGTCATCGCAGAGCCCACTGCAACGTCACCGCCAGAGGCTTTTGCAGGCGAAGACTACTTTTGTCAGGATAACTTGTACTAGTTGTCTCCCTTCGAATTTGGCCATTGTGGGATCCCTTCCCACCTATATTTGGGAAGAGGACCAAGGCCACTATAAATAGGACTTAGCCACCACCATAGGAGGCACCTTCACCTTCACCTTAACCTTAACCTGGACCTTGACCTTAAGCTGGAGCGGGATCAGATCCACTCCACCCTCACCACCTCACCAGCTCATCAAGCTCAAGAACACCTCACCTCTTGAGGTCGTTCCACCTCTGTACTAGTTCATCCTCAGCCCTCCGAGGCAATCCACCACAAAGCTGGAGTAGGGTATTACACCGCAAGGTGGCTCGAACCAGGATAAACTGCTGTGTCTCTTGTCCCTTGGGTTCGTCGAGCTAGGCTATGGAATCGTTGAGCAGGCAGACTGGGAAGGGAGAGTTCTTTGCACGCACCCCAGAGTTCAAACCTCTCAAGGGTCTGCGGAACCCCAAATCCGACAATGACTGTTTTGCCACTGTGGTGACCCCTTAACCTATAAAAGGAGGCCCATGGCAACCGTAGCAGGGATTGGAAAGTTGAACACCCCCATGCTCGTACGCTTGTAGTCACTGCCTTCCCAGGGCGAGCCTGCCGGGCAAGTGTACTACGCTCCACCACCAATTTTCCACCATCAATCCACCAAAGCAGGAGTAGGGTTTTACGCCTCGCGGCGGCCCGAACCTAGGTAAAATTGCCCGTGTGATCTCTGTCGTGCTGCCCCACGTTCTTCTGCTCTTTGTGCAACGCGACATCCCCCTGCCGAACCAGCAAGGGGCCCCTTGGCCCCATAGGTGGCCGTGGTTTCCAACGACATATGGCGGCCGGAGGCAGGCGCCTGCGACCCATCGATGATGCATGTGACC
Organism: Thinopyrum elongatum; assembly: GCA_011799875.1. Classification (NCBI taxonomy): domain Eukaryota; kingdom Viridiplantae; phylum Streptophyta; class Magnoliopsida; order Poales; family Poaceae; genus Thinopyrum; species Thinopyrum elongatum. The sequence continues at coordinate 393,385,240 of CM022303.1, forward strand.
GCATGGGGCGTCGAAGCCGCGAAGCGTGCGACGAACTGGTCGCAGAGCTCCTCCCAAAAGGAGATCGAAGCATGTGGGAGGTTGTGGAGCCAGGACCGAGGGGCCTCCGTGAGGTCCAGGGGGAGCCAATTTGCCATGGCCTTGTCGTTGCCGCCCGCCATCTCAATGGCCTGCGCGTACAACCGGAGGAACTCCTCAGGGTCTGCCGCACCATCATACCGCAGGGGCAGCGCCGGCCGGAACCTCTCCGGCCACTGCACCCGCTGCAGGCTGGGAGTGAAAGCCGGATGGCCTGCAACGCCCCCGTAGGCACCCAGCGGCCAGGTCGGTGGGACGGCACCTGCCATGGGAACCACGAGGCGAGGGTGGAGCGCGGTTGGCGAGGAGGCGGAGCTTCGACACGCCCCTACCTGGCGCGCCAAATGTCGGATTCAGGGCTCAGCAGACCCAAGAAGGTTCTAACTCTGGGGCTTGTGCGAAGTTCTCAACCTCTCAAGCCTCGAGCTTGTCGCCCTATAGCCTAGCCTCGCCGGATACATGCTCGAGCGGGGAAGAAGATGGACACGGCAGTTTACCCAGGTTCGGGCCACCTTGCGGTGTAAAACCCTACTCCTGCTTTGTGGTGGATTGGCCTCACGAGGAGGTTGAGGATGAACTAATACAGTGGATGAGCTGGCTCGTAAGGGCTCGGTGGTGAGAATGAGTCGACCCCTTCTACGGTGGTGGTCAACCTATATTTATAGTGACCTCGGTCCTCTTCCTTGGAAACTTAGGCAGGAAGGGATTCCACAACGGCCAATTCGAAAGGGGACAAGAGGTACATCCTATCCTGACAAAAGGTGGTCTTCTCCTGCAAAGCTTTTGGCCGTGATGCAGCAGTGGGCTCGGCGATGACATCCGTCCTGCCGAGCTCTTGGTCTTGGTCTCGTTGCACCGGAATGGAAACCTTTGGGGGATTCCTTGGGAACCCACGTCTTTCCTTGCTCCCTTAGCACCGAAAAGGAAACGGTCTCCTCTGCGCCGTTGGCGCCCGCCTGGCCTTGGTCATCATGGCTCACATCATCGCAGCCTCGTGAGGCTAGGTACCTGCATAGAAATCTCCGCTCTTCGGGAGGCCGCCTTGGGAGGCCGCTCCCTCTGGAGGTCTTGGTGTCATCCGCCCCGCGAGGCCGGGGGGCCCTTGCGAGTGTCTTGTCTTGAAGGTCTTGCCGCTAGGCCGTACCAGGCCATCGAGGAAGCCACGCCGTGGGCCACACGTAGGAAAGTCTGGGTACCCTGGTTACCAGAACACCGACAGGGCCAATGGGACTGGGATACCCAGGCCCTTCTGCTTGCGGCCCACTGCACGACGCCACCAGAAGGCCCAAGGCTGGCCCACTGCTAGTGCTTCACAAGAAGGACCCTCGCGAGGGCCTCACCTCATGAGGCATGCGTCATCAAGTGTCATTGAGGGCATCGTGAGGCCCTCTCGTGAGGCGGATTCCCGAGGCCGTCTCCTGAGGCCCTTCGCGGAGGCGCATGAATCAAGGACCAGGCAGCAGAGCCGCGTGGCCCGGTGTCTTCACGTGGGTGACGCGCGTGGCGACGAGCGAAGCCAGAAGGACGCCAGCGGGCGCAGGTATGGAGGCTTTCCACTTTTGTGCTATGGGAGCATGGACGGTGTGATGGTTCCCAAAGCAATCCCTAAAGGTTGCCATTGTGGTGCAAGAAGACCAGGACGGCGGGCTCGCCAGGATGAAGGTCACCATCGAGCCGATCGGCGCCTCATGGAAGGAGGCTTTTGCAGGCGAAGACCACCTTTAGTCAGGATAGGCTGCAACCCTATCCCCTTTGAACTGGCCGTTGTGGCAACCCTTCCCACCTTGTGTTTTCGGGGGAAGAGGACCAAGGCCAGTATAAGTAGAGGCTGGGCGCCACCGTAGAGGGGATAAATTCCTGAACCCCCCGAGGTCGCTCACTTTCCCTTGTACTCTGATACTCTCCCTCCCTCGCGAGGCAATCCAACCGCAAAGCAGGAGTAGGGTATTACACCGCGAGGTGGCTCGAACCTGGGTAAACTGTCGTGTCCATTGTTCTTCTTCTCTAGCTCGAGCACGCCAGAGCATTGCCGTGAGGTAGTGGGTCACAAGACAGGGCTTAGCAAATGTAGCACGCACACCCGAGAGTTTGAACCTTTCTTGGGTCCCCGTAGCCCCGTTTCTGACAGTGTTCTATCTGGCAAACTCCTCGGGTTCTTTGTGTCTCAACATGGAATAGAAGCAAATCCCGACAAGATCAAGGCTATCGAGCAAATTCAAGCGCCCAAGACTGTCAAGGATGTGCGGCGTCTTGTTGGCTGCATTGCTGCTTTGAGTAGGTTCATTTCAAGATCTGATGAGCGCGGCCTGCCATTTTTCAAGATATTGAAAAAGGCAAGTCCAGTAAAATGGACTGCGCAAGCAGAGGCTGCGCTGCAAGATCTAAAAAGATACCTATCCTCTGTGCCAACCTTAGTTGCTCCTAGGTCACAGGAGCCGTTGTTGCTATATTTAGCGGCAATGAATCATGTGGTCAGTGCCGCTCTAGTTGCATAGAAGGAAGCTAGTGATGAGGAAACAGTGACAGCAAGCCCGTCCCATGACAAGGTAGAATCCAATGCCGACAAGTCAGGGATAGTACAAGCAGAAGAAGTTAATCAGCAGATAGTGCCAAAGAAGAAGTGGTGCAGCGACCGGTATACTTTGTTAGTTCTCTTCTACAGGGGGCTAGGTCAATGTATTCTTGTGTGCAGAAGCTGCTTTTTGGCCTCCTCATGGCCTCAAGGAAGTTGCGCCATTACTTCCAAGCACACAAGATCACCGTTGTCACTCGCTTCCCGTTGCAGCGTATCCTGAGGAATCCAGAGGCAACCGGCAGGACAGTGGAGTGGGCGCTGGAGTTGTCAAGTTTTGCGCTCAAATTTGAGAGCACTTCAACTGTTCAGAGCAGAGCCTTGGCGGAATTCATTGCAGAATGGACGCCAACACAAGATGAAGAAATCCCAGAATCAACTCTCCCCGGCAAAGAAACTAAGAAGGAATGGATCATGTACTTTGATGGTGCCTTCTCGCTGTGAGGCGCCGGTGTTGGAGTTCTGTTTGTCGCAACCACCGGAGAACACCTCAAGTATGTGATTCAAATTCACTTTCCTAGGGAGAAGGCAACCAAGAACACTGCAGAGTATGAAGGGCTCCTTGCCGGCCTTAGAATTGCAGTAGAGTTGGGAATCAGAAAGCTGATCGTTCATAGAGATTCACAGCTTGTTGTGAAGTAGGTGAACAAGGATTATCAGAGCTCTTTGATGGAAGCATAAGTTGATGAAGTAAGGAAATTGGAGGAACAAATTGACGGGTTGCAAACAGAGCATATCCGCCGCACGGAGAATAGCATTGCTAACCACCTGTCAAAGTGTGCTCCCCAAAAGCTGCATGTGGAACCAGGGACTTTTGTACTCCATCTGAACCAACCATCCGTCATTCTATCAACGCAGGCCAATAAGAGAAGAAAGTTAAGCACTGCGAAGTATTTTCCAGAAGAGCTTCCTGAAGCCGCGAGTAAAAATGGTGCCGAGAACAATTATGCACCTGCCGGTGAGCAGTGGCTTCATGCAGAATCTTAGGTTCTTGTTGTCGAGGTTAGCGCTCCCGCGGTCGTAGAAATGCCATTTATCCTTGTGGTCAAGCCACAAGCTCCGACATGGGAGCAACATGATGACCCACAAGTATAGGGGATCAATCATAGTCCTTTCGATAAGTAAGAGCATCGAACCCAACGAGGAGTAGAAGGAAATGGCAAGTGGTTTTCAGCAAGGAAATTTCTGCAAGCACTGAAATTGTCGGTAACAGGTAGTTTGATAGCAAGATAATTTGTAATGAGCAAGTAACAGTAATGGTAAATAAAGTGTAGCAATGTAGCCCAATCCTTTTGTGGCAAAGGATAGGCCAAAACGGTCTCTTATAATAAGCAAAGCGTTCTTGAGGGCACACGTGAATTTCATCTAGTCACTTTCATCATGTTGGTTTGATTCGCGTTCGCTACTTTGATAATTTGATATGTGGGTGGACCAGTGATTGGGTGCTGTTCTTACTTGAACAAACCTCCCACTTATGATTAACCCCCTCGCAAGCATCCGCAACTACGAGAAAAGTATTAAGATAAAATCTAACCATAGCATTAAACATATGGATCCAAATCGGTCCCTTACGGAATAGCGCATAAACTAGGGTTTAAGCTTTTGTCACTCTAGCAACCCATCATCTAATAACTACTCCACAATGCATTCCCTTAGGCCCAAATATGGTGAAGTGCCATGTAGTCGACGTTCACATGACACCACTAAGGGAATCACAACATACATATCATCAAAATATCGAACACATATCAAATTCACATGATTACTTGCAACATGACTTCTCCCGTGACCTCAAGAACAAAAGTAACTACTCACAAATGATATTCATGCTCAAGATTAGAGGGGTATGAAATAGCATAATGGATCTGAACATATAATCTTCCACCAAATAAACCATATAGTAATCAACTACAAGATGTAATCAACACTACTAGTCACCCACAAGTACCAATCTGAGGTTCCGATACAAATATTGAACACAAGAGATGAACTAGGGTTTGAGATGAGATGGTGTTGTTGAAGATGTTGCTGGAGATTGGCCTCCCAAAGATGAGAGGGTTATTGGTGACGATGATGGCTTCGATTTCCCCCTCCGGGAGGGAAGTCACTCGGCGGAATCGCTCCGCCGGACGGCAAAAGTGCTCCTGCCCAAGTTCCACCTTGAGGCGGTGGCGCTTCATCCCGAAAGTCTTCTTCTTCTTTTTTCTAGGTCAAAGGACCTTATGTACCAGAAGATGGGCAATGGAGGTGGGCCGGGTTGGCCACAACCCACCAGGGCGCGCCCTGGTGTCTTGTGGTCATCAGGTGGCCCCCTCCGGTAGTTATTTGCTCCAGTATTTTTTATATATTCCAAAATAATGCTCCATGAAGTTTCAGCTTATTTGGAGATGTGCAGAATATGTGTCTCTGATGTAGCTTTTTCAGGTCCAGAATACTAGCTGTCGGTATTCTCCCTCTTTGTGTAAACCTTGCATTTTATGAGAGAAAAGGCATTAGAATTACTCCATAAAGCATTATTATGCATAAAAATTATAAATAACAGTAGGAAAACATGATGCAAAATGGACGTATCAACTCCCCCAAGCTTAGACCTCGCTTGTTCTCAAGCGAAAGCCGATATCGAAAAACATGTCCACATGGTTTGAGAGAGAGGTGTCGATAAAAACAAAATACGGACAGAGTAGCATCATGCTGATTATCATAACAACAAAAAACTTTATCACATAACTTCTCATGAACAAGTAACAATTCATCACAACATCGAAGTAAAAAGCATAAACTCTATTGAAAGCCAACAAACTATGTTCTTAGTCAACTTTGCAACTACAATTCATCATATTTTCAGGAAGTGTCTCGTATCGGAGCCTCTTGGCAAGTCCACATACTCAACCATCATTTAATCTTCTATGATTGCTAACACTCACAGCATATCCATGAGCAAAAAGTTTCAACCGGACACATAGAAAGATAGGGGCTTATAGTTTCGCCTCCCAATGTATTCACCTCAAGGGTGATGTCAACAATAATAACTCATGCTCACTCATATCCAACTGGATATATGTGCCTAGATCTTTCCTCGCCACAGGATGCTTGCAAAAAGAGAAAATAAAAAGGAATAGGGAAGAATACATTGACTCTTGTATACAAGTAAATACATAAAAGTAAAAGATAGGCCCTTCGCAGAGGGAAGCAGAGGTTGTCATGCGCTTTTTGGTTTGTATGCACAGTTGCTTAATGCAAAAGAATCTCATGTTATATTGCCCCTTATGATAGCAACCTTTATTATGCAGTCCATCGCTTTTATTACTTTGCCATCACAAATTCTTACAACGCTCAATTTTCTCTTACATTAAATGATCAAACACATTTAGAAGCAATTTTTATTGCCGTATTGCACCGATGACAACTTACTTGAAGGATCTTACTCAATCCATAGGTAGGTATGGTGGACTCTCAAAACATGAGTTTGGGTTTAGGGTTTTTGGATGCACAAGTAGTATCTCTACTTAGTGCGGAATTTTGGCTAGTAAAGATATTGAGCAAGCACCACATGTTGAAGGATCTATGAAAATATAAGTTCTATGTGAATATGAACAAACATAAATCATTATATTGTCTTCCTTGTCCAACGTCAACAATTTTGACATATAATAATTAATGGGGGCTCACAATCGTAAAACATGTCCAAGATAGTGTATTTGCATGTGAATCTTCTCTTCCCTTATTAATTCTTTCATGAGTTGCATCATTGACCAATGCTATGTTTGTCAATTTGCAATAAATTTCACCACTTATACTTTTCCTTATGTGATGTCATTACTTACCATAAGATTAGCATATGATCCTTTTCATTTATTTCCTTTATTTTGATCGAAACATAAAAGTAAAGAAGCAAATGTTCAAACTAAACTTCATTATACAACTCTCACTCGATTACATAGATAGATAGATCATGAAACTAGCACTCGAAAATAGATCATACTAAACTTTTATTCAACTAGATCACGAAGTAACTAAGGATCGAACTAAAATTGGTAAAGATAATAAAAGTGATGGTGATACGATACCGGGGCACCTCCCCCAAGCTTGGCAAAAGCCAAGGGGAGTGCCCATACCCGTGTACTCAAGTCTCCTTTGGTGGGGAAGATGATGAAGGTGGTGGTGATGATGTAGTAGGTTTGTCCTCCGGCGTCCAAGGCAGGGGCTCACCATGAAAAGATGATGCACGAGTTTCCCGAGTCCTGCAACTGGCAGCTAAACTCATACCTTTAAATCTTGCTTCATACTCAAAAACTTGGTTTTGAAGATCATAGATTTGGGTTTGCAGAAAATTGATTTGCTCGTTGAAGGTGAAGACGATGTTCTTCATGGACCGTCCATCCACCATGTGGTCACGGGTGAATTCCGTGATCATGGAGTGATTGGCGCTAAGTCCACACTCCACCATCCCTTGGCACTTGAAGATGTCTTGTTCCACCGCCTCGAGCCTGGCCTCCAAGCTCCCCGTCCTCTTGGGCCCCTGAACATCCTAGATGTGGAGCACCCCCTCACGCATCTCAATGGCCTGAGGGTGCTTCATCATCTCCGACAAGTATGGGTTGATGACCTTCTCGAAGTACTTGTCCTTGGAGGAGCTTGGTGGAGCCATGGTGATCTAGATCTGACAAGGAAAACTGCACGAAATAAGAACAGAGGATTTTTCTATGATGCGGTGGTCAAATCGTCCGGGGGTATATATAAAGATTTTTTATCTTGGGAAATAAGAAATATGGAAGGAAAGTGGAGTCGGGAAGGTGCCCGAGGGGAGCACAACCCCCCAGGGCACGCCAGGAAGGGCAGGCGCGTCCTGGTGTATCGTGCCCACCTCGGTTGCCTTCCTTGTTGTTTCTTATTTTCCTAATTTTTCTAATATTCCAAAACTGACAGAAAATATTTTTGCGATTTTTTCGGAGTCCGTTTGCTTACCGTATCACATACCTCCTCTTTTTCAGGATTCTTGAGTGTTCTAGAAGGTTTCTTTTATGTGTTCCTCCGGTGTCATGGTTTGGATAATATTGCTTTCAACATTAATAGGCGTACCTAAGATATATTGTTTAATTCTTTGCCCACTGACCACCCTCGAGTTAGTACCTTTGGCATTATTAATCTTGATAGCTCCAGAGCGATCAACTTCTTCGATAATATATGGTCCTTCCCATTTGGAAAGAAGCTTTCTTGCAAAAAAATCTAAAACAAGAGTTGTACAAAAGAACATATTCTCCAACTTTGAATTCCCGCTTTTGGATTCTTTTGTCATGCCATCTTTTAACTTTTTATTTGAATAATTTGGCATTTTCATAAGCTTGGGTTCTCCATTCATCTAGTGAGCTAATATCAAATAACCTCTTTTCACCAGCAAGCTTGAAGTCATAATTGAGTTCTTTAATTGCCCAATATGCTTTATGTTCTAACTCAAGAGGCAAATGACAAGCTTTTCCATAAACCGTTTTATATGGAGACATACCCATAGGATTTTTATAAGCTGTTCTATAGGCCCAAAGTGCATCATCTAGTTTCTTAGACCAATTCTTTCGGGACCTATTGATAGTTTTTGTTATATTAATTTTATTTCTCTATTGCTAAGTTCAACTTGACCACTAGATTGAGGATGGTAGGGTGATGCAATTCTATGGTTAACATCATATTTAGCAAGCATTTTTCGGAAAAGCGCCATGAATAAAGTGTGGACCACCACCAGTCATTAAATATCTAGGGACTCCAAACCTTGGGAAAATAACTTCTTTGAGCATTTTAATGGAAGTTTTATGATCAGCACTACTAGTTGGAATAGCTTCTACCCACTTAGTAACATAATCAACAGCAACCAAATTAAGTGTATACCTATTAGAGGAAGGAAAAGGTCCCATATAATCAAAACCCCAAACATCAAATGGTTGAACAACAAGTGAATAATTCATAGGCATTTCCTAACGCTTACCGATATTACCAATTATTTGACATTCATCACAAGACAAGATAAACTTACGGGCATCCTTGAAAAGGGTAGGCCAATAAAAACCAGATTGCAATACCTTGTGAGCAGTTCCATCTCCCGCATGGTGTCCTCCATAGGCTTCAGTGTGACATTTCCGTAGGATTTGTTCCTGTTCATGCTCAGGTACACAACGTCTAATAATACCATCTACTCCTTTATAAAGATGTGGGTCATCCCAAAAGTAATGTCTTAAATCATAGAAGACTTTTTTTCTTCTTTTGTTGATATGTGAAACTAGGTGGTATATATTTAGCAACAATGTAATTCGCATAGTCAGCATACCAAGGAGTATTATGAGAAACATTTATTGCAGCTAGTTGTTCATCAGGAAAACTATCATCAATAGGTAGTGGGACATCAAGAATATTTTCTAATCTAGACAATTTATCAGCTACGGGGTTCTCAACTCCTTTCCTATCAGTAATATGTAAATCAACAATGTAAGATCTGAATTTATCACAAGCAAACACAACTGGTAAAAATTCTTTTTCAGTAGTAGCTTAATTTCTTTGAGCATTGTCTAGAGTTTTGCTAGCATAATGAATAACATTTAATTTCTTATCAACTCTTTGTCCTAGAACAGCACCAACAACATAATCACTAGCATCACACATAATTTCAAAAGGCAAGTTCCAATCAGGTGGTTGAACAATAGGTGCAGAAGTTGAGGCTTTCTTAAGTGTTTCAAAGGCTTCTATTCAATCATCATAAAAAACAAATGGAACATCCTTTTGTAAAATATTAGTAAGAGGCCTAGAAATTTTAGAAGTCTTTAATGAACCTCCTATAGAAACCAGCATGACCAAGGAAACTACGAATACCTTTAATATCTTTAGGACATGGCATTTTCTCAATTGCATCAACTTTAGCTTTATCCACCTCAATACCTCATTCAGAAATTTTTTGCCCCAAGACAATACCTTCATTAATCATAAAGTGGCACTTCTCCCAATTCAATACAAGATTAGTTTGTTTAGATCTCTGCAAAACTCAATCAAGGTTGCTTAAGCAATCATCAAAAGAAGCTCCGTAAACGGAAAAAATCATCCATGAAAACCTCAATAATCTTTTCACAAAAATCAGAGAATATAGTAGTCATACATCTTTGAAAGGTGGCAAGTGCATTGAATAAACCAAAAGGCATGCATCTATAAGCATAGGTTCCAAAAGGGCAAGTAAAAGTGGTTTTCTCTTTATCAAGTTGTGAAACAGGTATTTGATCAATAAAAGGCAGAGGGTAATGATCTTTTCTAGTAGCTTTATCCCATTTTCTAAAGTCTATTACCATTCTATAGCCATTAACAATTCTTTGTGGGATAAGTTCATTTCTATCATTAGGAACAACAGTAATACCTCCCTTTTTAGGGACACAATGAACAGGGCTTACCCATCTACTATCAGCTATGAGATAGATTATACCTACTTCCAGAAGCTTTAGTATTTCAGTTCTTACCACTTCTTTCATCTTAGGATTCAATCGGCATTGGTGATCAACAATGGGTTTAGCATCAGGTTCCATGTTAATCTTATGCTGACAGAGAGTGGGACTAATGCCCTTAAGATCATCAAGAGTATATCCAATAGCTGCACGATGCTTCTTCAGAATTTTTAATAATTTTTCTTCTTCATGTTCTGAAAGGTTAGAACTAATAATAACATGATATATCTTTTTCTCATCAAGATAAGCATATTTCAAAGTGTCTGGCAATTGTTTTAATTCAAACAGAGGATCACCTTTAGGTGAAGGTGGACCTCCTAAAGTTTCAATAGGCAAATTGTGTTTAAGGAGAGGTTGTTGTTCAAAGAATATTTTATCTATTTCATTTCTTTGACGCAAGTGCATATCATTTTCATCGTCTAGCAAATATTGTTCTAATGGATCAGTAGGAGGCATGGCAATAGAAGCAAGACTAATTATTTCATCTTTATTAGGCGATTCTTCATTACGGGGTTGTCTACTAAACTTGGGGAAATTAAACTCATGAGACACATCACCAAAGCTAACGCTGACCGTTTATTTTTCACAATCTATCTTAGCATTGACAGTGTTCAAGAATGGTCTACCAAAGATAATGGGACAAAAGTCATCTTGTGGGGAACCAAGAACTAGAAAATCAGTAGGGTATTTTATTTTCCCACACAAGACTTCAATATCTCTAACTATCCCAAGTGGTGTGATGGTGTCTCTATTAGCAAGTTTAATAGTAACATTTATGTCTTCTATTTCAGCGGGTGCTATGTCATTCATAATTTCTTGGTATAAAGTAAAAGGAATAGCACTCACACTACACCCAAGTCACATAAACCATGATAGCAATGATCTCTAATTTTAACTGAGACAACAGGTATGCCAACTACAGGTCTATGTTTATCTTTTTCACCAGGTTTGGCAATTCTAGCAGCTTCATCACAGAAGTAAATAACATGCCCATCAACATTTTTGACCAAGAGATCTTTAACCAGAGCAACACTAGGTTCTACTTTAATTTGTTCAGAGGGTTCAGGTGCTTTAATATTACTTTTGCGAACCACAATTGATACCTTAGCATGTTCCTTTATCCTAACAGGAAAAGGTGGTTTTTGAATATAAGCAGTAGGCACAACTGGATTAACATTGTAAATGATAGTTTCATCTTTAGCTATTATCGATTCTTTGATTTCTTCGTTAATAGGGGGGTAATTTTTAAACCACTTCTCCTTAGGGAGATCAACATGAGTAGCAAATGATTCACAAAAAGAGGCCACTATCTCAGAGTCAAGTCCATATTTAGTGCTAAACTTGTGGAAAGCATCGATATTCATAGATTTAACACAATCAAACTCAAGCTTAATACCCGACTCTTTACCTTCGTCAAGTTCCCAATCTTCAGAGTTGTGTTTAATTCTTTCCAAATGATCCCACTTGAATTCAATAGTCTTCATCATAAAAGAACCAGTACAAGAAGTATCGAGCATGGATTGATCATTATGAGAAAGCCGAGCATAAAAATTCTGAATAATAATTTCTCTCGAGATCTCATGATTGGGGAATGAATATAACATTGACTTAAGCCTCCCCCAAGCTATAGCGATACTTTCTCCTTCACGGGGCCAAAAATTATATATATAATTCCGATCACGATGAACTAGATGCATAGGATAATTTTTTTGGTGAAATTCCAATTTCAATCGATTCCAGTTCCAAGATACAATATCATCACATAGCCTATAACATGTCAATGCTTTTCCCTTGAAAGATAAAGGGAAACCTTCTTCTTAGCTTCATCTCCGGGTAAACCTGCAAGCTTAAATAATCCAAAAATTTCATCCACATATATCAAATGCGTATCGGGATGTTCTGTTCCATCTCCTGCATAAGGATTAGCTAGCAGTTGTTCTATCATACCCGAAGGAATTTCATAGCCAATATTTTCAGTAGGTGCAGTAGGTTGAGGGGCAACTCTTTGTGTTTCTGGTCGAGGTGAAGATACCCCGAACAAACCCCTCAAAGGATGGTTTTCCATAGTAACAACTGACAATAAATTTCAGCACGTAATATAATTGTTTCCTTACCGATTTCCACTTACCAAGAGCGCTTCACTCCCCGACAATGGCGCCAGGAAAAAGTCTTGATGACCCACAAGTATAGCAGATCAATCGTAGTCCTTTCGATAAGTAAGAACGTCGAACCCAACGAGGAGCAGACGGAAATGACAAGTGGTTTTCAGCAAGGTAATTTTTACATGCACTGAAATTGTCGGTAATAGGTAGTTTGATAGCAAGATAATTTGTAATGAGCAATTAAAGGTAACGGTAAGTAAAGTGCACCAATGTAGCCCAATCTTTTTGTGGCAAAGGACAGGCCAAAACGGTCTCTCATAATAAGCAAAGCGTTCTTGAGGGCACGCGGGAATTTCATCTAGTCACTTTCATCATGTTGGTTTGGTTCGCGTTCGCTACTTTGATAATTTGATATGTGGGTGCACCGGTGCTTGGGGGCTGTTCTTACTTGAACAAACCTCCCACTTATGATTAACCCACTACGAGAAAAGTATTAAGATAAAATCTAACCATAGATTAAACATATGGATCCAAATCGGTCCCTTACGGAATAGCGCATAAACTAGGGTTTAAGCTTCTGTCACTCTAGCAACCCATCATCTAATAACTATTCCACAATGCATTCCCTTAGGCCCAAAGATGGTGAACTACCATGTAGTCGATGTTCACATGACTCCACTAAGGGAATCACAACATACATATCATCAAAATATCGAACACATATCAACTTCACACGATTACTTGCAACATGACTTCTCCCGTGACCTCAAGAACAAAAGTAACTACTCACAAATTATATTCATGCTCAAGATCAGAGAGGTATTAAATAGCATAATGGATCTGAACATATAATCTTCCACCAAATAAACCATATAGTAATCAACTACAAGATGTAATCAACACTACTAGTCACCCACAGGTACCAATCTGAGGTTCCGGTACAAAGATTGAACACAAGAGATGAACTAGGGTTTGAGATGAGATGGTGCTATTGAACATGTTGATGAAGATTGGCCTCCCAAAGATGAGAGGGTTGTTGGTGATGACGATGGCTTCGATTTCCCCCTCCGGGAGGGAAGTTCCCCTGGCGGAATCGCTCCGTCGGAGGGCAAAAGTGCTCCTGCCCAAGTTCCGCCTCGAGACGGCGACGCTTTGTCCCTAAAGTGTTCTTATTTTTTTCTAGATCAAAAGACCTTATGTAACAGAAGATGGGCACCGGAGGTGGGCTGGGCTGGCCACAACCCACAAGGGCGCGCCTGGGGGGCCTGGCACGCCCTGGTGTCTTGTGGTCACCAGGTGGCCCCCATCCGGTAGTTATTTGCTCCAATATTTTTTATATATTCCAAAATAATTCTCCATGAAGATTCAGCTTATTTGGAGATGTGCAGAATAGGTGTATCTGACGTAGCTTTTTCAGGTCCAGAATTCCAGCTGTGGGTATTCTCCCTCTTTGTGTAAACCTTGCATTTTATGAGAGAAAAGGCATTAGAATTACTCCATAAAGCATTATTATGCATAAAAACATTATAAATAACAGTAGGAAAACATGATGCAAAATGGGCGTATCACAACACATAGTTCAATTTCTCCAAACAGGAGAGCTTCCCGTTGAACAAGAGCAATCTAAGAAACTAGGCCATCAATCAAGTATGTATCATTTTATGGATAACACTTTGTGCAGAAAGAGACCGAATGGGGTGAAATTAAAGTGCATTTGCCAGGAAGATGGACTCAAGTTGTTGGCAGAGATACATGGAGGCAAATGTGGCACTCACATAGGATCAAGAGCCCTTGTCGGCAAAGCCTTCGACAATGTTTTTATTGGCCCACTGCCCTCCAGGAAGCAACTGAGCTAGTAACAAGATGTGAAGCATGCCAGTTGCATTCGAAGAATATATATCAACCAGCACAAGCTCTTCAAACAATCCCTCTCTCCTGGCCTTTTTCGGTCTGGGGGCTCGACATCTTGGCCCCTTTCCCCATGCTACCAGGGGCTTTGAGTTCTTGTACGTTACCATCGAGAAGTTCACAAAGTGGCCTGAAGTGGAACCGGTGAGAAAGGTGACTGTGCAATCAGCCATCAAGTTCTTCAAAGGAATAGTTTGCCATATTGTGGTTCGAAATAGAGTCATCACCGACAACAGCACACAGTTCACGAGCCGCACCTTCATGCAGTACATCCAGAGCCTTGGGAGCAAGGTTTGCTTTGCATCTGTTGCTCATCCTAGAAGCAATGACAAGCAGAAAGGACGAATGTTGAAGTGTTGCGTGGCCTCAAGACAAGAACCTTTGATAGGATGCACAAATGCGGAAGACGCTGGATTGATGAGTTGCTGGCAGTTCTTTGGTCACTCAGAATGACAACAAATCGAGCTACCGGCCAAACACCCTTCTCCCTAGTTTATGGTGCAGAAGCGGTGCTCCCCACGGAACTCATATACGGGTCACCTCGAGTGCTTGCCTACGACGAGGTAGAGCAAGAGCAATTGTGGCAAGATGATGATGTGCTCCTCGAGGAAGATTGTCTTCGGGCAGCTGTGCAAGTTGCATGCTACCAGCAAGCCTTGCGCCACTATCATAGCCACAAGGTTCATGCCCGAAGCCTTGAGGAAGGCGACCTTCTTCTTCGGCGTGTTCAATCCGCCAAAGGATCAAACAAGTTGACACCAAAGTGGGAAGGCCTTATTGGGTAGTACAAGTCACCAAACCTGGCGCAGTCCGTCTGGAGACCAAAGATGGCATTCGTGTGCAAAACTCTAGAATAGCAAGCATCTTTGCAAGTTCTACCCATGAGGCGCAGTTGCCGGGCCTTGTCCCTGCAACCCCTTTTGTACAATCTTTGTCTCTAAGACTTGTAACCCTTTGTACAAAGCCAGGCACAAACCCTGTGCGTATGTGAATAAAGCTAAGTGTTTCACAACTTTTTATGCATATTTGCTTATGTATCAATACGCATAATGTTGTGATTACATTTTTGCTTGAATGAAATGGCTAACATACCACCAAGGTCTCCATACCACTATTTTCTCTTCTTACTTTTTCACAAAGACAGAAGGATTCCTCGCGCGCAAGTTTTCCGGGCAGGAGTGATGGTGGGATGATAGGATGCATCACTTTAAAAATGGCATTATTGCACATTTCATATGACAAGAAGTACAGCAAAGAAAGATAAGTTGGAAGACAACTAGTAATTTTTCTTTGTTACATTTATAGTTTCCCCTTTGCACAATTTTGTGTTGTATGAGAAACTTGCACGCGAGGGGATCTTGTCGTGTTTATTCACGCTCTTATCTTGCCTCGAGTCCGCTTGTTAAGATCTTTGCAGCTGTGTTGAGACCAGCAAGGAAACTTGCCGGTGACAGTACTACCAGCAGGCTGCTAAGGACCAGTTCCTCAAAGTGCTCGTGGCAAGTATGTGTGCCGGCAAGCTTCCAAACTGCATAGGGTGTCGGATTGAAATCATACAAGAACAAAGACAAACGAGGGGAACAGTGCATGTTCATTTGAGCACGACAAATTTCATATATTTATTGGAAAGTGCTCAATAACATTTTTCTTAGCCCTTTCTTCCCATGGTCTACATCGAGTGCAAGGAGGGCAAAAGGGGCGCCTAGGCGAAGCTCTCTCGGCAGGCTAGATGATGGTGCTACCGGCGTTCAGATGGAGTCTGAGTCACTGTCTTCAGCCTTGATGCTCGGGGACTCGTCGTCATCGTCTTCACCATCATCCTTTTTGTCACTATCGCTTGAGGAGGCGCTTTCCCTACTGCTTAAGTTCTCCACGTAGCACCCCACGA
The DNA here is from genome assembly GCA_011799875.1 of Thinopyrum elongatum. NCBI lineage: Eukaryota > Viridiplantae > Streptophyta > Magnoliopsida > Poales > Poaceae > Thinopyrum > Thinopyrum elongatum. Next base: position 393,401,260 of record CM022303.1, read on the forward strand.
GAGCTCCTGATGCACCAAAGAACGTCATGTCAAGGGTGTCAGATTCGACTAACTTGAAGTGGAGGAGATGCCCCAACCCCAGATATCGAGCACGGACGAAGGATTTCCACCCACGCATGAAGTACATGATGCCATTGGCGGAGAACTCAACGTTCACCCAAATGGAGCCATTGCAACAATCATCTACACGCAGCCACAAGCCATGCGGCGGGTTGATCTCCATCACCCTAGCGAAGGGACGAGGGAGTCGCAGCCAACTTCGTGGCCGATCGCACAGCTCCACGACGAATTCGAGCAACGTGTCCTCCGTATGACCGTCTGCCGGAGGTGGAACAACCAGGGGCGAAACGATGAGTGCCCTACTCTAGTCACCTCGACCCCGAGCGTCACATCTTCCATGACCCCGGCCTACAGCCCCGCCTCGAACACTAGAGCCAGCTTCTACAACCACAGCCGAAGCCTCTACAACCGAGCTCGACCTTTTCCCCTTGCCATGGTGGTGGTAGATGTTGGAAGAATGCAGAAGGAAGAGGTGGATGAGCATCGCCTCCTACAGCCCCTCTTTTATAGGAGGAGGCGTGGGGCCTGGCTCTCCACCATTTTCGGGCAACCGCCCCATTCCGCTAGTCATGCGCCCTGCATTTCTGGTTGGCGCGTTACTCCATCGACTACCCTAGCTCGCCAATCTGACGCCATGCCTACCTTGTTCAGCGCACTACTTCCATGACCGCCTCTCTCCAACAATCCCATTTTCCACGTATGACGCGTGTCTTGGGGTGGGATGCAGTAAAGGAGGAAGTGATGGTAGGCATGGCAGTTATCTTTGGCCACCCTTGACCATGGCTTGTGTGAGCCACGCCCAGCAGTAACCCATGTGCGTGCTTGCCCCTGGTCTCTACACACGTGGTGAGCACCCGCCCAGCGATTTGGTTTGCTGGAAGGAGTCCAAAGATGGACATGAGTCCAGGTTAATGAAGAAGCAAAGAAGATCTGAAAGGGCAGATATCACCGCGGCAATATTTTTTGCGGCTGTCCTCACCACATGTTTGTGCATTATTTGGGTCTAACCAACGATGCCTGACAGCAAGTGTGGCATGGGCCCGGTGGCTCCTGTTGGTGTATTAAACATGTGTGTTTTTATACCCTGACCTTTGCCCAGACAAGTAACAGCTCCCCTGCCGAACAAGTTGATCAACTAGCCAAGGAGAAGAATGAGACAGAGCACTAGAAGTAGCCCTCACCGGCAAGGCTGAGCCGGCAAGGCGAAGGCCCGGCAAGCTCCATGGCCAGCAGGCCCCTGCCAACTGCCAGCGCTCCATCTCACCGAGTAGCTAGTCGCTGCTCAGTGAGGTATTGAGCCCGCAGGTAGTTAGGTGGGGCTTGCCATACATGTGTCAGCATGCCGAAAGGATTATTACCTTTATCGGCACCCGTCCAAAAGGCATGTCAAGCTAATACGAGTTAGCTAGGCAAGCGGTGTGGCATCCTTGTCGGGGCTTCCCCTCCTCATGACACCTAGCGATGCATTTAATGCTTTTTGTCCTAACTAGCAGAGTTAGGTTTGATAGCACTATTTGCTATCTAATCAACATGTAATTACCTTTTTGCCACTGTGGTAACCCCTTGAGCTATAAAAGGAGGGCCATGGCAACCTTTACAAGGGTTCGAACCTGTTCAAACCCTACACAAACTTGCACGTGTAGCTGCCTCTTGCTTGCACCTTGCCGGGGGAAAGCGCTCCTTGTACTTGTGCATCCATACTTCCAATACATCCAAGCAGGAGTAAGGTGTTACACCTCAAAGCAGGAGTAGGGTGTTACACCCTCTGTTAATCCTGCTCTTTACATTCTGTGTAATCTCCTAGCTAAACCACAAAGGGGCTAGATGGCCCCATAGATGGTCATACACACCGACACAGAGGTCGGCTCCAGTGCCCGAGGAAGGGCTTTGGCCCGTGGCCACGGGAAGCGTGGCGCACGAGGTCGGAACAACCACAATAGAGCACTTGTTATCTCGTCGCCGGTCACTCTGCCCTAGGCAAAGGGCACACGGAGGACACGGCGCATGAGTTCGTCGTGGAGCTGCGCCATCGGCCACGCAGTTGGTTGCGTCTCCCAAATCCCTTTGCCAGGGCGATGGAATGCAGCCATCTATCCGGCCTATGGTTGTGGGTGGATGGCTATTGAAACAGCCCTGTCTGGTGGCTATTGAGACTTCCCCCAATGGCATCATGTATTTGACGTGGGGTGGAAGTCGTTCGTTCGCGCCCGCATCTTAGGGCAGGGACACCTTCTCCACTTCAGATTAGTCAGATCTGACACGCGCTTTGTGAAGTTCTTCGGGGCTTTCGGCTTTCGCCTGGAGTGCTGCGCGGAGAGCCCAAGCGACAGCGACAGCGACTCCTCCAGCGAGAGTGAAGACGACGAGAGCTCCCCCACCATCAAGATCGAGGACAACGATTCCGACAAAGTACAAATAGTACTAAGTCGAATCTTCAAGATGGATCGTGCCTCGGTCAATCTATTTTTCTTTTGTTCTTTTACTGTGCCCAATGTAACCTTGCGGGGAAACGTTTGAAAGAAATGTTATTGGCCACTTCTGAATGAATATCTACTATTTGATGTGTGTTGTTTCCCTTGTTTGGTTCTGTTTTTGCATGGTTTTATTCCCTACGTTGTTTGGATACTTGCTGGTGCGCACACATCAAACAGTCTCCATGAGTTGTGCAATAGAGTGCCCTCTTCGGTCTCTACATGGACTCGTTTCACCCGGTAAGGGCCTTCCCACTTTGGCGTCAACTTGTTTGTGTCGGCCCAGTGGGAACCAGGGTACCATGGCATGTTTGCCTCTGCACAGAGGGGGACACTTGGGCCGGTCCATGATGGATGGCCCTACCTCGGCCGCTCCGCAGGGAGTAGCCTCATGAGGCCCCTCGCCGTAAGGCCAAGCCCAGCCGGGGCCGCCAAGCACCGGGTTGCCTCGCAAGGCTCCCCTCACGAGGCCTCCTCACAAAGCAAGTCGTACGACGCCTGCCTTGGGGCTCCGCGCCCGGCATGTGGGTGACGTCCCGCTATCAGGATAAGGATGGCGGGGCGTGACCGAGCCGAATTTCCATTCTGGTGATAAGGGAGCAACGGCATCTGCCTCCCCCAAAGCAAGTCCCAAAGCATTTCCTCTTTGGTGAAGGAAGATCAAGACAGATTGGCGCGCCAGGGCGGAGGTCTTCGCCGAGCCAACCAGTGCGTCGGGAACACTACATTAGGCGCAGACCGCCTTTAGCAGGACAAGCCTGGGCACCTGTCCCCCTTTGAATTACCGCCCTGTGGCCATGCTTACCCGCTCATATTTTCAGGGAAGAGGACCAAGGTACTACAAAAGGGGCAGGGCCGCCTCCATGTACGGGGATCGAGCCATTCTCCCCATCTCTCGTGTACCTCGAGCCACGTGCTCTCCATTACAGAGCAATCCAATGCATGCAGGAGTAGGGTATTACACCAACACGATGGCACGAACCTGAGTAGCTCATGTCGGATTCAGGGCTCCACAAACCCAAGAAGGTTCAAACTCTGGGGCGTGAACGAAGGATCTCGCTTCACAACGACGCTAGCTCGCCTTACCCATGCCCTGATCTCGCCAAGTGTGCTGGATCATGCAGAAGGGATGAATACAGAGATTTACCCAGGTTCGGGCCACCTTGCGGTGTAAAACCCTACTCCTGCTTTTGGTGGATTAGCCTCATGAGGAGGTAGAGGATGAACTAGTACAATGGATGAGCAGCCTCGCGAGGGTTCGGGTGGTGAGGATGAATTGGTCCGGAGTCAGATCCTCTCTACGGTGGCGGATAGCCCCTATTTATAGTGTCCTTGGTCCTCTTCCCTCATAGCTTAGGCGGGAAGGGATCCACAACGGTGAATTTTGAAAGGGGACAAGGAGTACATCTTATCCTGACGAAAGGTGGTCTTTGCCTGCAAAGCTTCTGGCCATGATGCAGCAGTGGGCTCGGCGATGACCTCCGTCCTGCCGAGCTCGTGGTCTTGGTCTCATTGCACCGGAAAGGAAAGCTTTGGGGCCTTCCTCGAGAACCTACAACTGCCCTTGCTCCCTTAGCACTGAAGAGGAAACTGTCCCCTCTGCGCCCGCTGGCGCCCGCCTGGCCTTGGTCGTCATGGCTCACGTCATCGTGGCCTCACGAGGCGGGAGGCTTGCATAGAGTTCTTCGCTCCTCGGGAGGCCGGCTCGGGGAGCTGCTCCTATGGAGGTCTTGGCGTCGCCCCCCTCGCGAGGCCAGGGCCCTCGTAAGGATCTTGTCATGGGGTCTTGTAGCTTGGGCCGTACCGGGCCGCCGGCGAGCCCGCGGGCTGGGCCGCAGGCAGGCAAGTCTGGGTACCCCCGATCCCAGAATGCCGACAGTAGCCCCCGGGGCCAAGGCGTGCTCAGCCTGGCTTCGAGGCAAAGGCAAGGAGTGAAGGGCAAAGCACTGTGGGCCCCAACCGCCTGCGGGCCAGGCTTGACGCGTGGAGTACGATGGGATGCGGGCGCCTCCGCTCCCCATGTCGCATCGGCAACTTCCCAGGCTGACAAAATCTCGGTGCACGCTGCAGAGCCATCATTGCTCTTCTTCCTTGCACCTTTCCTCCCTTGCCAAGATCCCTTTCCTTCGCGAGAAACTCTTCCAAATCCCGGCGCAGCGCCATCCTTCATCTTGCTCCCCCAATCTCAAGGATTCCTCAGATGGCGCCCGCTGGGCAGTCAAAGTCTGAGGCCCAGGTTACGGCCTCCTCTTCTCCCCCACCGGCGCTTACAGCCTCCACCATTGCCAAGGAGGGGGACCTCGCCCCGGTGCTCCCGTTGATGGCGGGCGACACCAATGAGTGGGGTCAGACCATTATCTGGTGCGGCTCTACGGAGCAAAGCACCTTGGCGAAAATGGTCTACCCCTTCTTCCTCCATAGCATCTTCTCTGGGCTCATCCCGCCCTTCTTAGAATTCTTCACCACCATCCTCGAGCACTACAAGATTCAGGCCCTCCATCTTCAGCCCAACTCCATCCCGCTCCTGTCCGTCTTCGCCTTCTACTGCGAGGCCTTCGTAGGCATGAGGCCCTCAGTGGCCCTCTACCGCCACTACTTCAACCTACGGTTCCATGACAAGGAGCAGCGGTCCGCGTGCATCTCTTTCATCGCAGTCCAGAGCGGGAATGTGCTCCTGAAGGCCGAGAAGAAAGTGGAAGGCTTCCGTCACCGCTGGGTCTTCCTGGACACCAGGGGCCTCAATCCGCTCTTGGAGCTTCGGGAGGAGCTACCCGAGAAGGTCCCAGCGTGGGGCTCCGCGAAGCTCACCAATCCATGGGCGAGACACGTCTTGGAGCAGATAGCCTCAGATATGGAGGCCAAGCAGCTGACCGGGGCGATGATAGTGAAGGAGTTCTTGACGCAGCGCCTGGAGCCACTCCAGTTGCACTCGAAGCCCCTGTGGAAGTACCAGGGCGCGAGTGATGATGTGATGCTATGCCCCACTGGCCTGACACGCGGAGAGCTTAAGGCGGCCTTGGTCGCCCTGCTAGGCGGCGTCCCAGCGGACATACCCAAGGCGCTCGCTTTGTTGTACCGCCGCGACGACTGGGGGGCCCTGGTTGCCGCCATGCCCGCCTGCGACGAGGAGGGGCTTGACCCGCTCATCGATCCTGACTCCCTTGTGGAGCTGTCCTCCAGCAACAGCGCTGACGAGGAGGACTCCGAAGAGATCGAGGACGAAGGCTTGGCGGGGGCATCCCCTCCGTCGCAGCGCGAGCTCCTCCGCAACTTCAAGGATGACGACGACACCATGGATTCTCCGATCGTGGACTCCCCACGCTCCGCCAGGGTCCTCAGGCGGTCAGGGCCTGTTTCCCGGACCACGCGGGTGTCTGGCCGGGCGGCCTCAGGAAAAGGTGCGGCTGCGCTCCCTCCGGAGGGATCCCCGCGCTCCAGCGGGGCGGTCGAGACTTCGGTCCCGTCCCCGTCCGAATCGCAAACAGGGGACGGGGCGACCGCTGCTGGGGCAGACGCGGCTCCACCGTCCATGACCTCTCAGGGCGTCCTCCTCACCTCTCCAGGCGGCAGTGCCACGCCGGGGCCCGTCGAGGAGCATCCCGCTCGCCCCTGGACGCGGCCAAGGCCACACCGAAGAAGAGCAGGGGCGCTCTGACCTTCGCCGAGTAGGAGAAGAAGAGGAAGTGGATCGCACCTGAGGAGTAAGTAACCTACCTTGCTTTTGGTCAAGTGTAGATTGCAACTGTGCTCACAGCACTCCCCTCTTGATGGCCAGGAGGGCGATGTGAAGAAGAAGAAGAAGGTGAGCACTGGGCCGAAGGAGCCCCCTGTCTTGAGGGCGCCGTCAGCCTCCAGTCGCGGCCGCGGTGGGCGCGGGAGTGCGTCGCGCCAGCCCAACGCAGTCCCTGGGCATGGGTGTACCGCCTACCCTTGGCGCTTCGCCAGCGCCGCTTGGGGGACCGATCACCGAGGACGTGGGGGTTCACGAGGTGACAGTCCTTGTCGTGGTCGCGGCAACCCCGGCGCTGGCGGAGGAGGCAACTCCTTGCCCCCTCTGGCGGAATCTGCCCCTGAGGGCGCAGCAATGCAGCTTTAGGAGGAGCCAGCCCTCGTGGGCTAGCAGGCTGTGAAGTATTCCGCCCTCATCGTGCCCGAGGAGAGCCTAGAGCCTCCGGCGCCCCAAGCCAGCCACATCACTGCTTCCTTGGCCACAGCGTCAGTTGACGTGCCAGTGCTGCCTCCTCATCAGGCCCTCTCGCTTGTGAACTGTGGCCCCCTGATCAGGCCCGGGTCCTTGGATGAAGCCTACACCGCGCTCGGCCATATCCGGACTGACCTCCAAGACGCCAACAGGTGCCTCGCGAGGGAGCGCCCGGGGCTTGTTTCGGGGTGGTTCCAGGCCGACACAGCTACCAGGACAGCCTGGGGCCGGGCCGAAGCTGCCACCATGAAAAGTAGGAAGGAGGCAGCCGATGGCAAGGTGGCTCGTGATGTGGCACTGACCTAGGCAATGCCTGCCATGAAGCGTTGCAGCAAGGCAGAGGCCAATCTGAAGGCCCTTCAGGAGGAGAAGGCCGCGTACGCACAGCGGCTCCACCAGCGGGAGGAGGACCTCAAGGCCCGCGAGGTGGAGCTCGCCGATCGCGACTCCGTGCTGTCCCAAGAGACCGTTGATCAGGCCGTGGAACACGAGCATCTGGCCAAGCTGAAGGAGGAGGTGGTTGAAGCCCAGACGTCCCACGCCCATCGCGTCTTCGAGGCAACAGCCCAGCTGGATGCCAGGGAGAAGACCCTTGTCGCCGCCGAGAAAAAGGAGGCCGCGGAGCGCGCCGCCTTCCACTCCCTCGAGCTCAGGGCTCGTCATGGGCTGCAGTCGATCTGCAGGGGAGGCTTCAAGGATCTGCTCGCGCCCCCTGAAGGTGGCTACACAGGGCTCTCCTCCAGGCTTGTCGAGGAGCTCGAAGGTGTCGCCGCCAAGGTGGACTCCTTCTTGGAAGACGAGTGCCGCTCTCTCTTCTTCACAGCGGCTACACGCATCTTCAGCCACCTCTACCTCTGGGATCCCGGCTTCGACTTCGATGTGGTGGTTGGCCCGGTTGCTCCTGAGTGTCGTGCCACTGCTGCGGCGGCCGTGGAGGACCATGTGGACACCCTGCTGAAGAAGTTCACCTGCATCCCTGACGTCGAGCCCCCTGCGGTGGAGGCAAGTGGCGGCGATGACGGCGGCAGCGATGTTGACGATGAGCTTGCCGTGACCGGGACAAGCGGCGGCGATGGCGATGATGACCCCTCCTCCTAGATTTTACCCTGCGACACTTATCATGCCTCGTGGAGGCGTAAGACTTTGTTTGAATTTGCAGAACTTTTGGTGCCTGTAATAACTGTTTGGACTGTGCGATTTCCTTTTCATGCTTGGTTTCCTTCTTGTTTTCCTTTGTGCTCTGCGTCGGCAGGGCCCAACCCCACGCATACCTCGACCGCCGTTGGGGCGTCCGGATACCAGGACGACACCAAGGGGCAAGGGGCTACGTGACTAGTGAGGCCCCTGAGTCGTGATGCTCAGGGGTCCCCCGTGACGTGCGAGAAGCCCTCATGAAGGAAACGTGGGCGGCGGCGAGGTTAATCCGGAGCCCTTCATACCTTCTCTCGCCAGGTTTCGCCTGGGAGGGCATGAGAAGACCAGGTACAAGGGACCTGGTGAGGTTGCATGTGCCAGGCCTGGCCTGAGCGTAGCCCCCGTGTCCAGCCCCCTTGCACGCGCATCCCAGGGGAATGCTGCGTGACGGGGCCACGTGAAGAGCTGATAGGCCATCCTGATGTTGGTGCAGCCCCTAGGGCGCCCTCAGTTGTTTATCCTCCTGTGCGGAGCATGGGGCTTCCACTTGGGCGTGGGCATAGTCGCTGCTCGACAGTGTCATCCGCCAGCGCGGAGCATGGGGCTTCAACTTGGGCGTGGGCATAGTGGTTGTTCGACTGTGTCATCCGCCAGCGCGGAGCATGGGGCTTCCACTTGGCGTGGGATGGGAGCTCTGCGTTAGAGTCTCCAGGCGTGTACAACCCTATTTCGTTCGTACGCGTGACTGGCATGGCAGAACTGGAGGAGGTGTATCTGGGCACCCGTGAGCCAGCGCGGGACTCATGAGGCCCTACCTCAAGGCGGATTGCACCTGAATCTTCTCGCGCGGAGCGCGCTTACAAAAACCTGTGTGGTGGGGGCGACCTGCACCGAATGAACCTCCGGAGGCCATTGCATGAGAAGGCCGAACACCAAGGACCCCAGGAGGTGACATGAACGGGGCCGACCCGCCAGACAGAGCTCAGTCGCTTGGTCTTATCGACGCTGCAGGGACGGACCTGAGCACAGGCGCCGTGCCCAGTCTTCTCATGCAACAATCCCGTGGAAGGACACCCAGCGCACAGCTCCCACGACAATGCATCGCCGAACTGTGGTTGGACGAACCAGGCCACGCGCCCTGACTGACCCACTCTCGATTAGCTCACGCGAGGACAAGGCACCAAGGACCCTGGGAGATGACGTGCACGGGAGCTGGCCCGCGAGACAGAGCTCGGTCGCTTGCATTTATCAACGCTACAGGGATGGACCCGAGCACAGACGTCGTGCTAGCCCTTAATCATGAGGTGGTCGAGGGTGGGGTTGTGAGGGCGCAGCGATGTTCATGGTGACGAAGCACCGGACACGCAGGTTGAAATACTTAGGAAATTCATAAAAGGCAGAGCCAGTTCTGATACATGCGCAAAACGATACTGCTGCAGGGACGGGCCCTAACAGCTTGAGGATAATGTAGCCTGAGGGGTGCCCTGAACTAAACAAACCAAAAAGTCACCTGGCACCAGTGTTGTAGAAGCATCGAGGTAGCTGAAGATGCGTGCCGTGGAGATTGCTCCTCATGAGGCGGGCGGCTCCGGAGGCCTGGGAGACCAGCGAGGCCCAGGGGGCTCGCGAGGGTCCGGGACCTCCTGAGACGCGACCACTGAGCGCCTGGCCTCGTGAGACACCATAGCACGCTGTGCCAGGCGCTGGTACAAGGTGCCCACATTCAGCAGGCCGAATGGCATGCAGACGTAGTTGCAAGGGTAGCCCCTACTCCGGCCGACGCGTGACGGCCAGAAGAGATCTTGCGAAGCGGCCCTGTTGAGGCCCAGGATGTTGACGCAGACGCGCAGCCTATCGCCCATGTCGGGGGCTGCAGCTGCACTGGGCAATGCGGGGCGATGCTCGCCACGCATGGCCTGCGCCTCCTGAAGCTCCTCGATCGCCTTGGTGATGAATTCTCGCGTCCCTGGCACCTCGCGCTTTGCTCCTTGCTTGTGGGGGCGCGCATCGAAGCACACCCCGAAGTGGTGCCCGAGCACCTCCCTCATCGTGCTGGTCAGGTCAGAGGCTCTCCAGATAGAAGCTCCCGAGTCTGTCCTGAGGGAAGCGTTGGGTGCGCCTTCCTATGCGGGAGGAAGGGGTGCCCCGACAGCAGGCGCGGGGCCTGAGGCGCCACCAGAGGGCTTCTTGGTCTCAAGATGACCCTTGGGGAGGAGCTGCTTCTTCTTCGCGGGGGTGGCCTCAAGAGGCAGGATGCCGCCCTCGTCGTCAGAGTTCTCGGCTGCAGCGGCACGGTAGGCATGCTTAAGAGAACAGACCACGTCCTTCTCATCGCAGGCGACCGTGATGATGCTGTCGGCGTTCTGGGAACCAGGGTACCTAGACTTGCCTGCCTGCGGCCATGGCGTGGCTCCCTCGACGGCCTGGTACGGCCCATCTACAAGACCGCCAAGACAAGACCCTCGCGGAGCCCTGGCCTCGCGAGGGGGACGACACCAAGACCTCCGGAGGGAGCGGCCTCCCCAGGCTGCCTACCGAGGAGCAGACATTTCTATGCAGGTACCAGCCTCGTGAGGCTGCGGTGACGCAAGCCATGACGACCAAGGCCAGGCGGGCACCAGCAGGTGCAGAGAAGGCAGTTTCCTCTTTGGTGCTAAGGAGGCAAGGACAGGCGTGGGTTCCTGAGGAATCTACCAAAGGTTTCCATTCCGGTGCTACAAAACCAAGACCACCAGCACGACCGGGCGGATGTCATCACCGAGCCCACCGCTGCATCACGACCAGAAGCTTTGCAGGCGAAGACCACCTTTCGTCAGGATAAAATGTACTACTTGTCCCCTTTCAAATTGGCCACTGTGGGATCCCTTCCCGCCTACGTTTTGGGGGAAGAGGACCGAGGCCACTATAAAGACAGGTTAGCCACCACCATAAAAGGGGTCGACTCATTCTCACCCCCGAGCCCTCGCGAGGTTGTTCATCCTCTGTACTTGTTTATCCTCAGCCCCTCGTGAGGCTAATCCACCACAAAGCAGGAGTAGGGTTTTACACCGCAAGGTGGCCCGAACCTGGGTAAACTGCCGTGTTCATCTTCTTCCTTGTTCACGCGAGTCCGGCTAGGCTAGGCTGTGGGGCGACAAGCTGGTAGGCTTGATAGGTTGAGTTCTTCGCACACGCCCCAGAGTTTGAACCTTCTTGGGTCTGCGGAGCACTAAATCTGACATTTGGCGTGCCAGGTAGGGGCATGTCGAAATCCCTCTTCCACCGTTCATTCCGCCTCTGTTCCATCGCTCCCATGGCCGATGTTCACTGTGTCCGTGCCGAGCATCGAGCCACTCTTGTCGCCCAGACAGCACCCATGGGCAACGGCACTCCTTGCCGCTTAGCCTCCCCGGTGGCCAACGCTACCACTGACCGTACTGTTTGCGAGCAGTAGGACTCGTCGTTGCCACCTTCCGTGCGGTGTGATGGCCGCACCACCACTCCCTCGCCTACTCCGGCCATGACATCGTCCTCCCATGCACGCCGTGGGCCAACGAACGCGTAGGCTGCGCTGCTCATGGCGCGTGAGCTCCTACGCTACCACCCCGCCAACGACCTCTACGACGACTGGCTTGGCCGCATCGCCGAGCTCCTCAACGCCGCCGGCGAGGCCCCCGCGCCTTCTCGCTCAATGCCTCTCCCGCCATCCCAGGCGGGTGATGTGGCTCACGGTGCGCCTCCTCCTCCTCATCAGCGTGACGTGACCCAGAGCCCAGGCGCAACGCGCCCCCGCGTGACCCGCGGCGCGGGGCGCCGGCAGGAGATGAAGCAAGCTGCCAGGTGGTGCAGCGGTCGCAGGCTGATGTGCGCGCGCTCTCGGTGCCGCAGCGCCAGCACCAAGACCGCGCACCACAGGAAGCCGCGGCGCGCGGGAGTTAAGACCAAACTCCACCCATGCAGCCCGCACCTGTGAGCGTGGCAGGCTGCCGTGCTTTCACCCCGGAGCTGCGCTGTGTCATCTGGCCTGGCAAGGTCAAGCCGGATCTGCCTCCACGCTATGACGGCAGCCCCGACCCCACGGAATTCCTCCATCTCTAACAGCTGAGCATCGAAGCAGCTAACGGCGACGACAAGGTCATGGCAAACTGGTTCCCCATGGACCTCAAGGACGGTGCACATTCTTGGCTCCTGAATCTCCCGGTGGGGTCGATCTCCTCCTGGGACGAGCTTCGCGAGCGCTTCGTCGCCAACTTCCAGGGCACTCGTGACCGTGCTCCTGTAGCAGGTGACCTGCGGCGCGTGAAGCAGCAGCTGGGCGAGACCTTGCACAAGTACATACAGTGCTTCATGAACGTTCACCTCAAGATCCCAAAGGTGTCAGACGAGGCCATCATCTCGGCGTTCTCTGATGGCGTCCGGGATGTCAAGATGAAGGAAGAGCTCGCCATCCATGAGGACTTGTGTTCGGCCCTGGAGATGTTCAACATGGCAACCAGGTGCGCGAGGGCAGAGGAAGGCCGCCTCTTCCTCCTGGAGCTTCCGGAGGCCGACCTTGAAGACAAGAAGGCCAAGGCTAAAGAGGTAAAGTGCAAGGGCCCCGCTGTACTTGCGGCTGAACCTGAGATGAAGCACGGTTGTGACAACGGCGAATCCTCCAGGGGCAACCGCCTGTTCTGCATCTTCCACAACGTCCACAGCCACAACAACAACGACTGCCAAGAGCTCAGGGAAATTCGAGACGGGCGCCTCGGCCGCTGCCCTGAGCGCAACGACCGCAACTACGGCCATGGAGGAGGCTGCGGTGGAGGTCGTTGGGACTACCGCGACCCCCGCCAGGACTGGCGCGGCCAACCCCGTGAGGACCTCTGGCAAGGCCAACCTCGTGACGGCCCCTGGCGCGACCAGCCTCGTGAGGACCGCCCTCAGGGCAAGGCCGGCCTCCCTCCGCTGCCGCCACCGCCAAGGAGAAACAACGACAACCGATATTACGATGGGGCTGGGGGCTTCCAAGAGCCTCGCGCGATCGCCTGCATCCTGGGTGGTGCTCAGGCTCCCGCCTCCCATCGCATCTTCAAGCAGTTCGCTCGTGAGGTGAACATGGCCCTCCCAAGCTTGAGGCATCACATCCCCTCAGGTGGTCCAAGCACGCCATCACCTTTGACTCCATGGAGCAACTCAAGTGCTCAGCCGCCGCTGGCGTGCTCCCGATGCTCTGCACACCCACCATCAGCAACGTCCTCATCACCGAGACCCTCATCGATGGTGGCGCGGGACTCAACATTCTCTCCATCGAGATGTTCGAGACGCTCCAAGTGCCCTATGATCAACTCCTTCTGAACAAGCCTTTCTCAGAAGTCACTGATGGCTCCACCGTTCCCCTAAGGCAGGTGCGCCTCCCAGTCACCTTTGGCAACCGCAGCAACTACCACACTGAGCTCATCGACTTTGATGTCGCCCACATCGGCCTCCCGTACAATGCCATCCTCGGGTATCTGGCCCTCGCCAAGTTCATGGCAGCGACTCACCACGGCTACAACATCCTCAAGATGCCAGGAAGTGGGGCATCATCACGGTTGCTTGCGACAAAAAGGATGCGGTGTGCTCCCTCGAGCGTGCTTACCAGGCCGCTGCGGTTGAGAACTCAGATGACGAGGGCGCCCTCCTGCCTCCTGAGGCCATCCCGAACAAGAAGAAGCAGCTCCTCCCCAAGAGTCGTCAGGAGGCTGGGGCGCCTGGCGATCGCACCTCATGCCCCACGCCCTCTGCTGGGGCGTCCTTCCCTCTCGCATAGGGAGGCGCGCCTGGCGCCCCCCTCAGGACGGGCTCGGGGCTCTCATCTAGAGGGCCTCTGACCTAACCAACGTGACAAGGGAGGTGTTCGGGCACCATGTGGAGGCGTGCTTCAACGCGCACCTCCGTGAGCAAGGCGCAAGGCGTGGGGCGCCAGGCGCGCAAGAGTTCATCACCAAGGCAATCGAAGAGCTTCAGGAGGCGTGAGCCATGCGTGGCGAGCGTCGCTCCGCACCATCGGGTGCAGCCCCGCCCCCTGACATAGGCGGTGGGCTGCGAGTCTGCCTCAACATCCCAGGCCTCAACAGGGCCACTTCGCAGGATCTCTTCTGGCCGTCCCGCGTCGGCAGGAGTGGGGGCTACCCCTACAGCTATATCTGCATGCCCTTTGGCCAGCTGGACGTGGCCGCCTCGCACCAGCGCTTCATGTAGGGTGCCTTGGCAGCCCACGAGGCCAGTCATCAGGTGGTCCTGACAGAGGAGGTGCCGGACCCTCGGGAACCCCCCGGACCTCCAGAGCCTCCTAGGCCTCAGGAGCCGGTCGGCGCGTGAGGAGCGATCTCTGCAGCGTGCATCTTTAGCTACCCCGACTCTCCTACAGCTATGGTGCCAGGTGACTTTTTGGTTTGTTCAACTCAGGGCTGCCAGGGCCGAACCCCGCAGCTGTATCGGTTTTTGCGCATGTATCAGAACTGGCTTTGCCTTCATGAATTTCCTAAGTATGTCGACTGCATGTCCGGTGCTTCATCACTATGATGTCGCTGCGCCCTCGCGAACCTGCCCGCGACAGCCTCCTGATTAAGGACTAGCACGACGTATGTGCTTGGGTTCGTCCCTGCAGCGTTGGCAAATCCAAGCAACCGAGCTATGTCCCGCGGGCCAGCTCCCGTGCGCGTCACCTCCCGTGGTTCTTGGTGCCTTAATCTCGCATGAGCTAATTGCATGTGGGCAAGTAAGGGCGAACGACCCGGTTCGTACAACCGTAGTTCGGCACTTTGCCGCAGCGGGAGCCGTGCGCTGGCTGTTTTTCCGTGGGATCGTTGCATGAGAAGACTTGGCACGACGTTTGTGCTCGGGTCCGTCCCTACAGCATCGATAAAACCAATGGCTGAGCTCTGTCTGGCGGGCCGGCCCCATTCACGTCACCTCCTGGGGTCATTGGTGTCCGGCCTTCTCATGCAATAACCTCCGGAGGGGCATTCGGTGTAGGACCCCCCATCACCCCACAGGTGTCTTAAGCGCGCCCCGCGCCGCAAAAATCAGGCGCAACCCGCCTTGAGGTAGGGCCTCATGAGTCCCGCGCTGGCTCACGAGTGCCTAGATACACCTCCTCCAGTTCTGTCGTACTAGCCACGCGTACGAACGGGGCTGTACACGCCCCGGAGTCTCCCCCAGAGGGAACTCCCACCCACGCACTAGTGGAAGCCCCATGCTCTGCGCTGGCGGATGACACGGTCCAGGAGCGACTATGCCCACGCACCAGTGGAAGCCCCATGCTCCATGCTGGCGGATAACATGGTCGAGGAGCGGCTATGCCCACGATAAAGTGGAAGCACTATGCTCCGCGCTAGTGAATAAACAACTGAGGGTGCCCTCGTGGCCGCACTAACCTTAGGACAGCCTCTCAGCTCTTCGCCCGGTAACACCCCACAGCTTTCCCTTCAGGAGGGTCACGCGAGGGGGCTGGACATGGGGGCTGTGCCCAAGCCAGGCCTGGCACACGCCACCCTACCAGGTCCGGGTACCTGGTCTTCTCGCGTCCCCCAAGGCGAAAGCTGGCGAGGAAAGGTATGGAGGACTCCGAATTAGCTTAGATGCTGCTTGCTTTCCTTCATGAGGGTTGTTTGTACGTCAAGGGGGACCCCTGAGCATCGCGACTCAGGGGCCTCACTAGCCACGTAGCCCCTCGCCCATTGGTCTCGTCCTGGTGATCCGGACGCCCCAACGGCGGTCGAGGTATGCCCGGGGCTGGGCCCTGCCGACGCAAAGCACAAATGCAAACAAGAAGGAGACTAAGCACGAAAAGAAAATCGCGGAGTTCTAGCAATTATTACAAAACATGCAGTGTTCCATAAATTCAAACAGAAGTCTTATGCCTCCACGAGGCACGGTAAATGATTGCAGGAGTAAAGTCAGGAAGAAGCGCTGCCACCGCCTTGGCCGTCGCCGCCGCTCGCCCTGGCTACCGGAAGGCCATCGTCAACATCGCTGCCGCCGTCATCACCGCCACCCCCAACCTCCATTGCCAGAGCCTTAGGGTCAGGGACGCACAGGAACTTCTTCAACAGGGCATCTACCTGATAATTCACGGCCTCCGCAGTGGCATCGCGAGACTCGGGAGCCACCGAGTGGATCAGCACGCCGAGGTCGAAGCTTGGGTCCTGGAGATAAAGATGGCTGAAGACGCGCATCGCAGCTGCGGTGAAGAGCGAGCGGCACTCCACCTCCAAGAAGGAGTCCACTTCGGCGACGGCACCCTTGAGCACTTCGGCAAGCTTGGGGAGGAGCCCCACAAGGCCATCTTCAGGGGTCGCCAGTGGCTCTTTGTACCCTCCTTCATGGATGGAGCGCAGCACCTTGCGAAATCCGAGCTCAAGGGAGAGGGAGGCCTCACGTCCTACGACCACTTTCTCCTCAGCAGCGGCAAGGGCCTTCTCCCTGGGCTCCAGCTGGGTTGCCGCCTCGAAGACGTGTCGGGCATGAGCTGCCTGGGTGTCGGCTACCTCTTTCTTCAGCGCGTCCAAGCAGCCGTGCTCCACAGCCTGGTCGGTGGCCACCTGGGCCAGCTCAGCATTGCGATCGGCGAGCTTCACCTCGCGGGCCTTCAGGTCCTCCTCCTGCTGCTGGAGCCTTTGGTTGTGCGAGGCTTGTTCCTCCTGGAGGGCCTTCAGCTTGGCCTCCACCTCGGTGCGGTGCTCCTCGGTGGACGCAGCATCTGCCAACGCTGCGTCACGAGCTTCCTTGGCTTCAGCGGCCTCCTTCCTGCTCTCGATGGCAGCGGCCTCGGCCCGACCCGAGGTCGTCCTGACAAACGTGTCGGCCTGGAGCCACCCAGAGATAAGCCCCATGCGCTCCCTCACGAGGCACCTGTCGACGTCTTGAAGATCGGCCCAGAGCTACTCGAGCGCAGCGTGGGCATCGTCCAGAGCGCCCAGCCTAATGAGGGACCCGAGGTCCGGTAGCGCGAGGGCCTGGGAAGGACACGGCACCAGCCCATCGGCTGGCACCATCACTGGAGAAGCGGTAGCAAGAACGGCTTGGGGCGCCGGGGGCTCCGAGCTCCTCTCGAGCGTGACGAGCATGGATGGTTCCGCGCCCTGCGGGCCTGCGGGGGCAGGTTCCTCGTGAGGCTGCCCCACCATGTTCTGAGGGGCCTGCTTTGCAGCGTGGAGACGAGGGACGTCCTCTTCCGTCCGTGCCGAAGTCGGTGCGACCGCGGTGAGAGGTGGTGCCTCTTGGGTCCTGGCTCCTTCCTTCCTCTTCTTCACCATGACGCCCATCCTGGTCATCAAGAGGAAAGCACTATGGGCATGGTGTCGATCTAAGATAAACAACAACAAGGTAAAGTGCTTACTCGCCGGGGTCGATGTACGCCTTCTTCCTAGCCGGGGCTGGGGTACCTCCGCCTTTTTTTTGCGTGGCCTTGGTCAGGCTTGGAGAGTCAGCGAGATGCTCTCCAGCCGGCCCCAACGCAGCGCTGCTTGGCAAGACAGAGCCGCCGCCCTAAGGGCGGACAACCTGTGGGACCGCATCCGCTCCAGCGGCAGGAAGGATGCCCTTCGAGAGGGGCGACGCCCCGCTCCTTTTTGGGGTGGCCTGGCCCGCCCCTCGCGGGGTTCGGGGAGCGGCTCCGGACCTTGTGAGGACCCCGGCGGAGCGTGGGGAACCCATGGTCGGGGGCTCATCGGCGTCATCATCTACGAAGCTGCGGAGGGGCTCGCCCTGGGACGGGGGAGAGATCTCCGCCACGTTGTCCTCGGTTGCCTCCGAGTCCTCCTCACCCTCTTCACCGACACTAGTACCGAAAGATACCGACACCGGGGAGCTGGGGTGCTCAGGCAACGCGAGCCCCAGCTCGTTGAAGATGTGCATGGCGGCGACCACCGCCTCCCTGTCGGCGCGGCGGTACAGCAGAGCGTAGGCCTCCGGAAGGTCACCTGGCTCACCCTCGAGCAGGATGCTCATGGCCTTGCCCAGCTCCTCGCCCGTCAAGCTCCTCGAGCACAGCCTGATGTCATCCCACATGCCCTGGAACTCCCACATGGGGTGCGTGTGCGATTGGAGCAGGGCAAGGCGCTGCGTCAGGAACTCCTTCATGAGCATGCCCCCTGTCAGCGCCCTGGCATCCATGTTTGTGGTCATCTTCCTCGAGACGGGCGCTGCCCGGGGGTCAAAGAACTTCTCATGGCCCCACCTATCAAGCTTCTCCGACAGCCTGGTTGGTAGTTCCAGCCGCTCGTCAAGGCCCTTGGTGTCCACGAAGACCCAGCGACGCCGGAAGCTTTCCACCTTCTTCCGGGCCCTCATGAGCATGTTGTTCTTATGGACCACGACGAAGGACACATAGCCAGAGCGCTGGGTCAGATCATGTAGCCGCAAGGAGAAGAAGTGCCAGAGAAGTGGCACGGAGGGCCTCACGCCCACGAATGCCTCGCAGTAAAAGGCAAAGATGGACAGGAGGAGGATGGAGTTGGGTTGAAAATGAAGCAAATGGATCTGGTAGTGGTCAAGGACGGCGGTGAAGAACTCGGAGAGAGGGGGGACAAGCCCCGCGAAGATGCTGTGGAGGAAGAAGGGGTAGAACGTCTGAGCCAAAGTCCGATGCTCGGCGGAGCCGGCCAAGACCATGGTCTCCTTCCACTCGTTCTCATCGCTCACCGTGAAAGGGAGCACAACGGCGAGGTGCCCCTCCTCGGTGATGGAGGACGCGTTGAGCGCAGGTGAAGGAGAAGGAGGAGAGCTTGCGGCTGGTGTCGTAGGCTTCGACTTCTTGGGGGCCATCTGCAAGGTCGCCGGCACCAGAGTTGGAGAAGGAAAAGAGGAAGCCGAGCTCGATTGGAGCTGGAGAGGTCCGCGAAAAGGGAAATGGGAACTAAGGCAAGGCGAGGAGGAGTAATGATGGCCTGGCGATGCGAGCCAGCCTTTTGTCAGTACCGGGTGGTTGCCGAGGCGACGTGGGGAGGCAGAGACACCCACATCCCGTTAAGCGCCACGCATCAGCCTGGCCCGCAGGCAGTTGGGCCCGCGGTGCTTCGCCCTTGCCCTTTGGCTTCACTTCGAAGCCAAGCTCGAGCACGCCTTGGGCCCGGGGGCTACTGTCGGCGTTTTGGAAACTAGGGTACCTAGACTTGCCTGCCTGCGGCCCATGGCGTGGCTCCCTTGACGGCCTGGTATGGCCCATCTACAAGACCGCCAAGACATGACCCTCATGTTGCCCCTGGCCTCGCGAGGGGGTCGACACCAAGACCTCCGGAGGGAGCGGCCTCCCCAGGCTGCCTCCCGAGGGGTGGAGATTTCTATGCAGGTACCAGCCTCGTCAGGCTGCGGTGACGCAAGCCATGACGACCAAGGCCAGGCGGGCGCCAGCGAGCGCATCGAAGGTAGTTTCCTCTTTGGTAGTAAGGAGGCAAGGACAGGCGTGGGTTCTCGAGGAATCTACCAAAGGTTTCCATTCCGGTGCTACAAGACCAAGACCACCAGCATGGCCAGGCGGATGTCATCACCGAGCCCACCGCTGCGTCATGACCAGAAGCTTTGCAGGCGAAGACCACCTTTCGTCAGGATAAGATGTACTGCTTGTCCCCTTTCAAATTGGCCACTGTGGGATCCCTTCCCGCCTACGTTTTGGGGGAAGAGGACCAAGGCCACTATAAAGATAGGTTAGCCACCACCATAGAAGGGGTCGACTCATTCTCACCCCCGGGCCCTCACGAGGTTGTTCATCCTCTGTGCTTGTTTATCCTCAGCCCCTCGTGAGGCTAATCCACCACAAAGCAGGAGTAGGGTTTTACACCGCAAGGTGGCCCGAACCTGGGTAAACTGTTGTGTTCATCTTCTTCCTTGTTCACGCGAGTCCGGCTAGGCTAGGCTATGAGGCGACGAGCTGGTAGGCTTGATAGGTTGAGTTCTTCGCACACGCCCCAGAGTTCGAACCTTCTTGGGTCTACGGAGCCCTGAATTCGACAGATGCCGCTGCACCCTGGCATTTTGAGGATGTTGTAGCCATGGTGGGTCGCTGCCATAAACTTGGCGAGTGCAGGGTACCCGAGGACGGTGTTGTACGGGAGGCCAATGTGGGCGACATCAAAGTCATTGAGCTCGGTGTCATAGTTGTCGTGCTTGCCAAAGGTGACGGGAAGGCGCACCTGCCCCCCGGGTGTGGTGGAGCCATCAGTCACTCTTGAGAAAGGCTTGGTGGGCAGGAGCTGGTCATAAGGCACTTGGAGCGTGTCGAACATTTCCACAGAGAGGACGTTGAGGCCGGCGCCACCATCAATGAGGGTCTTGGTGACTGCGACGTTGCTGATGGTGGGCATGCAGAGCATGGGGAGCGCGTCGGCAGTGGCCGCGCACTTGAGGTGGTCCTTGGAGTCGAAGGTGAGGGCGTACTACGACCACCTGAGAGGGCGCATGGCCTCGAGCTTCGGGAGGGCTGCGTTCACCTCGCGAGAGAACTGCTTGAAGACGTGGTTCAAGGTGGGCGCCTGAGTGCCGCCAAGGATGCAGGCAATCGCGCGAGGTTCTTGGAAGCCCCCAGCCCCATCGTCCTGATGGTTGTCGTTGTTCCTTCTTGGTGGCGACGACAGCGGAGAGAGGCCGGCGTTGCCCTAAGGACGGGCCTCACGAGGCTGGTCACGCTAGGGGCCCTCACGATGCTCATCACGTCAGCGGTCCTCGCGAGGCTGGTCACGCCAGTCCTGATGGGGGTTACGGCTGTCCAAGCGGGCTCCTCCATGACCGTAGCCTCGGTTGCCGTGCTCGGGGCAGCGACCCAGGCGCTCGTCGTGGATCACACTGAGCTCCTAACAGTCGTTGGTGTAGTGGGTGTGAGTGTTGTGGAAGACGCAGTATGGGCAGTTGTCCTTGGCTGGTTCGTCGCGATCACGGCCGCGCTTCTGCTCGGGCTCTGCTGCCAGCACGGCGAGGCCCTTGCGCTTTGCCTCCTTGGCCTTGGCCTTCTTGTCTTCGGGGTCAGCCTCAGGGTACTTGAGGAGGGAGAGGCGGCCTTCTTCAGCCCTGGCACACTTGTCAGCCAGGTTGAATAGCTCCAGAGCTGAGCAAAGGTCATCATGGATGGCGAGCTCCTCGTTCTTCTGGACGTCGGTTATGCCCTCTGTAAAAGCGGAGATGATGGCCTCGTCGGACGCCTTCGGGACCTTAAGGCGGACTTGGTTGAAGCGCTGCATGTACTTTCGGAGGGTGTCGCCTGGCTATTGCTTCACACATTGTAGGTCGTTGATGGTGAGGGCGTGGTCGCGGGTCCCTTGGAAGTTGGCGATGAAGCACTCGCGGAGCTCGTCCCATGAGGAGATGGATCCCTCGAGGAGGTGCATGATCCAGGAGTGCGCGCCATCCTTGAGGGCTATGGGGAACCAGTTCGCCATGACCTTGTCATCGCTGTTCGCCGCTTCAATGCTCAGTGCATAGAGCTGGAGGAACTCCGCGGGGTCGTGGGTGCCATCGTAGCGCGCTGGCAGGTCAGGCTTGAATTTGACAGGCAGACGACACAGCGCAGCTCACGGGAGAAGGCACGACAGCCCACCGCACTCACGGGTACGGCCCGTGCAGGAGGGGCATGGTCTTGACGCCCAGGTAGGGCGGCCTCCAGCACGGCCTGACCTGACGTTGGCGCGGTGGCGCAGGGAGCACGCGCGCGTCGTGCTGCGGCTGCTGCACAACCTGGCAGCTGGCCTCATCCCGCGCTGGAGCCGATGCCACGTGCGGTGGGTCGCGCTGACACGCATCGCACCCCGAGTCGATGTTGGCGCTACGCCAGGGCGGAGGTGGAGGAGCATCATGCGCCACCTCGCCCGCACGAGATGGCGGAGGACGGAGCGAATGGGAGAGCGTCGGGGCCTCACCGGCGGCGTTGATGAGCTCGGTGATGCGGCCGAGCCAGGCGTCGTAGCCCTCATCGATGGAGCGGCAGCGCAGCAGCTCCTGCACCATGAGGAGCACGGCCTACGCGTTCGCCGGCCCGCGGCGAGCATGGGAAGACGACGCCATGACGGGGATGAGGGAAGGCGTGGCCATGCGGCCGTCGCGCGGCACAGAAGGAGGCAGCGAGGAATCCTGCTGCTCATGAGTAGCAGGGTCAGTGGCAGCATTGACCACTGGGGAAGCAGAGCGACGAGGAACGCTGCGGCCCATCGAGGCCGTCTGAGCGACGCGAGCGGCCCGGCGCTCGGCGCGGACTCGGCGAGCTTCAGCCATGGGCGCGCCAGAGCGACAACAGAGCACGATCGATGAAGAGGCGGAGCTTCGACACACCCCTACTTCGCGTGCCAAATGTCGGATTCAGGGCTCTGTTGACCCAAGAAGGTTTGAACTCTCGGGTGTGAACGAAGGATCTCGCTTCACAACGACGCTAGCTTGCCCTACCCATGGCCTGATCTTGCCAAGTGCGCTGGATCCTACCAAAGAGGAAACTGCCTTCTCTACCAGGGTACCCAGACTTGCCTGCCAACGGCCCACGGCGTGGCTCCATCGACGGCCGGGTATGACCCATCTACAAGACCGCCAAGACAAGACCCTCGCGAGGCGGACGACACCAAGACCTCCCGAGGGAGCGGCCTCCCGAGGAGCGGAGATTTCTATGCAGGTACCCAGCCTCATGAGGCTACCATGACGCAAGCCATGATTACAAAGGTAGGCAGGCGCCAGCGGGCGTAGAGAAGGCAGTTTCCTCTTTGGTGCAAAGGAGGCAAGGACAACTGTGGGTTCCCAAGGAATCCGGCAAAGGTTTCCATTCCGGTGCAGCGAGACCAAGACCACCAAGACGGCATGACGAATGTCATCGCCGAGCCCACCGTTGCATCACAGTCAGAAGTTTTGTAGGCGAAGACCACCTTTCGTCCAGATAAGATGTACTATTTGTCCCCTTTCAAATTGGCCACTGTTGGATCCCTTCCCGCCTATGTTTTGGGGGAAGAGGACCAAGGCCACTATAAATATAAGTTAGCCACCACCGTAGAAGGGGGAGATCCGAGCCCAGGTCGACTCATTCCCTCACCCCGAACCTCGCGAGGTTGTTCATCCCTTGTACGAGTTCATCCTCAGCCCGTCGTGAGGCCAATCCACCACAAAGCAGGAGTAGGGTCTTACACCGCAAGGTGGCCCGAACCTGGGTAAACTGTCGTGTTCATCTTCTTCCTTGTTTGTGTGAATCGAGCTAGGCCATGGGGCGACAAGCTGGTAGGCTAGATATGTTGAGTCCTTCGCACACGCCCCAGAGTTCGAACCTTTCTTGGGTCTGCGGAGCCCTGAATTCGACATTTAGCGCGCCAGGTAGGGGCGTGTCGAAGCCTCTCTTCCACCATTTGTTCCGCCACCGTTCCGTCGCTCCTATGGCCGACGCTCGCCGTGTCCGTGCCGAGCGTCGGGCCGCTCGTGTCGCTCAGACGGCACCCGTGGGCAACAGTGCTCCTCACCGCTCCGCCTCCCCGGTGGCTAACGCCGCCACCGACCCTGCTGCTCGCGAACAGCATGATTCGTC
Organism: Thinopyrum elongatum; assembly: GCA_011799875.1. Taxonomy (NCBI): domain Eukaryota; kingdom Viridiplantae; phylum Streptophyta; class Magnoliopsida; order Poales; family Poaceae; genus Thinopyrum; species Thinopyrum elongatum. The sequence continues at coordinate 393,424,610 of CM022303.1, forward strand.
ACTGCCACCGTCTATGCGGCTCGACGGCCGTACAACAACTCCATCACCCACTCCAGCCACGGCGTCGTCTTCTCATGCTCATCGTGGGCCGGCAAACGCGCAGGCTGCGCTGCTCATGGCGCGTGAGCTTCTACGTTACCGTCCGGCTAACAACCTCTACGACGACTGGCTTGGCTGCATCGCCGAGCTCATCAACGCCGCCAGTGAGGCCCCTACACCGTCCCGTTCGCCTCGTCCCCCGCCGTCCCTGGCGGGCGATGTGGCTCACGGCACCCCCCTCCTCCTCCTCTGCACGGCATGGACCCCGAGCCCAGGCATAAGGCACCCCAACGTGACCCACCATGCAGGGCGCCGGCACGCGATGAAGCAAGCTGCCAGGTGGTGCAACTGCCCCAAGGAGAAGCGCGCGTGCATCCAGCGCCACCGCGTCAAGACCGCCTGCCACCAGAGGCGATGGCACGCGGGTGCCAAGATTAAGCTCCCCCCATGCGACCGGCCCCTATGAGTGAGGCAGGCTGCCGTGCTTTCACCCCGGAGCTGCGTTGCATTGTTTGGCCCGACAAGTTCAAGTCGGATCTGCCTCCCCGCTACGATGGCACTCCGGACCCCGCAGAATTTCTCCAGCTCTACGAGCTGAGCATCGAGGTGGCGAACGACAATGACAAGGTCATGGCGAACTGGCTCCCCATGTCCATCAAGGATGGCGCGTGTTCTTGGCTCTCGAACCTCCCGGTGGGGTCGATCTCCTCCTGGGACGAGCTACGCGAGCGCTTCATCGCTAACTTCCAGGGCACTCGCGACCGCGCTGCTGCAGCTGGCGACCTGTAGTGCATAAAGCAGCAGCCGGGCAAAACCTTGCACAACTACATACAGAGCTTCACGAACGTTCGCCTCAAGATCCCAAAGGTGTCGGACGAGGCCTTCATTTCGGTGTTCTCTGATGGTGTCCGGGATGTCAAGATGAAGGAGTAGCTCACCATACACGAGGACTTGTGTTCGGCTCTGGAGATGTTCAACATGGCGACCAGGTGCGCGAGGGCAGTGGAAGGTCGTCTCTCCCTCCTGGAGCTTCCGGAGGTCGATCCTGAAGACAAGAAGGCCAAGGCTAAGGAAGTAAAGTGTAAGGGCCCCGCCGTGCTCGCCGCAGAGCTCGAGATGAGGCGCGGCCGTGACCATGATGAGCCTCCCAGGGGCAACCGCCTGTTCTGCGTCTTCCACAATGTCCACAGCCACAACACCAATGACTGCCAGGAGCTCAGGGCAATCCATGACGGGCGCCTTTGTCGGTGTTCTGGGAACCATGGTACCCAGACTTGCATGCCTGCGGCCCACGGCGTGGCTCCATCGACAGCCTGGTACGGCCCATCTGCGACACCAACAAGACAAGACCCTCACGAGGGGCCAAGCCTCGCGAGGCAGACGACGCCAAGACCTTCGGAGGGAGCGGCCACCCCAAGGCTGCTCCTGAGGAGCGGAGTTTCCTATGCAAGCGCCCAACCTCATGAGGTTGCGGTGACGCAAGCCATGATGACCAAGGCCAGGCGGGCGCCAGCAGGCACAGAGAAGACAGTTTCCTCTTTGGTGCAAAGGAGGCAAGCGCAGGCGCGGGGTCCCAAGGAATCAGCCAAAGGTTTCCATTCCCGCGCAACGAGACCAAGACTGCCAGGACGGTAGGAAGGATATCATCGTCGAGCCTACTGCAGTGTCACAACCAGGAGCTTTGCAGGAGAAGACCACCTTTCGTCAGGATAAGATGTACTACTTGTCCCCTTTCAAATTGGTTGTTGTGGGATCCCTTCCCGCCTACATTTTGGAGGAGGAGGACCAAGGCCACTATATATAGGTTAGCCACCACCGTAGAGAGGGAGATCCGATCCAACCGAAGGATAGCTCATCCACACCCAAGAGCGGGCCTCGCGAGCTTGTTCATCCCTTGTACTTGTTCATCCACAGCCCCTCGTGAGGCAAATCCACCACAAAGCAGGAGTAGGGTCTTACACCGCAAGGTGGCCCGAACCTGGGAAAACTGCCGTGTCCATCTTCTTCCTCGATTCATCAATCTAGGCTGTAGGGCAGCGAGTTGGTTGGCTAGATAGGTTGACTTCTTCGCAGACGCCCAGAGTTCGAACCTTTCTTGGGTCTGCGGAGCCCTGAATCCAACAGCCTTGGCCGCCGTCCCGAGCGCAGCGACCGCAGCTACGGCCGCGAAGGAGGCCGCGGTGGTGGCCGCTGGGACAACCGCGACCCCCGCCAGGACTGGCGCAACCAACCCCGTGAGGACCGTTGGCAGGGCCAGCTTCGTGATGGCCCCTGGCGAGACCAGCCTCATGAGGACCGTCCTCAGGGCAATGCCGGCCTCCCTCCACCGCCGTCGCCAAGGAGAAACGGCGACAACCACCAAGATGATGGGGCTGGGGGCTTCGAAGAGCCTCGTGCAATCGCCTGCATCCTGGGTGGTGCTCAGGCTCCCGCCTCTCATCACATCTTCAAGCAGTTCGCTCGTGAGGTGAACGCGGCCCTCCCCAAGCTCGAGGCGTCGCGTCCCCTCAGGTGGTCAAAGCATGCCATCGCCTTTGAATCCATGGACCAACTCAAGTGCTTAGTTGCCGCTGGCGCGCTCCCGATGCTCTGCACGCCAACCATCAGCAACGTCCTCATCACCAAAACCCTCATCGACGGTGGCGCGGGGCTCAACAATCTTTCCCTTGAGATGTTTGAGACGCTCCAAGTGCCCTACGACCAGCTTCTGCCTACCAACCCTTTCTCAGGGGTGACCGATGGCTCCATCGTTCCCATAGGGCAGATCCACCTCCCTGTCACCTTCGGCAAGCACGACAACTACCGCACCGAGCTCATCGACTTCGACGTCGCCCACATCGGCCTCCCGTACAATGCCATCCTCGGGTATTCGGCCCTTGCCAAGTTCATGGCAGCAACTCACCACGGCTACAATGTCCTCAAGATGCCAGGAAGCGGCGCTATTATCACGGTCGCCTGTGACGAGAAGGATGCGGTGTGCTCCCTCGAGCGCGCCTATCAGGCTACGGTGGTCAAGAACTCTGACGATGATCGTGCCGTCCTGCCTTCCGAGGCCATCCCAAAGAAGAAGAAGCAGCTCCTCCCCAAGGGCCGTCAAGAGGCTGTGGCGCCTGTTGGTCGTGCCTCGAGCCCCGCGCCCACTGCTGGGGCCCCTTTCCCTCTCGCATAGGAAGGTGCGCCCGATGCCCCCCTCAGGACGGGCTCGGGGGCTCTCATCTAGAGGGCCTCTGACCTGACCAGCGCGACTAGGGAGGCGTTCGGGCACCACGTGGAGGCGTGTTTCGACGTGCTCCTCCGGGAGCAAGGCGCAAGGCGCCAGGCGCTCAGGAGTTCATCACCAAGGCAATCGAGGAGCTTCAGGAAGCATGAGCCATGCGTGGCGAGCGTCGCCCCGCACCACCGGGTGCAACCGCAGCCCCTGACATAGGCGGAGAGCTGCCCGTCTGCGTCAACATTTCAGGTCTCAACAGGGCTACTTCGTAGGGCCTCTTCTGGCCGTCCCGTGTTGGCCGGAGCGGGGGCTACCCCTGCAGCTACGTCTGCATGCCGTTCGGCCTGCTGAACGTGGCTGCCTCGTACCAGCGCCTCATGCAGGGAGCCTTGGTGGCCCATGCGGCAAGGCGCTAGGCGGTCCTGACAGAGAAGGTGCCGAACCCTCGCGAGCCCTCCGGGCCTCCAGAGCCTCCCGGGCCTCAGGAGCCAGCCGGCTCGTGAGGAGTGATCTCTGCAGCACGCGTCTTCAGCTACTCCAACGCCTCTACAACGATGGTGCCAGGTGACTTTTTGTTTGTTCAACTAAAGGCACCCCTTGGAGTGCATTATCCTCAGGCTGCTAGGGCCCGCCCTCGCAGTTGCGTCATTTTGATTAATGTACTCTGGACCAGTTGTGCATGCTAAAGCCATCGTGGTTGTTAACATTATGCCTGTCGATCCGTCACCTATGGAATTGCCTTTCGTGACCCCCGCGTGTTGCTGACCCACCTCTTGCTCGTCCTGCAAGGGGGGCTGCTGGCACGGCGCCCGTTCTCGGGTCCATCCCAGCATCGCTGATAAACCTAAGATACCGAGCTCTGGCTCGCGGTCGGCCCCGCGTAGGTCACCTCACCAGGTCCTTAGTGCCTTCGTCTTCTCGCGGAAAGATCACGGGCAAGATAGCAAGCACGACTGCCCTTTGTGTTTTGTGACTAACTCACAGGAACCTCTGGAGGCAGGACCACGAGCGGCTTTGCCAACACCTCGCCACCGCGGAAGGATGCCGCTCTACATGTCGTGGGGCGCAACCCCTCCTAGGTACCCCCTCGGAGCTAGCCACTCTTTTCTCGTGCAAGTCACTTGCACGTAAAAGGGGGGGCCCTTGAGCAGCATGCCTCAGGGGCTCCTACCGGCTCTCGAGCCCTCACCCCCTAGCCTTGAACATGGCATCGCAACCTGGCATACCAGTGGCGGCCGAGCCTCGCTCAAGAGCCGGGTCCCGAGAACGTAGAGCACCCTGACGAGTGGGAGAGATGGAGTCGGTAGGAGTCCTGCAGGGGGGCCCCATCAGGAGAAAGGTGCAGCCTAACGTCGCACAAGAAGCTCACCCTCGCGGCAAGGAAATCATCGCAGGCTCGCCAAGATAAGTCGCCTTGCACGCCCGGGCGTGAACCCCATAATCAGAGTTTTGTCTCTTGCGATTTCGCTCGGGCAAGGAAACTCCCCTTTCAGTCCTTTCGGAGCTGCTTGCGCGCCAAAGGGGACCTCCTGAGCATTGCGCCTCGGGGGCTCTTACCAGACCTTGGGCCGCTCACCTCCTGGCCTTGACCACGGCATCGTGACTTGGCACCAGCGATGGCCGAAGCTTGCCTTGGGACTGGGTCCTGTTGGCGTAGAGCACTAAGCTACTGCGAGAATAAAAAGGGAGGAACCGTGCCCAAGCGAAAGACGCAAACACAACATAAGTTGGGGATGCTAACATTAAGGCAAAAGTGTCACGATCTTTACACACCCCCGCGGGGCCCTTCATTATTTTTGAGCAGGAATGAAACAAAAGGAAAGGACTTCCTGAGGATCGCAACCCAGGCAGCGTCACCCATGACGCCTGGCCGGTGCCACTCCTCCCTTAAGCCCGAGCGCGGTGGCGCGGCAGCTCGTAGTAGTCATCGTCACTTGAGCTTGGTCCGAAGGAAGCATCGCTGCTGCTGGAGGAATCGCGGACAAGGCCAAGGGCAAGTTCACCGCCAGGGGCCTCGCCGCCTCGCCAGCCTGTAGGGGGGTCGCCGTCTCGATCGCCTTCCTTGGGGCAGCACTCCAGACGTCGGCCGTCCTCTCCGAAGACCTTGAAGAAGAGCATCGACGCCCCGTCATACTCGAAGTGCATGGTGTGCCTCCCCTCTGAGCTACAGGCGCGGGCGATCGCGCCCCATCCCCGGGTCATGAAGACGTCGCCGGAGTAGATGGCCTCAACCTCCGCCTCTGAAGCTTGGCTGCTGCAGCCGTCGGGTTGCAGCCACAACTCGACGGGCCCCTTCGACGGTATCTCTCCCGCCAGGGACCGCGGGAGCCGAATCCATGTGCGCGGCGGTGTCGCCGCCCACACCATGAACTCGCGGGTTGTGCCGTTGGCATGGGCCTGCGGGCAAGGTGGTTGCGCGGTCCTTGCTTGTTCTCCTTCCCGGCTTCATCCTCCGCGACTCCCGCGGCCGCTCTCACGAGAGGGACCTTGCGTGCGGATGTCTGCACTAACGGGGAAACCCGGCGGGGCGCGTTCGTGCTAAGGTTGTGCGGGCATAGGCGCTGCGGTGTCCTCGTGAGGGCAACTGCGCCTTTTCTTTGGCGTGAGGAACTCCGGTTCTACCTGAGGGGTTTTTCCCTTCCTGGCGGCCGAGAACCTCCTCACTGGCGCCATAGATGCCCTAGCGAGATGGTGGCGCGGCGAAGAAGAAGAAGGAGTGAGCAGCAAGAAGATGAAGATGGGCTGGGGGCTCTGCCCCCCCCATTTATAGGCGAAGGAAGGCTGACCGGCGGCCTCCCGCGCTCCAAGCAATGATGGCCCCGCTGAATGCGCCAGGCAGTTGTCAAGTCTGAGTAGTTGCCGAGGCGGCGTGGGGAAGCGAAGACGCCCATGTCCCGTCAAGCGCCACGCGTCAGCCTAGCCCGCAGGCGATTGGGGCCTGCGGCGCTTCGCCCTTGCACCTTGGCTTTGCCTCGAAGTCAAGTCCGAGCGCGCCTTGGGCCTGGGGGCTACTGTTGGCGTTCTGGGAACTAGGGTACCCAGATTTGCCTGCCTATAGCCCACGGCGTGGCTCCATCGACGGCCTGGTACGACCCATCTACAAGACCGCCAAGACAAGACCCTCGCGAGGCGAACGACACCAAGACCTCCCGAGGGAGAGGCCTTCCCAGGCGGCCTCCCGAGGAGCGGAGATTTCTATGCCGGTACCCACCCTCATGAGGATACCATGACGTAAGCCATGACGACCAAGGCAGGCGGGCGCCAGCGGGCGCAGAGAAGGCAGTTTCCTCTTTGGTGCTAAGGAGGCAAGGACAGACGTGGGTTCCCAAGGAATCTGGCAAAGGTTTCCATTCCGGTGCAACGAGACCAAGACCACCAGCACGGCAGGACTGATGTCATCGCCGCCCACCGCTGCGTCACGACCAGAAGCTTTGCAGGCGAAGACCACCTTTCGTCAAGATAAGATGTACTACTTGTCCCCTTTCAAATTGGCCACTGTGGGATCCCTTCCCACCTACGTTTTGGGGGAAGAGGACCGATGCCACTATAAATATAGGTTAGCCACCACCGTAGAAGGGTGAGATCCGAGCCCAGGTCGACTCATTCCCTCACCCCCGAACCTTACGAGGTTTTTCTTCCCTTGTACTAGTTCACCCTCAGCCCCTCGTGAGGCCAATCCACCACAAAGCAGGAGTAGGGTCTTACACCGCAAGGTGGCCCGAACTTGGGTAAATTGCCATGTTCATCTTCTTCCTTGTTCGTGTGAATCGAGCTAGGCCGTGGGGCGACGAGCTGGTAGGCTGGATAGGTTGAGTCCTTCGCACACACCCCAGAGTTCGAACCTTTCTTTGGTCTGCGGAGCCCTGAATCCGACAGGATGAACACAGAGATTTACCCAGGTTCGGGGCACCTAGCGGTGTAAAACCCTACTCCTTCTTTTGGTGGATTATCCTCACGAGGAGGTAGAGGATTAACTAGTACAGTGGATGAGCAGCCTCGCGAGGGTTCGGGTGGTGAGGATGAATCGGTCCGGAGTCAGATCCTCTCTACGATGGCGGCTAGCCCCTATTTTATAGTGGCCTTGGTCCTCTTCCCTCATAGCTTAGGTGGGAAGGGATTCCACAACGGCCAATTTTAAAAGGGGACAAGGAGTACATTTTATTCTGACGAAAGGTGGTCTTCGCCTACAAAGCTTCTGGCCATGATGCAGCGGTGGGCTCGGCGATGACCTCCGTCCTGCCGAGCTCGTGGTCTTGGTCTCGTTGCACCGGAATGGAAAGCTTTGGGGCCTTCCTCGGGAACCTGCACCTGCCCTTGCTCCCTTAGCACTGAAGAGGAAATTGTCCCCTCTACACCCGTTGGCGCGCGCCTGGCCTTGGTTGTCATGGCTCACATCATCGCGGCCTCATGAGGCGGGGGGGTTGCATAGAGTTCTGCGCTCCTCGGGAGGCAGGCTCGGCGAGCTGCTCCTCTGGAAGTCTTGGCGTCGCCCCCCTCGCGAGTCTGGGGCCCTCGCGAGGATCTTGTCCTGGGGTATTGTAGCTTGGGCCGTACCGGGCCGCCGTCGAGCCCGCGGGCTGGGCCGTAGGCAGGCAAGTCTGGGTACCCCCGATCCCAGAACACCGACAGCTCACATGTCCCCTTCGTGTCTGGTGAGAGCCAGCGAGCCTGTCGTGATTCCGCCGTAGTCGTTGTCGTGTCGTAGGTCACCAAGTAAAGCCCCCAAGAGTTTTGTAACACCCCGAGACCGACACTCCAGATGCCTTCCATGGATTCCGAGTTTCGCCGTGTGACTTATTTGTCTGTTGCATTCTTCATAGCATCATTTGCATTGCATGATGTCATCATGCCATTAATGTTGCAACCGTTTTAAAACTCGAATAAATTGCATGGATCTTTGATCCATTTAAATCGAGGGAATTCACATGTTGATTTCTCTTTACAACATATACAAGTCTCTCAATATTTTAGGGAGCTATAATAAAATATTCCATTAATTTGGAATTAACCATAACACACTTGCATTTAATTCCATGCCTCTTCTACTTCAAGTTTCACCTCCAAACTTTGCCAACAATTCTTTCTCCATTTATCGAGGCTCCTCCTAATTTCTCAACATTTTTGGACCTACCGAATACCCACTTCTTTCTCACACTCATTTGAATCCAACTTCATGCACATGTTCACTTCTATTTTCTTGGATCAAGCTCATTTTTATGAGTCCGGGAAAATTATCCGCATGCTCAAATTCTTTCCCTAACCCTCTCTTTCTTTTTCTTCTCTCTAATTCTTTTTTGCTAAAGAATATGAGAGAGGGAGTGGAGAGCCCAGCAGCCTCCCTCTCCACTGGGCCGGCCTCCCAAGGCCCATTTTCCTCCTATAACCCTATCCCGATCCCCCTCCTCTCTCTCCCGATCTCCACCCTCTCCCCTTCGTCCTCCTGCGCCGCCACACGCAGAGAGGAGCAGGGCCCTCGCGCCCGCGCCTCGCCCGATCCCCTGCTCCCGGCCATCTTCGCCCGCGACCCGTCCGGCCGCCGTGCTGTCAACCGTCGGCGAACTCCGCTGCTACCCGCCGCCCATCGCGCCCCTGCATCTTCTCTCCGCGACGTCCTCCTCTGCTGCTTGCTGCTTGCTCGTCTCGCGCCGCCCCTCCATGCCCCATCAGCCTCCTCTGCATCGCGCTGCCCGAGCCGCCAGGGTGCTCCGCGCGCCATGGCCGTCTCGCCTCCTCTAATCCGCCCGCACCTTGCCTTTGCACCTTCCCGTCGGCCCTGCTGCTCGTCGTCCTTCCTCTGCCTCGTGCCGCGTTGGGCCCCAGCCTCTTCCCGCGCCCGAGCCCAGCGTCGCCCTCTCCTTCCCTTGCGCCCAGCCGCTGCTTCGGCGAGCTTAAGCACCGCCTTGCGTCGCGCCTTGTTCACTGACTCCTCCTGTTCCCCCGCGTCGCCTCCTTCTCAGGCCGCTCGTCGTTCCCTGCTCCGACCGGCCTAGCCTCGGCTCCGCCCGCCCCCTGCATCGCTTCCTCACTAGGAGCTGAGCTCCATCCAGATCGGCGCCACTCCCTGTACAAGCTCAAGGGCGCATCTGTTCGCCTAGGTTGTTCGTCCTCTGCTTCGCATGCACCTGCACGCCAAGTGCCACCAAGTCCCGGATGGATTCGCCAAGTACCCGACGACCCTAGGATGCGCCAAGTACCTCTTCGCAAGACCGAGTTCCTCTATGATACGTGTACGACTACCATCGCTGTGGATCCGACAAGACCTCCAAGATCGACTTCATGGATCGACAAGTACCACGACGACCGATGAATAGTACCACTACCTCCTCTACCGTTGACCCCGTGGACATCAAGTTCCTCGCCGTGACCCCGATCATCTACGGAGTGCGTACGACTATGAAACGTGAACCACTACTTCCACTACCATCGTCCTGTATGACTACTTCCCACGATGACCCGTGAACAACTACATCCCATCGAACCTGAACCGTCCCGAATGCACGCTTCGAAGGTATAACCCCGAGACGACGCCCGTGAACGAATGCATGTGTGCTGTATGAGATGCTCGTGTTTGCAATATGTCCGAGTAGTCATTGCACGTTCCTCCTCGTTTGCCATGCCGTCGACCCGTGGGAACCCGGTAACCGGGATCACCCCATCATCTTTTGCATGTTCCGTTCATCCACACTTTCTTTTGCACCGGTATCTCAATGAGTTGTTGGATCATCGAAACGTTGCCGTGGCACCATTTCCATTGTCGTTGCCGTGGCACCCCTTTCGTTTCGCCATGGTGACCAAATGCTTCATAACATGCTCATGTCAACATTTTCATAAAACTGTATAAAACTTGTATATGTCATCCGCATCATGATAACAACATTTAAAATGTTTAAAATTGTTGTTTGCAATAAATTGCTAAATGACATGTGGGGAATTACCGGAATTGTTGTTTGATGCTTCCGGCCTCATTTAAACTTGCCTAGATAGGTAGTTTTATTATGCTTCACCTCTTGTCATGTTAACCAACATTTAATATTGATGGGTACATAACCGAGAGTGAACTAAATAATTTGTATGTGGTGTTTCGTCAATATGCAACTCGTTACATATTAAGCCCCAATTAATTTATAGTATTGCTTGTTGCACTTTGCTATGCCATGAATCATTAAATCGGACATGCATCATACTCGATTGTGCATCATGTCATGTTTATGCTTGTTTGTTTACCATGTTGTTTGCTTCTTTTCGGTTGTGCTTCTCCTCGATAGTTTGGTTTCATTGCGATTGTGAGGATCCGTTCGACTACGTTGGTTCGTCTACTTCATGGATTCGGTCTTCTTCCTAGAGGGATTTCAGACAAGATGACCGTTACCCCGGATACCACTACTATCTTTGCTTTGCTAGTTGTCTCGATGCTATCGCTATGTCGCGCTACCTACCACTTGTTTATTAAGCCTCCCAAATTGCCATGATAGCCTCTAACCTTTTTCACCCTCCTAGCAAACCGTTGTTTGGGTATGTTACCGCTTTGCTCAGCCCCTTTTATAGCGTTGCTAGTTGCAGGTGCAGTTGCAGGTTGTTTCATGTTGGAACATGTATATCATGGGATATCATAATATCTCTTATTTAATTAATGCATCTATATACTTGGTAAAGGGTAGAAGGTTTGGCCTTTTTCCTGGTGTTTTGTTTCACTCTTGCCGCCCTAGTTTCCGTCATACCGGTGTTATGTTCCTTGATTTTGCGTTCCTAACACGGTCGGGGTTTATGGGCCCCCCTTGACAGTTCGCTTTGAATAAAACTCTTCCAGCAAGGCTCAACTTTGGTTTTACCATTTGCCTAATAACAACTAAAACTTGCATAAGGACTTACCGGTACCCGAGGATTCTTAATCAACAACCCCGGGCCAGTGCTCCTCATGTGTATTGGTCCCAAACGGGCAGACTGCGGGGCCACCATGGGGCAACTCGAGGTCTGGTTTTACTCGTAGGCTGACTTATCCGATCGTTGCCTGAGACGAGATACGCGCGGATACTATCAGGGTCTCGGCACGTCGGGAGGTCTTGCTGGTTTTGTTTTACCATTGTCGAAATGTCTTGTGAACCGGGATTCCGAGCTTGATCGGGTTGTTCCGGGAGAAGGATTTTCCTCCGTTAATCGTGAGAGTTTGTGATGGATTAAGTTGGGACACCCCTGCAGGGTTTGATCTTTCGAAAGCCGTGCCCGCGGTTATGTGGCAGATGGGAATTTTTAATATCCGGTTGTAGAGAACTTGACACCAGATCCGAATTAAAATACACCAACCGCGTGTGTAACCGTGACCGTCTCTTTTCGAATGAGTTCGAGAAGAGAACACGGTGGGGTTATGTATGACTCGTAAGTAGTTCAGGATCACTTCTTGATCATAACTAGTTTGCGACCGTTTGCGTAGTTTCTCATCTTAGTCTTGTACTCGTAAGTTAGCCACCATACAATGCTTAGTGCTGCTGCAACCTCACCACTTATCCATTCCATACCCATTAAGCTTTGCTAGTCTTGATACCCATGGTAATGGGATTGCTGAGTCCTCGTGGCTCACAGATTACTACAACAACAGTTGCAGGTACTGGTAATGCGATGCTTATGATGTGAGAGCGATGCTCGCTTGTTTTGGAGTTCTTCTACTTCTTCTTCGATCAAGGGATAGGTTCCGGGTCGGGAGCCTGGGATTAGCAGGGTGGATGTTGTTCTTCTTTTTCGTTTTGTTTCATCCGTAGTCGGATCCTGCTCTTATGTATGATGATTGCTATGTATTGATGAATTGTGGTATTCATGTTGTAGCTTGTGGCGAGTGTAAGCCTTTAACTTGTATTCTCATCTATTCAGTACATGGTATGTTGTAATGATATCCACCTTACTATGCGCTCGAAATGCGATTGTGCCCCAATCATGAATTCATCACGTGATTGGGATAGAATCGCATCTTCGGCGCTACAAGTTTGAACCCTAGTTCTTGGAGAAGTTTCTTGGTCGCAGATCCTAGACTTCAACATTTGGCACGCCAGGTAGGGGGACTTGCCGTCTTCGCACCTTCGACCTCGACGTCAACATCGACATGGATGACGCCACCGCTCGCCGGGAACATGCTACACGACGAGCTGCCACCAGGGTTCACGCGGCACCCACCGCCTGAGGTGCCCCTGGGTGGCGCCCTTGTGCCGCCATGGAACCTGTTGGCGAGCGGGTTGCGTCCTCCGTCCACCCGTTGGTGAACGAGAAGGCGCATGGCCACTCTGCCACCGCATCCTCGCTTGCGTGTTGCAACCCTCCCGCTCGGCACGCCGCGCTGCTCATGGCACAGGAGCTGCTGCAGTATCGTCCCACCGAGGACGGCTACGACGCCTAGCTCGAGCGCATCACCGAGCTCGTTGACACCACGCGCGATGTTCAGGCGCCCTCCCGCTCCCTGCCTGCTCTGCCATCCCGCAACGACAGGGTTGGGCGTGACGCGCCTCCTCCTCCTCCTCCCCCGGCCCACGGCGCGGACAAGTGGCGTCCTACAACACGCTCTCCGGAGCCGTCTCATGGGTCGTCCGCACCGGCCGGCGATGATGACAGCTGCTAGATCGTCCGCCGCGTGCCACCGGACGCACGCATGATCCTCAAGAAGGCACGCAATGGTCAGGACCACATCCTCCATGACGTTGCCATGGCTAGGTGGCAGAACCGTGCGGCCCTCGACGGAGGCGTCATCACCACCGGGGGCTATCTGGACCTCGCCACCGGGTTGCGCCGCGTGGTCTGGCCTGACAAGTTCAAGCCGGAACTCCCTCCCCGCTACGACGGCAGCGCCAACCCCACAGAGTTCCTCCTGCTATACACTATCAGCATCCAGGCCGTGAAGGGGGATGACTGGGTCATGGCGAAAGGGTTTCCCATGGCCCTCAAGGACGTCGCCCGCACGTGGCTCATGAACCTCTCCGAGGCGTCCATCTCTTCGTGGGAGGACCTATGCAAGCAGTTCATTGCCAACTTCACGGGCATGAGCAACTGCCCGCTCACGCTCAACGAAATGTGGATCGTGCGCCAGTGCCCACACGAGCCCCTCCGCAAGTTCATCCAGCGCTTTTGCCAGGTGCACAACAGGATCCCGAAGGCTTCCGACGCCGCGATTGTCTCCGCCTTCACCAACGGTGTCACGGATGTGAACATGTGCGAGAAGCTCTCCTTCAAGGATGAGCTCGACTCCGCAGCAGAGCTGTTCATGCTCGCCGACCGTTGCGCCAAGGCCGAAGAGGGACGCATTTTCCTCTACAATGACCCTGACGCTAAGCCTGGCACGGCGAAGGCCAAGGGCAAGGACGCCAAGTGCAAGGGCCCTGCCGTAATCGCGGCGGAGCCGAACTACAAGTGCGGTCACGACCACGGCGAGGCCAAGAAGGACGACCGCCCTTTCTGCGCCTACCACAACGTGAACTCCCACAACACTAAAGACTGCTGCGAGCTCAAGCTGCTTCGCGAGGGCCGCACCGAACGCCAATACAGTAACAAGGAGTGCGACAAGGGCCGCGGTGGCAGCAACAGAGGTGGCCGCTTGGGCGACAGCAACAACCACGGCGCCGACGACAACAACCGTCAGGGCTGGCAGAACCAGCCATGGCAGGCTGACCCTCAAGGCAACATCGCCCCGCCAAGCGCTAGCGACTCCCCTCCCGTTGAGAATGCCAGGGGCTAGCAAGAGCCCCGTAGGGTGGCCTGCATCCTCGGTGGGGCCCAGGCCCCTCCGTCCAACCGCCACTTCAAGTAGTTCTCTTGGGAGGTGAACGCGGCCTTCCCAGCGCTTGAGTCCACCAGCCGCCTCAAGTGGTATGAGTTCCCCATCGCCTTCGACGCCAGCGACCACCCCAAGTCCACGAAGGCCGTGGACGCCGTCCCCCTACTGTGTACACCTACCATCACCAATGTGGCCATCACCAAGACACTCCTTGATTGTGGAGCCGGCCTCAACGTACTCTCTGTGGAGACCTTCGAGTCGCTCCAAGTGCCCTACTAGCACCTGATGACCACCAGGCCCTTCTCAGGCGCCATCGATGGCTCCACTGTCCCCCTGGGGCAAGTGCGCCTTCCCGTCACCTTCGGCACCCGCAATACCTACCGTACAGAGTTCATCGTCTTCGATGTGACTCACATCGGCCTGCCCTACAAGGCCATCTTGGGCTACCCGGCGATGTCCAAGTTCATGGCCGTGACCCACCATGCCTATGACCTCGTCAATATGCCCGGTTGCAGGGGTACCCTTGTTGAACATGCAATATGTTACAGAGAAGGAGGAGACGCCTTTGACACTTGACGTGGGCCAGCCCCAGCATGGCCGCACCTAATGTATAGTGTATATCTCCTGTTGAGTTTGTTAGAGATAGGTCTCCTGTTTAACTGATTCTATCTCTTCTCTTGATTCTCTCTGTAACCTCTCCTCTCGGTTAGGCAATCTCCACCGAGACTTGTACCTATCGATACCCATCGATCATCCTATCAATATAAACATGCGGGCTCTTGTGTATGAGAGTTGAGACACTTCCATAATGTTTTACATGGTATACAGAGCAGGCTCTTCCATCTCATCTAGCTAGTTCTTCTTCAACCCTCCACCCAACCCTTCATCATGTCCACCTCCGCCACACCCATCCAATCCAGCCTCAACTACAACACCTCTGAGCCACTTACCCGGATGAATTATGTCCTTTGGAAAGCCCAAGCAAGATCCCAGATAATGGGCGCCGACTTGTACGGCTACATCGACAACACCATTGAGGAGCCTCCCAAGATCATCACCACCAAAGACAATGATGGCAAGGATCAGGTCATCCCCAACCCTGCCTATGCCCCCTGGCTTGTTCAAGATCAACATAGTGTTGCTTGTCTCCTTGCGCAATCTGTCCAAGGAGGTTCTCGTTCAGGTTGCGTCCCTTGAGACGTCACATGCGATCTGGACAGCCTTGGCCACCATGTTCTCCGCGGTGTCGTTGTCCCGCGCCAACAATCTTTGTGCCGCCCTCACGAACGCCCGGAAGGGCTCCCTGTCGGCCTCGGTGTACTTCGGTCATATGCGCTCCCTCTTCGATGAGATTGCGGCAGCGGGAAAACCACTCGGGGAAGGGGAGCTCATCTCGTTCATCATCGCCGGCCTCGACATGGACTATCAACCCATCATCACCGCGCTGGACGTCCGCACCGAGCCCATCACCGTCGACGGCCTTTTCTCTCTCATGGCCAACTTTGACCAGCGGGTTGAGATGTTCCACGGCAACGCCGGCTTCAAGTCGTCTGCCAACGCTGCCTCGCGCGGCGGCCATGGTGGTGGCGGCAAGAGTGGCTACCGCAAGGGAGGAGGCTCTGGTGGCCCTCGCGGCGGCTATGGTTCAGGCGGCGGCGGCTACAACGCTGGTGGCGGTGGCGGCTACAACGCTGGTGGTGGCAGCGGCCACGGCACTGGCGGCGGTTACCACAACCCTTACCCTAATTCTGGCGGGGGCTATGGCTTCTAACAGAACAATGGGGGGGCTATCCAGGTGGTGGCGGTGGCGGCCACTACCAACAGAACAACCACGATGGTGGCAACAACAACAATCGGTGCCCCCCAGCAACAACAATCGGGGGCGCAATTTCCAAGATTATGAAGGTTATGAAAATAAGTGCCAAATTTGTAAGAAAACAAATCATATTGCGAAAGATTGTGATTGGCGCTACGCCGATGACAACAATGCCCAGAAAAAGAAAATTGCAGCTGCAGCTGATGTGTCATATGGAGTAGATACCAACTGGTATATGGACACAGGTGGCACAAATCACATCACTAGAGAACTGGAGAAGTTAACAATGCATGAAAAATACCGTGGCCATGATCAAGTCTACACTGCAGCAAACGGTGCAGGTATGGAGATAAGTCATGCTGGTCAATCTTTTATCAAAACCCCACACAAAAATCTTGAACTCAATGACATCTTGTATGTTCCTAATGCTTCCAAAACTTTGCTATCCGTTCATCGTATTGCTCTTGACAATAATGTGTTTCTAGAGTTTCACCCGTTCTTCTTTTTGATCAAGGATCAGGTCACGAAGAAAGTTCTCCATAGGGGGGTGTGTGTTGAAGGCCTCTATGCTTTGCTTCCCAAGTATTGCCAGTACAATAAATAAGTGTATGGTGCCATCAAGCTTTCTGTTGAAAGGTGGCATAATCGCTTAGGTCATCTGTCCTTTTCTACTGTTCATCAGATTCTTAGTAGAAATAACCTCCCAGTTGTTGGTGAGAGAAATTTAGAAACCATTTGTGATTCATGTCAAAGAGCAAAAAGTCATCAATTACCCTATCCAGTGTCTACTAGTGTGTCTACCAGGCCATTACAACTTATTTTTTCTGATGTCTGGGGTCCTGCCCCCACCTCAGTTGGTAGACACTCTTATTATGTGAGCTTCATTGATGATTATAGCAAGTATACGTGGATATATCTCCTTAAGAAATGTGCTGATGTGTTTCAAGTTTTCCATAATTTCCAAGCTCTTGTTGAGCGTAAATTTGATAGCAAAATTATTTTAGTACAATCAGACTGGGGTGATGAGTATGAGAAACTAAATTCTTTCTTCCAGAAGATAGGTATCTCACACCATGTCTCTTGCCCACATGCACACCAACAGAATGGCTCTGCTGAACGCAAGCATAGATACATCGTCGAAGTAGGCCTTGCTATTTTACCTTCTGCTTCTATGCCACTATAATTTTGGGACAAAGCTTTTCTTAGTGCCATGCATCTCATTAACATGTGGCCCAGTCATACTATTTCCAATGAAACACCCAGTGAACGTCTACTTCATGTCACACTAGATTACACCACACTTCGAGTTTTTGGGTGTGCCTGTTGGCCAAACCTTCGTCCCTATAACACTCGTAAGCTTAGTTTCCGCTCTAAGCAATGTGTTTTTCTTGGGTATAGTGCTCAACACAAGGGCATCAAGTGTTTAGATGTTTCCACCGGACGTGTTTATATCTCACGTGACGTTGTCTTTGATGAAACTCAATTTCCCTTTGAAAAACTTCATCCAAATGCCGGTGCGCTTCTTCGGAAGGAAATTCTTCTCCTTCCTCCTCATCTTTCCGGCGTTCTGTGTGATGGTTTTGGTAATTGTACTGACCCAATTTTGACTAATACATCTCCTGCTGCCCCTGAGTTTTATGTTACATAAACAAACGTGGCAGAAAACAATGCAGAAAATACTGTACCGGATAGTACAGAAGAGGACACAGGCGATCAGGGCGGATCTCCCTCGGGATCGGCGTCCCTGACTAGGTCAGGTCCAGCCGTATCACCCTCGGGATCGGGCAGCCCGCCTCGCTCCATCACCTCGCGCCCCTCCATCGAGCCGGCTACCCCAAGCGCAGGACGCCAATCCGCGCCAGGGGACAACCCGACCGGGCGATACGCACCAACCCCACGGGTCTACTCCAGGTGGGCGCCTGCGACAGCGAGAGCAGGGTCGGATGCGGGATCAGCGCCAGGCCTGTCCCATGCTCCCCACCAGCATGGATCTTCTGCGGCTATGTCTGCTGCTCCCTCCACATCCCCCGCCACAGACGATCCCACACGGCCTGGCGGGTCTGCTCCCTCGGGATCGGGTGGATCTCCTCTGCAGCAGCCTGCTATCGTGCCAGGATCTTCTGCGGCTCCACCAACGCCACCCCACCCGCGGCTTTAGGCAGGTACTATTCAACCGGTCAATTACAAAACTAAATATGGTTTGGCTATTGCTTCTGATTCCGCAGGCAAACCACGTACTGTTATTGATGCTCTTGCTGATCCACGGTGGAAGCATGCTATGGATGAAGAGTTTCATGCGCTTCAGAAAAATCACTCTTGGCACCTTGTTCCTTATCATCCACGTAAAAATGTTATTGATTGCAAGTGGGTGTACCGCATCAAATGTCGGTCAGAAGGCACTATTGATCGCTATAAAGCCAGGCTTGTTGCTAAGTGGTTTAAGCAGAGGTATGGACTAGACTATGAGGAAACCTTTAGTCCCATTGTTAAAGCTGCCACTATTCGTCTTGCTTTGTCCATTGCTGTGTCCAGAGGCTGGAGTCTTCGTCAGCTAGATGTGCAGAATGCGTTCCTTCATGGTGTTCTGGAAGAGGAAGTTTACACAAAACAACCTCCTGGGTTTGAGGATAAAAACAAACTGTTTCATCTCTGCAGGCTTGACAAATCCCTCTATGGTTTAAAGCAAGCCCCCAGAGCATGGTACTCACGCTTAAGCTCCAAACTGCAAACACTTGGATTTATTCCCTCCAAGTCAGATACATCATTGTTCATTTACAATAAGTCACACACCATCATTTTTGTGCTTATTTATGTGGATGATATTATTGTTACCAGTTCCTCTGATCAGGCAGTCACAACTTTGTTACAAGATTTGCACTCAGACTTTGCTCTCAAGGATCTCGGTGATCTTCAGTTCTTTCTTGGTATTGAGGTAAAGCGCAATTCTGAAGGTGGGCTTCATCTCTCTCAGGAAAAATATGCAACTGATCTTTTGAGCAAGGCTAGGATGCAAGGCTGTAAACCATCTCCAACTCCACTTTCCAGTGTAGAAAAATTGTCTCTTGCAGAGGGTGTACTCTTGAATCAAGAGGATGGCACCAACTGCAAAAGTCTGGGTGGTGCACTTCAATACTTGACACTTACACCGCCTGATATTTCTTCTGCATTCAACAAAGTGTGTCAGTTTCTCCATGCACCTACCTCAGCTCATTGGACTGCTGCTAAGCGCATTTTGAGATACATAAAGAATACCTTGAGTGTTGGACTTACTTTCAGCAAGTCCTCCTCTACTCTTGTGAGTGCTTTTCTTTACTCTGACTGGGCAGGATGCTTGGATGACAGAAGGTCCACATGTGGTTTTGCTGTTTTCTTTGTCCCAATCTTATTTCTTGGTGCGCCAAGAAGCAAGCAACAGTGTCACGATCTAGCACTGAGGCAGAATACAAAGCACTGGCTAATGCAACAGCAGAGGTCATATGGGTTAAGTCTATGCTCAAGGAACTTGCAATACATGCTCAGACACCATGTCTGTGGTGTGACAATCTTGGTGCCACATATCTTTCTTCTAATCCTATGTTTCATGCGAGGACTAACCACATTGAGATTGATTATCATTTTGTCAGAGAAAGGGTTGCAAGCAAGGAGTTGGAGATTCGATTTATTCCTTCAAAAGACCAAGTTGCAGATGGGTTTACAAAAGCCTTGGCTACAAGACAATTTGAAGAGTTCAAACGTAATATTAACTTGAGAAGTTCAGATTAAGGGAGGGTGTTGAGCATGCAACATGTTACAGAGAAGGAGGAGGCGCCTTTGCCACTTGATGTGGGCCAGCCCCAGCATGGCCGCACCTAATGTATAGCGTATATCTCTTGTTGAGTTTGTTAGAGATAGGTCTCCTATTTAACTGATTCTATCTCTTCTCCTGATTCTCTCTGTAACCTCTCCTCTCGGTTAGGCAATCTCCACCGAGACTTGTAACTATCGATACCCATCGATCATCCTATCAATATAAACATGCGGGCTCTCGTGTATGGGAGTTGAGACGCTTCCATAATGTTTTACAACCCTCACCATCCGCTGCGACAAGAAGGATGCAATGCACACCCTCGAGCACGCCTACAGGTTTCCTCCACCGCGTACCCGGCCGACGAGGATGTGCATGGGCCTGCCGAGGAGACGCCCGTGAAGAAGAAGCCCTTGCTCTCCCAAGAGCGGGACGAGTCCAAGAAGGCGTCCCTGGATGAGGGCGCGGCAGGCCCCTCCCTCGCCGTCAGCGGGTGGCCCTCCCCCAAATAGGAGGGCGCGCTCGTCACCTTCCTGTGGGCAAGCAATAGTGTGTCGGCTTCGACAACATCAGACGTGCCCGGTCCACCGAGGGAGGTGATCGAGTACCACTCAGCCGGGCGTCAAGTGCCCGAGAAGCAGGAAATTGTCATCCAGGAGGTCAGCAAGCTTCAGGAGGCTGGAATCACCCGTGAGGTTCCCCCACCCCTAGTGGATCACCAACCCCACCCCCACTGCCAGGCCGCGCTGCAGCGTGCGCATGTGCGTCGAATTCATCGCCCTCAACCAGCCTCGTCCTGCGAGCCCCTTCCCACCTCCGCGGATACCAGATCGCGGGCTCACCCCGGCTCATGCGTATGCCTTTCGGCCTAGAGGGTGCCGCAGCCACCTCCGCAAGGCTGATGTGCATGAGCCCGTAGCTCCGCATCGCAGTGGTTAACACCCACCACTCGTGATGGAGGGGGTGTTCCGGTACAAAACACATGGAACACCAATCATCACGGTAAGTTCTATCCATGACCCCACGGGTATGAGCGACATGGAGCTGTACACGCTCCGGAGCTCTCTCTACCAGCGCTGCCATTGACATGTGGGAGCTCCTTCCCACTCTTGTGGAAGCCCCATGCTCAGCGCTGGCGGATGCCCCATGCTCAGCGCTGGCGGTCTACTTACCTGAGGGGTCATTGACTATCGGCGTTCTGGGACCAAGGGTACCCTGACCCGTCTGCCTGCGGCCCTGCGCGTGGCCCCGCAAGGGTCCAGTATGGCCAAACTACAAGACTTCACGAACAAGACCCTCGTGAGGCGAACGGCATCAAGTCCTCCCAAGCAGCGGCCTCCCGAGGAGCGGATATCTATAGGCAAGTGTCCCACCTCGCGAGGTGCGTGGTGACATGAGCCATGACGACCAAGGCCAAGAGGGCGCCAGCGGGTGCAGGAGAGGACAGTTTCCTCTTTGGTGCTAAGGAGGCAAGGGCGTATGCGGGTTCCCTAGGAATCCCCCAAAGGTTTCCATTCTGGTGCAACAAGACCAAGGCCGCTGGCTCGGCAGGATGGAGGTCATCGCCGAGCCCACCACAGCGTCTCGACCAGAGGCTTTGTAGACAAAGACCACCTTTAGTCAGGATAGGGTGTACTCATGTCCCTCTTTATATTGGCCGTTGTGGTATCCCTTCCCGCCGAAGCTATGAGGGAAGAGGACCAAGGCCACTACAAAGATAGGCTAGTCTCCACCATATAGAGGGATCCAATCCTTTGGCCATCGAGCTCGCCCGACGCAGCTCACACTTGTACTAGTTCATCATCATCCTCCTCGCGAGGCAATCCACCACAAAGCAGGAGTAGGGTTTTACACCGCAAGGTGGCCCGAACCTGGGTAAACCACCGTGTCCATTTCTTCTTCTCGCTCGCATGAACTCGTCCAAGCCAAGCTGTGGGGTGGTGAGCAGTGAGCCGTGGCTAGGCAAGATCCTTTGCACACGCCCCAGAGTTTGAACCTTGTTTGGGTCTGCGGAGCCATGATCCTGACATTTGGCGGGCCAGGTAGGGGCGTGTCAAAGTTCTCCCTTACGCTTCGCTCCTCCTCACCTCCTCACCTCCATGGCTGGCGCCGTTTGCCCCGCTGCTCGATCCGCCGTTCCTGGGAACACCGCGGGTTGCCCGGCCTTCATTCCTGACCTGCGCCGAGTGCAATGGCCAGTCAGGTTCAGGCCAGTGTTGCCCCCGTGCTATGACAGCGTGGCCGACCCCGAGGAGTTCCTCCAGCTGTATACCTAGAGCATCCTGGCGGCGGGTGGCGACGACAAAGCCTTGGCAAACTGGCTCCCTCTGGCCCTCACGGAAGCTCCGCGTTCTTGGCGCCGCGGACTCCCGGAGGCCTCGGTGTCCTATTAGGATTAGCTCCGCGGTCGGTTCGTCGCGCGCTTCATGGCTTCGGGGCCCCACGTGGTCGCATGCATCCTTGGCGGTCACAAGCGCCCGCATCTGGTCACCATGCCAAGCAGCTCTTCCGCCAGGCTAACACCGCTCGGCCTTAGCCTGAGGCCCCATGAAGCTACGTGCAGCGCGAGGTCGTCATCACCTTCGACTCCAGGGATCACCCCGAATCTACTGCTGTTGTCGGTGCGCTCCCCATGCTGTGCACGCCCACCATCAGCAACGTCACGGTCTCCAAGACCCTCATCAACGGCGGCGCTGACCTCAACATGCTCTCCGTAGAGACCTTCGATACGGTTCAAGTGCCCTATGACCAGCTCCTGCCCACCAGGCAATTCTTAGGAGTGACAAAGGGCTTCGCCACCCCTCTGGGATAGGTGCACCTTCCCGTCACCTTCGGCAAGCGCGACAACTACCACACCGAGCTGATCGACTTCGATGTGGCTCGCATCGGCCTCCCTCACAACGCCATCTTGGGATACCCTGCTCTCGCCAAGTTCATGGCGGTGACCCATCCGGGCTACAACGTCATCAAAATGCCAGGCAGTGGCGGCGTCATCTGTGTGACCGAGGATAGGAAGGATACGTTTCAAGCCCTCAAGCTCACATACAGGGCCACGGCGGCCTCACGCCCGGACGTCGAAGGCACCCCGGAGGCTCCGGAGGCCGCACCCGCAAAGTGGAAGCAGCTATTCTCCCAGGACCGCGTTGAGACGGAAAAGGTGCCCGTGGACGACATCAACTCGGGCCCCACCTTCACCATCGGCGCCGGACTGCCCCCGGAACAGGAGCAGGCGCTCGTCCGCTTCCTCCAGGCGAACAAGGACGTGTTCGCATGGAAGGCGTCCGATCTGGTTGGCGTCCCAAGGGAGGTGATCGAGCACCACCTGGCGGTGTGCCCCAATGCTCGCCCAATAAAGCCGAAGGCACGGCGTCAGGCGCAGGAAAAGCAGGCGTTCATTGTCCAAGAAGTACACACGCTACATGAAGCAAAGGTCATACGAGAGGTGCCGCATCCAGAGTGGCTTGCCAACCCAGTGGTCGTCCCCAAGAAGGGCGGACAGGAGCGCATGTGCGTCGACGTCACGAGCCTCAACAACGCCTGTCCTCAGGATCCTTTCCCGCTCCCGCGCATCGACCAGATCATGGATTCTACCGTGGAGTGTGATCTGTTGTGCTTTCTAGATGCGTTCTCGGGCTATCACCAGATCAAGATGGTGGCGGAGGATGTCGAGAAGACGGCCTTCATCTTCCTGTGTGGCGTGTATTGCTACACATGCATGCCCTTCGGCTAAGAAGCATCGGTGCCACATTACAGCGCCCGATGCACATCATGCTGGGGCCACAGTTGGGGAGAAATACGGAGGCGTACGTCGACAACATCATGGTCAAGTCATGTGCGGCAAGAACCCTGGTCGAGGACCTTGAGGAAACGTTCACCAACCTGCGCAGAGTGAACCTGAGGCTTAACCCTGAGAAGTGTGTCTTCGGGGTCCCATCCGGCAAGCTGGTCGACTTTCTTGTCTCGTACCGAGGGATAGAAGCCAACCCTGAGAAAGTCAAGGCTATTGAAAGGATGCGCCCTCCTCAAACCCTCAAGGAAATGTAGAAGCTGGCGGGGTGTGTGACATCCCTTGGGCGCTTCATCTCCAAGCTGGGCGAGCGCGCTTTGCCGTTCTTCAAGTTAATGAAGAAAAATGGGCCCTTCGAGTGTACCCCTGAAGCGGAGACAGCCTTCGAGGACCTCAAAAAGTACTTCATGAGCCCGCCTATCATGGTGGCGCCCCACTCTCGCGAGCCCTTGGTCCTCTACTTGGTGGACAACCCGCACTCGGCCAGCGCTGCGCTCGTGGCGGTCCGGGAGGAATGCGTCAGCACCTGAGGGAGGCCCAACGGCCCGCGCGAGATCATGAGGCCCCCCGAGCCCTCGTCGCTGGAGGACGGCGCTCCTGGGGGCTCTGTCCCTTGGTCACCTAACGAGGCACCTGGGCCCCACGCACCCCGCGCGGAGCAGGTCGCCGCCAACGCCGCACGCCTCGTCGAGCACCCGGTGTACTTTGTCAGCACAGTGCTGCGGGATGTGCGCGCTACCCTATGTAACAGAAGCTCCTCCTCGCGCTCCTGGTCGCCTCAAGGAAGTTGCGCCATTATTTCCAAGGCCACCTCATTAAGGTTGTGTCTGCATGCCCTCTGGAAAAGGTGCTGCACAGCCCCAACGCTTCCTACAGAGTCGCCGAGTGGAACATCGAGCTGCAGGCTTTCCAGGTAGAATTCAGTACAAGAAGGGTCATCAAGGGAGAGACGATTGCCGACTTTGTGGTGGAATGGGTGGATATGTGTGACCAGGAGCTGCGCGAGGACCAGTCCCTTGCGCCGGGCAACGAGGCCCTCGACGGCTGGGTCATGCACTTCGACAGAGCCTTCGCGCGGCAAGGTGCGGGAGCCAGGGACATGCTCGTTTCTCTGACCAAAGACAAGCTCTACTACGCCGTCTAGCTTTGCTTCCAGCACGGCGAGAAGGTCTCCAACAACATCATGGAGCATGAGGGCTTAATCGCCAGGCTCAAGGCCGCGACCGCCCTGGGGGTCAATCGCCTGACCATCAAGGGCGATCCCCAGCTCCTCGTCAACTTCTCCAACAAGGAATACAAGCCGAAGGACGAGCACATGGCGGCATACCTGGAGGAGTTATGTAAAATTGAAAAACGATTCTTGGGCTTGGAGTTCCAGCACGTCTCATGAGGCACGAACAAGGAAGCGGACGACATCGCCAAGTGGGCATCACGCCGCAAGCCCCAAAGCCCAGACATCTTCGAAGAGAGGCTCTTCAAGCCGTCGGCCGCGCCCCTAACGGCTGGTGCGATGCTGCCTTAGGAGTAGCTGCCTCCCGCACCGATCACAGGCGCCCCGGCCTGCGGCCCGACCTCAGGAGCTCACCTGCTCCTGGCATTGAAACCCCACGAGGACAGTTTGACCAAGGAGTTTGAGGCATACCTACTTCACGGCACCTTGCCGGAAAAGGAGGAGGACGCAGAATGCGTGGCTCACCAGGCCACAGCTTACTGCTTGCAGGATGGTGAGCTGTACCGCAGGTGTCCTAACGACGTCTCACTAAGATGCATTTCAGAAGACCAAGGGCGTGAGCTGCTGGCCGATATCCACGGGGAAGACTATAGGCATCACTCTTAGTCGGCGTTCTGGGAACCAGGGTACCCAGACTTGCCTGCGTGCGGCCCACGGTGTGGCTCCATCGACGGCCTGATACGGCCCAACTACAACACCAACAAGACAAGACCCTCGTGAGGGGCCAAGCCTCACGAGGCGGACCACGCCAAGACCTCCTGAGGGAGCGGCCACCCCAGGCTGCTCCTAAGGAGTGGAGATTTCTATGCAGGTACCCAACCTCACGAGGTTGGGTGACGCAATCAATGATGACCAAGGCCAGGCGGGCGCCAGTGGGCGCAGAGAAGACAGTTTCCCTTTTAGTGCTAAGGAGGCAAGCACAGGCGTGGGTTCCCGAGGAATCAGGCAAAGGTTTCCATTCCAGTGCAACAAGACTAGGACCGCCAGGACGGCAGGACGGATGTCATCGCCGAGCCCACCACAGCGTCATGACCAGAAGCTTTGCAGGGGAAGACCACCTTTCGTCAGGATAAGAAGTACTACTTGTCCCCTTTCAAATTGGCCACTATGGGATCCCTTCCCGCCTACGTTTTGGGGTAAGAGGACAGAGGCCACTATATATATAGGCTAGCCACCACCGCAGAGAGGGACCGATCTGAGCCAACCCAAGGACAACTCACTCTCACCCAAGAGCAGACCTTGCGAGGTTGTTCATCCCTTGTACTTATTCATCCTCAGCCCCTTGTGAGGCAAATCCACCACAAAGCAGGAGTAGGGTCTTACCCCGCAAGGTGGCCCAAACCTGGGTAAACTGGCGCGTTCGTCTTCTTCCTTGATTCTTCGAGCTAGGCTGTAGGGCGACATGTCGGTTGGTTGGATAGGTTGAGTTCTTCACACACGCCCCAGAGTTCGAACCTTTCTTGGGTTTGCGGAGCCCTGAATCTCACATTTGGCACGCCGGGTAGGGGCATGTCGAAGCCTCTCTCTCACCGCTCGATTCGCCGCCGTTCCGCCGTTCCTATGTCCGACGCTCGCCGTGTCCGTGCCGAGCGCCGGGCCGCTCATGTTGCCCAGACGGCACCTGTGGGCAATGGCGTCCCTCGCCGCTCTACCTCCCCGGTGGCTAACGCTGCCACCGTCCCTGCTGCTCGTGAGCGGCAGGACTCGTCGCTGCCACCGTCCGTGCGTCGCGACGGCCGCACTGCGACTCCATCACCCACTCTAGCCACGGCGTCATCTTCTCACGTTCGTTGTGGGTCGGCGAACACACAGTCTGAACTGCTCCTAGCGCGCGAGCTTCTGCGCTATCGTCTGGCCAACGACCTCTACGACGACTGGCTCGCCCGCTTCGCCGAGCTCGTCAACGCCGCTGGTGAGGCCCCTGCGCCATCCCGCTCGCCTCGTCCTCCGCCATCCCTGGCGGGCGACGTGGCTCACGGCGCGCCTCCGCCTCCTCCTCTGCATGGCGTGGACCCCGAGCTGAGGCTTGAGGCTCCCTAGCCTAACCCGCCACGCAGGGCGCCGGCGCGCGATGAAGAAAGCTGCCAGGTGGTGCAGCGGCCCCAAGGAGAAGCGCGCGCGCTTCCAGCACCGCCGTGTCAAGACCGTGTGCCACCAGAGGCGGCAGCTCGCGGGTGTCAAGATCAGGCTCCTCCCCTGCGGGTGGCCCATGTGAGTGCGGCAGGTTGCCGTGCTTTCACCCTGAAGCTGCGCCGCATCATTTGGCTCTGCAAGTTCAAGCCGGATCTGCCTCCATGCTACGATGGCAGGCCTTACCCTGCTGAGTTCATCCAGGTCTATGAGCTGAGCATCGAGGCGGCGAACGGCAATGAGAAGGTCATGGCGGACTGGTTCCCCATGGCCCTCAAGGACGGTGCGCGCTCTTGGCTCCTGAACCTTCCGGTGGGGTCGATCTCCTCCTGGGATGAGCTCCGTGAGCGCTTCATCGCCAACTTCCAGGGCACTTGCGACCGCGCTCCTGTGGCAGGCGACCTACGGTGCATCAAGCAGGAGTCAGGCAAAACCTTGCACAAGTACATACTGCGCTTCACCAACGTTCGCCTCAAGATCCCGAAGGTGTCGGACGAGGCCATCATTTTGGCATTCTCTGAGGGCGTCCAGGATGTCAAGATGAAGGAAGAACTGGCCATACACGAGGATCTGTGCTCAGCCCTGGAGATGTTCAACACGGCAACCAGGTGCACGAGGGCAGAAGAAGGTCGCCTCTTCCTCTTGGAGCTCCCGGAGGTCGATCCTGAAGACAAGAAGGCCAAGGCCAAGGAAGTGAAGCGCAAGGGCCCTACCGTGCTGGCCGCGGAGCCCGAGATGAAGCACGGCTGCGACCACGCCGAATCCTCCAAGGGCAGCCGTCCGTTCTGCGTCTTCCATAACGTCCACAGCCACAACACCAACGATTGCCAGGAGCTCAGGGCAATCCACGACGGGCGCATCGGCCGCTGTCCCGAGCGCAACGACCGTGGCTACGGCCGCGGAGGAGGCCACTGGGACAACCGCGACCCCCGCTAGGGCTGGCGCGATCAGCCTCGTGAGGACCGCTGGCAGGGCCAGCCTCGCGACGGCCCCTGGCATGACCAGCCCCGCGAGGACCGTCCTCAGGGCAACGCCGGCCTTCCTCCGCTGCCACCGCCGCCAAGGAGGAACGACGACCACTGCCAAGATGATGGTGCTGGGGGCTTCCAAGAGCCTCGTGCCATTGCCTGCATCCTGGGTGGCGCTCAGGCCCCCGCCTCTCATTGCATCTTCAAGCAGTTCACTCATGAGGTGAACACGGCCCTCCCCAAGCTCGAGGCATCGCGTCCCCTCAGGTGGTCCAAGTATGCCATCACCTTCGACTCTGCGGACCTGCTCAAGTGATCAGCCACCGCTGGCGCGCTCTCGATGCTCTGCTCGCCGACCATCAGCAACGTCCTCGTCACCAAAACACTCATCGATGACGGCGTGGGGCTCAACGTTCTCTTCGTCGAGATGTTCGAGACGCTCCAGGTGCCGTACAACCAGCTCCTCCCCACCAAGCCTTTCTCAGGGGTGACCGATGGCTCCACCGTCCCCATAGGGCAGATTTACCTCCCTGTCACCTTCGGCCAGCGAGACAACTACCGCATCGAGCTCATCGACTTCGACGTCTCCCACATTCGCCTCCCGTACAATGCCATCCCCGGGTATCCGGCCCTCACCAAGTTCATGGCGGCGACGCACCACGGCTACAATGTCCTCAAGATGCCCGGGAGTGGAGGTATCATCACGGTCGCCTGCGATGAGAAGGCTACGGTGTGCTCCCTTGAGCGCGCCTACCAGGCTGCAGCAGTCGAGAACTCTGACGACGAGGGTGCCGTTTGGCCTCCTGAGGCCATCCCCAAGAAGAAGAAGCGGCTCCTCCCCAAGGGCCATCAGGAGGCTGGCGCGCCCGCCGATCATGCCTCAGGCCCCACGCCCACTGCTGGGGTACCCTTCCCTCTTGCATAGGTAGGCACGCCTGGCGCCCCTCTCAGGACGGGCTCGGGGGCTCTCGTCTGGAGGGCTTCCGACCTGACCGGCGTCACGAGGGAGGCGTTCGGGCACCACGTGGGGGCGTGCTTTGACGCGCGCCCGCATGAGCAAGGCGCAAGGCACCAGGCACCAGGCACTCAGGAGTTCATCACCAAGGCGATCGAGGAACTTCAGGAGGCGCGAGCCATGCGTGGCGAGCGTCGCCTCGCATCATCCGGTGCAGCTGGCGCCCCTGACGTGGGTGGCGAGCTGCGTGTGTGCGTCAACATCCCAGGCCTCAACAGGGTTGCTTCTCAGGAGCTCTTCTGGTCGTCCCGCGTTGGACGGAGTGGGGGCTGCCCCCGCAGCTACGTCCGCATACTGTTCGGTTTGCTGGATGTGGCTGCCTCGCACCAACGCTACATGCAGGGCGTCCTGGCGGCTCAGGAGGCTAGGCACCAGGCGGTCCTGACGGAGGAGGTGTCGGACCCTCACGAGCTTCCTGGGCCTCCCGAGCCTCAGGAGCCAGCCGGCTCGTGAGGAGCGATCTCTGCAGCACGTGTCTTCAGCTACTCCAACGCTTCTACAATGACGGTGCCAGGTCACTTTTTGGTTTGTTCAGTTGAGGGCGCCCCTCGGGCTGCATTATCCTTAAGCTGTCAGGGCCCGCCCATGCAGCTGCATCATTTTGATTCATGTACTCCGGACCAGTTATGCATGCTCAAATTATCATGGTTGGGATGTTACGCCTGCTATTTCGTTATCTATGGAGTTGCCCTTCGTGGCCTCCGCGAGTTGCTAACCCGCCTCTCGCTCATCCCATAACAGGGGCTGCTGGCACGACGCCTGTGCTTGGGTCCATCCCTACAGCGCTGACAAACCTAAGAGATCGAGCTCTGGCTCGCGGCCGGCCCCGCGCACGTCACCTCATCGGGTCCTTAGTGCCTTCGTCTTCTCGCGGAAAGATCACCGGCAGGGTAGCAAGCGCGGCCGCCTGTTATGTTTTTTGGCTAACTCGCAGGAGCCCCCGGAGGCAGGACCACGAGCGGCCTCGCCAACACCTCATACCTTGGAGGAACGTCATGCTGCGTTCCAAGGGGCACAACCCATCCTAGGCGCCCCCTCGCAACCAGCCACTCTTTTCTCACGCAAGTCGCTTGCACGTTAAAGGGGGGGCCCTTGAGCATTGAGCCTCAGGGGTGCTTATCGGCCCTCGAGTCCTCACCCCCTGGCTTTGACCACGGCATTGCGACCTGGCATACCAGTGGCGGCCGAGCCTCGCTCGAGAGCCGGGTCCCGAGGACGTAGAGCACCCAGACGAGCCGATGAGGGAGAATCGGCGGAAGTCCTGCCGGGGGCGCCATCGGGAGAAGGGCGTAGCCTAACGTCGCACAAGGAGCTCGCCCTCGTAGCGAAGGAGCCACCGCAAGCTCGCCAAGATAAGTCACCTCGCTCGCTCAGGCATAAACCTCATGATCGGTGTTCTATCCCTCATGATCCCACTCAGGCAAGGAAGCCACCCTTTCAGTCCTTCGGGAGCCGCTTGCACGCCAAAGGGGACCTCCTAAGCATCGCGCCTCAGGGGCTCTTATCGGACCTCGGGTCGCTCACCTCCTGGCCTTGACCACGTCATCGCGACCTGGCATACCAGCGACGGCCGAAGCTTGCTTGGGGACTGGATCTTGTCGGTGTAGAGCATTAAGCTACCGCGAGAATGAAAGGGGGAACCATGCCAGAGCGAGAGGCACGGACGCAACATCGATTGGAAATGATAACATTAAAGTGCGAGCGTCATGATTTTTACATACCCCCACGGGGCCCGTCATGAGTTTTGCGCAGGAACGAAGCAAAAGGAAAAACCCCCTAAGAACCACGGCCTCGTCAGCATCACCAGCGACGTCGGGATGGCGCTACTCCTCCCCTAGGCACGGGCGCGGCGACGCGTCGGCTCGTAGCTATCGTCGTCACTCGAGCCTGGTCCGGATGAAGCGCTGCTGGTGTCGGAGGAGTCACGGACAAGGCCAAGGGCAAGTTCACCGCCGGTGGCCTCACCGCCTCGATCGCCTTCCCTGGGGCAACATTCCAGACATCGGCCGTCCTCTCCGAAGACCTTGAAGAACAGCGTCGAAGCCCCGTCGTACTCGAAGTGGATGGCGTGCCTCCCCTCCGAGTTACAGGCGCGGGCGATCGCGCCCCATCCCCGGGTCATGAAGACGCCGTCGGAGATGACGGCCTCGACCTCCGCCTCTGATGCTTGGCTGCAGCAGCCATCGTGCTGCAGCCACAGCTCGATGGGCCCCTGCGATGGTATCTCCCTCGCCAGGTAACGCGGGAGCCAGATCCACATGCGCGGTGGCATTGCAGCCCACACCACAAACTCGCGGGCCGTGCCTTTGGCATGGGCCTGTGGGCGGGGTGGCCGTGCGGCCACTGCTTGTTCTCCTCCACAACTCCGTTCCTCGCGGCATCCGCGGCCGCTCTCGTGGACAGGGCTATGCGTGGGAGCATACGCGCGGACCGGGAAGCCCGGTGGAGTGCTTTCGTGCCAAGGCCGCGCTGTCATGGGCCCCACAGTGGCATCGCGAGAGCAATCGCGCCTCTTCTTTGGCGGTAGCAGCTCAGGTTCCACCTGAGGGGTTTTTCCCTTCTCCACGGCGGAAAACCTCCTCACCGGCGCCATGGACGCTTTGGCAAGGTGGCGGAGCAAAAAAGGAGAAGCAAGAGGCGAGTGGATGAAGACGAGTTGGGGGCTCCGCCCCCTCTCCCATTTATAGCCGGAGGAAGGCTAACCGCCGGCCTCTCACGCCCCGGGCAATGATGGCCTATCTGCATGCACCAGGCAATTGTCAAGTCGGGCAGTTGCCGAGGCGGCTTGGGGAAGTGGAGACACCCACGTCCCATCGAGCGCCATGCATCAGCCTGGCCCGCAGGCGATTGGGGCCCGCAGCGCTTCGCCCTTGCCCTTTGGCTTTGCCTTGAAGCCAAGTCCGAGCGTGCCTTGGGCCCGTGGGCTACTGTCGGCGTTGTGGGAACCAGGGTACCCAGACTTGCCTGCCTGTGGCCCACGGCGTGGCTCCATCGACGGCCTGGTATGGTCCAACTACAACACCAATAAGACAAGACCTTCACGAGGGGCCAAGCCTCGCGAGGAGGACCACGCCAAGACCTCCTGAGGGAGCGGCCACCCCAGGCTGCTCCTGAGGAGCGGAGATTTCTATGTAGGTACCCAACCTCACGAGGTTGGGTGATGCAAGCCATGACGACCAAGGCCAGGCAGGCGCCAGCGGGCACAGAGAAGACAGTTTCCCCTTTAGTTCTAAGGAGGCAAGCACAGGCGTGGGTTCCCGAGGAATCAGGCAAAGGTTTCCATTCCAGTGCAACAAGACTAGGACCGCGAGGACGAATGTCATCGCCGAGCCCAGCACGGTGTCACGACCAGAAGCTTTGCAGGTGAAGACCACCTTTCGTCAGGATAAGATGTACTACTTGTCCCCTTTCAAATTGTCCACTGTGGGATCCCTTCCCGCCTACGTTTTGGGGGAAGAGGACCGAGGCCACTATATATATAGGCTAGCCACCACCGCAGAGAGGGACCGATCTGAGCCGACCCAAGGACGACTCACTCTCACCCCAGAGCAGACCTCGCGAGGTTGTTCATCCCTTGTACTTGTTCATCCTCAGCCCCTCGTGAGGCAAATCCACCACAAAGCAGGAGTAGGGTCTTACACCGCAAGGTGGCCTGAACCTGGGTAAACTGTCGCGTTCATCTTCATCCTTGATTCCTCGAGCTAGGCTGTAGGGCGACATGTCGGCTGGTTGGATAGGTTGAGTTCTGTGGCACCCCAGCTCAGAGAAACTAGAACATCCTGTATTCTAGCCCAGAGATCGAAGTGAAATCTTCTGGAATACGGCACTGCTTAGCATAGAACAAACCAGCTCTCTATTACAACACGAATACGATTACAAGGTCTCCGATATTACAATGAATAACACCGGCACGGCGACACTACGCCAACCACAGTTGCTCTATGCAAGCAGCATAACAACTCGAGGCAGCGGAACCTCTACTGGCAGCGAAACAACGAACGACGATGATGGACTCCAATCCGCAGGGACTGTGGCTGAAACGTTTATCCTAGCTCGCAAACACAGGAACGACACCAAACAAGCAAGCAATCCAGGCACGACCTGCAAACTAGCATGACACACCAGGTCAGTACATTGAATGTACTTGCAAGCTCACAATTAACCAAAAGCAATCAAGACAGACAACAGCATGGCAATTATAGGTTAAAGCAATCATGAACATGATACATGGCAAGCACAAACTGAACATGATACGGCTAGAATAACATTAGTGCGGCATGAGCATATGAACATGATGATACTACATGCAACAAGTTAACATTATCATGCACCAACTTACACTTATTCGGCGGTTACCTCGTAACCATCTCATGCATCAACTTACCAACTTCGGTATCCATGATACCACTGTGATCATCTCGCGATCACATAAAGATCAACCAACTTCGGTATCCACGATACCTTCGTGATCCTCTCTCGATCACAACCAATATCTTTCTCATCATTGAACCGGGGTTATTATTAAGCAAGTTATTATTATTGTTGGCTCATAGCATGACCAACTACGAACTGGGCCCATATCCACGGGCGTGGCTATCGATAGATTAAAACACACACTCTGTAGAGGTTAGCACACTGTACCCACACCACAGAACCCATGGCCTCGCACTCCAATTCGGGTGGACCAATGGCATTCCGACAAAACTGATCTACTGCCCATGGCACTCTCCCGGCCACTCCGACAAACTCCCCTTTGGGCTAAGTCCTGGGTGGCCCCGTGTCTACCAAAGACACTCAACGGCCACCGTCGTGGCAAAACATAAATGGTCCCAAATGGGGACAAGGTACCATAACAACAACAACAACAACAACAACAACAACGGGCACACAGGGCTTATGTCCACCTACCTGATCAGGGTAGCGCGTGCCCATAACCTTCCCTCATTGGAGGCACCGGCGAGAGGCATGACAATAGACCCAGTTAGGTCCTTCCCATAAAAGGCAAATGTGGTTGCACTGGTCAGCTCGATTCAGTGGCACCATGACTCAGCCAACAGTTGTTCAAGTTCATTATTATTCGGTTAAACTTGAATGCAAGAAGCTGAGCCATATAAAAATAACATGATGCAACTATAAGCATGGAGGTGCAACATAATCATCGAGCATAACCACAATGAATCATATATCTAAATAAGCATGACATACTGACGAGCATAATCATAACACTACACAGGAGCATAGCATGACTACTAGCATCATGAATAAATACCATGCAAGAACATAGCAAGAACACTACCAAGTAAGCATGTAACCAACTAGATGCAAAGGAACATGCATAACCACGGTACTTGATAACAGACGGTAAACATGCATCAGAAAGAACACCACTGCTACCAGCATGTACTACTACTATCAAGCATAACATGTGACAATAATCTAGCAAGTAGTACAAGATAACAAGATGCATCAGAACATAGCATGAAGGTGAACATGAAACCCCGAGCATAACCGAAACAACGATAGTAGCAAACAAGCAGACAGATAACGGGCAAACTTTTATTAAATATTCAAGTAGAAACCATGGCTACTGCATGGCTATCATGCAAGTGGCTGTTGTGGCTTGCCTGAGGGTGACGGAGACTCCGGGAAGAAGTGCGGTGAAGCCGCATAACGAAATGCCGGACGGTTCTCTCTTGAAGGGGGCTGAATAGGGCAAGGGCAAAATGGTCATTTTCACTATGGGACCACCTAGTGAAAATGTTACCAACAGAAAGATCTCGACGAGACGAAGAAGTGAGCGTTGGTTTCACCTCAATCAGAGTTACGATCGCAGAGATACGAGGTGCAGAAGGAGAGGGACCAATCTATGAATATTTTCATCACCAACGAGCCCCTGGGAGGAAAAACTGAA
Source organism: Thinopyrum elongatum (assembly GCA_011799875.1). Lineage (NCBI taxonomy): Eukaryota > Viridiplantae > Streptophyta > Magnoliopsida > Poales > Poaceae > Thinopyrum > Thinopyrum elongatum. Next base: position 393,459,252 of record CM022303.1, read on the forward strand.
CACACACTTAGAGGAATACGCCTTCAGAGAAGAGAAAACGTACTTTCAGCCGTAGTAGAATCAAAGTACGTTTTCGGAGAAGGGAAGACGGATTTTCATAAAACCGTCTCCACTTATCCACATGGACCAGGGGGAGGAGAGGCTTACAGGGGGGTCCCACGCGGCAGGGGGGCCAGCGTGGTCGTCTTCTTCCTCCCTCTGTTCCCTCCTGAGGGAAACAAAGGAGGAGACGAGGCGAGGCAGGGGTGCTCAGGCGAGGGGGCCGGCCGGCACCGGCGATCCCTGGCCCGGACGAGGGCACCAACGGGACCGCGGGGCCGCGGCGCACCCATTCAGAGGGAAAAGGAGCGCCGGGGATGAGCGGGGTGGAGGGGAGGTCCCGGAGACGGGAGGCAACAGAGGCGGGCGGTGGTGGTGGTGCTCGGCGAAGCAAGGCGCTCTGGCGAGGGGAGGGGGGGTGGGGCGGCTCGCCGGGAGGAGAGGGAGTCGGTGGAGGTGGAGAGGAGGCCTGAGGCGGCCGTGGTAGCTCGAACTCCGGCGATGGCCGAGGAGAGAACAACGAACTCCGGCGAGATTAGGCGACTCCGGTGAGCAATTGAGGCGAGGGAACAGTGGGTGAGGTGCGGAGGACCTCGGGGCAGCTTAAATAGGCGCGGGAGAAGCCTCTAGAGCTCACGGGCGAGCTCAAGATGAGCACTGATGGAGGACAGACGGGGTTTGCATCACGGGCAGCTCGACGGCGACGTGACTGTAGTGATATAGGGCGGGGCAGTGACGCAGGACGGTGCAGTCAGTCATGGTGGAGCTCCCGAACATGATTTGGCGTCGAGACGAGGAGGGAAACGACGGGAACATCGGCGACAACATGCCAGAGCACGAGTTTGGCTGGTCACGACCTGTGATCACCGCGTGAACTGGCATACGCGGTGCCAGTTGATTGGACACATCATGTCTTGTAGATAGACCATGCTACCCTGAGTCCAAATGAAGAAAGAAATCGGTCCAGGGGCAAAGAAGAGATTTGGAGGAGGAGCCAAAACATTTTGGCAGCAAGGTGTTTGATGTGAATTGTGAGAGCTAGAACAATGCAATGACTCTGAGCTTTGGCCTACCTTGATCACAAGCTAAGGTAACTGTGGTGGCCAAATATCAGACGAAATGGAGCTCTCTAGAGTGCACTTGCTGTAGAAAGTGACCCACTGGTCAGATTTGGATATTTTGAAGTAGCACTCACATAATTGAATGAAATGGGCTGAAAATGGTCATGGCCCAATGATTTGAAGATATGAAGATGCCCAAAAAGTTTCATGCCATTTGGACTTGCCAAAATAGCACTTGCTTCATAAAGCATCCCTTTGCACAGAAATTTGGAAAAATTGCACAGGGTAATTGGATTAATAAATTGAGCCAAAACTTGGTGGAGAGAGTTTATATGGATAGGAGAATGTCCTGGTAAATTTTCAGCTTAAATGAAGCAAGATAAAATATGGTTGCTTCACAAACTGAAAATCTGACCAGAAACTAAGATTTGGAGCTGAGCTCACATAGATGAGTGACATGAGCTCTAATTTGGTGGGGAGTGATGATTTTATCATATGAAGGACCCTGCAAAATTTCAACTCATTTGGACATGCCTAGAATATACCTCCTTCACAAAGTTCCTTCCTGGACAGAAATTTTGGAAAATTGCTGAACAATATTTACTAGGCAAATGAGTATGAAAATTTGCACAGGGCCATGATATGGACAGGAAAAGATGCCCAAAAAGTTTGGAGTCAATCAAGCAAAGATAAATAGCACTTGCTTCTCAAACCACCACTTAGGGCAGAATCAGAAAAGGAATATTTGTGAATTATCTTTGATGATGCCAAGGAAGGATTTTGACATATTTGTGGAAGATATGACCCAAACAATTTGTGAGAATTATTTGGAAATTTTGGGAGTGACAGAAATATAGGTTGCTACACAACCTAGGGTCTAAAGGATTATTCCTTTAACAGAAAAGGAATATTCCCTAGGAAAAAGAATATTGGATTAGGTTAAGGATGAAAATGACATGATCTAGGGATGATGATGAGGATGACAAGCCACTATGAAACCTAGGAAGACATGATCTTCCCAAGTTTCAGAACCACATAGCCACAGAAAATCAAATCAAATCAAGAAATCCAAGAAAATCAAAGGAAAAAGAAAATGGCAAAATCCAGGGTGTTACAAACCTTCCCCCCTTGAAGAAATCTCATCCTCGAGATTTGGTTGCTCAGGGACAAATAAATCTTCTGACTTGAAGAAACCGTTTCCAGCTCGGGTTTCTTTTATTCATTCTCATATAATGTTCCCACTGAATTGCATCTGACTGACTGCCTTGGTCTGGGGTGGTTTGCTTCACCGTATCTGACATACTGACTGGACTTACCTCATATGTTCCTGTCCATACTGACTCAAATTTTCTTTCATATTTGCTGGCTTAGCTGGGGTCTGAAAAATTATCATTACTGACATACGTATCCTTCTCGATATTGATTCTTGCTGGAGATTTTGTTCTCGTATCGAGTAGCGAGAATATTCCACGGAGTGGGGAACACATCTTCTCGTGGAACCAAGAATCTCTTCTATCTAGGCATCGGGTTCCTCGAATATATGCATGCCTTCTGAGTTCAAAACAATGATGTGAATCATACCTGTTCTTCTGACAGATCTTGACATCTTGCAGGAGTTTCTGGCTTATCTTGACTGGCTTCACAGTCTTGAGTATCCAATCTATACCAAAAGTTTGACTGTCGCTTGACATGACTGATAGAAAAATGCACCATCTCCTGATGATAACATTTGCAGACTTGACTGGCGGTGATCTTGGCAAAGAATTCCGTTCACGGCAGGTTATTCTTTAATCTATTCCCATATGTGAGAGATATCAATCCTCAAAGTATGTGCTCTCACTCTGATTCTTCATTTTGTCGGTATTCTCATGTGGATAGTAGGTTGTGCGATACTTTAGCACAGTTGCTGAGGTCATCATATTGAGCTGTCCTTGAGTCGGACTTGACAGACTCGGGTATCCAATGCTGACAGTTCTGAGCATACTGTGGACTGAGCTAGTTGCCTTGCTATGAGGTCCTTACCACAGTGGAGTAGACCTCTTAGGCGTATCCTCACTTGGTAATTGATATAAAATATCAGACTGTCTTGGGCATACATACCACATTTTTCACACAATAACCGGTATACCTGTATTGTCGGTCTTGCTCTTTCATTATTATGTTCCTCATCTGGATCTTTAACTGAAAGAGTGGGGCCTTATATATCCTTGATTATTTTTGTGACCCTGAGTGCTGTCATATGCAATATCTTGCAATCATACCCTGGTCTTGTTCATGTCTCCATTCTCGGTATATTTACCTGGTTCACGTGTGCTTATACAGATCTCAATACTGTTGTTGATTATACCAGACAGTGACCGGATTAATAACATCACCTTGTCGGATGTGCGGGGCTGATCTTGATAATCACTGTCAAGATAGCGTCTCAATGTTCTCTTTCTTCAGGACTTGTTGATTCTTGCATCACCCACTGGTTTTCTGTCTCTTGAATAACCGGTGAGGTTGTCGGATGCGTACTGTGAATTCTTCCTTGCGCGGGGGACTGGCATGAACTTGACATCAAACTCACTATATGCAGAAATATCTGATTCTCGAGGCATACATTTGTTCTGACTGATTCTTGTTTCTGACCCAACTGTTGTAGATCTGACACTTGGAGAAACACTGTCATATGCTGACAATTCATTGTGTAATATCTTGTACCAGTGCCGTACTGAAGAAGACTGGGCAGCTTGCGTTGGAAACCACCGGGATATCGTGCTAAGGAAGACTGGATGGCTTGTGTTCGAAGCTTTCGGCGGATATCTTGCTAAGGAAGACTGGGTACCGTACCTCATTAGCTTCCCCCCTTAAAGACTTGCTAGGGAAGACTCGGTACCTTATGCCAGAAGCTTCTTGCAGTATCTCATTGAGAAGACTGAATATCTTGCACGGGAATCCATTCATACCTTACTGATGTAGACTGGGGAATCTTGCCTTGTATGCTTTGCTGATAAATTGTGGAGAAGGACTGGACTGTTTTCCTTTGTGAACCAAATAATATATATATATTCTTGTCATTCCGGCTGCTGATTACTTGTATGACAAGAATTGTCTGACTGTCCTTGCTGAATTCATTGCATATTTGGACTGACTTCGGGGTATCGCATGTTTCAAATTTGACTCATGGCAGAATCAATCATCGGGTACGGACCATACCTCTGACTGGAAATGCATGTTGGACTTGGATCCAATTTTGTTCTCTTGCTGGTTTAATCATTGCTGCAATAAGGATGTATCTCTGACGAGTTCTTGGTACTGAAAGTCTGAGCAGAATATAACTTGTATTCAGACCGGATGTCTGCAATACAATGCCGTCAGCTGAAAATCCCATTTGCTTTTAACCGAGTTCCTTGGTGTATATCTGTACTTCTCACGGCTTCTTCTGATCCGGTGTCGATTGATGAGAAATTTCCATAAGGGGGTAACACCGAAGATTCAAACCAAGAAGCACGAGAAAACGATCGATCGCAACAAAGCACACAACAAACAAGCTACCAAACTACTCCACACAGGCACACACAAGCATGATACTACAACAAATGCACATGCACTAGACGAAGGACTACACCCTACGCTTGAGAAAATGCTCGGGAACTGACGAAGAAGCTAGGGGAGTAGCTAGTGGAACTGCTGACTCTGAAACTCTGGAGGGACGAGGCGGAGGGGTTGGAGAAGCTGGCGGAGACTGAGGTAGGGAAGCACCAAGCAATCTCCTGGCTCGAATGGTGTCTCGGACTAACTCGGAAATAAGAAGGCACTCGGCCGTCATGTAACGGGACATGGCGAGGATAGCCGGGTCATCTTGAGGGTTGACAGAGGGAAACTTGATCCGCTTAGGATTCTCGACGATGGTGGGATAATACTGATAAGCACGGTTATCTTGCACCACGCTCTCTTGAGGACGAAGAACGGTGATTCCTGCCATTGCGGCAAGCTAAACGGCACGCTCTGGAGTAGCGCCGTAATCACCAGGGAAACTATAGGTGCACTTACCAACAGGAATCGGGGCTGACAGATGGACATGGGCAACATACTCCAGGATTCTTCCTCCGGCAGAAAACTGGAATACTTGATAATGAGGTGGATCTCCGCGGGGATAAATGCTACGCCACATGTCGCCAAGGAGAGCAGCAAAGCTGAGAGGTGCAGGAGTGGGATTGAACACAATAGGAACACCATGGGGAGCCCTGGGGATGGCATTGAACTCGTGGAAGCTGACCGACATCTATGCATGAAACAGGGGTTAGGGGTAATCGAATAAGACTATATGCAGCAAACAAATGCAACAACCAAATGCAGCAAGCAAGGGCAACAACCAGACCCTATACTACCATTTTCTAACGTTCCAGCGGACTAGGACGCTCTACAGCCAGACCTGCTCTGATACCAAGCGCTGTGGCACCCCGGCTTAGAGAAACCGAAACACCCCGTATTCCAGCCCAGAGATTGAAGTGAAGTCTTCTGGAATACGACACTGCTTAGCATAGAACAAACCAACTCTCTATTACAACACGAATACGATTACAAGGTCTCCGATATTACAATGAATAACACCGGCATGGCGACACTACGCCAACCACAGTTGCTCTATGCAAGCAGCATAACAACTCAAGGCAGCGGAACCTCTACTGGCAGTGGAACAACGAACAATGATAATGGACTCCAATCCGTAGGGACTCTGGCTGGAACGTTTATCCTAGCTCACAAACATAGGAACCACACCAAACAAGCAAGCAATCCAGGCACGACCTGCAAACTGGCATGACACGCCAGGTCAGTACATTGAATGTACTTGCAAGCTCACAATTAACCAAAAGCAATCAAGACAGACAATAGCATGGCAATTACAGGTTAAAGCAATCATGAACATGATACATGGCAAGCACAAACTGAACATGATACGGCTAGAATAACATTAGCGTGGCATGAGCATATGAACATGATGATACTACATGCAACAAGTTAACATTATCATGCACCAACTTACTGTTATTCGGCGGTTACCTCGTAACCATCTCATGCATCAACTTACCAACTTCGGTATCCATGATACCACTGTGATCATCTCGCGATCACATAAAGATCAATCAACTTCGGTATCCATGATACCTTCGTGATCCTCTCTCGATCACAACCAATCTCTTTCTCATCATTGAACCGGGGTTATTATTAAGCATGTTATTATTGTTGTTGGCTCATAGTGTGACCGACTACGAACTGGGCCCATATCCGCGGGCGCGGCTATCGATAGATTAAAACACACACTCTGCAGAGGTTAGCACACTGTACCCACACCACGGAACCCATGGCCTTGCACTCCCATTCGGGTGGACCAACGGCATTCCGACAAAATCGATCTACTGCCCATGACACTCTCCCGACCACTCCGACAAACTCCCCTTTGGGCTAAGTCCTGGGTGGCCCTGTGTCTACCAAGACACCCAATGGCCACCATCATGGCAAAACATAAACGGTCCCAAATGGGGACAAGGTACCATAACAACAACAACGGGCACACAAGGCTTATGTCCGCCTACCTGATCAGGGTAGCGCGCACCCATAACCTTCCCTCATTGGAGGCACCGGCGAGAGGCATGACAATAGACCCAGTTAGGTCCTTCCAATAAAAGGCAAATGTGGTTGCACTGGTCAGCTCGATTCAGTGGCACCATGACTCAGCCAACAGTTATTCAAGTTCATTATTATCCGGCTAAACTTGAATGCAAGAAGCTGAGCCATATAAAAATAACATGATGCAACTATAAGCATGGAGGTGCAACATAATCATCGAGCATAACCAGAATGAATCATATATCTAAATAAGCATGACATACTGACGAGCATAATCATAACACTACACAGGAGCATAGCATGATTACTAGCATCATGAATAAATACCATGCAAGAACATAGCAAGAACACTACCAAGTAAGCATGTAACCAACTAGATGCAAAGGAACATGCATAACCATGGTACTTGATAACAGACGGTAAACATGCATCAGAAAGAACACCACTGCTACCAGCATGTACTACTACTATCAAGCATAACATGTGACAATAATCTAGCAAGTAGTACAAGATAACAAGATGCATCGGAACATAGCATGAAGGTGAACATGAAACCACGAGCATAACCGAAACAACGACAATAGCAAAGAAGCAGACAAATAACGGGCAAACTTTTATTAAATATTCAAGTAGAAACCATGGCTACTGCATGGCTATCATGCAAGTGGCTGTTGTGGCTTGCCTGAGGGTGACGGAGACTCCAGGACGAAGTGCGGTGAAGTCGCGGAACGAAACGCAGGACGGTTCTCTCTCGAAGGAGGCTGACTAGGGCAAGGGCAAAATGGTCATTTTCACTGTGGGACCACCTAGTGAAAATGTTACCAGTAGAAAGATCTCGACGATATGAAGAAGTGAGCGTTGGTTTTACCTCAATCGGAGTTACGGTCGCGGAGATACGTGGTGAAGAAGGAGAGGGACCAATCTGTGAATATTTTCATCACCAACGAGTCCTTGGGAGGAAAAACAGAATGCGCACTTAGAGGAATACGCCTTCAGAGAAGAGAAAACGTACTTTCAGCCGTAGTAGAACCAAAGTACATTTTCGGAGAAGGGAAGACGGATTTTCAGAAAACCATCTCCATTTATCCACGTGGACCAGCGGGAGGAGAGGCTTACTGGGGGTCCCACACGGCAGGGGGGGCCAGCGTGGTCGTCTTCTTCCTCCCTCTGTTCCCTCACCAGGGAAACAAAGGAGGAGACGAGGCCAGGCAGGGGTGCTCAGGCGAGGGGGCTGCTGGCTCCGGCGATCCCCGGCCCGGCCGAGGGCACCGGCAGGACCGCGGGGCCGTGGCGCACCCGTTCAGAGGGAAAAGGAGCGCCGAGGAGGAGCGGGGTGGAGGGGAGGTCGCGGAGACGGGAGGCAATAGAGGCGGGCGGTGGTGGTGGTGCTCGGCGAAGCAAGGCACTTCGGCGAGGGGAGATGGGGTGGGGCGGTTCGCCGGGAGGAGAGGGAGTCGATGGAGGTGGAGAGGAGGCCTGAGGCGGCTGGGGTAGCTCGAACTCCGGCGATGGCCGAGGAGGGAACGATGAACTCCGGCGAGATTAGGCGACTCCGGTGAGCAAATGAGGCGAGGGAGGAGTGGGTGAGGTGCGGAGGACCTCGGGGCAGCTTAAACAGGCGCGGGAGAAGCCTCTAGAGCTCACGGACGAGCTCAAGCTGAGCACTAATGGAGAACAGAGGGGTTTGCGTCACGGGCAGCTCGACGGTGATTCGACCGCAGCCATGCAGGGCGGGGCAGTGATGCAAGACGGTGCAGTCGATCACGGGGGAGCTCCCGAACATGATTTGGCGTCGAGACGACGACGGAAATGACGGGAACAGCGGCGACAACGTGCCAGAGCACGAGTTTGGCTGGTCGCGACCCGTGGTCACCGCGTGAACTGGCGTACGCGGTGCCAGTTGATCGGCCACATCATGTCTAGTAGATAGACCATGCTACCCTGAGTCCAAATGAAGAAAGAAATCAGTCCAGGGGCAAAGAAGAGATATGGAGGAGGAGCCAAAACATTTTGGCAGCAAGGTGTTTGATGTGAATTGTGAGAGCTAGAACTGTGCAATGACCCTGAGCTTTGGCCTACCTTGATCACAAGCTAAGGTAACTGTGGTGGCCAAATATCAGACGAAATGGAGCTCTTTAGAGTGCACTTGCTATAGAAAGTGACCCACTGGTCAGATTTGGATATTTTGAAGTAGCACTCAAATAATCCAATGAAATGAGCTGAAAATGGTCATGGCCCAATGATTTGAAGATATGACGATGCCCAAATAGTCTCATGCCATTTGGACTTGCCAAAATAGCAGTTGCTTCATAAAGCATCCCTTTGGACAGAAACTTGGAAAATTGCACAGGGCAATTGGATTAATGAATTGAGCCAAAACTTTTCGGAGGGAGTTTATATGGATAGGAGAATATCCTGGTAAATTTTCAGCTTAAATTAAGCAAGATAAAATATGGTTGCTTCACAAACTGAAAATCTGACCAGAAACTAAGATTTGGAGCTGGGCTCACATAGATGAGTTACATGAGCTCTAATTTGGTGGGGAGTGATGATTTTATCTTATGAAGGACCCTGCAAAATTTCAACTCATTTGGACATGCCTAGAATATACCTCCTTCACAAAGTTCCTTCCTGGACAGAAACTTTGGAAAATTGCTGAAAAATATTTACTAGGCAAATGAGTATGAAAATTTGCACAGGGCCATGATATGGACAGGAAAAGATGTCCAAAAAGTTTGGAGTCAATCAAGCAAAGATAAATAACACTTGCTTCTCAAACCACCACTTAGGGCAGAATCAGAAAAGGAATATTTGTGAATTATCTTTGATGATGCCAAGGAAGGATTTTGACATATTTGTGGAAGATATGACCCAAACAATTTATGAGAATTATTTGGAAATCTTGGGAGTGACAGAAATATAGGTTGCTTCACAACCTAGGGTCTAAAGGATTATTCCTTTAACAGAAAAGGAATATTCCCTAGGAAAAAGAATATTGGATTAGGTCAAGGATGAAAATGACATGATCTAGGGATGATGTTGATGATGGCAAGCCACTATGAAACCTAGGAAGACATGATCTTCCCAAGTTTCAGAACCACATAGCCACAGAGAATCAAATGAAATCAAGAAATCCAAGAAAATCAAAGGAAAAAGAAAAGGGCAAAATCTAGGGTGTTACTAGTTCTTCGCACACGCCCCAGAGTTCGAACCTTTCTTGGGTCTGCGGAGCCCTGAATCCGACACTCTTCGTCGCGTACTCTCGTGGGCAAAGTGTTCCGCAGCGGGTTCTACTGGCCCACGGCACTTCCTGATGCCGCTGAGCTGGTTCAGTCTTGCGAGGCCTGCCAATTCCATGCCAAGCAGATTCACCAGCCGGTGCAGGGACTCCAGACAATTCCTCTCTCATGGCCCTTTGCGGTCTGGGGGCTGGATATACTGGGGCCGTTCCCTCGGGCGGCCGGTGGCTACCATTACGTCTACGTAGCCATCGACAAATTCACCAAGTGGGCGGAGGTGGAACCTATGCGCACCATCCCAGCAAGCTTGGCAGTCAAGTTCAACAAGGGCCTCGTGAGCCGTTTCGGCATCCCCAACCGCATCATCACCGACAACGGTTCCAAGTTCACTAGCAACCTCTTCAGGTCATATTGTGCTAACCTTGGAACGCAGATATGTTATGCTTCGGTGGCGCACCCGCGGAGCAACGGCCAAGCCGAGCGCGCCAACGCAAAGGTCCTTAGGGGCCAGAAGCTTCAAGAAGAAGCTTGAGGCCTGCGGCAGGGGTTGGCTGGATGAGCTGCAGTCCATGTTGTAGTCTATCCGCACCACCGCGACTAAGCCCACCAGTGAAACTCCGTTCTTCCTCATCTACGGGGCTGAGGCGGTCCTCCCGCTTGAGATCAAACATGGTTCCCCGTGGGTCTTGGCATTTGACAAGGCGTGCCAGGATGCCGCGCGAGGAACCGATCTTGTGCTCGGCGAGGAGGCCCGCCACCAGGCCTTCCTCCGCGCTGCGAGGTACCAGCAGGCCCTGTGGCGCTACCACAGCCGCAATATCTGCTCCCGGACTGTCGAGGTCGGGGACCTCATCCTGAGGCGGGTCCTCACCAGGGAGGGCCTCCACAAGCTCTCGCCCATGTGAGAGGGCCCGTTCAGGGTCACCTGCGTCTCCAGCCCTGGTGCCGCGCGCCTAGAGACGGAGGATGTGGTCCCCGTGCAGAACGCCTGGAACATTCAACACCTCCGCAAGTTCTACCCGTGACACTCTCACGTAATAATGAGTGGGGTTGTACACGCCCCGGAGTCTCCCGGTGCACTGTTCCACGGCCTCGCGGGAGCTCCCGCTCACGCCCAAGTGGAAGCCCCATGCTCTGCGCTGGCGGAACGGTCGAACAACGACTATGCCCATGCCCAAGTGGAGGCCCCATGCTCCGCGCTGGTGGGAAGACTAGTGTAGGCGCTGAATGTGACAGCTTTTCCCCTATTTTTTGTAAACCGTTTCACGATTTCCATGAATGAAATTTGAAGTTTTTGCATATCTGCTTAGAGAAGGGTGGGGGTTTGTTTTTTCTTGTGGTGTTTCCTTTTCTTGAGTTTTCCTGAAAGCAGCAACGGTTGCCTGCTGCCCACTCCCGAGCGTCCCGGGAGTGGGGGCCCGGCACAGTGTTGCGCTCGGGCGAGCCCCAGTGGCATTGAGAGCCCAGGCCGCGACAGCCGCGGGTCTGGCCCTGTGCACACCTCACCAAGACTCTGGTGTCCAAATCCTCGCGCGATGCTGTCGAGCGAGCCAACAGGCATGCGTTACCCTCGGTCTCTGACTTCAGGAGTGCTCATCTCCCAGCCTCGGTCGGGCATCGTGACCCGGCATACCAGTGACGATCAACCCTCGCTCGGGGGCTGTGGGCGTAGAATAAGCAGAAAAAGAAAAGCAACCTAAGGGAGTGCAACATTGTTCCATACATCATTAAGGAGTTTCCACCAGTACCCTTTACATCCCCACGGGGCCTTACTTGAAATGTCAGCAGGTAAAACAGAAGAAAGGTGACCTAAGGGGACGCATCATCGTCATCGCTGTCGGCAGCCCCGTGCTCATCGGCTCCGTGCTGATCTTCATGGCTGTCGGGGGCAAATCAAGCGATCAGGTCATCCACATGATCCTCCACCCATTCCCCCAGGGCGTCGCAGATTACCATAGGAACAGGAGTGTCACGACCTCAAAGTCGAAATCGGGGTCGGAGCGAAGGAGTTCGCTAAAGACACGCGTCAACGCCTACGCAAGGAGGTCGTGGCTTTCTTCTTCAACAAGCTTGCGCACCTTCTCCGCACCCCCATCGAGCCGCTCCATGATCTTGGTAAAAAAGGCAAGGTAGCCGGCGTCGTCAGGCATGAGTGGGCTGGAGACGCTCTTCTTGCAGATAGAGTTAAGAGCGAGGCTAGCCCTCCGTTCAAGGTCTTGGAACATAAAGGAACGTGAATATTGCAACCCCCGGGCCTGATTCGCTCGTCTGCTGCCCGCTCCACCAAGGAGGTGATGTCTCCCACTTGCTGATAAAGAGACGCCAGCTCGGCTTCGGCCGCGGCTTGGGCATTGAGGGTGGCCTTCTGGCGCATGTCCACCCCGGCCAGCTGCTTCTTGAGACCGTCGATCTTGTTTTTCAGTTCTCTACGCCCCGTGCGAAAGCGGGTCTCCTGAAGCTCCAGCTTCTGGTGGTGGTCCTTGGCGAGGGCTCGGCGGGCTCCCGCGATCCCCTCGTCGATCTCTGCCTGGACCCTCGCCTCCTGAGAGGCCAATGAATACTCGGCGGCCGTCACTTGGTGCTCCATCACCTCCAGCCGCTCGCGCTCCAAGTTTTGTTCGGATGCCGCCAGCTCCAACGTCTCTTCAAGGGCGCGGAGCCTTGCTTCGCGGGCCGAAGGCCCTTCTGCGAAGGCAGTCGCGGCGGCTCCACACGCCTGAGCTCACCGCGCCAGTGCGTTGATGGAGTCCAAGAGCTCCCGCTCACGCTTTTCGACTGCCTCGCGCTGCCAGTCCGCTGCCTCGGCTTCCTTGAAGGCACGGTCGTGGGCCTCTTTCACCGCAGCGGATCACTCCTTGTCCTTCGAGCGAGTGGCCTCGTGCTGTAAGCGGCTCAAGTTGATGACTACTTCAAGTCGGTGCCACCCGCGTCCCAAGTGCAGATGCTCGGCCTCGAGGCGCGAGTCGATGTTGTCGGATTCAGGGCTCCGCAGACCCAAGAAAGGTTCGAACTCTGGGGCGTGTGCAAAGAACTCAACCTATCCAACCAACCAGCACGTCACCCTACAGCCTAGCTCGGTGAATCAAGGAAGAAGATGAACATGGCAGTTTACCCAGGTTCGGGCCACCTTGCGGTGTAAGACCCTACTCCTGCTTTGTGGTGGATTTGCCTCACGAGGGGCTGAGGATGAACAAGTACAAGGGATGAACAACCTCACGAGGTCTGCTATGGGGTGAGAGTGAGTCCTCCTTGGGTTCGGATCCTTTTCTACGGTGGTGGCTAACCTATATATATAATGGCCTCAGCCCTCTTCCCCCAAAAGGTAGGCAGGAAGGGATCCCATAGTGGCCAATTTGAAAGGGGACAACCAGTACATGTTATCCTGACGAAAGGTGGTCTTCACCTGTAGAGCATCTGGTCGTGACTTCATGGTGGGCTCGGTGATGACATCCGTCCTGCCGTCCTGGCGGTCCTGGTCTTGTTGCACTGGAATGGAAACCTTTGCCTGATTCCTCGGGAACCCACGCCTGTGCTTGCCTCCTTAGCACCAAAGGGGAAAATGTCTTCTTTCCGCCCGCTGGCACCCGCCTGGCCTTGGTCGTCATGGCTTGCAGCACCGCAACCTCATGAGGTTGGGCACCTGCATAGGAATCTCTGCTCCTCAGGAGGTAGCCTAGGGAGGCCGCTCCGTCGGGAGGTCTTGGCTTCGTCTGCCTCGCGAGGCTTGGCCCCTCATGAGGGTCTATTCTTGATGGTCTTGTAGATGGGTTGTACCAGGCCGTCGATGGAGCCACGCTGTGGGCTGTAGGCAGGCAAGTCTAGGTACCCTGGTTCCCAGAACGCCGACAATAGCTCCCGTTCCCAAGGCGCGCTTGGACTTGGCTTCGAGGCGAAGCCAAAGGGCAAGGGCGAAGCACCGCGGGCCCCAATTGCCTGCGGACCAAGTCGACACGTGGCACTTGATGGGACGTGGGCGTCTCCACTTCCCCACACTGCCTCGGCAACCGCATGTCTTGACAACTGCCTGGTGCATGCAGAAAGGCCATCATTGCTCGGAGCGTGGGAGGCCGCAGATTAGCCTCCCCCCGCCTATAAACGGGGGAGGGGGTGGAGCCCCAGCTCATCTTCATCTTCTCGTCGCCCGCCCTTCTTCTTCTTCGTCTGTCATCATCTTGCCAGAGCATTCATGGCGCCATTGAGGAGGTTCTTGGCCACCGAGAAAGGAAAGGCCCCCATGGAGGGACCAGGCTCGCCGCCGCCCAAGAGGGGCCGCGGACGTCCCCGCAAGCACAACGCAACGCCGGCGGTGGATCCCCGGGGGTGTGGACGCACCCCCTCGAAGGTAGGCCCGCCCTCGGCAGTCGTGGGGGCGCTCCCTCCCGCGGCCGGGGCTCCTGCGGCCGGGGTGGCTGCGGCCAAGGAGGGAGGCACGTGGCAGCCGTCCGGCCGCCGTGCCCGCTATCCCATTCGGCCGATGCGTCCTCGGAGTTTGTGGTGTGGGCAGAGAGGCCCGTCGGCGTCTGGTTCCAGCTCCCGCGCTTCTTCGCGGGTGCGCTGCTGGCCGGGGGACACGGCGGCCTCTGGCTGCAGGCCGATGGTTGCTGCAGCAAGGCCTCCTGAGTGGAGGTCGAGGTCACCCCCACCGGCAACGCGTTCCTGAACTGCAGGTGGCAGCCGTTCACCCGCGCACGCGACCTGCAAGGGAGGTGTACCCTCCACTTCAGGTACGACGGCACCGTGACCCTCTACACCAGGGTCTTCGGGGAGGATGGCAGGCGCCTGGGGGCTGCCCGGAGAGTGACAGCGATGGTGACGACGTCCACCCCTCCGATGATGACGGCCGGAGGGGCGGTGGCATCTCTGGCGGTGAACTTGCCCTTGGCGATGGTCGTGATGCCTCCAGCAGTGGTGGCTCCTCCTCTAGGAAGAGCACGAGCGATGGCGACTAGGATGAGCCACCACACCGTCGAGCTCGGACCAGGGAGTGCAATGAGCCGCCTCGCCGCCGCACCCCAGTGAAGCAGGAGGAGGACTCCGACTGAGCGTGGGTGTTGCTGGAGCCGGGTCTCAGGAGCCGCGGTGGTTGCGTGGCCGTTTTTGCTTCTTTCTTTTGCCCGCATCAAAAAGTAGAGAGCCCTGCGGGGGCATGTAATGAACCATGGTGCTTGCGCCGCTATTTTATCGTTTTTATATTGCATCCTGATATCCGTGTTATTGCTCATTGACGGGTTTTTGCGGATCGTGATTGAGATGACTTAGCTTAGTGTGCTTGCGATAGATTCCCATGCAACTAGGGCGTGCTTCTTCGGAGCCTCCTACATGCCTAGGGTTTCCTTTTTGAGGATTCGACGGTCCTCAGGCCTCGGGAGGCGGCCGATGACCGTGGGGTTAGGGGACCTCTGGAGGTGCCGTGCCCCGTGCGAGCCCTCGAGCGTGGGTCGCTGGTACGCCACGTCGTGATGCCCGGAGGCACGGACTCAGGGGACGTGCATGCCCGTTGGCTCATTTGAGAGCGTCACGCAAGGATTAAGACGCCAAAGGCCAGTACACCAAAGCTTTGGCGAGGCGCGTTCACGGGCGGGCCCAAGCATACACACCGTGCCCAGCCCCCACGCGCGAGATGCGCGAGGTAGAGCGGCGGGCAACTGCCACTCTCCCTAAAATGAGACCTGAAAGAGCGAGTGCTGCGAGGAGAAAAATTCCCAACCCTTTCAAATAAGGACGCGAGAACTTCAAATTTCATTCCAAGAAGTGGCAAATCAACTACAGAAAGCAAGCAAAAGAGCAGCCGCGTCCGGCACCTAGACTAGTCTTCTGGTCTTCCCACCAGCGCGGAGCATGGGGCCTCCACTAGGACGTAGGTGGGAGCCCCCGTGAGGCCCAATGGCGGCACTCAGGAGACTTCGGGGTGTGTACAGCCCCACTCATTATTATGTGAGAGTGTCACGGGCGGAGACTTGAGAGGCGCATGGCGCTTGCTGGTCATGGATAAAACATCCGGAGGTGCTGGATGTTCCAGGCATTCTGGATGGGGACCATGTCCTGTGTCTCCAGGTGCGCGGCACCAGGCCTAGAGACACGGGCGATCCTGAACGGGCCCTCCCACATAGGCAAGTGCTTGTGAAGCCCCTCCCTGGAGAGCACCCGCCTCAGGACGAGGTCACCCACTCGAGGATCTTGGAGCGGAGGCTGCGGCAGTGATACCGCCGCAGCGCCTGCTGGTACTTCGTGGCACAGAGCGAGGCTTGGCGGCGGCCCTCCTCCCCGAGCATGAGGTCCATCCCCCGCGAGGCATCCTGGCATGCCTCTTCAAACACCAAGACCCACGGGGAGCGATGTCTGACCTCATGCGGGAGGACCGCCTCAGCCCCGTAGACGAGGAAGAATGGGGTCTCGCCGGTGGGCTTAGTCACGGTGGTGCGGATAGACCACATCATGGACTGAAGCTCATCGAGCCAAGCCCTGCCGTAGGCCTCGGGTTTCTTCTTGAAGCTCCTCATCTTGAGGCCCCTCAGGACCTCCGCGTTGGCGCGGTCGGCTTGGCCGTTGCTCTACGGGTGTGCCACCGAAGCGTAGCATATCTGCGTTCCAAGGTTAGCACAATATGTTTTGAAGAGGTTGCTCATGAACTGAGGGCCATTGTCAGTGATGATACAATTGGGGACCTCTAAGCGGCTCACGAGGCCCTTCATGAACTTGACGGTCGAGCCCGCTGGGATGGCGCGCACGGGCTCCACCTCCTCCCACTTGGTGAACTTGTCGATGGCGACGTAGAGGTAGCGGTAGCCCCCGGCCGCTCGGGGGAACGGGCCCAGGATATCCAGCCCCCAGACCGCGAATGGCCACGAGAGCGAAATGGTCTGGAGGCCCTGAGCGGGCTGGTGGATCTGCTTGGCATGGAATTGACAGGCTTCACAAGATCTCACCAGCTCAGTGGCATCATTGAGTGCCGTGGGCCAGTAGAAACCGCTGCAGAACGCCTTGCCCACGAGGGTGCGCGATGAAGAATGATGCCCACAATCCCCGCCGTGGATGTTAGCCAACAGCTGGCATCCCTGCTCTTTGGAGATGCATCGCAGTGAAGCGTTGTTTTGGCGCCTTGTTCAAGCTGCCGGGGGAAGAGATGAGAAGGTGTTCGCCAACAATTTCCCTTTGGCCATCAAGTCAAATGTGAGGTCTTGGCTGATGCACCTGCCGGAGAACTCCATTTCGACCTGGGCTGACCTGTGCCACGAGTTCATTGGTGCCTTCATGGGCGGCCATTAAGAACCAGGGCAGCCCAGCGACTTGCAGCTTCTCTGGCAGAAAGAAGGAGAAACTCTGCGGAAGTACTTGCAGAGATTCAGTCGAGTCAACAGAAATATCCCAGATATCCACCCAGCTGCCGTGATAGCTGCCTTCCAATCCAACGTGCGCAACCGCAGGATACGTTCCAAGATGAACGTTCGGTTGCCCAAGACTATCAAGGAGCTCTACACTTTTGTGGACAAATGTGCTCGGGTGGAAAAGGGGAGGAAACTTCCTAGAGAGAAAGATTGCGTTGACATCGACTTAGAAGATGACGATGAAGCCATCAGTAAGAAGAAGAAGAATAAGAAGCGCAAGGATAAGACAGTGATGACTGTTGAGGGGTTAGGCACGCCTAGTACCGGCAAGAAGGCCAAGGCTGAAGCCCCCGGCAAGGAGGCTACTGCATGCGCTGACTGCCGGGAGGCGGCGGCTGCCGAGAAGGTTGGGAAAAGTGGTGGGCCGTACTGTAAGATTCATCGGACCAAGGGCCATGATCTCCAAGAGTGTCATCAGGTTGAGCAGCTCGTCAAGAGACAGAAGGCTGAGTATGAGTAGCGCGATAAGGAAAAAGGTCAGAATGGCACTAGCGGGAAGGGCTGGGGTGGTGAAGCAAATCGCCCCGGCAAGGCTCCTCGGAACCAAGGGAAACCTGCCAAGGGCTGAGAGAAAGAGGATTGCAGTAACGAGAGTGATGGAGGGAAAGAAGAGGAAACCAGCGAGCAGGAATTCCAGAAGGCCACTGACGCCCTATGCATTGACGGGGGTGCATCTTTGCACTCCTCTCACCGTCAACTTAAACAGTGGGCACGTGAAGTCAATGCCATGGAGCCAGCGGAAGATTCACGAAAGCCGCTCAAGTGGTCACGCACGCCCACCATCTTTGATGAAGATGACCACCCCGACCGCATTACTGCGGTAGGGTGTTTGCCGTTGTTGGTCTCACCAACAATTCGCAACCTCAAGGTCACAAAGATGCTGGTTGACGGTGGGGCCGGGTTGAATCTGATTTCCCCAAAGGTTATCAGCAAACTCCAGATAGCAGAGGAAGAACTTAAGGCCACAGGCACGTTCCAAGGAGTCAATCCCGGCAGGAGCCGTCCTAAGGGAAAGGTTACATTGCCAGTGACATTTGGAGGAGAGTTGAACTACAGGACTGAGAAAGTTGTGTTTGATGTGGTTGACCTCCCCCTGCCGTACAACGGGATCCTTGGGCGCCCGGCCCTGGCCAAATTCATGGTAGCATCCCACTATGCCTACAACACCTTGAAGATGCCAGCGCCGATGGGCATCATTTCCATTCCGTCGGACAAGAAAGACACAATCATTTGCGTGGATAAGATGTACCGGGACACGATCGCGGCAGAGGTCGTGGAAGCCACAGTTCCCGCCAAGGAAAAGCATAGCAGAGGCACTGGCAAGGAATCCGGGAAGTGTACCTCTGTGGAATGTGCCACGCCCGTTGATGACAAGCCAGAAAGTTCCAACAGTAAGAGATCCAAGGCTGCTCCACCCCAAGTAAAAAAGGTCGCGGCAGGACTGGCTGGCGCTGATGGTACTTTCACTATTAGCGCCACCCTTGATGACAAATAGGAAAGTGTGCTCGTTGCCTTCCTGCGGACGAATATCAATGTGTTTGCCTGGCAACCATCTGATATACCCGGTGTTCCCAGGGAGGTAATCGAGCACCACCTTGCTGTCTGTCCACATGCCCGGCCCGTCATGCAGAAGGTTCGAAAGCAGGCCTTGGAATGGCAGCAGTTTATTGCCGAGGAAATCAAGAAACTTGAAGCAGCTGGTTTAGTCAAAGGAGTACTGCATCCAACATGTTTAGCAAACCCAGTGGTTGTGCGCAAGGCTAATGGAAAATGGAGGCTTTGCATAGATTTTACGGATCTAAACAAGGCATGCCCAAAGGACCCATTTCCCTTGCCGCGCATCGACCAGATCGTGGATTCTACTTCAGGATGTGAGTTGCTCTCTTTTCTGGATGCATACTATGGGTACCATCAAATTTTTATGTCCAAGGAAGATGAAGAAAATACCTCATTCATCACCCCATGCGGCACGTACTGCTTTGTGCGCATGCCATTCGGGTTGAAGAGTGTCGGGTCCACTTTTGCAAGAGCAGTCCAGATTGGCTTTGAACCATAGTTGCACAGGAACATTGAAGCTTATATGGATGATATTGTGGTCAAGACCAAGGATAGACCAACCCTCATCCAGGATTTAGAAGAGACATTTGCTAATCTGTGCAAGATCAACTTGAAGCTGAATCCGGAGAAGTGCGTGTTTGGCGTTCCCTCCGGCAAGCTACTTGGTTTCTTTGTGTCCCACTGTGGGATAGAGGCCAACCCCGATAAGATCAAGGCTATTGAGCAGATACAGGCACCCAAGACAGTTAAGGATGTGAGGCGTTTGACAGGATGCGTTGCCGCGCTTAGCAAATTCATCTCCAAGTCTGCCGAGCGCGCCTTGCCGTTCTTCAAGATTTTGAAGAAGGAAGGACCCATGAAGTGGACCCCGGAGGCAGATGCAGCACTACAGGATTTGAAGGCCTACTTGTCTTCTGTACCTACTTTGGTCACACCCAAACCATAAGAGCCGTTACTGCTATATCTGGCAGCAACTAATCAAGTGGTTAGTGCGGCCCTAGTAGCGCAGAGAGAAGAGGAAGAGAGTGGCCCGGCAAGGACGGATACGGATCAGGACAAAGAGGAGCACGGCAGCGGAAGCAACCCCAAGGACACGGCAAGGAAGAGGGTGGTGCAGCGCCCAGTATACTGTCAGCTCCCTGTTGCAGGGGGCTAGATCCAGGTACTCTGGCATGCAAAAATTGATCTTTGGCCTTGTCATGGCCTCAAGGAAACTGCGCCACTATTTCCAAGCCCATGAGATCACGGTGGTCACCCGCTTCCCGTTGCAAAGGATACTTCGAAACCCAGAGGCCACCGGCAGGATAGTGGAGTGGGCATTGGAGTTATCCAGCTTTGGCCTGAAGTTTGAAAGCACATCAACGATCCAGAGCAGGGCACTGGCAGAGTTTATTGCAGAATGGACGCCAACCCCTGATGAGGAAGTACAGGAAATCGTTATCCCCGGCAAGGAAGCGCCCGAAGAAGGGATCATGTATTTTGATGGTGCCTTCTCCCTACAAGGTGCAGGGGCTGGCGTGCTTCTCGTGGCTCCCATTGGAGAGCACCTGAGGTACGTCATCCAGATGCACTTCCCCCGGGAGGAGGCGACCAACAATACAGCAGAATATGAACAGATTCTTGCCGGGCTCAGGATTGCCAGAGAACTGGGAATCAAGAAGCTGATCATTCGAGGAGATTCACAGCTGGTGGTGAGACAAGTCAACAAGGATTACCAAAGCCCATTGATGGAGGCATACGTCGAGGAAGTGAGAAGATTGGAGGAGCACTTTGATGGGTTGCAAACAGAGCACGTACCCCGTGCAGAAAACAGCATTGCTGATTACCTATCAAAGTACGCTGCGCAGAAGCTTCCTGTGGAACCAGGGACTTTTGTTCTCCATCTTACTCAACCCTCCGTATCCCCGACAACAATGGCCTGAAAGAGGAGGAAATTGAACTTCGGTAAGCCTCTCACGGTAGAGCCTTTCGGGGCTCCTGGCAGGTACCCTGCCGGGAACAACTCCTCTTTGCTTGCCGGGCTACACCCTCCTGCCGGGCCTATGGTCCCTGCAGACGAGGGATGCACCCCCATGAATGAGGAGGTGCCACTAGTCCTCATTGCCGAGCCCCAGGCTCCAACTTGGGCAAGGCACATAGTCCATTTCCTCCAAACCGGAGAACTTCCCGAAGAGCAAGAAGAAGCTGAAAGAGTAGCCCGGAGGGCCAGTATGTATCAGTTTGTCGATGACACACTATACAGAAGAAGGCCCAACGGTGTGAAATTGAAGTGCATTTGCTGGGAAGGAGGAAAGGAACTGCTGGCAGAAATACACAAAGGCATGTGCGGCTCCCACATTGGACCAAGGGCTCTGGTTGGGAAAGCATTCCGGCAAGGATTCTATTGGCCCACAACCCTCCAAGATGCGGTTGAGCTCGTCACCAAGTGTGAAGCCTGTCAGTTCCATTCCAAAAATATCCATCTGCCTGCCCAAGCACTCCAGACAATCACTTTGTCATGGCCGTTTTCGGTCTGGGGGCTCGATATCCTCGGCCCTTTCCCATGAGCTGCCGGGGGCTTTGAATTCTTGTTCGTTGCAATCGACAAGTTTACAAAGTGGCCGGAAGTAGATGCCATGAGAAAGGTAACTGCTCAGTCAGCTATCAAGTTCTTGAAACGATTGGAGTGCCGCTTTGGGGTCCCTGCCCAGATCATCACTGATAACAGCATCCAGTTCACGAGCCGCGCCTTCATGCAATATGTTCATGCCCTCGGAAGCAAGATCTCATTTGCATCTGTTGCACATCACAGAAGCAATGGACAAGCTGAGAGGGCGAACGCTGAAGTGCTGCGGGGACTCAAGACAAGAACATTAGATAAGCTGCGGAAGCACGGCAGACAATGGATCAGTGAGCTGCCGGTGGTTCTTTGGTCCCTCAGAACGACACCAAACCGAGCTACCAGGCAGACTCCCTTCTCCCTAGTCTATGGGGCAGAAGCAATTATCCCCACAGAACTCATTTACAGGTCACCTCGAGTGCTTGCTTACAATGAAGTAGCGCAGGAACAACTCATGCGTGATGATGCCGTGCTTCTCGAGGAGAACCGTCTCCGGGCTGCTACGCATGATGCACGCTATCAGCAAGCCCTGCGTCGCTATCATAGCCACAGGGTTCATGCCCGATGTTTTGAGGAAGGCGACCTTGTCCTTAGGGGCGTTCATTCCGCCAAGGGTACAAACAAGCTGTCGCCGATATGGGAAGTGTAACACCCTGGATTTTGCCCTTTTCTTTTTCTGATGATTTTCTTGGATTTCTTGTTTTGAATTGTTTTTCGGTGGCTATGTGGTTCTGAAACTTGGGAAGATCATGTATTCCTAGGTTTTATAGTGGCTTGTCATCCTCATCATCATCCCAAGATCATGTCATTTTCATCCTTGACCCAATTCCAATATTCATTTTCTTGGGAATATTCCTTTTCTATTAAAGGAATAATTCTTTTTAACCCTAGGTTGTGAAGCAACCTATATTTCTGTCACTCCCAAAATTTCCAAATAATTCTCAAAAATTGTTTGGGTCATATCTTCCTCAAATATGTCAAAATTCTTCCTTGGCATCATCAAAGAAAATTCACAAATATTCCTTTTCTGATTCTGCCCTAAGTGGCTTTTTGAAAAGGAAGTGTCATTTATCTTTGCTTGTTTGACCCCAAACTTTTTGGACACCTTTTCCTGTCCATATAATTGCCCCATGCCAAAATTCAACTCAATTTGCCTAGTAAATATCCCTGAGCAATTTTTCAAAGTTCCTGTCTGAGGGAAGCCTGTGTGAAGGAAGTACAAGCTAGGCATATCCAAATGAGTTAAAATTTTGCAAGGTCCTTCATATGATCAAATCATCACTCTCCACGAAATTTGAGCTCATGTAACTCATCGATGTGAGCCCATCTCCAAATCTTGGTTTCTGGTCAGATTTCCAATTTGTGAAGCAACCATAGTTTATACTGCTTCATTTAAGCTGAAAATTTACCAGGATATTCTCCTATCCTTATCAACTCCCTCCACCAAGTTTTGGCTCATTTCATCTAGCCAATTGCCCTGTGCAATTTTTCCAAGATTCTAGCCAGAATGAAGCTTTGTGAAGCAAGTGCCATTTTGGTATTTCCAAATGGCATGAAACTTCTACAGCAGCTTCAAATCATCAAATAACCCACCTCCTCCAAATTTCAGCTCATGACAATCATTTATGTGAGTGCTACTTCAAAATATCTAAATCTGACCAGTGGGTCACTTTCTACAGCAAGTGCTTGCTAAACCCTTCCACTTAAGCTGATTCTTGGTCATCTCCGTCATCTTAGTATGTGATCATCACCAGACAAATCCAGTCCTTCGTTCCCAAGCTTGTGTCCCCACAGCACAACACAAACACTTTGCTGCTGATATGTTTTGGAACCTCCTACCAATCTCTTCTTTGCCCCTGGACCAAATTATTTCTTCATTTGGACTAAGGGTAGCAAGGTCCATCTACTGGACATGGTTGGCCAGGCCAAAGCACGCCGCTTGCACCAGTGCACGCGGTGATCATGCTTGCGTCATGCTAATTGCGAGCTCTGGCTCGTTCCGGCCGCTGTGCTTGTCCGTTCCCTCGTCGTCTCGACGTCCAACCTTATCTAGGAGCTCCCCCGTGAGCCACTGCATCGTCCCGTGCCCGGGCCCCCTCCTAGTTCGCCATGAATGCACCGAAACGCAATGCCCGTGCCGCAAACCATCCTTGTCCTCCATTAGAGCCCAGCGTGAGCTCGCCCGTGATGCTCTAGAGGCTTCTTCCGCGCCTATTTAAGCTGCCCCGAGGTCCTCCGCAGCTCACCGGAGTTGCCACATCTCGCTATTTCCTCGCTGTTCGTCCTCGGTGGTCGCTGGAGTTCGAGCTACCCCGGCCACCACAGGCCTCCTCTCCTCCTCCTGAGCCTCCCACTAGCTTCACTTCATCCCGGCGCGCCTCCCCACCCATCTCCACCTCACCGGGGCCCCTCCAGGGCTGTGCACCGCAAGTCAGGTCGCCGCCCGCCTCTGTCTCCTCCCGTCGCCGCCATCCCATCCTTCCCCGGCGTGGCTACTGCACCAGGAGGGTGCGGCCACTCGCCTGGATCCCGTCGGCGTCGTCCCCTCGGCCAGGGTGGCCGGAGTCAGCCGCCCCATCACCGGCCGATCCCTCCCCTGCCCCTCTTCTGTTTCCTATCGGGGGCAGGGCAAGGAGGAAGAAGACGCCGCACCAGGTGGACCCCGCCTCCTCACCGACCCCACATGTCATCCCTTGGTAACCTATCCACTCTGTTAAGTGGAAGCGCCTTTCGTAAAATGCGCTTTCAGTTTCTGAAAGCGTATTCCCTTTGCACTTCGGCCCAGATTACGTTTTCTCCCTTTTGAAAACGTAATCTAAGAAATGCGCTTTCTATTTTCAGCCGCCAGGGACCTGTTGGTGAACTTATATTTACAGATTGGTCCCTGATCTTCCACCTCTCGTATCTTCGCGACCGTAACTCCGATCGAGGTGAAACCAATGCCCACTTCTTTGTCTCGTCGAAATCTTTCTGTTGGTAACATTTTCACTAGGTGGTCTCATAGTGAAAATGACCAGTTTGCCCTTGCTTCTAATCAGCCCCCTCCGAGAGAGAAGCGTCCGGCAAATCGTTCCGCGTCTTCACCGCACTTCTTCCCGGAGTCTCCGTCACCCCCAGGCAAGCCACAATAGCCACTTGCATGATAGCCATGCAGTAGCCATGGTTTCTACTTGAATATTTAATAAAAGTTTGCCCGTTATCTATCTGCTTGTTTGCTACTACTGTCGTTGTTTCGGTTATGCTCGTGGATTCATGTTCACCTTCATGCTATGTTCCGATGCATCTTGTTATCTTGTACTACTTGCTAGTATCATGTTCACATGTTATGCTTGGTAGTAGTATTACATGCTGGTAGCAGAGGTGTTCATCCTGATGCATGTTGGTCGTCTGTTATCCAGTATCGTTGCTATGCATGTCCCTTTGCATCTAGCTGGTTACATGCTTACTTGGTAGTGTTCTTGCTATGTTCTTGCATGGTATTTATTTAGGATGCTAGTGGTCATGCTATGCTCATGTGTAATGTATGCTTATGCTCGTCAGTATGCCATGTTCATTTGGTTAAATGCTTCATTATGGTTATGCTCGATGATTGTGTTGCACCTCCATGCTTATGTTGATATCATGCTCGTGCATTATAGTTGCATCATATTTTATTATGGCTCAGCTCATTGCATTCAAGTTTAACCGGATAATAATGAACTTGAACAACTATTGGCTGAGCCATGGTGCCACCAAATCGAGCTGACCAGTGCAGCCACATTTGCCTTTTATGGGAAGGCCCTAATGCGGTCTATTGTCATGCCTCTCACCGGTGCCTCCAACGAGGGAAGGTTATGGGCGTGCGCTACCCTGATCAGGTAGACGGACATAAGCCTTGTGTGCCCGTTGTTGTTGTATGGATCCTTGTCCCCGTTTGGGACCGTTTATGTTTTGCCACGACGGTGGCCGTTGCATGTCACGAGTTGACACGGGGCCACCCAGGACTTAGCCCAAAGGGGAGTTTGTCGGAGTGGCTGGGAGAGTGTGATGGCAATAGATCGGTTTTATCGGAATGACATTGGTCCACCCGAATGTGTCGGCGTTCTGGGAACGGGGGTACCCAGACTTGCTTACCTGCGGCCCACGGCGTGGCTCCATCGACGGCCTGGTACGGCCCAGCTTCAGCGATAACAACTCAAGACCATCCCGAGGGGCCAAGCCTCGCGAGGCGGACGACACCAAGACCTCCACGAGGAGCGGCCTCCTCAGGCTGGCTCCCGAGGAGCGGAGATCTCTATGCAAGCCTCACCTCGTGAGGCCCGAATGACGTGAGCCATGACGACCAAGGCCAGGCGGGCGCCAGCGGGCGCAGTGTACTAGTTTCCTCTTCAGTGCTAAAGAGGCGAGCGTAGGTGCGGAGTCCCGAGGAATCAGCCAAAGGTTTCCATTCCCGTGCAACAAGACCAAGACCACCAGGACGGCAGGATGGAGGTCATCAACGAGCCCACCACGGCGTCACGACCAGAGGCTTTTGCAGGCGAAGACTACTTTTGTCAGGATAGCATGTACTAGCTGTCTCCCTTCGAATTTGGCCGTTGTGGGATCCCTTCCCGCCTTTCATTTGGGAAGAGGACCAAGGCCACTATAAATAGGACTTATCCACCATCGTAGAGGGCGATCGCATCGATGGATCATCCAGATCACCCACACACTCACCAGCTCACCTGAGCCCAAGAACACCTCTCCTCCTGAGGCTGTTCACCACTGTACTAGTTCATCCTCAGCCCCCCGAGGCCAATCCACCACAAAGCAGGAGCAGGGTTTTACACCGCAAGGTGGCCCGAACCTGGGTAAAATGCTGTGTCCCTTTTCCTTACAGTTCGACGAGCTAGGCTGTGAGATTAGCGAGTAGGCAGAATGGGGAGGACGAGTTCTTCGCACGCACCCCAGAGTTCGAACCTCTCAAGGGTTTGCGGAACCCGAAATCCAACATTTGGCGCACCAGGTAGAGGTGCGTCGGAGCCTCTCTTCCGCCGGTTGATCCGCCATCACTCCACCGCTTCCATGGTTGACGCTCGTCGAGCTCGTGCTGAGCGCCGGGCCGCCCTCACCGCCTGCATCGCTCAGACGGCGCCCGCGGGTGACGGCTGCCCTCGCCGTCCCCCGTCTCCAGTGGCGAACGCCGCCACCGGCCCCACGGGGCACGAGCCACCCCGTCGCTGACTCCGGCTGGTTCGTCGTCTCATGCTCGTCGTGGGCCGGTGAATGCACAGGCTGCGTTGCTCATGGCGCGCGAGCTCCTGCGCTACCGCCCCGTCGACGACCTCTGCGAAGACTGGCTGGACTGCATTGCCGAGCTTGTCAGCGCCGCCGGGGACTCTCCTGCACCGTCTCACTCGCTGCCTCACCCGCCGCCTGCTGCGGGTGACGTAGCCCACGGAGCACCTCCTCCACCTCCCCGTGAAGATGTCGCCCTCGAGCCAAGGCGCGGGGCCCCGTGACGTGACCCACCATGCAGGGCGCCGGCGCGTGAAGACGAAAGCTGCCAGGTGGTGTTGCGGCCACGAGAAGATGCTCATGCACTCCCAGCACCGCCACGTCAAGACCGCGCACCGCCTGCAGTGGTGGCGCGCGAGCGCCAAGACCAGGCTCCACCTCCATGACGGGCTTTTGTGACCACAGCAGGTTGCCGCGCGTTCACTCCGGAGCTTCACAGCGTCGTCTGGCTGGGGAAGTTCAAGCCCGACCTGCCTCCGCGCTACGACGGCACCCCCGACCCTGCCGAGTTCCTGCAGCTCTATGAGTTGAGCATCGAGGCAGCCAACGGCGGCGAGAAGGTTATGGCGAACTGGTTTCCCATGGCCCTCAAGGATGGTGCGCGCTCGTGGCTCCTGAACCTGCCCGCGGGATCGATCTCCTCCTGGGACGAAATGCGAGAGCATTTCGTCGCCAACTTCCAGGGCACTCAGGACCGTCCACCGGCTGCGAGTGACCTGCGGCGCATCAAGCAGCAGCCAGGAGAGACCTTGCAGAATACATCCAGCACTTCAACAGCGTCCGTCTCAAGATCCCCAAGGTGTCGAACGAGGCCATCATCTCGGCATTCAGTGATGGCGTCCGCGATGTCAAGATGAAGGAGCAGCTCGCCATAGATGAAGACCTGTGCACGGCTCTGGTGATGTTCAACATGGCAACCAAGTGTGCGAGAGCTGAGGAAGGTTGCCTCTCTCCTGGAGCTCTCGGAGGCTAACCCAGAAGACAAGAAGGCCAAAGCCAAGGACGTGAAGCGCAAGGGACCGACCATGCACGCGGCCGAGCCAGAGATGAAGTGTGGCTGCGACCACCCAGAGTCATCCAAGGGCAGCCGCCCGTTCTGCGTCTTCCACAACATGCACAGCCACAACACCAATGACTGCCAGGAGCTCAGGGCCATCCGCGACGGGTGCCTCGGTCGTCGCCCCGAGCGCAGCGACCGAGGCTACAGCCGCGGAGGAGGCCGAGGTTGAGGACGCTGGGACGGCCGCGACCCCCGCCAAGAATGGCGCGATCAGCCTCGTGAGGATCGTCCTTAGGGCAACCACCAAGAAGGAATGACGACCATCACCAGGACGAGGGGGCTGGGGGCTTCCAGGAGCCTCGTGCCATCGCCTGCATCCTGGGCGGCGCTTAGGCCCCTGCCTCTCATCGCATCTTCAAGCAGTTTACCCGTGAGGTGAACGCGGCCCTCCCCAAGCTTGAGGCAGCGCGTCCGCTCAGGTGGTCCAAGTGCACCATCACCTTCAGCTCATCCAACCAGCTCAAGTGCGTGGCGACTGCTGGCGCTCTCCCGATGCTCTGCTCGCCTACCATCAGCAATGTGCTCGTCACCAAGACTCTCATCGATGGCGGTGCGGGGCTCAACATTCTCTCCATCGAGACATTCGACCGACTCTAGGTGCCCTACGACCAGTTGCAGCCTACCAAGCCTTTCTCTGGAGTGACCGATGGCTCCACCACCCCGATAGGGCAGATCCGCCTCCCTGTCACCTTTGACAAGCGCGACAACTACTGCACTGAGCTCATCGACTTTGATGTTGCCCACATTCACCTCCCATACAACGCCATTCTTGGGTATCCGGCCCTGACCAAGTTCATGGCGGTGACTCATCATGGTTACAATGTCCTCAAGATGCCAGGGAGCTGCGGCATCATCACGATCACCTGCGAGGAGAAGGACGCGGTGTGCTCTCTCGAGCGAGCCTACCAGGCTGCGGCGGTCGAGAACCCAGACGATGAAGGCGCCGTCTACCCTCTTGAGGCTGTCCCCAAGAAGAAGAAGCAGCTGCTCCACCAAGGACCTCAGGAGGGCGGGGTGCCCAGCGGCACCACCTCAAGCCCCGCGCCCACTGACGGGGCGCCCCCCTCTCTCGCATAGGAAGGCGCGCCCGGCGCCCCTCTCGGACTGGGCTCGGGGGCTCTCCTTTGGAGGGCCTCTGACCTGGCCAACGTCACGAGGGAGGTGCTCGGGCACCATGTGGAGGTGTGCTTCAGCGCACGCTTCCGCCAGAAGGGTACAAGGCGCGAGGCACCAGGTGCTCAGGAGTTCATCACCAATGCAATCAAGGAGCTTCAGGAGGCAAGAGCTATGCGAGGCGACCATCACCCACCACCCGGCGCGGCTCCTTGTCCCGGCGAGGACAGCGAGCTGCGCGTCTACGTCAACATCCCAGGGCTCAACAGGGCCTCATCTCAGGAGCACTTCTGGCCGTCCCACGCTGGCCGATGCGAGGGTCCCCCTCACAGCTATGTTAGCATGCCTTTGGGCTTGTCGAGCGCAGCTGTTGCATTCCAGCGCCACATGCGGGGCGTCATGGCGGCTCATGAGGCCAGAAGCCAGGCGATCCTGTTAGAGAAGGAGATGGGTCCTCGTGAGCCACCCGGGCCCCCAGAGCCTCCCGAGGTTTGGGGCCTGGGCGGCTCATGAGAAGCGATTTCTGCGGCACGTGTCTTCAGCTACTCCAACATCTCTTCAGCAACGGTGCCAGGTGAC
Source organism: Thinopyrum elongatum (assembly GCA_011799875.1). Lineage (NCBI taxonomy): Eukaryota > Viridiplantae > Streptophyta > Magnoliopsida > Poales > Poaceae > Thinopyrum > Thinopyrum elongatum. The sequence goes on from CM022303.1 coordinate 393,488,753, forward strand.
ATTTTCTGGTTTGTTCAGTTGGGGGCGCCCCTTGGGCTGCATTATCCCCAAGCCGCGTGGGTCCGTCCCTGCGGCATGTATCATTTTGCATCTATCAGAACTAGCTCTACCTTATCCATGAGTTCATTTATGATTATCACTTGCCTGTCCGGTGCTTCGTCACCACGAACGTCGTACGCCCTTGCAAGCCCACCCACGACCGCCTCATCATTAAGGGCTGGCACGGAGTCTGTTCTCGGGTCCGTCCCTGCAGCGTCGCTAAACCCAAGTGGCTGAGCTCTGGCTCGCGGGCCAGCTCCCGTGCACGTCACCTCCCATTGTCCTTGGTGCCTTGTTCTCGCATGAGCTAATCGGGGGCGGGTAAGTCAGGGCGCGCGACCTGGTGCCTCGCCACTGCGGGAGCCGCGCGCCGGTTATCTTTCTTTAGGACATTCGCATGAGAAGACTGGGCACGGCGTCTGTGCCTGGGTCCGTACCTGCAGCGTCAACAAACCCAACGACTGAGCTCTGTCTGGCGGGTCAGACCCGTTCACGTCACCTCCTGGGGTCGTTGGTGTTTGGCCTTCTCATGCGATAACCTCGGGAAATTCACTCGGTGCAGGTTGCCTAACCATCTCACAGGACTATCACAAGTGTTACGAATCAAATTCAGGCGCAACCCACCTTGAGGTAGGGCCTCGTGAGTCCCACGCTGGCTCATGAGTGCCCATACACACATCCTCTAGCCCTCTCGTGCAAGCCACGTGTCAGGGCGGGGCTGTACATGCCCCAGGGTCTCCCCTCAGAGGGAGCCCCCACCCACGTACCAGTGGAAGCACCATGCTCCGCGCTGGCAGTCGACACGGTCGAGGAGCGGCTATGCCTGTGCAAGAGCGGTAGCGCCATGTTCTGTGCTGGTGATAAACAACTGGGGGCAGCCTAACGGCTGCACTAACCTCAGCAGAGCCACCAGGCTCGGTGTTCAGCCTCACCACGCTGCTTTCCCCTCGGAAGAGTAGCGCGAGGGGGCTGGGCACGGGGGCTACGCTCAGGTCATGCCTGGCATACGCCACCTTGCCAGGTCCCTCGGACCTGGTCTTCGCGCATCCCTCCCGAGCGAAAGCCCGACGAGGACAGGTATGGGGTTTTCGTTTGTACGTCAAGGGGGACTCCTGAGCATCGCGACTCAGGAGCCTAACTAGCCACGTAGCCCCTCACCCCTTGGTCTCGTCCTGGTGTTCCGGATGACCCAACGGCGGCTGAGGTATGCACGGGGCCGGGCCCTACCGACGCAGAACGCCAAGACCCACCCTCGCGTCTCCTTTCCGAAGGCTGTTCATACGTCAAGGGGGACTCCTGAGCATCGCGACTCAGGAGCCTAACTAGCCATGTAGCCCCTCACCCCTTGGTCTTGTCCTGGTGATCCGGACGACCCAATGGCGGCTGAGGTATGCGCGGGGCTAGGCCCTGCCGACGTAGAACATGAAAGCAAACGGAAAGGAAACCGCAGAACCTTAGCAAGTTATTACAAAACATACTGTCTCTTAAAGTTCCAAAGCATAAGTTCTTACGCCTCCACGAGGCACGGTACATGTTGCAGGAATAAAACAAGGGGAAAGCGCCGCCATCTCCTTCAGCCTTGAACACCATCGTTGCCCGCTTGGGGAGCCCCGTCATCGACGACGTCCTTGCCGTCAGCTGTAGGCACGGGGTCGACGGCGAGGAACTTCCACAGCAGGGCCTCCACTTGACCCTTCACGGCCTCGGCAGCAGCATCTTGGAGCTCAGGGTCCACGGGCTCGAGCAGGGCACCAAAGTCGAAGCTGGAGTTCCGAAGATGGAGGTGGATGAAGATGCGCGTTGCGGCCGAGGCCGATAGCACGCGGGCTTCCCCCTCCACCATGGGGCCCACTCCGACGACGATGCCCTGGAGCGCTGCGACGAGCTTGGGGAGCAGCCTGGCGGGGCCTTCCTCCGGAGTCACCAGAGGCTCCTTGTACCCGCTCCCATAGAAATGCTGCAGTGCCTTGCGGGACCTCTGCTCAAGGGAGTCAAAGGCGGCACGCCCCGCGGTGGCCGCTTCCTCAGCCTTGGTAAGGAGTTTCTCCCTGGCCTCCAGCCGAGCTTTCTCATCGGAGACAAGCTGGGCGTGGGACGCTTGGGCTGCCTCCACCTCCTCCTTCAGCTTCTCCAGGCGGCCGTGCTCTGTGGCCTGCCATTGAGATGCCTGCTTGAGCTCGGCATCACGACCGGCGACCGCAGACTCCCGCTCCTTCAGCTTTTCCTCCTGCTCCTCGAGCTGGCGGGCGCGGGTGGCCTGCTCATCGCGAAGGGCTTTCAGCTTGGCCTCCGCCGTGCGGCAGCGCTCCTAGGCGTCCTTCAACGCCATGTCACGGGTGGTGGCGGCTACACCGGCCACCTTCCAGCCCTCCTCTTCAGCAGCGTCGGGCCGGTCCCAGGCCGCCCTGACGGACGAGTCAGCCTGGAGCCACCCCGAGACCAGCTCCAGGCGCCCCGAAGCCCGGCACCGGTCGGGGCACCAAAGATCGTTCCTGAGTTGATCCAACAGAGAGAAGGCCTACTCCAAAGCATCGGGTGCGGTAGAAGAGCCGCGGCCCGCCAGCGTGGCGGCTGGATGAGAAGATGGCGACAGCATGAAGACCGGCGAAGCAACAGCAACAAGGATGGCCGGGGGCCTCGAAGCCCTCGGGTCGTCAGCAGGCGCGCTGAAGGCAAATGTCTCTGAAGCCGGCGCGGCCGCGGAGGCATCCTTTTCCTGAGGCTGGGCCCCTGCGTCTCGCGAGGGCAACCCTGTGGTAGGAGGACACAAGCCAGCCTCGTCCGTCTGCCCCAGGGCCTCCGGGGCCGAGGTGGGCTGCTTGGCCTCAGGAGCCCTCGCCTCCTCCTTCTTCTTTTTCGCCGCCGACATTGGCCTGGCCGCGGAGAGGAAAATGTTAGAGCACTACATCAAGAGCAGGAAGCAAAGACGAATGGTGCGCTTACTGGTCCGTGGTGACGTAATCCCTCGTCCTCTTCAGGAGCGCGATGCCCACAGGTTCCGTGGGTGCGAGCCCCGCCGCGTTCTCGGGAGCGGATGAGCGCGCGGTAGTCGGATTTGCGGCGGCGGCGGCCAACGGTGGGGCGGAGGTGCCACCTCGGGGAAGCAATGACGACCTGTCCTTCTTTGGGACACCCAGCTTCAGCTTCTTCGGAGGGGTGCCCCTAGACCTCATGGTGACCCTGGCGGAGCGCGGCGACTCCCTGACTGGGTACTCGTTGGCATCATCATCAGAAAAGGCGCGGAGGAGCTCGCTCCGCCGTGGGGGAGAGGTCTCCCCCACCTCCTCCAAGGTCGCCTCTGAGCTCTCATTCTCCTCCTCCCCAGAGGGATCGCCGGAGGACACCGGCAACGGGGAGCCCAGGGGCAGGGAAGGCTCCAGCGGCACGAGCCCTCGCTCGTTGAAGACAGGCATGGCGGCGGCTACCTTCTCCCCGTCGGCGTGACGGTACAACGGGAGATGGGCATGCGAGGGGCCACCCTGGTCCTTCCCGAGCAAGGTGCGCTCGACCTTGCTCAGCTCCTCGTCGGACAAGTTGTCCGGGCGCAACCTGAGGTCGTCTTTCGCGCCCTTGAAGCTCCACAGGGGGTGCAAGTGCGCCTGGAGTGGAGCGAGGCGCTGCGTCAGGAACTCCTTGACAATCATGGCCCCGGTCAGCTTCTCCGCCTTCGGGTCCTCCTGTAACACCCCATTTGTAACTTTTCCCAATTTGGCAATGTATCCAACTTGATCTTCATCTAATTCTATTTGGGCTCCATCATTTTGGCCTCTTTTGTTTTTATGTGTTGTTTTATTTATTGCACTTGCATTGCTCACCTTGTCATATTGCATTTGTGCCTCTTGTCATTTTGCATTTGTCATCTCATATTGCATCATGGTCATTGCTAGGCTTTGTTGTGTTGTGCATAGTGGGGTTCTTGAGGTGTTTCAAGTGCATCCTCAAGTCGTGGCATCATCACTATTCCCCCCTCATCTCTCCACCTCTCCCTTTTCTTATCTTGGCAAGCAACATTATTTAGCCTCAAATAATGTTCATTTTCTCCCCAATATTCATGCACCATGCCTTATACCTCTCTGTCAAGTTTCATCCTTTTTGGAGTTGTTTTGGTTAGGTTCAAAAATGCCTCAAGTTTGAAGCATTATTCGAACTTGTTTTATTTTTTCGACCTCTAAAAATGCCCAAACCAATTCAATTAGTGTACAATCCCAGGAGCTTGGGAATATTTTCATCTCTCCCAAATTCCTCTTCTAGCCCCTTGCACTTTTCTCTTTGTTTCTTGTTTGAGGAAAATGAAAGAAAGAGAAAGAATAGCAGCAGCCTACCTAGGCTTCCCTCCAGGCCTCCCAGCGCAGTAGCAGCCACCAGGGGCGAAGCCCAGCCCACCAACACCAGCCTCTGTTCCTCTTCTTCCTACAATACGGCACCACATCTAGCATGTCCACGTCGACAGCGCCCCAGCTCCCAGCGCAGTAGCTATGCTCGTGCTCGAGCGCCCGAGCTCTCTGTTGCACGCGCTCCCCTATCGATCCCGTGCGCCCGCCGGAGCTCCTCTGCTCCGCCAGTCGCCGCCGTCGCTCGCCGCTGTCGACGTCATCATCTCTGGCCTCGATCTGGAGGCCATCTCCGACTGGGGTCACCTCAAAGGAGGCCGAACCCCTCTCCCATAGCAGAAGCACCTACCTAGCCTAGTGGTTCCCGCGCCACGCCTCCACCGGGGAGACCTGGGTTCGATTCCCCTCGGGCGCACCCAAAACCCCTATTTTTCTTTTCTCTTTCTCTGCACCCGCTGACAGGCCGGCCCCACTGGCCAGTCACACTTCCCAGCAGGGCCCACCAGTCATACTCTCCGCCCCTCCTCCTTTTTTTAAATTATTGCTATTTTCTTTTATATTCCAGCGAATATTCCATTTTTTGTTAAATGGAATCTTTCCATTTAAGGCAAGTCCATTTCTGGACATTTCCATTCTGGGAATATTGCCTATTCTGTCATTTCCATTTTAGGCAGTATTGCATTTTGTGCATTTGTGGGGATTTTTCCATGGTGACCCCAACATATTATATATGTTTTTGGGCTAGAAAAACCCAAGGAATCCATTGGTGGCATTAATTTCTTAATTTGAGCAAGTTTGCACATATGTCATTTTACATCACATTGCTATTTTGTCATTTTTGTGTGATTAAATTCAAACATGCTATGTGGTAGTTTGGCACATGTATAGCTTATTTTTCATGTCTACTTCGTGCTAGATTTTATTCCATGCCACGAAGTGCACTATGATGAGTGCCACAAGCTTGCAAACATGCCCACATGAATCTGTTTTGCATGTCCAGTGAATTTCTGCTAAGTCTGTAAAACTGTTATCATTTGCATTTTTACCAAGCTGTTTTAAACATGTTCTATTGAGTTTTAGCAGTAGCTCAGTAATCATATTTTGTAGTGATTGACATGTACTTACCTTCCATGCCACTTTTTATCATTTTGGAGTGTTGTAGCATATTTAGATGTTGCATCTTAAGTGCCATGTTGCTGTTAATGTTAGTTTTGCGTTGTTATTGTTTTGCTCACCGTTTGAGTTGTGTGCATCCGTTCCTCGTGTTCTTTATATCAATTTCAACCGAAGTCTTCCAATCTATCCAGTGGAATGCTTGGATTACCAAGATTATGCCATGTTCATTGTTTCCCCTTTTCGTCTCGATTGCACCCCTTCCGGAGCACCCATATGCATTGCACATCATATCTTGCATTCCATGACATATCTTGCATCATGTTGCTTGCGTATTGCACCGTGATTGATTGTGGTTATGTTGTTTGTGTTCTTGCTTTGGGTAGAGCCGGGAGACGAGTTCGTGAACGAGGACCCTGTCGAGTACGTTCACGAGGAGCAAGCTTTCGTTCCCACTGAGGACATTTCAGGCAAGATGATCATCACCCCGATATCACTTCTATCTTTGCTTGCTAGTTGTTCATTCTATCGCTATGTTGCGCTACCTACCACTTATTTATCAAGCCTCCCATATTGCCATGTCAAGCCTCTAACCCACCTTCCTAGCAAACCGTTGTTTGGCTATGTTGCCGCTTTTGCTCAACCCCTCTTATAGCGTTGCTAGTTGCAGGTGCAGTGCAAGTTGTTCCATGTTGGGACATGGATATGTTGGGATATCACAATATCTCTTATTTAATTAATGCATCTATATACTTGGTAAAGGGTGGAAGGCTTGGCCTTTTGCTTGGTGTTTTGTTCCACTCTTGCCGCCTTAGTTTCCGTCATACCGGTGTTATGTTCCTTGATTTTGCGTTCCTAACACGGTCGGGGTTTATGGGCCCCCCTTGACAGTTCGCTTTGAATAAAACTCTTCCAGCAAGGCCCAACTTTGGTTTTAGCATTTGCCTAACAACAACAAAAATTTGCATAGGGAGTAATTAACCCGAGGATTCTTAATCAACAACCCGGGCCAGTGCTCCTCATGAGTGTTGATCCAAAACAGAGTCGTGTGCGGCTTCCCCTGGGGAAACTCGGGTCTCAGTTGCTGTACGCTGTGCTCATCCGATCATGGCCTGAGACGAGATATGCGCGGCTCCTATCGGGGTGTCGGCACGTCGGGAGGTCTTGCTGGTTTTGCTTTACCATTGTCGAAATGTCTTGTGAACCGGGATTCCGCGCTTGTTCGGGTTCTTCTGGGAGGAGTATTTTCCTCCGTTGACCATGAGAGCTTGTCATGGGCTAAGTTGGGACACCCCTGCAGGGTTTAAAGTTTCAAGAGCCGTGCCCGCGGTTATGTGGCAGATGGGAGTTTTTAATATCCGGTTGTAGTGAACTTGACACTAAACTCTTTAAAAGACACCAACCGCGTGTGTAACCGTGATGGTCTCTTTTCGATGAGGTTCGAGAAGTGAACACAGTGGGGTTATGTTTGAATGTAAGTAGTTTAGGATCACTTCTTGATCATTACTAGTTGTGACCGTTTGCGTAGCTTCTCACCTTGTTCTTGTATTCATAAGTTAGCCACCATACATATGCTTAGTGCTTGCTGCAGCTTCACCACTTATCCATGCCATACCTATTTAAGCTTGAATAGTCTTGATACCGAGAGTGATATGATTGCTGAGTCCCCGTGGCTCACAGAATACTACAAACACAGTTGCAGGTACCATTGAGTCTGATGCAGGAGATACCACTGAGCTCCAGTGGGAGTTTGATGAGGATCGTGGTCATTTCTATGTTACTTATCCGGACGATCAGTAGAGGACCTAGTCGGAGTATCCGGGGATAGTAGCAGGGTGGTGTTTTCTCTTTATCGAGTCCATAGTCGGACTCTACTATATGTATGTATGGATGATTGTATGATGATTGTCATATTTATGCTACTCTGGGGCATGTGTTGCCTGGATCTCGTATTCTATCTATTCACTTGGTTGTATGTATTTGTATGCCACCTTGCTACGCATCCGAAATGCGATTGTGCCCCAATCATGAGTTCATCACATGATTGGGATAGAATTGCATCTTGGGTGTTACAAGTTGGTATTCAGAGCCATACCGACTATAGGAGCCCCTGCTTGATCGAACCACTAACGAGTCTAGAAGAAAATTGTTTTGAGTCTTAGTTATATCGGAGAGTAGGAATTCTTTTTACTCCTTATCCCCTTTGTCGCTCTGGTAAGGACTCGTGACGTAAGTGTTTTCCTCACTCTTCTATCCTTTTTCACTCAATTTTTTTTTAAGGATCACGCGGGTATTGTGGAATCGTTTCGATATCATTGTCACGGGGATTCTGTCTTGGTGCCTCCTGACATTTAGGGGTTGTGGCAGCGTCCCAGGGAGTTGATCTCCAAGGTGTTTTCATCACAGTGTTTATCGTTTCAGTTCCTAAATATCAGAGGACGCCGACATCGAAAACGCTTCTATACTCTTTGTGGTGAGAGTAGTTTGACGACACCTAGTACCGGGGAGAGCGATCAGATGTATTGCCACAGCTAGTATATCGGATGTTTTCGAAGGTCTGAGGTACACGATTTCCGAAGGTTTCTTGGTTATGTGTTGAAAGATGGATACAGTTGGAGCGTAGGGCTTGTTAGTTGTTTGAGATATTTGTCCCTCCCTGTATCCCCAACACCAGATTGCATAACCAGAAAGTTTCGGGAGTTAATAGGTGGGAATTCAAGTATTACCCAGGAATCCTTTCCGACAAATGTATGAGTTGAGATTGGGGCCCAATGTCTAGTGGTTCATTTTTCACGGTCGATTTACAGTGGGCGCGAGGCGTCTTAAAGAATCCTTGGCTATGCCGATTCGGGGACGTCTTGTTTGTCATTCGTGACGTCCGCTGTACGTCGTGCCCGTGGGGCCTCATCGTGAACACGTTGGGCGAATTCTTTGTCATATGTTTGTATCCAGCTGATACCTTGCTTTGTTAATCCAATCATTCCAAGTGGCTTCTCATTCAAATGGTTGTATTATATTAACTTTGGAATGCATTCATTCAATCTCTTTATTCGGATGCTCATTGTGAAGACTACATTGCACATGTCTAGCCTTTGATTCAGCTTATCTATCATTTTCAATGGTGGTTCTAATGGATGTCATCTTCTTCAGGATGGCTCCCCCAACGCGTCTGCATCCGGAACGTGGTGAAGGAGAGCAGTCGGAACCTCCACCTCCGCCACCTCCTCCGCCTCCGGAGGCATGGCAAGCTTTGATGGCGGCCACCAATGCCAATACTCAGATGCTGATTCAGCTCATGCAAGAGCGCAGCCAAGGCCAAGGCAATCAAGGTCAAGGGCATTTCAACAATCAGCCTCAGTTTGCTATAGTCAGTCAATTCCTCACTAATCAGCCAAAGACGTTCAGCGCTTGTGTTGAGGCCATGGGCACCGGCGATTGGCTTGTGGATATCAACAAGCATTTCAAGTGCAGCAATGTCAAACCTGAGGACTACGTCAAGTTCGCTTCCTTCCAGCGACCAGGCAGCTGATTGGTGGCAGCAGTATAAAGACTCCAGAGGGGGTCGAGTGATCAGCTGGACTGACTTCTGCCGTGACTTCCATGCTCATCATATTCCAACAAGTGTTGTCGAGAGCATGCGTCAGCAATTCCGCAATCTCAAGCAAGGCAACATGTCTGTGTATCAATATAACATCAAGTTTCAGAATCTTGCTCGCTATGCAAAGCAAGACGTCCCAGATGAGAAGAGCATGATCTACTACTTCAGGGGTGGCCTCAGAGAGGACCTTCAGCTAGCTCTCGTTCTTGTGGAGCCTACTTAGTTCGATCAGTTCTATAACATGGCTCTAAAACAAGAAGCAGCTCAGCTCAAGTGTGAAGCTTCCAAGAAGAGACTCAGGGATGCAGTCCACTCTTCGTCTTCCTCTCAAGTGGTCTCAAAGCAGCAGAAGTTTTGGCTTCCTCCACCTCCTCCGTTTCGTCCACCCCATCAGCAAAAGCAGTCAGGTGGCCGTGGATCTTCCCACCCACCCAACCCAAGCTATCAGAACAAGTCTCAGTCTCAGACTCCAAGTACAGGTGGTCCTCCTCCACCTTTTCGTCCACTTTCAAAGGTCACTTGTCACAAGTGTGGTATGAAAAGGACACTACTCCAACAAGTGCACCAACCAGAGGCGCCTTCCACCTCCTCCTCCTGTCAGGTCAGCAAGCAATCCAGTTGTCAAGCACAATCCCAAGTTTGCAAGGGTGAACATGATGAATTCAGCTCAAGCGGAGGAATCTTCTGAAGTGATCATGGGCAATCTCTCAGTTAATGATATTCCTGCAAAAGTTCTATTTGATTCTGGTGTATCACTATGCTTCATGTCAAGACCTTTTGCATCAAAGCATGAGTTTGTTTTTCAAGATTTGCCTAGACCCTTGTCCGTTGTTTCTTCGGGTTCTTTGTTGAATTCCAACTACTTTGTTCGGGACGTCACCGTCAAGATGGGCAATTATGCATTCCTGGCTTCCCCAATTGTTCTCGGCAATTCCGATATTGATCTCATTCTCGGCAAGGATTGGCTTTCTAAACACAAGGCTTTTCTTGATTGTGCTGAAAAGGAGATTAAATTGACTCATCCTTCTGAAGATGTGATTATCTTTGCCGCTCGTGATGACACCATTCGGTTGTTCTCTCTCAATGAGAAAGGCGAGATCAATGCTATTTCTCAGATTCTAGTTGTTTGTGAGTATCAAGATGTCTTTCCAGAAGTGCTTCCGGGTATGCCTCCTCACCGGCCAGTCGAGTTCGTTATTGACCTTGAGCCCGGTACAGAACCCGTTTGCAAGCGCCCCTACAAGCTTGGGCCAGAAGAGCTGAAAGAATTGAAGAAACAGCTCGATGAACAAGAGCGTCTGGGTTTGATCAGACCAAGTTCTTCTCCTTGGGGTTGTGGTGTTCTCTTTGTCCAGAAGAAAGATGGCACGGACCGACTTTGTGTCGATTATCGCCCATTGAACAAGAAGACAATCAAGAATAAATATCCACTTCCCGATATCAATGAATTGTTCGAGCAACTCAAAGGTGCAAAGGTGTTTTCCAAGCTTGACCTCCGTATGGGGTATCACCAGATTCGCATTCGTGAAGAAGATATCCCAAAGACAGCTTTCAGAACAAGCTTTGGTTCTTATGAGTATACTGTCATGTCTTTTGGGCTTGCCAATGCCCCTCCTACCTTCTCAAGGATGATGAATTTCATCTTCAACCCTTACACCAATGAATTCGTCCTGGTGTATCTCGATGATATCCTGGTGTTCTCCAAGAATAAAATGGATCATGCCAAGCATTTGCGATTGGTGCTCGACAAGCTCAGAGAGTATCAATTCTACGCAAAGTTCTCTAAATGTGAATTTTGGCTTGATGAAGTTCTTTACCTTGGTCACATCATCTCCGCCAAGGGCATTTCTATCAATCCTAAAAAGGTTGCTTCCATTGTCAACTGGGAGCCTCCTCAGAACGTCAAGCAGCTTCGCAGTTTGCTCGGGCTTGCAAGCTATTGCCGAAGGTTTGTGGAGAACTTCTCCAAAATTGCTAAGCCTCTGTCCAACCTCCTCCAGAAGAATGGCAAGTACTCCTGGACTCCTGAGTGTGACGTGGCCTTCAATACTCTCAAAGAGAAACTCATCACAACTCCGGTCCTAACTCCTACTGATGAGTCCAAGCCCTACCAAGTATTCTGTGATGCTTCGTTGCAAGTTCTCGGTGCTGTTCTTACGTAAGAAAGAAAAGTTGTGGCCTATACTTCTCGGTAGTTGAAGCCAAATGAGAAGAACTACCCCACTCATGATCTTGAGTTGGCGGCAGTTGTCCATGCATTAATCACATGGAGACATCTCTTGTTGGGCAGGCAAGTGGACATTTTCACCGATCACAAGAGCCTCAAATATATCTTCACTCAGCCCAACCTCAACCTCCGGCAAACTCGTTGGGTTGAAATGATCCAAGAGTACAATCCAAGCATTGAATATACTCCAGGCAAGGCGAATGTGATTGCAGATGCTTTGAGCAGAAAGGCATATTGCAACAGCTTAATTCTCAAGCCATACCAGCCTGATCTTTGTGAAGCATTCCGCAAGCTCAACCTCCAAGTTGTTCCTCATGGTTTTCTTGCCAACCTTCAAGTCACTCCAACTTTGGAAGATCAAATTCGTGAGGCACAACTCCTTGACTCTATGGTGAAGAAGGTAAAAATTGGTGTTGCCAAGGGCTTACCCAAATACAAGTGCTATCGCATTGATGACAAAGATACCTTATTCTTTGAGGACAGGCTAGTGGTTCCTAAGGGTGATCTAAGGAAGGTCATAATGAATGAAGCACACAATTCTCTCCTGTCCATCCATCCAGGCAGTTCCAAGATGTATCATGACCTCAAGCAAACGTTCTGGTGGACACGAATGAAGCGAGAGATTGCTCAATTCGTGAATGAATGTGATGCCTGCCGCAGAGCGAAAGCAGAACACCAGCGTCCGGCAGGACTCCTCCAACCTCTACCTATTCCCGAGTGGAAGTTCGACCATATCGAAATGGACTTTGTCACCGGCTTTCCCAAGTCCAAGCGAGGGAATGATGCTATCTTCGTTGTCATTGACAAGCTTACAAAAGTGGCTCATTTCCTTCCAGTCAAAGAATCTATCATAGCAGCTCAGTTGGCAGAGCTATACACCTCCAGAATTGTCTTGTTGCATGGGATTCCTCAATTGATCTCCTCAGATCGCAGAAGCATTTTCACTTCCAAGTTCTGGGACTCCTTCCAGAAGGCCATGGGCACCAACATTCGTTTCAGCACGGCCTTTCATCCTCAAACGAGTGGCCAAGTCGAGAGAGTCAATCAAATCCTTGAAGATATGCTAAGAGCTTGTGTCATCTCTTTCGGTATGAAGTGGGAAGATTGCCTCCCGTATGGCGAGTTCTCCAACAACAACAGCTACCAAGCAAGTTCGGGCAAGGCCCCTTTCGAAATTCTATATGGCAGAAAGTGCCGTACTCCTCTCAATTGGTCCGAGACTGGTGAACGCCAACTTCTTGGCAATGACTTGATCACAGAAGCTGAAGAAATGTGCAGAGTCATCCGTGAAAATCTCAAAGCCGCGCAATCGCACCAGAAGAGTTACTATGATAGCAAGCACCGTGACTTGGCTTTCGAGATTGGAGACCATGTCTATCTCCGAGTCTATCCTATGAAAGGCACTCAACGTTTCGGTATCAAAGGGAAGCTTGCCCCAAGATATGTGGGTCCTTTCAAAATTGTTGGCAAAAGAGGCGACCTTGCTTATCAACTTGAGCTCCCTTCCAACTTCTCAAATGTGCATGATGTGTTTCACGTGTCACAACTTCGCAAGTGCTTAAAGACGCCCGAGCGCACAATCATCTTCGAAGAGATTGATCTCCAAGAGGATTTGTATTATCATGAGCATCCCGTTGCCATTCTTGAAGAAACCAAGCGCAAAACTCGCAACAAGTCGATCAAGTTCCTCAAAGTCAAGTGGTCTCACCATTTCGAGCAAGAAGCTACTTGGGAGCGCGAGCATCACCTCCGTTCTGAATATCCGGAGTTCTTTCATTCCTAGATCTCGGGACGAGATCCTTTTGTAGTGGAGGAGAGTTGTAACACCCCATTTGTAACTTTTCCCAATTTGGCAATGTATCCAACTTGATCTTCATCTAATTCCATTTGGGCTCCATCATTTTGGCCTCTTTTGTTTTTATGTGTTGTTTTATTTATTGCACTTGCATTGCTCACCTTGTCATATTGCATTTGTGCCTCTTGTCATTTTGCATTTGTCATCTCATATTGCATCATGGTCATTGCTAGGCTTTGTTGTGTTGTGCATAGTGGGGTTCTTGAGGTGTTTCAAGTGCATCCTCAAGTCATGGCATCATCACTATTCCCCCCTCATCTCTCCACCTCTCCCTTTTCTTATTTTGGTAAGCAACATTATTTAGCCTCAAATAATGTTCATTTTCTTCCCAATATTCATGCACCATGCCTTATACCTCTCTGTCAAGTTTCATCCTTTTTGGAGTTGTTTTGGTTAGGTTCAAAAATGCCTCAAGTTTGAAGCAATATTCAAACTTGTTTTATTTTTCTACCTCTAAAAATGCCCAAACCAATTTATTCAATTAGTGTATAATCCTAGGAGCTTGGGAATATTTTCATCTCTCCCAAATTCCTCTTCTAGCACCTTGCACTTTTCTCTTTGTTTTCTGTTTGAGGAAAATGAAAGAAAGAGAAAGAATAGCAGCAGCCTACCTGGGCTTCCCTCCAGGCCTCCCAGCGTAGCAGCAGCCACCAGGCGCGAAGCTTAGCCCACCAATGCCAGCCTCTATTCCTCTTCTTCCTACTGTACGACAGCACATCCAGCATGTCCACTTCGACGCCCCGGTCGATTTGACGGCCGTCCGGCATGCTAGAGGCCTATAATACATGTCCTAACCCTAGACCTAGACCCTCTCGTCCACTTCCACCCCTCTTTTGCCCTTTCCACCGCTCAGGTAAGCGCCACGTGCCTCGCCATCGCCCTGCCAACCATGACCCGAGCGAGCAAGATCTCGAGCTCGGGGTAGCCGTCCACGTCACGCCTCCGACCCGCCTGTCGCCGTGGAGAGGACAACCGACGCCCCTGCGTCCTTCTACCACAACACACGCGTCACCATGGCCCCTGGATCAACCGCCTCGACCTGTCGTCTTCCTCTTCTTCCCGGACAGAAGCCCCGCCAAGTTCCGTGCATCTCCGCACCGTCTCCATCGCGTATCTGGCCACACCTTCATGTCCAGTGGACACTAGGTGAGCAGTCGCACCTCTCAGACCCCCTCTCATCGTTGATTGTGCCACGTAGTCGTCGCTATGCCCGTGTCAACGTCGGGCTCTCCGCGCTCCGGTCAAGGCCGTGTTTTTATTTCTCTGTTGTTTTTGTTGCTCCGAGCCGTGCACTACCCTGCTTGCTCCCTGGATCCCGCACACTTGAGAACTACCCCCCTGCTTGCTGCGCTTGCCTCGCGCGCGCACGCCTGCTCCCCACGCGCCCTGTCTGCTTCGTCGCCGCGCCGTGCTACTTCCCTGCTCGCTGCGCACACCATGGCCCTGAGCAGAGCTATGCTCGTGCTCGAGCGCCCCAGCTCTCTGTTGCACGCGCTCCCCTGTCAATCCCGCGCGCCCGCCGGAGCTCCTCTGCTCTGCCAGTCGCCGCCGTCGCTCGCCGGCGTCGATGTTGTTGTCTCTGGCCTTGATCTGGAGGCCATCTCCGACTAGGGTCACCTCAAAGGAGGCCGAACCCCCCTCCCATAGCAGAAGCACCTACCTAGCCTAGTGGTTCCCGCGCCGCGCCTCCACCGGGGAGACCCGGGTTCGATTCCCCCCGGGCGCACCCAAAACCCCTCTTTTTCTTTTCTCTTTCTCTGCACCCGCTCACAGGCCGGCCCTACTGGCCAGTCACACTTCCCAGCAGGGCCCACCAGTCATACTCTCAGCCCCTCCTGCTTTTTATTATTATTGCTATTTTCTTTTATATTCCAGCGAATATTCCATTTCTGGTAAATGGAATCTTTCCATTTAAGGCAAGCCCATTTCTGGACATTTCCATTCAGGGAATATTGCCTATTCTGTCATTTCCATTTTAGGCAGTATTGCATTTTGTGCATTTGTGGGGATTTTTCCATGGTGACCCCAACATATTATATATGTTTTTGGGCTAGAAAAACCCAAGGAATCCATTGGTGGCATTCATTTCTTCATTTGAGCAAGTTTGCACACATGTCATTTTACATCACATTGCTGTTTTGTCATTTTTGTGTTATTAAATTCAAACATGCTATGTGGTAGTTTGGCACATGTATTGCTTCTTTTTCATGTCTACTTCATGCTAGATTTTATTCCATGCCATGAAGTGCACTATGATGAGTGCCACAAGCTTGCAAACATGCCCACATGAATTTGTTTTGCATGTCCAGTGAATTTCTACTAATTCTGTAAAACTGTTATCATTTGCATTTTTGCCATGCTGGTTTAAACATGTTCTAGTGAGTTTTAGCAGTAGCTCAGTAATCATATTTTGTAATGCTTGACATGTACTTACCTGCCATGCCATTTGTTATCATGTTTGAGTGCTGTAGCATATTTAGATGTTGCATCTTAAGTGCCATGTTGCTGTTAATGTCAGTTTTGCATTGTTATTGTTTTGCTCACCGTTTGAGTTGTGTGCATCCGTTCCTCGTGTTCTTTATATCAATTTCAACCGAAGTCTTCCAATCTATCCAGTGGCATGCTTGGATTACCAAAATTGTGCCATGTTCATTGTTTCCCCTTTTCATCTCGATTGCACCCCTTCCGGAGCACCCATATGCATTGCACATCATATCTTGCATTCCATGACATATCTTGCATCATGTTGCTTGCGCATTGCACCGTGATTGATTGTGGTTACGTTGTTTGTGTTCTTGCTTTGGGTAGAGCCAGGAGACGAGTTCGTGAACGAGGACCCTGTCGAGTACGTTCACGAGGAGCAAGCTTTTGTTCCCACTGAGGACATTTCAGGCAAGATGATCATCACCCCGATATCACTTCTATCTTTGCTTGCTAGTTGTTCATTCTATCGCTATGTCACACTACCTACAACTTGTTTATCAAGCCTCCCATATTGCCATGTCAAGCCTCTAACCCACCTTCCTAGCAAACCGTTGTTTGGCTATGTTACCGCTTTTGCTCAACCCCTCTTATAGTGTTGCTAGTTGCAGGTGCAGTGTAGGTTGTTCCATGTTGGGACATGGATATGTTGGGATATCACAATATCTCTTATTTAATTAATGCATCTATATACTTGGTAAAGGATGGAAGGCTTGGCCTTTTGCTTGGTGTTTTGTTGCACTCTTGCCGCCTTAGTTTCCGTCATACCGGTGTTATGTTCCTTGATTTTGCGTTCCTAACACGGTCGGGGTTTATGGGCCCCCCTTAACAGTTCACTTTGAATAAAACTCTTCCAGCAAGGCCCAACTTTGGTTTTACCATTTGCCTAACAACAACAAAAATTTGCATAGGGAGTAATTAACCCGAGGATTCTTAATCAACAACCCGGGCCAGTGCTCCTCATGAGTGTTGGTCCAAAACAGAGTCGTGTGTGGCTTCCCCTAGGGAAACTCGGGTCTCAGTTGCTGTACGCTGTGCTCATCCGATCGTGGCCTGAGACGAGATACGTGCGGCTCCTATCAGGGTGTCGGCACATCGGGAGGTCTTGCTGGTTTTGTTTTACCATTGTGGAAATGTCTTGTGAACCGGGATTCCGAGCTTGATCGGGTTGTTCCGGGAGGAGGATTTTCCTTCGTTGACTGTGAGAGCTTGTCATGGGCTAAGTTGGGACACCCCTGCAGGGTTTAAAGTTTCAAGAGCCGTGCCCGCGGTTATGTGGCAGATGGGAGTTTTTAATATCCGGTTGTAGTGAACTTGACACTAAACTCTTTAAAAGACACCAACCGCGTGTGTAACCGTGATGGTCTCTTTTCGATGAGGTTCGGGAAGAGAACATGGTGGGGTTATGTTTGAACATAAGTAGTTCAGGATCACTTCTTGATCATTACTAGTTGCGACCGTTTGCGTAGCTTCTCACCTTGTTCTTGTATTCATAAGTTGGCCACCATACATATGCTTAGTGCTTGCTGCAGCTTCACCACTTATCCATGCCATACCTATTTAAGCTTGAATAGTCTTGATACCGAGGGTGATATGATTGCTGACTCCCCGTGGCTCACAGAATACTACAAACACAGTTGCAAGTACCGTTGAGTCTGATGCAGGAGATGCCACTGAGCTCCAGTGGGAGTTTGATGAGGATCGTGGTCGTTTCTATGTTACTTATCCGGACGATCAGTAGAGGACCTAGTCGGAGTATCCGGGGATAGTAGCAGGGTGGTGCTTTCTCTTTATCTAGTCCGTAGTCGGACTCTACTATATGTATGTATGGATGATTGTATGATGATTGTCATATTTATGCTAATCTGGGGCAAGTGTTGCATGGATCTCGTATTCTATCTATTCACTTGGTTGTATGTATTTGTATGCCACCTTGCTACGCGTCCGAAATGCGATCATGCCCCAATCATGAGTTCATCACGTTATTGGGATAGAATTGTATCTTGGGTGTTACTCCTCCGCCTTCAGGTCGGCCGTCATCCTCTCCAGCAACTGCTCCGCCCTGGGGTCAGTGAGCTTCTCACGAGCCCATCGATCCAGGGGCTTCGGCAGCGCGGTCGGCAATTCCAGCCGAGCGTGGGAGCGCTTGGCGTCCATGAAGATCCACTTTTTTCGGAAGTCCTCCACCTTCTTCCCAGCCCGCGAGATCGTGTTGCTGCCGTTGGCCGCAATAAAGCTGGCGCACCCAGAGCACTGGCCGCTGCTTATCCGGAGGTAGAAGAAGTGGCGGAATAGCGCGACAGAGGGCGTCACCCCCATGAACGCTTCATAGTAGAAGGCAAAGATCGACAGGAGGAGGATGGAGTTGGGATGAAGATGGAGGGCATGGAGACCATAGTGGTTGAGGACGGCATAGGAGAAATGGGAGAAAGGGGGAACCAGCCCAGCGAAGACGCTGTGCAGGAAGAAGGGGTAGAAGGTGTCACCCAAGGCTTCCGGCTGGGCGGTGCCGACCAGGAGCACCGTCTCCCCTCCGTCATTATCGGCGCCCGCCGTCAGCGGGAGCACGGCGGCAAGGTGCTTCTCCTCGGCGATGGAGGACGCGCTCAAGGCTGTCTCAAACTAGAGAGTCGAGCGCGCGGCAGAGGCTGATGACTTCGCCTTGTCGGTGGCCATCGATGGTGAGCCTGAGGTAAGGATTCAGCAGATCTGGAGGCGCGCTAAGCAAAAGGAGAAGGGGATCTGGAGCAAGGCGGAAGGAAGTCAATGAAGGCTCAGCGGCAAGCGCCAGCCTTTTTGTCAGCCAGGGACAGTTGTCGAGGCAGCATGGGGAAGCGGAGACGCCCACGTCCCATCAATCACCACACGTCGACCAAGGCCGCAGGAGGTTAGGGCCCGCGGCGCTCCGCACTTGCCCCTTGGCTTCGCCTCGAAGCCAAGTTCGAGCGCGCCTTGGGCCCAGGGGCTACTGTCGGCGTTCTGGGAACAGGGGTACCCAGACTTGCCTGCCTGCGGCCCACGGCATGGCTCCATCGACGGCCTGGTATGGCCCAGCTTTAGCGACAACAACTCAAGACCCTCGCGAGGCGGACAACACCAAGACCTCCACGAGGAGCGGCCTCCTCAGGCTGGCTCCCGAGGAGCGAAGATCTCTATGCAAGCCTCACCTCGTGAGGCCCGAATGACGTGAGCCATGATGACCAAGGCCAAGCGGGTGCCAGTGGGCGCAGTGTACCAGTTTCCTCTTTGGTGCTAAAGAGGCGAGCGCAGGCACGGAGTCCCAAGGAATTAGCTAAAGGTTTCCATTCCCGTGCAACAAGACCAAGACCGCCAGGACGGCAGGACGGAGGTCATCAACGAGCCCACCACAGCGTCACGACCAGAGGCTTTTGCAGGCGAAGACTACTTTTGTCAGGATAGCATGTACTAGCTGTCTCCCTTCGAATTTGGCCGTTGTGGGATCCGTTCCCGCCTTTCATTTGGGAAGAGGACCAAGGCCACTATAAATAGGACTTAGCCACCACCGTAGAGGGCGATCGCATCGACGGATCATCTAGATCACCCACACACTCACCAGCTCACCCGAGCCCAAGAACACCTCTCCTCCTGAGGCTGTTCGCCACTGTACTAGTTCATCCTCAGCCCCCCGAGGCCAATCCACCACAAAGCAGGAGTACGGTTTTACACCGCAAGGTGGCCCGAACCTGGGTAAACTACCGTGTCCCTTTTCCTTATAGTTCGATGAGCTAGGCTGTGAGATTAGCGAGTAGGCAGACTGGGGAGGACGAGTTCTTCGCACACACCCCAGAGTTCGAACCTCTCAAGGGTTTGTGGAACTCGAAATCCGACAGAATGGGAGCATGAGGCCATGGGTTCCGTGGTGTGGGTACAGTGTACTAACATCTGCAGAGTGTGTGTTTAATATATCGATAGCCACACCCGCGGATATGGGCCCAGTTCGTAGTCGGTCACACTATGAGCCAACTATAATAATAACTTGATTAATAATAACCCCGGTTCGATGATGAGAAAGAGATTGGTTATGATTGAGAGAGGATCATGGAGGTATCGTGTATACTGAAGTTGGTTGATCTTATTGTGATCGCGAGATGATCACGGAGGTATCATGGATACCGATGTTGGTAAGTTGATGCATGAGATGGTTACGAGGTAACCGCCGAGCAAGAGTAAGTTGGTGCATGATAATGTTAACCTGTTACATGTAGTATCATCATGTTCATATGCTCATGCTATGCTTGCTCTAGCCGTATCATGTTTAGTTTGTGCATGCCATGTAGTTCTGTTAGTATCATGCTCATGATTGCTTTAACCTGCTAATGCCATGTTGTTGTTTGTCTTGACTGCTTTTGGTTATTGTGAGCTTGCAAGTACATTCAATGTACTGACCTGGCGTGTCATGCCAGTTTGCAAGTCGTGCCGAGTTTGCTTGCTTATTTGGTGTGGTTCCTGTGTTCGCGACCTAGGATAAATGTTCCAGCCAGAGTCCCTGCGGATTAGAGTCCATCATCATCGTTCGTTGTTTCACTGCCAGTAGAGGTTCTGCTGCCAGTAGAGGTTCCGCTGCCTCGAGTTGTTATGCTGCTTGCATAGAGCAACTGTGGTTGGCGTAGCATCGCTGTGCCGGTGTTATTCATTGTAATATCGGAGACCTTGTATTCATATTCGTGTTGTAATAGAGAGCTGGTTTGTTCTATGCTAAGCAGTGCCGTATTCCAGAAGACTTTACCTCGATCTTTGTGCTGGAATACGGGGCATTCCGGTTTCTCTGAGCCGGGGTGCCACAGGGCTTGGTATCAAAGCAGGTCTGGCTGTAGAGCGTCCTAGTCCACTGGAACGTTAGAAAATGGTAGCATAGGGTCTGGTTGTTGCCCTTGCTTGCTGCATTTGGTTGTTGCATTTGTTTGCTTCATATAGTCTTATTCGGTTACCCCTAACCCCTGTTTCGTGCGTAGATGGCGGTCAGCTTTCATGAGTTCAGTGCCCTCCCCGGAGCTCCAGGTGTTGTTCCTATTGCGTTCAGTCCCACTCCTGCACCTCTCAGCTTTGCCACCCTCCTTGGCGATATGTGGCGTAGCATTTATCCCCATGGAGACCCACCCCATTACCAAGTATTCCAGTTTTCTGCCGGAGGAAGAATTTTAGAGTATGTTGCTCATGTCCATCTGTCAGCCTTGATTCCTATTGGTAAGCACACCTACAGTTTCCACGGTGCTACTCCCGAGCATGCCGTTCAGCTTGCCGCAATGGCAGGAATCACCGGTCTTCGTCATCAAGAGAGCATGGTGCAAGAGAAACGTGCTTATCAATATTATCCCACCATCGTCGAGAATCCTAAGCGAATCAAGTTCCCCTCTATCAACCCTCAAGATGACCCGGCTATCCTCGCCATGTCCTGTTAGATGACGGCCGAGTGTCTTCTTATTTCCGAGTTAGTCCGAGACGCCATTCGAGCCAGGAGATTGCTTGGTGTTTCCCTACCTCAGTCTCCGCCAGCTTCTCCAACCCCTCCACCTCATCCCTCTGGAGTTTCGGAGTCAGCAGTTCCACTCGCTACTCCCTTAGCTTCTTCATCAGCTCCCAAGCGTCTGCTCAAGCATAGGGTGTAGTCCTTCCTGTCGTGCATGTGCATCTGCTGTAGTATCATGCTTGTGTGTGCCTGTGTGGAGTAGTTTTGTAGCTTGTTTGATATGTGCTTTATTGCAATAAATCGTTTTCTCGTGCTTCTTTATTTGAATCTTCGGTGTTACCCCCTTATGGAAAATTGCTCATCAACTGACACTGGATCAGAAGAAGCCATGAGAAGTAAAGATATACACCAAGGAACTCAGTTAAAAACAATGAGATTTTCAGCTGACAACATTGTATTGCAAACATCCGGTCTGAATACAAGTTATATTCTGCTCAGACTTTCAGTAACAAGCACCCTTCAGAGATACATCTTTATTGCAGCAATGATTAAACCAGCAGGAGAACAAAATTGGATCCAAGTCCAAGATGCATTTCAAGTCAAAGGTATGGTCCGTACACAATGATTGATTCTGCCATGAGTCAGATTTAAAACATGCGACACCCAAAAGTCAGTCCAAAGACGCAATGAATTCATTAAGCAAGGATGGTCAGACAATTCTTGTCATACAAGTTATCAGCAGCCGGAATGACAAGGATATATATATATGTCATTCCGTTTGCAAGAAAAGCAGCACAGTATTTCTCAGCGAAGCGTACAAGGCAAGATTCCTCAGTCTACATCAGCAAGGTATGAATGGATTCCCGTGCAAGATATTCAGTCCTCTCGATAAGGTACTGTAAAAGCTTCTGGCATAAGGTACCGAGTCTTCCCTAGCAAGTCTTTAAGGGGGGAAGCTTCTAAGGTACGCTACCCAGTCTTCCCCAGCAAGCTATCCGCCGAAGGCTTCGAGCACAAGCCATCCAGTCTTCGTCAGCATGATATCCCGATGGTTTCCAACACAAACAATCCAATCTTCTTCAGTACAGCACTGGTACAAAATATTAAACTATGAGTTGTCAGCATATGACAGTGTTTCCAAGTGGTAGATCTGCAACAGTTAAGTCAGAAACAAGAATCAGTCAGAACAAAGGTATGCCCCGCGGCGCGCGCCAGGCTTTTGTCAGTCTGGCCAGTTGCCGAGGTGACATGGGGAAGTGGGGGTGTCCGCGCCTCGTCGTGCGCCACGCGTCAAGCCTAGCCCGCAGGCGTTTAGGGCCCGCATCGCTTCGCCCTCCCTTCATTGCCTTCGCCTCGAAGCCAGGCTGAGCGTGCCGTGGGCTCGGGGGCTACTATCGGCGTTCTGGAACAGGGGGTACCGAGACCCGTCTTCCTGCGGCCCAGCGCGTGGCCCCGCCAAGGGTCCAGTACGGCCCAACTACAAGACTTCATGGACAAGACCCTCGCAAGGCCCCCGCCTCGCGGGCGAACGACATCAAGTCGTCCCAAGGAGCGGCCTCCCGAGAAGCGGATATCTCTAGGCAAGCGTCCCACCTCGCGAGGCATGTGGTGACGTGAGCCATGATGACCAAGGCCAGGAGGGCACCAGCGGGCGCAGGAGATGACAATTTCCTCTTTGGTGCTAAGGAGGCAAGGGCGTACGCGGGTTCCCAAGGAATCCCGCAAAGGTTTCAATTCTAGTGCAACAAGACCAAGGCCGCTGGCTGGGCGGGACGGAGGTCAACACTGAGCCCACCACAGCATCACAACCAGAGGCTTCGTAGACGAAGACCACCTTTAGTCAGGATAGGGTGTACTCCTGTCCCCCTTCAAATTGGCCGTTATGGTATCCCTTCCCGCCGAAGCTATGAGGGAAGAGGACCAAGGCCACTATAAAGATAGTCTAGTCTCCACCGTAGAGAGGGATCCAATCCTTTGGCCATCGACCTCGCCCGAGGCAGCTCACACTTGTACTAGTTCGTCCTCATCCTCTTTGCGAGGCAATCCACCACAAAGCAGGAGTCAGGTTTTACACTGCAAGGTGGCCTGAACCTGGGTAAACCATCGTGTCCATTTCTTCTTCTCGCTTGCACGAACTCGCCGGAGCCAAGCCATGGGGTGGTGAGAAGTGAGCCATGGCTAGGCAAGATCATTCGCACACGCCCCAGAGTTCGAACCTTGTTTGGGTGTGCGAAGCCCCGATCCCGACATCGGCCGTCACATCCTCAAGCTGACTCATGTCGAACAGGCAACATGTATCTTTCTGTTATGTAATGAACCTGCTTCATGCATCAGTAAAGCTTATTTCCTCCAGAACCCTATGTGCTTGCACCCGAGTGTGCCCAGTAGGGGCGCGCGCTCGTGATCTCCTCCATGCATGTCACACGAGCGGGGGCTGGGCACGATGTCTGTGCTTGGGTCAGTCCCAACGGCACTGCAAAACCCAAGCGACTAAGCTCTGGCTCGCGGGCCTGCTTCCGTGTACGTCACCTCACCAGGTCCTTGGTGCTCTTGTCTCCTCGTGTAAAACCCATAGGCGACCTCGCGAGCGCGCCCTGTTGCACTACTTGAGAAAACTTGGCAATTTCCCTGGTGTAGTATATCAAAGCCTCAGGAGCCCCCCCCCTTGAGAGGCCTCGCGAGCGGCGTCCTGCGGGCGAAGGGCTTCACGAGGGGGCTACACCTCACGAGCCACGCCCTGCGGCGGGCTCACTCCAAGTTGCACACCTGGAAATAGCTAAGTCTAAAGCACCCCTCGGGTTTTCCTCCTCTCGTTTCTCTCTCGTGGCATCCTTATTTCCTTGGCACGAGCCGCCCGCGTGTCAATGGGGGACCCTGAGCATCACGCCTCAGGGACTCCTACCAACCCTAAGAGCCCTACACCCTCTGGCCACGCACGCTGTAGGCATACTAGTGACGGCTGCAGACTGCCTCGGGGGCTGGGTCCAAGCGACACAGGGGCACGAGGTATCGGTGTACTAAGGGTTGGGTCCCCAGTACCCCTGACTTATGCACATGCACTGGCAGCCCCTCGGCGGCTTGCCGGAAAACAACTCAAGACCAAGATTGTTAGGCTATAGAGAAGATCTCCAAGCATAACGAGCTGCTATTTGTGAGATCAAGGAGCACATCAAGAATACCAAAATCCAAGAACCAGTTGTTGATGCTAGTTGGAGAGAAGAACAAGCCGAAGTGTCAATACTAACACCAAAAGCAGCCATTACCAGCAAGCCGAGCCGGCAAGGCGAAGGCCCAACAAGCTCTGTGGTCGGCAAGCTCTCGCTAGCCACGAGCGCTCCACCTCATTGAACAACTAGTCACTAATCGACGAGGTGTCGAGCCGGCAGGTGGTTAGGTGGGATTTGTCGGGCACGTGGTAGCATGCTGGATGAGGATTTACCTTTCATGACACACATCCAGGGGGCGTGTCAAGATAATAGGAAGTGGCTGAGCGAGTAGTGCAGCAACCTTGTCGGGGCTCCTCCTCCTCACATCACCTAACAAAGCACTTAATGCTTTTGTCCTAGTCCGGCAGAGTTAGGTATGATAGCACTGTTTGCTATCTAGTCAACACACAATTACTTTTTTGCCACTGATGTAACCCCTTAATCTATAAAAGGAGGGCCAGGGAAACTTTTACAATGGTTGGTCGATCTCAGGCACAATCTGCATGTGTAGCTGCTCTCCTCTTGCACCTTGCCGGGAAAGCGCTCCTTGTACTTGTGCTTACACATACACCCAATATACAAAGCAGGAGTAGGGTTTTACACCTCAAGGTGGCCCGAACCTAGGTAAAACCCCGGCGCTCTCTGTTGATTCTGATCTTTGCGTTTTGTGCATCTCCCTAGCTGTCGGTGCAACGAACATATGTGTTTGTTGCCCTGACTTATGCACTGGCGTGCAGCAAGACATACATCCAGTATCATGGTTTGATGCAAGATAAGCCAGATCAAGGAGAGCATTAAGAAGATCAAGTCAACAAGAGAACTCCCTAGGAGGTCTCCCTTGCCGGGCAGGCGAGCCCGGCAGAGTCGAGACTACGACTGGAGATCAACCCTGAAGCCGCTCCAACAAGGTTCCCTGTGACAGCCTGGTTTTTGCCCTCTTTCTTTTTTTGGATTTTCTTGCCATTTGAATTTGAATTTTGGTTTTTGAATAAACTCACTTGGATTTAGTCACTT
Organism: Thinopyrum elongatum; assembly: GCA_011799875.1. Lineage (NCBI taxonomy): Eukaryota > Viridiplantae > Streptophyta > Magnoliopsida > Poales > Poaceae > Thinopyrum > Thinopyrum elongatum. The sequence goes on from CM022303.1 coordinate 393,514,045, forward strand.
GGGCATGTCCTTGATTTTCACCCAAGTGACCCATCTCTCTCTAAAACCATCATTTCCTCTCTGTTATATCCCAAAATGGCCCAAGGAATATTTTTCATAAATGAAAAATATTCATTTCCTTCTCTGAAAATCACCTCAGCAACATATGCTCCAAAGCAACCGTCATTTTTCTTGCCCACAAAAATCTGAGAAAATTCCCAAATATTCTTTGAACCTTGGCACACCTCCCTGTGCAAAAATATTTCATAATTATTTGGAATATTTTTGCTACTGAAAATCTTTTCTGTTCTGGCCTCAAAATGCAGTTTCTACAGCAAGTATATTATTCCTTGGTCCAATGAAGCTGCTTTTTCTTGAGCTTCATTACCGTCCTAAGAAAACCTTAACCCCAAGAGATCAGCCCTAAACTCCTTCTAGAACCTCTCCAAAAACAGTGCCCACACTTCTGTCCAGAAACTTGCTGATGATCTCTTGTTCAATCTAGTCGGCCTGGCAGTGTGCCATCTCGTCTCCTAGACTAAACACTGCACGGACAACACGATGGACATGGTTTGGCATCGCTTGGGCGTCGGTTTGGCCTAGCTACAGTGGTGACCGCGTGTGGACACGGGCTCTGGCACGCGTTCGACGCGCTCTACGCTACGCCCGAGCCCCTGTTTAGCACGTGCCCGTCTTAGCGCTCGCCGCCGACTGCCGCACCGCGCCACCAGCCTCGACTCATCGTGCTTGACCTCTCCCTGGCGCTCGCCGATGCCGGAGCCGCCGCAGCGAGTACAGGGCACGACGCGGCCAAAGCCATAGTGCACACGTGCCACTGTCTTCGTCCGCGCCCGCGTTCCTGTGCTCGTCCGCGAGCTCCACGATTGCCGCGTGATCACTGAGCCCTCTCCACCCCTCCCTGGCACTCCTCGTCGCTGTGTGCTGCTTTCCAGAGAGCTCCGGCGGAGCCGAGAACCCCTAACCCCCTCCGCCAATAAATACCGAACCCCTGGCCTCTCCGAGCTCATCCATCCACTCCGCCATCCACCACAAGCAGTAGAAGAGCCACAGCCCGGCCGGGCAGGCCTCGGGCCGCCGTCCTCAAGCTCGAGCTCGCCGGTGATCCCCTCTGCTTGCCCCCACATCTGCACCACTCCTCGAGCTCCAGCTTCTCTTTAGGTAACTCCCTGTTGGTCTGTTGGTGCCAGCTGACTCCGTTGGAGCCCCTGGAATCGCACCCTCCCGCGGTCTTCTTCAACTCCGGCGAGACCCGACCGCAGCCGCCGCTGGAGAGGAAGATTCCGAGCTGTTCCAGCCACCTCTCAATGTGCCACAGGTACAGGCAGGTGCACCATGACCCAGTCTAGCCATCCCTTCCTCTCAAATCGCCCGACGAGCCCTCCTCACTGGCGTGAGCTCCGGCGGAGCACCGCCACCCCTCTGTTTCTCTCTCCCTCTCTCCACACCCGACAGGCGGGGCCCACTGTCAGCCTCTCCACTTGCGCCCGAAGCGGTACGAGTGGAGGCATATTCTCAGAATACATGTTCGACGTCACCCCCTGGTTTCTTTTATTTGAATTTAATTCAAATATTTTGACCAGAAACTTTGACCAGCCACAACTTTTAAACCATAAGTCCAAATGAATTGATTCTTTTTGCATTGTGTTTGTGTTGAAATTCTCTAGCAGCACACCAAAGAAGAGATTTTTCTCTGCTGCCTGGAATTTTTGGTGAATTTCAGAAGTGTTCTTGATGTTTTCTTTTTATTGTTTTAATTGTTTTCAGAGGGAGAAGCATGTCTTGAAGAAAACCAGGAGGAGTGTACCCTCCTCTGAACTAAGGCAAGCCACACCAACAGTTGCATGGTGTCATTTCGATATTTATGATTTTTCCAACTTAAATATGAGTTATTTCATGCATTTAATTATTTAATGAATATGGTTTATGTTAGTTACTTTGTCATGTTAGGAATGCTTAGTTTACAGTAGAGTTTGAATGCATGGACTAATATGAGTTAGTATAGTTAGTTTTGAAAGTATGGTTGTGATATGGGTATGATCGGTATTATTTCCATATGTGAGTTATTGATTTTTTTTTATATGTTAAAGGCATAACTAAAATGATGACATTCAAAACCAGTAAGTTGAAACCAGTGAGTTTAAGTGATGAGTAGTGCAAGTAGAATGATTCTATGATGTTGATCCGTTTACTTTTAGTGATATGTGAATATGATGCATGTCGAATAGCTGCATGTTCATGGCATATTGTGACTCGAGTTATTTTTTATTTCAAAGTTAAACTTGACGTTAATCCAACTTGAACTTAATGTTGATCGAGTCAGGGTGCCACTGAATCGAGTTTTCCCAGTGCAACCACATTTGACTTTATGGGAAGGCCGTTATTCGGCCCGTTGTCATGCCTCCGGTCGGTACCTCCAATGAGGGAAGGTTATGGGCGTGTGGTACCCTGGCCCGGTAAGCAGACATAACCTTGTGCGCCCATTGTTGTTATGGTACCTTGTCCCTGTTTGGGACCATTATTTTGCCACGAAGGTGGTCGTTGATGTCTTTGGTAGACATGGGGCCACCCATGACTTAGCTCAGTGGGGAGTTAGTCGGAGTGGCCGGGAGAGTGTCATGGCAATGGGAGGGTTCTGTCGGAATGCCGTTGGTCCACCCGAATGGGAGTGCGAGGCCATGGATTTCGTGATGTGGGTATAGTGTACTAACCTCTGCAGAGTGTTTACTAATCTATCGATAGCCGCGTCCTCGGTTACGGACATAGCTTGTGAGTAAGTCACACCATGGATCAACATGATTAAGTAATCTTGCACACTAAATGATTATGCTTGGCACTGGTTAAGTGATGAGATTTGTGAGACCATGAAGATGGTCGTTATCGTGGGAACCAAAGTGTTGGTTCGTTTGTGATCCGAGAGTGATCACCGTATGATGATGATGGTTACGAGATACCCCGTTCGGTAAGAGAGTCCGAGGGACTCAGAGCACAAGTTTGATTCACTACATTTGTAGCATGTTGTCGCATTACATTTAACCTGCTTAATTGTCATGATATTGTTTGACATTATGCTTATGCTTGTTGTGAGCTTGCAAGTACATTCAATGTACTGACCTGGCGTGTCATGCCGGATTTCCGGAAAGTCTTACCGGATCAGAATGCTTCCCGTGTCTAGATCGTGTCCACATTGGTGTCCCTGTGCTATGGAGTTCCGCTTCGTCGTCGTTCCGCTGCCGCATAGTTGTCGTGAACGAGGCCCCCTTCATGTTCATTAAATAATGTACATATTGTTCAGCCGCACCGGGTGTGCTGCTTGGCCTCACTACTTGATGTAATATCGCACCTATGTTTCCGCTAGCATCAATAAAGCGGATGTTTTCTGTACCAAGTTGTTGTGTGTTGCCAGAAGACTTGATCTCTGGGCTGGCAATGCAAGGTAAACCGGTTGCTCTGAGCCGGGGTGCCACAACGCTTGGTATCAGTGCCGCGCTGACTGTAGGACACACTAGACCGTTGACGCGCTAGTTGGAACGGTAGCTAGTTTAGTTTTGAGTGCCGGTAGTAGTAGCTATTGGTTGCTGCATTGCATGCATTCTATTTGTTGTTGTTGCTAACCGTCTAATGATTGTGAGTGTAGATGGCACCGGTTCCGTACCTGTATCAGTTCGAGCCAGCGCCCTACACCTCGCCGCACCTGCTTCAGAACATGTGGCATCGACTCTACCCAGAGGGTGCTGATCCAGTATACCAGGTGTATCGGGAGCACCTGGCAGGCTCATTGTACGAGTATTACGCGGAGGTCACTTTACACCACAGTTCCCCTTCTGGCACTTACACTCGTTCCTCTAAGGCTGGTTTCGCTTCCACGCCATCTCAGGCCATCCAGTTTGCTGCAATCGAGGCTCTTGTAGACCTGCGCTACAATGAGGTTCGCATGCAGACTCATCCAGGTTTCTACTTCTACCCGTCTCTGCACGAGAACGGGCGTATCCGCTTCTCTTTATTGATCCGGCGTGTGATCGTCCTTCTAGCCACCTTTCTCGCTATATCACCGCCAGCTACCTCTTGATCTACGAGTTGGCCTGAGAGATAACCCGAGCCCGTATAGCTCTTGCCGCTGCTCGTAATAGGAACCTTCCACCTGCTGTCAGATTTACCTCGTTCGTTCCTCCAGTCTCTGCTTCCCCTGCTACCCCGGCGACCACTCAGAGTGCCACGACCACTCTGACCGTGACTCCTCGTAGTGCCCTTGCTGCGTGGGCTTCCATAATCGCTACTCCTGTAGCCCGTATGCTCCGGTCTCACCCTGCACCTGCCCCTGAGGGAGAATCCTCGAGGCAGCGCCATGGTGTCACTTTTAACCCGGAGGTTTCCTCTATCAGTTCAGGATCCGAGTCCGGCTCAGGAGATGACCCAGCAGAGCCAGCGAAACCAGCAGAGCACTAGATCATCAGGGTATCCGCAGTTGTCATGAGGTTGATGTACGGGTGTAGCCGTGCGTGTCATGATGTTTCGTTGCATGTATGAGAGTAGTCGAACTTGTCGTGATGTTTACCTTTCATGTATGAGTCTATGTATAATTATGTTGGAGCTTTTTATTCGCCTTGGTTTTCGCTGCATTCTTTCGTGTTTGTTGCTTGCTTCTCTTCACATTTTTGGATGTTGCTCATCTCGGTTGCTCTATATTGGGAAAAACAAACAGTAGGATGACGCGGGGAGGCAGCAGCAGTCACGCTTGTGAGGATGTCCCTGTTCGTCGCTCGGCAAGGCAGGCAGGGCATTCCCCCGAGCTGTATCCTCCAACACCGCCTCCACCGCCACATCCGCCATCCACTGAACAAATCATGCGCATGTTCGAAGAAAGAAGGAACAACGATCTGATTGAGCTGTTAAAAAGGGTGCAAGCTATGGTTGGGCAGAATGGAAATCCATATGGTCATCACTCCAAGCTGTCAGACTTTCAGAGGACCAAGCCTCCCAGTTTCACTCAAGTTATTGATCCTTTAGAAGCCGATGATTGGTTGCGGACTATTGAGAAAAAGCTTGAGATTGCTCGTACTGAAGAAGCTGGCAAGGTTCCATTTGCTACACACTATCTTGAGGGAGCTGCCGCTATATGGTGGGATAATGCTAAAGCTATGTGGCCTACGAACGAAGAAATTACTTGGACTAAATTCAAGGATCATTTCCGCAAGTACCATATTCCCGCCGGTATTATGAAGGTCAAGCAGCACGAATTCCTCGCTCTCACCCAAGGAAGCCTGTCAGTAAGTGAGTACCTACATAAGTTCAATCATTTGGCCTGTTATTCTCTCTATGACGTGGCTACGGAAGAAAGGAAGATCGACAGATTTCTTGGAGGACTGAATCAATACCTCAGGTGCACGCTCAGTATGCTCGACTTTCCGGATTTCCAGACTCTGGTAAACAATATCCTCATTGCAGAAAGAGAACACAAGCTCGTGCACGACAATAAGCCCGCCAATAATGATCTTAAATGCAAGTTCGAGCCTAAGAAGGATGGACAACCAGTACAGAAGGCTCGTACCTGGCAGCAGACTCAAGTTGAGTACAAGCCCAATTGGCAGCAGAACGTGAACAAGACCACTACTCAAGTCAAGAATGTCGTAACCAGCCCGGTGCACGAAGAATGTCAACGCAACAATTCGTGCTTCAATTGTGGGCAAACCGGACATTATGCCAGACAGTGTCCCAAGGGCGGCAAGTCAAATGCTCCATTTAGGCCGCAAGTCAACCACGTGGGACCATATCATGGCTAGAAGACCATCCAAGGGCAAGTTCACCACCTCTCCACAGATGAAGCCCAAGAGGACTCGGAAGTCATCATCGGTATGTTTCCTGTTAATAGCATACCTGTAATAATTTTATTCGACTTTGGGGCTTCCCACTCCTTTGTTTCACAGAGTTTTATTGCCCAAAACAAGTTTCCTTGCTCGATTTTGGGAAAAAGTATGTGTCGGGGACGAATCCACGATCACCTATGGGACCCAGGGAAGGACCCCTTTACGTTCGGTAGGGAGAGACGGTCGCACGAAGAGCAAATCTAGCGAAGAACACGACAGCGCACGAGAGAGATTTACCCAGGTTCGGGCCGCACGGATGCGTAAAACCCTACTCCTACTTTTTGGTGTATTATCTGGATGATTGTTCTAGCTCCAGGAGCGCTACAGTACAGAGTAGCTGCGTACAATACTGGAGTTCTCAATCTCCGAGTTCCTAACCCCCCCCCCACGTTGCCTATGGGCCTCCTTTTATACGCACAAAGGGGTCACCAACAGGTGGCAAACAGTAAAGGTAGAGGTGGAAAGTTGCTACAGTAAGGCCATTATTACTAGGATGACATGTCCTACCTACCACTGACGGCAGGGGACAAGGGCATTAAATGCCCATGCCTTAGCTGTCCAGATACATGTACCTGGACGTCTTGGACGTGGGAAAAGCCTATCCCACCTGCTCCTGCACCGCTAGCTACAGAGTACCACCGTCTACACAGTGCCCTGCCACGCACGCTTGGAAGGACCCAGAGCGCCACGCTGGCAGAGGCACTGGAGCAGCAGCACAGTAGCACAGTGGTACAGTAACGCTTGCCGCGGCAAGACCTTGCCGCAACCAATAGCTTGCCGCGCAAGGTAACTTTCTGGGGCAAGTACCTTGCCGTAGCTGCTATCTTGCCGCAGCCAATACCTTGCCGCAGCCAATGACTTGCCGGGGCAAGTACTCTGCTACAGCAAACCTCAGGCTGGGCCTCAACTGTCCCTCCCGGCAAGCTCCTCCTGCCGGGGCCTTGACTCTTGCTTTGTATACTTTGTTCTTGAATGGCTTAATAATCTTGAGCTTCTCTCTGGCTGTCCTCCCGTAAGCCTGGCCGCGGGATGCTGCTACTGCCCGTGCACAAGTACGGGGTACTAGGGTACCCCTATTCTAGTACACCGACAGGAGCCCCCGGGCCTGGGCCACACACGGTGCCGGGCGTTGTTGGGCCAGGCCCAAACAGTGCACGGGCACGCGTGGCTGGGATAAGCCGAAACGTCTCTACGCTGTTTAATTGCACGCTCTCCCACGCGTCGCGCGTTGAATGCGGAGCGTGGGAAGCGTGCGCAGTTATCTCGAATGACGAAGAGGCGGATGGTTCCGCATCTTTCCCCATAAAAGGAGGGACCTGCAGAAGCACTCACACACTCCTCTCACCATTCTCGATCTCCAAATCTCCGCCTTCTTCTTCCTCCGCTCCAAAACAAAGCGGTTTCCCAATCCTCCGCCACCGCGCGCGTCCGCATCTCCCTCGGACCTCAGCTCCGCCTTCGCCATGCCTCCCAAAGGAGAAAAGGGGAAGATGGGGAAGTCCTCAAGGACGGAGACCCAGGCGCAGTTGAAGAGGCAGAAGTACGCGCTCTTCGCTCCGACGCTCACGGGGGCGGATCTGAAGGCCAAGTTCCAAGGCATGTGGGCCGTGAGGACCAAGGCGCATCCGGCCACCCGCATTCGTCCAGCCACCGACGAGAGCGAAGTGAGCAAGTACCCCTTCTTCGCTTGCTACTTTTGGTGCGGGCTCTGCCCGCCGTACTCGGATTTCTTTAGCGACATCATGTACACCTTCAATCTCCGTCTGCTGGATCTCACACCGAATGCCGTATCCACCATGGCAATATTCGCGCATCTGTGCGAGAACTTCGTCGGCGTCGCACCCAACACCGCGCTGTTCAGGCATTACTTCACTCCCCGTGCTGAAAAGGGGGAGCCTCTCACTGTTGGCGTCTCGTTCGTTTCAAGATTGGTCGCCAAGGAGCATTATCTGAAGGGGGATCTCCGCCCAAGATGGGGAGAAATCCGGTCTGAATGGTGTTGGATCATTGACGACAAGCCGCCACCATACTGTGAGCTTCGCAAGACCCCAGCAGCGCATGGCACGGACTGGAGCGATCTGGATCCCCAGGACAAGAAGCTGGAGATTGCCGCTACCAGGATCATACGGCTCAAGGAGGCCGGGCTCACCATAGGGATGGTTGGCGCAGACTTCCTCCGCCGCCGCATTGCTCCTCTGCAGCAAAGAGGAAGGCCGGCCTCTGATTGGAAGAACCCAGCCGATATCATGCGGCTGCGCCCTGGACTGATCAACAACTTCACAGTTCTGCACCACGACTTCTTCATGCGAGAACTGTTCAAGCAAGAGACAGATCCAGAGAAGCGCGACAAGGCGTTCACGCTGCCGAAGCACATCGTGCCCCTTTGCAACAACTCCGCATTGAGTGCAATCATCGCTATGATGCCACTCTGCAATGCGCACAGCGTTGAAGCAACTTGGGACGTGCTGCTCGAAGAAGACGTGCGGCGATTCTTTGACTCCACGGTCAAAAAGCAGGTCCGGGTGGAGGAGTGGCTCGTCCGCAACACCACTGAGCAAGAAATAGAATTCATTGCTCGAAGAGTGGAGGAGGACAGGCTCGCCAGGGAAGCTGGCGATTTTGGTTATACTTTGGCGGAGCTCGACGAGGCACAAAAGGAGAGCCTTGCCGAGCAGGGGATGCTTGCCGGGAAGGGCGAGCTCGCCGCACCCGGTAAGGATGTCGGGCCAAGCCAGCTTGCCGACGAGTCAGGCAGCTCGGAGGATGAGGGCTCCTCTTCCGAGGAGGGCATCGAAAGCCCACCGCAGTCAGAGTCCCCAGCCCCTCTGAGGAGGAAACGCGTTCGCAGGCTTGGCAAAGTGGCTGAGCGGCAAGAAGTTCAACAACCGCCGGAGCGCCGTTCGACGCGCTCGACCGCGGCAAGGGCTGGTGCTGCGGGAGCGTCTCACGCGGCCCCGGCAACTGGAGCAGGGTCATCAAAGACCGCTGCTACTACCCCCGCCAAGCGACCAAGGAGCCCAGCTCCCCCTCCTCCCCCTCCTCACACGGAGGCGGACTTTGATTTTTCCGCTCTCAGCGAAGAGGACGACGAGGAAGAGTAAGTTCCCTTGCCGCGACCCTCAATCTTTGTAAGATTTTGTTTCTGTCCTCACTTGTCGCACTCCGGCCTTGCTTCCGTAGGGAGGAAACCTTGGCGGAGAGGATGAGGAAGAGAGCTAAGGTCTCGACGAGCAAGACCGTGGTGGTCGTCGAAGATGAGCCCACGGCAACCACCGGGGGAGCGTCTGAGACCATCCCGACCAGCTCGGAGCCCAGCCCTCGTCGCAGCCCCCAGTGCAGCCCCCAGCGTAAGTATTCCAACTACCTTTCGCTGGCGGTCGCTGAGGAACAAGCATTTGTCGCTGACATCTTTGGGCGTGTAGGAGAGGAGCAGCAAGTGGAGCCATCTGAAGGTACTCCAGACGTACCACCCCCCTCGACCACACCGCCAAGGAGAAGATCTCCGGTAAGGGCTCCCACTAGCGAGCCGAGCCACAAAGAGGAGCCGGCAAGCGCCGAAGCGCCAAGCACCAGCGCTGGCGACCCCACCCCAATGACAAACGTTGACGGGGGAGGGGAGCCCACCGCTCCTGAGCTCAACACGGGTAAACCCACTTGCCGCAAAACTCTTTCTGCTTTCTTTCTTTTGTTGGAAATATGCCCTAGAGGCAATAATAAAATGGTTATTATTATATTTCCTTGTTCATGATAATTGTCTGTTATTCATGCTATAATTGTGTTATCCGGAAATCGTAATACATGTGTGAATACATAGACCACTACATGTCCCTAGTAAGCCTCTAGTTGACTAGCTCGTTGATCAATAGATGGTTACGGTTTCCTGACCATGGACATTGGATGTCATTGATAACGGGATCACATCATTAGGAGAATGATGTGATGGACAAGACCCAATCCTAAGCCTAGCACTAGATCGTGTAGTTCGTTTGCTAAAGCTTTTCCAATGTCAAGTAACTTTTCCTTAGACCATGAGATTGTGCAACTCCCGGATACCGTAGGAGTGCTTTGGGTGTACCAAACGTCACAACGTAACTGGGTGGCTATAAAGGTGCACTACGGGTATCTCCGAAAGTGCCTGTTGGGTTGGCACGAATCGAGACTGGGATTTGTCACTCCGTGTGACGGAGAGGTACCTCTGGGCCCACTCGGTAGGACATCATCACAATGAGCTCAATGTGATCAAGGAGTTGTTCACAGGATGATGTGTTACGGAAACGAGTAAAGAGACTTGCCGGTAACGAGATTGAACAAGGTATCGGTATACCGACGATCGAATCTCGGGCAAGTATCGTACCGATAGACAAAGGGAATTGCGTACGGGATTGATTGAATCCTCGACATCGTGGTTCATCTGATGAGATCATCGAGGAGCATGTGGGAGCCAACATGGGTATCCAGATCCCGCTGTTGGTTATTGACCGGAGAGTCGTCTCGGTCATGTCTGCGTGTCTCCCGAACCCGTAGGGTCTACACACTTAACGTTCGGTGACGCTAGGGTTGTAGAGATATTAGTATGCGGTAACCCGAAGGTTGTTCAGAGTCCCGGATGAGATCTCGGACGTCACGAGGAGTTCCGGAATGGTCCGGAGGTAAAGAATTGTATATAGGAAGTCCAGTTTCGGCCACCGGGAAGGTTTCGGGGGTAATCGGTATTGTACCGGGACCACCGGAAGGGTCCCGGGGGTCCACCGGGTGGGGCCACCTATCCCGGAGGGCCCCATGGGCTGAAGTGGGAAGGGAACCAGCCCCTGGTGGGCTTGTGCGCCCCCCTATGGGCCTCCCCTGCGCCTAGGGTTGGGAACTCTAGGGGTGGGGGGGCGCCTCCACCTGGCTTGGGGGGCAAGCCACCCCCTTGGCCGCCGCCCCTCCCCTCAGATTGGATCTGAGGGGGCCGGCCCCCTCTCCCCTTCCCCCTATAAATAGTGGAGGGGTGGGAGGGAGGACACACCCCAGCCCCTGGCGCCTCCCTCTCCCTCCCGTGACATCTCTCCTCCTCCAGTAGCGCTTGGCGAAGCCCTGCTGAAATCCCGCTACTTCCAC